>OX276373.1:51755726-53145726 GCA_946251855.1 Alsophila aescularia
TTCATATTTAATTGACGTCTGTTTCAGCTTGAGCAAAAATTATTTCGGATGTCTGTCCTGCTGTTCTACTCTACAGGACGCATTTCTCAACCGATCTAGACGAAAATTGGTCAAGATAAGCGAATTTTTTAGTCGTCAGGGATTTTTGATTTGGGTACTTCCCCGAAAAAAAAAACAAAAAGGGGGCAACTGAATATCTCCACCTTATTAAATCCGATTTCGATGGTTCTTTATATTTGAAAGGTAGTAAGTTAGTAACTTTAAGTTAGTCTCAAAATTTGGTGAAGATCTGATGAGGATCTTCTTCGGCGTGATGAGCAGAATAGCTCCTCAAAATGCAGTAAATTTCTCTCATTTAGGTTTCTACCAGTGGAATCGGCCCTTTACCTACTGATTGGGACCCGGGATTGATGGAGCCACCTTGGTTATTAATGTTAGCTGTACAATAAGGTAATTAGAGATGGTGCTACTGTGCACCGCTAGATTGTTTGCAAAGTTTGTCCGCGCGAGGTCTACAGCTCACAGAGCCACTAGTTTAGGTACTGGAATAGCTCATAGAATACTTTTATATCAGAAAAACATGTAGTTTTATTGTACCGAATGTTGGCTATGTGTAGTCATTAAAACTAATAACACCTTCCAAAAGGGCTGCCATTCAAAGCGTCGACAGCAATGAAACTAACTAATGACAAATTCAACAGCAAATTAACTGGTGCAGTAATATTAAAATTTTAGGTGAAAGAATTATTAAAATCGGTTCAGTATTTTTTGGGTTTATCCATTACATCCATTTCCTCTTTATAATATTCTATGAATTATTGAGTCATTATTGGATATTAGCATAACGGCCATCAGCAATAACGAACACGCGTATCTTTTGGAAAGAGGCGGTTGAACGACCGGTCTCGTCTAAATATGCGTCACCGCTGAAGCACTGACTCAGGTGTGCATTTCAACTGATGAGTAACCCAAGGCCAAGAACGCGAAATCAAGGCTCTTTGTAATTGTATACTGACACAAGACACTACGGATAGGTCTAATGTTATTTGTAGACTAGCTTTTGCCCGCGAGTTCGTCCGCGCGGACTAGTTTGTAGGGATAAAGTGTATGTTATGTCCTACCCCAGGGTTGAAACTGTTTCCATACTAAATTTCTTCAAGATCGGTTCAGCCGTTTTGTTGTGAAAAGGTAACAAACAGAGAGACAGTTACTTTCTGTTTGTATGGATATACAACAGTTAGGAATACATCAATGAAAACAATGACCTACTTAATAACTACCTACTTTAAATAACCAATGTATGTTTGTTTTTTTTATTAAAATCAGTGATTTTAATCTAATTTGTAAAGTTTATCAATTAATTAAAATCATAATCTAATAAGATAAGAAATTAAAAATTATTATTAAAATATGTAAGTATATATTTTTGTCTTTTTACATATTTTTTTTAAATATCTTCCTTGTACAGTTGTGAAAGTTTGTGAGTATGTGTGTATGTTTGTCTAGTCTTTTCACGCTGAAAGGGCTCAACTTTGATGATGATTTGGTAGGTAAATAGGTAGACTTTAGGTCCTGAAATAGCACAATACATAGGATACTTTTCTTCATCATCATCATCATTCATGCAGGTGAAACTGCGGGGCGCAGCTAGTCTTACATATATTTGCACTAAGTTACTTAGTATTCAGAAAGTCTAGATGATTCATACCAGCAAACTAGTGACTAAGTATGACTGCTTAGTTTACATTCTCAATGTAAAAATCTGTAATTACATTAAAATGTATATACACATCAGTATGAGGATCTACGTTAATGGTATATAAAATTACAAGCTGCACCCCTCGGTTTCACCCGTGTGGATTATGATGATGGATGATGATGATTCTGAAGAGTAGCCTATGTGTCAATCCAAGAGTTAACCTGTCGGCTATCGGTATCCCATATGGGATATTTAAGGTTATTTTTGCAAATTTTGCATAAAATTAAAAAAAAAACTAGTTTTTGGTTCATTTACCTTCCTCAAATACAGATTTTGTGAATGGCAAATCTTTTATTCATTCTTTATTTAAAAAATAACCCAAGAACTCCAAATACACACTCGTCCACAGGTTAAGCTCTGATTGGCCTGTTACGACAGTGGCTACACTTCAGATTTATAATATTAGTGTGACTGCCAGAAAATAGAAGTGATTCATTTCTTCTAAGATTTAATATTGCATGTTTGCAATGTAAGCACAAACTCCTTAACACAGCACATTAAAAAAAATGGTACCCAAAGTTTCAAAGCTTAAGCAGGTCAGATGAATCTAGTAGATTGTACAACAAGTGCACTTAACAAGCCATTTTATCAGTGACATTTATCCACCCGAGCTGAAGGTGAGGGTAGATATTGAAGTCTACAATGAAATGCCTTGTTTTATATACGAGTTATACACTCAGCTTTTCACTTGGATTGTGAGAAAATTAAACAATGATATTTTAAATAAATAAACAACAACTTAAATTCATTTTTTTTAAACTTTCTTCATGAAACTTTATCCTCAGGTTGGAGACCATAAGAGAAATATAAAAGTAAACCACATTTAAGCACGAGCATAAAATGCAGTTTTAATCCACCCAGCATAGCATGAGAAGTGAAAACCAATACAGGTGGTTACAGGACAATATTGTACTCATCCAACAGCTAAGAACCATCCCGATTAAACAAGCTTTAATAAAAATAATGCATTGAAATAGTTTCATACATTTGAGAGCCAATGATGCCACAGATAGACAAACTAAGGCTTTAGTCTTTACACACTTTTGCCTGGGGCTTCATCCAGGCAGATGGCAGTTTATCACACAATCTCCATACCAAATTTCATCGAGATGGGTTCAGCCATTTAATTTTGAATAGGTAAAGAGAAATGTTTGCTTTTGTAGTTAGTATGGAAGTAAGAAAAACAACCACTTTGGGGTAATTGAGGCGTTTAGGTTAACAAATACCTATGATAGTTTTCAATTTCAGAGTCATGAGGAAATACATTGTCTTTTTTACCTATGTATTGATCCGGTGAAGGAAACTACAACAGTTTTATTTTTATTCATGATCTCAGGGTTATTCAAATACAGACAAGTTGATCTTCAACCACAAAGTTTAAGCTTTAAAGTGTTTCTGTATATTTTCTTTCAGTAGGTATGACTTAGATAAATTATCAATGGATAATTCTCCCAAGTGTGACATTTTCATTGAGGAAAATTACAAAATGATAAGAATTAGCAGTTTTACACCTTGGTATTGATATCTATTGGGGGCAATGACTCGGCAACTGCAATGAGCTTTAAAACCGTCATAAGGTGCACTTTCGCGCGAATTCTGCTTCTGTCAAGTGCTAGATTTTAAGGCAGTTTGGATCGCTGACCTTGGCAGTGACAGAGCATTACCCTTTGTTGATCTTTGCACTGATATGAACTTTATGCTGCATTTGGCGACGCCTATTCAACCCCAAATGTGTGACAGACCGTCGCGCGACTGCTATGCCATATATGGTCAAACAGAATTGCGATTGCGCGACGGTGCATACCAGAGTTCGATGCCCCCGAAACTCCATACGGCTGATAAGTGACTCCCCCATCGGCCGGTACCCCACTAAGTTCACAAAAACATGCAACATCGCGTAGAAATAGTCAAAAAAGGCGTTGCAGGAATAACCTTTCCTTAGTACGTGAAATCCAATACCGGGTACCGGATCGTCCGAGCACACATTCACCGGCAGACGCCCCGCGACGCCAACGGTCTCCATGGGCATGGTCGAAATCACAACACGTGGCATAAAATCACTGAACGGTGACAACGATTTTCACGAAAAGCGTGCAAACTCGATGACGAGCTGTGCAAAAGCGAAATATGGCGGCACCGGTTATAGGGAATACGTTTTCCATGGAACTGCGACATTTTTGCCCAAAATTTTACACTCTCGGTAAGGTAAAACACAACACGGTCGTTTATCACTATAATTAATTTTCTTCACTTACCATTTTTTGATGTTAAAAACGTAAAAATTCCACCACAAACTTCACCGACACCACGACAACGGCAACCGGAACGACACTGTTCGGAATGTTGGCTATACTTTTTTTGCGACAGCCAATCAACGCATGCGTAAAAATGGTCGCCGGAATTACAACACTGCTTATTACCGAAAAAATATTTCAGATATGTGTTTACCAAGTGCGACGCCTTAAATTAAACTCAATAAATGCAATATTAATTTTCATTCACTTCTTTTTATAATTTTAATTAGTATTTCTGAAAGCGGCGAAAACGAGTATGACAACCTAATAAAAAGTAAACTGACAGCACAGCTAGCTACGTTCACTTCAGTATCGCCTTTGAGAATTAAAGAACCTCAAAGAGTATCGCGAATCGCGATGTTACAAACTATAGACTTCACAGAAAATAAATGTTATATAATAAATAAGTCACTCCAGTACATACCTATATTAGGTACTATGATTAGATACTAGAATTCACCACTCCTTCCATTGTAAAGTGATAAAAATCATTACAGTCAACAGAGAAGTGAGTCACCTATGTATGATGTGATAGTTTCTACCAATCAGAAATAAGTATTCTTCAAATGCCCTTAGTGGGACAGGCGGAAACAGCCAGCCCGTCACTATTAAAAAAGAAAGAAGTAAGATTTATAATTTTGGCGGGTTCATACAATGAGTTATTTTGAACTTTTCTAGTATTTGGAATATTTTATCAAATGAAATATAATCAACAATACCTACTAATACGTATTAATTTTTCTTCTACCTTGTACTAGACAAGAGGTTCAATTAAAACGAGGTTTAAAATATAGACAAAAAAAAGATTGTCAGATTTTGTTCTGTACGTAGGCTCTTTGATCTACGCTAGTAATTGATAAGTACTAGTTTTCCCGCGCGCGACCTCGTCCGCGCAGACTACTGTTTATCGCGAAAAAACGCATCCTATGTTCTTCTAGAATCTAAAAAAACACTGCAAAAGTAGATTAGCACAAAGCTGTTGACGTTTTCTGACATAGGTACTTGCTATTTCGTTTCCATGGCAACCGTTTCTTACAGAGAGTAATCATATTTTTTCACGTTTTCCAGTTTTCCCGTAGAAACTTACAATTTCTCGGGATAAAAAGTATCCTATGTTTTATTCCAGGGCATAAGCTATCTCCATTCCAAATTTCATCGAAATCCGTCCAGCCGTTATCGCTTAAAAGCTTCCCAAACAAACAGACAACGTTTCACTCAATGAGATTTTATATATATATATAACATCATTGGTTTCACTTTTATATATATTGGTATGGATTCTGTGCTAGTACTACAGTATGTACCTACAGCAGACAACTACCGTGCAGCTACCTTGTAAACACGCAATTTTAAACTGGCATGAAGTTGCCCATATAAGGATATTAAGTGGTAGACTTCTTGTACGTACTTATATAGGACGCTATTAGTAATAGCGTTCTACATATTATTTATTCTGTGACGGAGGATCAATTGAGAATATCTACAATCTAATAATATATACAAAACAAAGTCTGGTTATTGTATTGACACTAAAGAACGGCTGGACCTTTGATTTGTTGGATTTGTCTCCGCCCCGAGTACAGTAGGTTAAAAAAGTTCATTTTACTGTGAAAATATGTTCTCATACATTTGTATGGAACGGGTTTTTTTGATGATATCTCGAAAAATTAAGTGGGGGTTGTCAAGTAGATTATTTCTCGTACCAGCAGCACACAAGATAAGACTTACCATTTTCAAAACAATTTCGTTTGTAGCAAAAAAGTAAAGCTTCCAGTTAATTTCCCGAACGCTGCCCGGATGGGCAGCGTTCGGTTGAGTTGTATGAGTTGTATTCGTCAGTTGACCTCTTTGTCGAAGTTGGATCTACCCAGTTGGATCATCTGACTTAAGTAGACTATAGTGATCAACAGCTTCGATAATATGGTTCCCAACATAAACCGGCATGGGTACGACATGGGCATTTGACACCATGTTCGTCTTGCCCATGGTCATTTTAAGACCCACCTGCTGAGAAACAATATTGAGGTAATTGAGCATTGCTTAGGTCTTCCAGCCATGCCATGATGACTATATGATCAGCAAATCGAAGGTGAGTGATGCATTCACCATTGATGTTATTACCAGTTCAGAAGCTTGAATATATCTTCCAGTGCAGAGGTGAACAGAAACCATTTGAAAATTATGCAGAAGGTTATGCCAATGAGTGAGTGATTAAACATGAAGGTACATTAACTTTGGTTGTATAATTTTTTTATTACAATTCCTATAACTGTTCTATTTAATAACTAGCTGTACCCGCGGCTTCGCACGCGTGGTCTTTTATTTAGGTTCAAAGTACCATAATGTGCTATTTCAAGACCAATATACCAACATTTGATCAAAATTTCTTCAGCCGTCAAAAATACTTTTATCAATTGCTCGGCTTTTAACTAACTGGATTGAGATACCAATTACACCAGTTTTTAAATCAAACCCTAAGCTATCTAACAATGAAAACCGCATTGCAATCGGTCCGGTAGTTTTTACGTGATGCGTGAACAAACGAACATACAGACAAATAGACAGAAAGAAACGATACAAAAAAACTTATTCAATACCTTTTTTAAGCACCCAAGAGCATTTTTTTATTTATCTTCTTTGTACAGCCTTTTTCGTACCTATGGCTTTATTATAAGTATAGATATATGACTGTGTCAATTTGCATCAAAAAAATCCGCCCAGTAGTTTCAGCGTGATACGTGTTCTTTTTAATAACTTTCAACCCCTATCTTGCGGAAACACATGAACTCAAATCATACCAAGTTTCATTTTAATTCATTCAGTAGTTTTGGTGCGATGCGCGTTCTAGGTAAGGAGAAACAGACTGACAAATATAAAAAACAACAGTTTTGGCTTCAGTATCGAATATAGAGAACCATCAAAAATAGATTATTTATTACTTCAATATTGACATAACTTTGGACCCATATCCCGCAGAAGACCTTTCCTTTTCGGGATAATACGTGTCCTCAATTTTAACCCATTATAGTATAACTTAACTAAACGATGTGACGATGTCAAAACCTCTTTCATCATAATCATACCTTTTTGATAGTTTGTCTATATGAATTCTAAAATCAAATAACCTGTCATTCCTAGATTGTCGTTACATTGGCTCATCTAGTTGGTTACCAACGACATGTTTTAAAAATGCGTAAATAAGTTGTTATCTTTAAATTTTTGATAATAATTTCATACGTATTGATCCGTATTGTTGGTGTAAAAAAACTGAGACAATACTACATAATAAATAATTTCCTGAACAATTTTGTATATATTGTAAAGTTGTTATAAAAATCGAGAGAATACTGAGTAACCAAGAGCAAGATCTTCAAGCCACTTCAGCTGCGAGCCTATTATCTGCTTGGAGACAGAATCTACAATCCAAAGGTAAAAGGATGGCTCGCACTACGAAGTTTCTTCTGCACCTACTTTATATTATTGTGAGCAAGGAGTTCCTTTGAGCTGGTAGACTCCCTCGGGGAGGCTCCGGCCACAACGGTGCCAAGTTGTATCAAAAACCAGTCCATTAGTTTCAGCGTGGTACGTGTTCTTTTAAATAAGTTTCAACGCCTATCCTGCGGGAACCCTTTAATTTATCGGGATTAAAAATATCCTATGTACTACCTAGACAAATTGGACGGAGCCGAGATTTTAATAAAATAAACAACAAATTAAATTTGAAGTTAATTTTATTGGTCTTACTTTTGACCGTACAATTCAAGCGAAGATAAAATAATGACAATTTGTACTTAGTAACTTCCTTATATAATTTTTATAAATGCGTAGGCGATTTCTAGTTCATTCTTCATTTGCAATAACAACTAAGTAGTTACATTTCTCATAATTTAGCGAGAAAAACATCTAAGTACATAAATGCTTATTCAGCTATGCGCAATTAAATCAAAACAACATGTAGAGTACCTCTACTGCGCATTACTCATAGAAAAACAACATAAGTACAAAAAGTGCTTAATTGGTACTTTCACAATCTAAGGAAGTACCTACTTGTATGATTAAATATGTCGCAATTGGACTTCGGTAAACAACGGTGGGTTTGTGGTACATATAACTTCTCCACCCTGAGATTGAAAATTATCTGAAAGTTCATTTTATGAAGTCAGATCATTTTCAATTTTACATAATTTCAAAATCTTATTTTTATATTTTATAATCAAGTATACAATAGTAAAAATCATTATAATATAAAGTATTAATGTCCATAAACTAACACTTTTTATTTGCACTTTATTGACCATTTCACTATATTTCACTATATTCACTGTTTTCACTTTTCTTCAAAATATAATTCAGCATTTGTAGATTTTCCATATTTACTCCATCTAAGTTAACAGGTTTCCTTTTGAAATTATTTGTAACTGGAACACTTGGTAAATTTATCAATGGTAATTTAGGAATATGTAAGTTCATTCCTCTGAACAATTTCTTCCGTAGAGTAATATCTTCAACTTGTATTTTACAATTATCGTCCAAGGTTAAAATATAAGTACCAAGGATTTTCTCTCGAGTAATCTCATTTTCACAGGTTTTTGTCAAGTACGTTTGGTAACTTGCAAAAATTATCCATATGTTCATTTCAATTTGTTGAACTTTTATCTCTGAAGTTTCGATTAAAATTGGAGAACACGACGTAATATTCAACGTAAATTTCATTAAATCAGTTATACATTTATCTTGTTCCAATACGACTGCACAACTTTCTTTACAAAGAAATAATTTCTCATCAATCTCGTCGCATGGCTTGGAGAGCAATGTAATAGAGTTCAAATCCTTCACGAGGATAAAAGGATATTTAGGAAGTATCAAGGATGTAATATTATTAGAAGTATCAAGGATAGGTAAGGGGAATAACTGGTAATATTTGTAAGTGTTTTTGCGTACAATTGGAATTGCCAGTACATATGTAATTTGCCTACCCTTAATATAAGCTTTTATCTCTATATTTTGCTCTATATTAACTAAATTTTCATAATTAACAGGGAAAATTAACTTATCTGTTCTCTCAATATTTTTTAACAATTCAAATAATTCATTAGTATCAATTATTGATCTATGTAATATCTTATTTTTACTTAATGCGATTGCTGTATCAATCTCATCTAACTTAGAAAGAATTATTTGAAAATTATGAGTTAACAAACTATAAGTATGAGATACTTTATTTTCAAAATCATTTATTTTACTTCTATTCAATGCTTTCTCTATATAAATTAAATTATTCTCAAATTGTATAAAATTATAATAAGAAGTATTAGTAAAATTTACAAAACCATCAACCATTTCTGCAACCAAAGTAACTTTCTTTGAAATAGCATCTTGTTTAGTTTTAATTTGATTAATTAATTCATCATATTTGATTGCGTCATCATTATCCATATTTCCAGTTATCAATTTAATTATTGATCCTAAAGGATTTATAAGTCCTCTTTTAACACGTAAAGTTGGGACTAATTGCTCATACCTCTCTAAAGTTAAGTTTTTAATAAATTCAGTTTGTATTTTATCATCATTAAAATTAATCGTATAATTAACTTTATCTTTTAAATATATGTTTAAATCTTTCAACTTATTTATGTTTAAATATAAATCATCTTTAATTAAACTTAAGTCTAATACCTTAATTAACTTCCATTTATCATATTCCAAAATTGCATTTCCTTTTTTAACAGGCATTACTCCAGGATTATTTTCAATCCTTTGTAGCTGAATAGCTAGTCCTTGGGTCATCAGTGTCAGGATGACGAATCTGTGGACGTTTAATATCTTTTATTGGAACCTTAGTTTTACGACCATTTATTTTTACAGGGACAGCATTACGTACTATTTCTCCTGTCACTTGTGCTTTTTGATATCTAGGACTATCTTTACTTCGCCTAGTATTAACTCCTTTTATAAAAACTTTATCGCCTACTTTTACATTAAATTTATTTTCTCCGCCTCGTTTTTCTTTAATTCTTTCTTTCTTTTCAACTAACTTTTCCGTTAGATATTTATAAAGATATTTTGTTCTTTGTGCGTGCTCTTTAACTAATTGCTGAGTAAAATATTTATCAAAGTTTACAGCAAACATACTACTTGAATCCGTATGTCCAAATACTACTTCAAATGGTGTTAGATTTGTTGTTGAATGTATCGTTTGATTATATGACAATACTGCATATGTCATTATAGATGCGGCATCAGTAGATTTTTGCTCATATTTAGCAAGTCTATAAATTTCTATAATTGTTGAATGAAACCTTTCAATTAATCCCATTGAATTTGGATTATGTGGCGTTCCTATATGTAAATCTATTTTATAAAAAGATAACATTTCTTTCAGTAAAGTATTATTAAATTCAGAACCTGGGTCTGAACTAATTTTACTTGGTATTCCATAATATGAAAAATATTTTATTAATGCTCTTATTATTTCAGGGGTAGACTTTGTATTTATTTCAATTGCTTGACCTAACTTGCTGAATGCATCAATTATGGTCAAAAATGATTTATTTTCAATAGTAAAAGTATCTATAAATATTTCTTGAAAGGGTTTTATTTGGGTTTGCGTTAATTGCAATTCAGGTTTAATTGGTTTACGATCATATTTCATACGTTTACATAATTGACAAGAATTTATAACGCTTGCAACTGTTTGATCCATATTATTCCAATAATATGTTCTTTTTAAATGTGCCAGTGTTTCTTTTATACCTCTATGACTTGTTTTTCCTTCATGATATTTTAAAATTATTTCACGTTGTTCGTTTTCATCTTCAACATATACTACTCTTAATGTGCATTCAAATAATTTTACTGAATCCTTTTTAAATAAAGTAGTTACAACTGAAGCAAAATCTTTTCTGTGTGCTTCTTCTTCAAAATATATAAAATATTTAATTTTAGGTTTTATGTAACCTTTTAAAAATTCTTTTACTAAATTTGTATTATTTATTGGCATATGTACTTCTAAAACTTTTTGTTTATTTCTTGAAATATCTTTTACAGACATTTTATTTAAATTCCACGAGTAAATTAATATTTGATTTGGTTTTGTATCAATTGCTTCATGTAAAATAGGTATGCTTTCCATATCCATATTTTCATGAGAATGTGCTGTTTCAGTACTAGAATTTTCAGGAATATCAGATGCCGTAATTGTACTACTATCAAATGAAGGTATTGAATAAGGTGACCTTCTAGAAATACTTAAAGTTTTTTCTGAATCAGAAGATATTGTAATTGGAGAAGTTGATCTTATTTGTTTTCCTTTTTTGGAAATTTTATTTGTTAATTTGTTTTCTTTTTTATCAATATTAACTTTCATTGAGAGATTATCATCATCTCCTAGTGCATTTACTTTTAATCTCGATAAAGCGTCCGCATTTTTATTTTGTTTCCCACTTTTATATGTTATTTCAAAATCAAATTCAGCTAATCGTAATTTCCATCGTGTCAATTTACTATTTGGTTCATTTATTGAATTCAACCATGCTAGTGGTCTATGGTCTGTATAAATATAAAACTTTTTACCATATAAATAAGGTCTAAAATGTTTTGTTGCCCATACAATGGCAAGGAGTTCTTTTTCTATAGTACTATAACGTATTTCTGCACTATTGAGTGTTCTACTTGCATATGCAATAGGTTTATCACTACCAACAGTTCCTTGAGAAAGTACTGCACCGATTGCATAATTTGATGCATCCGTAGTTAAAATAAAAGGTTTTTCAAAATCAGGAAATTGTAAAAGTGGTGCATTGGTTAATAATTCTTTACATTTTTCAAATGACGATACATATTCTTCATTTATTATTACTTTTTGATTTTTCTTTAAACATTTAGTAAGAGGCTTTGTTACCTTCGCAAAGTCTTTTATAAATTTTCTGTAATATCCAACCAATCCTAAAAAGCTTTTAATTTCTGTTTGCGTTTTAGGCAAAGGAAAATTTAATACTGCTTTTATTTTATCATTATTAGGTTTCAAACCATTTTTTGTAATTGAATGTCCAAGATATAAGACTTCTTTTCGCAAAAATTCTGATTTATCAAGTTGAACTTTTAAATTTGTTTTTCTCAACTGTTCAAAAATTTTTTTAAGTTTATTTATAAGTTCTTGTAAACTGGATGAGTATATAATTATGTCGTCTAAATAAACAAGACAATGAATACCTTGTAGTCCACGCAGTACATTATCCATTGTTCTTTGGAATGTAGCTGGGGCTGTTTTTAAACCAAAAGGCATTCTTAAAAATTCATAATGTCCAGACTGAGTACTAAAAGCTGTTTTCTGTCTATCATTTTTATCCATTTCGATTTGATGATATCCACTTGCTAAATCTAAAGTTGAAAAATAAGTGGATTTTCCCAATTTATCAAATAAATCTGTTATATTTGGTAGAGGATATTTATCATCCGTAGTTATATCATTTAATCGTCTATAATCAATTACCATTCTATATTTCTTTTTACCAGATGCGTCATCTTTTTTTGGAACTATATGAACTGGAAAATTCCACGGTGAATATGATTCTTGAATTATGTTATCTTTTAATAACTTTTCAACTTGGTTGTTTATTTCATCATTAATTGTTTGAGGTTGCCTATAAGGTCGAATATATATTGGATCCTCATTAGTAGTTCTTATTTTATGTTTAACATCATTTGTAAATGAAAGGGGTAATTTTTCACAATAGAATATATCTTTATATTGATTGCATAAATTAAAAATTGCATTTCTTTCTTCTTCATTCATATGATTTAATCTCAGTTTTGTTAGATTTTCTGACAATATTTCGTCTAATTCACAATCTGTTTCCATTTTTTCAACTATATTATTTACTTGTATTTCATCAAAATTAAATTTTTCAACATTAAGAGGTTCATTAAAAATAATTGTATGTAGAGTATTTGTAGTATTTTGTATTATAGTTTCAGCAAATGAATTTTTACAATTTACTATAGCTGATGGCATTCTAACGCCAGGATAAAATTCATGAAAGTTTAAAATTCCTGAGTCTGATATAAGATTTACTGGAACTTTAACTTTCATTTCACATCTAGGAATAAGTTTTATCTCATATGGTGGATTATAATTAATAGGAATTGCAGTTTCAGGTGTTAGAAGAAGTTGATTTTTCATATCAATACTAGCTCCTAACAAAGATAATAATTCTGTTCCTATTAAACCGTCGTATCTTCCATCGACTTTATAAATATAAAATTTGTACCAATTATCATTTTTAAATTCATCAGGTAATGGTATAAAAATTACTTCATGATGAGTACTTGTGCCATGTGTACTTACGACTTGAAATGTTTCTTGATATTTGAAATCTTTAAAATATTTTTCTGCTAATTCTGGATTAATAAAAGAACGATTACTCCCTGTGTCAATTAAAAATTTGGAGTTCAGATTTTTAAAATTTATACTTGGTAATTTTAAATAAGAGTTACAATTTAAATTTATAGTTTCTATATCGGAGGATGCTCTTTTGAGGCCCTCATATAAAAATTTTCCTTATTTGGAATAGTCATTTTATTTTTATTTTGATTATCTTCGTTTATTACGTGAAGATGGTTTGGCTTTTGTGGTGCCGTTCTCATTGTTACATCTTTATCATTCAAATCAGTTGTTTTATTTTGAGGAATACCAAAATTAAATTTATGATAGGGTTGTCGTTTGAAAAACCCTGAAGCTTTGTAATTATTTACTTGCGGTTTATTCGCATTACCAAATTTAAAATTATTTTGTGACATAAAATGATTATTTGGCCTATTTAGAAAAGGCTTATAACCTTGAGGTTGTATAAATTTATTTGGAGGATTATTATTAAATGTTGGCCTTTGTGGGATGCCAAATTTAAAATGATTTTGTTGAGGAATAAAAGCTGGTTTATTCTCAAATGGTTTTTGAGTAATTATTTTTTTATTTTTCATTTGATATTGTGTTTGGAAATTCACCTCTTCCATCACAACACTTAGAGCTTGTTCTAAAGTAACGCAACTTTTCAGACGCACAAATCGAAGTAAATCTTCAGATAAATTGTACATAAATACATTTAATGCAGTGCTATTATAAATTATAGCCTTGGCTGCTCTAACTCCCGAGTCTTCAATTAAATTCACTTTTGCAATCAAAGAACTTCTCACATTTTGAATACGGTGGCAGAAATCGATGTAGGATTCGTCATTTTTAATTTTAAGACTTTCAAGTTCAATAGCAATACATTGTTCTGACCTTGGGTCGCCAAAATGTTGAGTAAAAAGATTTTTCAATTGTATCCATGTTGTAATATCGCTACGTTCACTTAATAATGAGGCTGCTCTGCCTATAAGTCTACTTGAAATAACATGAAATAAATATAACTCTTGTGCTGCAGTAATTTCGGTTCCACTTAAGCTACGCACATATTCACATTTTGAAATAAATAAATTTAATAATTTTTCATTCCCATCAAATTTAGGAATCAATTTCACAATTTCATTCGTTATAATCCTCATAGGTTCCATTTTAAATTATTATTTAAAATCAATTCAAAATATTAAAATTGAGTATGCGTTTGTACAATATAACACGTATAACACAAAAATTCAAAATATAATTAAAGAAAGGAACATAAAAGTTCAATAAAAACACTTCAAAAATCAATAAAAGCACATAAAACTCAATTATGACGCATAAAAGAATCAATAAATTCACATAAAATTCAAATAAAAACGCATAAAATGACAATACATTCACATAAAAATCAATAAAGACACATAAATTCACATAAAAATCAATAAAAACGCATAAAATGTCAAAAAAAATCACATAAAAATCAATAAAAACGCATAAAACGTCAAAAAATTCACATAAAAATCAATAAAAACACATAAAATCAATAAGTTCACATAAAAATCATAAATTCGCATACAATAAATCAAAAATAACAAGTGTATTGGCAATTTTTGTCCAAAAACACTAAGGGTCGAATAGCAGGGCAAGAATACGGAAAGTGAATGATTTTCGACTCACTTAAAACCGCTCGATCCCATGCCTCGGTGATTATTCCACTCGCTGAATTGTTTCTCAACTCCTTTTTCCAATACAGTCGTATTTGTTTGGTTCGAGTATTTTTTTACGTGGATTTGTCAGGAACACACGAAGTTATTCAGGACAGCTGCACCAGATATGTAGGTTGCGCCAGACAAATTATATTTCACAATTTTTGAAGTAAGCGCCGGACAAATTAAATTTCCACGACTTTAAAAAAAATACAACTGGCTGCGCCAGACAAATTGGACGGAGCCGAGATTTTAATAAAATAAACAACAAATTAAATTTGAAGTTAATTTTATTGGTCTTACTTTTGACCGTACAATTCAAGCGAAGACAAAATAATGACAATTTGTACTTAGTAACTTCCTTATATAATTTTTATAAATGCGTAGGCGATTTCTAGTTCATTCTTCATTTGCAATAACAACTAAGTAGTTACATTTCTCATAATTTAGCGAGAAAAACATCTAAGTACATAAATGCTTATTCAGCTATGCGCAATTAAATCAAAACAACATGTAGAGTACCTCTACTGCGCATTACTCATAGAAAAACAACATAAGTACAAAAAGTGCTTAATTGGTACTTTCACAATCTAAGGAAGTACCTACTTGTATGATTAAATATGTCGCAATTGGACTTCGGTAAACAACGGTGGGTTTGTGGTACATATAACTACCTCGTAGTATGAACTCAAATCATACAAGTTTCGTTTAAATTAATTCAGTAGTTTCGGCGTAGATACAGACAGACAGAGAAAAAATATATCTAAATATATTTAATGTACAGAATTGGACCCGTTACAGTTTTATTATAAGTATAGATATCTAAGGAACACTTCCCACACCACTGTTGTTCGAAAACTAAAATATTTTGAAAGAAAATCCGATATTATTTTTATGAATTTGAGTTTCCGCTTAACTTGCGTTTAATTAAATTACCTCACTCAATTTTCGCACTACATAAATATTATATTTAAATACGATGAATTCAAGGTTTTTCCTTGAAGATTTTTGAATTTTCCCTGCCACTGCGGAGCATGCTTCTAACACTTTTGTACATAATTATACCTGCGCGGATGACCGCCATTTTGGTTCATCTTACGTGCCGAGAACTGTACCTATTTGCCAATTAAAGAAGCCGTCTCCACTATAAGCGAGCCATGCGCGGAGTTTTGCTGGAACACAAATCGGGCGAAGTTAGGGAATCCTTGTTTCCTACATCAAAAAGATGAGCTGAAATGTAATGATCTTGATAATAATATCGATTCATCTATAAAGCAATAACAGGGTGTCACTCAAAATTCTAAAAAAAAACCCTGACTTATCCCTGACCATTTTGTCAAATTTCCCTGACCAACGTTTATTTAAAAGCAAGTTATTCACCATTTTTCATAAAATAACGAAAAATAATGTACCTAATCTAAATAATGAATCATTTCTTATCCTTCATATATTGTTATTAATTTTATTATCGGACTTATTATAAATTAAAATCTATACTTATAATAAAACTATAACGGGCCCAATTCTGTACATTGAAGATATTTTAAATGTTTTTTTGGAGGTTACTCTGTATTCGATACTGAAGCCAAATCTGTAATTATTTTCATTTTTGTCTGTCTGTCTGTCTGCATCTAGGTATCACGCCCAAACTACTGAATGAATTTAAATGAAACTTGGTATGATTTGAGTTCATACTACGAGGTAGGACATAGGATACTTTTAATACCGAAAAATAAAAACGCAGGATAGGCGTTTAAAGTTATTTAAAAGAACACGTATCACGCTGAAACTATTTGTCGGATTTTGTTGCAACTTGGCACAGTCATTGTTTGTATAATGTTTAAACGGGGTACGGGTCCAAATTCTGTACATTAAAGATAGTGTAAAAATTTTTTTTTGGAGGTTTCTCTATTTTCTATAATGAAGCCTAAACTGTATGTTTTTCATTTCTGTCTGTATGTCTATCTGTATCTTGGCCACGCATCACGTCTCCGGAACTACTGGATGAATTCAAATGAAACTAGGTATGATTTGAGTTCATACTCGTACTACGAGATAGGACATATGATACTTTATATCCCGAAAAATTAATGGGTTCTCGCAGGATAGGGGTTGAAACTTATTTAAAAGAAAACGTACCACGCTGAACTAATGAACGGGGCCCGTATTCTGTAAGCTATTGAACCGCGATAACGCAAGTCGATCGCTTGATTTTTTTTTTGAGAAATTTTCTTATTATACTTAAAAGTGCTGGAAGCGAAAATTTTAGCAAAATTTTCGCTTTTTGTTTTTTATTTTTCAGTTTTTTATTTTTTGAATATTTCAAAAAAAAAACACTTCTAGCACTTTTAAGTGGTAAATAAGAAAATTTCTCAAAAAATTTCAAGCGATCGACTTGCGTTATCGCGGTTCAATAGCTTACAGAATCGGGGCCCTGGTTTGATGCAATTTGGCACCGTCTTATATGATGGATTAAAATTGAGGACACGTTTTATCCCGAAAAAGTGAAGGGATATGGGTCCAAAGTTATGTTAATATTGAAATAATAAAGAATATTTTTTGGATGGTTCTCTATGTTTGATACTGAAGCCAAAACTGTTTTATTTTTGTCCGTCTGTCTGTTTGTCCGTATATTGACCAACATCGCACTGAAACTACTGAATGAATTCAAATGAAACTTGGTATGATTTGAGTTCATACTACGAGGTAGGACATTGGATACTTTTCATACTGAAAAATTAAAGGGTTTCCGCAAGATAGGGCTTGAAATTTATTAAAAAGAACACGTATCACGCTGAAACTACTGGATGTTTTTTTTTAATGCAAATTGACACATTCATATATAAGTATAGACTTATAATAAAGCAATAGGTACGAAAAGGGCTGTACAAAGAAGATAAATAAAAAAATACTCTTGGGTGCTTAAAAAAGGCATTGAACATGAATATAACATTTTTCTTTCTCTCTGTTTGTCTGTATGTTTGTTCACGCATCACGTAAAACTACTGGACCGATTGCAATGCGGTTGTCATTGTTAGTAAGCTTAAAGTTTGATTTAAAAACTGGTGTAATTGGTATCACAATCCGGTGAGTTAGAAGCCTAGCAATTGATAAAAGTAGTTTTGACGACTGATGAAATGTTGATCAAATGTTGGTATATTGGTCCTGGAATAGCACAATATGGTACTTTGAACCTAGAGAAAAGACCACGCGTGCGAAGCCGCGGGTACAGCTAGTCTTAAATAATATTCCAATTCACAAAATGATAGACACCATCAAACCATCATAAGCGGGAACCGAAATTTTCTGATATTTTTATTTGTGTAAAAATGAAACATGATTATTTCAAATCACATAACAAATGATCATCATCATCAGCCTAATCTTGTACACAGGACTGGCCTTAGCAATCAGCGCCCCTTTTTATTTGAATATTTTGAGCTACTTATATATACTTTTACTGTGTAGCTATGTGAACAATAAGAACGTTTATGATCGATCTTCTATGTGCGCATAACATGTAATATTACCAAGAAGGCGCGAGCGAAGCGAGCGCAAGCATCTTTAGCTCCTTATACATTTATTAGTGTAGTAATGTGAAAAAACGAACGTTTATGGTCGATCTTTTATGAGTTGCGCAAAATTTTCGAGCTACTTATACTTTTATGAGACCCTTTATATAACCCTTGAGCCCCCCCCCCCTCACCCCCTTCCATTATAGCTAAGAAGCATTTCGATCACATCAGTTTTCAAAGCGTGGTAAAAGCGTCAATACACGCAAGACATAGCTTCTTATATATACGCCGTCTCATTACGGCGCGTACCGCATCCGCATTCGCGACCCACACCTATTGTGTTGTCGCCCTTTAAGCCGTCTTATTTCGGCATTCCGCATCCGCACCCGTGACCCACCTCTTGTGGTGTCGCATTTTAAGCCGTCTGATTTTCGGCGTTCCGCTCCGCATCCGCACCCGCATTCGCGACCCGCACCTATTGTGGTGTCGCCTTTTACGCTTTTTCATTATCGGCGTACCGCCCCGCACACGCACGCGTTACCTAACTAAAGTAAAACAAGGTCCACCTTATCCTTTATTCAACAGGCAATAACAGAACAAAGGTGTGAGTGTGGCGAGTACAAAAATTTGGAGCTATTTCTAATATCAGTGTAATTGTGTGAATAAATGAATATTAATAATTGACCTACTGTGTGTTCTTAAATACATATTATTATGAAGGCGCGAGTGAAGCGAGCGCGGAAATTTCGAGATATTTCTTTCAGTGATACAAATAAACATGATTACAAAACATAGTCAAACAAGAACATGAAATAATATATATCTCATTTTACAATCACTGGGAAAGTGTGGAGCAAACAGTGTAAATATTTTTTTTCCCTGACTTTCCAGGTGACCCCCCTCGATTTCCCTGACCACCTTGAGCTTCCCTGGCTTTTCCCTGACTCTCCCTGACTTTCAGAAAGTGGACACCCTGAATAAATAAGTACGGAAAAGTCAGTACAAAAAAGATATTAAAAAAAAACGTCTAGTGTACTTAAAATAACCTATACTGAACAAGGTTATAATAATTAGGAATATATTTTTAAATCGTGTCTTTCTGTTTGTTCGTGCATCACGTAAAAACTACCGGACCGATTGCGATGCGGTTTTCATTGTTAGTAAGCTTAGGGGGGCTTAAAAATGGGGTACTTGGTATTTTAATCCCATGATTAGATGCCGAGCAATCAATAAAAAACTATTTGACGGTTGAACGAATTTTGAAAAAATGTAATGTATTGTACTTTAAAGATACTTTTTACCTGGAATAACACGTGTGAGCTACTTTTAAATGAAACCACGCGGGCAATGCCGAGGCCACAGCTTGTTTGTAATAAATGTTACAGGTGAACATCTGACGGTTCCTCAGATACAGAATCTGATTTTGAATAAATAATTACAAATTACTACCTACTTGTTTTTTATTAGTTAACGCTAATTATGTAGGTAGATACCTACCACCAGTAGTACAGTGCAACCAACTCTGTGAAGTGGCAAATAAAGGAACTACAGCCGCCACGAATAGGTTCACTTTTTCTTGAACCTATTCGTGGCGGCTTTTTTGATTGGTCTACTTATCACTGGAAAACTTATACCACCATTCAGTTCTCAAATAAGTCGGTGGCACTGTACAGAAACGATATGCCGTCGATTCGACAGTTCTAACTCATACCAAACTCGAAAGCTATTAATTCTATAAATATACATAAACGTACAATCAATATCCATTATTTAGATAATATTACGCATAAGTAACTGAAATTTATTTTCATTTTTATTATAATACAGAAAATGTGTAACATTTATTCAAACTCTTTGCTATTTAATAATATTTTATGGATATTATCTTCGTGATTACCTAGCAAAAAAATATTTTTGACCCGTGGTAGTAGCCATAAAGGTAATTGTACGAAATTCTTCCTGTTCGGTGACAGCACTTTAATAATAGTCATTGGCCTTCCTGTTCGGCAACCGCATTTTAATAATAGTCATTGGCCTTCCTGTTCGGCAACCGCACTTTAATAATAGTCATTGGCCTTCCTGTTCGGCAACCGCACTTTAATAATAGTCATTGGCCTTCCTGTTCGGCAACCGCACTTTAATAATAGTCATTGACCTTCTTGTTCGGCAACCGCACTTTAATAATAGTCATTGGCCTTCCTGTTCGGCAACCGAACTTTAATAATAGTCATTGGCCTCACTCATACGTTATTAACCTGTTGGCTATCTGTATCTGTTGGCTGTAGGATATATGAAACTATTTTTGCAAATTTTTCAGGGTAGCTCCTAAACCGGATGACAAAAACACAAAAAATTAAAAAATAAGATTTTTAAAATGTTTATTTTGGTTCATTTACTTTCCTAGATTTTCTGTATGGAAAACCTTTTAATCATTCTATAATTATATAAAAATAGCCCAAGAACTCCAAAACCGCACTCGTCCACAGGTTAATAGCCCTAGTCATATTCACTAATCCACTAAAGCATTAGTGAATATGACTTGTAGAAGTACAAGAATGACATTTGTCTTAACAAATGGTTGGACTATTTTGACAAATGCTTACAGTTTTAGTAGTTCCCAGTATACCTATTATATATTTTATACACAGTGCACAAGTTATTCATAGTCATTTGTCTTAGTCATTAGTTATTTATACTCTTAGTCTTTAATTCACTAAACCCCTCTACAAGAATACCATTTGTCTTAACAAATGGTTGGACTATTTTGACAAATGCTTACAGTTTTAGTAGTTCTCAGTATACTTATGATACCTTTTATACACAGTGCACAAGTTATTCATAGTCATTTGTATTAGTCATTAGTTATTCACAGTCTTAGTCATTAATCCACTAAAGCCCTCTACAAGAAACCATTTGTCTTAACAAATGGTTGGCCTATTTTGACAAATGCTTACAGTTTTAGTAGTTCTCAGTATACTTATGATACCTTTTATACACAGTGCACAAGTTATTCATAGTCATTTGTATTAGTCATTAGTTATTCACAGTCTTAGTCATTAATCCACTAAACCCCTTTACAAGAATACCATTTATCTTAACAAATGGTTTGACTATTTTGACAAATGCTTACAGTTTTATGAGTTCCCAGTATATTTATGATATCTTTTATACACAGTATACAAGCTAGTCATAGTCATTTGCCCCACGGAGCCTGCCAAAGCCCTCTTCAGGAACGCCATGGCGTAAGTGGAGTCGCTGGCTTGTATGAGGAGTGCTACAGCGTTCTCCAGGTGTTGGCGAATCAACCTGGACGGCGCGTTTTTTTCTAGAGACGTGCACATGTCCGCGACAGTGTACGCTGCAATGCGAGATACGTGCTTCTTCCTTTTTGATATTGCGTGTGTTAGTCTGGAATTGAGAAAAGGTACATTTTTAACAGATATTTAAAGTAAACTAGACAGGATGCATCTTTGCCAATGCAAGTTGTATAGGTATATCGTAAAATGGTTCTATTTCATGAAATGCCCAGCTAAAATTGACCATATCGTTTAAATATCAACGTGTAATTATATTTCAATCCACGTCTGGCTGGTATATCATAAAATATCATTAATGTAGGATTTTTGGTAAGATACCAAAGGTGTCCAAACATGTAGGCTCACTACGCTTCGCTAGGTTTCGCTACACTTCGCTAGGCTTCGCTCCCGCCTTCGGCTTCTAACCTATCACGGCCAGGTCGGGCTTCCACCTAGCGCCTCTAGCGGTGGTGGTACTATTTTACTATTATGATCACTAATGTTTGACCATATCATGAAGTAGCCGAGCGTTTAGGTGATCATATCTGGCCAAACCATTTCATGATGTCACCGACAATTTCATGAGATGGAAAATTTATCATGATGTGGCCAGCCATTTCATGAAATGATCAATTTACGATATCGCCACGACATATAGACGAAACAGATGTATGATGTATCTGATTGTACAATGTTACCTAGCTCTTCTCGACAGATGGCGCTAATAAAGTAAGCGTAATACAGAATCGTTGATAAGCACCAATGTCGATCAGCGCCATAGACGTAGAGTTAAATGTCTTTAATTAGCACCATCTGTTGATACCACAGAGTAGCCTAAAGATAGATCTTAAAACCAACGTACTTTTCAATAGAGTGCGCCATTTCAGCCAGTTTTTCCTCCACGCTCTTGTCCAGTTGCACGCGAGACGTGGCGCGCTCGCACAACGTCGCAGCTAAGGCTCGGTAGCATTGCATGTAGTTTGGCCACCTGAAACACATCATTTAGTTGTGTTAAGTTAAAGGGAAGAATAATTTAGAAGTATAGTAGTGGCTCTGTGAGCTGTAGACCTCGCGAGCACAAACTTTATTGCAAACAATCTAGCGGTGCACAGTAGCGCCATCTAGGTACCTTAATGTAAAACTAACATTAATAATCAAGGTACTCCATCAATCCCTACCCAGTAGGTAAAGGGCTGATTCCACTGGTTACTGCAAATTTACTGCATTTTGAGGAGCTATTCTGCTCATCACGCCGAAGAACCTCATCAGATCTTTACCATTTTTTAATAAGACAAACTTAATGTTCATCATCATCAGCCTATACCAGTCCACTGCTGGACGTAGGCCTCTCCCAATGAGCGCCACTGAGCCCGATCTTCGGCTCTTCTCATCCAGTCGCTGCCAGCTGTCTTTTGCAAGTCGTCTCTCCACCTGGCCGGCGGGCGTCCTACACTACGCTTGCCTAAACTTGGTCTCCACTCTAAAACTCGTTTTCCCCAACGGTTGTCAGCTCTGCGAGAGATGTGACCAGCTCATTGCCACTTCAGCTTACTTATTCTCTGGGCTATGTCGGTTACGTTGGTTCTCTGGCAGATCACCTCATCCCGGATCCTGTCCTTCAAAGATACTGCGAGCATATCTTTCTCCATAGCTCTTTGAGCAACTTTAAATTTGTGAACCAGCCCCATCGTGAGTGTCCACGTTTCGGCTCCGTAGGTCATAATTGGTAGAACGCACGCGTTGAAGACTTTCGTCTTTAGGCACTGTGGTATGGACGACGAGAAGACCTGACGTAGTTTACCAAATGCTGCCCATCCCAACTAAATCCTCCTATCGGCTTGCCTTTCAAGTTGTTCCTGCCCAATTGCATAGTCTGCCCGAGGTAAACATATTCTGAACAAATTCAAGGGGGAAACCGCTAACGACGATCGGTTGCGGAGTAACAAGGTCGTTAAACATAACCTTGGTTTTGTTCATGTTCATCCCGAGACCAATATGTCGAAAGGCGTCAGCTAAAGGTCGGTCGAGATCCTGCAGCGACTCCGCCATAAGGACAATATCATCGGCTAATCGTAGGTGTTAGATGTATTCACCATTTATGTTTATGCCCGTTCATTTCAGTCCAGCGTCATATCTTCTAGGGCCTTAATGAACAGTTTCGGGGATAAGGCATCCCCCTGTCTCACTCCCCTGCGCAGCTGGATACGTTTAGTCTGCTGGTTCTGTACATGAACGAACATATTCGCGGCGTTATACAAGCTTCTCATAGTCCACAAAAACAAGACACAGGGGCTGGTTATACTCTTTAGTCTTCTGTATAACCTGCTTCACTGTATGTATGTGGTCTATGGTGCCGTAACCCGATTAAAAAACAACCTGCTCAAGAGGCTGAAACTCGTCAAGTTTTCTCGCTAGACGATTCAAGACTACCCTCGAAAATAAGCCGATAGACGTGGCTCAGAAGCGAGATGGGCCTGTAGTTTTTAAGGAGAGTTTATCTAGTTTTTTGAAGAATAAATCTTCATCATGCTTCTATTTCACGCCTTTGTAGTTCTACCATTGTTCAGAACAGAGTTAAATAACTTTTGGAGCTCTCGTAGCACAGGTTCTCCTGCTGCTTTCAAAAACTCCAAAGTAACTCAATCTCGTCTAGGCTGACCTCCGGCAGATCATCGGTGTAGTGGCGGACCAATGTGTCTCGGGAATCCTCATTGCTAGGTTCGGGTCGCAGATCATGCGAGTCGTACAGTCGACCATAGAACTCCTCTATATATCTCGGCGAGAACATCCGGCCTTGAAGTGACGTTTTCGCCACATGTTATTAGCTTCGTCAGATGGGCCTCTAACTTAATGTTACTATATTTCAAATAAAAAAAGAAACATCGAATTCGGATCTAATAAGGTGGAGATATTCAGTAGCCTCCTGTTTGGGGGGAGTATCACAAGTATCCCAATAAAAAATCCACGACGACTGAAAATTCGTTAAACCTATATAGCAAGTTTCGTCTAGATCGGTTGAGAAATGCGACCTGTAGAGGAGAATAGCCGGACATACGAAAGCATTTTTGCCCAAGCTGAAACGGAAACGCTTCGCTCATGCTTCGCGCTCGCTCGGTCAATAACGAGTTGCATGCATCTTGGTGCTCTCTTCTCTAACGGGCATATTTCCGAAGCACCGGTAGAGTCCGAAGGGAAATTTCCTTTTCCTGTGCGAGTTTTTACTTTGAGTCGGCACATGAAAGGGAAATTTCCTTTTCAAACATACTACTTAGTTTATCCAATTTTTAAATGCTTTTATTTAACTTAATTTATATCTATGTATGTATCTATGTATTTTGTCAGTCTAGGAATGTTGCAGTTCAAATTTCGAGCACTCCCCGATTAACTATTCGGCTGAAATTTTCAGGGTAGCTCACGAACCGAAGACATAAATTCTTAAAAAGGTTAAAAGAGAAAAAGGAAAACACAATAAAAAAATTACAAAGCAACAAAAAAAAGAGACGCTCATTAATTTGTTAAATTATTCTTATTTTTAATCGACTTCACAAAAGGAGACGGTCATATGATCGAATGTATTTTTTTTGTGTATTTTTTATTTAATCTATTCATAAATCCTAATGTTATAAATGTGAAAGTGAGTTTGTTAGTTTGTTACGCTTTCACGCCTTAACTACTCAACCGATCATCATGAAATTTTGCACACTCGTTGTCAGGGGTACAGAAAACGATATACCTTCCGTACCGTTTATTTATAATAAAAAATATTTTTTAATTTTTGCCACTTCGATGTCAAAGTGACGAGTGACAATCCTAGGGTGCACCTGAGAGAGATTTTATGACATTTCATTTGCGTGCAAACTTTCCATTCTGGTAAAGTTTGCACGCGGGTATAGTTGTGGAGCTCACTTACTATTTTATATTTTTCTCCTTGTTCATTCGTTATTAAATTTTGACTTGTAAAAGTAAGTTAGTGCTATCATTCTACCTATTTACAATAAATACTTCGACTTTACTAAATAAAGTCGATCGAGGTTCCGCCCTTAAAAGACTTTGAAAAGCAAGAAGACTCAATTCATGAAATGCATTTAGTTTAAAGTCGCTCCAACGCAAATTTTGCAACGCCCTCCTAAGTGCACCTCAAGGCATTATCATCACCATAAACTATACTTGTCCACTGCTGGACATAGGCCTCTCCTAACGCACGCCACTGAGCTCGGTGTTCAGCTCTCCTCTTCCAGTCTCTTCCGGCCGCTTTTCGCAGCTCGTAACTCCATTCGGCCACAGGGTTTCCTACTACGTTTGCATAAACGTGGCCTCCACTCGAGAACTCGTCTACCCCAACGGTTATCGGTTCTTCTGGAAATGTGACCAGCCCACTGCCACTTTAGCTTGCTTATCCTTAGAGCTATGTTGGTCAAATTGGTTCTCCGTCGGATAACTTCATTACGAATCTTGTCCTTCAGAAAAACTCCAAGCACAGTTCTCTCCATAGCTCGCTGAGCGACCTCAAATTTGTAGACTAGTCTGACCGTGGGACACTCACTACTCAAGCCATATTTTCTCGAAATTTCAAACCTCTAGATCCACCAGTTGTATGTTGTCTGTCAGTCAGTCAGTCACGGTACTGTTCTCTAGGCATGCACACCAATATATAAAAGTGAAACGTTGTCTATTTGTTTGGTTTGGGGAGCTTTCACGCGATAAGGGCTGGACGGATTTGGATAAAATTTGGAATGGAGATAGCTTATACCCTGGAATAAAACATAGGATACTTTTTATTCCGGAAAATAGTAAGTTTTTACGGGAAACCTCGAAAATGTTAGTTACTTACAGTATGGAACGGTTGCCATGGCAACGAAATAACAAGTCTATCAAAAAGCACCAAGAGCGTTGGTGCTACACTTTCGCATTGGTTTTTAATATCCTAGAAGAATATAGGATGCTTTATTTTCGCGATTAACTGTAGTCCGCGCGGACAAAGTCGCGGCCGAAAGCTAGTATAAAATAAATATACCTGTCTTCCAAAAGTTCTTCCCTAGAAACGAGGAGGCTGTTCAGTATGGCAACACAGCCTTCGTACAGCGTGAAGAACGAGTGCCAAGTGATTTCGCACTTTAAGTGCACGGCGTTAAAGCCCAGAATGTAATGCACCATGTGCTGCAGCTCGAAAATGCTGTCTAGAAACTTGTAGTCGAGTGTTATCTGAAAACAAAAAAAAACAAGGAAATTAACACACAATGAAAAAACCCGACTGCGAACAAAACTAAAAAGAGGCAAATTTAAGTGAGAATGGTTGCTAACCAACTTTAAATCGTTATAGATCCTAAATGGTCATTCGAAATGAAAAATTATAAGAGAAACAAAGATGATTTTCAAATTCCTAATCAGTGATAACCCACTTAATATAATTCGTCGACTTTTATTTTTTTCATTTTCACAATATATCTTCTGGTTGTTGCCATATTGAATTTTGATTAATCTCATGTCCTTAGTGACACTCGTGAGATTAAGACAAATTGATTAACGTAAAGATCATCAAATTTGGTTCATGAGGTTGGTCTATTATAGTGCCACAAAGGAACAGACATAAATACATAGGCTGATAAACACATTAGCCAGCCTTTGCGTTGCGCAGTCTGGTATTTTTTCGAAAAATATATGAATTCAACAAATTTTTGTTTAAAAAATGTACTGTTCCAATTTTGATTTATTTTTTGTTTAAACAATTAATATTTCAAACAAGAATCGTAATTTTTAAGGTTCCGTACCCAAAGAGTCCAAATCCAAACGGAGCCTATTTACTAAGCCTTCGCCTGTCCGGCTGTCTGTCCGTTTGTCTGTCCTACCATTAAAGATCTAAAAAAAACATGCTTACGGTTACATTTTTCAGGTGGTTTATAATGATGTTTATTCGTTTAAATTACAAATTAGTGTTCCTAAAAACGACTGTGTGAATATATATATCGAATTGCCAAACAGGAAAAAAAGTTTTAATTAAAACTAGTGATCAGCCATCGACCAATAGGTAAAATATTTGTAGAAACATTAATATACTAATTGTAGATATGATTCTCTATGGTCTATGGGTAATATTGGCACGGACATTGTTTCAATCCGATTTTTATTATCACGTTCACATAATTGAATGCCATGACTGATTGCCACAAATTGTATTGGCTAAGGGAATCGCACTGCAGTCTATTGTTTATACTGTGCTGCAGAGCACATAAAAGAAATGTCTGTTACTCTATGGTTGTGTGGTACTATTCCCACAAATAAAAAGATTATCGACCATAGACCACTGAAATACTATCTCCTGTAGTACATGTACCTCTTTTGAGATTACTACCTATTTATCGTAGAGAGAGCACCAATACTATTTATACAACCCAAAGATTTTGAATTAAGGGCGTCACAGATGATTAAGATACTATAATATTTGATGTTACGATATCTGCATATCAAATATTATAGCATCTTAGGGTATCCCACACGGCTAAGATACGATAATATATTAAAATTATTCATTCGCTCGCAGGCCGTCCTAGGTGCCACACGTATTTCTTCACCGCTTTATATATACAGGATGATAAAATATGAGTAGTACGGTTTCTCTATTAGATTTATTAGATAGCTCATCTGATTCTGATTTTGAATTTGATATGCAAATAGCATTAGCGCACTGTACAAGGTGATCAATTTGGATAGAAAATTACATTAAATTTAGAAAAAGCCGCGGTGAATTTCATCTTTACGCAGAAGTTTATGCAAAAAAAAAATAACTTATCTTATTAAGTCGTAGGAAACTTTTCTCGAAATTCATAATTCGATTATGGAACATTTAGTGAAACAAAATACGAACATGCGCGAGAGCATTTGTACAGGACAACGACTTGCAGTATGCTAAGAACCATCTCGTTTACCTCAGCTTTCAAACATACAAAATTGCAGCTAAATCGGTCCATTCGTTCGGAAGCTACGATTCGCACCATTCCCCCTTCCCCCTCCATCCTCAAATTATAGCTATGAATCATCTTGTTTACCCCAGCTTTCAAACATAACAAAAACCACAGCTAAATAGGTCCATTTGTTTGGAAGCTATGATTTTCACCCCCCCCTTTTCTTTCTCAACTCCCCCCTACCTATCCCCATATATCTAAGACCCATCTCGATCATATCAGCTTTCGAACAGAAAACACCGCATCAAAATCGGTCCATTCGTTTGCGAGTTACGATGCCACAGACATATACACACACACACACACACACACCCTCACACACACACAGATACACACCCTAAACTTATAACACCCATCTCTTTGTTCAGGGGTTAAAAAAAAACCGTCACGAATACAAAACAGAGCAACCTGTAGAACATATTACGATATATTTTGTATCTTAAGATAGTATATTAATATATATTTTGTATCTGTTACGATATATTTCGTATCTTAAGATGACATCTTTTAATAAATTCCATATCGCTCGATATCTTCATCATATAGCGATATTTTATCT
The DNA here is from genome assembly GCA_946251855.1 of Alsophila aescularia. NCBI lineage: Eukaryota > Metazoa > Arthropoda > Insecta > Lepidoptera > Geometridae > Alsophila > Alsophila aescularia. Next base: position 51,785,197 of record OX276373.1, read on the forward strand.
TAAGATAAAATATTATCGTATCTTAGTCGTCTGTGACGCGCTTTACGCTTACTGGCTGACTACGCAACACAAGAAAATATTATTTAAAAATTCATTTTATTTTTTCCCAGATTACCAATTTTGATTTGAGTTTAAGTTATGTAAAAAGTAAAAAAAAAAACTTTTCTTTGCAATATATAACATCGATATACACGACGTCTCCTGTCAAAATGTCGGACAGCTCAATCTGGACATGGTTCTTTTCGATTTTGAAAAATAACGTCAGTGAAATTCATTTAAAAAATATAAATCAAACATCACACACGCGTCGCCAGTTGCGTGCTGTTGTTCGTAGCGCTCGTCGCGGCTTGTCGGCATAACACTCCCAGATAGATGTATTTCCGATTTTATATTTCGTGAGTTTATAGCCGTTTTATTTATTATTTTAAAATGATTATTTTCACGTAATATAGGTTAATATTAGAGGAAATCCATAAAAAAAAGTGGGTCCCCATACAATAAATCATGTTTTTCTGTTTTTGATCTATCTTAACAACGGTAAGTAATACATACAAGCATCAAACTTAGTATGATTATATTGCAAATTCCTATGCTAATGGACAAAACAACAAATAATAAAAACCGGCCAAGTGTGAGTTTGACTTGCGCTTAGGATCCCGTAAAATAAAAAACGTTTTGTTAACATGACACAAATAATATTGTTTGGTGGTACGGAACCCTCGATGCGCGGGTCCGACTCGCACTTGGCTAGTTTTTAGTTAATTGGAGCACAACTACGAAATAAATTTAATAATGTATAATATAATAATAGATAAAAAAATAAAATATTGTTACTGTTTTAATATTATTGCCCCATTTTTATCTACACTCATAACGTAAAATCCGGATTTGAAATCAAAAATTGTGGCATGACTACTCGTACATCACGATATAATAATAAAATATATAATATACCACTGTTTTTTAAACTAAACAATGTTATAATAAATATTTTTTCCCATAATAGCACCGGTTTGGCTCCACACAACGAGAGTTTTCGCTATTTGCTATCTATGGCACCGCGTGTTAGACCGTATGTGGACTGTATTTTGGCACCATAATTTACTTCAAATTAGTGTGATTTTTGTTGATTATTTTTTATTCTGATTAAAAATGGTACAAAGATGTGTTACACATGTGAACAGTGTTCGTGAGAAGAATTTGACTCCACCTGACATCACGGAAAAAAACATGATGAACGAGCTTTTATCAGCAAAATTAAGAAAATAATACGACATTATATTTGAAGGCCGGTTGGACTAGTGGCTAGTAACCCTAGGAACGAAATCAAACGGTCGCGGGTTCGAATCCTGCAAGGTGCAATGATTTGTGTGATGAGCAGAAATGTTTGTTTGCTAGTCATGGATGTTGATATTCGTATTTATGTATGTTTATCCGTTATCTAGTGCCCATAGTACAGGGTATCCTAGTTTGGGGCTAGGTAATTGGTGTGGAATTGTCCCGAATAGTATTATATTATAACATTTTTTTTTTAAATTAGTAAGTTCCTATTGCATGAGTGTAGATAAAGTAGTGCATGAAACGGCACATAATTAGGTATTAAAACAATCGAGTGATACTATTAAAAAACTCGCCTACGGTCGTTTTTAAACACACTCTCGTGTTTTAATTCTACTCATTATGCAACCGTTTCACAAAATAAACTACTATTTTAAACTACTATCTTATAATTTTTTGAGATATAAATTGCCATTTATCATTTCTATCATTTTTTATTTAGTAGGACTTAACAGTCAATTAAGTCCCTTAATGAAAAGATCACTTTCCTAGGCTACGTTACTATCACTAGAAAACTTAAAACTTACTTTTTTCCCAGCAAAAATAACTTCCGCCAAAGTATCCAATTCTACCCTCAATATGTTACAAATATCATTGTTCACTTTTACAATTTTTATTTCTCTTTCTTCGCTGTACACTTCCAGCTTCCTGTTTTTCTTACTGGCAACATTGCGCACGGAATCGTAGTGTTGCCTTATCCAGGATTTTAAATTTCGGCTATTTTGGAACATCAGTTTGGTCATGGCTCCACATTTTGGTCCAACAGTGTTGGATTTAAGACATTGTGTCCATAGGTACTTGGATACCAAATGATTGGTCAAGCTGGATTCGTCTTTAATAATTTCGATTGGTTTCTGAAAAATTAAAATGCTTAGTACATATATAATTTGTTTAAATAAAGAAACAACTTTAAATGGCTTTCTTAATTAAAACACTGAAATAATTTGATAAAATCTATATGGGACTAAATTACCATTTACAATAAAAATGTGAATCATAAAAATCGGTTCAGAAAACACAAAAATATAATGAACTCCATCGAATTGCTAAATTTGTAAGTAGATCAATAAATGGCAATAGACATATTGTTCTAAAACTCAAACGAGTTTAATAATAAGCTGCGCACTATTATTTATTCTGTGGCTGCGCCCCGCAACTATGCCTGCTTGAATAAATTACGGGAAAAAAATACTATATCCTTGATCATAATATTTACTATTTCCTTTATCAAATTTTTAATCGACTTCAGAAAAGGAGACGGTTGGTTATATGTTCGGCTGTATGTATGTTTTTTTTTAGGATATGTTCAGCCATTTTTTCGTGAAAAGTTAGCAAACCGACAGATTTACTTTAATTTTTATAATATTAGTATCATCATCATCAGCCTGTATCTGTCCACTGCTGGACGTAGGCCTCTCCTAATGCACGCCACTGAGCTCGGCCCTCAGCTTTCCTCATGCACTTTCTTCCAGCCGCTACAGGTCGTCACTCCACCTGGCCACAGGGCGTCGTACACTAAGTTTGCCTAAACGGGATCTCCACTCGAGAACTCGTCTATTCCAACTGTTATCGGTTCTTCGGGAAATGTGACCAGCCCACTGCCACTTTAGCTTGCTTATCTTTGAGCTAGGTTAGTTACCCTGGTTCTCCTTCGGATCACTTCACCTAGAAACGTTAAAAAAACTCACCTTCATAACCACAAGGTTCGCGAGTTCACCGACAAAACTCTCAAATCCTTCCATGGAAACCAATTCGCACACAAATTTCAACGTCACTCCCAAATCTTCCATATAACCGCAATTTTTCGAACTTCCCTCTTTTCCTAAAACTTCTCGAAGCCTAGAAATAATACTCTTCCATATTTGAATAAATAGTTTGTCTTTTTCATTGAAGATCGGGTGAGAGTCCAGCTTCCTCATATGACGCAGCGTGACGTTTAGCAGTTGTATTGAAGACTCTATGTGCTGCGGCTTAGAGGCTGTATTTGATAATGTTTTAATCTGAAAGAGAATGCAGAAATTAGTCTTAAAGTTATGACGGTAAAAATCTTTGACAAGCGCAAATCAAAAATGTATACAACTCCCTACCCCCCTCCACTATAGCATCTAGTTCACATCAGTTTACAAACATAAAAAACCTCATCAAAATCGGTCCATTCATTTGGGTGCTACGATGCCACATACAGACACACGGATACAGCGATATATACAATGATACACAACCTAAACTTATTACACCCCTCTCTTTGGATTTCGGGGGTTAGTTAAATAACCAACAGAATCAAAGATAATAATAATGTACAATACATACATACAAGCGTAATACCGAAATAATTTGTAATTGGGGCATATTTCTACCATTATTTTATACTAGCTGTACCCGCGGCTTCGCACGCGTGTTCTTTTCTTTAGGTTCAAAGTAGGTACCATAATGTGCTATTCCAGGACCAATATACCAACATTTGAACAACATTTCTTCAGCCGTCAAAAATACTTTATCAATTGCTCGGCTTCTAACTCACCGCATTGAGATACCAGATTTAAATAAAACCCTAAGCTATCTAACAATGAAAACCGCATCGCAACCGGTTCAGTAGTTTTTACGTGATGCGTGAACAAACAAACATACAGACAAACAGAATGAAAGAAAAGATTAAACAAAAAAATGTTCAATACCTTTTTTAAGCACCCAAGAGCATTTTTTTCATTTGAATTCATTTAGTAGTTTGGGTGCAATACGCGGTCAAAATACGGACAAACAGACAGACAAAATTAAAAAGTAAAGCAGTTTGGCTTCAGTATCGAATATAGAGAACCATCCAAAACATATTTTTATTACTTAATTATTAACATAACTCAGCGTGGTATGTGTTTTTTTAAATAAGTTTCAATACCTAAATAATAACCCATACATTTTTCGATATGTAAACTAGTTGCCGCGAATACTCGCTATTATTCGGTATTCGGCATTACTCGACATTTTTTGATATTCATCGAATACCGAATAATAGCTAGTATTATTCGGCATTCGGCGAATAGTCTAAAATAAACTTTTAACGAACAAAAAAACGAATGAGTTAAAGATAATCAATTTTTATTATTTTCCTTAATAAAACAATACACAGTATCAATTATTATCTGTAATAATATGTGCCTGTGCCTATCATATTAATGATATTAAATTAGTTAGGCTTTTTAATTAATATTTAAAATCCAACAGAGGCAGATTGTGGTGCAAAAAAACTATTTTTTCTGCACATTCGGGAGCAAGTCGGTTTCGCTTTTCCTCATAAACTAAACCTGCCTCGGAAAATAGTCTTTCTGAATAAACAGAGCTTGCTGGTGTGATTAAGTATTGTTTAGCAAGCTTACTTAAAGTAGGAAATCTATTCTTATTGGTACTCAAAGCCCACCATTCATATGGGTTTATTTTTCTGTCAGCCTTTGCTAATGCGATGTAGTGGGTGATTTCTTCAGCAGTGGCATTCTTGGGTTGCTCTTCAGTAGGCTGCTCTATAGATGATTCTTCAAAACATGCCCAAAATAGTTTATGAGTTTCTGAATCGACATGCTCACTTTAATTGTCTAAACGCGACCTTTTGGATGCCGTTTCTGGATCCGAATCATCATTTTCGTCATCTAAAGAAAGCCTAAGACCTTCTCTGAGCGCAGCTCTACGGATCCGTTCAGCTTGGGTAGCGTCAAAGTAAAAGTCCTTGTAGCGGGGGTCTAAAAATGTCGACAAGTAATATGTCTTCCTGAAGCATAGATCGTCCAAGTTAAAACGGGCTTGCATATTTTCTATTAACGCCTTTCTAAAATCATCAACGTGTGCAGTTTGTTGAATCAGCGCATCTTTCATTAGGTATCTGGTTAATGAAACAGTGCTAGGTATTACATCTGATATAGGTGCATATGTGGAATTCGTGATTTTTGTTATCTCTTCGAAAGGTTTTAAGAGCTTTAACAGATGTTCTATAACCTCCCACTGATCACTGGTCAAATTTTCAAAATTCACGCTCCTTGATTCTGAAATATACACCGAAATTGCTCTTTTTTGCTCAAATAGACGCTCCAGTAGGTAATATGTTGAGTTCCAGCGAGAATATCTTGAATCAGTTTATGCTTAGGAAGTCCGAGCTCAGATTGAATACTTTCAAGTTTTGTATATCCTGAATGATTAAAATGTGTCACTATGCGGCGGGCACTAGTAAGAATTTATTTTATTGGAAAACTGTTATCTAATGCATTATTTTTCACCAGCTGGAAAGTATGTATGAAGCAACGCTCTGAAGGAAGTAGAGTTTCCTTAACTCCTTTAACCATATTCGCCCCATTATCGTGAACAATCGCTTGAATTTTAGAGATGGGTATGTCCCATTTTGTTACACACTGTAACAGTTCTCTTTTGATATTTTCTGATGTGTGTGATTCAGGAAAATGAGCCATGTTTAGAACGGCATGATTCAGTTTAAAGTTTTCTGATATCCAGTGTCCTGTTAAAATCAGAAATGCAGCATTATTTACAGAAGAAGTCCACAGATCGGTAGTGAATGCTATAGCTTCAGCCCTTTCTAACCCGTTTTATAGTTTGCTAACCACTCTCTCATGTCTGGAATTATTTTCTCGGTGAAATATGTCCTGCCAGGAATATTATATATTATATATTGCGGCAAAGCATTATTAATAAGACGTTTAAAGCCCACATGATGATCGACGATGGAAAGTGGCTCGTTGTCAATAGCGATCATTTCACCAATCAAGTAGTGATATTTTGTTGCTCGGCTATCGTTGATATGCCAGAACTTTTTTTTTTCAAGTAGTTGTTGCAGTGACGGTTGCACCAAAGGCTGAATGGGCAACTGGGTGGATGAGGAAGTACTTGGAGATGATTCTGCGGGAGCATTATGTTGAGCATGACTACTTGAGCTTCCATAAATTTTACCATACTCATCTGGGTGTTTGAATTTCAAATGATTCTGCAAAGCCGTCGTTTCTGCTTTTTTTGCTGCTCTACTTATTTTTACAGCACATAAATTACATTTTGCACTGTTTTCTTCCTCTTCAAAATGTAGCCAAACATGAGTTTTTTTTTCCTGGGTTTAGCATGATTGTTCTTCTTTTTAAGTAACACTTTAACTAATTAAGTATTCAAGTCTTTAATTCAATAGCAATTTTCAAATAAGTATAGAAAGAAAAAATAAAAAACGTCACCTATGTCGAAAATCAAATTATAAATGCGTGCCGCCTACCCTAAACACAAGCGTATTGATTGAGCGGGAAATCCCCTACAATAGTAAACGCTGGGTAATACAAAACGGGGTATTCCCCGTAAAATATGTACAAGAAAAGGGTTGCCAGCATTTAAATATTAAAATACTACATATATATGTAGATATGTATAACATGAAACAGATTTCTTTAACTTTATTGTTTTATTTTCTCACAACCTTAGAAGAAATTAGAAATATTTTTAATGTGCCTTATTTATGTCGAATAGTAATGTCGAGTTATTCGACTATTCGCCAAAGTGAATGGCGATTAATCGGTATTCGACTATTCGCTATAACAACTATTCGCGGCAACTCTAATGTAAACTATCCTATGTCCTACCTCGTAGTACGAACTCAAATCATACCAAGTTTCTTTTGAATTCATCCAATAGTTCCGGCGGCGTGATGCGCGGCTAAGATACAGACTGACAGACATACAGACAAAAATGAAAAAACATACAGTTTAGGCTTCATAATCAAATATAGAGTAATTTCCAAAAAAAACACTATATCTTTAATGTACAGAATTTGGACCCATATCCCACAGGAACCCTTTATTTTTTCGGGACAAAATATATCCCCATATATCACTTATAAACTATGTCTGTGCCAAGTTGCATCAACATCCGTCCAATAGTTTCAGCGTACTACGTGTTCTTTTAAATAATTTTCCACCCCTATCCTGCAGGAACACTTATTTTTTTCGAGATGAAAAGTATCCAATGTCCTACCTCGAAGTGTGAACTCAAATCATACCAAATTTCATTTGAATTCATTAAGTATTTTTATATTACAGACAGACAGACAGACGGACAGACAGACAGAGGAACAAAAACTAAAAAAATACAGTTTTGGCTTAAGAATTGAATATAGAACGGCCCCCAAAAAAAATTACAAAATATCTTTAATTTACAGAATTTGAGACATTATCCAGCAGGAACTCTTTATTTTTCGGGATAAAAAGTATTCTTAATTTTATAAATTTTATACCCATCATATAAACTATGAATGTGCCAAGTTGCATCAAAATCTGTCCAGTAGTTTCAGAATGGTAAGTGTTTTTTGAAATAACTTTAAACCCCAATCCTGCGGGAACCCTTTCATTTCTCGGGACTTCAGTATCGAATCTAGAGTTAGGTCCAAAAAAATATTTCAAAATATCTTCAATGTACAGAATTGGACCCGTTACAGTTTTATTCTAAGTATATATAGATTATTCGTATTCGGATAGTGTATATGCTATAGGTTCCCAACTGTATTTTGTTTTCAAAATACTTACTTGAATCTTAACTGAAGCGAATTATGTTATTCGTGAAAATAAGGAAAATGCAATATTTATATTTGTTTACATTTCGTTTTAGGATAATAAATAAATAATAACAAATAAATAGCGTTTACACTCATCAAAATTTAAATAATACCAAAAGCTCTTGTTTTTCATAACAATATGAATAACACTTTAATTTACCTGTGAGTAACGTTTTCAACATGTGAGTAACGATACACACATGTTACACGTGTGTAACATGTACATTTATCTTGATCGGCACCCTTAAATCATTGCTGTGTTTCTCGTCTTCGAACACACCATCCCTTAACGCCAGGTGAAATAATTAAATGCGTATACAACATTTCGTCTGTGCTGTTAGCCGTTGAAGAGTTCCTTTATCTGGAGCTAATCCTGGATGTCGATTTAGGTCATGCTTACCATAAAAATGCATAGTCATCGGAACTGAACCAACATGTAAAAATTCAACTCCGTAGGATAAGAAGACGCGGTTCTAATTCAGCTTGCAACATTTGACCTAAACAAACATACAAACATTGCAAGACAAATAAAAGCTTTTAAAAAGTAGTTATACTTACAGCATTTTGAATAAAGAACTCCAATCCCGACCACAGACAATCCAAATTCTGAATTTCCTCGGCGTCTGTCGTTTCGCAATATTTGGACAAAGTTAGAGTATACGCCGCTATCGCATTCAGTGCTGCCAGGTTGCCGTCCGATTCTACCACACTGTCATCAGTGCTGCCAGTAAATAAACTACTGTTTTCGGTGAAATCTACATTTTTAAATGTTTCTAGCAACGATTTGTGTAGTTTCTCTTGTAAATCCGCAAGTATTGATCTGAAAGCGCTTACAGTGATTGATTTCTTCTGTTTCACAATAAGTGGCAGAATCATACAGATTATTTGAAAAGACGGTTCGCCGAAGGTTTCTATAGAATTCTTCTTCTTCAGTTTCTTAGATAGAAGTAGTTCGACTATGTTTTTGACTAAGCCGCTGTCAGCTTTCACTCTTTTGACTGCTTTTTCGATCAAAATTTTAATAACTAATAGTTGATTCGATGTTTTTATTTTTAAAGTCAACAAGTCGATCAAAGTCGTATCTTTGAATGAAAATAGGTAATCAACTGGGAAGATTTGGTACAAATCCGGCGCGTGTTGACTCAATTCGAAAATGTTTTGCAAAACATAATCGATGTTTTTTCGTATTTTTTTAGATTGACAACATTTTTTTATTGCTAGTAGAACGAAGATAGTCGTCAATTGGTAGTTTTCTTCCAAATACGGGATCCGTAGCAATTTGATTATTTCAATACATTTCTTCATTTTATCGTCATGGTCTTCTGATATTGCTATTCCATTGAAATAATCCTGTATGTACACGTCTTTTACAAAAGCAGCCATATTGAAATCCGATTTATTCAAGGCTTTGGTCAAGGATTCGCAATTTTCCATGCATTTTGTTGTATTTTTTGTCACTTCCAACACTAGCGCATTTAGTAGAAGTCTATTATTTGATATGGCAACATCACTAAAGATTTTCGATGCTTGATCATTCAAATACAGCTTGACAAGTCCTTTGGCCAAACTTTTGTATTGATGCTTATCTAAATTCGAGAATAGAACTCTGGGGAAGTATTTATCACTTTCCAATATGTTCGGGTTTGAATTCAGTTGCTTAATCAAATGTGATTTAGTTTCGGCTGAATCATAGTTTGTTTCCAGTTCTTTTTTGACGCATAAAAGTTCTATCGCCATTGTATTGACGAGTAGCAGATTATCCTGTAAATAACCATTTATAACATAATATTTCATACAATAATAAAAAAAACATCTTGAAATCTGACTTATAAAATCACTGTTAGAATCTTTATTATACTGGCAATGTTCCAGGGAAAATAATTAACTTAAAAACCAACCAAATGCGAGACGCTCCAATTAATAACCTTTTCCTTTAGAAAGTTGATAATCCTTCCCCACCTGTGTTTACGAGTTTCATTATTTAGACAATTAAATTACGCGATATCGCGTAAGCACCGTAATAAAACTCTAAGCATAAAGTAAAAGTAAGTAATAGGTAAAAAGTATTTATTGCCATTTATCATATCAGCCTTTAGAAGTCCACTGCTGAACATATGCCTCCCCCAAAGAGCGCCACCTCCATCCAATGACTTATTGCCATTGTAAAGTAAGAAACAAACGGTACAAAAACAGTCTGTATGCAGTTATAAGGGGAAAACTATCTACTGTTATAAGGGGTAAACGGGGTAAACTTATCATTATACAGTAATAAGGGGCAAACGGGGTAAGCTTATCATATGCAGTTATAAGAGATAAACCATCTGCAGTTATTAGGAGCACACGGGTTATCATATGCAGTTATAAGGGGTAAACGGGGTAAGCTTATAATATGCAGTTATAAGGGGTAAACTATCTGCAGTTATAAAGGGCAAACGGGGTAAGCTTATCATATGCAGTTATAAGGGGTTAAACTATCTGCAGTTATAAAGGGCAAACGGAGTAAGCTTATCATATGCTGTGTTCATTCTCATGTGCACGCCGCGCTGTTTTTCAGCTACCCAATTGCTCAGTCTACGTTGTTAGCTGAGGAAGTGATCAAGATTAAAACTTATATTTAAATTCATTAGGTATTACAGATGTAATACCTAATAAACATACATGTTTGTGTCGCTGATATCAGCGAAACAAACATGTATGATTCAAAAATAATAGCAGATATAGTAGGTAACTAGAATTATTATAAAAGCACTCACCAGTACCAAAACAGTTTCATCACCTTCCACCTTCTGAGCCAGTTCCAGCCACTGGTCACCACTCAAGCAAGGCAGTAGGACAGACAAGTCGAACACACTGGTTGTGTCTCTGGAGGGCACACTCATCTTGTAGTTACTGTACTTCATGTTCAGGAGTTTCAGTTGGGCGTAAGCAAGGCAGACTTTCAAGAATGACTGGATAAGAGACGGGTTCTGTAATGTAGAATTACATATGATTAAAGATATGGTCAATTTTAAAAACTTTTATTTAAAATAAATTTCTAAAGGAATTATTTGGATCACGGACGAGATTCGAACTCGCATACTGTGCCTCAGCGCGGCACATACTATTACCAATTCGGCTACCGAGACCTATGCGTCGTTATGGCGTCGTCTTCAAAATCTTTCCACTAGCTTCTTTGAACCCGTCTAATGAGGACGGTAACGCTATCTATTGGATTTTTATAGCAGTTAACGCTAAGCAGGCATTAACTGTTATAAAAATCATAAAATATAGCTTTTATTTAACATCACTTGTATGTATGTATTTATTTCTGTCTGTCCTGGAATTTCTACCAGATCACCTCATTCTGGATACTCTGCTCAGATAAACTCTGAGCATAGCCCTTTCCATAGCCCGCTGAGCGACCTTAAATTGGTGGACTAGTCGTACCGTGAGTGTCCACGACATCGGCTTCGTATGTCATAATGTGTAATGTTTAATATATATGTTTTCCAGTAATAAAAGTAAAAAATAACAACAAACCCTTAAAATCAAGATGGATTACAAGAGGTCTTAAACTCTGTAGTCAAAGAAAACGTAAACTATATCTATAATACATAAACAAAACAAAACAAACAATATAAAATAACATAAAAATTACTCTAGAATTCTTAAAAAATGTATATATAACAGCCAATCATCGTCAAATCAAAAATACATAAATAATTCTATTAATAAATGTAAGGCTATGGAATGTTATTTTTTTTTTAAATAAAAACTCATTCAATAAGGAAATAAAATCAATCAAACTTAACAATATAACTCATACTAACCCGGTCGACATATGTAAATGTTTTAATGATTATTTTATAAACATTGTGGAACATAAAGTTAATTGTAATTCTAATAAAATACCTGACATAAGCTAATATTAATGATAATACAATATTTTTGACTCCGCTAAATCCTAATGATATTTAAAAAATAATAATGATACTAAAAAATACGAATGCTGTAGGATATGATGACACAAGTACTAAAATAATAAAAAAATTGCCCACAGACAATTTCATATCCACTAGCTCACATAGTGAATTTATCACTGTAACAAGGCGAATTCCCTAAAAAACTCAAAATATCTGTTGTAAAACCGTTATTTAAAAAGGGAGACAAATCTGATCCCAACAACTATAGGCCAATCACGCTAATACCTGTTTTTTCAAAGGTTTTTGAACGAATTATGTACTTTAAAATAAACAGTTTCATAAGTAGGTTTGATGTACATGATGTGTGCAGGTTCAATTTGAGTTTAGAAAAGGTAGCACAACATCTTTAGCGTGCTCTTCTTTAATCAAAAAAATTACAGAGAACATAAATGCCAAGGTGCCAACTGCAGTAGCCTTCCTCTATATGTCAAAAGCATTCGACTTTGTTCGTCACGATATCCTACTCTGTAAACTACAGAGATATGGCATAAGAGGAAAGGCCCATGATTGGATCCAAAGTTATCTGAAGGATAGACAGCAATGCGTCGAAGTCATTAAAATAGAAAATTGTCTTCAGACCAAATATAAATCCAAGCTTAGACATAGCTGCTATGGTGTTCCCCAAGGGAGCATATTAGGGCCCCTTCTTTTCCTCCTTTAAAGTGAAGGGATAAAGTAACTTTTAATAATGACATAGAGACAACATTAGAATCGATAGTTAACTGGTTAGAGAGAAATAATCTTAAAATTAACGTTAGTAAAACCAAATTGATGCAATTCCGCATATATAGGGCCACTCCTTTAGATATTAACATTTCAGTAAATGAACAGAAAGTAGACGAGGTAAATATCTGTCTTTCTCGGTGTGACACTTGATGAACATTGCTCTTGGAAATCTCATGTGGATTCAGTTTGCAAGAAAATAAACTAGTTTGTATTTGCTCTAAACCGGATACGAAAGATAGTCTCTCTGAAGGCTGCCCTCTCGGCATATCATGGGTATATTAGGTCGGTACTAAGATACGGATTGGTCATTTGGGGAAACTCTGTAGAAATGGAAAGAGCTTTTAAGGCTCAGAAAAAATGAATTCGCGCCCTGTGGGACAGTGGGATACCGTGATACATGTAGGCCTCTCTTTAGGGAATTAAAAATATTACGTCTTCCTTCTCTTTACATAGAGGAAATGACGATATTTGTTAATCAATATATTCAGTTTTTTAACATGAAAGGCGGTGTACAGCGTTCGACTCGCTATAGAAAAAAACTTGTTATGCCAAAAGCTAACCTAAAACTATACAAAAATAATGCGTTCTGTATGGCTATAAAATTATATAACCAAATACCCCTTGAAATTAGAGACATGCCTATCAGCAAATTCATAATTAAACTGCGAAGCTGGCTGCTACGTTTTTCTTTTTACTCCCTTGACTCATTTTGAATGGAATTTTTAAATGGAAACCTAGTATTGATTGACCACTATTATTATGACTTTTGTGTGTCTTATGTAAATTTTAAAATTTATTGTTTGTCTGTTTTATATTATGACATATTTGAAATATACAATTATAATTTGACCATTTATTAATTACTTAAAATACTGTTTTTTTGTTGTTATACTTATGTTATTTTTATACCTCACTTAATTTATTACCCTGATAAAATGTATGATTAATTAATCATTATTGTCCAAAAATGTTAAAATGTTATTATATAGTTATTTTGAATATTTGTACGCCGCAAGGCAGAGCATGCTGGAAACTATATGTAAGCCTAAGATCTTTATCTGTACCCGTGCTTATGGCAAATAAACGACCCATTGTATTTCATATAATCCACACCAATATATAAAAGTGAAACGTTAACTGTTTGTTTATTTGGGGAGTTTTAACGTCAAAACGGCTGATCCGATGTTGATGAAACTTTGTAAATAGGTACTTTACAATATAGAGACCAACATAGGATACTTTTTATCCCGGAAAATTGTAAGTTTCCACGAAAAACTCGAAAATGACTCGCTGTAAGGAATGGTTGCCATGGAAACGAAATAATAACAAGTATGTCAAAAATCAGCAAGAGCGTTGGTGCAATAGTTTTCATTTATTTTTAATATCCTAGAAGAAAATAGGTGTTTTTTTGCGATTAACTGCACCAAAAAACACCACTGTAGATCATAGGTCGCCATCTATGACTAGGATATACATGACCGCTTTTTTACGTAGTACTCAAACGTAAAAATCTATTCTATCTATCAACCAAACATTACGATCGGATTATAGGTCGAAAGATATCGTCAAATGATACAAGCACTCACATTCTTTACTTTCAATGCGCACATCCCGAACTTCGTCAAGAAGTCCTGTTCAAACTTTCCGTACATTGTCCAGAAGTCCTCTGCTATTAACTGCGGCACGGTGTGATCCGCCATCTTGTTGTGTCGCAGGACTGACGACAAAATGGCCGACAGCACTTCCGCTATTGTGATTATTGACGGACCTGTAAGTGACGCATTCTTTTTTAATCGACTTAGAAATTGAAGAGCTATTCAATTTAACATTATGTTTTTAACCTATTAAAAAAAAGGCGGAGTTTCTTAAATAATGATTTCAATTGTCGTGCTCGTAGAGTTCTTGTTTATGCTGGGTGTCTAGTGCATAAAAGTGTTTTACTTCTCTAATATCTATGGTGTCCGACCCGAGCTTAATGTTCATGTAGAAAAATAAAAAAGTGTTGGGAACGAAGCTGTCGACTTTTCTAAGCAGAATTTTTAAAAAACATACAGATAATGGAACATATAGCCTTCTCCTTTTGTGAACTTAATTAAAAAAGGTAAGATATCACTGCTTAATTTCCTCGCAGTCGAAGTGAAAAGCAGAGTGTATAACTTGTTTATAATTTTATCGTCAACTACAATATCTACCCTCGCCTTCGGCTCGGGCGGATAAATGTCACGGATAGAATGACTTGTTAAATGCACTTTTTGTACAATCTATTATTTATGTATTTACACCGTATGTATTTCTCCAAGATTTCTAGGTCGATTTGGATAACTTTAATATTTTTATATGTCCACCAGTGTTCCCGTATACATTTCATCAAAATTGGTTTAGTAGTTTTTAGTAAAATCCATTCAAAGTCGATTTTTTTTTTCATAGAATTATTACTGTATTTTTACCCGACTGCACGGAGGGTTATGTGTTTGGGTTGTATGTATGTTTGTTTGTTTGTACGTTCCGTAGGCGCGTCCTACTGCCTAAACGGCTTGATGGATTTTGATAAATGAGGTATCATTGGATTCGTCTTGATCACGAGAGTGCTAGATATACGAAGTGGCATGAAAACTAATATGGCGGCTCATAGCTGCCATAATCTATTTCGGACGGAACAAAAAATGACGAAAACCTATCGAGTGAGGTATCATAAAGAAACTATTAAAGTAAAGTTAAATACATACACAAAAAAGTTACATTCCATTTATATCCGGGGCATAAGCTACCTCCATACCAAATTTAATTCAAATATATTCAGCCGTTTAAGCGTGAAGAAGTAACAAGCACACCCATACGTACATACATACATACAAACTTTCACCTTAATAATATTAGTGTGATTATTTTTGCGGCGGTCAGCTTGTTTTCAATCATTTTGTTTGCAGCCGGATTATTTTTATTTTTATAATAATTTTACTTGTCACTGTCACGAGGCAGTCCTAGGCTTGCTCCACCAGCCCCGGGACCAAGCCTCAGTAGAGAACATAAAAGGGTCAGGAACTATTGGAAGCACAGGAACAGGAGGAGATGACCATAAACAGCGGCTTCAAACAAAACAAACACTAACAACTGAATTATTAAATATATTTAAAAGTCTCCAGTTGTTATAAACTTATTTATGTATTTTATAATATATTATTTTGTGCAATTCAGTTTTGCTAAAATCAATCGGAATGACAGGTTATTTCAATTTAGAATTAATAATTACAAACTATCAAAAGGAATGAAATGGATAATGAAAGAATTAAGAGATCAAATGGGTATTATTACGAAAGAGGTTTGACCTCGTTACATCACTACATAATACATTCTCGATTTTGGTAATATGTCAATACTTACTCACAAACCCTTCTTCCAACATCAATAGACAATGCATTTCAAAATCCTTCTGCAGTATGCCTAAAAGCTCTTTATTCTGTCTAAACATTAAATCTGTTGTCAACTTCCCGAATGTCTCAACACATTCATGCGGAAAAACATCATTGCCCGTTATCAATTTACTTTTCTTATCGTGGTCCTTTGTCTCTTGTTTCAATAACAGCTCAGTGTTGCTAGCATCTAAATTCAACTTCAGCGATGGTAACATTTGATTAAAAAACAGCATACCACGGCTTAATTTGAATAGAATTTCTAACAAACAGTTCAACATTTCTGTGTAAGATTCCATTGTGCTTGAGCTCTTTTTGGCTGCCATGATAGGCGGGACAATTTCGTCCTTTTTTTGTTCAACAAGAATCGGATCTAGTTTCAGAGCGGTTTTTATTATCTGTAGTGTCACTTTGTCCAGTTTGCCTTCTAATTTTATCTGTGCCATCATGACTTCTTGCAAGAATGACATGAAGTTCTTCTTGGTTTTAATTTTGGATGTCCTCTCTCCAAATGTATCAGTCAAACTTACACTAATGTCAATATCATTTTTCGAGGTTATCTCAAGCATACTCAAAAACAGACTTCTTTTGATCTTTTCATTGTTTTCCACAAATATTATTGGCTTCATGTTCATAGACGGAGATATGTAGTCCTGTTTCATCGTCAGGACATTGGTTACCATGATAAAGAACGCAAATACTATCTGACTCTCTTTACTGAAGCAACCGGTGAACACATCGATGAAGTACCGCAAGAAATTGGCATCCATATCTGTTCTTTGCTCGGGAAAGTCGAAGAAAATACTCATGATTTTCAGTACGGACTGAATGTTATCCCCCCTTTCTGCAATAAGGTCTTCAATATTGTCTTTCCGTATCAAAGTTTGGAGGTAACTAATGAAGGATGCCTTTTTGTGTATCGGAAAGAGTATGTTTTGACAAACGTTTATGACCGTATCATGACAATCCGTATCCAAGTAGCTGAATACCGTTTCTAAATTTTCTCCATCTAAGAACTTTGTTAGAAACTCCAATTTCTTCTTAGAATCTTTGTAATACTTAGTAAAGCTGTTTAACAGCTTTTCGCTGTGACCAACAAACCATTTAACATCGCCTTTCAAAAATTTGAGTAGGGTTATAGTAATGGTCAGATAATGATTGGTTTGCTGACTTAGTTGGGAAGAGATTTTCGGGTTTTCCAAAAATGATATGATATATGGTACGTCATTGTTATGCAGGACATTCTTTTGAACATATTGGGATACCACCTGAAATTATTAACGGTTTAAATATTTATTCTAAAATCTACACTAATATCATAGAATAACTATATACCTAATAGTATAGAGAGGCAAAGTTGTTTGTATGTGTATGTTTGTAGAAGCTAATTTCTGTAACTACTGATCGGATTCAGAAAAATCTTTCACTGAAATTTCCGAAATTCTTCAGAAACTTAAGCTACATTCCTGCATAACTTCGAACCTCACTTTTATAATTAATTTATTTAATTGCTTGGCTCCTACTCATCGGATTGAGATACCAAGTACACCAGTTTTTAAGTCAAAACCTAAGCTATCCAACAGTGAAAATCGTATCGCAATCGTTCCAGAATTTTATTCAAAACTTACTAACAAACTTTTAAAATGAATAGGTTTAGTTTTTTTTATTAAATTGCTTGGTCAGGGGTTACATAATTTTTTAATGTCTGCTTTTTTATCATTGAACAGTAAGCAAACAGTACCTGAATCAGTTTAGTCTTTAACTCTCCCGTCAAATCATCCACAGCCAACCAGTCCAGGGCTCTTTGTAGTTCTGCAGAGCTCAGCTTATTCTCCTTGATCAGGCCTTCGATCCATTCAGCAATAATACGTTCCTTTGGAGCAGTGGGGAAGTGGTGAGACGTGATGATGTTCTTTGCGAGACAAAGACGTTTGGGGAGAGGTGTGGTGTCATCATCTAGACGCCTCTTTAGTTCTGGAAAATTTGAAATGGTGATGGTTAAACATTACGAGGAATCTGGCTTCTCCTAGAAAATCTAAATTCAAGTATATGTGACAGCTACCTACCTACTATAAATTCCGCACATCTCTAACTGAGTGAATGTATCTATGACAACAAATCAGATATCAGATCTGACATGTCACCTTGCATAGGATGATAATTAAAACGGGGTTTTTTGGAAAAAAAACAAAATGTTGTGATGTAAAGTTTGATTTTATTCTCAATTTTGTGTTTCTTCGAGTGTTAATGTGTAATATTGGTGGAATATTACCCATTAGGTGTTCGTTTACGTGCACGAGTGTAGGCAAGAGAATCAAACACAGAAAACATATTGTGATTTTTTAAATCTCCCTCAGAATTTTCAGTAAATGTCCACCATTTTACTGATTCGTGACTTTGACAATAATTGACTGTGATGTGACATTACTTTAAACTATAAAATACACTTGACATTGGCGAAATTGCTAGTAGGCCAGTGCCTCCGCAGAAGCCATCGAATAAAAAAGAGAGAGAGATAATTAAACAAAAACAATGTCATTATATCACATTGATTGTACTAATTACATGGAATTAGTTTATTTTTCACTTAACATTTTGTTTCTTTACTTGGCAGTAGATGCTATTTATTTTATTATTATATTTGTTTTTATTTAACCGACTTCAAAAAAGGAGGAAGTTCTCAATTCAACACATATGTTTTTTTTTATGTTTGTTACCTCAGAACTCCGTGATTTGTGAACCGATTTCAAAATTATTTTTTTGGGTGCAAGGATATACTGGTTGGCTATAGACATCCGGTATCGGCGTTGTGGGAGGGAATGGAAAGGGAGTGGGGGGAATGGGGGAAGTCCTCTACGATCTCCTCCCCTTTTCCAGGACACACTTGGTTTATGAGATAGGGTTGGCTATAGAATCGTAGGAGAAATAGAGGAGTAGGAGTTGGGGGGGAGGGTGGTGTTGGGGGGTGGGGGTGGTGGTGGGCTATCCCCTAGTACCCCAGCCCCCCCGCGTAGATGCTTAGTTTAATAGATATTTCAGTTTTAAGTTTATTAAAAATTGGCTGATCGGTAGCTGTAAATAAAATTATTAATTAGTAGAATGTGTTTTTTAACGCCGGTAACGGTTAGTTTTACCGGATATACTTTCAGATTGGTCCGATAGAAATTTTATCAAAATCGGTTCAGTAGTTTTATACCCAGTTCCATTAATAAGAAAAATATGGTTGGAGCGTTTGCGAAGTACGAGCATTTGAAGTTGGTTGTTCTCGTTATTGTCAAAAAATAATATTATTTGTTTCACAAAACATGAGCAGTGAAAATGAAATGAAAATGCTTTGGCAAAACATGGTACAATTAAGTCCTAAAATAGGAACCTTGGCACGAATGTAGTTGCTATACCGTCGATTTTGGGGGGGCGGAGGGGTGGAGGGGGTAGGGAGGATATAGAAACCCCCCCTTTGAAGGAAAAGTTGCGCAGGCCTCCCTTCTCCATTTTATTTAAATTTATTTTTCCATCCTTTTTTGAAATGTACTTCTGATGCTATTGATTAAAGGTGGGGGGGTAGAGGGGGGAGGTGGAGGACTACCCCCTGGTACCTCTCTCCCCCCGCGGAGATGCTTAGTTTGAGATATTTCAGTTATAAATTTATTAAAAATCGGTAAATTAACTTTGGAAAAATTTACGAATAAATTAAAATGTGTTGTCATGTTCTAACCTAACCTACCCTAGTCTTTGGGTGATTTTTAATAAACTTAAAACTGAAATATCTCATAAACTATGGAACTCCGCGAGGGGGGGGAGCAGGGGTAGCCCTCCACCTTCTCCATCTACCCCCACCTTTAATCAATTAATAAATTTGAAAGGATGGAAAAAAACTCGGAAATGGGGGGGCTGCGCAACTTTTCCTTCAAAGGGGGGGTTCCTACCTCCCCACTCCCCCTCCAACTCCCCACGGCTCAACAAGTAGCTAGAAGGCTGCTTTTTTCTAAGGTAGGCCTACTCATAGAAAGCCAAAATCTGAAATGACATATTGCGATTCCCAATAGTTTTTGAGAAAAAATATTTCAATATTCCATAAATAGTACTATGTAAATGCAAAAATCACTTTAAAATCGATAAAAGACAGTAATTTTCACGACTTTGACAGTTTATTGACATTGATAGTGAAAGTAATGTCACTTTTTTGACAGTAATTATGTGATTTTCAATGACATACCCACCCAGACATGAGTGGGTTAGGTTCTAAATGAGTCACAGAACCGACACAGAGCACCCCAAGATGAGTAGGTTAGGTTTGAAATGAGTCATAGAACCGACACTGAGCACCCCACCTTGTGTTGTGGTCCCTACCCCTAGAGTGTATATAAAAAGCGCGGAGCCAGAAGCTCGAGGTTGAGTGGGCGAAGCAACAATCAGGGGCAACCTCACGAGAGATCTGGCAAGAGCCCACGCCGGAGGAAAATTTCCATTCCATTTCATCATTTATATTACTTTAAGGGTGCAACTCTAGAGTAGGGGGATATAGATGCGGGATTTGCACCCTCCCCCACCCTCCCTGTGTATTTTTATAACATTTTTTCAAATATTAAACTTAAAAAAAAGAAGAAAAAAGTGAAAGTGCCATCGCCCCTTCTACAGAGAGTACCCCTAACCCACCCCCCACCCTCTCCCCTCCTCCCTATCCCTTTTACTACTTGTAATTTTTGGAAAGTCCTTCCCTCCCTACCCCCAAAATCAACCATATAGCAACTACTTAGTTTAGCCAGAACCTTGACTATTTAGTGACCCTCATGTGATTTTATATCAGATATCGTCAATTATCGCACTGCTGCTAGAGTAGGAACCAATCTTTATGGCGGCTGAGAAGTTAGGTGCAAGGCGCTGCGCAATAGCTAATTTTAGGTGTAAGTGGGCTTTGGAGAGGTGAGAGGCCGGGGCACACCCTCCCGCTAGCCTACCGCATCCCGCATGCACCCGCCGCATTTGTGCTTGTGTGCACTCTACTTCCGTACACTGCACACATGTATGCGATTCTGCTCAAGTACAGTCTAGATAGTTATTTTAAAGTTGTTTGTTACCAACCAATACAATCCACCAACACAATATCAGTATAT
This sequence comes from Alsophila aescularia, assembly GCA_946251855.1. Classification (NCBI taxonomy): domain Eukaryota; kingdom Metazoa; phylum Arthropoda; class Insecta; order Lepidoptera; family Geometridae; genus Alsophila; species Alsophila aescularia. The sequence continues at coordinate 51,806,327 of OX276373.1, forward strand.
ATTCCGATATTAATATTCTTGTATTGACATATGTTAAGTATTAACATAATTTCATGATTGGTTGAAAAATAATGAATAAGTTAAAGCTTTAAGTGTTGACGCTAATTTAGCTACTAGAAACATAGCTATAGGTATAACATTTTTTTATCATTCCATTATTTGTATGTACTTAACACATATATTTTTTCAATTATTATATTATTTGCATGTGACATGTAAGTATGGTTTATGTAGTTTATTAAATATAGTAGGTATATTCATTTTTATTTAGCATGATTTATTGTATTGTTTTGCACCACAGTCCTTTTTTAATTCGTAATTTCTGCCCAACCAAAGGTTGTCTGGAAGAGATCGCTTTTAGCGATAAGACCACACGTTTTGCCTATTTTTAACTTTAAATTCTTGTATATTTGTTCCATAATTCTGGTTTAATAAAGTGTTTCTTATTATTAGCATGTTCTACAAGTAGGTAGTAAAAAAAATACTCTAATAATTGTGAACCTTACTGTACCAGCGCGAAGTCACATTCGCAGCGCGCTTCACAGCCGCCATAAAGATTGGTTTCTACTCTACAAAGGTTGGGCAGCCTTGCTGTAACCCTTCTGAATCCAGCTTTCAAACTTTTTGAACAATGGTAAAACTATTATTACCTCATGTCTATACCGGCAATAAATCTTTTTCATTTCATTTTAAAACATTTTATTTTGTTTGTAACATAATGAGGCATATAGATTTTCTGAAAGTTTTGTTTTAAGTTGGGATTGCAATATTTTACAGGTTATGTTGGTTTTAATTTTAGTTTGAACTTACCATTTAGAGGGTTAAGCGACATGTTGTATACAGTTTATTATTCAACAACTTTGTTTCAACAGTGTATTCACGAAGTTCTTGTGATATATCCTTAGTTTTATAATATTTGTAGCATTGCGCCATGCATTGCACGCACGCACAGTATCATTAATTTTGTTGTTATTGTGATGCGTTTTGTTTTTTGGCAAAGTTTTCACTGGTCGTCTATAATCTATCCAACATACTGTTTGCCTGAATATCAAACATTTACACAATATTTTAATTATAAATAAATAAATAAATAATAAAAATGAGATATCTAAAGAAAATAACGAAATTCTCGCATTGGCTGCCTAATATTTGAATTTTAACATGATTAGTGAAGTGCTTCTGTTAGAGTGAACGAAACGCTACTGACACTGACACTGACTGAGAGGCTTGTTGCAACACGAACGGCCTTAGCTGTCACTTAGGCCTTCGTGTTGAAGCACAGGTTGAAGCAATATGATCAAAAATAACAGTGGCCCAATTACATAACTTGGCTACAATCGGATTATCACTTTTTTCATAGCAAATTCGACTCTATCGCAAGGCATTAGTGGTTGCGATACTGAGAATTCGATTGAAGCCAAGTTATGGAATCGGGCTGCAGGGGCCTCCTAAGCCAATGGGCCAGCAGCCCGATTCCATAACTTGGCTTCAATCGAATTCTCAGTATCGCAACCACTAATGCCTTGCGATAGAGTCGAATTTGCTATGAAAAAAGTGATAATCCGATTGTAGCCAAGTTATGGAATTGGGCCACTGTTCACATAAACGTTCGAGGACGCACGGATCACCCGCGCGTACACTCGAAATCGTTCACGGCGTCGTCCGGGCGTTCGCCTGGGTCATCCGAAAAATAGTAGTGGAGGGGAGGAATAGTATGAAAGTGACACTTGACAGTTGTATGTGGACGTCCAAAGTCGTTCACGATCTCCGGATGATCGAGCGATAATCGCACGGATGATTCGAGCGTGTATGTGAACACAGCCATTGTCTTGTTTCAAACAGATTTTCATAGCAATATCGACTCGAATGCACGGCAATAAAGTAATAATGAAAATCTGATTGAAACCAAGATAGATAACTGCAGTGCTATTACGTAATATTGATCATATCGGTTTCAATCCGTCAAATTCATTAATGCGTTGCGATAGAGTCGAAATTACAATGAAGAAAGTGACAATCTGAATGAAACCGAGATACGGAATCGTACTGCAGGACTCCAGTTATGGACGAGAATCGGAACATAGTAATATCAACTCTAACGCGCGACTATTAAGTGCAATTTAGCATGCACGCTCGATGTATGAATACCTACGTAATACGTACCTACCTACGCTTGTAGGCTATTAAATCGGCGGCTTTCTTCAAGATCAAAGCAGTGCAACTTCTGTACTTGTAATATTATTTATTCTGTGGTATGGAACTAAACGAAATTACATTTCATTTTACAAAACTATAAAAACTCGTACTAGGGGTACCGTTTTTTATTTGTCAATGTTACCGGGTGGTAACATTGTCATAGTGCGTAGTACATATATATCGATGGGTGGTAAGCAGGGCCGGATTTAGAGGTCTGGAGGCCTTGGGGCAACAAAGGAGTGGAGGCCCCTACAAACCCAAATTATTTTGCGAATAAAAAGATAAAAAAAAATCACGCTAGTTTTTCAATAAATAATTTATTTGAAACCAAGTAGATCCTTTTAGCATTTAACCGAGAACTATCTGAAATCAAATTTTAGAGTTAACGAATGGAACTTTCCGAGCTTTTTTCGCCGAAAAATCGTTTCGATTTCGCTGAAATCCAGTTCCCGAAGTAAATCACTTTCAATGCTTAGGAGCGATAGCTTTGATAGACGGTTTTGTCCCATCGTTGTTCAAAGCTTATTTTTAATAATTTTCATTTTTGTAAATGAGCGCTCTTCATTGCAATTCGACACCATCAAAACCAAATACATTCTCAATGCAATTTCAAGGTTTGTGAATGTAGCTCTGAAATTTTGGTTTTCGAGAATTTGGTAGTAAAATAGCTCCGGAGATTGGTCTTTTCCATAGTCCTTTTTGTCCACGTTGATCAAAGATACAAATTGAACCAACTCATTACCAAGACCAGGTTCTAAATCATCCTTGTACACTTTCACCAATGCTTCCGCTGCAGCGTGCAAATTTTCAGCTGAGACACGGAATTGAATACCTAACCTCCGAGGCTGCGGGCAAGTACCGCCCCACTGAGCCATTGAGCCATTGGGAAGCTCGCTCTAAATATCTAAAAAAAACAAGGGGTGTAAATTACAAGTGCTTAGCAGGGCCATTTGAAATTTTGATTGAAGTGAACAAAATATAGATGAATAGATTTTTTTAAATATTTATGAACAGTATAATTATGTTTGTACAAATTACTATAGGTAAACGTAAAATAGCGAAAAATAACATCAAAGGAAATGTTGTTTACTAGTGTTTAAAAAAACCGAAGTCTCTATTGTGGGTGCCCCTCTTTTGTGGAGGCCCCGGGGCTGTAGCCCCGGATGCCCTCCCCTAAATCCGGGCCTGGTGGTAAGGATTGTTGTGTTGGATGAAAGCTGCATCTCGGGGAGTCATACCACTGGCTGCATGTGTAGCGAAGAGAGCCTGTACACAGGTAGTGTAGACCTGCTAACTCACCAGATAAATATAGAAGATGACTTGTATACTAAGAAATACAGTTTTATAATTGGGTGATAAGGAGCACGTAATGGATGACGCCAGATAGTTGCGACGAGGTAGAGAGAAATAGTTTAATAATACTAATGTATATTGATAGTAAAGTAATAAGTAACAGTACAAGGAAGATAATAAAATGGCCTAGTGTAGGTTTCAAAATAAGCTACTGAACAAGATATAGCATTTTAAAACATGATGTCTGTCGGTCTGTATGTTCGTGCTACATATAAACTACTGGACCGATTGAAATGCGGTGTTCACTGTTGGGTAGCTTAAGTTTTGACTTAAAACCTGGTGTACTTACTTTACATAATATAGAACTATAGAAGCAGACTATAGAAAATATTCATCAGCCTATTACGAATTCCCATACTCGGGCCTTCCCTCAGAGTACTTAACTAAGGGACACAGCACACACACACCCACGTACACTAACGCTCCACAGCTAACCCAGTGCTCGATGGTTGACTAACAGGTCATGTCTTATATATTGCGGTTCTTGAACATAATATGCCAGTATCCTCACGATGACCACATCGTGATAAGATCACCATGCATGCGAGTTTTTGCATACAAATAGTTGCAGGGCCACTGCTTGATGTAAATAATGTAAGCTTGTGCAGCACCGAAGGAACTCAGTTGGGTTCAACAAGTTCTATGTCAGAGAATACCAAAAATTCAATTATTCATCGATAGTAAAATGAAAGTGCAACTGTGCTCATTCGGTGTCAAAACACTCTCATAGAAAAACAAATGTTCATGTATTACCATCAACATCAGACTATATTTGTCCAATGCTGGACATAGGCCTCTCCTAATGCACGCCATTGAGTTCGGTTTTCAGCTCATCCTCATCCATTTTCTGCCAGCCGCTTTTCGAAGGTCATCACTCTACCTGGCCACAGTACGTCCTACACTACAATGTAATGTAATACTATGAGGCAAGTAAAGAAACTTTAAAAGTTACTAGTATTATTTAGTGTAGAATTTAGTGAAACAAGAGAACAAGCACAATGGTATATTCACAAAGTTTTACAAGTTACCTACAAGGATTATTTAGTGTAGAATTCAGTGAAGCAAGAGAACAAGCACAAAGGTATGTTCATAAAGTTTACAAGTTACCTGCAAAGATTATTTAGTGTAGAATTTAATGAAACAAGAGAACAAGCACAATGGTATGTTCACAAAGTTTTACAAGTTACCTACAAGGATTATTTAGTGTAGAATTTAGTGAAACAAGAGAACAAGCACAAAGGTATGTTCATAAAGTTTACAAGTTACCTGCAAAGATTATTTAGTATATAATTTAGTGAAACAAGAGAACAAACACAATGGTATGTTCATAAAGTTTACAAGTTACCTGCAAAGATTATTTAGTATATAATTTAATGAAACACGAGAACAAGCACAATGGTATGTTCACAAAGTTTTACAAGTTACCTACAAGGATTATTTAGTGTAGAATTTAGTGAAACAAGAAAACAAGCACAAAGGTATGTTCATAAAGTTTACAAGTTACCTGCAAAGATTATTTAGTATATAATTTAGTGAAACAAGAGAACAAACACAATGGTATGTTCATAAAGTTTTACAAGTTACCTACAAGGATTATTTAGAGAAGAATTTAGTGAAACACGAGAACAAGCACAATGGTATGTTCACAAAGTTTTACAAGTTACCTACAAGGATTATTTAGTGTAGAATTTAGTGAAACAAGAGAACAAGTACAATGGTATGTTCGCAAAGCCGTTGCCTTAATCACAGTTCCAGTACCTATCTTAATTATGTAAATTATTACTTCATACTAAGAGTAGGTGAGCATTTAGCGGGAGAGTTGGGATAGTTATAATTTTAAATGCATGCAGCCTAATGAAGGTTTTCGATATTTTTCTGACACCAGATGTCGCTGCGTAGGTGTAGGGTCTAAACAACTGTCAAAATTTATTAAATATTATGCCAGTGAAACTTTTTACCGAAAATTCATCGTATTTGCATTAATTTACATTATAAATATAGATTGCAGACAAAGAAAATTAGCTGATCTATAGATTGAGCTCAATTTTTGGTAGCAAAAGTTTACGTTTGAGCTTAATCTTTGGTTAAGCTAATTTTCTTTGTACGTAATCCATATTTATACTGTAAAACAGTGCAAATACGATGAATAATCGGTAAAATGTGTCACTGGCATAAAATTGTGTACAATTTGACAGTTGTTTAAACCTACGCCTACGTAGCGACATCTAGTGTCAGACAAACTATCGAAAACCCTCATTCGTTCTTCAGTAAATCTCAGCTATCAATCATAAAAAGTGACATATAGTAGTTTAATTCTGAACTATTTAGTCACTTGAGTCAACAAAAATAAGTGGGTATCGGGCCAGTTTCGAGAGGCAAACATAATTAACAAGTAAGTTATTTCCACAGTTTTCATTTAAATAACATTTAATTAATATTTCACTCATTCGTAAGCTTTTCCAAGGACGAATATAATAGCTTAGTTATTTTTCTTGCTACCGTCTATTTCTTTGGTATACTTGCAATTATTTAGGCACACTCATACAGTACAAAATTTTGAGGTGATGTCAGTATTTTGGTTTGAAACTTTGAAAACCTCTTTGCTAAAGTCGTACATGTGGCAAATTCTTTAGCCGTACCGATAATTAAATAGCGAAAAATTATGTATCTAAAAATCAATTTTTGAATTTGTAATTTACTTTGTTATTAAGGTCAAAATAGATAGTAAGTTGATTTAGACTGAGTTGTTTGTAATTTTTATTTAATATTTTTATTTATTTAATTTTAAGAATATATCGTGTAATGTATGCACCCCCCCTGAAAATAATCCTGCCTGCGCCCATGGTGATTAGGGACAAACTGCAAAGAGAATACAAATAGGAACTATTTTCATGGGTGCCAATTTTTCAAACTAGCTTATATAAAAATGCATAATATTTCTTTTCATTGTTTTGATGTTGTTTCTTATTTCAATATTATTGTATGCCTTAAGGCAAAAACATGTGAACAACTTATTTAAATAAGAAATTGCATGCTGATTCGTATGTATACCATGTTTTAATGAATAAATTATATATATCTTTAACTCTAAAATAAAAGAAGCTTAAAATAAAAGAAGCTAAGTTCCTAGAACCCAACATTTATTGATTCTATCGAAATCAAACATAAAAATTGAATAATTATCATCAAACAATTGAAAACAATTAAGTAGGTATATAGATTTAGGTTATTAGATTTTTAGAGCTATGCTTGGTGTTTCACTACGTAATAGAATCCGAAACGAAAAATCCGTAGAAGAACCAAGATTGCCGACATAGCTCTTAGAGTTTGCAAGTTGAAGTGGCAATGGGCAGAAATGGCAGTTCGTCCTACCGCTGCCCATCCAAGTTGGATTCGTCGGTTAACTTCTTTGTCGAAGTTGAATCTACCCAGTTGGATCGTCTCACCTAAGTAGACATAGTGATCAACAGCCTCGATAATATCGTTCCCAACATAAACTGGCATGGGTGCGACATGGGCATTTGACATGATGTTCATCTTACCCATGTTCATTTTAAGACCCACCTGTTCGGAAACAATATTGAGGTCACTGAGCATTGTGCTTAGGTCTTCCAGGGTTTCTACCATGATGACTATATCATCAGCAAATCGAAGTTAGCTCCATATCCATTCCAGTTCAGAAGCTTGAATATATCTTCCAGTGCAGAGGTGAACAGTCCCTCTCTCACCCCTTTTTGCAACTGGATAAAATTCGTGTTCCAATCCTGAAGACGGACAGTCATGGTGGCCTTGCTGCACAAACACTTCGTTGTACCGGTAGTCAATCTGGCACCACTGCAATGACTGTAGTACTGCCCAGGTCTCGACTGAATCAAAGGCTTTCTCGTAGTCCACAAACGCTAGACAGTGGCCGATTATACTCTTCGGTCTTCTGTATAATCTGCTGTAGCGTATGGATGTGGTCTACGCTGCTTAAGCCTTTCCGGAATCCAGCTTGTTCGGGAGGCTGAAAGTCGTCAAACCAACGAGCGAGACGGTTTGTAACTACTCTCGAAAACAGCATATTAGGTGGAATATCTTGAATATCGTACATACAATCAAGATATTCCGCAAAATTATTGTTGGGGTGTGTTCCCCAATTTCTCCACACGTGTACATACAGAGGATGTTGCGTGGCGGCTATTGATCATCATCACCCATCAAACTGTTCATTCCCACTGCTGAGATCAGGCTTTCTTTCATTCCCACAGCTGGGGCACAGGCCTACTTTCATTCCCACTGCTGGGACACAGGCCTACTTTCATTCCCACAGCTGGGACACAGGCATTTCTCTCTCTCTTTCAGAGAGTGAGAGAGAGAGAGAGAAATAAAAAGAAAAGGGGAGCAATAAATGACTATGCAATACATTGCTATGGGCAGGCGTGGCGCTCACCATCAGGCAAATGACCTGGTCGTCTCATAACACAAGTGAATCAACAAACTCTGAGCGTGTGCGGGTTGGTGGGCGTCACATGTCCATGACTTGGCTACCACCGACGTTTAAAACATACTCGTCACTCGTTTTACTGCGGAGGGTTATGTTTTTGGGTTGTGTGTATTGAGTATTTTCGGCGTGATGCGCTGCCAAGGTACAGACAGACCGATTGAAAGACAGACAGACGGACAAAAAAAAACAGTTTTTGCTTTAGTATTGAATATAGAAAGGCCTCCAAAAATAAATGTCTTCAATTTAAAGAATTTGGGACATTATCCCGCAGGAACAAATTTTTTTTCGGGATAAAAGGTATCCTCAATTTTTAATTATTATATAAACTATAATTGTGCCAAGTTGCAACAAAATCCGTCTAGTAGTTTCAGCGTGATACGTGTTCTTTTAAATAACTTTCAATGCCTATCCTGCGGGAACCCTTTAATTTTTCGGGATTAAACGTATTCTATGTCCTACCTCGAAGAATGAACTCAAATCATACCAAGTTTAATTTAAATTCATTCTGTAGTTTTGGCGTGATGCCTAGCCAAGATACAGACAGACAGACAAAAATGAAAAAAAAATCATTTTTGGCTTCAGTGTTGAACCAAGAGTACCCTCAAAAAAAAACTAGTTATCATTAATGTACAGAATTGGACCCGTTACAGTTATATTATAAGTATATTAGATTCATCAATATTTTTGTCTTAATGTACCTTCTTAATTGTTTTCTGCATTAAAAGTGATATTTAATACTTTAAAAGATCATTCCAAAAACATATTATTTATTTACCTAAACAGTAGCAACTCAACCTACGAGTAAGTTTGCGTCGTGCGACACGGACCCACTCCTGCGCCGCTCTAAAAAAACGACCTAAGCATGCGAGTTCTTTTATATTCGACCTCAGGCCAAATCTCTTTGGCCGCATTAATTAGTTTGCGGGGAAACTAGAAAGTTAAAAATAAAACCAAATTATTATTAAACAATATTAAGAAAAAAATGTAAAGGGGGCAAAAAAGTTTCAGATTATTGATTTTGAAATATAAGATGCAGTCAAAGGCATCGCGATACCAGGTTCTAGCTGATCCCGTCAACGGATCACGGGGTTGGTGGACTTGAAGAGGTCATGTCGTGGTTCAGAAACAACTTGTTAACTTATAATCTCAACAAAACAAAATATCTAATACAGCAAATGATACAATAACCATTCGGGCTCGTCATTTCAGGATACTTAAAAAAAATGCATGAACTACATTACTAAATTGAATTAATGACAAACTACCTAGAACAATTTAATTGTACAAGTTTCTTGGCCAAGTTTCTGTTCGGTCTGTCTACCTACGTCCAAGTTTTGTTTTTTTTATTTCTCCTACCTTCTTGAATTATATTGCTGCTATTCGTGTGTTTTCTTACTTGTCACTTAATCGAATGGTAGTAGAAAAGGTGTAACGTGTGGGTCGGAGGTCGGAGCAATAGGTCAGAATATACTTAGCCGAACTATTGTTTTAATTATGTTTCAAACCGAAGACCTTGGCTTTCTGGCGCGTATATAAAAATTTCAACTTTGTTACTTAAGCTGTTGGTCTTCATATGAATAATAAAATAAAATAAATAATCTCATAGCTCCAGAATATTTGTAGTTTTTGTGACAAATCAATTATTATTACTGATGGTACGTCTTAGTGAGGTGAGTTTTGCTTGTTTAGGTAGTAAGGAATCGTAGTAGCTGTAACACCGGTAATCCTAGTATTAATACCTGTTTTGGTAATAGTCATGCAGGTGTGAGGAGCGGCTGCTCCAGTATTGTCAAAATTAGATTTTATACAGCTAAACATGTAATAATTGTCGGCGACGTGTATATGCCGTATAAGCCGAGAACAAAATTTTACAGGAGGAAGAAAAAACGTCTCCTGTTTTTTTTTGTATGTTACTTACCAGTGTTATTTTTTGTAAAACAAATGTAATAATCATTAGCTAGCAAGGCGTGTAGTCAATTCTTTAATCATAACATTGTAAGGGTGTCAAATGCTACTTACGAGGATCTCCTGGGTAAAAGCAAGATATATTTCGGTAAATACGAAGTTTTCATCAGAAAAAGAGGTCCATCACTTTTAATCAACTTCTTTATTTTAATGTTTTTCTCAAGAAACATCATACTAAACATAGAAAAATAAACAAAGACATAATCTCGTGAAAAAAAAACATGTTACAAACATTTTTTTTAATATTTTTTTATTGTGTACATTGGAAAGTACTTATCATTGCTATATTTTTCTATTCTTATTAAAACATTTTTCTATTATAAATTAAACAAATACAAGACATTTTATATATATATATATATATATATATATATATATATATATATATATAAATAAATATTAATATAGTTTCTTCTTATTTTTCATATATATATGAAAAATAAGAAGAAAAAGTCTGCTGGAGGGACTAATAAAAATAAACAAAATTCAAAAGTTACATTTAAATAAAAACATTTAAAGAAAATCTTTAGAGAACACTATTTAGTTATCATTATGTCTTAATTCTGTAGATTTTTAGTAAGTTATTTTAAATATAATAATTGTAAATACAAAACATAAGGAAAATAAGGGAAAACACTCAGAGAGAGAGACTGGTATAAAAAAATAAACAATAAATCAAAAGTTCAATATAAATAGCATGATTCAAAGTCCAGCTTTTGAGAATGCTACTAAGTTATAATTATTTCTTAACACCACAAATTCAATCAGTTCTTTTAAATAAACTAAATCAATGCCAAATCAACACAAATTGTGAATAACAATTTTATAAATGGTAAACACCAAAAATACTAGCTTGAAGTTATTCAACGAGAAAAGAATTTTGCCTGAAACAAAGCGTGAACTGCAAGAAGTCCCTTTAAAAAGGTTTTATTAAGAGTTTTATACAACTTTCTGCATAAAAATGATTATAAATAAATAATCGTGTACTGATTCAGATCAAATGTTAGTCTATTAAATCATCAACAGCTTGAATGGTAATCTTACGATTGACTGAAAGTCAGTTAACTAGGGATTCACTTCCGAGAAGTTACTTAATTTATAACACTTTATAATTATAATGTCAATATAACTAATTATTTAATCATTTTAATTCAGAGATGTGAGATCAAAATCAGTCTTAAAATCAAAATAACATCACTAAATCTAATTTGCGCGATTAATGTCTTTTTTGAAGGTACAGTTTTCATTCCTTCTTATCAGAACATAGATGTGGTAGATCATCGTAGAAAGAATGAATGTCGTGTGGCAAAACCTCTTTCAACTCTTGTAAGTGAATATATTTACTACTCTGTATAGGTATCCTTGTCTCGTGCAACGATGGCATGGAGTCATTTGGTCCAGGTTTTTTAATCTTCTGGGCAACTCTGCGAATTCATTATGGAACTGTGTCTTGACATAAATTTTTGCATCACTTCTGTATTGAATGCATCGTAAGTCAAATACAGTTGCTTCTCCTGCTTTCTTACCAGGTCGAATCGAGTTTAGGTAAGGCATAGAGTTGAAACGCCGGAAGAAATCGTGTTGCAGATAATGCACATTAAATGGTTTCTGTAGGCGTGCAGTTCGGCATATTTCGACATATTCTATATATATTATATTATATTCTTATCATTATTAATTAATTTATTTATTTTATTATTATTATATTCTTATCTAAGTATGTATGTTTATCCGTTATTTAGTGCCCATAGCACAGGGTATCCTAGTTTGGGGCTAGATAATTGGTGTGGAAATGTCCCGAATATATTTATTTATTTTTTATTTATATTGAGCAGGGGAATATATATCCCGATTTCTGAGCTGTCGTTCGATGGTGGAGTGCATAGAGTCACAATCCATTTGGGTGTGACCCTTTTCAAGATACTTTTGAGTGATCGTAATATTATTTTGCACCGCAACCTGCAATAAAGAGTTAGCTAAAATTGCGTTTCTGTTTTGATTCGTACAACCATCACTCCACAGTATGACATGTTTAACATTTGGTCCAACATAGTTGTTAATGAAATAATTTAAAATACTGGAAAACTCATCAGCCGAGACACCTCCTTCGCTCTCGTTCCAAATGAAACAATGTGCATCACGTGTCTGAATATCAAATAGAAGTAAAATTGTGCACTTTGAGTTTCGTCTTCTAATATAAAGCGGATGCTTTGAGTGCTGGTGAAAGAATTTCCGCCTGTAAATCAAACGTAAAAACTTTTACGTTTGGATCACTGTTCTCTTTATCTTTGTTTTTTTTCTCTAGCTATATTCTTGTGTTGCATGTACAATTCTTCCGTAACATTTCTGACATTATAAGCGCAACATAGATCGTATTGATCTTTTTTAGGACTGAACAGGCTTAAATTCATGGTTTCATATTCATCATGAAATATATTCATACAAACTTTAAAGTCTTGTTTTCCTGTCTCTGTAAGTTGTCGAATATATTCTCGATATAAGTTACGTTTACTTTGCCAAATCGGCTCCAAATATAGTTTACTAGTCAATTTTCTGCAGTAATGCGAATTTAATTTTGGCGATTTATTTAAAAATCGCTGCAATATTCTCTTCCAAATTCTTCTAGAGCTTTCACAGTATCATTTCTTCTAACTTTTGGGTTTGTCGTCAATGATTCTCCTTCGTCTTCATTTTTAGCCCAGTTGTACACTGACCATTCTCCTACGTTCAGTGTATTCAAATACATTATTTTGCAAACTTTTATTTTTGTCCCTGAGACATTAAAAGTGTATTTAAATGTATTTCCTCTTCGATAGTTTCCGCTGCATTTTCGTGTGGCAACATTTCGCTTCTCCACAGTTTGTTAAATCCATATTTTTTTCCCTACCCATGGTTGTTTCCAGTAATTACCGAATATTTTTTTTCTCATCTCTTCCATCAATTTGTGACATTCAAATAACTTACAAGTGTCGATATGTTCGCATCGTGATTTTACGCTACGCCCTTGCCTTTCAACGTCAAATACCACTTTCCCACCTTCTGTTTTCCTCCTACCACTATACGCTTCTCCTCTCATCCTTTTGATTTTATTAGCTTCAGCAATCCAATTTTCTTTGACAGGTTTCCTCTTTTAGCACGTTTTCGACTTTGAACCGGCTGATGGGCTTATAAAGCAATTGATTCGCATGACGTGTGTGACGTGTTCTGAACATCATCATCTGGTTGGTAATCAGAGTCGTCATCATCGGGCGAAAAGTCACCATCCCAGGGGTCAATGGTATTGTGGGCATTTGAAAGAATTGAAGGAGATGAGGCTTTTGGACACTTACTGCAATTTTCACTTTTGTCACTAGTAGCATAGTTTTTTGTCGATAACATTGAGAGGGCTGCAAGAGAGAGACATACAAGCGAAGGTACAGCTTCATTTTGGATAGTGTTTCTTAAGTTTGAGATAGAGACTGATGCCAGTTGTTTTAAGTCAGTTTCCTCGGCTGCGGTGATGGTCTAGTCAGCTTAGAAGTTGAGGCTACAATGGTGGTCAGTATTGGAGAGGTATTATCAGCTGCTGTGAAAGTACGTTTCATCACCTTGGAAGTTGAAGCTACAGGGTTTGTAAGCGTTGGGTCAGTTTTCTGAACTACAGTAGAGGTAGGTCTTATAACCCTTGAATTGGAGGCTCCAGGGGACGTCAGTATAGAATTAGGGTCCTGTATTGGATCGGCAACCTCTGCTGCGGTGAGGCTACGTTTCATCAGCTTCAAAGTCGAGGCTACAGCCGCTACAGGGGACGTCTGTGTTGGGTCAATGTCCTCAGCTGCAATAAAAGTAGGTCCCATAAGGCTGTAATTTGAGGCTGCAGATGTTGTTAGTGTTCGGTCGGTATCTTCAGTTGTTTTGCAGGTAGGACTTTTGAGTTTTGGAGCTAAAAACGTAGAGGTAGTTTGAATATGTTTTTTATATTAAGTAAGCATTGGCGCTCTTCTGAGACTCTCCGGGTACAACGCGTCGACGATTTCTTCTTTGAATACTTCTGTTTTGCAGGACCAGGATTATTCACCGTAATTTTTCGAGAAGGTCCATTTCAGGAGAATATCTTGATTTATGAAGATTGTGTACATTATCATCAACAACTTCACAATTTACGTTTAGTACTGGATCTTTTAAAAGACGTGATACAAGCATTTTATCCACAGCAGACTCCACAGTAATCGGTAAATCACAAGGATAGTGCAATATGTCTAAATCATTTGAAGAGTCAAATTCGATATCCGTCAGCAGCGGTGATCCTAGTCCTAGATCTTGTCGAATCAAAGTGTTTAGTGAAGGCTGCTTGCGAGCGTCTTTTAAATAAGTAACCTTATCACCAAAATAATATTCATCTTCCTTCTCCGAATCCTCCGTTCTGAAAGTAAAAACGACCCACCATTCAAATTATATAATGTGGTGTTTGTTTTTTAAACAACTAAGTGACAAAACTAGCAAGTATTAGGTATGCCTGATGGTAAGCGCCACGCCTGCCCATAACAGTAATTGCAGTTTCACCCAGAACTTTGTTTTACGAAATCATGCGCGGCAGTAGTTTCTAGTAAAATCGCTGGATAGAGTGCCTTTGAAACTAGAACATATTAAAGTTTACACACTACTGCTTGGCAGTAGAATATCATGCAAAGGTGTGGTATTTTCTCAGCCGGATTCTTCAGAAAAGTCCTACTACTTCAGTCAAATATCCCATAAACTATGAGGAATACACATAACTACGAGTAATTCTCATAACTATAATATTTTAAGTACCTAAGAAATGCAAGTGCACTTTAGGGTACAATATTAATTTATAAATATGAATGAAAGCCTTGTAGATAAATATGAAACTCAGCTTAGTATGAGTACGAGGTTTAAAATGTAAACGAAAACCTCTTAAATGTATGAACATGGTTTGTTTTCTATTAAACATTAGGTATGAAAACCATGTCTGGAGAAATACGGGGTTTCCCGTACGTAAGACAAAAATGCAAACCTCGTAAATGTATAAGCAAGGTTTGTCTTCTACTGAATTTTAGGTATGAAAATCATGTCTTCATGGATACGAGGTTTTCCTTTGAAAAGCTTACAGGAGTAAATCTTGTTATTGTATTCACGAGGTTTTACTCAATTAATAAAATACTCGGAAAGACACTTACATAGTCTACTTATTTAACGCTGTGCCCGCGGCTTTGCCCGCGTGGTCATTTCATTTAAAAGTAGCCCACACGTTTTATTCCAGGACCAAAAGCCAAACCACCACCAGACCAGTTGTAGGTTTGGTCCAGGTCCAGAGGACCAGGAGGACCAGGACCAAACCTACAAAGTACAATATTATACTACATTTCTTCAAAATTCGGTCAGCCGTCAAATAGTTTTTTATCGATTGCTCGGCATCTAATCATCGGAATAAGGCACTGCCTTGCCTTTTTATAACGCATATTCTGTGAAGTACGGCACTCCGTACTTCACAGAATATGCGTTATAACACACTTGCACTTCTAACACACTTGCAATTCTAACACACTTGCACTTCTAACACACTTGCACTTCTATGACACTTCATAAAAGTGTACGTATTGCAATGAAATAAACGCATATAATAAAATATGAAATAAACGCATATAATACAATGTGAAAAAACGCTAGAATAAACGCACCGCGTTCCACTACAAGGCAGTGCGTGCAAGGCCTAAGATACCAAGTACCCCAGTTTTTAAATCAGCGCAAGGGCTTGAGAGCAGGGCCTGGGTTCTGTATGACCACTCACGCCAATTCCACGCCACCTGTATGGAATTAGGGAAGGTGGGTATTTACGCGACCAGGTTTTTAAACCAGGTTTTGGCTTATAAGTACGCCGCCCTGGTGCGGACCCGCAATACTTGCAAGACTTTCAAAGTATTTTACTCACCAACTCGCTCTTTCGGTCCGTCCGCACCTACATACTGGGTGGCGGGTTCGGCATGGCTTCGGCTGAGTTCGGCCGCACTCTGCCAGCCGGGTCACAAGAAGCTAGGTGGCCGATACATCGCTCAAAAAACTTGCAAGGCTTCGAAGTTTTTTTAAGCAAACGCAATTGTGCTCTTTATTTACATAAGCGCACGGGTCAATTTCCTATGCAAGTATTTTTTACTTTCAATTCCACGCTTCCAAGTACTTTTTTCGCAAACACAATTGTGCTCCTTATTTATATGGACACGAAGATCAATTTCCTATGCAAGTATTTTCTACTTTCAAGGCTTCGTTTTTTCTACTTTCAGTATTTTCTACTTTCAAAGCACTTGAAAGTATTTTGAAGCCTGGTTTTTATAATGAAAGATTCATGACATGAATGAGTTAAATTTATCCTTATTTAATTAATAAGTTACTATTTTGCTATAAATAATACGCTAAAGTTCGCTGCGCGTTTTACAACTGAAGTCGACTTATTCTATCAAAAAACACAAAAAACATCAAAATACGTTTTAAGAGCCTCTAAGGACTATAAGGTTCAAACCACTTCGTAACAAACCGCTTGCGTGTTTTAAGGGTAGACAACGCCATCTAGTTTAAATTAAGTAACTTGTTATCATGAACGTCTTGTTATTGAGTATAGAAAATTATCTCCGAAGGTAAGGTGGCACAGATTAGAGAGTAATTAAGGTAGTGTGGTAAATTGGATGGGGCATCAAGCGTAGGTTGTGAGGTCCTTACGAACAAATTTTAATGCAACGAAACATTGTGTTCTTAGTACAAATAATTTTTTTTTTGTTTCACAGAACGACGTACTTACTTACTGGCACTTTAACTGGCTCTTAATAATTACCTACCCTACCAACCTACTTTTTGAGCTTTTTCAACACGATATGAGGATTGATTAGAAAAAAATAAAAGTTTTCTATACTTTCTCTGTGAAAAGCAATACATGTACCTACCTCTGTATGTACACATTTCAATATCGACAACTAACCATTTTGCCAGTAAGACATTATGAAGAAACCTCCGATATAATTATATAATTATGTGGGTACGTAGGTAGTTCATTATAATATCTCAATGGAAGAAACATAATAAAAAAACGTAGTACATATAATGTATATACATACTCAGAAAACTTGCAACGCTTCGAAGTATTTTTACGCAAAAGCAATTGTGGTCTTTATTTATGCATACCCACGGATCAATTTCCTATGCGAGTATTTTTTACTCTCATTTCAAGAAAGCGATGGTGGCCTAATGGTTCTATAGTGCAATTTAGAATCCAACGATACCGGGTTCAAAACCTAGGTTCCCGCACCAATGACTTTTCGAAGTTATGTGCGGTTTTCCATCGTTCCGTGCTTCGGAGGGCACGTTAAGCTGTCGGTCCCGGCTGTTATTGGTTAATAGCAGTCGTTAAGCCATGTCAGAGGCCCTCGGGCGGCCTGACAAACTCTGACATCAGATGCCAGCACTACCTCTTACGACAAACAAACAAACAATTTCAAGGCTTCAGAGTACTTTTTCACACACGCGATAGTGCTCCTTTTATATATAGAGACAGAGATCAATTTGCTATGCAAGTATTTTCTACTTTCAAGGCTTCCAAGTTCTTTTATTTTGCAAACACGATTGTTCTCCTTATTTATATGACGGCAAAAAACAATTTCCTATGCAAGTATTTTCTACTTTCAAGGCTTTAATCTGTTTCTACAGAAAGCACTTGAAAGTATTTTGAACCCTGGTTTTTCGCCCTGGTGTTTGAAGATGGACGTACTTGAAAGCCCTGGTGCTGGATATTGCGAGTATGACCCATGCCTACGTGGAATTTGTTCGTGATTCCAATTTCCACGCAGGCAGCGAGGTGTTTTAAGGTCAATCAGCGCCATCTAGTTAAATCGGAGGGAGAACTTTGATGTCTTTGGTTTATTCGCTTGAGTTGTTGATGCCATTGTGCTATCTATACTCCATCTGTATGTACCAAACTCGTACTATACCATCTCGATTACCTCAGCTTGCAAACATAAAAAACCGCACCTAAGTCGGACCATTCGTTTGGATAGATCCCATTATATATATTGTTTTCAAACAAAACTTGACGGTTTACTTCAGGAAATTACATAAACCTTAAAAAAATCAAAGAAAATGTAAAAACTAGTTAATAATAAACGGCTAGGTATATTAAAGTTGCGTGGTGCCCGGCACAGTAATAGGAGCAACACTTCTCATTTTGTGTGTTGCCCAGCACAGTAATAGGAGCACCACTTCTCATTTTGTGTGGTGCCCGGCCAGTAATAGGAGCACCACTTCTCATTTTGTGTGGTGCCCAGCACAGTAATAGGAGCACCACTTCTCATTTTGTGTGGTGCCCAGCACAGTAATAGGAGAACCACTTCTCATTTTGTGTGGTGCCCAGCACAGTAATAAGAGAACCACTTCTCATTTTGTGTGGTGCCCAGCACAGTAATAGGAGAACCACTTCTCATTTTGTGTGGTGCCCAGCACAGTAATAGGAGCACCACAGCAGTTTTTTATTACTTAATCAAGTTTTAGTAATTAAATGTGTAACTCCAGGATTTCTTTACAGATTTGGATGTTTTTTTTTAAATTGTAAGGTTGTTACATAAATTTCATCGATATTGGTTTTAAATTTCATTGATATTTGTCTTTAGTTTATGTTCCTTCATAACTCTATGAATCTGACTGAACCAGTTTTAATAATTCTTTCTTCATTTACAAGGATAGACCTCCGGTTTAGTTGTAGAAGTATATCGACAAAATAAGCTTAGTAGTTTTTAGTAAATCTATGTAAATTAGTTTTTCATTTTATTTTAATAGTTATTGTTTAAACGCGATTTTTGTACAAGCGTAACGAACAATGAATACGAACGTTAATAAATGTAATGTTGTCAAATTTATTATTGTTATTTCTACCTCTTAAAAAATATTTTCATCGCATAGAGTAGATGTTTTGTAATCGCGCACAGAATTAAGTTTTACTTCGATCGCGGAAGTGTCTTCTTCAAACAACAATAACTCCTAAACTAACCAACTGAAGACGTTAAATGGAATGTTATTATGTAGAACAGATCATATGCTATCATTTAAGCACAAATTCTGATCTATTTGAGTAGTCCTAGAAGGATGCACGTCTGATCAAATGGCTATCAGTGCCGGTGTACCTCAGGGATAGGTTCATCATCATCGCTTCCCATCAGGTGAGATGGTGGTCAAACGTTTGCCCAGTCCGTAAAATAAATAAGTAAATAAAAAAAACGGGCGAACGCTCAAGCTTGACAACCATATGGCACAGCTCGAAACGGAACTGGCAAGGATAAGGTGGCACATTCTTGGGTTATGCGAAGTCCGAAGAGAGGGCGAGGACACCATAACTCTAGAATCGGGTCACCTTATGTACTACTGGGAGGGTGACGAACAATCCCAGGGTGACGTAGGGTTTCTCGTGCACAAAGTCCTCACTAACAACGTTGTTGATATCTCCAGTGTGTCGACCAGGGTAGCAGATCTCATAATTAAGCTGACCGAGAGGTATAGCCGTAGATCGCAGGTATAGGTCATGCAGGTATATGCACCAGCATCTGCACACTCGGATGACGCAGTAGAAGAGATGTATGAAGTCATTTCTTCAGCTTTTCACAAGACCACAAATACACACTTCAACGTTGTTATGGAGGATTTTGAAAGCAAAAGTGGGAGTACAGCAGCGAATCGAGAGTAGTTCCACACGGATATGGAAGCAGGAACCACGGGGGGCAAATGCTCGTCCACTTTTTAGAGAAAGAGGGGCTCTTCTAAATGAATTCGTTCTATAAGAAGCAGCCTCAAAGGAAGTGGACGTGGCAAAGCCCCGATACTGTGATGAAAAACAAGATTGATTTTATCAGGATGGGTAAAAGGTAAAAGGTATATTCAGAGATGTTTCCGTGGTCAACAGGTTTAATACCGGTAGTGACCATCGACTACTACGAGGCTCTCTGAGTATCAAAAGTTGGAAGGATCCCGTCTGATGAAGTCTACGCTCCAACCTAAACTGCTACCAACCATTGTGGGGTCGGATCAGTTCCAACTCCATCTGGAAAACTGATTTGCTTCTCTGGAAACAGCAAATGACGTTGACAAGGCTCTACAACATGTGGTAGGTATCCTAAGTGAAGAAGGGTCGAAGTTCTGTCAGAAATATCAGCAAGCTGGTGCGACGGGACTTCCGATGCTCCAATACACGCCGTATAGAAAAGGCTATTGAACAAAATCGGGGGACAAAAGCTTTTACCCAGCAATTGAGAAGGCCCCATCTGACGAAGCTCAAAACTTCATGTGTCAATACCGTCACCTCACAGCCGGAGATTCTCGCCGAGATAGAGGGCTTTCTTGTCGGACTGTACGACTCGCATGCTCTGCGCCCCGAACCCAGCAATGAGGATTCCCGAGCCACATTGATTCGCCATTATCAAGATAGCCCTAAAACAGCTTAAAAATGGAAAACCCCCAGGGGAAGACGGAGTTACTTCAGATCTTTTGAATGCGACAAGAAGACCTGTACTTTGAGTGGTCCAGAAATTGTTTAACACTGCTCTGAACGATGGGAGAAGTCGAAAGTCAAAATGCGTGGAAGAGAAGCATGGTAGTTTTGTTACGTCTATAAGCTGTTTTCGAGAGTAGTCTCGAATCGTCTAGCGAGAACACTTGATCAGTTCCAGCCTCCAGAGCAGGTTGGGTTTCAGCGGGGTTACGGGATCATGCACCATATCCACACAGTGCGGCAAATTATACAGAAGTCTGAAGAGTATAACTAGCCCCAATGTCTTGCTTTTGTGGACTTTGAGAAAGCTTTTCACTCTGTCGAAACCTGGACTGTTCTCGAATCTTTGCAGCGATACCAGTGGACTGGCGCTATATTGAGGTTATGAAATGCTTGTATGATGCCACGACAATGTCCGTTCATGTCCAGAACAGGCAGACTAAACCTATCCAGCTGCGCAGGAGAGTGAGACTGTTATTTGTTATATCCCCGAAGCTGTTCACTAAAGCCCTGAAAGGTATGTTTAAGACTATGGTCTGGAGAGGAACGGGCATTAAAATAAATGGCGAGTACATCTCGCACCTCCGTTTCGCCGATGATATTGTCCTTATGGCGGAGTCACTGCAGGATTTCGAGCAAAAGCTGACCAACCTAGCTCACATCTCTAGTCGTATAGGTCTCGGGATGAACATGGATAAAACCAAGGTTTATGCTTAACGACCTTACTACCTCGCAACCGATCGTCGTTGACGGTGTCCCCCTTGAAGTTGTTCAGGAATATGTTTACCTCGGCCAGATTATGCAGAAGGGTAGGGTGAACTTCGAAAGAGAAGTTGATAGGAAGATTTAGCTGGGTTGGGCAGCATTTGGTAAACTACGTCAGGTCTTCTCGTCGTCCATACCACAGTGCCTAAAGACGAAAGTCTTCAACGTGTGCGTTCTACCAGTTACGACCTACGGAGCCGAAACGTGGACACTCACAGTGAGCATGGTCCACAAATTGAAGGTCACTCGGCGAGCTATGGAGAGAGCTATGCTCGGAGTTTCTCTATAGGACAGAATCTGAAATGAGGAGATTCGCCGGAGAACAAAGGTAAGGACTTTCTTGGGGCACAATTTTGGTCGTTTTTCCAACAATTCGGCATTAAAACGGTCCAATAACTCTGCGTAATGACGGCCAGTGATAGACTTTCCCTTTTCCAAGTAATCAATCATAATGATTCCTTCGCCATCCCAGAAGACTGTCTCCATCACCTTCCCAGCCGAGAAACATTCTTGGCCTTATTTGGGGCACGTTCACCAGTCGCCATCAATTGTTTTGAGTGCTGTTTTGATTCAGGTGTATAATGATGGACCCAAGTTTCGTCCACAGTGACAAATCGACTCAAAAAATTCCGAGGAGTACGCTTCATCATATCCAAACACTGTTTTGAAATTCGCTTTCGTTCGCATTTTTGTTCGGTTGTCAACAAACGTGGAACCCATCGTGCAGACAGCTTTGTCATACCCAAAATCTTCATGCAGGATTTTATGTACTCGCTCAGATGCCTGTGTTCTCAGCTATTTCACGCAATTTTACTCGGCGGTCGTCGAGTACAATATTATGGACTTCTTCAACAACATCCTCAGTAGTGACTTCGATTGGGCGACCAGAGCGTGGAGCATCAGATGTGCTTGACCGACCACGTTTAAAATAATTTATCCAGTTATAAACAGTCTGCAACGTTGGTGAACAGAACAGAATCAAGCAGTTTTTATTGTGGCAGCACTGCAACCCTTCACAAAAAAATGTTTTATAACGGTACGAAATTCAGATTTTTCCACAGTTGTTGAAAATTTACGAGTGATCACAGTTAAACAATGGTTTAACTGACAAAAATTTGTTTTTTTTTGCTGAATTTTAGACAGTCTTCATTTGAAAGATTGTGCCTACCAGTGTTAATGCCATTTACCAGAAAAAAGGTTTTATGAATAGTTATTAAAAGGAGTTATCAAACAGCCCTCGTAATCCATAACATAAGCTATTATTGTGCCAAGTTGCATCAAAATCCGTCGGGTAGTTTCAGCGTGATGCGTGTTCAAAGAGACAGACAGACAGACAAAAAAAATACTTTTTGCACTCTATATCGATTTTGAAGTTTATCTCAATTATAAATTTAAAAAAATATTTAATGTCCAGATTTAGCCCATTTACAGTTTTATTATAGTATATATATATAGAATAGATATAGCTAGATAGATAGGCAATATATTAGCACAATATTACGAGTTAAAAACTTCATATCTCATGAACAAAGACTAAATACTTCAACCAGTACGTCCTACCAGTCATGCCCTCCCAGGTAGGAATTTTACGTCATTATGACGTCGCATTAAGGTGGGTCACAGACGCAACAGATGTCCTGACGTGACGTCTGTGTGACATTCGTTGAGACGTTAAAATGTCACGGGCACAAGACGTCGTATTGTGACGTCAGTGGGACCTATTTTATATGACGTACGCAGGCCGAATCTGGTACGTCCTAGTTACGTCTGTGGGCTCATCATATGACGTCAAATTTTCCGTCCTTATGACGTTGCATTAAGGTCTGTCACAGACGTAAAAAATGTCCTGACGTTCGTTAAGACGTCCAAATTTCACGGGCACATGACGTCACATTGTGACGTCAGTGGGACCTATGAAACTGGTAACAAAAAAAAAACAAAAAATTACCAACATGCGACGTCCAGGCGACTAATTAGATGTTCAAAGGCAGAGGCGCCTTTGAACATCTAGTTAGTACACGTCCACGTTTTAATTTTAAATTAAATTATTAGGATTGCACAAAGTAGCCGGTGACGCGGAACGAACCCGGTGTCCCCCCTGGATGGTCGAATTTTGCGCATTGTTTCCTCCTACTAAACAATATTACTACTGCGTTTAATAGACTATAGACTAATGTAATCCACATTAATTTAATTTCAGTGTTGAATTGAACAAGTGGCTCAAGCAAATGAACCCCTACTATTAAAAATGTGAAAGTGAGGTTGTTTATTTGTTACGTTTTTACGCTTATACCGCTAAATGGATTTTGATGAAATTTGGAGTGGAAGTAGCTTATACCCTGGAATAACACATAGAATGCTTATCATCATCATCATCACTCATGCAGGTGGAACAAATTTTTATTTAGATTGGAGAGGGAGGGTGGGGGGTAAGTACTTCCCCCAAAAAGGGGCAAAAAGAGGGCTACTGAATATCTCCGCCTTATCCGATTTCAATGTTTTGTTTTTACTTGAATGTGAATCATTTAAAGTTGGTCTCATAAAAATTTGGCGAAGATCTGATGATCAGAATAGCTCCTCAAAATGCAGAAAATTGTTTACTTTTAGGTTTCTACCAGTTGAATCAGCCCTTCACCTACTAGGTAGGGATTGATGGAGCACCTTGGTTATTAATTATAGTTTTACAATAAGGTAACTAGATGGCGCTACTGTGCATAGCTAAATAGTTAGCAAAAAGTTTGTGCTCGCGTGGTCTACAGCTCTCAGAGCCACTAGTTTTACATTGCGTAAACTTTATTATAAGGATAGGTCGTAATAGGTATTATAAGGCTTTTATATAATAACATTTGAATATGAAACTATTACCTGCAGATTTGCGAAAAAACTTCTTAAAAAAATTGATCACCAGACGCGATGGTTGGATTCCTACAAGAACAAGTGCTATTTGCTCCGACCATTCAAGTTTTTTAGTTGTTTGTACTGAATAATATCGTTTTATTGATATTAGCAAAGATGATCAGAAAATATTAGGGATACCTATTGCGTGGTATTAGTCAAATATTAGGTATGTTTTTAATATTGGTTTCATTGCGTAGTGAATGAATACTATCACTACGCAATATAGATATAACATACAAGATTATCAATACTCGCGGGAATTGGCACGTACCTATTCCCTTCCTATTCTTAAGTGAAACGGTGATTTACTTTCCCTTCATACTTTAACAGACTTAGGACTTTCAACGACGAAATCATTGACTATTTAAAAAGTTATTCACGTACAAGAATAATTCATGCTACATGTTTTTTTGTTTATACACTCATATTTTTTCTCTGTTCTTATTTAAGTATGTTTAATTAAATTATTATATGTTACATAAGTAATTATTTGGAAAGATGGGAAATCATCCAATAATCACAATCACTTAATTTTATCACAACAAAAACTATAAATATTTACTAAAGTTTACGAATATACTCTGAGTAATATAAACTAATATCGATATTAGGCAGTATTAGATAATCCAATAGTTCGTATAATATTAGCACCAATATTTGCAGAAAATCCGTGTCCATTGCTTGCTTACGTAGAAACCCACTCCATAGCTTTCATACGAAGAGCAAAGTTTATAATGCATAGGCGCGATTGTGACTAGCAAGAAGCGAGCGAAAGTAGTAGCGACCGTTTTGACGCAAATTCCGATCATTAAGTATCATTCCTTTTATCGTTCTATTACACCCCATCTCTAGTTTTTGCGCTAGTGTGTAACTAAACAATACTAGTAATTTGTTAATTGTGTGCTTGTTTTTGTGTTTGTGTACAGCTTATATGTGCGTGTGCGTTTATAAAGACGCCTCAACTTTCCGCAAGAGTGTGCGTGAGTAAGTAAATGTGTACCTCGCCTCCCTCGAAAACTGGCAGAAAAATGTTAGTGCTAGAATTTGCGCCATTATAATTTTTCTGAGGGCGGTCCTTAATAATATGCTGGCCACCTATGACATAATAATATACTACGCCAGGTATGGCATTCCGAGACACAAAGGCACGAACCTCCACTATAACTGGACTGCATAGTGTTTCACATAAACGAGCCGAATGAGAGGCATCAAAGTAGTATCATATCTCTTTCTAATAGGGTGTCCATGCAATCTATACTCTATACTTATAATAAAACTGTACTGTAACTGTTAGTAAATATTTTTTGGAGGCTTTTCTATATTGGACACTGAAGCCAAAACTGTTTTTTTTTCATTTTTGTCTGTCTGTCTGTCTGTCTGTATGTCTGTATCTTGGCTAGGTATCACGCCGAAACTACTGAATGATTTTAAATGAAACTTGGTATGGTTTGAGTTCATACGACGAGGTAGGACATGGGATACTTTTCATCCCGAAACATTAAACGGTTCGCCCAGGACAGGGGTTGAAATATTTTTAAAAGAACATGTATCACGCTGAAACTACTGGACGAATTTTGATACAACTTGGCACAGTTATAGTTTATATTATGATTGAAAATAAAGGATACTTCTTATCCCAAATCTATCCAGATTTGGAGGCAACTTGGCACAGTCATAGTATATATGATAGGTAAAAATTAAAAATACTTTTTATCCCAAAAATATAAAGGGTTCCTTGGAGTAGGGGTCTAAATTCTGTACATTGAAGATATTTTGTATATTTTTTTTGGATTCAGCACTGTAGTCAAAGCAGTTTTTTTCTTTTTTGTCTGTCTGTGTGTCCGTCTGTCTGTCTGTCTGTCTGTATCTGTGCGGCACATCATGCCAAAACTACTCAATGAATTCAAATGAATATGATTTGAAAGCATACTTTGAAGTAGGACATTGGATACTTTTCATTCCAAAAAATTAAAGATTTCCCGCAGGAAAGGGTTTAAAAATTATATAAAAGAACACGTATCACGCTGAAAATACTGGAAGGATTTTGATGCAACTTGGCATAGTCATAGTTTAAATGATGGGAGAAAGTTAAGTATACTTTCTATCCCGAAAAAAATGGGGTTTCCTTCGGGATATGGGTTCAAATACTGTACATTGAACTATTTATTTATTTATTTTTGTCTTTATTTGATGTTGAAGCCAGATCTGTTTTTTGTTTCATTTTTGTCTGTATGTCTGTCCGTATCTTAGCCGCGCATCATGCCGCTGAAACTACTGAATGAATTTAAATGAAACTTGGTATGATTTGAGTTGATACTACGAGGTAGTACATAAGATACTTTTCATCCCGGAATATTAAAGTGTCCCCGTAGGAAGTTAGAAAGTTATTTGAAAGAACACGTATCACGCTGTAACTACTGGACGGAATTTGATGCAACTTGGCACAGTCAGCTATCTATACTTATAATAAAGCAATAAGTACGAAAACGGCAGTAAATAGAAACGGCAGTAATTGGAAGTACGCGATCCAGTTTACGAATATTACAGATTCATGCACAAAGGTTACTTGGGTGACACTGGCTACGTCATCTCCGCTATGGATAGTTCTCAAACTTTATACTTTGGGGAAATAGATCTATATATTATAGGCACACCTCGGACACTCAATTAGATCTCTATGCAAAAGCCGCATTATAACTACCACAAAGGCAGAGTAGACACAGACACTACACATAATGTAGTTTTATCCAAAGAGTATATAAATACTACGTGTTTTATCATTAGGTATTCTGTGGTTTTGTACACGCGCAATTGTTTCCGTGTAGTCTCAGTTTGTCACTGTATGATTACTAACGAAATATTACGGATTCATGATTATTAAACACTTACCCAAGAAGCTTTTGACACCACTGGAGAAATCGGTGAATATACCTACATACTAAATGTACATGTAGGTATATTCACCGATTTCTCCGCCGGTTTTGAACTGATTTTGCAAATTCTTTTTTTTTAAATGATAATTTATGTTAACTGGGTAATAACGGTGGTGTCAAAAGCTTCTTGGGTAAGTGTTTAATAATCATGAATCCGTAATATTTCGTTTTTAAATGACTATTTAAAAAAAAAATGCATTTCTCCATTCAATAAAATTACCATAGGCTTTCATATATTTCTTCCGGGATTTTGCGGGTAATAGATTATCCATCACATTTCTTGCGTCAGTTCTAATACTTTCAGGAGTTAATTCTATACTTTCACTGTCACTTGAAGAACTCATTTTTCAAAACAAAACCATGAATTTTTAACAATCCGTGAAAATTGACGAAAACGCGGGCTGTAAACAACGCGTTTTCAATTTGATTTCTATTTTTTTATTCAGCCGGCGGCGCGATTATGGGCCGTCGTACCAGTCAGCCATTATTCAAACAATGTTTGCGTTCGATTTCTTTGGCGCTGAACACTAAGATGTTCCAAATTCATTAAGTGCGCGGCAAAGATAATTGCGGCGCACATATAAAGTGGATTAAAAACTCATTACTGCCCGCTAAAAGTTAGAAAAGACACCTTTGGATGGAATGGGATGAAAAATATATTAAAATACAGTCTTAATATATTTTTCTTTAATAATTAAAATACATGTAATCCATTGTAAATTCAAGATAAAAAGAAAGTTAACAATTATTTTATATCCATTCCAAACAATTGTAGCTTGTTCCATCCAGGCAGGTGACGTCACTAGCTGCAGTGCGTTGCGTATGCGCCTCGTTGCAGGAGGGAGACAAGGTGACGTCAATAGCTACAGCACATATGCGCCTCTTGGCAGGAGGGAGACAAGGTGACGTCAGTAGCTGCAGCACGTGTACGCCTCGTGGCAGGCGGGAGACAAAGTGACATCAGTAGCTGCAGTACGTATGCGCCTCGTGGCAGGAGGGAGACAAGGTGACGCCAGTAGCTGCAGTACACATGCGCCTCGTGGCAGGCGGGAGACAAGGTAACGTCAGTAGCAGCAGCACGTATGCTTCTCGTGAAAATAAAAACAGTTTTGGCTTCAATATCAAATAACGAATACCCCCTGAAAAATATATTTAGAACCCTTTATTTTTTCGGGATAAAAAGTATGCTCAATTTTAACCCATCATAATTATATACTATGACTGTGCCAAGTTGCATTAAAACCCGTTAAGTAGTTACAGCATGATAGGTGTTCTTTTAAATAACTTTCAACCCTATCCTGCGGGAACCCTTTAATTTTTTGGGATGAAAGAATCCTTTGTTCTACCTTGGAGTATGAACTCAAATCATACCTAGTTTCATTTGAATTCATTCAGTAGTTACGGCGTGATGCACGGCCAAGGTACAGACAGACAGAAAGAAAACAAAAATTAAAAAAAAACAGTTTTAGCTTCAGTATCAAATATAGAGTACCCTCCAAAATATATTTTTTACTTTAAAATTTACATAACTGTGGACGCCTATCCCGCAAGAACCCTTTATTTTTTCGTAATAACAAGTATCCTCTATTATTTTAACCCATCATATACTGGGTAGATTTTTGAGACGGGTCAGTACGGGCAAAAGGGGCCTTAATAACCATTATAGTAGTTACAAGAAAACATTCCTACGAGACCATCCATAACTTTTTGAGATATTCTGAATTGCATTCACAGATTTTGGAAAAATGTACAGTCAGCGAGATAATGGTCACTTTAAGCAAAACATTTTCTTGTTGCCATTCGATCCTGTTTCTCATATGGATTAAAAGTCTCTATCGGACCGATTGAAGTTTGAGTACTAGAAATGTCAGAAACTGCGAAAAACTTTTTCCATACATTTTGTACGAAATTCTTATGATATCTCCTAACTTTTAGAGATATTTTGATCTACATTCACAGATTTTGGAAAAGTTACAGTTATCAAGAAAATGTGCATTTCACAAAAAAATGTCTAAATATCTTCAATGTACAGAATTGGACCTGTTACAGTTATATAATAAGTATAGATATAGATAGATTTATACAGGTTGTAGTTTTGCATCCCCGCTATATTTGCAGAGGTAGGTATACTCCACTTATAGAACACGAATCATTAATAAAAGAAGAACAGAAAAATAAGTAAAAATAGTTTAGGCGATATGTGTACGCGATCCTAATTTGAAATTACCCCGTGTGGCAAGAGCCTACGCCCACACACACTAATGAAACCCTGTCGCGTGTATTGCCTCTTTCACGCAGCCTACGCGCCGGCGTGCGGCGGCGCCCCAAGGCTGGCGGCACCCTCAAAGAAAGGCGGCGCGGCGTAAGCGGCGTTTGACAAAGGCGGAACGCACGAGGGTCATTGCCCCGGTCGTTGCCCGAGCAATCAGCTGTTCGATCACTCACAGTCAATCAGTCGGCAGCGGCACAAGCTCGCCGCGATACGCTCGATGCTAACAAATAATGGAGCAATTTTCTAATGTCGAACTTATGTAGATGGTTCATTTGGTTTTTTGTTGCCCACGCCCACGCCCACGCGACGTGATGCTGGGTGCCACACAGAGCAATTCCAGGAGTTAACTCAATGTGAACGTGTTAAATAATTACACAAAACATTAAGACATCGTGCTCAATTGTGCATTGAAAATGAAGGAGTATACTGAACAGTATCAAGGTAACGTAAATTGTAAACTTGTTCATATTTTTTTTCATTCCTTCCGTACTGTAAATATCGTAAATAAGCTGATTCCAATTTTTTTACTACGCCGGAAATTCCTAACTAAGCTAATGTCAACTTTGATAATACATTCTCACTTGCAATAAGTTTATTTATATAAACTGATAATTAAAGGTTCGCTATTTATTCTGTGGCGCGGGCTGCGGTGCGCGGCGCGTCCTTAAGAGCGCGCAAACATACCTACCATACATGTGTGTGTCATGGGGTTGTACTCCAAAATAAAGTTGGGCCTACTACGATTTATCAATAAAATATTTAATTAAAAATTCCACCTCCAGTTAAATGTGGGAATTAAATAGTATTGTTAGTTGATTAAGGTATACCTATTACAATCGACTCTGCGAATATGGCGGGGATGCAAAACTACAACCTGTATAAGGTATCGTATAATAACATCTCAAACAAAAATCTGCTCGAATATATAACACTAGCTGTGCTCGCGGCCTTGCCCGTCATTTCATTTAAAAGTAGCCCATACATGTTATTTCAGGACCAAATCTATCTATCAATACTTATAATAAAGCAATAGGAATGAAAAAGTCTGTACAAAGAAGATATTTGAAAATAAATTGTCTAGGGTAGGTACATAAAATAAGCTACCGAACAAGAATATAACATTTTAAAAATTCGTATCTGTCTGTTTATCTGTTTGTCTGTCTGTATGTTTGTTGGTGCATCACGTAAAAACTACTAGAGCGATTGCGATGCGGTTTTCACTGTTAGATAGCTAATGTTTAGGCTTAAAAACTGGGGTAGGTACTTTATATCTCAATCCGATGAGTAGAAGCCGAGCATTCGACAAAAATATTTTTGACGGCTGAAGGAATTTTGGTCAAATGTTGGTATATTGGTATTTTAGGTCCTGGAAAAGCACAAAGAGTATTTTTAACCTACAGAAATGACCACGCGTGAGAAGCCGCGGGCATCAGCTAGTAACGAAAATTAGCTAGTAATGGGAACGAAATAGTCTGTACAAAGAAGATAATTTAAAAAAAAAGGTCTAGGGTACTTAAAATAAGCTACCGAACAAGAATATAACTTTTTTTTTAAATCGTGTCCATGTGTTTGTTTGTTACTTTATCTGTATGTTTGTTCGCGCATCACGTAAAAACTACTGGACCGATTGCGTTGCGG
This sequence comes from Alsophila aescularia, assembly GCA_946251855.1. Classification (NCBI taxonomy): domain Eukaryota; kingdom Metazoa; phylum Arthropoda; class Insecta; order Lepidoptera; family Geometridae; genus Alsophila; species Alsophila aescularia. Next base: position 51,837,349 of record OX276373.1, read on the forward strand.
TTTTCACGGTTGGATATCTTAGTGTTTGACTTAAAAACTGGGGTACTTGGTATATCAATCTGATGAGTAGAAGCCGAGCAATCGATAAAATCTTTTTTGAAGGCTGGAGAAATTTTGATCAAATGTTTGTATATTGGTATTTTTGAGTATTGGAATAGTACATATAGTACTTTTAACCTAGAGAAATGTCCACGCGTGCGAAGCCGCGGGCATGAGCTAGTATTCCTATAAAGTACAACACTTTCTTCAAAATTTGTTCAGCCGTCAAATAGCTTTTTATCGATTGCTAGTTACTTATCTAATCATCAGATTTAGATACCAAGTACATATCCCAGTTTTTAAGTCAAACCCTAAGCTATCCAACAGTAAAGACCGCATCGCAATCGGTGCAGAAGTTTTTACGTGATGCGCGCACAAACGTACTACAGACAAATAGAGAGACACGGTTAATATTTTTTTATATTCTTGTTCAGTAGCCTATTTTAAGTACCATAAAACGTTCTTAAATTATCCTCTTATTACAGATTCTTTGGTACTTACTGCATTATTAAAGTAGGTAGGTATATTTTATCTAAGAATAATACATTTTATGACAGGTAAAAACGAAAACGTCACTTCCTATGCCATTAATTATTATGCTCAGCGAACAGCTAAAAATAACAAATGAATGAATAAAACACTTTCATTCATAAATTTATGAACGCCATTTCGGTATTATAAGGGAAAATAAATTCTGTCACGGTCATGATGCGTCGCTACGATGTAGGCCAAGGAGAATATTTGCGCATGCGCGAAACCATCGACTTTTCCTTTTAAAAAATGACGTCACAAGATGTCTGTCATTTGATCCGAAGCGCTCTGCACAAAAAGTAAAATATCACACCACAGTTTTCTGTTAAACTAGCAGATGTACAAAGTTAAGGCCAAAATCATTGGAGTTAGATGAAAAAAAGATTTGTTCTAAGTAGTTTACTTCGTGCGTATGTTATAGGAAGTTAATTTGTGTATAGTCAGATACGGTAGCTAAGGAGATTACAAAATGGTTTACCTCGTTAGAAATAATCTACTGGCGGTTTTCGACCTGACTGCGATCATGGTGGCGAAGTTGTTGTGTTTATGTGAGTAATAATAATAGTACGTATTAAATAATTGTTTTTATTTTGCTGTTTAATTTCCTTTGTTTCTTTTTACTTTCATCTCCTTCTTTTACACGTGTTATAGGGAGGTAAGTACATATAATTAAATTATAGATGGACTATGATTTAGAGCTATTTAATTTTTTATACTTATTGATTATTGTTGTTTATTAGTAGTTAAATCTATTAGTGTATGTTGTGTTGTATTTTGATGACACTAAAACGTTATTACTTGGTGAGTTAAGGGATTTCTCCATTAGTGTTCGAAGCTTTTTAATTAATTAATTTTGTGGTACAGTGAATTTATTTATGTGAGTTAGGACATACCTAACTCACATAAATAAATTCACTGTACACTGTTTAGTCTCGTTATTTTGTCCTCAGTAACATACCTGCCTAATAATAACTAGGCGCACTTACTGTGATGTATGTACCTAATAAAGTTTCTTAATCCAAAGATAGAAGTTAATAACTTCTATCTTTTGTATATAATAAAACTGAAATATATTCCAGAAAAAAATACGCTCAATAAAAGGTTTGTAATTGTACATAACAATGTTAAGCTTTTCCAAAATGTATTTTTATCAGCCTTTAGAAGTCCACTGCTGAACACTCCTCCCCCAAAGAGCGCCATGACGAGCGATCTTGTGCCACCTCCATCCACCGACTACATATGTGATATATAAATATATACATTAACGTCGTTTGCATGTTTCATAGGTTTTATTTAATCACAGCGAACGATCGCTCTACTTCAAAGTTGAGCTCTCAGCGGCGCTGCTCTACCGGAATGTATCGCGCTCTAGATAACTGACAATAACCTTTTTATTTCCGACCGATTTATTTAGTGTTGTATAATTCTATAAAAAAACATTCAGTTTTTTTTATTACGGCTTCTATGTCTGACATTGCAGGGTAGTTAGATGTCAGGGTACCTACCGAAATACTTAGAAGAAACGAATTATATTTCAGGCAGTAGGTAAATTTGGTGTTTTATTTCTTGACAGAGCGAAGCGACACGTACGTCTCCAAATCAACTTGACTTGAAATCACTCTCAGTTAGTCGTCCAGTCGTTAGAAGAGAGACATTTTCAAAGTTATACAATATCTGGAAAAATTGGGGTTTCATTTGAAAGGGCTTACATTTTTAAACTATATTTCGTTTAATTTTTCTATATGTTTCCGTAGATTTTGTTTTTTAGGCTATAATCTGGAAAACATTAGTAGTTAGGTAGGTAGGTACTTATACATCGCGTGCGAGTTTTGGGACGAACATCTAGGAGTACTTATACCTTGTTATTTTTAAGCAAAATCTCAAGAAGGTTTAAAAAAGGACGGAATCCATACCGCCAAATCGAATGTAAAGCACCAAGATATGCCGATCCGCTCGTACGCACAAGCCTCACGCACACACTTGACACATCTTGACCTTTTAGTACCTAGTGCTAATTCAGAAAAGATTCAAAAAAAGCAGTATTTTGTGATGAAATTGTGTATTATTCAATATACCACAAATTATCCTAGCACGCATACATACGCAGCAGTTTGTGTGGCAGTGTGGACTCAGTCTTTTATAAAAGTTTATTAAAAACTATAGGTAGGTACTATTTTTCAAAGGTAAAACCCGTCTACGTTCCTGTAAAAAATTGCCTATAACACGATGAAGATGAATCGATTGATACCTCGTTTGTCAAAATTGGACCAAGATTTTAGTTTGAAGACATAACCCTTCCATTGCTTCCACTTACTCGGGTAAAAAATAGCCTATGACACTCTAAATGAAGACGAATCGACTGATACCTCGCTTCGCTTGTCAAAATCTGACCTATAGGGGCCACGCTATGGTGGAACATCCACATACCCACATAGACTGTAAAACTCAATACCCTTCACTCGCTTCGCCGTACACGGGTAAAAAGAATTGCTTCTAAACAAAAAATACTTAGCATAATTAGGTATTCTTTTAAAAGGTACCTACTCGTATAGGTATCACCATTCCTGGGCAAAGACCACTTAAAGTTTTATAATCATACTTAGGTCGGTGCTGATTGTATTAAGGGTGCAGACTAAACAATAGTTGCCGAGGTTATCAAACTGGTTTTTATTATTACAATGTAAAGACATTAAAATATGTCACGTCCCGAATAGCAGGCAGCCAGGGGTCGTTAAATTTCACGCCGTTGTCGTTAGAGAAGCTTGAATTTCAGCATTAGCTATTAAAATAAGTATATTAAGCGTTATACCACTTTTGTGTTTTTTTATACTAATTTTTGACAGTAATTTAATTACTAAAAATTGCCATAAAAATTATTTCATGGTACTCTTTTGTTTAGTAGGTATGAGAACAGAGATCCGGACAGACATACATACAAACGCAACATACGAAAGCATTTTTGCCCAAGCTGAAACGGAGACGCTTCGCTCGCGCTTCGCGCTCGCTCGGTCAATAAGCGTGAAACGTTGTCTGTTTGTTTGTTTGTGACGCTTTCACGACAATATGGGTGAACCAATTTTGATGAAACTTTGTATAATTGAACGAGCGAGCGCGAAGCGCGAGTGAAACCTCTTCGTTTCAGCTTGGGCATAAATGCTTTCGTATGTTGCTTTTGTATGTATGTCTGTCCGGATCTCTGTTCTCATCTACAGGTTTCATTTCTCAACCGATCTAGACGAAACATGGTATAATTTTTTTTTAAATTTTTTAGTCGTCGGGGATTTTAGATTGATAGGCACTTCCCCGAAAAAGTGGCAAAAAGGGAGCTACTGATTATCTCCACCTTATTAGATCCGATTTCATGTCATGACTGTCATGCTTTGAATCAGGAATAAAATTATGAGGCCCATGGTTATTGATAACCGAGGTGTGTTTAAATAAAAAGTGAATAGGTATCTACTAAGCAAGCGTGCTACATCTTCGACCGCATCATCGCTTTCCTTAAGGTGAGATCGTGGTCAAACGATTGCCTAGTCCGTAATAAAAAATAAATATAATTCTCAGCTCCTCCAAACTATAATCAAGGGCGGATCCAGCCTTCGAGTCAGGGGGGGTCACTCTCTTAGATCAGGCTGGATGGGGAAAATTATACAAGATGTTCCCTGCGGTTTCACTCGCGTAGCCTATGCCCAAAGGCAGTTCCATTTATTTATAGAGATAATTATATCATAACATTTCAGGACAAAATAAGCGTAAGAGCAGTGAGCGGGAAAAATTAAGTAAATTTCAAGCTATATCCATTGGTGTAGAAGTTAAACATTTTTTCCAAATCATAAAAACAAGCAAATATCAATAATCTAAAAATGCGAGCGAAGCGAGCGCAAAAATTTTGACTTGTTTATGTACACAATTTAACAACGCAATTGAAACATAATTCTAAATCACATAAAGTTATGCATTGAAATGATTCAAATACGCTTTAGCTATTTATGTTTTTTTTAACATTATACCAAATCACAACAACATAATGGAAAAGAAAATCTGGGATCATAAGCAAGCGAAGAAAGCGCGAAAATTTTGAATACTTCTGTTAGTTAAAGAGTTCTAAAAACTTAACTCCTAATAATATTCAAATAAGTATGCATTGATAAGAACAAAACACTAAACGCAGCGTGCATTCTGTTGGCGATATTTATTTCAGTGAAGAAATTGAATAATTCTAAATCATACGAAATTAACCAATTTACGTACCTATCTGGTATAAATTCAAAGAAGCGCGAGCGAAGAGAGCACGAAAATTTGTGGAAATTTGAAAAAAAAACACAGAGGCGCGACCGAAGCGTGGTCTAAAATTGTAAGGTTTTCTCTAGAAGAATATTTAACATAATTAAAGGATGAAGCCCCTGGCAAGGTTATGAGCGTGACGGAAGCGAGTGCGAAAGTTTTTGGCTATTTCTATAGTTTTTGTTTGTCATATGAGGTAGTGCTGGCCTCTGTGTTAGAATTTGTCAGGCTGACAGAGGGCCTCTGACATGGCTTAACGACAGCCATTAATCAATAACAGCCGGGAACGACAACTTAACGTGACCTCCGAAGCATTTCTATAGTGTAAACCAAAAACATAATTTGAAATTGCACATCACGAAAACAGACCACTAAAAGCGCGAGCGCAGCGAGCGCGGAAATTTTTAGTTATTTCTATCAATTTACAAAATAAACATAATAACAAAACATATATAATAAAAAATGCAACAAAAAAAACTGACAAAGGCCCAGGGGGGGTCATGACCCCCATGACCCCCCCCCCCCCTGGATCCGCGCTTGACTATAATAGACATTTAAAATCTTATCAACACTTCGGCCAATGTAATAACCATAGCCACAGCAATAGTATAACCATCTTGGTACTTAGAATGTTCAAACGTCAGACCGCTATAAAAATAAACAGTAGGCAAAAGACGTTATCCAGAACGTGACTTCATTTCCAACGCAGGTTTAATTAGGTACATAGCATACTCCTCCAACGCAGTTTTCATTGTTCTACGTACGTGGCTCTACCAATGAGAGGTTTCATGTCTGACTCTGAATATGAAAAGCTATTCAAGCCGCTCTACATTGTACAGTGTATAATATTTTCTTCAATAGCTTATTGTTGCAATGGGGATAGCCTAAGAATAGCTTTACTTTTATTTTCTATAGGATCCACAAGCCCGTATTACGTAACTCTTAACCACAGACCCAAAAAAAAGAAAGACAGCGTTGTTGCGAACAAGCGAGACGAAATAAGTGAAGAGTCGTGTAAATCATTGTGTGCGTCACTCTGCGTAACAAACGAAAGTAATGAGCATGTGTGCTAGAAAATAATGCTGCCAGTTTTTTACTTCGACTCCCAATTATATTGACAAAGATGTTGAGATAAATTTCATTTATATTGTACTAATATAAATATAAGTAGTATAGGAGGGTGGGGAAGTGCAGTAAAGGTGGGGGAGTTGGGGGGGGGGGGGGGGGTTGTAGGTTTGGAAAATGTGATGGGAGGATGGGGTAAGTTGGGAATGGGTTAGGCGTAGAAAGTTGAAGGTTGGGGGTTGAGGATATGAGTTACAAAAAAAATTGATCGAATATTGTCTTAAATAATTAAAAATCCAAGTTAAATCTATTATTTACTTGTAAAAAGAAATCCCAGAAGCTTTTTTTTGTAGATGGAATTGTTTTTACGACACAAGACGGCATGATTTCTGTGTTGTTCTCGTGCGACGTGCGCTGTAGCTTACTCGCGGCGGACTGGCGAGCGGCCGGCTTCCTATGGCCGGATTGTCTTCCTATTGCTTTCTTCACATAATAGCGCGAAAAGTTCAGTCTATCTTTTTTTTTGTTGTGTCTGTGCTCTTAACCTACAATTTCAATCCAAATTAACTAGTGGCTCTGTGAGCTGTAGGCCTCGCGAGTACAAACTTTTTTGCAAACAATCTAGCAGTGCACAGAAGCGCCATCTAGTTATCTTATTGTGAAACTAAAATTAATAACCATGGTCCTCTATCAATCCCAACCTAGTAGGTAAAGGGCTGATTCCACTGGCAGAAACCTAAAAGTGACAAATTTACTGCATTTTGAGGAGCTATACTGCTCATCACGCCGAAGATCCTCGTCAGATCTTCACCAAATTTTTATGAGACCAATTTAAAGTTACTACCTTTCAAATGAATAAAGAACCATCGAAATCTAATCTAATAAGGCGGAGATATTCAGTTGTCATCTTTTTGCCCCATTTTTGGGGGAAGTTTGGGGGGGGGGGGAAAGCCCCGACGTATCCGGACAAAAAAAAGCATTTTTGCCCTAGCTGGAAAGGACACGCTTCGCTCGCGCTTCGCGCTCGCTCGGTCAATAATGAAAATGTCATTGCAACCGATAGCTTTAGGACATCAGTAGCCAGCAGCTAATGATGCAACACACCAAAACTTTCAGCTACGTAAAATCTATGACTCACACAATAATACTTGCTCATCGATATGTTTCTTTCAAAATCCTTCAGGAACTTAGCCTTTTCATATAGGTATCTATTATTCAATTTCAGCAAAGTTGGCCTACAAATTTGGCCTACAAATTTAGCCCACGAAGTAGGCTTACAAAGTTGGCCTACACTAAATTTGTAAGCTAAAGTTTTTCCCCACGCGCACAAAATTTCGAAACGCAGGGTAACAAGTTTCTGACTCTTAATATTATTTTTACTTGACTGCCGGGAGGGTTATGTGTTTGGGTTGTATGTTTGTTTGTACGTTTGTTTGCGCCTACAGCTTATACTGAAGGATTTTGATAAATGATATACCATTGGATTCGTCTTGATCACGAGATTGCTGTAGGGTATATGAAATGTTAAGAAAACTAATATGGCGGCTTACAGCTTCCATACTGCATTTACAACGAAACATAAAATGACCAAAACCTGTCGAGTGGCGTATCAAAATTAAGGTCTTTAAAAGACCATTTCAAAAATATATAACTCGTGTAACTAAAGAGTAGCAACTGTCTTAAGCTTCTAACAAAACTTTTAATTTTAGATTATTCAAGTTAATGTATTAAACGATAGTCAAAGTTGCAATTGCAACTTTTAAAATAAAGTAAAGTAAAGTATGTAGTTAAGTAAAAAAGAAACATTAAATTTAGATCAATACTAGCTGCGCCCCGCGGTTTCACCCGCGTGCCTCAGGAGGAGGATAAAATGTAGCCTATGTGTTAATCCAGGGTATAAAGTACCTCCACACCAAATTTTATCCAAATCCATTCATCCGTTTAAGGGTGAAGAAGTAACAAACAAGCACACACACAACACCCCTCCCCCCCTCTCTCTCTCTCTCTCTCTCTCTCTCACACACACACACACACACATTTACACTAACTTAAATACATGCAAACTTTCGCCTCTATAATATTAGTGTGATTATTTTTGGGCGGTCAGTTCGTATTCAATAATTTTGTTCGCAGACGGGTTTTTTTGTATTCAATAATTTTACTTGTTTAGTGACTGACGTGGTTTTGCCCTGAGGCCAGCCGCCTGCTAGGTCCCCTAATTGTACATAAGAAAAAGCTTATTTATGATTATAGGTACAATATTTCTTTGCTATCATTCGCCTTAATCATAAAGCCTCCTTACCTTTTGCGAACTTATCTAGAATGAACAAGCAGAAAATAGTAATAAAATTTCTTAAAGTATTTTTTTATTTCGACTATAAAATGCGGCTTTGTTAGTTCGTATTTATTGATATTGGACTTATTGGAGGGTTATTGAATTCGGTTTCATTTGGCTGGAGCGCTAAAACTAAGTACCTATAGTTGTAAAAAATGGACTTCATAGCATTTAAAAAGCTGCTCCAAGGTTTGACTTTCGTTTCAAAGTAATTTTGTATTTGTTTAAGTTTTTATTTATGGGTTTTATTGATGTATGTAAGAATAAGATACGCAAAGTTACGAAAAGTTCGCAAATACATTTATTGACCGAGCGAGCGCGTAGCGTCTCCATTTCAGCTTGAGCGAAAATGCTTTCGTATTTCCTTCCGTGCGCCCGACACAGCCCACCCAGGTCTTTTTAGGTTAATTTTCAGAATCGGATCAGTAATTTCAGAGATTAGCGGTAACAAACAAGCAACAAACCTTTTAATAACATTAGTGTAGAAGCGTAGATATGTAAGACAACAGGCTCTGCTTTTTAAGGGTTTTTTCCATAAATATGCTGGGCGACCCACAGACCTGATAAATGTGAAACTTAACATATATGTTTTTGAGATCTTTATCTTTCTAAGACCAAGACAAAAACACGATTAACAGAATTTCATTCGATACATTTTCTTGTCAAAAATTACGTTATTTTCGGTAATATTTTCATGTTTCTACTCAACTGCTTAAGTTTTATTTCTAAAATAAATCGCACAGCAAGAAAATAAACTTTATTATCCAATGCTTAGACAAAATTTACCTAACTAAATTATTAGCCTGCCAATAAAATAAATAACTTTTGAAACATTCGTCATGTAGTTCCGAGCTAAATTATGTGTTTAAACAGCGCTCGCGATATTCAACCTTGTTACGCAGGCACTTCAGTGCTTATTGCGGGTAGGGGGTTACAGAGTATAGCGGAGGTGGCAGGGGAGTCGCGAGTGGGAAAATGTAACCTTGGAGCCTGGCCTTAAGTAAGCCAAAATGTGAAATAAATCGGTAGGTTCACGACAAGGAAAAACCGACTAGTCAGCTAGCAACCCCCAAGAATTTGCGATCGAGAATGCAATCATGCCCTCCCCCCTCCCCCTCCCAATCATCTAACAAAGTTCCGTTCCAACTGTGAACAGACTTCGCGATACGAATATTCCACGAACCAGTTGCATTGTTGAGCTTCAAAGGCTGTGCCTGACGGTAGAACTCGGATAGGTGTCTCGTTATTCTGCGTTGAATTAAATACTAGTGGCTCTGTGAGCTGTAGACCTCGCAAGCACAAACTATTTTGCAAACAGTCTAGCGGTGCACAGCGCCATCTAATAACCTTATTGTAAAACTAATATCAATAACCAAGGTGCTCCATCAATCCCTACCTAGTAGGTAAAGGGCTGATACCACTGGTAACAACCTAAAAGTGAGAAATTTACTGCATTTGAGGAGCTATTCTGATCATCACGCCGAATATTCTCAACAGATCTTCACCATTTTTTTATGAGACCAACTTAAAGTTACTACCTTTCAAATAAAAAAAATAACCATCGAAGTAGAATCTAATAAAGCGGAGATATTCATTAGCCCCTTTTTGCCTCTTTTTGGGGGAAGTACCCACCCAATCAAAAACCTCCGACGAATAAAAAATTCTAAAAATTTGTTTAACCTGTATACCAAGTTTCGTCTAGATCGGTTGGGAAATGCGACCTGTAGAGAAGAAAAGAGATCCGGACGGAGAGGCGTACGGCGGACAGCCTGATATGAAAGCATTTTTGCCCAAGCTGAAACGGAGACGCTTCACTCGCGTTTCGCGCTCGCTCGGTCAATTATGGAAATACAGACTATATATGTACTGTGACCAAGGCTTCAGAGAATACTTACCTACTAATGCTACGCTAAAGTCCTGACTTTTTACGTGAATATTTCATGAGATTTCATGCATAGTAGGTACTGACGTCTTAATTACTTATGATTTAAGAGAGGTTTTATGATAAAACTGTTATGATTAGGTAAAAGGCATAAGTACCAACCACATCATAAGCATGAGTTCGTCCACTGCTGGACCTTTAATAAGGCACTCCATTTGCCCGATCTTCGGCTGTTCGCATCTTTTTCTGCCATCAACCTTGCGCAGATCGTCGTTCCATCTATTATGGTCCTGCCCTGCGTTTGCCGCGGTCTCCACTCGAGAACACTTCAATTTTATTTATTTGTATATTGTTTAGATTACATTATACGTTATGCCAAAGCAGTACGTGCACCCGCGCGGGCATAAACCCTTTTTTGGTACTGAGTTTTGGCTGCCGCGGCAGCCGGGTGCAGCGAGCCTATAAAGAAAATTAAAAATTACTTTACCAAATACGTTTGCTCTAGCAAATGAAAAGAAACAACAGCCTTTTAAAGTTTAAAACTATTGAATGGAAGGAAAAAATAGGTTTATTTTATGGAAATTGTGAAACTTTTCTATCTCTCGTCGAGTAAGTTGTGAAAGCTAGAACTAAAGCGAAATCAAATCATATCTACCTACAATGATACCTACAGTGATTAGTTATATTAGGTAAAAGTAATTTAAATGTCGTAAATATATAAGTTTACCCGACTGCAAGGTTTATGTTTTTGGGCTGTATTTGGGTTGTATGTGTCTCATATACATACAAACCAAATACTGCCCAAAAAAGGAGTGTAATGTTTTCAGGGCTCATATGTATATATGTGAGATAGATAGATAATACTTTATTGCACCTAAAAATACATTATCTATACTTATAATAAAACTGTAACGGGTCCAATTCTGTACATGGAAGATATTTTGAAATTTTCTTTTGGAGGGTAGGTACTCTATATTCGATACTGGTGCCGAAACTGTTTTTTTTTTCATTTTTGTCTGTCTGTCTGTCTGTCTGTCTGTATCTTGGCTAGGCATCACGCCGAAACTACTGAATGAATTTAAATGAAACTTGGTATGATTTGAGTTCATACTACATAGGCTACTTTTCATCCCGAAAAATTAAAGGGTTCCTGCAGGATTGGGGTTGAAAGTTATTTCAAAAAACACTTACCACTCTGAAACTACTAGACGGATTTTGATGCAACTTGGCACATTCATAGTTTATATGATGGGTTAAATTGAGGATACTTTTTATCCCGAAAAAATAAAGAGTTCCTGCGGGATAATGTCCCAAATTCTGTAAGTTAAAGATATTTTGTAGTTTTTTTTTTGGGGGCCGTTCTATATTCAATACTAAAGCCAAAACTGTTTTTTTTTAGTTTTTGTCTTTCTGTCTGTCTGTCCGTTTGTCTGTCTGCACCTTGGGCGTGCATTACGCCGAAAATACTCAATGAATTCAAATGAAATTTGGTATGATTTGAGTTCATACTTTGAGGTAGGACATAGGATACTTTTTATCCCGGAAAATTAAAGGGTCCCTGCAGGATAGGCGTTGAAAGTTATTTAAAAGAACACGTATCACGCTGAAACTACTTGACGGATATTGTTGAAACTTGGCACAGTCATAGTTTATATAATGGGTAAGATGGAGGATACTTTTTATCCAGAAAAATAAAGTGTTCCTTCGGTATAATGTCCAAAATTCTGTAAATTGAAGATATTATGTATTTTTTTGAGGACTTTCTATGTTCAATCTAAAGCCAACACTGTATTTTTTATTTTTGTCTGTGTGTGTGTCTGTCCATCTGTCTGCCTGTACCTTGGCAGTGCACCACGCCGAAAATATAAAATGAGTTCAAATTAAATTTGGTATGATTTGAGTTCACGCTTCGAGGTAGGACATTAGATACTTTTCATCCCGAAAAAATTAAGTGTTCCGGCAGGATATGGGTGGAAAATTATTTAAAAGAACACTTAGCATGCTGAAACTATTCACGCCGCCGGAACAGTAGGATAAATTCAAAAGAAATATTGGTCTGATTTGAGTTCGTACTACGAGGTAGGACATAGGATACTTTACATATCGAAAAGTGTAAGGGTTATTATTTAGGGGTTGAAACTTATTTAAAATAACACGTACCACGCTGAAAGTAATGGACGGGTTTTGATGCAACTTGGCACTGTCTTAAGTTATATGTTGGGTTAAAATTGAGGACACTTTTATCCCGAATAAGTAAAGGGTTTCTGCGGGATATGGGTCCAAAGTTAAGTTAATATTTAAGTAATAAAAAATATTTTTTGGATGGTTCTCTATATTCGATACTGAAGCCAAACTGTTTTACTTTATAATTTTGTCTGTCTGTTTGTCCGTATTTTGACCGCGCATTGCACCCAAACTACTAAATGAATTCAAATGAAAAAAATGCTCTTGGGTGCTTAAAAAAGGTATTGAACATTTTTTGTTTAATCTTTTCTTTCATTCTGTCTGTATGCTTGTTTGTTCACGCATCACGTAAAATGTACTGAACCGGTTGCGATGCGGTTTTCATTGTTAGATAGCTTAGGGTTTTATTTAAATCTGGTGTAATTGGTATCTCAACCCGGTGAGTTAGAAGCCGAGCAATTGATAAAGTATTTTTGACGGCTGAAGAAATTTTGTTCAAATGTTGGTTTATTGGTCCTGGAATAGGCATATTGGTACTGGTTTTGTTGGTAAATTGGTTCAGGGGCTATTTTTATTATGGTACTTTGAACCTAAAGAAAAGAACACGCGTGCGAAGCCGCGGGTACAGCTAGTTACATATAAAACACATATCAAATTTCATAAAATAAGTACAATGGGCGGTCTTATCGCTAAGAGCGATCTCTTCCAGACAACCTGTTGTCTCTTTGTTCCACCATAACTTATAAATGCCTGAAAAGATATGGATGTATGGTATCGTTAGAATCTTTACATCACCCCGAATAGCCCAAGCTATAAAAAATATTAAAAGTTCGTTTTTTGGCAGGATAGTCGTGGGTTTTCTCTTACTTCCATGATGTACTTGTTTACTTTACATCATTATTTTTGGCAGGATAGTCGTGGGTTTTCTCTTACTTCCATGATGTACTTGTTTACTTTACATCATTATTTTTGGCAGGATAGTCGTGGGTTTTCTCTTACTTCCATGATGTACTTGTTTACTTTACATCATTATTTTTGGCAGGATAGTCGTGGGTTTTCTCTTACTTCCATGATGTACTTGTTTACTTTACATCATTATTTTTGGCAGGATAGTCGTGGGTTTTCTCTTACTTCCATGATGTACTTTTTTACTTTACTTCATTGTTTTTGGCAGGATAGTCGTGGGTTTTCTCTTACTTCCATGATGTACTTGTTTACTTTACATCATTATTTTTGGCAGGATAGTCGTGGGTTTTCTCTTACTTCCATGATGTACTTGTTTACTTTACATCATTATTTTTTTTGTGGCTACTCGGTCATCCATCCGATTTGGGTATAAAATAATATTAATAAACTGAGAAAGCGAGACGGATACTCGAAATCCAATTTATGATAGGCCGAGATGGGAATGACTCCTTTTAATCGGTGCTTCCTGTTTATATTCGCCAGAGAGCAAAAAATTGCCCATAATTCTGAAAAACAATGTATAAATTGTCCGAGCGAGCGCGAAGCGTGAGCGAAGCCTCTGTTTCAGCTTCGGAAAAAATCTTTCGTATGTCCGTATGTCGAATCTTTAGATTTTTTTTATCGTCGGTGATTTTTGATTGGGAAGACTTTTTCCCTTTTTGGGGGAAGTACCCCCCCCAAAAAAAGGGAAAAAGGGTCAAAAGGGGGGCTAGTGAATATCTCCGCCATATTAAATCCAATTTCAATGGTTCTTTTTTTATTTGAAAGGTAACATTACGTTAGTCTCATAAAAAAATAGTGAATATCTGATGAGGATCTTTGGCGTGATGAGCAGAATAGCTCCTCAAAATGCAGTAAATTTCTCTATTTTAGGTTTCTAAAAAACCAAAAGTAAACGTACATAAAAAGAGACATTCATTAAAAAAAACGTCGTAATCCTTTTCTTTTTATTTTATTTATTCATGATTTTTTCACGGGGCGTTTAAACACTGCTTAAGGCGTAAAATTAATACAATTTTCCATAACTTAGAATACCTGTGCCCCTAGGCTACTTATGTGAGCATGCCCCCCTGAGTCAACGTCTGCAAAGTTATACCCGTGAACATAACACAAAATCCCGAAAGGCTGAAACAAAGGGTACGCGGATGATTTACGACATGGGGGAGGGTTGTTTACCTTTGTCATTTCGCGACACTGTTTTGTAGGGATTGAGAACCTTTCTAATGGCTCGGTATGAGGGTATGAAGATAATAATAAGTACATCGAAAAGATTATGGCTATTTTTGTGGAAATATTTTTGACGAAACACTAAACTGGTCTAATACAAAGATTTGACGGAACACTAAACTGGTCTAATACAAAGATTTGACGGAACACTAAACTGGTCTAATACAAAGATTTGACGGAACACTAAACTGGTCTAATACAAAGATTTGACGGAACACTAAACTGGTCTAATACAAAGATTTGACGGAACACTAAACTGGTCTAATACAAAGATTTGACGGAACACTAAACTGGTCTAATACAAAGATTTGACGGAACACTAAACTGGTCTAATACAAAGATTTGACGGAACACTAAACTGGTCTAATACAAAGATTTGACGGAACACTAAACTGGTCTAATACAAAGATTTGCGTAACACTAGAAGGCACTCATCATCATCATAACAGTTATTATTCTGTCTCGATCTTGTTTTTTACCCGACTACGAACAAGACATAAGTTCAAAAACTAAAACCGGTCGGGTAAAAAATAGCCTATGACAGTCTTGTGATGAAGACGAATCGAATGATACCTCGCTTGTCAAAATCGGACTAAGTTTTTAGTTTGAACACATAACACTTAATTTGTCGTGCCGTAGCCGGGTAGGAGAAAATGAAACTGCATATTATACCTATTTCAAACTCAAGAATTTAAATCTCGTTTGCCTCTCTATAGTTTTGTTGGCAGTCGGATTGTTTGTTTTTTTTTGTTAGAAAGAAAGTAAAACATATATATATATATATATATGTTTTACTTTCTTTCTCTTATATATTTTTAGAATGGTCTTCTAAAGATCTTCATTTTGATACCTCACTCGATAGGTTTTAGTCATTTTTTGTTCCGTCAGAACTACAATATAGCAGTTGTAAGCCGCCATATTAGTTTTCTTAACACTTCGTATATCCTATGTCAGACTCGTGATTAAGATTAATCAATGATATCTTATTTATCAAAATCCATCAAGCCGTTTAGGCTGTAGGACGGTCCAAAGAAACGGACAAATATACATACAACACAAGCACATAACCCCTTCGCAGTCGGGTAATAAAACAGTTTTAGCATGATGAATACCATTTTTATATGTAACACAGTCCGTCGTGTGTTTCCGGCTTACAAGTATCACTGTACGTCGTGTGGTTCCGGCGTAATAATAGGACCATCCCTTCACATCCCGCGGGTGTTGTGAGAACCGGCTAAGTGAAGTCAGGAATGACCCTTTCTACATGTAGTACCACACTTTTGCCAGATATTCAACCACCAAGCAGTAGTGTGCAAATATTACTGTGTTCCATCAAGCCGTTTAGGCTGTAGGACGCACCAAAAGGCACAATATTTTACCATCTGCCCCCACTAACTGCCACCGCGTGGGTGCAAATGGTGATACTAATACTAAATTACTAATGGCTATCGGCAACCACGTATAGGAAATGGTGGCAGACGGTAATACGTGACATTTATGGCTATCTGCCCTCACGAATCAGAAACGTTTTCAGACAGTAATACTTTTATGGCTTTTTGCCCCCACTTATGATAAATGATGGAAGATGGTTATACATTTTATTCAATTTATATTTTCATTAAAAAATAAATGTAATTGATTTAATCGTATTAGCCCAAGTCCTGTCCAAATCCAAAACTTCGAGAGCTTTCAGTTGGAACTCCAAAATCGCTTCCAAATCCTTACCGAATGCGATACAGTGGACGAACTAAACAACGGGCTGGTGGAAATTGTTCACGCGGTCGGGTCGGAGTTCTTTAAGACCCACCGCAAAAATAGAACACAGAAACTCTCTGAGCATACACTCAAACTTATGGAATAACGAGGCAAGATGAGGCTGCAGTCTTCAGTGGATATGTCAAGCTAAAGCTTGCTTAACAAACAGATCTTTCAGTAGATGCGACACGATTTGCTTTCGTCTTGTATTAAGAATACAATAGAGCGGAAGAAGGGCTCCAAAATGTTTGCAAGAGATCTGTTTATTGGACAAAGCCTGTTGACGAAACTGAAGACGGACAGTGGCAGCATCGTCTCGTCGAAGCCTGAGATTTTGTGTGAGCTCGTGAAGTTCTATGGGCAAGTATACACTTCATCGCGTAGTCCTCCTAGCACGACTAGCGATGCAAGAGCCCGTTTGACCCGACATTATACCGAAGATATCCCAGACATTAACCTATACGAGATAAGAATAGCTCTCAAACAGCTTAAAAGCAACAAGGCACCAGGAGAGGACGGAATAACGACAAAGCTACTGAAAGCGGGTGGAACACCGGTACTTAAAGTCCTTCAGAAGCCGTTTAACTCCGTCGTCCTCGAAGGTACTACGCCAGAGGCGTGTTCTTTAAGAAAGGTGATAACACCCTCTTGAAGAATTATAGGCCCATTTTGCTGCTGAGCCACGGCTATAAGCTGTTTTCGAGAGTGGTGACAAACCATCTCGCTCTCGGCTTGACGACTTTCAGCCTCCCGAACAAGCTGGATCCCGGAAAGGCTTTAGCACCGTAGACCACATCCATACGCTCCGGCAGATTATACAGAAGACCCAAGAGTATAATCGGCCACTATGTCTAACGTTTGTGGACTACGAGAAAGCCTTTGATTCAGTCGAGACCTGGGCAGTGCTACAGTCATTACAGCGGTGCCAGATTGACTACTGGTACATCGAAGTGTTGAAGTGTTTGTATAACAAGGCCACCATGAGTGTCCGTCTCCAAGACCGGAGCACGAATTCTATCAAATTGCAAAAAGGGATGAGACAGGGAGAATTTCTCCGAAACTGTTCATCTCAGCACTGGAAGATATATTCAAGCTTCTGAACTGGAACGGACATGGTGTTAACATCAATGGCGAATTCAATTTCACCTTCGATTTGCTGATGATCATCGTGGCAGAAACCCTGGAAGATCTAAGCACAATGCTCAGTGACCTCAATATTGTTTCCCAACTGGTGGGTCTTAAAATGAACATGGGTAAGACCAACATCATGTCAAATGCCCATGTCACACTCATGCCGGTTTATGTTGGGAACGATATTATCGTACTGTAGCGTATATCGTATATTGGCGTACTATAGCGGAAAGGGTCAAAGAACACATTGCAGCTGTAAAGAACCGCCAGATAAATAAATCTGCAATCGCTGAGCATTTGCTCAAATCGGGCCCTAATCACTGGATTGAACTCCATGACCCGAAGATCCTCTCCACGGAACGTCACTACTACTCCAGGTTTGTACGTGAAGCGGTTGAAATTAAAAAGTATCCCAATTTCAACCGAGAGGATGGTTTCAAGTTGGCTGCGTCCTGGAATCCCGTGATAAGCATGTGTTCGCGTCGCGGTTTATGTCAGAAGATATCTGCAGATGTCGTTAGTGTAGTGTGTCGTGACAATTCTGAATTTTTACAAAACCAAATGTGGGTAGTTGGAGACAACGCTCGCCCTTCTCGACGCTGACACCCGCTACTTCAGTCTTCTCGTGACCACGATCAATGCAACTTGATCGAAACGTCGAGGTAAATAAATATTAAGTTTTCAGCGCGATTAAGTCCCGTTTAAATATTTAACTATGTGTTCGAATCGCGAAAGTTTAAAAGTTACGATATTATCGAAGCTGTTGATCACTATGTCTACTTAGATCAGACGATCCAACTGGGTAGATCCAACTCCGATAAAGAGGTCAACCGACGAATCCAACTTGGATGGGCAGCGTTCGGGAAATTACGCCATATCTTTTCATCGCAGATACCGCAGGACAAAAGTTTATAATCAGTGCGTGTTGCCAATGATGACAGACGGCACTGAGACGTGGTCGCTCTATTGGTCTCATACACAAGCTCAAAGTCGCGCAGCGTGCAGTGAAGAGAGCTATGCTCGGTGTTTCACTACGTGTTTTAATCCGTAACGAGGAAATCCGTAAACGAATCAAGGTTACCGACATAGCTCTCAGAGTTTACAAGTTGAAGTGGCAATGGGCAGGCCATATAGTTTGCAGAACCGACAACCGCTGGGGAATAAAGGTTCTCGAATAGCGATCACAAACAAGCAAGCGAAGTGTAGGGACCCCCCACACGATGGACCGACGACATTGTAGCCATCGCAGGAAGTCGTTGGATAGAGGTGGCACAAGATCGCTCGTAATGGCGCTCTTTGGGGGAGGCCTATGTTCATCAGTGGACTTCGGAAGGCTGAAATAATGATGATGATGAAACTTATTATAATTAAAAATATAAGTAATTAAAATTATTTTAATAATACAAACATAAATACATACAGCCCTAAAATATAACCCTCGCCAGTCGGGTAAAAAAAAAAACATCGTATTCCATCATGATGATTATCAAACTCAAGAGCTTTAAAATTCATTCCAAAAACATTGAACACAATATGGTATGGCATCAAAGTAAATATCAAACCATATTTTCACTTCAAGAAGGCGGGCGGGTTTGTTCTCTTACGCAGGTATACATTTTTGTAGGTATACAAATAAAAGGTTATATTCAGATGCTGCTATTCTCTCGTCCTCAATGTAATCACTCCAGCTGTTCCCAGTTCCCACATGCCATCGAACCGAAACCAGTGAAAACTGCGCTTCACCGGTTTCTCGTTAGTGTTGTCATAATGAAATCCGCGATTCGCCCGTGTTCGTACGTGACGGAAATAAAATATGGACTAGGGAGTGTAGGTCTCCGTATATATATTGTAGACTTTGGTGTAGGGAGCCGCGCGAGTTTTATTATTACCACGTTTTTATTAAGTCACTTTTTTCTTTGTCTGTTGTTCTGGGTGGAATCTTGCTACTCAAATTTCGAGCACTTCCCGATTAGCTATGCAGCTGAAACTTTCAGGGTAGCTCACAAACCTATGACAAAGCATTAAAAAGAAGAGTTTTTAGGTTAATCTACATTTTTTGCTTGTACTATTTCCCTATGTCAATAATGTATACCTATATCATGCTAGGATTTATTCATTAGGATTCATTATGGTTGGAAGATTTTTGATATCTAAAAAAACATACATACAGTCGAACATATAACCGTCTCCTTTTATGAAGTCGATTAATAATAATTCTGTCTTTATTAGACAGAGATAATCGGGATAATCTGTCAAGTGTGAGATGTACTCGCCGTTTATGTTTATGCCACAGAGTCTTAAACATATCCTCTAATGCATTTGTGAACAATTTCGGGGAAATAACGTCCCCTTGTCTCACTCCGATGCAGGAGGATTTGCTTAGTTTGTTGATTCCGTACTTGGACGGTAATTGTTGCGGCATGACACCTCAACCTTGAATATATCGCCAGTCGACTTGGCATCGCTGCAGGGACTCCAGGACAGACCAGATCTCGATGGAGTCAAAAGCCTTCTCATAGTCCACAAACGCTAAGCACATAGTCTGATTATAATCTTCGGTTTTCTGAATAATTTACCGCACTGTGTAAATGTGATCTATGGTGCAGTATCCTCGAAAGTAAGCTTGCTTCGGTGGTTGAAATTCGTCGAGCCTACGATCGAGTCGATTCATGATGACTCTTCATAACAGCTTGTAGACATGGCTCAAAAGCGAGATGGGCCGATTGTTTTTCAGAAGTGTATTATTACTCTTTTTAAAAAACACGAGGACTACACTCCTGTTCCATGCGTGTGGAGTTCTCCCAGAGAAGAGAACGAAATTAAATATACACTGCAGTTTTTTGAGCGGGTTACCTCCTACTTTTAAGAGTTCCGTGGTAATTCCATCCTCCCCAGGGGCTTTTCCATTTTTGAGCTATTTAATAGCCATCACGACTTCAAGGCTGATATCTGGCAGTTCTTCGCTGGTTGTTATTAACCAGCATTATGCTGAGTTGGGGCCGCGGCTTATGGCAAAAAACTTAACTAACTACTTAAGTACTAACTTATTTCTTCAATGTTTTTATTTTGTGCACTTGTTTTTTTGCCATAAATAAAGCTATGTCTATGTCTATGTCTAAGTTGCGGGTCACCGCGACCCTGGAATCCTTAGTTTTGGTTTCTAGTACGGATGTCTGCGACGTGTATAAATTGCCATAAAAATCTCCAACTTCCGCGAGAATCTCTGGCTTCGAAACGACGACTTCCCCATTAGATTTGGTCAGCTTCGTCAGATGTCTCCGATCCAGCTTTTGAACGCAGACTTTCGACCCCCGATTTTGCTCAATCGCTTCTTCTATAGAGCGTGTATTGGAGCTTCGGAGGTCTCGTCTCACCGGCTTAGTTATATTTTTGCTCAAAGTCCGCTGTTCTGACGAAGGGACTTCCGGATTCTCGCGTCGTTTCTCCATTAGCTGCAGAGACTCTCCCGAATGTTTAGATTTCCTGCCTGTACGTCGCATTTCGCTGAACTTTGTTCTTTTGGTCTTGGAATAGCAACTTTCAAGCTGGAAAAATGATCAAGCGTGCGAAGCCGCGTGCACAGCTAGTACTTATAATAAAGCAATAAGCACGAAAAAGTCTGTACAAAGATGATTAATAAAAAATGGTCTAGGATACTTAAAACAAGCTACTGCATAATAATATAACTTTTTTTTAATTGTGTCTGTCTGTTTGTCTGTATGTTTGTTCGCGCATCACAAAAAACTGGTTTTCACTGTTGGATAGCTTAGGGTTTAACTTAAAAACTGGGGTAATTGGTTTCTTAATCCGATGACTAAATGTTGAGTAATTGATAAAAACTATTTGACGCCAGAACGAATTTTGAAGATATGTAGTATGTTGTACCTACTTTAGAGGCACTTTTGGTCCTGGAATAACACGTATAGGCAGGCCAGTCGCACGTCGCAACAAGTACAAATATTATACCTAAACTTCGGGGCCGCAATATTACGGTTCATTCAGTAGAGTGTCAAGCGTGCGCTCGATGAGTCGCACGCCGTGTGCAGCTTACGATGAAGTACCTACTTACGTAAAGTTGTTGTCAAGTTTTATTCTTTTCTTAATTATGAGTACCAAGAAGAAACCTAAATGTACTGCATAGCATTCGATCTGACAAGCTTCGTAAAATACCTACATACTGACATTTTATTACGTAGGTAGGCATTTTTTTTTCATTCATTATTAAGCATGGAATTCAGGCAGGCACCTTTTATTCATCAAAGTGCAATACCTATTAAGTTATAATCAAATAATGAGGTATTAGGTCTATTCTGATAAGAATGTCATTATACCTATGTAGTTAACAGAACTATCAACATTTATAATAACAATTTACAAATAATACATTAATTATTACATAATTGTTTATTCTGTTACAATATCTAAGTCATATCATATCACAGAATAATTACTAGTGCAAGTACCTAGTTATATCTTGATACAACCCTGCCGAGCGAAAAAGTGACAGAGCGATTCTGAAACGGTTAGAGCAATGGAAGCTCTCGCGCGTTGTGATACGGTACATTCTAGCCTGCACGCAATGGGTGAGCGCCTTCTACGTAAATATTATTGAAAGATCGCAGCGCTGTGCGAGTTAAATTGCACTTTATTGCGTTGTAGAGAGTTGCAATGTATTTATATGACTTTACTCAGTTATCCTTCTGTACTAGTACTATTATTTATTCTGTGGTATGGGCATGAAATGACAACGCAGGCAAAGCTGCGGGCACAGCTAGTACTTATAATAAAGCAATAAGTAACGAAAGTCCGCACAAAGAAGATATTTTAAAGATTTGCTCTAGTGGACTTAAAGAGCTACTGAATAAGAATATAACATTTTTTTAAATGGTATCTGCGTGTCTGTTTGTTCACGCATCACGTAAAAACTTCTAGACCGATTGTGATGCGGTTTTCATTGTTGGATAACTTTGGGTTCGACTTAAAAACTAGTGTACTTGGTAAGTCAATCCGATGGGTAGAAGTAGAGCAATCGATAAAAAACCATTTGAAATCTGGTGGTTGATATGTGATGGTTGATATTGGTACTTTTGTTGTACTATTACTTTTTCTGTGCCAGCCGCGGGCACAGCTAGTTATTTACAAGGAGTGTACTCTTTTTTCTTTTATTTTAATATGGACTAGGCAATCGTTTGACCACGATCTCACCTGATGGAAAGCGATGATGTGGCCGAAGGTGTAGCACGCTTGCCTAGTAGATACCTATTCACTCTTGACTTGAACACACCAGGGTTATATTTTACCGGAAACACTGATGAGGGCAGGGCATTCCACTCCGTAGAAGTTCTTATAATAAACTAGCTGTACCCGCGGCTTCGCACGCGTGTTTCTTTTCTTTAGGTTCAAAGTACCATAATGTTATTCCAGCACCAATATACCAACATTTGAACAAAATTTCTTCAGCCGTCAAAAATACTTTATCAGTTGATCGGCTTCTAACTCACCGGATTGAGATACCAATTACACCAGATTTAAATCAAACCCTAAGCTATCTAACAATGAAAACCGCATCGCAATCGGTTCAGTAGTTTTTATGTGATGCGTGAACAAACAAACATACAGACAAACAGAAAGAAAGAAAAGATGAACAAAAAAAATGTTCAAAACCTTTTTTAAGCACCCAAGAGCATGTTTTTCATTTGATTTCATTGAGTAGTTTGGGTGCGATGCGCGGTCAAGATACGGACAAACAGGCAGACAAAATTAAAAAGTAAAACGTTTTGACTTCAGTATCGAATATAGAGAACCATCCAAAAAATATTTGTATTACTTAATTATTAACATAACTTTGGACCCATATCCCGCAGAAACCCTTTACTTTTTCGGGATAAAACGTGTCCTCAATTTTAACCCATTATATAACTTAAGACAGTGCCAAGTTGCATCTAAACCCGTCCATTACTTTCAGCGTGGTACGTTTTGTTTTAAATAAGTTTTAACCCCTAAATAATAACCCATAATTTTTTTGATATGTAAAGTATCCTATGTCCTACCTCGTAGTACGAACTCAAATCATACCAAGTTTCTTTTGAATTCATCCAGTAGTTCCAGCGGCGTGATGCGCGGCTAAGATAAAGACTGACAGACATACAGACAAAAATGAAAAAACATACAGTTTAGGCTTCATAATCAAATATAGAGTAATTTAAAAAAAAAACACTATATCTTTAATGTACAGAATTTGGACCCATATTCCACAGAAACCCTTTATTTTTTCGGGACAAAATGTATCCATAATTTTCACCTATCTTATAAACTATGTCTGTGCCAAGTTGCATCAACATCCGTCTAATAGTTCGGATAAGTGTTCTTTTAAATAATTTTCCAACCCTATCCTGCAGGAACACTTGCAGGAAGTATGAATATATCACATACCTCGAAGTATGAACTCAAATGATACCAAATTTCATTTGAATTCATTAAGTATTTTCGGCGTGATTCACTTCGAAGGTACAGACAGTCAGAAAGACAAAAAAAAACAGTTTTGGCTTTAGTATGGAATATAGAACAGCCCCCAAGAAAAATTACATAATATCTTAAAAATTTACAGAATTTGGGACATTATCCCTCAGGAACTTTTTATTTTTTCGGGATAAAAAGTATCCTCATTTTTAACACATCATATAAACTATGACTGTGCCAATTTGCATCAAAATCCGTCTGGTAGTAAGTGTTTTTTTGAAATAACTTTCAACCCCAATCCTGCGGGTACCCTTTCATTTTTCGGGATGAAAAGTATCCTCATTTTTAACACATCATATAAACTATGACTGTGCCAATTTGCATCAAAATCCGTCTGGTAGTAAGTGTTTTTTTGAAATAACTTTCAACCCCAATCCTGCGGGTACCCTTTCATTTTTCGGGATGAAAAGTAGCCTATGTCCTACCTCGTAGTATGAACTCAAATTATCAAATCATACCAAGTTTCATTTAAATTCATTCAGTAGTTTCGGCGTGATGCCTAGCCAAGATACAGACACACAGACAGACAGACAGACAAAAATTAAAAAATTACAGTTTTGGCTTCAGTAATCTAGAGTAAAGTCCAAAAAAAAAAATCTAAATATCTTCAATGTACAGAATTGGACCCGTTACAGTTTTACTATAAGTATAGATATAGATAATGGATAGCAGGGACCGGGATGTCTGGAAAGAAATGGGAGAGACCTTTGCCCAGCTGTAGGACAAGATAGGTAAAAAAGAAAAGTGTTGCCATTGGTATGTGAGTGAGTACATGATTCACTCGTAGCAATTTCAATTTCACTGTCAATATTTATTGCTAGTTTAATAATATGATTGTAGAGTAAATAAATACTGAATACTGAAGTATCACGATATTGGATCGCGAAATTTATTGGTTGTCTGATCTTTGCCTTAGCGCCTGATTGATGTTACGCGTGACGTGACCAAAATGATGGTAAGTATTCATTTGGCCCGTCGAACTTGGGCCAAATGAATACTTACTTGGGCTTGGTTTGGGGCTAGATAATTGGTGTGGAAATGTCCCGAATATATTTATTTTATATAATGTGTTAAAATGTTGAATACTTTTTATCCCGAAAAATGACTGTGCCAGGATCCCCGCCACATTTCGTTCACCACTAGACTTACGTGCCGCTAGCTATACAGGTAGGCCTGTTTCACTCGATGTACTTGCGCGCGCTAATTACCTAGGTACCTACGGGCAATGATGTTATATATAAATCTCATTGCCTACCGGCCGCTGGGAACTCGAGATCCTAAAATCCAGTGGCGTTCGCCGCGTCATGTGAGATAGACTTACGCGCTAGAAAGAGAGGTGCATTCTAGGCTTCTGTGGTACAGGTACCAAGATGCCACTACCATTTGGCTTGGCAGCGCCAAGTACTACACTGCCAACTGGTAGTGGGCTAGTACACGTCTTGGACTACCTGTAAGCCTATAATGGTGTGGTGTATGTGGGTTGTCCGACTGCTTTGATTTTCTTTGGCCCATCACATCTGCAAAAAACATCATAAATACGAGTTTATCCAAATTCCCGAAGTTCTCAGATCCCGAAGCTCAGGGGTGGCTAAAAGTAAAAGTAGTTAAAAAAGTATTAAACAAGACCAAATGTTGCGTCATAATATTGTTTCAAAATGTGAGAACTTCTCTTCTCTATTAATTTTTATCTTTATTGTAAGGACGTATGTAGGTACGTACCTATGTCTGAAAGATTCCCTTGAGACTTTTTGTTTTACAGTTCTTATTTTCTAATTGAATTTTTAAGAAACCTTTTACAATTTTCTCAGCTCAACAGTATTTGATAAAAAAAAGTGGCCAGTATACAAAAATAAAATTACCCGCCCGAGAGTCGTAACCGCGAAGTTGCCAGCACTAAAGAAGAGGTAATTTTAACGGCTACACTCACTCAAGTGCTAAGTTCAAATTAGCTTAATGAATTGCCTGTACTTTGTGAAAGTTAAATCACTTTGCTTCAACACGAAGCTTTTGATGAGAGACTGAAAAGTTTGGTAAGTATGCAAGGTAAAGTAATTACCTACCTACACAAAGATGTTATATGCTATACAATACCTTGTATAAATTACGATAATACGGATACCAACTGTGTGTCTTGGACACGAAACTAGGAGACTTTAACTGTGTGTTAATCATTTAATTTTATCGATAAAACGTTCAAAGAGCAGTTTTACTCCCCACTCTCTAATTCAGTATTAAAAAATCCTTTACAAGGCACAAAAAATATGTCTAAAGTTGTAACTACGACCGCAGAATAAATAATGGTAGGTACTTCGTAACTGTACCTAGGAATCGCCATAGTCGCCTTGACCTGTTTTTTGGATTTTTGAGAATATGTGTCTCCTTTCCCATTATTCAGATTTCCTTAGAGAGTTCAGCATTCCTTGTATGATATGGGGCAAAACAGGTGGGCTGGTTACGTACTTAGAATAATGCAATTCGCTTGATGTAGGTTAGGTACGCCGCGCGCCGGGCACGCTCTGAAGATAAACTTTTCCGCTTCTAACGAATGTAGTGAGGTGTCGATCGATATCGATGTTTTGTCATTTTTATTCTGATATAAAAATATGATCTACCCGTACTATTCTACTCTCTCCGGAATCTGAAACACCATATGAATTGTTTATTTTTAAGAACTGGAAAGCACCTTAAGAGGATAGGGTACCCACGCGGCTTCTGCAGGTTTTGCCTTACATTTTCCGTGAAATTTGTGTTTTGGGAGAAAACATATCTTTCATACTTAACCATAATCAAATACAATAATTATGTTTTTTTAATTAATAACAGAATAAACTATGTTTAAGTATAGCTTTTCTTTTTTCTTAATTTATTATTATTTTTCATTTAAAAAGTACACGAACTTGAGAGATACGAGAAAATATTGGTACATAAAAACTCAATAAATTAAAATTCTTTGCAAATTATGATAAAAATAAACTTAGTTTTTTCTGTGATTAATAAAAGTAATAGGTAAGTTTAATTTTCTTTTGGTAGGTACGTTTAAAAAGTTACATTAACTATGTCAAGTACCTATAGTTACGGCTTTCATATTATTCACTGCACACAATAGATAGGTAGGTATATCTATACTTATAATAACACTATAACGGGTCCAATTCTATACATTGAAGATATTTTGAATTATTTTTTTGGACTGTGTTCTAGATTCGATACTGAAGCCAAACTTTTTTACTTTTTAATGTATGTCTGTTTGTCCGTATCTTGACCGCGCATCGCACCCAAACTACTAAATGAATTCAAATGAAAAACATGCTCTTGGGTGCTTTAAAAAGGTATTGAACAACTGTTTTTTTGGTTTTCGTATCTTTCTTTCTGTTTGTCTGTATGTTTGTTTGTTCACGCATCACGTAAAAACTACTGGACCGATTGCAATTTGGTATTCATTGTTAGATAGCTTAGGGTTTGATTTAAATCTGGTGTAATTGGTATCTCAATCCGGTGAGTTAGAAGCCGAGCAATTGATAAAAGTATTTTTGACGGCTGAAGAAATTTTGTTCATTTGAGGACCAATATACCAACATTTTTTTGATTATTGTTCCTTGAATAGCACATTATGGTACTTTGAACCTAAATAAAAGACCACGCGTGCGAAGCCGCGGGTACAGCTAGTAATTAATAATAGTACTACGTATGTAGGCTACATATATATGACTACATGTATTTTGACTACGTACGTACTACTTTTATATAATTTGTCGAAAATAAATACATTTTTATTTTTATTATTTAGGTATGTATCGATAAACATTCTTGTCTTCTCTATTCAAATCAACTTCCAACCATTGTATGCATCTGTGTCAGTCTTGTCCGCGTTCAAGCGTCCAATCTTATTTTATTTACTAGATTGCGTACAATTTGGTATTATTTGGCTGTATACCAGTTAATTCCTGTGCCAGAGTGCAAGTTTTAATTTTCTAGTTGAGATATTTAAGGCGGGAAGTTTCGTGTTCCTTTATTTTTTTGTCTAACAAAAGAATTGTTATGATTTTTGTGATAGAAGTTGAAGTTGGTGAAAATTGATGTTGTTTTTGGCAGTATTGGTGATATGCTCAGCGCACAGTCTTCAGTTGGACAGTCAAGCGTCCACGAGAAGGCCAAGGGTCACGAAATATAGCAAGACTACAGTGGCCCCTGGAGGATCTACGGTAAGAAATAATTTTAATAATTGATGCAATGGTCACGGTAGCCGAATTAGTTAGAGGCGTGTGCCGCGCAGAGGCATGGATGTATGCGGGTTCGAATCCCGTCCGTGATCCATTAGAAAATTATCATATATTACGAAAAATGTTCGAAAATGTCACAAAACTATTTCATAAACTTCAAGGGGTCGGGGGAGTGAGGGCCTCTCAGGCTGTGGGGTGAACATTTATTCAGATTTAAGCTATGCAAAGAGAGACTTGCGAGGTCTACAACTCACAGAGCCACTAGTAAGGTACTGAACAACTTTGTTTTTACCCGACTGGTGTGTTAGGTGTTCAATGTGTTAGGGTTGTATGTATGTATGTATGTTTGTTTGTTTGTACGTCTCTTAGGCGCATCCTACAACCTAAGCGGCTTGATGGATTTTGATAAATGAGGTATCACTGGATTCGTCTTAATGACGAGAGTGTTATAGGACATATGAAGTGACTAGAAAACTAATATGGCGGCTTACAGCTGCCATATTGTATTGCAAAAAAATGTTTTCAAAAAGGTTTTTTTTTACCTAGTCTGTAGCAATTATTATTGTCATTCAAGCTCCTTACAAAGTTTAAAATTTGATTTAATAGTTTTGTACGCAGTAGGTTTTTTTTATAAAAAAAAATTACTTATTAAATGGTGACTGTCTGTCTGTATGTCTGTACAAACAGACATACACAAGTATGTATGTTTGTACGCGCATCACATATAAACTACTGGACCTATTGCGATGCGGGTTCCACTGATGGATAGCTTAGGGTTTGACTTAAAAACTGGGGTACTTACTATCTAATACATACGATGATTAGAAGCCGAGCAATCGATATAAAACTATTTGATGCCAGAATGAAATTTGGTATATTGTATTTTTGGTCTTCTAGATTACTTTTAACCCAGGGGAATCGATATAAAACTATTTGATGCCTGAATGAAATTTGGTATATTGTATTTTTGGTCTTCTAGATTACTTTTAACCCAGGGGAATCGATATAAAACTATTTGATGCCTGAATGAAATTTGGTATATTGTATTTTTGGTCTTCTAGATTACTTTTAACCCAGGGGAATCGATATAAAACTATTTGATGCCTGAATGAAATTTGGTATATTGTATTTTTGGTCTTCTAGATTACTTAACCCAGGGAAATGATCACGCGAGGAAAGCCGAATACACAACTAGTTCTTAATAATACTAGCATGTTAGAAGCAGTTTGAAAGTAGTACTGTAGTGACTGAAAATTTACGAAGTAAAAGTTTATCTTGGTACGGGCGTGTCATGTGGAGAGAGGAATGTCAGTAACGAGGAGAATCTTAATTCTCCTCGTACCAACCAAACCATAAGGTTTTAGTTTTTGATCTTAATCAAAAACTGAGCCTATGTCAATCGGTTTATTTTTTTAGTTCCATTTGTTATTTTATTTTGTACACTGATAAAAATAACTAAAAAATTCCGCGCTCGCGCTTTTGATTGTCTGTTTTCGATTTTGTGCAATTTCAAATTATGTTTTGTTTTACACTATAGGAATGTTATGGAGGGTAAGTTAGATTGTCGGTCGCGGCTGTTATTGATGGCCGTTGTTTAGCCATGTTAGAAGCCCTTGATCGTCCTGACAAATTCTGACACCAGAGGCTAATACTACCTCATACGACAAGAACTTTCGCTCTCGCTTCCGTCGTGTTCATAATTTACCAGGGGCTTCATCCTTTAATTATGTAAAATTTTATTTTATAGAAATACTTTGAAGTAACGTTAACGTTATTTTTCATTATATTCATGTGATTTGGTATTATGATTTGTTCTAAAAATCTATATTTACATAAATAGCACGGAACTTTCGAGTTCGCCGCCTAAGTGTTTTTGATCATTTTAATGCATCAGTTTTATGTGATTTAGAATTATGTACAGAAACAGGTCAACTTTTTGCGCTCGATTCGCTCGCGCTTTTTTATTTTTTCAAAACCGGTCGAAATAGCTCAAAATGTCGGCGTATTTTAGTTTTTTCATATATTTTTGTTTGATTCGTTTTTCTTTCGTTTACTACATTGTCAGATATTGCTCAATATTCTAACAATCTCTACTCTCGTAAGTTAAAATCACGTCAGTGCATATTTTTACACGTTCTAGATTTATATTTTAATTTAATACTGATAATGCAAAAGTTTCGCGCTCGCTGCGCTCGCGCTTTTGATATTACACCAAATACATACAAAGTTTGTACAAATCGGAGTTTCGTTTTAATACCCACACTGATAGAAATAACTCAAACTTTTCCCGCACTTATTTTGTTCTGAAATTGTATGATATAAATATCTCTAAAAATAAATGGATCCGCCTTTGGGTATTGTTGTCTAGTATTGTAACATCTAGTATTGTATAATTTTGGAACCCATCCAGGCTGAATATAAGTGTGTGACCCCCCCCCCCCCCCCCTGAATCTAAGGCTGGATCCAAAACAGAGAGAGAGACAAAACAGGTGGACAAAAGCGGTAATTACACGACTGCCCATAAAAAAGAAGTGTTATGTTTTTAGAATTAATTTATGTTTGTATGCTTGTATGTATGTATGTGAGTTTCTTTATTCCACCATAACTTTTAAATGCCTGAACATACTTGAGGTATGGGGTATCGTTAGAATCCTTACATCCGCCCGATTAACATAGGCTTTACAATTTTTTGAAAACATTCAATATAGCGGCAGTATGGCACCATTTTCAAACTAGGAAAAAATATTTTTTCTTCGAAATTTACCCATATGGGTATCAAATTGAAGGTCTTGATAAGCCCATTCCAACAATATACAATTTTTTTGCACAAGCTCTTTTTTGGCAGGGCAGGCGTGTTTTTTTAGCTTTTAAGCTAGTTATTTAGCTATAGCTAGCGGCACGTAAGTCTAGCGGTGAACGAAACGTGGCGGGGATCTTGGCACAGTCAGTTTTCGGGATAAAAGTATTCAACATTTTAACACATTAAATAAACTTTAACTGTGCCATGATCCCCGACACGATTCGTTCACCGCTAGACTTACGTGCCGCTAGGTATACCCAGAAAACATTTTATTGATATGCATTACACTATAGGTCAATTACATTGCGTCATAAAAATAATTCATTCAATAATAATTAAAGTATTTAATGAGTAATTCCATTGTCTAAAACTAGTGGCTCTGTGAGCTGTAGACCTCGCGCGTACAAACATTTGCAAATAATCTAGCGGTGCACAGTAGCGCCATCTAGTTACCTTATTGTAAAACTAACAATAATAACCAAGGTGCTCCATCAATCCCTACCTAGTGGGTAAAAGTCTGATTACACTAATAGATACCTAAAAGTGAGAAATTTACTGCATTTTGAGGAGCTATTTTGCTCATCATGCAGAAGATCCTCATCAGATCTTCACCAATTTTTTATGAGACCAATTTAAAGTTATTATTATCTAATAAGGCGGAGATATTCAGTATGGGAGATGTACACCCCACCTCCCCCCTCCCCCCCACCCCCTCCCCCCACCCCCTTCCCCCTCCTCCCCTCCCCTCCCCAATCAAAAATCAACGGCGCCTAAATAACTTGTATACCAAGTCATCTAGATCGGTTGAGAAATGCGACCTGTAGAGGAGAACAGAGATCCGGACTGACATCCGGATATACGAAAGCATTTGTGCCCAAGCTGAAACTTGACGCTTCGCTCGAGCTTCGCGCTTGCTTGGTCAGTAATAGTCGAGTCATATAAAAGTGAAACGTTGTCTGTTTGTTATTTGGGGAGCTTTCACGCGATAACGGCTGAACGGATTTTTACAAACTTTGGAATGGAGATAGCTTATACCCTGGAATAAACATAGGATACTTTTTATCCCGGAAAATTAAAAGTTTCCACGGAAAAACGGGAAAAGGTTGATTACTCGCTGTAAGGAACGGTTGCCATGGAAACGTAATAACAAGTAGAGCATTGGTGCTATACCACTTTTGCATTGGTTTTTAATATCCTAGAAGAACATAGGATGCTTTGTTTCGCGATAAACTGTAATCCGCGGAGACGAAATCGCGGGCGGGAAAGCTTAGTAAATAAATAATCGTGGCCCTGGATAATCTCAGTGGATGGGCCGGAACGATAAACGGGATCAGACCATTACTAATTCATATCCAAAGCTTTTACGTGCTTTCAGAGGTCTCTAACGCCGTTAGCGGTCTTTAGGCGCCGTGAAGGGTCTGTAGACTTAGGCTTAATGGGAGTTTCGTTCAATGGGATCGTTGTCATTGTGAACTTTTAGTTCAAAGACCAAACATGTCCTAATATAAATCTGTCTGTTTGTGACATTGATATAGCGTCGTCATTCATCCACACCCAAATAATCTTTATCTATACTTATAATAACGCAATAGGTACGAAGAAATTATAAAAAAAATGGTCTAGGTTACTTAAAATAAGCAACTGAACATTTTTTTATATCGTGTCTGTTTGTCTGATTGTTTGTTTGTTTGTCTGTATGTTAGCTCGCGCATCACGTAAAACTACTAGACCGATAGCGACGCGGTTTTCACTGTTGGATAGCATAGGGTTCGACTTAAAAACTGAGGTACTTGGTATGTTAATCCAATGATTAGATGCCGACTTGCCGAACAATAGATGAAAAAACTTTTTGACGGCTGAAAGAATTTTGATCAAATGTTGGTATATTGGTATTTTAGGTCTTGGAATAGCACATACAAGTAGAGTACTTATAAGTGACCACGCATGCGAAGCCGGCACAGCTAGTACTTATAATAAAGCAAAAGGAACGAAATAGTCTGTACAAAAAAGATAATTTAAAAAAAAGGTCTGAGGTACTTAAAATAAGCTACTGAACAAGAATACAACTTTTTTTTTAAATGTTATATTCTTGTGTCTGTCTGTTTGTCTGTTTGTATGTTTGTTTGTTTGTTAGTTAGTTTGTCTGTTTTTTGTTCGCGTAAAAACTACTGGACCGATTGCGATGTGATTTTAACAGTTGAAAAGCTTAGAGTTTGACTTAACTGTTGTGTTCGGTATCTAAATCCGATGAGTAGAAGCCGAGCTTTCGTAAAAAAACGATTTGACGCCTGAACGAAGTTTGATGCACTTTGGTATATTGGTACTTTTGGTTCAGGAATAACTCGTAGGATAAATATCTTAGAAATAGAAATCTTATATCTTAGAAAAAATAATAAGCGCTCAACGCCGCGGGCACAGCTAGTATGTATGCAGATAAAATAATAACATTGAACAACCCAAATTTCGTTCATTAAGTATCATTACTTTTATCGGTCTTTTACACCCCATCTCTAGTTTTTGCGCTAGTGTGCAACTAAACAATACTGTAACAACAGTATTTTTAGTTGTGTGCTTGTTTGGTGTTTGTGTGCAGCTTTTATTTGCGTGTACGTTTTTAAAGACGCCTCGACTTTTCGCTACATTTTGCGTGACAATGTAAATGTGTGCTGTACGTGTTTACCTCGCCTCCCTCGAAAACTGGTAGAAATAATTTAGTACTAGAAGCTGCGCTTGGCATCTCCCGTTCTATATTCTAAAAGAAAACAAATATTGGTTGCCTCGGCCGACACTTGAATTATTTAGGAATAACATTTATAAAAAAGAGAACAAAATAAAACTTTGTTGCCGTGTTTGGTATCAAATGAAAGGGCTTAATTAACACATTTTGAAAATATAATTATAATCCAAAAATAATTTAAATAAAAATATAAGTTCAACAAGTAAAATCCGACTACAGTCTTAGTGGGCTAAAAAGACATTAATTTATGAGTATTTAACCAAGTAGGTAAAACGCACTCCCCCGGGTCTAAAGTTTTAAATTTCTAAAACGTTTGAATAGTCGGGTTTTGTTTTTGAACTTATTTTTTTTTATTTTAATTATTTTATCATTATAAATTATAAATATATTTTCGTAATGTGTTAATTAAGTTTTTTCATTTGATACCAAACACGGAATAAAAGTTTTTTTTTAATTTCACGTTTTTATGTTCTCTATGGGGCCACATTCAATTTTATGTGACGTCACATAGCCTATAACCAGCGGTCGATGAAGACGCTTCCAACGATACCTCATTTGTCAATTATGATGAGTAGTTTAGAAGTTATGAGCTGAACATACTTACATAAATACCCACCCACGTATATACATACATAAATACCGGTTAAAATAACTCTCCTTTTTGCTTCGCCGTAGTCGGGTAAAAATGGGTTTACATAGCACCCCTAATTGATGAATCTCTTCCACAATGTTTAGTTGATCTTCCTTTTTACCCGACTGACCGGAAGGTATTGTGTTTATCAGCCTATGTATGTATGTCTGGTCTTTTGTGGCACTATATTGACCAAAAGCGTGGACCGATTTTGATGATACGTCATTCGATTAGTCTTAATCTTGCGAGTGCTACTAAAAACAAGACTTTAATCAAAATTCAATACGGCGACAACCAGACGTTATATAGTGAAAAGAAATAAATAATAGTTTAAAAAAACTAAAAAACACGCTTTATATAGAAAACCAAACTAAAAAATAGGAAATAAATTTTAATACTGTAAATAAGAATAAGATGTTTTATTTAAAAAAAAGCGTGAGTTGTATGGGTCAATAGTTATAAATATTTCATTGACAGATATGAGAAGAAGGATTATCATTTCGATAATATCTTAAAAAGCACCCCACGCTTTTTTTTAAATTAAACATTTTTTTCTTATTTACACTATTAAAATTTATTTTCTATTTTTTAGTTTGGTATAAAGCGTGTTTTTTAGTTTTTTTAAACTATTATTTATTTTCTACTTTTTAGTTTGGTTTATTTATAAAAGCGTTCTTTTTTTTCTTTTTTTTCGTATTATTGCATTGTCATCGGTCTTTGACAGGTGTGCAAAATTTGAATGAAATCTGACCGTTTAAAGTGGGTCACAATAGCGTCCGAAGGAGTCGGTTACAAACATACAAACATACAAGTGAAGCTTATATAAAGCGTATAAAAAAAAATGAAAGCCGATGAACAGTATGAAGTGGGGTGTCATTAAATAGGTATTTGAAAATCATCTTTAGGTTTCTCTTATCATTTTTCATTTCGAATGTCTACTCAGGATCACATAAGGAATTAAAGAAGTGACTCGTGTTGAAAAGCTTTTATGAAGTCAATGACTTCAAAAATAACTGTTTACGACGGTGGCTGCACTTCTCTGATTTATAATATCAGTGTGATGTGATAAATGATGATTATTATTAACAAATAACATTATAATTTTTCAGGAGCCAGCAGCCACGGAGCGTAACCTGGAGACGGCTACGTACAGACTGCTGGGTGGCGGCGGTGAGACCTGCATCCTGCTCACCGTCGACGCTCTGCTGGACATATCCTACATGACGAAGCTCAACGAGCGCGCGGTAAGAATAAAAATACGTAACCTGGAGACGGCTACGTACAGACTGCTGGGTGGCGGCTGTGAAACCTGCATCCTGCTCACCGTCGATGCTCTGCTGGACATATCCTACATGACGAAGCTCAACGAGCGGGCGGTAAGAATAACAATACGTAACCTGGAGACGGCTACGTACAGACTGCTGGGTGGTGGCGGTGAGACCTGC
The DNA here is from genome assembly GCA_946251855.1 of Alsophila aescularia. Lineage (NCBI taxonomy): Eukaryota > Metazoa > Arthropoda > Insecta > Lepidoptera > Geometridae > Alsophila > Alsophila aescularia. The sequence goes on from OX276373.1 coordinate 51,873,100, forward strand.
ATCCTACTCACCACTCGACGCTCTGCTGGTCATATCCTTCATGACGAAGCTCAACGAGCGAGCGCTAAGAACAATAATACGTAACCTAGGGACGGCGACGTACAGACTGCTGGATGGCGGCGGTGAGACCTGCATCCTGCTCACCGTCGATGCTCTGCTAGACATATCCTACATGACGACGCTCAACGAGCGGGCGCTAAGAACTATAATAATACGTAACCTGGAGACGGCTACATACAGACTGCTGGGTGGCGGCGATGAGTTCTGTTTGAAAGCTGATGTAATCGAGATGGTTCTTGGCTATAATGAGGGAGGGAGAGTATCGTAGCTCCCAAACGAATGGGCCGATTTTGATGCGTTTTTTTTTGTGTTTGAAAGGTGATGTGATCTGATGTTATTAGCTATAATAGGGGAGGGGGGGGAGGATCGTAGTTCCCTAACGAATGGATTGATTATGATGCAGTTTTTTATGTTTGAAAGCTGATGGGATTGAGATGCTTCTCAGTTAAACGGGAGGTGGGGAGGTTCGGGGGTTATATACATTTCATTTCATTTTTCATTTCTGCTTGTTAAAATCTTTTATGTAACGTGTTAGTATGTTACGGTCACAGAGATTTGTTAGGATTTTAGAGCAAAAGTATCCGAGCGGTGAACTAGTGTGCACAACGGTCAAACCGAAAGTGAAGCACCCAAGATATGCTGATCTGCTCGTAAGTACAAGCCCCACGCACACACTTACACCATGTTATACCGATCGGCCGCCACTTCGCAGCAAGATCTCGGCCATGTTAGTCGTGTTAACTTAGTCAAGATCTCACGAAAAATAAAAAACAATGTAGTATTTTGTGTAACACCTATGATCCTCACATCACAGAAAAATTACCGCGCGGACCAAGCCGCGGGCTCAGCTAGTAAATAAATAAGATATCCATGATGTTGTTGATAAAAATAAATTTATTGTATACTAGCTGTACTCGCGGCTTCGCACGCGTGGTCATTTCTCTAGGTTAAAAGTTATCTATGTGATATTCCAAGATCTAAAATACCAATATACGAACACCAACATTTGATCAAAATTCCTTCAGCCGTCAAAAAGTTTTAATCGATTCCTCGGCTTCTACTTATCGGATTCAGATACCAAGTACTCCAGTTATTAAGTCAAACCCTAAGCTATCCAACAGTGATTGCATTGCAATCGGTCCAGTAGTTTTTACGTTATGCGTGAACAAAATTTAAAGACAAACAGACACGAATTTTAAAATTATTATATTTTTGTTCAGTAGCTTATTTTAATCATTTTATTTCTAATTATCTTCTTTGTACAGCCTATTCACTCTTGACTTGAATACACCGGGGTTATATTTTACTGGAAACACTGACGAGGGCAGAGCATTCCACTCTTTTGCAGTTCTTATAATAAATGAAGAAGCGTAACGCTTCGTTCTTGTGCGAGGTGAGGTATTTCAACCATAAAAGGGTGGAACTTTGCCGATCGTCTAGTCGCACGTTGATGGAAAGGTGATGGGGGAATCAGATTGTGCAGTTCTTGTGCACACTCTCCATAGTGCAATCTGTAGAATACCGACAGGCTTGCGACCTCACGTCGATGCGCTAGACTTTGAAGCTTACTCTTTACCAAAGTGTCAACCCCAATGAGTCAAATCAGTGATAAAGTTGTGCTGGAAGGATGGACCGGTGGATTGTGTTCATGAGTTATAAAATCATCCGGATGGCTTCCCTGAACATAATGATGGAATACGACATGTCGTTTGGCACCAAGTCTTTGACCAGGGAGTGGTAAAATAAAAAGCTGGCGGCCGAAGCCTACCACCAGGTGATACCGGTTGCTCTTTTGGCACCACCCGAGGATCGCGGGCTGAATCCTACGGACGAGAGCAAACAATAAACCCTCAAAAAAAAGATTGTATCTACATTTGTCCTCTATGCGTTCCTAAACATATTGTGATGAAACTTTGGTAGGGTCTTCTGATGACGCCAAAGAGGGCAATAAAAATAACATCCAGATTTATAAAAAAAAAACCCGAAAAAAACCGAAACTGTATTTTTTGTTGCGATGTTAAAATGACTGGTGTCAAGGTAACTGGTATCAAAGTGACAGGTGTCAAAATGACTGGTGTCAAGGTGACTGGTGTCAAAGTGACAGGTGTCAAAATGACTGGTGTCATGTGACAGATGTCAAAGTGACAGGTGTCAAGTGACAGGTGTCAAAGTTACACCATGTCAACCCAAAGAGTGAAAAGGAGGGTATTTGAATTTTCATAAATTTATTAATAAGAGATCTAGTTAACATCAAAGAACTCATTTAAATGGTAATGGACTGATGAGCATGATGTGATGATGTCCCTTCCAGGACGCGAACACTTTCGTCCCCAACAACGCGCAAGTGACGGGCGTGTGCAAGGACGGCGACGCTGAGACTCTGGTGCTGACCTTCAAGGAGTTCGTCTTGGAATGGTACTTCGCCAAGGTAAGGACGGTTTCGAGATGACAGGCCTCCAGCCAAACTAACTGCAACTGAGTATAAACAAGGGTACTGTTTAATACTCAGATGCATAAAAAAAACAATATCAGGAGACACAAAGCTACTATATTTTTACACGACTGCCCAAAAAATAAATGTAATGTTTTTAGGTGTAGTGTGCGTTTTTCGATGCACATAGTGGATCGAAAAACGCATTTCTATTTTTAGAAAAATCAACTTTTATTCAGTCATCATGGTGTGTCAAGTGACAACTAAAATCTTAAGAAGTCTTTGCTTTATTATGTTACAATAAATACTAATATCAAAAAATACTTACATAGGATAATCATTACTGTCACTTTTCCGAAATCAGCATTTTGTTCCTAGGGGTACGGTTGAACATCCATAGTAATATATAAAAGTTAAATGTTGTCTGTTTGTTTGTTTGGGGAGCTTTCACGCGATAACGGCCCGACGGATTTTGATGAAATTTAGAATGGAGACAGCTTTTGCCCTAGAATAAAACATAGGACACATTTTATCCCGTTTTTTTTTAAGTTTCCTCGGAAAACTGGAAAAATGTTGATTACTCACTGTAAGGAACGGTTGCCATCACAGAATGGTCTATTGTTGCCATGGAAACGAAATAACAAGTCTGTCAAAACATCAAGAGCATTAGTGCTATACCTACTTTTGCATTGGCTTTTAATATCCTGGAAGAAAATAGGATACTTTTTTCTGCACGTACGAAGTCGCGGGCGGGAAAACTAGTAGATATGTAATAAGGTCTAAAAATTATTCAGTAAATGAATGCAAATTATACATGTTTAATATGAATGTTGGCCTGTCGTTTTGTTGAAGTTTGCCTTATCCGCACAGTGAAACATGTTTCACTGTGCCCCGTTCAGTGATACATGTTTCACTATGCCCTGTTCCACTGTGAACCACACCCGATTTCATGAAAACAAATTCATCACAATTTTTACGTTACATTTTAGATTATGTTTTGTTGTAAATCACCAATTGAATGCCTAATATACAATTAAAATGTCACTTACCAATAGCTACGGTATTTTGCATAAATCGGAAAACATTACTTGTGAATGTAGAAGAAATTACGACCACACAAATTCACTTTGGCAACTAAATTAACATAGCCGCTTGTGTGCTTGATTATGCCGTCACTGAAAACAACAATGTTATTGCAGGTGTTTCGCGTTCAACTGTGCCCCCTGTGACCCTATGTATGTGTGTTTGTTTATTCTGCAATAACATTTAAATCATCCTCAGCCTGTACTCGTCCACTACTGGACATAGGCATTTCCTAATGCGCGCCATTGAGTAAGTTAAAAGCCTTCTCGTAGTCCACAACAGCTAGACAAAGTGGCCGATTATACTCTTCCAACTTCTGTATAATCTGGCACACTGTGTGTATGTGGTCAACGGTACCATATCCTTCACGATATGCTCGGGTGGCTGAAACTCATCAAGTCTACGCGCAAGACAGTTGGTGATGACCCTTGACAACAACTTGTAGACGTTGCTCAGGATTGAGATAGTCCTGTTATCTTGAGCAAGGTATTATCCCCTTTCTTGAAGAATAATACCACTACACTCCTGTTCCACCCCTCTGGAGTTCTCCCACTATGAACGATGGCATTTAAAAGTGTCTGCAGCTGTCCAAGGACAGGAGTACCTCCTGCCTTTAACAGCTCTGAGGTAATGCCGTTTTCACCAGGGGCCTTTCCATTTTTTAGTTGTTTCAGGGCAATCTCCAACTCATCCAGGCTGATATCTGGCAGCTCATCTGTGAAGTGACGGGTCAGTGTGGCCCTCGAATCCTCACTAGTGATTTCCGGTCGAGAAGCATGAGAAGCGTACAGTCTACCATAGAAATCCTCAATATCGGCGAGAATCTCAGGTTTTGACACAACGGTTGTACCATCAGCTGTTTTTAACTTTGTCAGATTCCTCCCAAGTTGTTGCACGAAAACTTTGGACCCTCGGTTTTGCTCAATTGCCGTCTGTATGAGTGTATTGGAGCACCGAAGGTCGCGTCGGGTCAGTTCCGTGATCTTTTTGTTGAGTGTCATCTTCTCTGACAAAGGGCTTGTGTGTATACCCGCCTTTGTGTAATAAGCCTGAGAGTCTCGTCTGAGAACTTGGATTTTGGCCCCTTATACTGAAATCTGCAAAACTGTTGGCCCTCTGCCGCGAGAATTCTCACCACGTTGTCACGTTGCCACGTTTTAACATTTAAATACAGATTTGGATGTTTAAGGTATCAATAGAATCCTTCCATCATCAGGCTATACATATATTGAAAAGTGTCCTTTTCTGGCGGGGCAGTCGTATTTTATATCTTACTTTGATGATGTACTTGTTTATAGATCATCCTTGAGAAATAATTAAGAGATATTCAGATACCCCAAATATATAATTGAATACGAGTGTGTGTATTCAATTATATATTTGGGGTATCTGAATATACTTAAATTAAATATTTATTAGTTGTGGCGTGTAATCTCAGATTCCCAGAAAAAGAACACTAAACTTGTCCGAAACCTGGTCAGTCATTTTTCCGGCTCTACCATCCTTTAATTAATCTACATCTATTTAACGCTATCTGTCTATTTAAGATTCGGTACTAACCTAGGCTCCGCACCAATGACGCACCACTTTTCTAAGTTATGTGCGGTTTTCCATCGCTCCGTGCTTCGTAAAGCTGTTATTGATTAATAGCAGTCGTTTAGACATGTCAAAGGCCTTCGGGCGACCTGACAAACTCTGATACCAGATGCCAGCACTACTCATATGACAAACAAACGAACATCTATCTATACTTAATAAAATAACAGCATAACTGTATCATTAGGACTATTTTTAACCGTTTTAAATTACCTACTCCATTTCAGACCCCAGGTGGAGAGCGCTGGTACGCAGAAAGCCTGAAACTCTCCTACAACTCTAGTGCAAGAATCCTGGAGCATGCAGCCAAGCAAGGACGCCGAGTGTCGCTCAGCACCGACTCGAGAGTTCTGTTGTTCCCGACGCCAGTGGGAAAGTCCTTCTTCTGTCCCACTGAGACTGTGATACATCTTACCGAAGACGACGTCAGGTAGATACCAGCCTAAATTAATCTATGAGCACCTAGTTTCACGATTTCACCAGAAGTTAGTCCTCCTGGAATACAGGTAGATACCATCCATTAATCAATGAGCACCTTACGTTTCCCGAAGTCACCAGTAGGAAGACCTTCTTCTGTACAACTGAGACTGATACATCTTACCGAAGACGGCGTCAGGTAGATACCAGCCTAAATTAATCTATGAGCACCAGGTCCAATTTTACGTTACCCAATGTCACCTTTAGAAAGTCCATGTGAAACTGTGACGCATCTTGCTCAAGACGATGTACGGTAGATACCATCCTAAATTAATCTGTGAGCACCTTAGTTTCACAATGTCACCAGTAGGAAGTCTTCCTGCTGTCCCACTGAGACTTTGACACATCTTACCGAAGACGACTTCAGGTAGATACCATCCTAAATTAATCTATAAGCACCGTTTCACGATGTTACCAGTAGGAAGTCTTCCTTCTGTCCCACTGAGACTGTGATACATCTTACCGAAGACGACGTCAGGTACATACCATCCTAAATTAATCTATGAGCACCAGGTCCAATTTTACGTTACCCAATATCTCCTGTAGAAAGTCGTCCTTCTATCGTAGTGAGACTGTGACACATTTTACTGAAGACGATGTACGGTAGATACCATCCTAAATTAATCTATGAGCACCAGATCCAATTTTTCTTTACCCAATGTCACCTGTAGAAAATCCTCCTTCTATCTTAGTGAGACTGTGACACATCTTACTGAAGACGATGCCCGGTATATACCATCCTAAATTAATCTATGAGCACTTTAGTTTCACGATGTCACCAGTAGGAATTGCTTCTTCTATCCTACTGAGACTGTGATACATCTTATCTTCTGTAGTATGTATCACAGTCTAAGTAGAGACTGAGAAGACTATGTTAGGCTATACAGCAACTCGATGGTTCTGATATTCTCAATCACAATCAAAATTATGGAACTGCGTTACGGATCTCAGTGTTCAATTTCAAGTGAATTACTTTCCCGTCTCATCCCTTAATCATGTTTTTGTGTGGTTCATTTGATCACGTTCTCGACTTGTGTTAAGTGACTTTGTGATTGAAGGTGGCAAACACTCCTAACTTGGAAATGGAACTCGTGGCTTAGAAGCCCTGAAATGGGCTTGGAGGCAGAGTTCCTGCTCAAGGGTGGCAAAGCAACAAGCCAGCATTATCAACAATCTATCGTTGGTTAATTGCTCGAAGGTGGTCTACTACCAAGGTTTGACAAATAGGAAGAGCTATATGTAAATGCTACAAGCCTTCGAGTGTATGTTTACCTTTAGTTTGGACGGTTGTGACTCAGCAATAACAAAAAAACGAGCATCTCAAATTTAAACCATTCGACGCCACTTGAAAAATTACGTCACGGCTTGCCTCCATTTGACAATGAAACACGCACTCTACCTAGTCTGTGACACGCACAAGTACACAGGTTTGCTATGTTGGAAGCTATAGGTAAACGCATTATTGCGTACTTTAATTTTCAATCCACTGCTTAGGGTGGAGTTCACCGACTTCTACTTGACCGATGTTTTGGTAATCGGCCGGTGAAATCCCAAACATCGTTTAAACAACCGCGTAAATGTTTACTGTTCACCACGCAAATTTGAACCGTAATTAATAAATCGGACGATCACCAACCGTTCAGAGTGAATGAACGAACGTTATAAGGCATCGCAATAACGAAGTCACTTTGTCATTTCTATTCAACACGATGAAAGGTGACGTCCGAGTTTAGAAGCATAAAATAAAATGAAGTCAACTTGAAAAGTACAATAAAACGTACTGGGGAAGCTATACTATACTGTAGTTCTAAATTTGGGTAGGTATTAACTTTTTCTGCCTGCACCATGTGGCCTGCACGTGTTCATTGTTTGAATTCGTTTACGTTTGTGATTTGTTTGACTTTATCTTTTGTTTGTTGTCAAGTTCAGTTGCTGCCATCCGCGCGCCAATCACTTGTGCTTGTGCTTTTTATAGTGAAGATTTAAATAAGTAGTGAAAATGAAGACCAAAAAAAAGCGCAAAAAAAACATCTATTAATTGCAGTACGTCCAGTGCAGAAGTTTTATACAAACGGAATCTAGTATTAAAAGATTCTTCATCATAATCTTCAAAATAATTACGATGCACTTGAAAAACTCTTGGTCTTCTAATTTCCTTTCTAAATCGTCTAAATTTCCAAGGAAGTCAAGGTAATGGTCCTGATAATTATCTACCATAATATTAAACACAAGAACACAACGGAAAATATCCAAATAAACTAAAAATAATGTTGACACAAATGCACAGTACGTCAAAATGAGGTAAACCGACGGTTAAACGATGTCGCCGAGCTCGGTTACATAAATCGGCCGTTCAAGGGCTGTGATCATTGGTTAGGGTGTGGTGAACATTAAAATTTGAATAACCAGCCGTTTAATTGTTAAACAGCCGTTTTAATAGTCGGTGAACTCCACCCTTAGCGTTCGAACATTTAACCAACTGAACAATCATTGTTTCAAATCTATCAATGTATCTATCTCTACGTATAATAAAGCAATAAGAACAAAAAGTCTGTACAAAGAAAATAACTTTAAAAAGAAAGGTCTAGGGTACTTAAAATAAGCTAGTGAACAAGAATATAACATTTTTTAAATTCGTGTATGTCTGTTTGTGTTTGTCTGTTTGTCTGTATGTTTGTTCGCGCTACTAAAAATTACTGGACCTATTGCGATGCGGTTTCCACTGTTGGATAGCTTAGGGTTTGACTTAAAAATTGGTGTACTTGGTATCTCAATCCGATCATTAGAAGCCGAGCAATCTATTAAAACTTTTGACGGCTGAAGGAATTTTGATCAAATGCATATTGGTAAATGGTATATTGGTATTTTAGGTCTAGGAATAGTACAGATAGTACTTTTAACCTAGAGAAATGACCACGCTTGCGAAGCCGCGAGCATCAGCTTGTATATAATAATATACTAGAGAAAACATTTGGATCACGTGCGGGATTCGAACCTGTATCATCCATGCCTCAGGTAGCACATGCCTTTAATTAATAAAAACCCGCACGTGATCCAAATGTTTTCTCTAGTATATTATCTTCTAGTATATATATTAGTATAAGAAGTCAATATATATATTGACTTCTTATACTAATATATATACTAGAAGATAATATACTTATTATTAATATATATATTGACTTCTTGCTAATATTGCATATATATATATATATATATATATATATGTATGCAATATTAGCCGTGCTCGGTTGGTCAGTTCAGCAATCTACCAATAGACGGCGTTACTGTCCCCGTAATACGGGTTTAGAGACTAAGGAAAAAATTCTGAAGATTAAATTGAAATTTTTCCTTTAGTAAATTATTAGATATGCTCTCGCTAAGCAGGCGTTAATGCTAAATCATAAAAAAACATTACTTTCAGTAGATTATATTATCGTTTCCTAATACAATGTCGCATTACAGCTCACCAGATACCCACCGAGCAAAACTGTACCTCCGTCAGATGCGCCTCCAGCCGTTCATGTTCAAGCGAGCAGGTGAGTTCGGGCCTCCCTGGCACTGTTCCGAGTCGGGCCGGGCGCGCTCCGAGGCGGCGCCCGTGGCCGTCGGCGCAGCCCTAGCCATCGCCACCGCGGGCACTCTCGTGGGCTACGCGGTCTGGAGGTACCTCAAAGTCAAGAAGGTCCAATATGATACTATGGAGTGAGAGCATAAACCATATGAAAAAACGTGAGCTACTTTGTTTATTTTGAGTGATTTTGTATATGGAAGTTGTTGTTTTTTCATAGGATTTTGATTTAAATTTTATTTTGTGAATGTATCGTAAAGGTTGTTTCGAAATAAAGCATTGCTCGATATTCAGACACTTATATGCCGCATAAATGTCGTTAACTTAATTAAGGATTGACTTTGGGTTTAAAAAAATGTGGCACATTTTTAATAGAGATTTTGTAGTAAGTTCTATAAAATCATGAGAAGCCGTTGTCTACGTTTCAAAAATTAAAACCCTCATCAATATTATCTGTATCTTTTACGTTTTACTTATTTCTATCCTTCCAAATTATATAATTTAAAAAATTGATTTAATGAAAATGTTGCCATTATCGGAATTCGGTACGTAAAGTTTTATGTTTATTTTGTATTTTTTACTTACAGTAAACTTTATTTTATGATACTAGTTGAATATTTTGGCATTCTTTGCCGAAGTTGATTTTTAATAAGTTTTCAAACTTTTTATAGCGATGTGGTAGGCGGAATATGTAAAACAAAAAAGTGTTATAGCTATTTTGACACATTTGATTGACTTTGACAATTGACATGATGGCTCCCGTTGACTTGACATTGACAGATTTTGTTTTGGTTTGCCATTGCTTTTCTAAGCACTAAAAGTAGCCCTATACAGCCTACTATGTGACGTCACACAAGGTCAAATTAAAGTTCAAAGAGTTCAAATCTCATAGTATAAAGAGTTTTAAACGTAAAAATAATGTTCAGGAATGTAATATTTCCGAATATTTCGAAATGGTTTTGGAATCAGGAATGTATTTTTATTCTTTACATACGGAATTGTTGCTGTCTATCAAAATATAAAATCAGAGATGCAAGGATGTCATTAATTTATTCCGTGGAGGTTACGTGCAATTACTAGCTTCATTCATATTAGAATATAATCAAAAATGATAAAACACTATTTATGCCATTTAAAGTTAGAAATGTTCGCATGTTATCGATAAGGAAAAATTAGAAAATTAAAAATGCGTAAGTGTTGATGTTTTTTGAAAGAATTAACAATTATTGTAATATAATACAGCAGCAGATCAATATGTTTTCATTAAAATAGCTTTAATTACGTATTTTTATGGAAATTCCGCTTTTGTCTATACAAAGATGCATTAATGAATTGTTGTTGAATATTATGTATGAAAAATATATATAACCCCAAAATAACACATAGCATTAAATGTTTAAACTTATTGAGAGGATAGAGAACCCACGCGGCTTCTACAGGCTATGCTTTACATTTTTCGTGAAATTTGTGTGCGGAGGTAATGCCGACTGTCGGCGTGGCGATTGAGTGGCCTGGCGACGTGGAGAGGCGGGATGCGGAGGGGGAAAGAGCGGTTCTTATTAGTATGCTGCCCACCACACTGCCCATCTCGATTATTATTTAATGAGACAGTTTTCCAAATCTACTATTTAATTTTTTGGATGTTTTAAAGTGCAAAATGTAAACACTTCAATGGGAATCGAACTTCGGTGTTTTATACTGGCGTCCGAACGGTCTCCTCTAAGCCAACCAGACTTACGGTATTATGACGATAAGTAAGTATAGATCAGATGAAGAGTTGACCAATGGGAGCGCGCGGTGCAAAACGTTGCTTGTTGTTTTAGTTTCATCTGTTATTACTAAACCCAAATATAAAGCTGAATGAATTCTATTCTATTATATTTACACATCTGCCAGGCATCCCGCTACGTCTAATTTTATTTTTGATGTATCACTGAATTAACTACGTGTATAGCTTTTCTTTTTTTCTTATTTTTTTATTATTATTTAATTCAAACAGGATAGGTATAGGTATTTAAACACTCATTAATTCAAATTCTTTACAAATTATGATTAAAATGTAAAGCTATAAACGTAGTTTATTCTGTGATTCATTAAAAAGACTAGAATTATTGGATTTGGTTATAACGTAGAATAGTAGAAACGTTTTCTCCCAAAATACAAATTTCACGGAAAATGTAAGGGAAAAACTGTAGAAACCACGTGCCTTATCCTATTAACTTTGGTTAAGAAAATTGGCTTACAGTTATTCGAAATATTACTATAAGCTATTTTGTTTAGTTAGGAGTGAACGTGTAAGTATGCTTGATAGTTTAAATTAGTTATTAGTGTCACACTATCGTACATATCAGATGATAATAAAGACATAATTTTATCGACAATCGTTGTATATTATTAAAGATAATTTATTTGAGATTGTTTGCTATGTAGCGGACATTGTTATAAAAGAAGATATTACGTGTACAAGCAATAATTACGTTTTTATTGGATGCCGTCGTAAAGACTCAAATGGCTGAAATTTTGATGTTGTATTGTGCGCAAAACTTGGTCATTATTAGTGTTTTTGTAGTCATAAGCATTCATTATTAGTGTTAATATTATAGGAACGTAGATTATTGTTTTTTTTCAATAATTTTCCACATAAATACTTGAGATACTTTTTCAAGAGAGTGGGTTTTTTAAGAAAACGTTGACTTCGCAAAAGAGTACACTGAACTACCTCCTCATTAACTTCCATATTTTGACTCAATTTTTGATACTTTTGGAATTATTTTAGACTCTTCCCATTTTAGATACTCGAGTCAATGTGTAATATAAACAGAATGTAAAAATAAAGTTAATTAAGACACTAGTTGCCAAGTTTTGCTAATTAAGGAGTGCTGTGTGTAAAGCTTTCGTATATTAGTCATGAGACTTTCCCTATTGTTTATTATACATATTATTATACCTATTACTCATCAATTACAACTTACATATCGTTTTCATATAATCTCTAAGTTGTGTGACGCACGCGGTTCGTGATTACTGTTTTATTGTAAGTGCGTATTATATTTTAGGGTTAACCGTAGCCTTAAGTAGTTTTATAGTCCCTTGTTTATTATATTTTTGCCTATTGCTGTATATAGAAATTAGCTTTAATTTAGCACACTCATCGATTTAAAAATAAATAATGAAGCGGCTATAAACTCACGAAATAGAAGGTCGGAAATACTCCGTGTGTGTTATGATGTAATACTACAAGCCGCGACGAGCGCTACGAACGTCAGCAAGCAACGGTTGCGTACAGACTTCAAAATAGTCCGAAATGTCCCCGATTCAGAACCTTTCGATAGCGAACCGAATCGATTCGATTCGATATTGTGAATGAAAAATGTATTGAATTGACCGATTTCAAAACGAAACCACAGAATAAATAATACCATATCAATCGACAACTAAGTTATCGAAGGGTTCTGAATCGGGGTGCTGGTTTTAGTATTTCCGATCTTCTATTTCGTGAGTTTCTAGCCGTTACATTTATATTTTTAAAATGAATTTCACTCGCGTTAGTATTAACTAATCGATCTGTCATCAGAATTGATTTTGAAGTCCCAATTACTCGAGTTTTTCTATAATATTTATTCATATAATGACAAGGCTTTTATCATAATGTAAATATTTCTTGACTATACGTAAGCCACTTTTCGATAAAATTACTCTTTGAATAGCACTATATCCTTTCAAATTCTATAAAGTCTTAAAGTAAGGTTGCATTAATTTTGAAGATACTGATATTTCTGACGATTTTTCTACTAGAATGAGAATATAATTCTATTTTCCTAATATTTTGTAATCCCGTAGCCGTTTCCTGAAGTTTGGTAGCATTACGTACATGTCGGTGCATTTATATTTAAAAATAATGTTGTACTAAAATTATTATATGCCATACGATTTGTCTTCCAGTAACATTGATCTTATAACAATAGCGTAAAGTATTGTAGCTTATTATGATATACATAATTATTAATAATGATGTAAAGTGAAGGGGCTATGTCATTGTTAAATTGAATAAGCAAACGAATATCTCAACGGAAATATGACTTGTAAAGTTCCTACTTGCATTATTTGGTATGCAGCAAATCTAACATCAGTTTAGAAATAAAAACACCAATTGTATTTGAATTTAATATATGACAGCTCACTTACACTGATTAATATCTAAGTGACATATCTCAACATTATTGTAATTTAGTGCGTTCATTTATTGAATTGTCTTTATGAATAAATGACGTCAAAATTAAGCCGAGAAAACTTTTATTTAAAAAAACACTAACCCATTAAAAAAAAACAATATTAATGTATGTCGAACTATCGATACCACTTATCGACTGCTTCACATCACTAATTTTAAATAACAAAATGTCTACAGTGCCATCTAGCGAATCCAATAGAAACTATCTTACAACACCAGCTGCCCTCTTTTCATATGGCTTGCTACTACCTACCTATTGTTTATTCTGTGCTTCTACTACCGAAAAGATTTTGGTTGTAGTCTGTAGTAGATTCCCGTCTACGAAAGAATTCACACAGATGCGGTTTCAGTTTCTCTGCGAAAGCTAAAATTTCATAGTAGGTACATCTAGGCAATATAATTTTGAAGGGAAGTATAATGCTAGCACATCTTAGTAAATCTGTCTAAGATGTGCTAAATTTTTTGGCATATACATTATTTCATTCCATTTAAAGTTAGTTCTTCATAGATCACTACTTATTGACTTCTTTTGTTGTACGGCCTCCTGAGAAACTAAGATAGACAATGGGCATGCGACCATAGTGAGAGATGTTCACAGAATCACAGGCAGGTTGAAGACTAGATGGCGCTATCATCGTCAACACATCGGTATCCCTTTGTTTCTCATAACTTTATTATTACTAATTTACTTTGACGTAGGTAATGAGTTAGGCATTACTATTAATGACATAAAATTTATTTTACATAAACAGTATTTAGCATACTGTTAAAGTAGGTATAATGATTTATTGGGCTATATTATATTATTATTTTGGACTATTATGGAGTCGCATAAAATATAATCTAGATTCTAGGCATACTGTGACAGGAGGTTAAGGCAAAGCGGCCTTTGGGCCACCAGTAAGTCGCGAACATGTTTGTTTTACATAGATAGGTAGGTACGTAAAAAAATGAAGTTTAAAGTAATTTAACTCATGAAATTTTTATGCTACTAAATATGCTTGTTAATGGTTATGCTAACTTTAGATATGGTAAACATGATTATGCCTAAACATTTACTATGCGTAATTATTATTATGCTTGCACATTATTTTTTATTTAAATAATGTGCATTATTAGGATAAATACAATTATGTCACACCAGATTATGATTATATTTTATGCGTACCTATTGATAGAGAACCCCACACACGTCATACAAACGAAAGTGTAATTGTTCCGTAAAATCAATTTTTGGCAAATGCTGGGGCTTACAAGCAAGCTTACAGCCAACAGACTACGGCCGCGGCTTTGCCTACGTGGACATTTTCCTGGGAAAAAGTATCGTGTGTGCTAATCCAGGACCAAATGAACTTACCTAAAACATAAATCTAATTAACTATCTATGATCTATAAAGGACAATTTACACCTATCTACCAAATTTTTCTCGAAAGTCGTTCAGTCTTCAAATCATTTTTTAATATATTGCTCGGCTTCCACTCTTCGGTTTGATATGAAATCATATCCAACAACAATCTATCCAACAGTGAAAAACGACTTCCAATCGGTCCAGTAGATTTTACGTGATGTGAGAACACAGCCATACATACACCATTTTTAAAACGTCATATTCTTGTTCTGTCATATTGAAGTCCACTTGACCATATTCTTTTTATAATCTTCATTGTACAGACTTTTTGTTACATACTGCTTCACTATATGCTTAATTATGTGTATATAAACGAAACTTGTCTACTTTTACTTGTTTTTGTTTTTCACGGAATTTGTTCTACGCAGACGTTTTTTTCTTTGCTCGTAGTTAATAAATAGCTAAATAAGTTAAAAGTTGCATTTGGTGTGGTCTAAGTGCTGAAACCAAAAGTTGAGAGTGCAAGTGATACAGTAGTGGTATTTGCCTATTTATTTTTTTAACCATAGTTATCATCAAAACAATTTTCATTGTGACGGTTATTCCTCTCAAACGGTTGTGCACTGTTAGTTTGTCTAGTTGGAAAGAGTTGGGATCTGTGTCGCCCCGCGAACGCATAAAGTTTTTTTTTTTATAAATTATATGTGCTGTTGGTCTTTAGCTGACCTCTACAGCTTCATCGGACGGTGGGGCGGGCGCGAAAGCGCTCCGCCGCAATGCGTGACGCAGAAGGCGCACGCCAAAGTTAAGTTTTGGCCACTTGCTCAAGGGCACCCAGGGGGTACGAACCTCGGCTTGGACAGTTGCCATTGATTACTTGGGGAGTATCGAACTAAGCCCGCAAAAGCCTGCAGTACTCAAGCTGTGGCAGCGAACGCGATTGTCTGGAGTACTCTTTGCGTATTCTGTGGCGAACGCGAGATAGCAACGAAGGTACTTACTTGTGCGGGATGCCGTGGCACTATAACGACCAGGCATTATTTAACTTGCTCATTGTGCGCATGCGCACACATATATGACCTTGAGTGTGTCAATGATTCTGAAACACCATTTTTTGGTACTTTGACCGGCGAGAAGAGAAGCTCGTGGAGGTGCAATGGGTGCATGAATAAGCAGCCTAAGTCTGATAATACTAATACGCCAGTAGGCGCCGCGCATAGCTTGGTAGTCCGTGGATAAGTGAATCCCTGTCAGACAAGCCCTGCGTCAAGTGGCAGTGGTAGCGAGACGTAAATATCCTCCGGGGCGTTGCTTTACCTGACGCGGGGAGGGTTCAGGATTGCTCATTCATGGATGACAGCCATTATTTAAATAATATTCGTACAATCATACGTGATGAATTTGAACGTATTGTTCAGGACCGCCTCTCAATCCTAATCGCTAAGGTCGTAGCCGAGCAAACCGTACAAGCCACTTTGCCATTACAAAGCGATCACTGAACTCAAGGAAAGGGTAGGTGTGCTTGAATCCCAATCGAAGCCTCTGCATGACATTCAGGTGGGCTGCAATGTGTTGGGAGTTCCACGCTCAAAGGTGACTATCCACAAGGATATTTATGCAGATGTTTTTTTTTATGCAGATCCACGCTCTTGAGATTGCTCAATCCTTCCCACCGATCGTGAAAGCTCAGCCCGATTCGGATGTTATGGATGTGGTGAAGGTAACTCACCCCAAGCCAAGCTCCAAGGTGCCGTTATTTTTAAGTCAGCCATTAATAAGCAAGCATACTAAATTGCGTGCGAGCAAGATTGATGGCTCCCAGTGGAATCGTGTCACTAAAAACCGTCGCCCTAGTGCTCCTGCTGGCGTCGAGAGAGGAGTGGATACGCCGGGTATGACTATACTAGAGGCTGCTGACCGCCGACAGCTGTTACATCTGTACTATGTCAAAGTCGGCACCATTGAGAACCAAGTGTGTGACCACTTAAATACCATAGCGGAAGATAATACCTATAGGGTGGTAGCTCTCAAGGCCAGAGGAAGCTACGCATTGTTTAAGTTAGACGTCCCTTCCAAGTTGGCGGATGCTATAATGTCACCTGATAATTGGGCTGAGGATATCGGCATGAGGCTATCCTTTCGAATAAAAATAAGAATTTATTGGTCAAAGATATTTACACGTTATTCAACAATCCATCAACAATCTAGATTGAGTTACATAATAATAATAATAATAATTTTATTTAATAATATTAATAATTCTAAATTTACAATTACACAACTTATGTCATTTTCCAGTAACTAGCCTATCATTTAGATATTCGTTGACCGAGTAATAAGCCTTACCAATCAAAAACTTTTTTTACTTAGTTTTAAAAATATTGTCGAAAGCTGCACTTATTATTTCTGTAGGCAAATGATTGAAAATCGAGGCTCCTTATATATAAGTAAATCGTTTTTTTCGACTTAGCAAGCCTGTGGACCGGTATCTGAAATGTATTCCTGTTTCGTGTCTGATAGCTATGAGACGCACCTAAGCACTGGAACTTATGTTGGTTTGTGCGGACAAATACACTCACCTGATAGATTAGTATTGATGGTACTGTCAGCACACCCAGTTCCGTGAAGTACGGTTTTGCGGATACGCCCCATTGCACTCGAACAATTGCACGAATGGCTCTTTTTTGGGAAATAAGAGCACGCTGGCATTCTGCTGCATCTCCCCACAGCTCAGTACCATACATAAGTAAAGAGTGAACTGTGGCGAAGTAGCAGCTTCGTACGGCTTGCCTCGGTGCAGAAACAGCAAGGCGGCCCAGAGCAAAACAAGCCTGGCCCAGTCGACCACAGAGCTTGTCAATGTGTAAATTCCATTTGAGAGCACTATCCACATGGAAGCCCAGCAGCTTCACATGCGGTACTTGCTGTAATACAGCGCCACCTACCTTCACTCCAAGGGCTTCCTGTGATTTGTTTACTAAGTTGAAGTGCATAAGACAAGTTTTGTCAAGGTTGAGGGCCAGACCGTTCACCTGGAACCACTCGTGCAATTGTCGAGCCACATCACCTAGTTTATTTTTTAAAGCCTGAGTATCTCGGGCCGTTACCACTGCTGCGACGTCGTCAGCAAACATGTATACGTCACCTCCTTTAATGAAATCAGGGAGATCATTTAGCAGGATGGAGAACGTGGTATTGGAGAGGCACGATCCTTTTGGAACACCGAGATCGGATACTTGTTCTTTTGATCGTACCTTTCCAGCGTCACCCACTACCACCTGCCATCTATTGGTGACAAAGTCGGTCATCAATTTAGCAGCCGGACCTCTCAGCCCATAATGCTCGAGTTTCATCTGCAGCAGACCGCGGTCCGCAGTGTCAAAAGCTTGTGAGAGGTCGCAGCAAATGACGCCGACTTGACATTTCTTTTCACGCGCCTGCATAACGCTCCAGACCACCTCTCGGACTAAGGAAGTAGTGGATCTTCCGGGGCGGTACGCATACTGGCGGTCAGTGAAAATATCACAAGAGTTAAAAAACTTAAGTAACCTTTTATTTACACCAACCTCCAGTATTTTAGCTAATGTAGGTGTTGTTATAAAAAATATAATTATAAAAAAAAAAAAAAAAACAAATCGTCTTAGACACATTACTGCAGCATCCGCTGTTAAATCTCGTACAACTTCTAGATGTATTGCTCTCGAGGTCATGCAGGTGAATAGCGCAACATATCTCTTCTCACGTCTTCTGCCCACAGAAACTTAGATTGGACCCATGTAATCAAGCCCTACGTGTGTGAAAGGACGTTTGTTAAAGGCGAGACGCTCTGGTGGCAAATCTCCCATCGGTGGGTTGAATGGGCGTCTTTTTAATAACGCACATGTGGGACATGCATTTGTTACAGATCGGACAGTTCCCCTCAGACGAAGCAACCAGAAGCGCTGACGAAGCTCATTTATTATGGTCTCATGGTTACCATGTGCTGCTTTTCTGTGGTAAAACTCAATTAATAGCCGTGAAGTTCTGTCTCGCCTGTCCAAAATTACTGGTCGTTTCAGGCTCTCAGACACGTCTTCGGCAGCTCCTATCCGACCAGATAATCTAATCAGGCCATCTGAATCTAAGACTGGAGACAATTTCCTCAATGGACTTCGGCGATGAACTGGTAACGACGCTCGAAGCTTTGCAAGTTCATCCGGAAAACTCTCCAACTGGCTTCTTCGTAAAATGTGCAATTCAGCCTCCATCAGATCAGAAGAGTTCAGATATGGTGACAATGGGATTCTTGATTGATGAGCATGTGATGTTGATGGTTGATTCGGATCACAAGCCAAACGTTTGTTTTATAATTTGGAATTTAAAATTTTGGCAAATTGGTGCGCGCGAGCGGTCGCACGAACCATTCGCATCCAATCACTAAATCGTGTTGGGTCTGGTGCGATTGGAAGAAGAGAAGGTGACAATTCGTCTGCTTCTGATAGCACGTTGATGACATTCAAATCGTTTTTAAATTCATTGCGAAAGTTTTCATCTTTTGGAAGATGCTGAACCTCTGAGGGCCACAAATCAGGTGAAGATTTTAGAAAATCGGGGCCTTTTATCCATCCTGTTGGAAAATCTTTAACTAAACGCGTTCCATCATCAGCCACATTTAAACTAGTGGGAACCCAATGCCACTCAGATACTTCTGAATTTTCTAAAATCTCCCCAACCCTGTTAGCTACGAATGGCTTCAAAGTTCGCGCATCTGTTTGTAACCAACCCAATACATTCATAAAATCAGTCCAAAAATATCGCTTTATTGGACTCCCGACATGTTCTGATTCTATGGTAACAGCTAAACGCATGCCTATTAAAGCTGCTTGAAGCTCAAGCCTCGGAATGGATACTGGCTTCAAAGGCGTTACCCTGGATTTGCTCGCAATGAGCGAAAGTTTCACGTTATCATTTACGGTAAAACGCCAAAATGCTACGCATGTATACGCCAATTCACTTGCATCACTAAATATGTGAAGCTCTCGCTCATGATAAGAAGCAAATTGATACCAACGTGGTATTATCAAATCCTTAATTTGGGACTCAAGCAACAGCCAAGCCGCCCACTGAACTTGTTGGTCCCTGGGTAGTGAATCATCCCAGCCTACACCTAATCGCCAGGCTTTCTGTAATAAAATTCTTCCGTGAATAGAAACAGCAGCCAACAAACACAAGGGATCGAATATTCTCATCACTAACGATAGAGCATTTCTTTTTGTCAAAATGGGAGAATTATTAGAATCCGTATCCGACCGAAAACTTAAATTGTCTGAGCTTGGGTCCCAGATTAAACCTAAAGTGCGAACAGGAGCGTCGTGCATATCTCCTATTGGCACCGCTTTACTAGAGACTGCCCGCAATTCTGTAGGAATTTTACTAAGTGCTTCGGGGACATTAGATATCCAACCTCTCATTTCAAACTTGGCTTGCTGATGTAAGTTTGTTATGTTGATGGCAATTTGTGACGCCTTGTCAACATCGTCCACGCTTCCAACGTAATCGTCCATGTAATGATTTTTACTAGTAGCTAGAGCCGCATCGGGATATAAGTGTGAAAATGCATTTGCATTTTTATTTAAAACAAAATTTGCGGTACACGGACTTGATGCAGCACCAAAAATCAAAGAACTCATTCGATATTCTTTAATGGGAGAGTGAACTTCTCCATTACGCCACACAAACCTTTGCATATCCCTGTCTTCAGTGCGTATTTTAATTTGAGGAAACATTTCCTTTATATCGGCCATTAAACCTATTTTCCCCTCCCGCCAACGAAACAAAACTCCTAATAAAGATTGCAGAAGGTCGGGGCCCGTTAGTAACATAGAGTTTAATGAAACACCTTGAGTAGTTGCTGCTGCATCATGTACTACGCGCAACTTATTTTTTTGGGGATGAACAACGGGAAAATGCGGCAGGTACCAAAATCTAGGCATATCTACAAGTGAAACAAGATCAGCATGAGTTGTTAAACATTCTTCTGCGTACCCCTTTTCTAACATTGCGTCTATATTGTGCTTATATTCCGTCGCGAATTTATTGTCTTTAACCATCCTACTCTCTAATGTTTTTAATCGTGATAACGCCTGAATATAACTATCCGGGATCGTCAAATGATCTTCACGCCAAAGCATACCTATTTCGCACCTACCATCAGGCAATCTATGAAAAGATTCGTTTAATATTTTAAGCGCTCGATCATGTAAAGATCCTACTGAAGTAGACCGTTTACTTATACCTATAGCATCTAATCTGTACTGCTGTTTAACAACGGTTTCTAAATTACACATATTTTCGTCGAGTACGACTGCTTCAGTGACCGCAATCTTATCAATAAATTGAACTGGTTTTGCACGACTGTCCAACACGCCATACAAAGACCAACCCAAAGCAGTGCGCGCAGCCACTGGTTGACTAGTTGTTCCAAATTTAATTTCCAGCGAAACGGACAGGTACCAGTTCTGATTTCCTATTAAGACTAAGGGCTCAGTTTCCTTGTAAACCAGTTCATGAGCAATACCTGTCAAATATTCAAGTTTCATCGCGTCATCTATACTTACGGATTGGGTACCTACACCGAGGTTTGCGATAGAGGAAGCATTGTCTATTGTAAATTCCCTATCCCTATGCTTGCCTCGAATTTTAAATGAAACACGATGAACTTTGTCTTGACGGTTCATCCCTGCACCTTTCCCATAAAAATCTAGTTCAGGACCCGTGACACCTATACGTTCCGAAAGTTTAGAATCTATCAGTGTAACACTGGCACACTCGTCTAAAATTGCTAATGTCTCTACACTGCCTAATGGTCCCGAGACTATAACTGGTATCATTTTTAGAAGTACTTGCTTACGATGTTCACGAGATTGGTTCCTCGAACACACTAAAACCTTACCTCTTTCAGAATCAAGATGAACGTCCTCTGGTTTTGGAAAAGGCTGAACTTCAGGTGAGAGTTGAACAGAACCTATTTCTTCTATTCTAACCGTATTTACAGAAGCAGATTGAACTGAAGTTGAACCTTTCACAGTAGCACCATGCAATAACGGGTGGTGGAAACGGTTACAGCTATCGACATTGCATCGATGATTGCAAGAGCGCCAGTTGTGTTTTTTGTTACTTAAACAACGAAAACATCGACGAGTTTTCGTTACAAACCTCAACTTATCATTAACTGACATTGAACCAAACTTTTTACATCCAGTCAAGGTGTGATGTAAATTACATAAGTCACATTTGAAATTGTCACTATTGTCATTACTGATGACAAATAAATTTTCCTGACGTATGTTTTCTTGTTGTCTTGTTGAGTTGTGGTTGGAAATAAAAGGCCAAACTTTGAATGATTTTTAGCTTCAGATCTAAGAAAGTCCGAAAGTAACTCGAGTTTCGTGCAGTTTGATGGATGTTCTGCAGCATATCGAGTCCACAAAGCACGCAGAAGCGGCGTCAACTTTCCCAACAAAATATTAAATATTTCGGGCGAATACAGATATGGAATCTGATCTAAATGTTTGATGACCGCTACTAAATTATGTACTTGACATGCAAAATGGTTCAAATCTTTAAAGTCGCTTTGCAGTCTAGGCAAAGCTTTAGCTACCGCCAACTCTTGTAAAACTATTACCTCCGGCCTTGCAAATCGTTCTTCAAGAGCTTCCATTATTTCTTCGGGTGTGTTCGATGTAATTAGTAGGGCTGCGACAGACTGCGCGGCCTCTCCACTAAGTGCACAGCGAAGACGCGACATATTCTCAGCATCCGAAAAACTGCCCTTTGTGACGTTAAATGCTTTTTGAAACGAAATCCAATGTAAAGGTGAACCATTAAATATTGGCAATGAAATGAGATTACTTTTATTTTTATGCGTATTACCTAAAGATAATATTATCTGTGCTAACTGTTTGATCTCCGATTGTTTAGAGTTAGATGCGATTGTAGCAGGATGGATCTGTAGATTATTCGAATTAGGATAGGCTGATACCGCAGGCACTGTAACAAAGTCAGGACACCCCGCAGGTACAGCAGACACAAGTGGGACATCTGCCGCCTGGTGTGTAGACTTTTTTATAGCTTCGTTATTCTGATCAGGTAAACTGCAAACCCAAGAATGCACACGATTGCTACGAATACTACGTTCACTTTCTATAGCAGCAAGCTCGATAGGCGTTGAGCATCTTTTTGTTTTTCTAACAATTTTTTTCTCTTTTGAGCAAGTTCATTAAACATCTCCGCCTCTAAATTAACTACAGCCTCGGCATGACGAGCCTCAGCTTCAAGACGGCGTTGTCGAGTTGAGGTGGAAGAAAACTGAGTAAAAGTTGGTGTTACCGATCTTGTACGCTCTCCTTCGACAAAATAAAATTAATATTAATTAATTAATTAAATATCTTGCTGACTATTTTTGGTCCAAATGGTGCAGAGAGTACCTACCTACATTGCTGCCAAGAGCTGGCTTGGGAGCCTGTCCCGACTTGAAGACTGGAGACATAGTCATGATTGTGGATGGAGCGTTGCCCAGAGGAATGTGGCCAAAAGGAAGAGTCGTAGCACTTCACCCAGGTCGTGACAACGTAATAAGGGTGGCTGACGTGCAAACAATAGCTGGTATATTGAGGCGGCCTTTGATAAAACTCGTGCCCCTGCTCAGCCAAGTTTCCCAAGTACCTATCCCCTGAATAAATTAATATTTTTAATACTGTGGTTTCTCCACAAAGGGGGAGGATGTTGCGGCTTTTTTTGTACATATATGTCCTTTTTTATTGATTTATGTTTTTTATACTTTTTGAGTGGTGTTTTGTTTTTAGTTTGTCATGAAGATGGGATTGAGTAAAAGTTGCAGAGAAAAAAGTGTATTTTTGCCTTTACCGATAGTTTCGCTCTAAAGAGCAGTTCCCCGCTTAATAATTTGGTGGCGATTTGTTTCACGCCGAGGAACACCAAATACTATAACTTCAGACAATGGTAATTCATTTGTTGGGGCCAATAACATTCTCAAGCAAGTTTATAGATAAGAAATGGCCCGGGAATTAGCTGATAGATGTATTAATTGGAAATTTATTCCACCAGCATCTCCTCACATGGGAGGATCGTGGGAACGCCTTGTAAGAAGTGTCAAGGTAGCCCTGAAGGCCACCATGAAGGACCGAACTCCAAAATACGACCTTCTTCACACTGTATTACTGGCAGCGGAGGCGCTGATTAATAGCTGCCCATTGACCCATATTCCATCAGACTCGAACTTTGAAGAAGCATTAACTCCATTTCACTTCATTTTGGGGTCGTCATCTGGTTATCGACCCATCCCACTAGCTGTTGATGCTGGAGCATTACTTGGACGAAGCTACTGGAGAAAGTCACAATATCTTGCTGACTACTTTTGGTCCAAATGGTGCAAAGAGTACCTACATACATTGCTGCCAAGAGCTGGCTTGGGAGCCCGTCCTGACTTGAAGACTGGAGACATAGTCATGATTGTGGATGGAGCGTTGCCCAGAGGAATGTGGCCAAAAGGAAGAGTCGTAGCACTTCACCCAGGTCGTGACAACGTAATAAGGGTGGCTGACGTGCAAACAATAGCTGGTATATTGAGGCGGCCTTTGATAAAACTCGTGCCCCTGCTCAACCAAGTTTCCCAAGTACCTATCCCCTGAATAAATTAATATTTTTAATACTGTGGTTTCTCCACAAAGGGGGAGGATGTTGCGGCCTTTTTTGTATATATTTGTCCTTTTTTTTGTTTTTTATACTTTTTGAGTGGTGTGTGTTTTGTTTTTAGTTTGTCATGAAGATTGGATTGAGTAAAAGTTGCAGAGAAAAACGTGTATTTTTAACTTTACCGATAGTTTCGCTATAAAGAGCAGTTCCCCGCTTAATAGTAGGTATGATTGATATAGGCCTGTAATTTCTCACGGACGATTTCTCTCCTTTTCCTTTATATATCTGTACAATTTTCACTTTCTTTAGTGTACTAGGATAGCAACCCCTTCTTATACATCGGTTGAAGAGTTCTGTCAATATGGGGGCTAAAATATACGACACGTTTCGTAGTAAACTGGTAGATGTATCATAAATATATGTGGTGTTTTTAGGAGCGATATCGTTATTTATAATTTTTATTATTTCACTATCCGTGAATGGTCTGAGGTAAATGGATCGCTCGTTAGGTGCAAATACGACAGATTTTATTTCTAGACCGCCAGTGATGTCCGCTGCAGGGGCTCCTGCTTGTTTACCGGCAGTTGAGAAAGCATTATTTACAAAATCGACCAGTTCGAATTTACTACCAAACGCACATCCGTCACCACGTTTCACCACATCGGTGAAATCGGTCCTATCAAAGTCTCCACGACCTGTTTCTTTATTAATTATTGACTTTAATTTTATAGATTAATTTTATTGTTACTAGATTTAATTGCATTAGTATAATATTGAGATTTAGATAAATTTAATTTATTATTGTACAATATTGATATGTCATCGCTTAATGTCTGTAAATAAGTAATATCGGGAAACGATATCTTTAATTTATCTATGTCTGTTAATAATAGTTTCAAATTAATAATATCATCGGTGATCCAATTAGCACTTTGTTTACGAATAGGTTCAAACCTAATCGGGAAAAATGTATATATATGATTAGCAACAATATTGTTGATTTTGTTCGCGAGGCTGTCACACTCGTCAAATGTTTATAGTATGGTCAGCCAATTTACATAATGTAGGGCAACCATAAAGTCCTGTATACGGGCTCGTGTTATCCGCCTACGCTGTATATGCTTGGGTCTACACGATTTGTCAAAACCTGAAATATAGGCACGTTGAGCGAAGTGATCTCCGATATTTGATACTATCACTTGCCCATGGACCCGCTCCGGGTTCAAATTTGTGTTATTTGTGAACGTTGAACTATCGCCAACCACACGTGTAGGTGAATTAATATGTTGTGAAAAATTGTGTGATGTCAAAATGTCATTTAACTTTTTGCGAGATGACGAGTCCACAAGATAGTCAATATTTATGTCACCTGCAATAATAGCATTGTGATTTTCGTCATTAATTTTTGCTAATAATTTGTGTAACAATACTAAATATTCATTAACATTAGTGCAGTTAGAATGATATATTCCAACAACTAAGACATTGTACTTCGGTATATGTACGGCGCATACGTCAAACAGCTGTTCGGCGATAAGTCTCGGTAGTCAAGCCTCACATTTACTTTGAGCTCCGATCGAGTGTAAATGCAGCTTCCGCCATGCGCAATTGTTGGTCGACAAAAACTAGTCGCTATACAATAGTTGTCTAGACTAATACAAGATAGTTGTTGATCCGAGTTCAATGTTCGGTCAATATTAAAATTTCACATTTAAGTTCGTTACGTAGTAAAACTTCTAATCTATTCGTTTTATTGTTTAACGACTGAACATTCTGATGGCAAATAATGAGCTGATCTTTAATATTACATTTAGCAAGTTTAGTTATAATATGTTGGGGACTATTCATAATATATATGTGCGGTGGTGCGGAGGGAGGCGCTAGCGCAGTGTTATTGCCGAGAACCGGTTGAGGCTGGCGCGCTGTCGCCTTGGCTGACCTCAGCCGCGGTTGCAGTTGAAGCGGTGATGCGGTGGCGCGACGACTCACCAGGGTACCGCGCCGCTCCTTGAAACCACTGGCTGATCTCAGTGCTAGGTGGCTAATTTTGGGAGGCCATGAAGTAATCGAACTTACTAGCCGGAACAGTGATTGCAAATGAAGCGCAGTGATCGTGCTTCAATTTTAGTTTATCAACTATGTAGTTCTCACATTCATTTTTCTTTCTCATGTAGGCTTTAATAGAGTCCGCGGTAGTTTCAGCTCGGAAAAAACAAGCGTGGAGCTTCTTGACTCGTTCGATGGTTTGTAGATCCGTGTCCGTTTCGCCAGTGCCAAGTATGACCCTGCGATGAGGTTTCTTTTTGGGCTTGACAACTGTCCAGGTCTCATCCACATCTTTGTGGCCTTCGCCCTCTTTCAACAAAGTGTTTGTGTTAGTTATCAGTGGTGTTTGCTTTTGTTGTGTGGTTTGTTCAGTTTGCTCAGCATGAATCTTTGGTGAGTTACGCGCAGTGTTCGCTGTCGGAGTGCTCAAACGCCGCTGCGGCACTTTGAGGGGCGACATGGTGTTATATTGTAAACGATCGTCTATAATGATATTCGGCACAGGTGTTTTACGCATTAGTCTGAGCTCGCTGAGCTCGCCCTGTGGTCGGACGACCTGCTGCCGCTGGAGCAACGACAGTTGGCGCGGTTTTAGTGGCTGCTGTTTTATTTTTGATAACTACAGATTCACTCGTACCTGGTAGGGTCGATGCTGAGAGCTTTTCTTGAGAGCGAGGTGCCCTTCCATCATGCACGTCCGCGTCTGTTCCTCGAAGAGCATCCAGCTTATCTTCCAGCCGTTTTATAGCTATTGTCATGGACGTAATTTTATCATCAACAGGTTTTAGGCACTTCCGTATGAGTGTTTCAACAAGATCCATATCATTTAACATCATTTGCACACTTTTAATCAATAAATTATTTTATTTGTAAACGTAACCGTCACCGTCGTACCGTCCACCGTGTACGATTTAATGCTACGTACTTCGTTCGCAGTCCTTTCGTTAGAAATCCAAGGAAGGCCAAAAAAATAATTAAAAGTATACGTCTATATTATCAGAAAGTTAGAGGTGTCAGGTCTAAAACTGTAACGTTCTACAATACGAGTAATGTCTTGGTTAATTGCAGTGACTTCATCGCTCTCATGGAGACATTTTTAAACAGTTTGGTGGCTGATGCTGAGCTATTTCTCCCGGGTGCTCCGCAAATATCGTGCGGGAGACGCTGGCTGGGGTGGGGTCTTGTTAGCTGTGCGCGATCGTTATATACCTAAATTAGTTACTGATGTGGATGGCTTAACGGATGATAAGGAAATCTTGATAGTGAAAGTATCTGACAAAAAATTTAGTCTGTGTTGTGTACATACCTCCCAGTTACAGCGATAAGCAATACTTAGATGTACTCACCTGTATTGAAAATGCTGTGTGTAAATATTCAACGCTTCTCGATATATTGATCGTTGGAGATTTTAACTTTAATTCTTATAGTGTCAGTGTTAGGGCACAGTTTGGTTTGTTCACAGATTTTTGTAAAATATATCATCAACACAATATAATTTTGAACTGTTATGGCGTCATGATGGATCTCGTGTTGTCCAATCTAAAATCTGATAACGTGAGTGTATCTGACGATGAGGAAACGTTGGTGCCGGTTGAAGCATACCACCCGCAGTTTGAGGTGGTGCTGTCCATATCGCGTGCCACTGAGATTACCCTTTCATCTTCTGTTATGCCTTATACAAACACTTAAGCTCCTGACTGGAATTTTGGAAAAGCTGATTTATTGTACTCTGGTGTATCTGCTATCGATTGGACTGATGTGCTTGAGCAGCAGGATGTTGACTCTGCTACATATATTTTTTATAGTAAGCTTAACGATACTGTGAGCAATCATGTGCCACTTAGTAAAAATAGTAGCAGAGTCGGCGGTATC
The DNA here is from genome assembly GCA_946251855.1 of Alsophila aescularia. Taxonomy (NCBI): domain Eukaryota; kingdom Metazoa; phylum Arthropoda; class Insecta; order Lepidoptera; family Geometridae; genus Alsophila; species Alsophila aescularia. Next base: position 51,901,509 of record OX276373.1, read on the forward strand.
CACCATGGTACACCTCAGAAATTATAAAAAGTTAAATATTAAGTATTTCCATTTGTGTAAATATAAGAAGCTGGACCTGCAGTTCAATCATGAAGTATTTAAGTACTACAGAACCATATAAAACAGCTTATAGATGAAGCATATTGCCGGCATATCACGTTCGTCGGTAACAATATTAGGCGTGATCCCACACATTTTTGGAAACATGTCAGAGAAAGGCAAAAGAGTAGGAGTCTGCTGAATGAGTATACGCTCGATGGCAAAACAGTTGTTGGCCAGGAAGCGGCTTCAACGTTTGCCGAATACTTTTGCTCTGTCTTCCTCAGTAATTTCCCAGTCCTTGACGCGTAGGCGGCGGCAGCGCGAAGCTCCACCTATGCTGGGGACTCGCGGCTCTTTGCTCTGGACAGTGTCACTGTGGCGGATGTCCGCCGTGCTGTATGTCGATGTAAAAGCATTATCAGCTGCTGGTCCCGACGCTATACCACCTTTTGTTGGTGAAAAATTGTTAGGCTGCGTTGGAGTTGCCGCTCTTGCATCTCTTTAATCTTTCTCTCAGCACTTCTTTCTATCCTGCAAGGTGGAAACTGTCAAGGGTTACTCACGTACCTAAAATTCGGTTATCGACAGATGTAACAACCCATAGGCCTATTGCTTTTCTAGCTATCTTTGCCAAAATATTTGAGTCTGTAATAAATTACTACCTTACTCGCCAATTTTAATCTAGCTATGACAATTCACAGCATGGTTTTCATGTCGCTACGAATACGAACCTCATTGCCTTCGTAGATTCTACAGCCAAAGATGTGGATGCTGGGCTGCAGGTTGGCGCCGTATTCCTTGATTGCAGGCGGGCGTTCGATGTAGTCGTTATTGACCTGCTTTTAGTCAAGTTGTCGACTTTAACAGCCTCCCCTAAACTCTTGAGTTTATTTGCTCACTACTTAAGTGACCAGCGGCAGTATGTACAGCTAAAAAGGTACAGATCTGATCAGATTCTTCATTAGATCTGGAGTAAGTCAGGGTAGTACTCTTGGGCCTACGCTCTTTCTTGCTATGATCAATGACCTTCCATCAGTTCTCAGTTCAGCCCAGTGTTTAAAGTTCGCAGACGATTTAAAAATGTATCAGCCAGTGAGTGACATTGCAGACTGTATGGAGCTTCAGCGAGATTTTGAGTCTTTGGAGGAATGGAGTCGGATGAACACTTTCGTTTAATGTCTCCAAGTGCAAGATTGTCACCTTCTCTAGGTCTCAAACACCTTTGACCATACAATATGCATTAGACGGGTCTGCATTGGATAGGGTGAGTTCCATCCGAGACATGGGACTAATTCTGGATAATCGACTTGATTTCCGAGAGCATGTCATTACTATTTGTAAAGAGGCAAACAAAATATTAGGATTTATAATGAGAACAGCCTCGCATTTCCAAGACATATGGGTTGCAATCATGCTTTTTAACGCGTTTTCGCAGTATGTTGGAGTTTGGTGCGATATTCTGGGATCCGAGTGAGGCTAAATACACTTTGATGATAGAGAAGCTTCAGCGCAAATGCGCTAGGTACGTCTATATACGTATGTACGGATATTACCCGTACCTTTTCCCTTCCCTATTCGTCTCAGGAATGATCGGAGCAGATACATTGGAGTATAGGCGTAAATTACTTCTAGTCATCCACTACTGCCAAATACTGCGCAACAAGGTCAATAATCCGACTGTGCTCTGTACTGTTGGTTTATATGTCCCAAACAACTTCGTTCGCGCCGGGAGCCATCGCTGGCATCAGCTGTTCTCGTGTCCCGCCGCGCGAACTGCTCACGCCCGCAATGCGCCAACTCATAGACTGTTATCAATTTTAAATCTTTTTACGCATGAGTTCCAAAATGTAGATATTTTTAATGACAATTTGAGAACCATTGTTACCAATTTGAATTTATTTTTAACGATTTACTTATGATAGTTAGCGTTTTGGTTTTATACTGTAAGCTTACTATTGTCAACTTGATGAATAAATAAATAAATAAATAAATATAGAAGAAGAATATCTTTATTCTATAGAATACAATAATAATGTTTGCGCTGTTTTGTAGAAAACGAATAAGAATTGTATATCATACCTATATACCTACATCATTTATATCTAAATCACATCCAAGAAGGTTTAAAAATACGGAGCCTGCAACATAATAGTAAGTGAAGCGCCCAAGATATGCCTATCCGCTCGTAAGCTCAAGGTGGCACAAGCCTCACGCCATGTTATGCCGATCGGCCGCCACATCGCAGCAGGAGCTCGACGACCTTATTGTGACTTACTTACCTATGTTCGCAACATGTTTGTTACTTCTTCACGCTGAAACGGCAGAACGGATTTTGATAAAATTAGGTAGTTATAGACACTTTTGTTCCTGGAATAACATGATACTGATCTTTTCATTACCCATCATCTTTGTCCACGCGAGTAAAACCAATTAGTAAAGTCTCAAAAAACATACGTTGTGTGAGTGAATCATATTTTCATGACACACCGACTACCGCACCGGGAGCGTCATGCATAATCTATAATTATGTACAAATAGCTGCTCCCGCGGTTTCACCCGCTGACTCCTGACAGTTTGACACTTTCACCCGCGTGAATGATGATGATGATGATGATGATGATGAAAAGTAGCCTGTGTCTTATTCCAGGATATAAGCTATCTCCATTCCAAATTTCATCAAAATCTGCTAAGCCGTTTGAGTGTGAAGGAGTAACAAACATACAACCTTCACCTTCATAATATTAGTGTGATCAACTAGCTTTTGCCCACAGCGTATCGCGACAACAAGCACAAATTAAAAATGTATATAGCCCCCGACTCCTACTCCCCATTATAGCTAAGAACTATCTCGTTCACATCAGCTTTCAAACAGAAAAAACCGCATCAAAATCGGTCTATTCGTTTGGGAGCTACGATACCACATACAAACACACGGATACATTGATACATACAGTGATACACACCCAAAACTACGCCTCAACCTATCTCCATAACTTTCATCAAGATTGGTTCAGCCCTTTTAATCGTGAAAAATAACAAATAGACAGACTTACTTTCGCTTTTTTGTATTAGTAGGAATGGATGGTCATGCAGCGATCATGTTAAGTCTATTTTGGACTTAAGAGTGACATATACATTTCACGGCGCGTCTGTTGCCAGTCGAGCATATCACCTGTTAAGTGTATTGTTACAAATACTGAATTAATTATTATATTACTAGCTCAAACCGCGGCTTCGCACGCGTGTTCATTTCTCAAGGTTAAAGGTACTCTATTTGCTATTCCAGGACCTAAAATACCAACACACCAACATGGTTAAAAAATCATTTCAGCCTTCAAAAATATTTTTATCGATTGCTTGGCAATGTTGGCATCTAATTATCAGATTACCAAGTGCCCCAGTTTTAAATGTAAGCCCTAAGCTATCCAGCAGTGAAAACCGCATCGCAATCGGTCCAGTAGTTTTATGTGATGCGCGAACACACAAACAGACAAAAAGACAGACAATGTATATACTTTTTTTTTCCATTAACAAATTTTATAAGTAACCTGCTCTGGCTCAATTGTAATTATTTTATTCTTTTTAGTGGTTGTTTACAAAATATCATTTTTATTATGAAGTCATTTTTATTATATATATTGGTATGGATAAAAAGGTTTCAATTAAAATTTCTTTTACATATTTTATTCCATGTAATAAGAGTCATTCCCTCCAGTCTTTTACCATCGTCACGCATGAGACCACAAGGTTCTAAAACAGCCGCACAGTTGGCGCTGGTAAAAGACTGAGGGATGCTATCACTAAGGCTGGAGTGGCGGGGAATCCTTCGTGTGCTTCTGCAACAGAACAAACTGTGGTGACCAAGCTGGTCAACAGCAGAGCCACTCCGGCAACGGTGAGGAGCACAGCACGATACGCCCAAGCGGAGTGACGCTGTAATGCGAAATTCTACCAGAATTACTAGATTCCACTGAATTCTATAAGAGTTCCAGTGTTTGGCGATGGGAGAGCCTGCAGCCACAAACCCGACTCCTACTCACCCACGGCAAGGAGACGGGCTCGATACGTGCTAAATTTACTTTTCCGTTGTACAGAGTATTCTGTGATTGGTATTTTACTTAGCTACATACTTAATTATTAATTTGAAAATTAGTTTTACATTTCTCTCTGTTATTAGGGGATCTGTAGTTTAGGTAGGGAACTGAAATTCACCCACTTGTAGCGGTCGTACTTAGATATCCAATTGAAACTTTGCAAATGTATGTTATTCCACGATACACTAAAGTAGCCCACGCGTGTTATTCCAGTACCAAAAGTACCTATAAAATACAATAATTATACTACATTTCTTCCAAATTCGTTCAGCCGTCAAGTAGTTTTGCTTGGCATCAAATCATCGAATTAAGATACCAAGTACCCCAGTTTTTAAATCAAACCATATGCTATCCAACAGCAGCGATGCGCAATCGATCCAGTAATCTTTACGTGAGGCGCGAACAGACAAACAGACAGACACTTTTTTATAGTCTTACCCAGTAGTCTATTTTGAGCAACTTTGTTTTTTTTTTTAATTATCTTCTTTGTCCAGTTTTTTGGTACTTACTTATCTATATATATACTTATAATAAAACTGTACAATGAAGATAGTAAAATATTTTAGAAGGCTGTTCTGTTTTCCATACTGAAGCCAAAACATATTCTTTTTCATTTTTATCTGTCTGTCTGTCTGTATCTTGGCTAGGTATCACGCCAAAACAACTGAATTAATTTAAATGAAACTTGGTATAATTTGAGTTCATACTACGAGGTAGGACATAGGACACTATTCATCCCGAAAAATTAAACGGTTCCCTCAGGATAGGGGCTAAAAGTTATTTAAATAAACACTAACCATTCTAAAACTACTTGACGGATTTTGATGCAACTTGGCGTAGTTATAGTTTATATGATGGGTGAAAAATAAGAATATTATTTATCCCGAAAAATAAAGGGTTCCTGCGGGTAGAGGTCCAAAATCCGTACATTGAAGATATTTTGTAATTTTTTTTGGAGACCGTTTTATTTTCGTACTGAAGCAAAAACTGTTTCTTTTTTCTTTTTTTGTTATCTTCCTATCCGTCTGTCTGCATTTTGGATGTGCATCACGCAGAAACTACTGAATGAATTCAAAAAAAAGTTGGCATATTTGAGTTTATAATACGTTATAGGACATTGGATACTTTTCATCCCGATAAATTAAGGAATTCCCGCAGGATAGGGATTGAAAGTTATTTAAAAGAACACGTATCACTTTGAAACTAGTGCACGGATTATGATGCAACTTGGCACAGTCATAGTTTATACTTTATATGATGAGTGAAAATTAAGGATAATTTTATCCAGAAAAAATAAAAAGTTCTTGCAGGATAGGGGTCCGAATTCTATACATTGAAGATATTATATAAATTTTTTGGAGGCTGTTTTAAATTCAATACTGAAGCCAAAACTGTTTTATATTTTAAATTTGTGTCTTTCTGTCTGTCTGTCTGTATCCTGGCCGAGCATCACACTGAAACTACTGAATAAATTCAAATGAAACTTGGCATGATTTGAGTTCATAATACGAAGAAGGATTATTTTTTTCATTTTTTTTCATTGGATACTTTTCATACCGGTAAATTAAAGTGTCCCCGCAGTATAGGGGTATTTTATTTGGAGTTGCTACTCATGTTTTGCAGTTTATACTTACTTCCGTAGTTCACCTCTAGGATACTCAAGGAATATTCCTCCAAATTTCTAATCCCTAGGTCCACCGGTTTAGGCTGGGCTTTGTCTGTCAGTCAGTCCGTCAGTAGGTATGCCACGGTACTGTTTTATTTATTTATTTAATAAGCACAGCCACATCACACATATTAAAACACTTAAATCTAATAATACACAATATGCTTTGCTGATATGCGTGACAAGTTCGGCGCGTGCATAACATGTTTTATAGGCATGATTAAAATGATGTAATAAAGCACACATTTTTATTATTCTGCCGAAAAAAGAAGGGCATCTACACTTATAATAAAGCAGTAAGTACCAAAAAATCTGTAAAAGGAACACATAAAAAAATGGGTACTAAAAAGAAGCAACTGAAAATGAATAAAACATTTTTAAGTTTCGTGTCTGTTTGATTGTCTGTTAGTCTGTTCATGCATCACGTAAAAACTACTGGACCGGTTGCGATGTTGTTTTCACTGTTGGATAGCTTAGGATTTGACTTAAAAACCTGTGTACTTATATCTCAATCCGATGAGTAAAAGCCGAATAATCGATAAATGTTGGTATATTGGTATTTTAGGTCTAGGAATAGTAAAAGAGTTCTTTCAACCTAGAAAAATGGCCACGCGTGCGAAGCCGCGGGTACAGCTAGTTGCTTATAAAATATAGTTTTTTTTATTGTTAGGTGATGGTCACTCGGAAGTAGAATAGATGCCCCGACTTTATCTTCATCTTTATGTACCTGTTATTACTCACATTTGCAACCTTTGTCTTTTATCTGGTACTTTCCCATCAACTTTTAAAACTTCTATTATAATATCTATCCATAAAGGGGGCAGCAGAGACAATGTCGGAAACTATAGGTAGGACAATTTCAATTTTTGCCAGCAATTTCTAAAATCTTAGAAAAGGTTATAAATAAACGACTTATGACCTATCTTGAAAAGTTTAACATTCTCTCACCGTCTCAATACGGGTTTCGAGCCGGTCGTTCTACTGAAAACGCGGTGTTAGGACTAACAGATTTAATTATTAATGAATTGGACAATAAAATGAAGGTAATTGGAGTATTCTTAGATCTGGCAAAAGCATTCGACGCTGTCTCTGTACCCATTCTTTTGAAGAAACTTGAACTTAATGGAATTCGTGGCCATGCCCTTTTACTAATGGAAGATTATTTAAGGGGAAGGACGCAGAGGACTAAGGTTGGGGATTTGATAAATCAGGAGGAACAAATAAGCTATGGAGTTCCTCAGGGAAGTGTTTTGGGCCTGAGCTTGTTTCTAGTTTATGGCAATGATCTTTGCAACCTAAATTTAGAACATGGTGAAAAAAAACCTATGCTAATGATAACGCGTTAATTTTTGGATTGAGGGTGGTTTCTGAATGGTTAAGAGATAACCTGCTCTCATTAAATGTAGATAAAACCAAATTTATAGCTTTTACAAATGCTCGTAGTAGAACACCTCCTGTTGATATTAGAGTGCACTCAAATTGTGTAGTAACTCACTGCAACTGCCCAAAGTTACAATGTGTACAGAGTATTAAAGACTGTGGGGTTTTGACCGTTCGTCAATTGTTTATGCTCAATCTTCTCTTATACCAACATAGACAGAAAATTGATGTGGAAAAAACAAGCAAAAGGAGAAGAAAAGACAAAGTTTTCGTGAGAAGAAGGTATAACACTAGGCTTGCCCATCGCCATAGGTCTTTCCTCGAACCTTTTCTGTACAATAAGGCTGCGAAATATGTTACTAATATAGTATCTCTTATCAGAAGAAACGTTAAAGTGGCATTTGTAAGCCTGCTAAAAAATCTTAGCTATGATGAAACTGAGACATTTCTCAAAGTGATTGTTTAGGTGCTGGTCTTCCTCATACCAACATCAAATATGAATACCTAGCACACATACATAAATAATTCACATAACTTTCATCATTTTAATAGTTAAAATTAATATTTAGTATAAGTTTATACACACTGTTTCTGTAGACAGGACACCAAATCCGAGGCTACTGTGTACCTGGAAGAGTAAGCAGACCTACGACACGAGTATAATCTCAGTAAAGGTTCTACTGTTCTATTTAACAGCAACTATTTACAAGCCTTTATCTGAATTATATTTAGATTTAAGACCTTTTTATGTGTTACTTGTATATAATTTTGAAATAAACTTATTATTATTATTATAGGTTCCTCTCCCTCTCTTCAGACTTCACATAACCCCAGAACATGCCATCTTATCTCTGTAAGCTCAGTCTCGAGTTGCGCCATGTGATCGTCAAGCCTAATCGTTCGTCCGTTGTACGTAGTCAGGGTCAGTTGTTTTTGTTTCGGGTGGCCTACGGTAGCCCGGGGATTCTTCGCACTGCCATTTCCGTGACCGCCACCGTGGTGAGGACTAGAGGGCGACCGGGAACTTGGGGCTATTTTTTCTTTGTGCATTTCATCAAAGAGGGTTTGCCCATAATCGCCACGCTGGGCATGCGGGTTGGCGATCGCAGGGCGTAGCTTCTCGCGCCGGTGACGCTGCTGCCCGTCACCAGCCTGTGTCATTTAGCTACGTTTGTTTTTAGGATGGTTATACCTTCATCTGTCGGTCGCCGGAGCCTCGTTCGTTATCCAGCAGGATGACCGCGTGCAGGTGAGGTTGGCCTGGAGCAGTAAGATGATATTTCGCTTCTGACACACCCCATATTAAAACATTCAAACTTGACAATCATTCGAGTTAGTACTAGTTGTTATAATAGATAGGTAAGGTAGGTGGGTATAGGTGTATTCCTTCATATTAAAATTCCAAAACACATTAATGTGGTGTCCATATATCCAATTCAGTCTTTTTTTCTTCCAACTTCAACTTCCATATCTTGAACACGTAAACGAAAAGTCGGTAGGCGTAACATGTGGTGACTCCGTAACATTCGGGAGTGGACAGGCATTACGACGGTGGAACAACTGTTCAGACTGTATCTGGACAAACAAATATATATATTTTTTCCCTCCTCGGAGGTATTGGCAAACAAAAGTTTAAGGAGCTGACTGCCAACCATCAATAATGGAGCGGCACTTTAAGGAGAAAATATCTTGAACTCCATACTTTTTGTTCGAGATGATGAGACGGCGTTGTGGGCAGTTTCGAAATGTACATATTGAAAAAGCCGTTCTGTTTGAACATTATCAACACTTTTGCCCTTTTTGCAACTTTTGACACTACCGATCCTTTCCAAACTGAATGTAGAACGACCTTAAAGTTAAGAGAATAAAGTAGATTTTCCTATGTCAACATGTCATATAAACATGCAAAACGAACGGTAATCGAAACGGTACAGAACGCTAATTTCGCCCACAAATGTCGAAAGCGAACGCCAAATGTGATCATATTTGGCGTTTTTTAACAGTTATTTTCGCCATTTGCTACAAAACGAACGGCCCCTTAGTTATCTATTATGATTGCTACTTTTATGCAAACTCACTGGGCACTCAAAATTATTATAATTTCTCAGGGCGAAAAGCGCAGTGCAATGCCGACATTGCATCGACCTACTAAAGCTGGCGTGGTGCTTACCATCAGGCGAGCGACCTGCTCGTCTTGTCATAGACAGACCCTCTAAGCTAGGAAGTCGATCTAATAATTACACGAACGTAAAAGTTTTTGCAGAGAACCAATAAGCAAAAAAGGGACAAATATGACAAATAGCTTTAAAAAAACTATCACAAAAAGTGTTCGACGTTTTAAGTTATTCTTCAACACAAAAAGTGTCATACAATACAAACACCATAACGACACCTTTTTGCGCATACTTTGCATTTTTACACCAAGAATGTATGTTGAAAATGCGCCTGTTTTGGTTATTTTCCACTTTTTTGAACACCCGACACCTCATTAAAGTTTATGAAGTTCCGTTACTTTTTTATAAATTGGCTGCGAAGGGTGGCGAGACCATAACTTTGATACGTCTTTGGATAAAAGTATTATAAAATACAAAAAACACGTCTGCGAACAAAATTATTGAATACGAGCTGACCGACGCAAAAATAATCACACTAATATTATAAAGGCGATAGCACAGGCGATAGTTTGTATGTATATAAGTGTTCGTGTGTGTGCGAGTGTGTGTGTGTGTGTGTGAGTGTGTGTGTGTGTGTGTGTGTTGTGTGTGTGTGTGCGTGTGTGAGAGAGAGTGTGTGTGTGTGTGTCTGTGAGTGTGTGTACGTATGTTTGTTACTATGAAATTTGGTACGGGGGTAGCTTATACTCAGTATTAACAAATCGTCTACTTTTTATCCTGGAAAAATGTACCTGAGGGACGTGGGTAACACCGCGGGGAGCAGCTAGTTTTTAAATAACATATATATATATTTTACTTTAATAGGCAACATTATAGTATAGTAATTATACATGAACTTGTATAATCTAAAATTGTATTTTTTTAAAGAAGCGTAAATGAAAATTGCTTCTCTTTAGTAAAGTTATGTGCGGAAATCCATCGCCCCATGCTTCGGAGACACGGGCCCGTTAGTCGAGGCCCCCGGGCGGCCTGTCAAACTCTGACATCAGAGGCCAGCACTATCTCATACTTACAACAAGCAAGCAAACATCACACATATCTTAGAATCATCTCCATTGGAGAGTTAATCCGTTTGGGAGCTACAATGCCACTTAAAGACAAAAAAGGCATACTAAAAATCACTCTCTAGATACTATTCCGTAGAATAATAGTCAGAATATATGGAGATGAGATTCATCATCATCATCAGCCTATGTTTGTCTACTGCTGAACGTAGGCCTCTCCTAATGCACGCCACTAAGCTCAGTCTTCAGCTCTCCTCATCCATTTTCATCCAGCTTTTCGTAGGTCACCGCTCCACCTGGCCACTGGGTGTCCTACACTACGTTTGCCTAAACGTGGTCTCCACTCGAGAACTCATCTACCCCAATGGTAATCGGTTCTTCGAGAAATGTGACAAGCCCATTGCAGCTATTGCTTGCTTATCCTTAGAGTTACGTCGGTTACCTTGGTTCTCTGTCGGATATATTCATTACAAATCTTGTCCTTCAGTGAAACTCCAAGCATAACTCTCTCCATAGCTCGCTAAGCGAACTTAAATTTGTGGACTAGTTTGACCGCGTTTCGGCTCCAAAGGGCACACAGACCATCATGTGGTTGGGCATGACTGGTAGGATGCACTGATTGAAGACTTTTGCCTTCAGGCACTGCGGTATGGACGACGAGAAGACTTGACGAAGCTTGCCGAATGCTGCCCAATCCAGCCGAATTCTTCTGTTGGCTTCCTTCTCAAAGTTGTTCTTACCTATTTGTAATATTTGCCCAAGTTAAACATATTATTGAATAACTTCAAGAGGCACACCATTGACTGCAATCGGTTCCGGGTCAATAAGATCGTTAAACATGATCTTGGTCTTATCTTTGATCATTCCGAGACTTTGATTGAAACTTTGATTTGATGCGTCGAGAAGCATCAACTAGGCTGGTCAGCATACTTTGCAAGACTTGAAGTGACTCCGCCATTAGGACGATATCATCGGCAAATCGTAAGTGTGAGATGTTCTCGCCATTGATATTAATGCCCATTCCTTTCCAATCCAGCGTGTGTGATGTGATGAGATTGATGAGTATGTTCTCAATTAGGCAGTATTTTTTTGTTTACTTCCGGGATAAATTCAGGTAACGCTAGAGGGTATAAAGCTATTTCAGGGAATGATTTGGAAAAACTTCGTTAAATGTCCTGCCAGAACAGCTTGCTTGCATAATTGCTACGAGGAAGTGCTGGCCTCTGTTGTTAGAGTCGTCATGCTGCGCAGGGGCCTCTGACATGACTTCACGACTAATTATCCATTATTTCAACAAAAACAATCAGGACCGACAGCTTAACGTGCGCTCCGAACACTGACGTAATTCAGTTGTCTATGACTCCGAAGCACGGAGCATTGAAAACACATGCTACCACACGGTCCGTATCTCCAATAACGCAAAATCTCAAGACAATAGTCTTGAACCAATGCACCTTACCTCTGATGACGTAGGGAGCCGAGACATGGATACTCACGATATGACTAGTTGGCTAATTTAAAGTCGCTCAGGATGAGAGGGCTCGGAGATTCTCTGGAAAAGGGTCAAATCTGGAACACGGACAGAGGATCTTTGTCGACATAGCCCATAGGATAAGCAAGCTGAAGTGGCAGTAGACGATCATATTTGTCGAAGGACCGTTGGGGTAGATGTGTTCTTGAGTGGAGACCGTGACTCGTCTAACGTTATGGAGCGATGGTAATTTATGGTGGTTGGCTGCGAGCGGAAAATAAGGGCTAGTGGCGTGCTTTGGACGAGGTCTGTTCAGTAGTGAGCTGACATGGTCTGATGATGATTATATAGGATAACACTGTAGAAAACTGATTAAAAAATAACACTGGAGAACTGTGATACAAAAATCCTGGGATCATCAGACCGTGTCAGCTCACTCCTGGACAGACCTTCATCAAAATTATTTCACAGGCTTTTCAGTAAATCCATTTGTAGTACTTGTTTTTCTCTGTATACAAAAATGCACGTTAGCTGTGAAGTCATATTAAGGGTAAAAAGGGAAGGAGCGGTAGGTCCACACTATGCAAACATTAAAAATAGAGCTACCCCGCCCTAGCGAGAGAAAAGACGTATTTTTTGTAGCAATAAATCTGTCAGTAGGTGTCAAATGGGCTTGTAGTGCCACTGGAAATTAACCCTAATTAGGTAAAGGTTAAAACTAGTGATTTTAACTAAATATAGTAGACGCTTAATTATAAACAAGACAGGCAGGTATATCTACCTTAATTATAAACAAGACAGACAGGTATGTCTATCTTAAAACTGCTCAAAATGAAACTGCTCTGACTTTTTACCTAATACCCTTTAAAACATCTTCTGCGAAATAGACTTGTATGTCTGTTAGCGCAACATAAAAACTATTTCACCGATTGTGATACGGTTTTCACTGCTGGATAGCTTAGGTTTTGACTTGAAAACTGGGGTACTGGGTATCTCAATCTGATGAGTAGAAACCAATTGGTAAAAATCTATTTGACGGCTGAACGAAATTTGAGACTTCGTAGGTACTTTTGGTTCGGGAATAACACACCAGAGAAATGTTTTTACGGGATCACAAGTACCTACTCGTATAAGATACAATATACCAAAAATCATTCAGCCTTCAAAAAATTTTTATCGATTGCTCGGCTTATACTCATCGGAATGAGATACCAAGTACCCCAGTTTTTAAGTAGTCACACTCTAAGCTATTAAACAGTGAAAACTGCATCGCAATCGGCCCAGTAGTTTTTACTAGATGCGCGAACAGACAAACAGGTATACAGTCAGAAACGAGTTTAATTTTTTTTATAATATTTTTTTGTAGGTTATTTAAAGTACCCTAGGACCAATTTTATTACTAGTGCCTCTGTGAGCTGTAGACCTCTTAAAGTTTCTCTTATCATTTTTTTATTTGAATGACCATTTAGGAACTATAACGATTTAAAGTTGGCTAGCAACCATTCTCAGTCGGGTTAGTTTAAAGTGCGTAATTATTTTTTTTACTTTTGAGGTTGGGAACCCTAAAAAATTACGATACGGGCAACGATCGTTACGATGCTGTTCGTAGAACATAAAAATATATATAGTTAATAGACTATTAAAAACAAAAGAAGCTGCATTTTTTACCTCCAATTAAATCAAGAAGTAATAAATTTACTTGACAGACTCCATCTATTCTGTATTGTAAGTGCATCCAATTTACCATTGTAAGGCAAGAAACTACTAACAACCCCTTCAATTTGGCGCTAAATTGCTAATGAATTTAATTGGATCTCTAGGGACTGCTCGCTTGGAAACCACTGCGTAGTGAATCGACACCTGCTAGGAACAACACTGTAACTCAGTTTTTGTCAATTGTAAGCCACAGTCATATTTATGCTGAGAATAAAATTCTTTATTTTATTATCTTAATGAGGGAAATCATTGTAAGTTACACAAAACTTTTTATATCAGGCATTAATAACAAAAATTTAAATAATTGCAATTCAAGAAACTGTTTTATTCTTGGTGATTGCAGTTTTTAATGAAAAATAATTTCATCGTATCTATGGTTATGATGTTTTCATTCGTAAATACCCAATTCAGGAAGTAAGTCCAAATATTGTAACTCTAGTTACAATTATTTTCTTTGTGGCGAGTTTGGTTAATAAAGACATGACGTATAATATTGCATTGTCATCCAGTTCTAAGCTGTTTCAAGTTTCAAGTCTCTATCTCATCGGGCAGTTTGTTTAAAATCACTTATTGTGGAGGATGCCAGCTTTCGGCTTCTAAGACTTTTAAATGTTAAATGCCGCGGACACGAAATCTATCTACATTATTGACTATATAAATAATTTAATTCATTCTTATTAAAACAATAACATTCTGGAACTGTTATTAAAATAAACACAATTAATATGAATAGAAATGACTGGAAATAGCTGTGAAAGACTTTTAAAAGTTAAATGCTGCGGACACGTAATCTATCCACACTATTGACCATATAAAATAATGTAATTAATTCTTATTAAAACAATATCTTTCGGGAATTGTAGTTAAAAAAAAAGAATTAAAATGAATAGAAATGACCGGAAATTGCTGTGAATTGATACTAATTACGAATTATAGTGTTGACACTAACTCGTAATTAGTGCAAAATCGATAAACAAAATCGTTTTAAAAAAACCACAGGCTTTCTTAGTTTATTCTAATCGAAATCCTTTCAGTAGGTATATTATTTTATGATATTTGTAATAAACAAGAATAAACGCATACTTAATTTATTATTTGTTGTATAAACGTTTCAGTTGTTTAGGTACCAAGCTAATGACAAGAGCCGAGAAGAGCCAGGGTTCGAGTCTCAGATTGAGTACCTAAGTGCCTACTACTAGGTATAGCAGGTATAGGTAGGTAATAATACTTTATAAATGATATTAAACATGATCGTAAAGTAAAGGTACCTACATAATATATCAGTTTAATATTAGATTTCAATAATTATCTTGGCTCTATTATTCCCTTGAACATAAACCGTGTCATAATCTAACGAAAGTCACATAACCACAAAAGTTAACTTTATTTCCTCATAACTTATTTTTGAAAAGTTCCCAGAGAAAACTAATAACACACAAAAGCTTTTAACATAATGCTTTAAAAATAATAATACTGTTCAGTTGTGTCCGCGATAATTTTACATCGAGCCTAAGTCACTTTGGAGATCTGGCAAAGTTCTTTGGTATTTTGTACTCCATAGGTTCTTTTGGTCCTGGAATAACACATAAGTTGGTAACTTTTAACCCAAAGAAATGACCACGCGGGCAAAGCCGCGGAGTATATAGTACCTAATTATGTACATGTACCCGCTCCATCGAAACGTTCAGCCATGAAATATTTTTTATCGATTGCTGGCTTCGGCTTGCTGGCTGGCTTTTACTCATCGGGTAGAGATACCAAGTACATCAGTTTCTAAGTCAATATCTAACAGTTAAAACCGCATCAAAATCGGTATTTTTTACATAATGCACGATTAGACATTTCTTTCGCCATTGTTAGTCATGGACAAAACTAACTGTGGCTGGCTATTTTCCTTTCGATGACATGAAAAAGACTCTAACAAATTAAACTGATTTTTCAACGTAAGTAATCACAATACTGGGACTTCAATAAAGGCAATTTACTATCAACAAAACAACCTGCTCTTTATTATGCAGAAAAACATTCAATAACAAGGGGTGAAATAGCACAATTATGTCTAATTTTCTACACAATTTCCGATTCGACTTGCCCCCAGAACATTGGGTAACAAGCGTGTAATCATTTATAATCTGTGACGGATAATCCCTGATGATTTGATTTCACCCTTTTAGGGTGAACAATCCGGGGTGTAAGGTGACATGGGCATTGATTTAGAAGTTTGTAATTTAATATAATAAGATAGATACAAATAAATTTTGCAAGTTCCTGTATAACCCAGTTAATTGACACTTGAATGAACTAGCTATAGATAATGGCATGTGGTTTTTCCAAGTGTTTCATCTAGTAGCTGATTATATTGACATAATATTATAGTAAGTTGTTAGATAATAAGGAAAAAGATATTTTTTTTAATATGGTTTTTTGTAAAATAATTTAAAAATCATAAACTATGCTAATATAGATGTCGCAGCCATAACATAGAATTGATAACTTCGTGATATAGTCGATAATTTCATAAAAAGGCCAGCCAAAACTGAAATTGGGATCGCTTTTGGATTTTGGATCTGAAGTTGGGACCTTTTTTTGCTGCAATTATCTTTTAAGCTTTGTTATTTTATTTTTTCTTATAATTATTTATGTTTGTAATTGTAGGAAATAAACATATTTCTTCTTCTTCTTCTTCTTTTAGCGATAAGGCCGCCCATTGTTACACTTCTACTATATTTATTTTATTATTATTCTACTAGGTATTGATTGTTTCTTTATCATTGGTGTGTACAAAAAAAAAGACGAGTTTATCTATATATCTATCATATTGTTGAAACATCAACGTTAAATCATAATTATTTCAATCCACGTTTGGCCATATCATTTAAATATAATTAGTATAGGGTTTCATGATACCAAAGGTGTATAAACAGGTAAGATTCAAGGCGAAAAAAACATGAAGACGAAGGAGGAAGCAAAGCGTATCCGTTGTGACCAAGTCGGGTATCCGCTCTCGCCTTCTATTTTACGATATGATCGCTAATGTTTGACCATATCATGAAGTAGCCGTGCGTGTATCTTTTCATATCATCAGGCCAAACCATTTCATGATGTCACCGATAATTTCATAATGATTTCAAGGATATTTGACTGACTAGCACTGACTTGATGTATTTATGTATGTATAATTATACACTTATATGTATGTAAGTTTATAATTACCTAAAGCTATATATTTTAACATAGTATTTAAGTAACTATTACTATGTAGTTTATTTTATATTTTATTTATTTCTTATTATTTACATTAAATTTGTATATAAATTTAATATTGTCACACAACCGACCCTTATTAGCAATTAACTTCTTTCCATCCTAAGGTTGTCTGGAAGAGATCACTATGAGCGATAAGACCGCCCATTGTACCTGTTGTTTATGTTATTTATATTTTGTAATTTGTTTAACTGTGTGTCAATAAAGTGTTATTGTATTGTATTGTATTTTATTGTATTTAACAAAAAACGGATTCAACACCGGCAAATGCAAAGTGAAGCATCCAAGATATGCCGATCCACTCGTACGCACAAGCCTCACGCACACACTTACACCATGTCATGCCGATCGGCCGCAAAGTCGCAGCTAGATCTCAACCTAGTTAGTTGTGTTGTTTCTGCTAAGTTCTCACGAAAAAACAATGCTGACTTTTCTGATGAAATTGTGTATCAACCACAAATTATCCACTCACGCACACATATGCAGCTACCATTATTTTTCACTAGTTTGTTTGGTGGTGTTTCTTTTTATACGACTGCCCAAAAAAATAAGTGTAATGTTTTTAGGATTCATGTATGGATGTATGTATGTATGTATGTATGTATGTATGTATGTATGTATGTATGTATGTATGTATGTATGTATGTTTCTGAGTTTTTTTATTCCACCATAACTTTTTAATGCCCCAACAGATTTAGACGTATGGGGTATCGTTAGAATCCTTACATCCCCCCCCCCGATTAACATTGGCTATTTTTTTTTTTAATTCAATGTCGTGGCAGTATGGCTCCATTTTCGAATGAAAAAGATTTCCTTTTTTCTTTAAATTTTACAATATGGATATCAAATTAAAGGCCTTGATAAGCAAATTCCAACAGTATATAATTTATTGGCAGGACAGGCGTGTTTTTTTAGCTTTTAAGCTAGTTATTACATACTTGGGTACTGGCCCGAGGTTAGAATTCGGTGTCAAAAGAACAAATTAAGTATTATTGTATTCCAACTATTTCACTCCAAGCACATCCGCTGAAATATGTACACCTTTATGAACTAACCTCGCTTCGAAATAATTAAATTAAATTCAACTCTACCCCTTTGGCATACAAACTTTTCGAACAGAAAGCGAATGTTGCAGATATAAAGCTCGGGTTACACTATTCACACGGGTTATGAAATTGATGACGTTATGTGAAGCCACCTTATCGGTGGCGTTCCGTTACTGGATGCCACAGAATATTATTATATTAGTGCCTCTGTGAGCTGTAGACCTCGCGCGTACAAACATTTTTGCAAACAGTCTAGCGGTGCACAGTAGCGCCATCTAGTTACCTTATTGGAAACATTAATAACCAAGGTGCTCCATCAATCCCTACCTAGTAGGTAAAGGACTGATTCCACTGGTAGAAACCTAAAAGTGAGCAATTTACTGCATTTTGAGGAGCTATTCTGCTCATCACGCCGGTGATCCTCATCAGATCTTCACCAATTTTTTATGAGACCAACTTTAAGTTCCTACCTCTCAAATAAAAAACCATTGAAATCGGATTTAATAAGGCGGAGATATTTAGTAGCCTCCTTCTTACCCTTTTTTGGGGAAGTACGCCCCCAATCAAAAATCCCTGACGACTAAAAAAACTGAAAAATTGTATAACCTGTAGGTATACCAAGTTTCGTCTAGATCGGTTGAGAAATGCGACCTGTAAAGTTACAAAAGTTATAAAAGTTACAAAGCAACAAAATAAAGAACTCGTAAAAGCTTATTTTTATTAATTTAATATTATATTATACTTATATAATATTGGTATGGATATGGATGGATGTGGTTATAATCTAGTAGCTGCGCCTCGTAGTTTTACCCGTATGGACTATGAATGATCTTAGATGATAAAAGTATCCTACCTGTGTGTTTATTCATCAACAGCCTGCATTAGTCCACTGCTGGACACAGGCATCTCCTAATGCACGCCACTGAGCGCGATTTTCGGCTCTTCTCGTGTAATTGCTGTCAGCTACTTTACGCAGGTCGTCGCTCCATCTAGCCGGAGGACGTCGTACACTACGTTTGCCTATCGTTGTCTCCACTCAAGAACTCACCTGCCCCATGGATTTTCAGATCTTTGACTTACGTGACCAGCCCATTCCACTTCCACACGCCACTTCAGTTTGCTAATTATTTTGTTTTCTTTAGATTTTCTTTCTTTTTTCTTTTCCTTCTCTGCCAGATCATCTCGTTTCGGACGCGGTCCCCCCGAGCATAGCCCGCTCCATAGCTAGCTGAGAAAATATAAATTTGTGGACCAGTATCACAGTCTGTGACTACGTTTCGGCTCCTTAAGGCACTGTTTAAAGACTTTTGTCTGTAAGCATTGTGGGATGGCGACAAGAAGACATGGCGAAGTTAGACAAATGCTGCCCAGACCAGCCGAATCCGCCTTTCGGCTTCCGTTTCGAGTAACATTTCTGCCCAACATAAAAGTTTGCGCTAAATAAACATCATCATGTCAGCTCTTTGGGGGAGGCCTATGTTCAGCAGTGGACTTCTAAAGTCCACTGCTGAACATAGGCCTCCCCCAAAGAGCGCCATGACGAGCGATCTTGTGCCACCTCCATCCACCGACTTCCTGCGATGGCTACAATGTCATCGGTCCATCGTGTGGGGGGTCTCCCCACACTTCGCTTGCTTGTTCGTAGTCGCCATTCGAGAACCTTTATTCCCCAGCGGTTGTTGGTTCTGCGAACTATATGGCCTACCCATTGCAACTTCAACTTGCAAACTCTGAGAGCTATGTCGGTAACCTTCGTTCTTCTACGGATTTCCTCATTTCTGATTCTATCACGTAGTGAAACACCTAGCATAGCTCTCTCCATTGCGCGCTGCGCAACTTTGAGCTTTTGTATGAGACCAATAGTTAGCGACCACGTCTCAGTGCCGTATGTCATCACTGGCAACACGCACTGATTATAAACTTTCGTCTTGAGGCTTTGCGGTATCTGCGACGAGAAGATATGGCGTAATTTCCCGAACGCTGCCCATCTGAGTTGGATTCGTCGGTTGACCTCTTTGTCGAAGTTGGATGTACCCAATTGGATCGTCTGACCCAAGTAGACATAGTGATCAACAGCTTCGATAATATCGTTCCAAACATAAACCGGCATGGGTACGACATGGGCATTTGACATGATGTTCGTCTTGTCCATTTTCATTTTAAGACCCACCTGTTGGGAAAAAATATTGAGGTCACTGAGCAATGTGCTTAGGTCTTCCAGGGTTTCAGCCATGATCACTATATCATCAGCAAATCGAAGGCGAGTGATGTATTCGCCATTGATGTTAACATCAAATCCGTCCCAGTTCAGAAGCTTGAATATATCTTCCAGTGCAGAGGTGAACAGTTTCGGAGAAATAACGTCTCCCTGTCTCACCCCTTTTTGCAGCTGGATAGAATTCGTGCTCTGATACTGAAGACGAACTATCATGGTGGCCTTGCTGTACAAACACTTCAACACTTCGATGTACCGTTAATCAATCTGGCACCGCTGTAATGACTATAGCACTGCCCAGATTTCGACTGAATCAAAGGCTTTCTCGTAGTCCACAAACGCTAGACATAGTGGCCGATTATACTCTTCGGTCTTCTGTATAATCTGCCGGAGCGTATGGCGTATGGTTCTAAAGCCTTTCCGGAATCCAGCTTTTTCGGGAGGCTCAAAGTCGTCAAACCTACGAGTGGTACCTACGGTTTGTAACTCTCGAAAACAACTTATAGACGTGGCTCAGCAGCGAAATGGGCCTATAATTCTTCAAGAGGGTTTATCACCTTTCTTAAAGAACAAAACCACTACGCTCCTGTGCCACGCCTCTGGTTTTCAGCTTCGTCAACAGGCTTTGCCCAATAGACAGATCTCTTGCGAACACTTTGGAGCCCTTGTTCCGCTCTATTTCGTTCTTAATACATTAAGAACGAAAAAAATGAATTTTTCATGTTTTTTTTTTTTATGTTTTTTTCTTTATTCTTTTAAAAAAAAAACTTTTTTCGTTCTTAGTTATTATAGGAACGCAAATCGTGTCGCATTGACTTGGAGATCTGTTTATTAAGCAAGCTGTAACTCGACATATCCACTGAAGACTGCAGCCTCATCTCGCCTCGTTCTGCCATAAGTTTGAGTGTATGCTCAGAGAGTTTCTGTGTTCTTTTTTTGCGGGGGGTCTTAAAGAACTACGACCCGACCGCGTGGACAATTTCCACCAGCCCGTTATTTAGTTCGTCCACTGTATCGCATTCGGTAAGGATTTGGAAGCGATTTTGGAGCTCCAACTGAAAGCTCTCGGGGTTTTGGATTTGGACAGGACTTGGGCGAAGAGTAGATCTCATCAAACGAGACCTCTCCAGCTTTACGTTGATATTCAATGAGCCACTTACCATGCGGTGATCTCTGCCGGTCTTAACCCTGTTGATCACAGAGACATAATTGAATATATGCTTATTGGTCGTCAAAATGAAATCTATCTCGTGCTCAAATCCAAACTGCCCTATTCTCAGTTCATCGCCATTCCTCATGCCCAGCCGTGCGTTGTAGTCCCCCATCACCACTGTGAAGTGTGTTTTCGGGGCATGTATGGCATTAGAAATGTCGTCATACATAGCCTCCACTTCATCGTCCGGGCGTTTCGAGTGTTGGGCGTACACCTGTATGACCTTCAACGAATACCGTTCGATAATTCTGAGTATAAGGTATTCCACCCTGCTTGAAACGCTTTCGATCTTCACAATGTTGTTGACGAGGGACTTGTGGACGAGAAACCCGACACCCATGTTGGGACTGCTGGTCGCCCTCCCGGTAATAGAGTAAGTTGCCGGAATTGAAGGTCACCGTATCCTCTCCCTCTCTTCGGACTTCTGATAACCCTATAATACATTTGGAGCTTATGGGTGTCGAACTCACATCAAACCTGAATTTTGGGTCTTATACTGAATCCAAAGCGAAGGTAGCTGCAAAAAAACTTGGTTTTTTGTCTAAGGTTAGGCGGTACTTCACACCGGGACAGCTTTTGAATCTTTATCAAGCACAGGTCCGATCTTGTATGGAGTACTGCTGCCACCTCTGGGACGGTTCGGCCAAGTATCAGCTCAAGTCTTTGGATTCAATTGAGAGACGTGCTATCGCTCAAGCTTAAAGTCGATACTAGTGCTTCGGACCATTCGGTGATCTGTTCCGGTATTAAACCTGTTAATCACCGAGTCATCTCAGAACATGTGCTGTTTTTCGTCATGATAAAGTCAATCTTATTTTGAGCAACGCCCTCTTTCCTCTTTCTCTGGCTGCTTCTTAAGACCAGGCTCCAATATTATACGCTTTATATTAGCTTCACTTGTATGTTTGTATGTTTGTTACCGACTCCTTTCGACGCTATTTTGACCCACTTTAAACGGTCAGATTTCATTCAAATTTTGCACACCTGTCAAAGACCGATGACAATGCAATAATTCGAAGAAAAAAAAAGCTCTTATAAATTAACCAAACTTAAAAGTAGAAAATAAATTATAGTTAAAAAAAAAACTAAAAAACACGATTTATATAACGTAATGGCACCAATAATCGACACTTTAAGGAGGACGTGAAGTTTCATATGAAATAAAAGAAATAAAAAAATACTTAGAACAGTAAATTGGAGTGGGAATGATAAAAAATATCGTTAAAAAATGATATATTTGCCTATTAGTAACTGAAAAGAAGTAGATTTATAGAAAAAGCGAAATAACCAAAAATATTTTGAATCTCCAGTAAACGACACCGAATACCCAGTAGTCAACACCCATTTATCGACATTCACCAGTGAACGACATCTAATTATCGACATTCACCAGAGAACGACATCTAATTATCGACATTCACTAGTGAACGACACCTAATAATCGACATGAATGCAGGGATGCAGGCATTCGGAATACATTTTTCATTTACTTCACGGGACGGGATATGAATTTATTGTGTAATAAATTAAACACTTAAATATGTTTACGTAAATTTATTACAGACATGAGTGAAATTTTTCAAATGTTAAACATGTCTCATATTTTTAAATGCAGTGATAAAATTATATTAAGTTAAACTACTACTAGGTAAACTACTTACATCTAAATCAGGAACATCAATAAACTTAGGTGTATTAGGTAACTTCAAATAATATTAATATGTAAAATCTCAACCAATCTTTTTTAATTCCTAATTATCAGTCATTGTCATTGTAACCTTCGTAACTATTAAATTAACAATGTTTTACCTAAGAAAATTAGTCTCAAATCGTATCACATATTATTGTAGTAACTATATATAGCTACTACTCTTTACTTATTCTATATTAAAATTCTGAATCAAAAACATCAATGAAATATAAAGTATGGTTTACTCTTAATCAGTCTATACCTAGTCAATATAGTATATTATATGACTTTATCGGTAAAAATAGTAATAATTAGTGCAATTAAATGAAAATAAATCTCAAAATAGTAGTACTTACTCACTACATATTTTAATATAATGTACAACCATTATAAAAATATTTAGTAAGTCGAAAATATTTTAAGGATGATATATTATATCGGGCAAATATTTGTCCATCTCAAATATTATATAAAAACCTCTTTTGTTTAGACATATGGGCTCCTTTATCACTTCAATTATTTCTTCACGGCTGTACAATATTTTATCAGGGGTATTAGGCCATCGAAACGTATTTCCTTTGGTTAATATCATTGTACTTACTTCGTATTTATCGCCTGTTAGCACATTTTCCACTTTTCCTGGAAAATATTCACCCTCGTACATCACTATTACGAAATTTCCTGTAAGTATGTTTTTGCTTTCCTTCGATCCCGGGACTTGTAAAGAAATCAGTTTGCTTATAGGTAAATTATCTGTATCTGGATCTGATAGTTTGTAGCTGGATTTCTCCAAACATATTTTTTTTGATACATTTTCTATTTCTGATCTTTCATCATCTTCTAAATTATAACTAGCATCACTTTCAGCGTATGTAATTTCTAAATCAGTGTCATCAGACGTCGATTCTTCTCGAGTTCTTTTGTTTCCTTGTACTTTTAATTTCGACTTATTTCTTTTATCTTCAATAAGTTGTTCTTTTATTTTCTTTTTTTCTAACCTCTTCTTAGCTCTCTTTTCTTTTTCCTCCTGGTTTTTCTTTTTTTCTTTTTCCTTCTTTTCATAATATTCTTTCCACGCTTTGCTTGTTATTGTCGACGGTATTTTTTCTCGTGATCGTCTTTTTTTCTTACTTACTTCGTCCTCAGGCCAAAAAAGACTTTTCTTGAATGGAGTTGGGACTGTTACACCTAGTACAGTTGCTATATACTGTTTATGTGGTGTTGTATTATTACTTCCGGTATAGTTATTAGGTTCTTGAGTAGAAATGGGTTGTTCTTGAGATGATTGTAAATAGGTGTCTATGATTGTTTCAGGTAATAAGTCAGGTGGTGTCTTATGTAAAGCGTTTGACTCTTTTGCAGGCAAATTGAGAATAACATCAGAACTATGTTCGATGGGAGTAGTTTTTTGTTCTTGTCTACTAACATTTGATGATGAAGATGGAGTATTTTTTAGCTCTTCTGTCCTTGTCGCTGAGGGATTAGAGACAATATCATGCATGATATCATCTTGAGATTTATTTTCAGTCCTGGTGTTATCACAACTTTCTTCTTCTTCTGCAGCCGAACTAGGAAATTCATCTGGCAATAGAGTTGGTGGTTGTTCATTTAAAATATCTTCATTGTTTGTAGGTAAATTGGGAAGACAGTCAGACCTATTTTTGGCCCAAACCATATACAAAGCCATATCTTCATTAGGGAGACTGCTCTCAAGTGTATGCCTGTCTTTGTAAAAAAAACATTGAATAGTTGTAATTTCTGTTCTGAAAAGATTTTTACAATTTCTCTTTCTAAATATTTCACAAATTCTGCTCGTGCTGAATCAATGTCTTTTTCGGTAGGTGATATATGCTTTTGCCGAATTTTTGACATGTCAATATAATCAGGCCCGAATGGAAAAAGGCCTCCAGCACGAAATCCATTTTTTATGCAATCTTCAGTAATATTTGTGAGAGCTTTCTGGAGTACTGGTGCAAAATTTTCTTTGCGAAGATTTTGTCCAAGGTTCTCCATTTTCCATTCTTTTACAGCTTTTTTCCAGTATACTTTAAGTGGTCTAAACACAGATAAATCCATTGGCTGAAGAATGTGAGTAGAATTGGGGTGTAAAGCTATGAATTCAATCCCATTTTCAGAGCAAAACTTTGATAAATGTAAAGTGAGATGGGATTTATGGCCATCTAAAAATAATAATACTGGTTTTTGAATATTATTTTGTTCTAACCAGGGATTGAAGATATTTGTTACGTATTCAAAGAACGTACTACTGCACATCCAACCGTTTTCTGACTTTCCTATCGCCCATTCATCGGGAATGCCGGCAGAGATGGATGCAGGAATTCGTTCATAATTGTAAATGATCATAGGAGGCGCAAGTACACCGGCAGCATTTGCTGTGACCAGAACAGTCAAATTATCTTTCTCATCGCCACAGGCGCTGTAGAGATGCTTTTCCCCTTTTTTGGCAAGAACACGACCAGGTTTTGGCGACAAGAAAAAAGCGCTTTCGTCGGTATTGAATACTCTATTTGCGTCGCTTAGAATACTTTTTAAATTATTTTCCTCCAGATAATTTTCGATTTCTTGAAACCAGTTTCTTATGTCATTTTCAGTCACGTTATCTCGAGCTCTTGTCAAGTTATCTGGTATTTTTTGGGTCAATTCCGGATGTCTCTTAAGAAAAGACTGAAACCACTTTTTACTCGGTCTATTATTTGTGAAAGGATTTGGTCTCTTCTGTTCGGTTATAATTTTTTGCACACTGTCCAATAAATTATCTTTTGTCATTGGAATATGTCTTTCAGATAATGCTATTATCCATCTCACTAATATATCTTCTTCTGTTTTTGTCAGTACGGTACTCGGTCCCATAGTGCAACCAATTGGAGTTTTTCCTGTGACTTTATCATGAAGAGTAATTCTAGGGACCCCAAAATTTTTAGCTGCAACTGCAATCTTTTCCCCTTTTTTAACGGCCTCAATGGCCTTACCCATTTGTTCCGGGGTATACATTTTTCTCGGCGCCATCTGTGAAAACCAAATATCGACACATTCATATCCAATAATCGACACTTTGTCGATTACTGGTAAATACACACCAATCAGTTTCTTTCAAATATGAAGTAAATAAATAAAGAAAAAACAGCTAGATTCCTTTAAAAATATAAACACTTTAAAAATAATTAGAATCGACATTATGTCGATTATTGGAGTAAAAGTCATTTAACGGTTACCAGTTATCGACACCGGCTTTTTCATTAAAAATAATGTAACCTCAAATTGTATAACTGTAAAATTATTTGAAAGATATCTATAGTAATCCATGAAATACACTAAAATATAAACAGCTTTCATAGTAATAAAGTAATGCGGAAAAGTTTGCACTCACTCTCTTAGCGATTCGCTTAATAAATCCCGATTATTTCACAGAAGCACTGACTTCACTTAAATTTTAGGTCGCCATCTTTAATCGAAATGGCAGATCTCCATGTCATTGCACTGGATGACAGTAAGAAGTACACTGTCTATGGCTTAGTGTTGCTACATTTAAAAATTAGTTCTCTATCCTTATTTTCGACGGTTATAGAAAAAAAGCGTCGATTACGGGTGCTTGTCGTTCATTGGTGCCATCACGTTAGAAAACCAAACTAAAAAATAGAAAATAAATTTTAATAGTGTAAATAAGAAAAAAATAATTAAAAAAAGCGTGGGGTGCTTTATAAGATATTATCGAAATGATAATCCTTCTTCTCATATCTGTCAATGAAATATTTATAACTATTGACCTATGCACCCCACGTTTTTTTTTAAATAAATCATTTTTTTATTATTTACACTATTCAAATTTATTTTCTATTTTTTAGTTTGGTTTTCTATATAAAGCGTGTTTTTTAGTTTTTTTAAACTATTATTTATTTAAGGGTATTTTCCATAAATATGGTAGGTCAACCACAAACCTGATAAATGTGAAACTTAACACATGTTTTTGAAATTTTTATCTCTCCGTGATCAAGACAAAAACCTGAGAATTTCATTTGATACATTTTCTTCTAAAAAATTACGTTATTTTCAGTAATATTTTGATTTTACTCTACTCAACGGCTTAAGTTTTATCTCTAAAATAAATCTCACAGCAAGAAAATATTAGTTTATTATCTACTGTCAATACAAAATTTACGTAACTACATTATTAGCATGTCAATAAAATAAATAACTTTTGAGACTTACGTCATTTAATTTCGAGCTAAATTGTGTGTTCAAACAGCGCTCACCATATTCAACCTTGTTACGCAGGCACTTCAGTGCTTGTTGCGGGTAGCGGATGGCAGAGTATAGAGGCGGAGCTATCGAGGGAAAATGTATAAATGAGCCTGTGAGAGGGTCTAGAAAGTTAACGAGCATTTGCCTCTGACGTTTCTGATGCCTAACCCATGTGGTCCAACCCTCGATTCGTTGCAGTCTTGTACTCCCACTTAGCGTTGAAGTCCCCCACAACAACGTTGAAGTGAGCCCTCCTGGTGGTATGAAGGGCCTTGGATATGGCATCGTACATATATTCAACCTCATCGTCTGAGTACGACGAAGTCGGTGCGTAGACCTGTATCACCTTGAGAGTATATCTCTGCCTTGGTGAGTCTAATAATGAGGTACGCTACCCCTAGTTAGAGCAGGTGAAGTTGGCTTGGAGCACTGAGACGTCGTTTGCGTTCCCTTATCCCATTGCACTCAAATTATCTAATTTATTTACCAAAAATGTACAAATAATCGAAATCCGTTCAGTTGTAAGTAAGTATTTGTCTATTTCCGTTTTTTACCCGACTACGGGGAAGCAAAGTAAGGATAATAAGTCCAAACTAAGCACTTGGTCCGGTTTTGACAAGACAGTTTTTTTAATAGATTCGCCTTCCTGTATAAAGTGTCATATTTTTACCCGACTACAGCAAAGCAAAGGAAGAGTTGTGCTCATACTAAAAACTTGGTCACAGAATAGCTAATAGTACAAACCTTGGTCCGATTTTGACAAGCGAGGTATCTATCGATTCGTCTTCATCGCAAGAGTGTCATAGGTTATTTTTTACCCGACCGGTTTTAGTTTTTGAACTAACCTTACCTTAGTTTCATTCAGCATTGAACTAAAGTCACATACAAAATAATAGTACTTACGACCTAAAGTTTCACAATTATGATCTTTGGAACTCTAAAATAGGACAAAATATTGCATAGCTAAAATGTTACCTACCTACTTACTTTTACTTCCCTATCAATATTATGATTAAATCTTTCGAATACAAACAAGGATTATTCCGACCACTTGGAATCTCGTAATCTCTTGTGTAAGGATTAAAGCGCATTTGCGCTCTAAGGATTAACGCGCATTTGCGCTATCCGCATAAAAGCTGGGGAAAAAAACAGAGGCAGCCGTGCAGTCTATGCAGAGTTATCTAGTGGATAATTTTGTAGATCTTATTATAAATTTCTATCATAAACGGTCAGCAGAAAATAACCGTTTTGTCAGCAAACTTAATGTATTAGGCAGCAACTTTGTACAGTTACAGTAACCCTGTTGTGTGCCAATGTTGGCCAAAGGCCTCTTCCATGACTTCCAAACTTCGCTGTCATCAAATAAAAAATGTTGATCGACAAATAATAGCCCAGCGGGCAGGTCTAAAGTTATTAATTCAGCAATAGAAATAATGAAGCAGCAAATCTCAAGTCAGATTCATTGTAAAAATTTAGGAAACGTACTACTTATTATTTGTATTTTGATATTATAAAAAACTCAATGGTTTAGACTTTGCTTTTTAACTGCCACCTGTGGATGTCGGGATGCCCTAACCAGTTATATAATAATAATTAAGTAGAATAGTTTTTTTTAAATTGAAATTATTAAGTTGCAGCCCAGGCAAATTACTAGTTGATCAATTATTATTATTTCTGCCGTTAAATGTTTGTATGCATTTCACACAACGTAACCTATTACGCCCGGACTACCGAAAGGAAATAATTTTGCAGACCAGCTGTGCTTGCTCACTTGCGAATATTTAAATGTTACTTCTCTATGCTATTGTTGTCCTCAATGCGTGCGTCCTACAGTCATGACTGACGGTGCCGAAACATGGGCACTCGATCGCTCAGCGTGTATAGACAGAGCTATTTCTCTTCCGAAATGAATTGATCCGGCAGAGAACAAAAGTTACAAGCTCAAAGATTAGTAAGCTGAAGTTCTAGACGAAGACGAGTTCTAGAGTGTAGACCGCGTTTAGGCTCATTGGGCTCGCGTTTACACTCTAGTAAAGAGTAAGCTTCAAAGTCTGGCGCATCGACGTGAGGTAGCAAACCTGTCGGTATTCTACATATTGCACTATGGAGAGTGTGCACAAGAACTGCACAACCTGATTCCCCCATCACCTTTCCATCATCGAACGACTAGACGATCAGCAGAGCGCCACCCTTTTATGGTTGAAAAATGAAATACCTCGCACAAGAACGCAGCGTTACGCTTCTTCATTTATTATAAGAACTTCTTCTTCTGGATGTCCTGCCCTCGTCTGTGTTTCCGGTAAATTATAACCCAGGTGTTTTCTAGTCAAGAGTGAATAGGTATCTACTAGGCAAGCGTGCTACACCTTCGACCACATAATCGCAATCCATCAGGTGAGATCGTGGTCAAACGATTGTCAAGTCAGTAAAAAAAAGAAAGGCAAACGTAGTTTAGGAAGTCCGCTGTCCAGGTGGAGTAACAATTAACTTGCGAAAAGCGGCTGGAAGAAACTGGATCAGAAGAGCCGAAGATCGTGCTCAGTAGCGTTCATTAGGAGAGTCCTACCAGCAGTAGACGAACATAGACTGATGATGATGATTTCTTGCCTGCTGCGTTTCGACAACTAGCAAATCAAACGCAATTTTTATCCAAGAGTTCCATTGTTCGTAGTCTAGACCATTTTTTTCTAAACGCACACCTATCCCAACATTTTTTCTCGTCGGATTACGAGGCAAAGGCGTGACACGGTTAATCCTCAGTTACGAGGTATTCGACAATGGCCGCGACAGTGTAGGGAGCAAATGAACAGTCTCTATTGTGCCTGTGACACGTATTGGGTTCACACTTGGCCGCGTGAGTTGGGCCGTGTTGTAACTTGGATTTTAAATCGACTCTATTTTGCCTAGCGGCTCTGCTCAGAGTTTTCCTTTTGTTTATTCAAGCACAAACTAAAAATGTATATAACCCCCGACCTCCCTCCCCCCATTATAGCAAAGCACCTCAATCACATCAGCTTTCAAACCGAATAAAAACCGCATGAAATTAGGTCCATTCGTTTGAAAGCTACGATGCCACAGAGAGATACACGGATACACACCCTAAACTTATAACACTCCTCTCTTCTCGAGTGCGGGGTTTAAAAACTAGCTTTGCCCGCGTTGTCATTATTCAGAGGTAGACCTTGTACTATTATTTATTCTGTGGGTAAACAGTAAAAAGAATACCTTATATCCTTCTTTATTATGAACACTATTCCATGTAAAATTTTATTACGATCTGTTCAGCCGTTTAGTCGTGAAAGGTAACAAACTAGCGACAGAGTTACATATAACTAACTGCTCCCCGCGGCTTTACCCGCGTGATCATTTTTCTGGGATAATAGTACCTATTCTGTGTTGTCAAAATTACCTAAAATGAAGTACAATAATGTATACCCATCAAAAAGATTTTTTATCGATTGCTCAGCTTCTACTCAACTCATTGAGTACCGAAGTACTTTCCACTTTTAAGCCAAATCCTAAGGTAAC
Organism: Alsophila aescularia; assembly: GCA_946251855.1. Lineage (NCBI taxonomy): Eukaryota > Metazoa > Arthropoda > Insecta > Lepidoptera > Geometridae > Alsophila > Alsophila aescularia. The sequence goes on from OX276373.1 coordinate 51,932,272, forward strand.
CAACAGTGAAAACATCATTTTAATCTGTTATGTGTTTATGTTACATTATTTTTATCTGTTATGTGGTTAGGTTACATTATGCGAGAACAAACAAACACACACCATTTATATTATTTATTATTAGACGCCTATTTGACGTCTCCTAGAATATTAATTCTTTTTGACATACAGGCGGACGGACATGACGAATCTATAAGGGTTCCTTGTTGGTCTACGGAACCCTACAATCTACATTTAACATACCTCTCCCCATGAAGGTTAATACTATAACTAGGTAAGTTTTTGTTTGTTTGTTTGTCGTATGAGGTAGTGCTGGCCTCTGGTGTCAGAGTTTGTCAGGCCTTTGACATGGCTTAACGACTGCTATTTATCAATAACACCCGGGATTGACAGCTTAACGTGCCCTACGAAGTACGGAGAGATGGAAAACCGCACATAACTTGGTGCGGAGCCTTGGATCGAACCCGGTATCGGTCGATTCTAAGTGGCACTATTGAGTAACAGGTAAGTTATCGTCAAAGATATATCCCTACATACAAACGCCGATACGTCCAAGTTGATTTGGAGACTTCGCTTTGCTAATTAGAAGTATCACAATTTTCTAAACATAGTTTCAATACCCACTAGTTTCAAGATGAAGTATATAAGTACTACTAGCTTTCCCACCCGGTTATTATATATTGGTATGGATTTGATATCTTGGTCCAGAATCCGAGTTACAATAGCATCTAAGTCAACCGAAGCCAAAAATTTTGTCGCTCGATTTAAGCTTAACAGATTTACATTATTTTGTGTTCAAAATAATACTATTTATTCTGTGGTTCAACTCTGGTTCAAGTATTGTACAACATTAATGCACAAGTTGCGCATTTCACCCCGGCTAGCGGCTGTTGACAACGAATGAATGGAGTTTTTGTGTGGTGCTTGACGTTGATGTGTAGATAATGAGGTTACAAAAACACTTTGGGTACTTACCTACTACATATATTCCTAGTAACTGTGCCCGCGGCTTCGCTCGCGTGGTCATTTCTCTAGGTTAAAAGTACTCTATGTGCTATTCCAAGATCTAAAATAAACATTTGATCAAAATTCCTTTCGCCATTACAAAGTTTTTTATCGATTGCTCTGCTTCTAACCATTGGATTAATATACCAAGTACCCCAGTTTTTAGGTCAAATCCTAAGCTACCCAACACTGAAAACTGCATCGCAATCCAAAAAATGGTTAGTTGTCGGTATTGAAATGTGTACATACAGAGGTAGGTACACAGGTACACTTCACAGAGAATGTATAGAAAACTTTAATTTTTTCAAATGAATCCTCATATCGTGTTGAAAAAGCTCAAAAAGTAGGTAGGTAGGGTAAGTAATTATTAAGAGCCAGTTAAAGTGCCAGTAAGTACGTCGTTCTGTGAAACATCATAAAAAATAATTTGTACTAAGAACACAATGTTTCGTTGCATTAAAATTTGTTCGTATGGACCTCACAACCTACGCTTGATGCCCCATCCAATTTACCACACCACCTTAATTACTCTCTAATCTGTGCCACCTTACCTTCGGAGATAATTTTCTCTACTCAATAACAAGACGGTCATGATAACAAGTTACTTCATTTAAACTAGATGGCGTTGTCTACCCTTAAAACACGCAAGCGGTTTGTTACGAAGTGGTTTGAACATTGAATGAACTTAAGCAACACGTCTTCTTCTTTTTTTACTTTATGGTCCTTAGAGGCTCTTAAAACGTATTGAGATGTTTTTTGTTTTTTGATAGAATAAGTCGACTTCAGTTGTAAAACGCGCAGCGAAATTAAGCTAATTATTTACAGTAAAATAGTAATTTATTAATTAAAAAATAAATTTAAGTGTTATAACGCATATTCTGTGAAGTACGGAGTGCCGTACTTCACAGAATATGCGTAAAAAGGCAAGGCAGTGCCTTATTCCGATGATTAGATGCCAAGCAATCGATAAAAAACTATTTGACGGCTGAACAAATTTTGAAGAAATGTAGTATAATATTGTACTTTGTAGGTTTGGTCCTGGTCCTCCTGGTCCTCTGGACCTGGACCAAACCTACAACTGGTCTGGTGGTGGTTTGGCTTTTGGTCTTGGAATAAAACGTGTGGGCTACTTTTAAATGAAATGACCACGCGGGCAAAGCCGCGGGCACAGCTAGTAAGGCAATAAGAACGTAAATCTATACAAAGAAGATAACTTAAAAAAAATGGTCTATGAATAGAACATTTTTTAAATTCGTGTCTTTCTGTTTGTTTGTTTGTCTGTATGTTTGTTCGCGCATCACGTAAAAACTACTGGACCGATTGCGATTCGATTTTACTGTTGGATAGCTTAGGATTTGACTTTAAAACTGGGGTAAGTAAGTACTTGGTATTTCAATCCGATAACTTGAAGATAAGCAATCGATAAAAAAACTATCAGACGGCTGAACGAAATTTGGTATTAGGCACTTTTAAGCTTTTAATAATACTTGGGGTACCCCAGAGAAATAAACAAGCGGGCAAAACCGCGGACACAACTAGTTTAACATAATTTGATGAAATTTACACACAATACATTTCAACAGAAGTTTGAGATGCCTGTTTCTAATGAATCTAATACACTGGCCATCAAAATTTATACCGAACTTTTAAAATTAATAGAGTTTCTGCCCGACTACAGCAAAGCAAGGGAAGGGTAATGAGTTTAACAGTCTATGTATGTGGGTATGTGGATGTTCCACCATAGCGTCGCCCCTATTGGTTCGATTTTGATAAGCAAGGTGTCAATTGATTCGTTTTCAGGTATAGAGAGTCATAAGCTATATTTTTTACCAGACTACAGCAAGGCAAAGTAAGGATTATGACTTATGTGTGCAAACTAAAATCTTGTTGATTTGACATGCAATGTGTCAATCATTTGTTTTAATTTTTAGAGTGTCATCGGCTATTTTTTTATCCGACTACGGCAACACAAAGGAAGGGTTATGTGTTTAAACTAAAAACTTGGTCCGATTTTGACAAGCGAGATACGAGTATCAATCGATTCGTCTTCATCGTAAGAGTGTCATAAGCTATTTTTTACCCGACTGTAGTCGGGTTTTAGTTTTTGAATTAAATTGCTTCGCTCCTCATCGGATTGAGATACCAAGATTACCAAGTACTTACACCAGTTTTTATGTCAAAACCTAAGCTATCCAACAGTTGAAGACGCATCGTGGTTCGTCTGTCTGTCTGTCAAGATCTTTTTTTCTCAGGAACGCGTGAAGGTATCTATTTAAAACTAATATTAAATCGTCAGGTCAGTCCCTTGGAGCTGTGAAAAAACTTCTAAGTCAATGCAATCAAAATTTGCGGCCTTTATGCCGCAAATTTTGACACTTACAAGGGAATCCAAACCCTGACCTAGAATCATGAAATTTGGCAAAAAGCAATGTCTGGCAAATAGCACAAGTAAATGGAAAAATCTGAAAAACATAAATTTTAAGTTAAATCACATTTTTTTGCGATTATAAACTTATTTGCAGTTGGTAAACTGGCCGCGACCTAGTCTCTGTTTGGGGACAACAGTTTTCCACAGGCAAAATTAAGTTTGTACGGAACCCTCGGCGCGCGAGTACGACTCGCAATTGTTCGGGTTTTTCTCTCTTCGCTCCTCTTTTGTAACCTTTCCTCCCTATTCTTTCACCCAGTTTTCTGATAGCAGAGCGATACTTATTAGATCATCCTACTGGTACGTTTTTTTTTTAAATCTCGTAAATCATTTTCTTGAATCTCGTAACACAACACCTCAGCACACCTGAGACTAGCTCGTCTCTGGTTGGTCGATGTTCCTGCGAGGGTGCGCGCGCTGCCCTCCCATTGGCGGACGGGAAAGGGGGGTGGTTCACAACAAGTTTCAGATTACAACCCTTATTAAGCGCGTTTACAATGATTTAGGGATTTTGCAGTGAATTATAATAATAGCCATGGTTAGTTGGCTGTTTTGTTTGGTTTGACACGAGTTTTGTAAGCAGTTTCTTTTAGTAGTTTTGCGATAAACTAAATTAAGAACCTCGGCAAAGATACCTTCTGGTAGATCATGACCGTCTTGTAAAGCATTAAAAACAATATTTCAAAGTGTCTGTCTGTAACAGAGCAGACGTAAGTACGCCATGTCAGAGGCCCAAGTGACGGGCCTGTACTTACTTTTAACTAATTCAACCTCTTTGAGCCTGACTAACTCTGACACCAGAGGCCAGCACCATTGAGATATAAAAGCGACAAGCACAAATTGAAAATTTCGATAACCCCTGACCCTCTCCTCTCTCCCTCCCATTATTTCTAAGAACCAGCACAACGATTTCAAACAGAAAAAACTGCATCAAAATCGGTCCACTAATTTGGCAGCTACGATGCCACAGACAGACATACACACACACACACACACACCCTAAACTTATAACACCCCTCTCCTTTCGCGTTCGGGGGATTAAAAATTAGGCGACGTGAGCTACATAATATTGTGGTTTTTAACATTCGTCCATTTCATTAACACAGCCAGTTGTATCACTTGTAATGTACCCCCTTGCCCCACCTAATCAGGTTACAACAAACCAAACACTGCACAAGTATAAAGTTGTTTACACGAACATTACACCGCGGCGCCTTTGTCGACGAACATGTAAGGCTCGCTGGGCGGTCTTATCGCGCTGTTGTTGATGACAGGCGCCATTTTGTCGGTGAGATTTGGGTTAGCTTGCTGATGTACAAAGATGCTATTTTAACACACAAAGCAATAAAAACTAATTAAAATAATAAATCAAAAATGTAAGAGAAAAAATAATAGTTTAAAAAAACTAAAAAACACGCTTTATATAGAAAACCAAACTAAAAAATAGAAAATAAATTTTTATAGAGTAAATAAGAAAAAAATAAAATTTAAAAAATATCGTCGGGTGCATGAGTCAATCAATAGTTATAAATATTTCATTGACAGATATGAGAAGAAGGATTATCATTTCGATAATATCTTAAAAAGCACCCCACGCTTTTTTTTAAATAAAATATGTTTTACTTATTTACACTATTAAAATTTATTTACAATGATGGCGACTGAGTCGCAATGGTGGACTGTATGTATATGATATAGGTGCTTATTAATATAAACCAAGATCAGTTTTTAGTGGCTAAAACTTTCTTATATTTACTCCATCTTGACACACATTACAAATTAGAATACAAAAACAAAAGAACTACGTTTAAAAAACATATTTCTAAAACAAGGTTGGATTACCAACATCCTGCCCCCCACAGTCTAAGCTGGAATAAGAACAATTTTTTTAAGGGGCCTACGCAGTACTCCAGCTGAGGTCCGTATATCGGCCACTCTAGCGATGCCGTCTGGTCCGAGAATTACAGCCTCCACTCGGCCTCTAGGCTGTATTTTTTAGTTTGATTTTCTATATAAAGCGTGTTTTTTTAAACTATTATTTATGTTCTACTTTTTAGTTTGGATTATTTATAAATATATAGCTCCCTCGATAGCTCCGCCTCTATACTCTGCCATCCGCTACCCGCAACAAGCACTGAAGTGCCTGCGTAACAAGGTTGAATATGGTGAGCGCTGTTTGAACTTTGAACACACAATTTAGCTCGGAATTAAATGACGTAAGTCTCAAAAGTTATTTATTTTATTGGCATGCTAATAATGTAGTTACGTAAATTTTGTCTTGATAGTAGATAATAAACTAATATTTTCTTGCTGTGAGATTTATTTTAGAGATAAAACTTAAGCCGTTGAGTAGAAAAAAATGAAAATATTACTGAAAATAACGTAAAATTTTAGAAGAAAATGTATCAAATGAAATTCTCAGGTTTTTGTCTTGATCACGGAGAGATAAAAAATTCAAAAACATGTGTTAAGTTTCAGATTTATCAGGTTTGTGGTTGACCTAGCATATTTATGGAAAATACCCTTAAATAAATAATAGTTTAAAAAAACTAAAAAAAACGCTTTATATAGAAAACCAAACTAAAAAATAGAAAATAAATTTGAATAGTGTAAATAATAAAACAATGTTTTATTTAAAAAAAAACGTGGGGTGCATAGGTCAATAGTTATAAATATTTCATTGACAGATATGAGAAGAAGGATTATCATTTCGATAATATCTTATAAAGCACCCCAAGCACTTTTTTACACTATTAAAATTTATTTTCTATTTTTTAGTTTGGTTTGCTATATAAATCGTGTTTTTTAGTTTTTTTTAACTATTATTTATTTTCTACTTTTAAGTTTGGTTTATTTATAAGAGCGGTTTTTTTTTCGAATTATTTCATTGTCATCGGTCTTTGACAGGTGTGCAAAATTTGAATGAAATCTGACCGTTTAAAGTGGGTCAAAATCGCGCCCAAAGGAGTCGGTTACAAACATACAAACATACAAGTTAGGCTAATATAAAGCGTATAAAAACACGCCTGTCTTGCCAAAAATGAAATATATAGCTTATGTCACTCGGGTCGGGACGATGTAAGGATTCTAACGTTACCTTCAATACTGTTCAGGCATTTAGAAGTTATGGTGGAATAAAGAAACTCACATACATACATACATACATACATACATACATACATACATGAACTCTAAAAACTACGTGCCTAGGTACGTGTACTCCTCCTAAGGCAGTCGAGTAAACTAGCTTAAAAGGTAGAAAAACACGCCTGCCCTGCCAAAAAAGAATTTAGGCCAATAAATTATACCTACACTGTTGAAGTGTGCTTATCAATGCCTTCAATTACATACCCATATTGTAAAATTAGAAGTTTTATTTTTTAATCGACTTCACAAAAGGAGACGGTTATATGTTCGGCTGTATGTATGTTTTTTGCCTGTGTAAATGGAGCCATCCTGACGCAATTTTGTTTTTTTTTAATTATTTGTTACTCGGGGGGAGTAAGGATTCTAACGATACCCCATACATCTAAATCTGTTCAGGCATTTAAAAGTTATGGTGGAATAAAGAAACTCACATACATACAAAAATATATACATGAATCCTAAAAACATTACACTCGTTTTTTGGGCAGTTGTGTAAAAACTGACTTCAAATAAGTATAATTCACAAAAGAAAGGAATAGGGTAAAGTAGCCAAACGTGAAACGTTTAAACAAGTCCACAAATGTAAGGTCGCTCAGCGAGCTATGGAGAGAGCTATGCTTGGAGTTTCTCTGAAGGACAAGATTTGTAATGAAGATATCCGACGGAGAACCAAGGTGACCGACATAGCTCTAAGGATAAGCGAGCTAAAGTGGCAGTGGACTGATCATATTTCCCGAAGAGCCGATAACCGTTGGGGTAGACGAGTTATTGAGTGGAGAGCACCTGTGAGTACTGACCACCTGAGTGTAGGATGCCCTGTGGCCAGGTGGCGTGATGACCTGTGAAAAGCGGCTGGAAGAGAATGGATGAGGGGAGCTGAAGACTGAGCTCAGTGGCGTGCTTTAGGAGGCCTACGTCCAGCAGTGGACAGATATAGGCTGATGATGATGATAAGCCATACGTTGACACGCGCACTTAAATATTGGCATGTCACATAAGTTTTAATAAGACTTTGAAGCCATATTAAGTCGATTTTAAGAAATATGTCGTATAGTGGTTGTGGAGTTGTGGTAGATATATTTACTTTCACAGTCAACACTTGATCTACTAAATATGTCGTATAGTGGTTGTGGAGTTGTGGTAGATATATTTACTTTCACAGTCAACATTTGATCTACTAAATATGTCGTATAGTGGTTGTGGAGTTGTGGTAGATATATTTACTTTCACAGTCAACACTTGATCTACTAAATATGTCGTATAGTGGTTGTGGAGTTGTGGTAGATATATTTACTTTCACAGTCAACTCTTGATCTACTAAATACGTCGTATAGTGGTTGTGGAGTTGTGGTAGATATATTTACTTTCACAGTCAACACTTGATCTACTAAATATGTCGTATAGTGGTTGTGGAGTTGTGGTAGATATATTTACTTTCACAGTCAACACTTGATCTACTAAATATGTCGTATAGTGGTTGTGGAGTTGTGGTAGATATATTTACTTTCACAGTCAACATTTGATCTACTAAATATGTCGAATAGTGGTTGTGGAGTTGTGGTGGATATATTTACTTTCACAGTCAACATTTGATCTACTAAATATGTCGTATAGTGGTTGTGGAGTTGTGGTAGATATATTTACTTTCACAGTCAACACTTGATCTACTAAATATGCCTTCAAAGTCTTAATTTTTGACGTAGCCACTATTTGAGGGGCATGGCAACTTATTTTATTGAGGTCTTTGCTAGGTATTTGTACGCCTACTTTAATTGTTGAGGCTAAGCAGATACTTCAAAATAAGCATAATTTCTATCTTTTGAATTTTATTACAGGCCTGGGTCTGTGCTCTCGATTGTAAACTACAGATCACAGGAATAGGTCTGTGCTATCGATTGTGAACTATATATCACAGGCCTGGGTCTGTGCTCTCGATTGTAAACTATAGATCACAGGCCAGGGTCTGTGCTATCGATTGTAAACTATATATCACAGGCCAGGGTCAATGCTATCGATTGTAAACTATAGATCACAGGCCAGGGTCTGTGCTATCGATTGTAAATTATAGATCACAGGCCTGGGCCCCAATTCTACTAAAACTATTGTAATGACAATTGTCAACAATTTTCGCAAAATTTTCGCTTTTACCTCTTAAAAGTGGTAGAAAAGAGAATTTTTGGAAAATTTTCAGAATAAAATATTTCCAAAAAATAAAAAATCTATATTAAAAAAAAACAAATTTTTAGCGTCTACTACTTTTAAGAGGTAAAAGCGAAAATTTTGCGAAAATTGATAACAATTGTCATTACAATTGTTTTAGTAGGATTGGGGCCCTGGGTCTGTGCTCTCGATTGTAAACTATAGATCACAGGCCTGGGTCTGTGCTATCGATTGTAAACTATAGATCACTGGCCTGGGTCTGTGCTCTCGATTGTAAACTATAGATCACAGCCAGGTTCTGTGCTCTCGATTGTAAACTATAGATCACAGGCCAGGGTCTGTGCTCTCGATTGTAAACTATAGATAACAGGCCAGGGTCTGTACTATCGATTGTAAAGGAATGAAAATTAAACAAGAAAAGTTTCCTAATAAACTAATATTTTTTTCAGATATCAATGAGTTACTCATTAAAATGATGACGACGATCAAATGTTTGGTGTAAAATATAGAACTCTCTTATTTACTTACCTGTCAATCAAGTATCTACATAAAACTGAAAAGAAACGTTGACAATTCAGTACCTACTCATGAGTATAAATACTGCCAAATTCAGGCTCCATTCATAAATTCATAATTTATCAATATCTATCTATACCTACTTATAACAAAGCAGTAAGTAAATAAAAGTCTGTATAATGGAGATAATAAAAAATGGGTACTTCAAATAAGCTACTGAAACAAGAATATAATATCTATTTAAATCGTGCCAGTCTGTCCACTTGTCTGTTCGCCTTTCACGTAAAACCTACTTGACCGATTGCGATGCAGTTTTTACTTTTGGATAGCTAAAGTTTTGAAAAAAAAAAAAAAAACAAAAAAAAAAAAAACAAATCACCGCCGAGACATTATAGCTAAGAACCATCTAAATCACATCAGGTTTCAAACAGGAAACAAACGCATGAAAATCGGTCCATTCGTTTGGGAGCTACGATGCTACGATGCCACAATAGACACACAGATGCTTAGATAGATACACACGTTAAACTTATATATTTTTGCGAAGGGGGATTAAAAACTGGTGTACTTGGTATCTCAAAAACTATTTTACGGCTCACAGAAATTTATTATTTTGTACATACTTTATATATTTATTTTATTCTAAGCTTTATAGATACTTTTGGTCCTGAGAATGACCACGTGAGCAAAGCCGCGGGCACAGCTAGTTACGAATAAAACTGCCTCATTCCTTGTTGTCTGCAAAACTGCACGCATACATTTTACCTACTCCCCGACACCGTGGGAATTGAACTAACTTAGCAAAAAAACTGACTGACTAACTTTGCAAAATCGTACTGACATCGCGCTAACATACCTACTTGCATTTCTTAACTTACAATTGACATTGACATTGTTGACTGCTATGTTATTACTATCAACTTGAAGGTACTTGTGAATAACGCTAGGTAATGTTTACATTATTGTAAAATAGTTGAATGAACCTCTTAATTAAAAGTGGGGGTATTAGGCAGTTGCTCGGGTGTGGACCGTATAAATTAGGTGCAACGCACACTATTGGCCTTCTTTAGTCTTTCTTAGTCACAATCGGGGTGGCGTTTGTGTGCAGTGACTCCCATTCGCGGTACAGTTTCAGTCTATCTTTGTTGCTGATGGACATGAAGCACGAGCAACGCACGGTGTATGACAAGTTGCATCCTTGCGTCTATTCCAGTTTTTATTAACGACTAGCTGTGCCCGCGGCATCGCTCGCGTGGTCATTTCTCTAGGTTAAAAGTACTCTATGGGCTATTCCAAGATCTAAAATAAACATTTGATCAAAATTCCTTCCGCCGTTACAAAGTTTTTTATCGATTGCTCGGCTTCTAACCATTTGATTAAGATACCAAGTAGGTACCCCAGTTTTTAGGTCAAATCCTAAGCTACCCAACACTGAAAACTGCATCGCAAGCGGTCTAATACGTTTTTACGTGATGCGCGAACAAAACATACATACAAACAAACAAACAGACAGACACGAATTTAAAAAATGTTCTATTCATAGACCATTTTTTTTAAATTATCATCTTTGTATAGGTTTACGTTCTTATTGCTTTATAGCTGTGCCCGCAGCGTTGCTCGCGTGGTAGTTTTTCTGGGATATAAGGACCTACCTACCCGTGCTAACAACCTTCATTGGCGATCCGACATGGCCGTGATAGGTTAGAAGACGAAGGCAGGCTATGAAACATAAAAAACAGCAGCTAAATTGGTCGATTCGTTTGAAAGGTACGATTCTCACCTCCTTTTTCTGGAAAATCCCCCTTATATAGCTATAGAAAATATAGAATATAGATAATAATAATATCTAATAACTACAAATAAAATAAACAAACATAATTCAAAACAATTTACCAAATCAACCAACGAATCGCATATATAATGTAAAAATCTTTTAATTATGGAGCAAAACATTTTTACGGCGCGTGATTCCGATCCACGTACGTCTGGATTACATACCCATGCATCTATCCAACTGGGCCAGTGAGCCTCGTAGCAGTATGACGAAATTCGGTACCAGTCTATAAACGGATGTATGATCACTTTAAATTTAACACAACTTTGGACCCATAGGCTGCAGGAACCTTTTAATTTTTCGGGATAAAAGTATTCAACATTTTAACACATTATTTAAACTTTGACTGTGCCAAGTTACATCAAAATCCGTCCAGTAGTTTTAGCTTGATACGTGTTATTTTAAATAACTTTCTATCCCTATCCTGCGGGAACCGTTAGTTTTTTCGGGATAAAAAGTATTCTAAATGTTAATCCAGTACATCAGCTATGATTCTGCCAAGTTGCATCAAAATCCGTCTGGTAGTTTCAGCGTGATGTGTGTTCAAAGAGACAGACAGACAGACAGACAAAAATATAAAAATAACCTTTTTGCACTCCATATCGATTTTGAAGTTTATCTCAATCAAAATATTCAAAAAATATTTAATGTACAGATTTAGCCCAGTTACAGTATTATTATAGTATAGACTAGCTGTTCCCGCGGCGTTGCCCGCGTGGTCATTTCATTTAAAAGTAGCCCACACGTGTTATTCCAAGACTAAATGTACCTATAAAGTACAAATACTACATTTCTTCTAAATTCGTTCAGCCGTCAATTAGATTTTTATCGATTGCTCGGCATTTAATCATCGGGTTAAGATAGCAAAGTACCCCAGTTTTTAAGTTAAGCCCTAAGCTATGCAACAATGAAAACCGTATCCCAATCGATCCAGTAGTTTTTACGTGACTGTCAAACCAACAGACAAACTAACAAACAAACAGACACACGCGATTTAAAAAATGTTCTATTCTTGTTCGGTAGATAGGATAGAGGATTTTTTTAAATTAACTTCTTTTTACAGATTTTTTCGTTCTTACTGCTTTATTATAATAAGTAATAGAAGAAAAAAAAAAAAAAAAAAACCAAGAACATAACGTTCCGATTCTTCATCCACATCCCCACTAATATATAAAAATGAAACATTGTCTGTTTGTTTATTTGTTAGGGGAGCTTTCACGCTATAACGGCTGGACGGATTTTAATTATATTTGGAATGGAAATAGCTTATATCCTCGAATAACACAGGATACTTTTCATCGTCATCATCTCCATCTCTCATGTGGGTGAAACCGTAGGACGCAACTAGTTTATTATAAGAACTGCAAAGGAGTGGAATGCCCTGCCCTCGTCAGAGTTTCCGGTAAAATATAACCCAGGTGTGTTCAAGTCATGAGTGAATAGGTATCTACTAGGCAAGCGTGCTACACCTTCGACCACATCATCGCTTTCCATCAGGTGAGGTGGTGGTCAAACGATTACCTAGTCGTCAATAAAAAAAAAGAAAAAATAGAAGGTATTCCTCTTTCTGTCCCACTGAGACTGATACATCTTACTGAAGACGACGTAAGGTAGATACCATCCTAAATTAATCTATGAGCACCTTAGTTTCACGATGTCACCAGTAGGTAGTCTTCCTTGTGTCCCACTGAGATTGTGATACATCTTACCGAAGACGACGTAAGGTAGATACCATCCTAAATTAATCTATGAGCACCTTAGTTTCACGATGTCACCAGTAGGTAGTCTTCCTTCTGTCCCACTGAGACTGTGATACATCTTACCGAAGACGACGTAAGGTAGATACCATCCTAAATTAATCTATGAGCACCTTAGATTCACGATGTCACCAGTAGGTAGTCTTCCTTGTGTCCCACTGAGATTGTGATACATCTTACCGAAGACGACGTAAGGTAGATACCATCCTAAATTAATCTATGAGCACCTTAGTTTCACGATGTCACCAGTAGGTAGTCTTCCTTCTGTCCCACTGAGACTGTGATACATCTTACCGAAGACGACGTAAGGTAGATACCATCCTAAATTAATCTATGAGCACCTTAGTTTCACGATGTCACCAGTAAGAAGTCTTCCTTTTGTCCCACTGAGACTGTGATACATCTTACCGAAGACGACGTAAGGTAGATACCATCCTAAATTAATCAATGAGCACCTTAGTTTCACGATGTCACCAGTAGGTAGTCTTCCTTCTGTCCCACTGAGACTGTGATACATCTTACCGTAGGCGACGTAAGGTAGATACCATCCTAAATTAATCTATGAGCACCTTAGTTTCACGATGTCACCAGTAGGTAGTCTTTCTTCTGTCCCACTGAGACTGTGATACATCTTACCGAAGACGACGTAAGGTAGATACCATTCTAACTTAATCTATGAGCACCTTAGTTTCACGATGTCACCAGTAGGTAGTCTTCCTTCTGTCCCACTGAGACTGTGATACATCTTACCGAAGACGACGTAAGGTAGATACCATCCTAAATTAATCTATGAGGACCATAGTTTCACGATGTCTCCAGTAGGAAGTTCTCCTTCTACCCTATTGAGACTGAGTGACATCTTATCTTCGGTAGTATGTATAACAAGTCTCAGTAGAGACTGAGAAGACGAATGTTAGGCCATTCTACATTAATCTATGAGCACCAACTCGATGGTTCTGGTATTCTCAATCACAATTAAAATAATGGAACTGCGTTACGGATCTCAGTGTTCAATATAAAGTGAATTACTTTCCCGTCTCATCCCTTAATCATGTTTTTGTGTGGTTCATTTGACCACGTTCTCGACTTGTGTTAAGTGACTTTGTGACTGAAGGTGGCAAACACTCGTAACTTGTTTAAGTATCTATCTACTAGGCAAGCGTGCTACACCTTCGACAACATCATCGCTTTCCAGCAAGTGAGATCGTGGTCAAATGATCGCAAAGCCCGCCACAAAAATAATGGTGAAATTAACCCGTCTAATGTTGTTCATGCAAATCTTTTGTTACAATGTGCGCGTGACAGGTGAGAGTCTAAATAATGCCGTTTCTTCCCCCTTCGTTTTTGCAACCTATTTCTGTCATAGAAGTGCTTCAATCACTTCAACCGCAGCATTGATTTCTTCCAATCATACAAAGTACCTAGTACCTAAACCTAAAACCAATTCCTAGTACCTAAGCGAGTAAAATATGAATGAAATACAGGATTAAAATCAGAAAAGAACTTGGAGAATATTAGAAAAAACCCTGAAACAAACGAGGGAAATAAAAGGAAAATATATCTAGTACCAATACCTAGTAAATGTGAGCAAAATACATTTACTAGGTGAGCAAATTACAAAAATATTAGAAAAATACAAAAAGAATGAGAAAAAAACGATAAAAATATCAGTAATACCTGGTACTTATAACTAGTAGCAATACCTTGCATCTAATTGAGTAAAATATGAAGAAAAAAAATAACGAGAAAAGTATCAGAAAAAAACTTGAAAAATGTAAGAAAAAAAATAACGAGAAAAATATCAGAAAAACACGATGAAAATATCAGGTCAAAAATGAGAGAAATATCAGAAAAATACGATAAAAATATCAGGTAATACCTAGTACCTAAACCTAAAACCAATACCTAGTACCTAAACGAGTAGAAGATGAATGAAATACAGGATTAAAATCAGAAAAATACTTAAAAATATTAGAAAACTACTGAAAAATAATTAATAAAAACGAGGAAAATGTCAGGAATATATACTTATTACCAAAACCTAGTAAATGTGAGAAAAATACATGAATAATGACAAAAATATACGAGAATAATATCAAAAAATTGCTTGTAAAATGTTAGAAAAATACTAAAAAATATGAGAAAAATCGATAAAAATATCAGGTAATACCTGGTACTAATGACTAGTAGCAATACCTTGTATCTAATTGAGTAAAATATGAAAAACAATAGAGAAGTATCTGAAAAATACTTCAAAAATGTAAGAATAAGTCAAGAAAAATATCAGAAAAATATCAGGTTATACCTAGTACCTATACCTTAAACCAATAATAGTACCTAAACGAGTAAAAGATGAATGAAATACAAGATTAAAATCAGAAAAATTCTTGAAAAATATTAGAAAAATACTAGAAAAATATTGAAAAATACTTGAATAATACGAGGGTAATATCAGTAAAAAAATTGAAAATAGGTCCTAGTAAATGTGAGAAAAATACAAGAAAAATGACAGAAATATACCACAAAAATATAGAATAATAGAAAAATGTTTGAAAATTGCTAAAAAAAATATGAGAAAAATACGGTTAAATATCAGGTAATACTTATTGCCTTTACCAAAAAACCAATACCTAGCACCTAAACGAGTAATATATTTAAAAAATACAGGACGAAAAACAGAAAATTACGTGAAAAATATTCAAAATACTCGAAAAAACGAGGAAAATATCAGGAAAATATACCTAGTAAATGTGTGAAAAATACAAGAAAAAATAATAGTTTAAAAAACTAAAAAAACACGCTTTATATAGAAAATCAAACTAAAAAATAGAAAATAAATTTTAATAGTGTAAATAAGAAAAAAAAGTTTTATTACAAAAAAATCGCGAATTTTTGCTTTGTCATCGGTCTTTGACAGGTGTGCAAAATTTGAATGAAATCTGACCGTTTAAAGTGGGTCAAAATAGCGTCCAAAGGAGTCGGTTACAAACATACAAACATACAAGTGAAGCTAATATAAAGCGTATAATGACAAAAATATACGAGAAAAATATAAGAAAAATACTTGAAAAATGTTAGAAAAATAATAGAAAAACTCAAAAACTTGTGGGAATCCTTAGGGAAGTCTAAAATCTCGGATGATGTTCTTCGACTTATGGACGAGCAGCGGGAGCAACAGCAAGCCACACCCTCAGAAAAAAGGGAGCTCAATTGAATTTCAGTAAGCTGGTGCACCGTGACCTCCGATGCTCTAATACACGCCGTTTAGTTTTGTATTGGTTTCTATTGTATTGGCGTGTATTTGAGCATTTGGCAATTGAGCAAAATCGGGGGTCAAAAGTCTTCGCCCATATTGAGTAGATCCCATCTTTCGAAGCTCAAGACCAATAATGGCACAACCGTCGTCTCTAAGCTGGAGAACCTTTCTGAGATTGAAGACTTCTATGGCCGA
Source organism: Alsophila aescularia (assembly GCA_946251855.1). NCBI lineage: Eukaryota > Metazoa > Arthropoda > Insecta > Lepidoptera > Geometridae > Alsophila > Alsophila aescularia. The sequence goes on from OX276373.1 coordinate 51,948,570, forward strand.
TTGTACGACTCGCATGCTTCTAGACCCGAATCCAGCACAGAAGATTCCCGCGCAATACTGATCCGCCACTACACTGACGAACTGCCCGACGTCAGCCTAGACGAGATTGAGATGGCGCTCAAACAACTTAAGATTGGAAAGGCCCCCAGTAAGGATGGTATAACTTCGGAGCTCTTGAAAGCAGGGGGGAATATCCGTACTTCGGGAGCTTCAGGGGTTATTTTATTGTGGCGTGGAGCAGGAGTTTGGGGACAAAACCCTTTTAAAGAACTACCGACCTATTTCCCTCTTGAGCCACGTCTATAAGTTGTTTTCGAGGATCATCTCAAATCGTCTCGCAAGAAGACTTGTCAATTCCAGCCTCCTGAACAGGCCGGGTTTTGTGGAGGATTTAGCACCATAGACCATATACACACAGTGAGGCAGGTTATACAGAAGTCTGAAGAGTATAACCAGCCCCTGTGTCTTTCTTTTGTGGACTATGAGAAGGCCTTTGACTCCGTTGAAACCTGGGCAATTCTAGAGTCTTTGCAGCGTTGTCAAGTGGACAGGCGATACATCGAAGTGCTGAGGTTTCTGTATGACGCCGCGACTATGAGTGTCCAAGTACAAAACCAGCAATCTAAACATATCTAATTGCGCAGGGGAGTGAGATAGAGGAATGTTATATCTCCGAAACTGTTCACTAATGTCCTGGAAGATATGTTTAAGACGCTGGATTGGAACGTAATGGGCATTAATATACAGACCCTGGGATACCAAATAAAACCCAAATGAGTCCAAATTCGAACGGATTCCATCATTTTGTTGTTGAGTTCCAATGACTACCTTACAGCTCCATCATCAGACCAGCTCAATGATACCATTTTACCAAAATTTCAACTTCATTGGACGTCGTTAAATGGTTCAAAATTGCCTTGCGAACTTGTTCCAAGCATAATAACCCAGTGAATTACATAAATGTTTGTAAAAAGCTACTTAACCAATTTTGATGAAATGTATACAGTACCACACTGAAGATCTATTTTCCAAGTAATTCGGTTCTGCAATCCTGAAGATATGACAGAACATAAACATTAAAACAAATATATATATTTTAATAAAAAATCGCTAACATGGAAGTTAAGTTTTACTGTTAGACCGATTTAAATCGATTTAAATGTAATCTCACATTTAATAACGAATCTGTGTTTTTCTCTCTTCAAAAGGATACATATATTATACGTTAAGACGCCAAAAATATTTTTTTTTTTTAAATAAAACCACGGCGTTTCTCCGCGAGTCGTAAATTTTTGCAATTTTTTTTGGTTTATACAAAAATATTCTGGTCTCGTTTTGTATTAAACTGTGTTGATGTTTTAATGTTAACGGATAGCTTGGTTCATCTAGTATTTAAATAAAACAATAAAACAGTATGTCATTGCTTTCGTTTCCAAAATACGTTTTTTTTTCTGAAACATACAAAACATTGACGACTTGAGAACCTCCTTTTAGAAGTCGATTAAAAATAAAAATCATCGAATTCCATCAGTAAGTAATACATAATTATGGTATTTTAAAGCTCTTGAATTCGATATACATATTATGTATATCGAATTCAAGAGCTTTAAAATACCATTGCATAACTAATTAACAAAAGTACAATATTATATATAGATAGAACAATATTTTGCTAATTTTATTTTGGGGTTTGTGTCCTTTTAGCTTGTTCGAGACGAGCAGGGCGCTCGCCTACTGGTAAGCGTTTCACGGTATCACATTGTTTGGATAACTCCTTCGTGTGTTGGTTCCCACAGCGTTCTCGGTAGAAGTGCCGAGTAAGACACGCGACACCGGTCGATTGTTTGGCGTCTCTTGTTGGAATTTTGTCGTTAACAAACAGTAGGTACCTAGTTACCTAACCACGAGGCGCAAAAGGATTTATTCCCGAGTACAGCGAACCAAGGGAAGGGTTATGAGTTTAACCCTTCCCTTGGTTTCTTGTATTCCCGTCAATCGAGCATCCGACATTTGTTTCAATGAGCTCAACAATCAAGCTATTCATATATAGATTGAAAAGCTTATATTTTAGAGTATATTTTTACTCTAAAATAAAATATTATTACTTACCTATGTGTTTTTTTTCTATGTAGTAACAACAAACCGAAATGATGTACCTATCTAAACTTAAAATATAATGATTTCATTTCACTTTCATTTGAGTACCTATAAAATTGTAATGTCACAAGTTATTTATAACATTTACAAATAATCATATGTAATATGAAGTTTTTTCCTAACTAAGAAATATATTAATCCATAAAAGTCTTTAAAAACTTTGTAAATACACCACCAGGTTTTAGTTTTTGAACTTTTATCTTGTTTAATAATCAAGGCAAAGTGTCGTAGAGCAGATAGTTATAGCCAAAAATAATCAAGGCAAAGTGTCGTAGAGTAGATAGTTATAGTCAAAAATAATCAAGGCAAAGTGTCGTAGAGTAGATAGTTATAGTCAAAAATAATCAAGGCAAAGTGTCGTAGAGTAGATAGTTATAGCCAAAAATAATCAAGGCAAAGTGTCGTAGAGTAGATAGTTATAGTCAAAAATAATCAAGGCAAAGTGTCGTAGAGTAGATAGTTATAGTCAAAAATAATCAAGGCAAAGTGTCGTAGAGCAGATAGTTATAGCCAAAAATAATCAAGGCAAAGTGTCGTAGAGTAGATAGTTATAGTCAAAAATAATCAAGGCAAAGTGTCGTAGAGCAGATAGTTATAGCCAAAAATAATCAAGGCAAAGTGTCGTAGAGCAGATAGTTATAGCCAAAAATAATCAAGGCAAAGTGTCGTAGAGCAGATAGTTATAGCCAAAAATAATCAAGGCAAAGTGTCGTAGAGCAGATAGTTATAGCCAAAAATAATCAAGGCAAAGTGTCGTAGAGTAGATAGTTATAGTCAAAAATAATCAAGGCAAAGTGTCGTAGAGTAGATAGTTATAGTCAAAAATAATCAAGGCAAAGTGTCGTAGAGTAGATAGTTATAGTCAAAAATAATCAAGGCAAAGTGTCGTAGAGTAGATAGTTATAGCCAAAAATAATCAAGGCAAAGTGTCGTAGAGTAGATAGTTATAGTCAAAAATAATCAAGGCAAAGTGTCGTAGAGTAGATAGTTATAGCCAAAAATAATCAAGGCAAAGTGTCGTAGAGTAGATAGTTATAGTCAAAAATAATCAAGGCAAAGTGTCGTAGAGTAGATAGTTATAGTTAAAAATAATCAAGGCAAAGTGTCGTAGAGTAGATAGTTATAGTCAAAAATAATCAAGGCAAAGTGTCGTAGAGTAGATAGTTATAGTCAAAAAATAATATAAACACATATAACATAACACACTACACAGGGTGGAATTTAAAGGCGGTCGGTGTGGAGGGAAAGTAAGTACAAGTGTGTCTGTCTGTCTGTCCGTGTGTCACAGACAATTTGCTCAGAATCTGCTGGACCGATTAAGTTGAAATTTGTTACACATAAGAATTTATGTGACCAAACACGGTATTAACGTAAATAAATGAATTTTGAATATGGGGGAAATTAGAAAACTTTTAAAAAGCTTAGCAAACTGCACCGGGTGGTGTGAAAACCACACCAATATATAAAAGTGAAACGTTGTCAGTTTATTGGTTTGTTTTTTGGGGAGCTTTTACGCGATAACGGCTGGACGGATTTTGATGAAATTTGGAATGGAGATAGCTTATACCCTAGAATAAAACATATCCCGGAAAATGATAAGTTTCCACGGGAGAACTGAAAAAAGTGGAAAAATGTTGATTACTCGCTGCAAGAAACGGTTGCCATGGAAACGAAATAATAAGTATGTCAAAAAACATCAAGAGTGGCGCTATACCTACTTTTGCATTGGTTTTTAACATCTTAGCTTAGAAGAACATAGGATGCTTTTTTTCGCGATAAATAGTAGTCCGCGCGTGAAAAGTCGCGGGCGGGATAACTAATATGAAATAAAAGGGCTTGTTGTTCCTTTTTTATTAATTTTAAATAAAATGAAAAAAAGTAATTTTAGAAAATAGAAGTCCCCCCTCCCCCACTCCTCATCTCCGTAAACTACTGAGACTAAAATGAAGAAAAAACTAATAAATAGTTCTTTACTACCTTTAAGAAGTAGTACCTATATGGTATTAAACTCAATATTGTAGGATAATTAATATATTCATCGTACGGAACTCGCGTATGGAGATGGAGAGAGTCACACTTGTCCGTTATTAATATATTCATCGTACGGAACTCGCGTATGGAGATGGAGAGAGTCACACTTGTCCGTTATTAATATATTCATCGTACGGAACTCGCGTATGGAGATGGAGAGAGTCACACTTGTCCGTTATTAATATATTCATCGTACGGAACTCGCGTATGGAGATGGAGAGAGTCACACTTGTCCGTTATTAATATATTCATCGTACGGAACTCGCGTATGGAGATGGAGAGAGTCACACTTGTCCGTTATTTTTTATAGCAACCTCTGTCCCTTCTATACTTTTCTATAGAGTTATAATAATTATCTATTTAACATAAAAAAGCAACTTATAACTTATATTAAAGTAACTATATTTATAATATTTAATTTTAACCATTTAAAATCTCTGGGTCATTTTAATGCCAAACCGCCACGCACGAATTAAAATTCCTGGACCTAAATAACCCGCCTGTGAGAGGTCACTTTGAAAAAAATAAAACAAAAATATTCAAACCTGGAACACCCGGCTTAGCTCCAAGCCCCGCCCACGTGCTCCGTCCCTCTCTCACACCGTCTATCTCGTTCTAGAGCTTTGAAACGAGAATCTACCTATTTCAATAATTGATATTTGACGCCGTATCGTCGTTCTGTGAGGGTGTGCGTGTCTTTGAACAGTTTTTTTTCTTTTGCGCAGGAATTTGAGTGTTCCTGATGATATGAAGTTTTTAGTATTAAAGTGCTGTTCAATATTTTTTGTGAGTTTAGTGAAATATTTCATGGTAAGTGTGTTTATTGCATTTTCCTTTATATTTTTTTGGCAACTGAATAATTAATTATTAATTATCGAAATAAAATAAATCTTTAAACCAAACTAGCTTCAGATGGACTTACTAAAAAAACTACTGCAGTTATTTTCATGAAATATATATTCGACATCCCAAGAGGATGATCATCCCGAGGAGAGGATCCTTTGAAATAAAAAATATTCAAATCGGTTCAGTAATCCGCAGATAATAATGAGATATTTGAGTACAAACCAAAATCAATTAATGTAATTGTAAACCTCCTTCTTTTAGAAGTTTATTAAAAATAGAATTCAAATAGATCTACTTACTATAAAAACTCTGAACCAATTTTGATGAAATGGAACCACTGAAGGTTATTTTCAAATAAAAAAGAAGCATCCAACTTATTTCCGAAAATTTGGAGTTTAAAATACACACAACAGAATCGGTTTAGAATGGTCCGTTAATTTTTTTATCAAAATTTGTTCAGCCTCAATCCCTCAATGATGTCAAATTAATGGTACTTTATCTGGGTCATACAATAATCACGTGAATCATTAAAATTAAAACCGGACAAGAGCGAGTTGAACCCCCGTGGAGATGAACACATTATCTCACAATACTCAGAGATGTACCATGTTATTTTAAAACCATAGACTTTTATAGGTTTTCCTGTAATCTATAAGTACACTACACTTACGAGCAATGAGATCGACTCAGGTCTATATATATCAGGTATATATATATATATATATATATATATATATATTATATATTTTAAACATTCAATATTGCGACAGTATGGCTCCATATTCAAATTCAAAATAAATATTTTTTCTTCGAATTTTACAATATGGGTATCGATTTTGACCTTGATGAACACATTCCAACAGTATATAATTTATTGGTATAAGTTCATTTTTTGTCAGGGCGGCCATGTTTTTTTAGCTTTTAAGCTAGTTATTCCCGTGTGAGATTTAACTCTGTTGGCACATGAAAGGGAAATTTCCTTTTCAAACTCAAAGCATACATAGTTTATCTAAATTTTGATTGATTTGATCTTTTTATAATATTTTATGTATTTCTCCTTGTTCATGAGATGTTAATGTTGACTTGTAATAGTGCTATTTTTATAATATTTTATGTATTTCTCCTTGTTCATGAGATATTAATGTTGACTTGTAATAGTGCTATTTTTATAATATTTTATGTATTTCTCCTTGTTCATGAGATGTTAATGTTGACTTGTAATAGTGCTATTTTTATAATATTTTATGTATTTCTCCTTGTTCATGAGATGTTAATGTTGACTTGTAATAGTGCTATTTTTATAATATTTTATGTATTTCTCCTTGTTCATGAGATGTTAATGTTGACTTGTAATAGTGCTATTTTTATAATATTTTATGTATTTCTCCTTGTTCATTAGATGTTAATGTTGACTTGTAATAGTGCTATTTTTATAATATTTTATGTATTTCTCCTTGTTCATGAGATGTTAATGTTGACTTGTAATAGTGCTATTTTTATAATATTTTATGTATTTCTCCTTGTTCATGAGATGTTAATGTTGACTTGTAATAGTGCTATTTTTATAATATTTTATGTATTTCTCCTTGTTCATGAGATGTTAATGTTGACTTGTAATAGTGCTATTTTTATAATATTTTATGTATTTCTCCTTGTTCATGAGATGTTAATGTTGACTTGTAATAGTGCTATTTTGCCTATTTATCTTCATATCTATAGGTACATATAATAAAACTGTAAACAAGGTGAAATCTGTACATGGAAGAGAATTTAGAAAAATATATTTTTATATGTGATAGTAGTAGAATCCAAAAATATTGTTATTAGAATTTTTGACTGTCTGTCTGTCTGCATGGGACTGTCTGTCTGTCTGTGTGGGAAGTTGCGAGAGCGAAATAACATTTTACTGCTCCAAGCCAACCTCATCTGCACGCGGTCATCCTACTGGACAACGAACGAGGCTCTGGCGGCCGACAGATGGCGGTATAACCATCCCAAAAACAAGCGTAGCCAAATGACACAGGCCGGTGACGGGCAGCAGCGTCACCGGTGCAAGAAGCTACGCCCTGCGATCGCCAACCCGCATGCCCAGCGTGGCGATTATGCGCAAACCCTCCAAAATAAACGGCACAAACAAAAATGGCCCCCCAGTTCCCGGACGCCCTGCTAGTCCTGACCAAAGTTGCCAAAGTGGCGGTCAAGCAAATGGCAGGGCGGGGGTGCGAAGAATCCGGGCTACCGTAGGCCACCCCAAACAAAAACAAATGACCCTGGCTACGTAAAACGGACGAACGATTAAGCTTGACGAGCTCATGGCGCAACTCAAGACGAAACTTACGAAGATCAGGTGGCACATTTTAAGGTTAAGTGAGGTCCGAAGAGAGGGGGAGGATACAGTAACTCTGGAATCGGGCCACCTATTCTATTTCCGAGAGGGCGATCAGCAGTCTCAGTGTTCCTCGTCAATAAGTCGTAATTGATAATGTTGTAGAAGTATCAAGTATGTCGACCAGGGTAGCGTACATGGTTCTTAAGCTGACCAAGGTCGTACAGGTTTACACTCCGACCTCAGTCTCGGCACAGTCGGTTTAAGGATATTGTTGATGACATATCTTCAGCCCTACATAACACCACAATGGGCCACTGCAATGTTATCATGGGAGACTTTAACGCCAAAGTGGGAGTACAGACTTGCAGTGAATTGAAAATAGGTCCACACGGCTATAGAGACAGGAATCACAGGGGGCAAATGCTATTCAACTTTTTGGAAAAACAGGGCTCTTTCATGAATTCATTCTTCAAAATGCAGTCGCAGAGAAAGTGGACTTGGCAAAGCCCCGACACTGTGACTAAAAATGAGATCAACTTCATCAAGCTTCGTCAAATCTTCTCGTCATCCAAACCACAGTGCCTGAAGACAAAAGCCTTCAATCAGTGCGTCCTTACCAGTCATGACCTACGGAGCCGAAACTCACGGTCACTCACGGTCAAACTAGTCCACAAATTTAAGGTCGCTCAGCGAGATATCACTTATCACTTATTAGCTATGGAGAGAGCTATGCTTGGAGTTTCTCTGAAGGCCAAGATTCGTAATGAAGAACCAAGTATCCGACGGAGAACCAAGGTAACCGACATAGCTCAGAGGATAAGCAAGCTAAAGTGGCAGTGGGCTGGTCACATTTCCCGAAGAACCGATAACCGTTAGGGTAGACGAGCTCTCGAGTGGAGACTACGTTTAGGTAAACGTAATTTAGGACGCCCTGTGGCCAGGTGGAGTGACGACCTGCGAAAGGCGGCCGGAAGAGAATGGATGAGGGGAGCTGAAGACCGAGCTCAGTGGCGTGCATTAGGAGAAAAAAGCCTACGTCCAACAATGGACGGATATAAGATGATGATGATGATGTATGTCTGTATGTGACTTCATCACGCAAAAACCACAGGATGTATTTTGATGCCGTTTGCTGAACTGTATTTCTTGGAGTCTTGCCGAGGTTTTTAGCTTTGTTTCATCAAAATCGGTTCATTAAAAAAGCAGTTACAGACATTTTATATTTCGTTACGCCACAGTTTTTCTGCCTTATTTACAAAAAGTTAAGCAATGATTAGTAGTAGTTACTGCGCAGTACTAATATTGTACTGCGCAGTACTAATATTGTACTGCGCAGTACTAATATTGTACTGCGCAGTACTAATATTGTACTGCGCAGTACTAATATTGTACTGCGCAGTACTAATGTTGTACTGCGCAGTACTAATATTGTAATGCGCAGTACTAATATTGTACTGCGCAGTACTAATATTGTACTGCGCAGTACTAATATTGTACTGCGCAGTACTAATATTGTAGTGCGCAGTACTAATTGACATTTATTAACTTTTTATAAATAAAGCCGATTCTATTTATTTACTCTTTGGCCACAGTATTATATTTTAGTATCCCAAAATGAAACTAGATGGCAATCCTTAAAACCCGCAAGCGTTATCGCATGAGTTATTTAGAAAATTACTCGATCGACAATTCGAGTGAATTCCGACTCGTCGTAATATTATATCAAAGTGAAACATTGTCTGTTTGTTTGTTGGGTGCGTTTTCACGCGTATACTAAACAGCTTTTGATGAAAATGTGTATGTAGTAGATAGTGTATACATTAACACACAACAGAGACCAACATAGGATACTTTTATCCCGGAAAATGGAAAGTTGCTGCGGGAAAAATGAAAATGTCTATTACTCGCTTTCACACAAATACAACTATGATGAAGTTTAGAATATAGGTAGGTATTACGAGCGACAGAGCTCGAAATACTGGGATCCGAAGAAGAACCAAGGTGGAAGACATCGGATTCCGTATATAAATAACTCAGTGGAGAACTCACTTGGCAAGTTGTGGTGAAGGCAGGTGGAGTGGGTCTCTCACTGATAGAAAAAAAGCGTGGGAAAGCGTAGCCGTAGAAGACCAGTGCAACGAAGGTTCGATGACATCAAAAAGTTTATAGGAAAGCTCTGGCACAGATTGGCTCAAGACGGGTGATTGGTGTAAGGGGGAAGAGGCTTATGCCCTGCAGTGGGTGGATTGATCTGCCAATGATGATCATGAGAAGTAGATGCTGTATAATACAGAGATCAACATAAGATACATTTATCCCAGAAAATTGAAAGTTCACACGGGAAATTGGGTAAATTTTAGTAGATTGGTTGTACTCGCTTTCACATCAAAACGGCTAAACTGATTACGATTATATAATGCCACTTGCCACTAATCCCCGTCCCCAATCCATACCAATATATAAAAGTGAAACGTTGTCTGTCTGTTTGTTTGTTTGTTTGTTTGTTTGTTTGGGAAGCTTTCACGCGATAACGTCTGGGCCTGAATTCTGTATGACCACTCACGCCAATTCCACGCGAATTCCACGTCGATTCCACGCTGCCTGCGTGGAATCACGAACAAATTCCTGGCAGGCGGCGTGGAATTGGCGGGGAAATGGCGTCTTAAAATTAGAGAATTAGGCCCCTGGACGGACTTTGATGAAACTTGTAATGGAGATAGATTAAAATAAAACATAGGATACTTTTAATCCCGTTTTTTTTAAGTTTCCACGGGATAACTGGAAAACTGGAAAAAAATGATTACTCGCTGTAAGAAACGGTTGCCATGGAAACGAAATAACAAGTATGGCAAAAACATCAAGAGTGGTGCTATATCTACTTTTGCATTGGTTTTTAATATCTTAGAAGAACATAGGATGAACGTTGAAGTGAAACGTTGTTTGTTTGTATGGGGCGCTTTCACGCGATAACGGCTGGACCGAATTTAATGAAATTTTGTACGTAGAAGCTGTATAGACCATCGTAGCATTATTTTTATCCGGGAAAATTGTACACGCATGCCATGCCGTGGGGAGCAGCTGGTATAAAATAAAATACTTTGACTTTGAAGTGGTCATCTAATATACAGAGTGAAGTTGGAGATATTGATGAAACCAAAAGTTGAAGATGTTGATGTTGCCCAGAGTCAACATTATTTTTCTTCTAGCAAATTGTTTTTCATTCCGAAATCCGGTTTCAAACGATTGTTTTGACAACACAGCTCGTGTATTTTTACTTCGATCGTTCGGAAATTTTAAATTGTTATTATTGTTCTTGTATTTGATACGCAGACCATCCGACGGTATAGGTAAAACAATCACACTAATATTATAAAGCCGAAAGTATGGAAATTTGGCGCCAGGATAGCTTATATCCTGGATTAAGACCAGGCTCTGCTTTTTAAGGGTTTTTTCCATAAGTATGCCGGGTCAACCTGATAAATGTGAAACTTGACATACATGTTTTTGAGATCTTTATCTCTCGACTAGGACAAAAACATGATTAACATAATTTCATTCGATACATTTTCTTATCAAAAATTACGTTATTTTCAGTAATATTAACATTTTTCTACTCAACGGCTTAAGTTTTATGTCTAAAATAAATCTCACAGCAAGAAAATATAGTTTATCATCTAATGTTTAGACAAAATTTAGCTAAGTAAATTATTAGCCTGCCAATAAAATAAATAACTTTTGAGACATACGTTATGTAGTTCCGAGCTAAATTGTGTGTTCAAACAGCGATATTGAATATCGCGAGCGCTGTTTGAACACCTTGTTACGCAGGCACTGCAGTGCTTATTGCGGGTAGCGGGTGGCAGGGTGCAGAGGAGGGGAGGTGGCAGAGGAGTGGGGAGTGGGAAAATGTAACCTTGGAGCCTGGCCTTAACGCATAGGCTACTTTTGATCCCGATTTTGGATTATTATATTATTAGTTTTTGTAGGGGCCCTTTTTTTTATACCTATGTCAAAGTGACAGTCAGGTGTCAAATCAAAATGATAGTTGTCAAAGTGACAGGTGACAAAGTGACAGGTGCCTGAAGAAAAGCTTCAAAAGCTTGAAAACCTCAGGATTTTTCAATATCAAAAGTTCTGTAATAAATATTTTACCTCAGGATAGCAGTAGGTATACAGATTGTCCCAGGAAGTAGTGAAAGCGGAGGTCCCGAGGTAGAGCACAAATTTTGATGTGATACCAATTTCATAGTTCTGGGTTAATAATAAAACAGGATACAGACGTTAAAAAATGATCGAAAATTGCTAAAAGTCCTAGAACCGGATCTTAATATACGATACCTTCCATCACAAGTACCTAGTTTAGGCGATATATATATTCTTTAATAAAAAAAACACAAACGACCAACTCCGTTTAGTTTGTTTGCTCGAAGGACCACATTCAACACAGCTAAAATCATAGCCCTCCTACATATTTCGTAGTGGTATAAAGAAGGTATATATTCTATTATTTATTCTGTGCCCACACATGGTGAGCTGATCGTTTTTCTTGATAGATCATTGTTAGGCATTATGTAGGTTATTATGCATTTGTTATTATGTACCTATAATTATAAGTACTTACTTACCTAGTCTATCTATTGCGTAGGTAGTAAATGCACATAGGTAGCATATCTAATAAGTTAAAGTTTGATGAACCGACAGACTCACGTATTAGTGCCAAAATATCGGTCTACGTTTTCTGCATGCGGCGTAACCTCCATGGGAAAGAGCGTCGCCGCGTCTTCGCTCGGGCCATCGGATAGGTACACATAAATCGTAATCTATACAATGTCTGTGGTCGTATAAGCTTTAAACTAACATAATTATTCATTGATCATATTAAGGCCGAGATATATGTGAATTGGCCTCAATTTGGGGACATTAAAACCTTTTTTCTCCGTAATTTTTATAGAAAAAACTTCAAATAAAATATATGTTAATTTATATCATACAGAGCAGCTCCTCTTCAGCTTATAAAATCGAATATACAATTTTAAATATCAATAATAAATACGCAAAGTACCCTCTGTTTTTGTAGTTATTACCGTTTTTCTTCTAAACTAACACATATTTTTTTTATTTCCTCTAGCATATTCAATAATGAAACGCTGGAATTAGTTTTTACCTTGGAATTAGTTTTGCAAATATCTTTCCTAATTATTTTTAACTATTTTTTACGTAATCTATACTCGCTAATCGCATGGGCAACCCCTCTGTCGCCCAGTAAATCAGTGCGGGACGAGACGTTGTGCTGAACGGACCTGCGACACTTTTCTCCGCAAAAGGCACCTATTATTAATCTGTGGCTTGTCTTGCGCATAACCAATTTGGAAATCGTATATTATGTAAATTTTTAGTTGTAGGCGGGATTATTTGAGTGTGTAAATATAATAATAATGTTTTTGTTTTTTGTAATAAGGCGGTACATAATAGTATAGTCTTGTATTATAGTTATTAATTTACCTATTCGTATTATAGTCATGATGACGATGATGATATTATCTAAATAAATAGTACTGGTTCCTTATATATTATTTTTATAGTTAATTTTAATATACTCACATAATAGTAATTATTATTTTATTAAATTATTTAGTTTTATGCGTGAGTTTATGAAATAATAATATTTTTTCAATAACTAGTTTTTGGTTTCTGTATGATATGGTAACAATTCTATTGTCCCAATCAGGGCTTGATATTGGTACGAACAATACTAGTATCATAGCGGTAAATACCGGTATTTTCCATTTCGGTACTTGAATATCAATACCTAAGAACCGGTATTTTCCCCTCAAGGTACCGGTAGATAATTCAGGTTCTTATGCTACAATGCTAGAATGCCACCATACACTCGTGCTAACGCAGCGGATGTCTACGGATTGCGACGTTGTGCCTTCACACGAACTATTTGAGTCACACAGTGTTCTAACACAGTGATAAAACTAATAATACATCACGGGATTTCAGCCTCAGATTTGACAATCACCACCACAAGCACTTTTTGTTTTGAATGATGAGACGAAAATACAAAGCATGTGTATGATAATGATTAGGGAGTAGGCACTTTGTATTATTCATCTTAAACCTCATTGTTTATTATCAGTGCTAAAATTCTAAAGTTAACCGTAGGTACTGTTTTTTTTAATACTTGACTCATCTTTCTTAGGATCTAAAATTTTGTTGATATTTTGCTTTCAAATCAGTTAAGATTCTAAATTGTTTTGAAACCCAAATATTGTAGGTAGGTATTCCAATGTTTGGTGTGTTTCACGGTCGGATAATAATAATAATTCATTTTTTTTTAAATTAGGTTCCTTGTCACTCTGAACTCCAGACTTTTGAAACATCAGAGATTGTAATTTATTGTATTTTGATGAAACATTATTTACTAAAAAACGCGCCCTAATAGAGTAAAACAGAGACACGTATTTTTTATTGGAAACGTAATTATTATTTTATACAAAAAATTGATTTGATAAAAAAAAAATGATTATTTATATTTTCTGGTTTTCTCACACTTGTATTGAAAAACTTCGTATAATGCGTGTGCTTACGCAGATTATTACAAACTCATTGACCGAAGGCAAGTCAGCTTGTGCTTACTACACTTTTCGCAGCTCGTCAGTCCACCTGACCACAGGGCGTCCTACACTACGTTTTCCTAAACGTAGTCTCCACTCTAGTCAGTACTCGTCTACCCCAAAGGTTATTGGTTCTTTGGGAAATGTGACCAGCCCACTGCCACTTTAGCTTGCTTACCCTTAGAGCTATGTCAGTTACCTTGGTTCTCCATCGAATATCTTCATAACGAATTTTGTCCAGAGAATCTCCAAGCATAGTTTTCTCCATAGCTTGCTGATCAACCTTGAATTTGTGGACTAGTTTGACCATGAGTGTCCACGTTTCGGCTCCGTAGGTTATGACTGGTAGGACGCACTGATTAAAGACTTTTGTCTTCAGGCACTGTGGTATGGACGATGAGAAGACTTGACGGAGCTTGCCGCAAGCTGCCCAACCTGGCTGAGTTTTCTGTTGGATTCCTTCTCAAAGTTGTTTTTTTGGGAAATTATTGCATTTACCTTGGTAAACATATCTTGGTAAACATATTGTCAATAGATACACCACTTGAGTGCAATCGGTTTTGGGTCAACAAGATAGCATAAACATGATCTTGGTCTTGTCTGTGTTCATTCCAAGACCGATGCGTCGAGAAGCGTCTACTGGGTTGGACAGCATACTTTGCTAGTCTTGCCGCGACTCTGCCATTAGGACGATATCATCGGCAAATTGTAAGTGTGAGATATTCTCCCAATTGATATTAATAAGATATGTTTAAGATGCTGGATTGAAAAGGAATGGGCATTCTATTCCAATCCAGCATCTTAAACATATCTTCCAGGGCATTAGTGAACAGTTTTAGGGATATAACATCCCCCTGTCTCACACCCCTGTCAGTTGGATATGCTTAGACTGCTGGTTTTGCACTTGAACCCTCATAGTTTCGGTGTCATACAGCATTTCGATGTATCTTTGCAGCGGTGTCAATCCACTTGACACCGCTGCAAAGAATCTAGAACCGCCCAGGTTCCTATGGAGTCAAAGGCCTTCTCATAAGCCACAAAAGCAAGACACAGGGGCTGGTTATACTCTTCAGACTTCTGTATAACCTGCCTCCCTGAGTGTATGTGGTCTATGGTGCTAAATCCTCTGCGAAACCCGGCCTATTCAAGAGACTGGACCAAGTCTTCTAGCGAGACGATTTGAGATGTCCCTCGGAAACAACTTATAGACGTAACTCAAGAGTGAAGCAGGTCATTAGTTCTTTAAAAGATTTTTATACCCTGTTTTAAAGAATAGTACTACCAAACTCCTGCTCCACACCTCTGGAGTTCTCCTACTGTTAAGAACGATGCTAAATAACCCCAGAAGCTCCCAAAGTACGGACTTCCGCCCTGCTTTTAAAAGTTCCTAAGTTATACCATCCTCACCGTGGCGCCTTTCGATTCTTAAGTTGTTTGAGCGCCATCTCAATATCGTCTAAGCTGACGTTGAGCAGTTTGTCAGTGTAGTGGCGGGTCAGTATTGCGATGCAATAATATAGATAGATAGATAGATAAACGCTTTATTGCACACCAAATAAATCATACACAAGAATAAACATTTAACTTAAATAGAGTACAATGGGTGGTCTTATCGTTTAAAGCGATTTCTTCCAGACAACCTTTGAATGGAGAGGAATACATTTAATTGTCATGGACGGCGACGCTCAATAATAAACAAAAATAAATAAATCTAAAAGGTACATGAACTTAAACAACTAATCTAGTTCTAACTTAAATAACAACTACACATATACAAATATATTAAAATACAATACATACACACATCTACATAGACTAAATATAATACAAACAAAGAAAATGAACACAATAACTTAATTTATTCCAATTTAAACGGATAAAATATTTTTATCCGTTCCTTAAATACGTTTAATGATGGAGACTGACGTATCAGGACTGGTAGACTGTTCCATAGTCTAACAGCTTGTACAGATGCATCATAGAATGTTGTAACGTGCAAGGGTATTTTCAACTGTAGATGTAAATGTATTTTGAAAATTTCTGGCCATAAGTTGGAGAGATGTATTGATATGAATTTTTGTTGTTGGCAATGATATTGCCTATCATGTGCTAAAAAAACATAAAAATAATAAAACATAAATATAAATCTCAGCAATTTGTATCTAGAAATTCAGAAAAAACTCAGTTTTATAATTTTACTTATTATTGCATCGGGATAGAATATTGAGGACTGTTGCTGCATTCACGGAAATGAGCCATCAAAATATTCTTCGAGAACGACTTGTCTTCTTTCTTTCACGATTTAAATTATCGTACTATAGCGAGAGAAAAAAAAACGATTTGCCCTTATTAAAAATTACGGGTGATGTTAATTTTGAATTCACTACTTATTTCAACCCGTGAAGTACCTACTCACTGCTGTATTATAAGTATAGATATAAACCTCCTTGCAAGTAAAGTTGGTTGGACATGCAGAAATAAAAAAAACTGTAAATAAATCGCACTAGCAAGGTAAGATAAAGTTTCAAGACCACAAGGCCTTAACAGTACACATTTCAAGAAACTTTATTGAAAATTTACTTTATCATATTTACTGGAAATGCAAAAAGATAATTTCGTGGACTTAAAGGCTCGCGTGTTACATAGGGCGAGACACTTGCGCTGTGCGCCTCTTTACTGGCATCATTCGCCTACTGTACTCTTTCGCTCACACTTATGAAAAGTAGGTACTACGGGAACCGGTTTTAGAACCTATATAAGATACCACATTATTAAGTAATACCTATATGTTAGTTAAAATACCAACACAGTACCGGTACCGTCCCAAAGTCAGTGGTTTAAAAAAATAGCGGTATTTCAAGCCCTGATTCCAAGTTGACTAAAATAATTTATATCCAAGTCCATAAGTCTCAGGAATAGTGGAATGTAATAGTAGTAGATATAGTAAAAACTTATTGAGTCAATTACAATGCCAGTAATGTAAGAGAATGCGTGTTTTATATGTGTTTAGGTATAGGTATGTACGAAAGCATGATTCATATGTGTAAAAAAAAATACTACAAAATGCTATATATTGTAAACATAATAATTAGGTAGGTACTATTCGATAGAGTATGCTATCTAAAAAAGCTGTGGTAGAAGGCGCGCGGCTGGCGTAACTTTTGTCGGGGCGCGGGGCCTGCGCGGGGCATTTTCATCGGTAACGCCCAATCGAGCAAGGTCAACGGCGTATATTCCCACCTTAAATAGAATCAATGCAATTACTGTACAAATAATCTATTAATATTTACAGAGTTGATTTATCCATCAAATCTTCGCGATTTTGTGATGAAATCCACCAACATGGAGTCGTGTTCTGACCGCTTGAGTCCATCTAGCGACATGACTAGCGAATCGGAGACTTCTTTACCGGCCTTCCCATACGAGGGCCAAAATATTAATAACTTCTACACACCGGAAGAAAAACAATTCTTCTCTTGCAAACAGAAAACTAGAGAAGAAAGAAACACTAAAGAGTCTTACCTACAAGAAAGCAATAAGATCGCATTCGAAAACTATCTGACACCACAGAAGAATAAAAAATATTTAAATTTCGAACTGAAACTCCCGCCAACGAGCGAAAACTTTTTTTCTCA
The DNA here is from genome assembly GCA_946251855.1 of Alsophila aescularia. Lineage (NCBI taxonomy): Eukaryota > Metazoa > Arthropoda > Insecta > Lepidoptera > Geometridae > Alsophila > Alsophila aescularia. The sequence continues at coordinate 51,966,188 of OX276373.1, forward strand.
AATCGAAGGAGAAGACCGCATGCGAACTTTTTTCAGTGATGATATAAAGAGTTGCCAGAACAATGAAAACAACCCGAATTTAACGGAAATTAAAATAAGCAATCAGTTTGAAAATAACGCGAATTCTGGTAATAATGAGAGGGTTTCCCAGTCGTATTATGCTGAAAATGAAGGGAATAACATGAGGAGATATTTGAATTTCAATTCAGAGCAAATACAGTGTGTTTGCGAAGCGTTGCAGCAAAAGGGAGACATAGAGAAATTGGCGGCGTTTTTATGGAGTTTGCCGACCACGGAATTGCTTAGAGGGAATGAGACTGTCCTAAGGTAAGACCATAGAATAACAACATAAAAAACTGTAAAAAGAGTTTTTTCATATTACTTAGGGTAACCTAAGAAATATGAAAAAACCTCTTTTTACAAGACCGCATCATATTTTTATTACAATCTAGCCATGAATTGGCTACTATGTTAATCTTTTAGATTTAGTACATTAAGAATGTGTCTATCACACTTTTCTTATAGTCTTATAGTGAAGTCACTTAGTTCATGTGTTCTTTATCGTAAAAAAGTGACCGTAAAAATAGTTATAAAATTTCGACGCAAACTTCGCCAGAACGTTTTTTCATTGGGTTGAAAGTAACGATGTTGCCGAGAATCAACAGTGAATAAGTAGGTAATTGTTCTGAAGACACAGCCGGTACCTAAACATCAGCTAGCATTAGCAATGTAGCTGGTCGGATCGTCGCTTCTCAGAGAGCTTCTAAGGTACCGTAGGAATATAAAGAATCTTTAGTCTTGCCATGTCCGTCATGTCCGTCCGTCCGCCTGTAATATGTCACATTTGCGATTTTATTGAACTAAGTAAAGAAAAAAATATGAATGGGCCATGACGAAGATATTTTAAAATTATTGTGAGGTTCGTTTGATAACTTTTCATAACTAGGTCCCGTTTACAAGTTACCTTACCTACACCTACACCTCTAACTGTTGAACTATACTTTCTGACCATCTTTTCTGATGAGTGTTTATTTTCCAGAGCAAGAGCGCTGGTAGCGTACCATCGAGGCGTGTTTCAAGAGTTGTATGCCATTCTGGAAGCGCACTCGTTCCCGCCGCGGCACCACACGGCTTTACAAACTCTGTGGTTTAAGGCTCACTACAAGGAGGCTGAGAAGGTCCGAGGAAGAGCGCTTGGTAAGTTAGAGAACGTCGTCAAGCAAAATTAAATACTTCTTGCACGGGTGGGTGGTGCGTTATGGTTATGGCATACTAGCTTTCGCCCGTGACTTCGTCCACTCCAACTACAGTTTATGGAAAAAAATAAAATCTTGTGTTATTCTAGGATATTAAAAACCAATGCAAAAGTATAGCACCAACGCTCTTGATGTTTTTTGACAGACTTGTTATTATTTCTTTTCCATGGCAACCGTTTCTTTACATCGAGTAATCAAACTTTTCCAGTTTTCCCGTAAAAACTCCGGGATACAAAGTATCCTATGTGTTATTCCAGGGTATAAGCTATTTCCATTCCAAATTTCATCAAAATCCATCCACGCGTTATCGCGTGAAAGCTCCACAAACAAACAACGTTTCACTTTTATAATACATTGGTGTGGATCTCTGTGGGTTGGTGTGGATGCGTTACATCGCTGAGAACAGCACTGCGATTACGTAATGTTGATCATGACGGTTTCAAGCCGTGAAATTCAATAATGCTTTGCGATAGAGTCGATTTTGCTATGAAAAAAGTGACAATCTGATTGAAGCCAAGTTCTGTAATTGGGCCACGGATCTATAGCAAATAAGAATTTTTTTAAAACGCCACTTTTGATCAAATGAATTGAGTGTGGTTCAGCATTGTTTTTTTTGGTAACTACACCGTATATAGTAAATTTTGCTTGTTAGTATTATTTATATAAAACTGTTTCTCTAGGAGCTGTTGACAAATATAGGCTAAGAAAAAAATATCCTTTGCCTAAGACGATATGGGACGGTGAAGAAACTGTATACTGCTTCAAAGAAAAAAGTAGAAATGCACTAAAGGATTGTTATTACAGGAACCGGTATGTACCTTATTTGGCTGTGTTGGTTTGGTAAAGTACTTTAAAAATTAAACATTTTGTAACTAGGTAATAAATAGTGAATATAAATGTGAAATATATTAATATTTAAATATACATATTTATATAATTAAATACCTATACATAAATTGAAATATTCCGCTTTATGCTACCTATTTCTTATTAGTTATTTGTGTTTCTATAATTAAGATGTAAAAAAAAATAAAAAAATATGAAAGGACCTAAAAATTAGTATTATGAAAGGAAAAAAAATATGAAATACATTTGTTTTCTGTTTTCTGCGCATAATATACCTATCGGATAGGATCCAGCATAAACATTAATATAGGTCGCGTCATGTAAAAAGAAAGCTGGTGTTTAGTCTGCGTATTAGGCGATTTATCGGTCTATTTGGTGGATAATTATATCTATTTGGTGGCTATTTGGTGATCCATTTGGTAGCGAAAGGCTAATTAATAATTATTTAAAACAATAGGCCTAGTACTTTTGTGCGCGAGTGTACCCATGCGCAAACACACCCCCTCCACTTTCTGCAACGTTCTTTTAACATGACGCGACCTATACGAGCATGTACTGTACTCAACTACGCCAACGTAATAATTAACTTACATACACGATATTATAAGTTCTCATTACATTATCCGTTTCATGGACATTTCATTGGTTTAAAATAAATAAGCTTTATTGAATCAATCGAATGTTAAATGTGTTGTTTTGCAGATATCCTACTCCCGATGAAAAGCGCGCGCTGGCCCAGAAGACCGGCCTAACGCTGACACAGGTGTCCAACTGGTTCAAAAACAGGAGACAGAGGGATAGAACTCCACAACAGCCTAACAGACCGTGAGTATCTTTTCATGTTATATCATTTAATGCAGGCAGGCATAACTATCACAACGGACCTACCCCATAAAGAGGTAATGTCATATCACAACAATATTTTTATTGCATGTTAGCTGATTAAGAATTGACCGAGCGAGCGAAGCGTCTCTGCTTTAAGTTCAATCAATTTGCTTTCATCCGTCAGTTTGTTGGTACTCAGGTCGTATTTTTTCAATTGCTCACTTTTACATTCTGCAGGTGGAATGTTTAAATATAGAATTTTAAACTGACTTTTAGTTTCACTACTTAAGTTATTTAAAACGGGTTATTTACCATGTAAAAACAAATAAGTATAATTCACAAAATTAAATTTAAAAAGAAAGCTGTTACGGTTTTTTTAATGAATTTCACTTTAATAACATATTTTTTGTTGCTTTGTTACTTTTTACGTTTAATTTTTTTTTTATTGCTTTGTCATCGGTTTATGAGCTAGCCTGAAAGTTTCAGCCGGATAGCTAATCGGGAAGTGCTCGAAATTTGAATTACAAGATTCCAGGACAAACAGAAATACATAGATACATACAAGTGAAGTTAAATAAAAGCTTTTAATAATAAGTATAATTAAAAAAAAAAATAAGGTTATACGGTTTTTTAAAATAAACGTCACTTTTTTTTCGCGATAAACCTGCGTTGACAAAGTCGCGGTCTGGAAAGCTAGTTATGTGATAAGGGCTATAAAATCAGACCGAAGTGAATTTTTTAACGTTTTTTTGCTCCCTCGAACTATAGTGAAAACTCTAAAATAAAACAACAAATAATAAAGGCCGGCTAAAGTGAGTCGGACTTGCGTTAAGGATCCCGTAAATGAAAGTATTTTTATGTAAATAGTAAATACACACCACAAAAATATTGTAGTACCACGGTACTGAACAATCGGTGCGCGAGTCCAACTCGCGCTTGACCGAATTTAATAAATCTATTTGATTCGAAGTAGATTGTTTGTTCTACTTGCATTGTCCTCAAATTGAACTAGATGGCGTTGGCGTTGAGTTAGCTCGCGCGAGCGTTTCATTCGCGCGTCGGGCTGTACTGTGGCGCTCTTCGTCGGCAGCCATATTAAATACTTGCATATTATTGTCATAAACCAATTTTTAGAAGCTGTCTGATGACAGTTTAAATTTAAATCTGCGTTGCCAATATGTCAATATTGTAACATCTTAATGCTAACTTTCATTTTAGTAACATGAATGAAAATCAGTATTAGCAATTAGGTACCTATTAACAAGGTGTAACAGTTACACAACTAAAAATGTAACTATTACGATACGATTAAAGATAGGACTAAAAAATTATCTAACAAACAAAAAATTATCGTTCAAATATAATGTAATTATTTGCGTTCCGTACTAAACGAAGTTTTCATTCGTCGCGTTGGCACACTTGATTTTGAGCCATCTCACCTGTCGAATTAGACGCAACGCGAAATAGAACAATCGCGAATAAGTTAAATGGTTGCTATGTTTTTTTTTGTTTGCTGGATAATATTCGATTATTTTTTTGAGTCGTGTAACATGACAGGGTTTAATTTAATTAAAGTGACGTATAATGATACAAAATTAACATATTGGCAAAGCTGATTTCAACTGTCTTAACAGACAGCATCAAAAATTGGTTTAGTGCGAAGCGTTTTCGATTTAGCTTGGCCAAAAATGCTTTCGTATGGGTTTCCGGCTGTCCGCTTATCCGGGTGTTTTCCTCGACAGCTCGCATTTCTCAACCAATCTAGACGAAACTTGGTATACAGCTATAACAAATTATTAGATTTTTTTAGTAGTAAATCTCCGGGGGGGGAGGGGGGGGTACTTCCTCCAAAAAGGGGAAAAAAGGAGGTGAACGGAATATCTCAGTCTGATTAGATGCGATTTCAATTGTTCATTTTTTAGGTTTCTACCAGTGGAATCAGCCTATTACCTCCTACTCGTAGTAGGGATTGTTGGAGCACCTTGGTTTTTAATGTTAGTTTAACAATAAGGTAACCAGAAGGCGCTTCTGTGCACCGCTTGATTTTTTGCAAAAATTTGGTGCTGGCGAGGTTTACAACTCACAGAGTTAGTAGTTTTATTTTTTGACTAATAAGGTCCCCTAATATACTACTGTACTAGAGTCGTTTTCTACATAAAATAAGATTATGTTACTTTTCTCGTAAAAATGTTACTTTTTGAGCTGTCTCGTGTTACTTTTGACTATCGGTTTCTGGCAACACTGGTTTAAATAGCTGATAAAATAAAAAGTAAATGTTTGATTCCAGGGTATAAGCTATATAAGTATCTCCGTTCCAAATTTCATCAACAATCTCCAGCCGTTATCGCGTTAGAACTCCCCCAAAACAAAAAAAAAAGTTTTCACTTTTATATAAGTACGAGTGTGGATGCGAGGCACGGCTCGCATTCTGCACATCGTTTGTTTTTTGCATTAGTGCGAACAGATTTGAAAATTCCGAAAATTTTAAAGAATTGTCAACTGGTCAATACTAAACAGTGATTAATGTCCTAATGGACGAATGCCCGAGCCCACTAGTGGCTAATCGGCAACGTAGGGCAAAGCCGGGCATGTGGTCGATTTGGGCAGACACGTGGCCGGCGGCGTTTCTGTTATCGAGTGATTGATGGGCCATAGACCCATGAGATGAGGGTAGGGCATTTGACAACTCAACCTTTTTTACCCGACTGCGTGGATGCGTATTTTGTTTATAAGCCTACGTATGTTTGTTCCTTTGTTGCTCTAGAGAACAAACGCGTGGGCAGATTTTAATGAATCTTACGTCAATCGATGTTTCTTAATCTTGCGAGTGCTACTATAAAGGCTTGACAGTAATCAAAATTCAACATGGCGGCAACCAGAAGCCATAATGTTTAAACAAAAACATCTTCAGGTTTCTCATACAATACAAAAAACAAAATGTTTATTTAACCAAAAGAAAATTACAAATAAATAAAATTGCCAGTGGTCCCCGCACTAGGTCAAGCCTGTGTCGCTTTAAAAATTAAGTACCAAATCAGATTTTAAAGAGGAGAAACAACAGTTGACACAGAAGGTAACGTATGTAACTAAGTAATTTAAAATTTGAAAAAACATAATTATTATATTAAAATATATATACTTATATAAATTAAATGAAAATGTGTGTATGAGTGCATGAGTTGTGATTATGATAGAGTGATGTATGAAATTTTTCATTTTGAATGACCATTTTGGATTTATAACGATTTAAAGTTGGTTAGCAACCATTCATACTAGTATACAATAGTATCCATACAATACTCCGAAAGCGACATTTCAAAAATCAAAGTAACCTAAAAACCTCAAGACCTTGTGACGAAAAATAACTAAAACGTCCACAAAAGTAACGAGTGTGGTTCAAACAAAGGGTCCTTATAGCTGAAACAATAAATTGTAAAGTTTGTTTGTTTAGCTTAGTCCGAGGCGATCGGAACTCGTAAGGCGACACCGCGTCACCTATGTGACTACCTACTTACAGTCTGAGAACTGAGAATGCCAGTATGACGTACTATTTGTATACTCTTTGAGTATGACCACAGGCCACATCCATACCAATATATAAAAGTGAAACGTTGTCTGTTTGTTTGTTTGTTTGTTTATGGAGCTTTCACGCGATAACGGCTGGATGGATATTGAAATTTAGAATGGAGATAGCAAGGAGGTTCGATACACACTGTTAAGCTTATAATACCCTGCCTGGAATAAAACATAGGATAGTTTTTATCCCGGAAAATTGTAAGTTTCCACGGGAAAACTGGAAAAATGTTGAATACTCACTGTAAGGAACGGTTGCCAACTTGCCATCTAAGAATCGTGTGGTTGCCATGGAAACGAAATAACAACAAGCCACGGAGGCCCTAACCAAGAAGTCTAAGTCTACTTTTGCATTGGTTTCTAATATCCTAGAAGAACGTAAGTAGGATGCTTTTTTCGCGATAAACTGTAGTCCGAGCGGACGAAGTCGCTGGCGGGTAAGCTAGTACCTAATAGGTATGACTACCAACAACGAAGTAACTTATACTCATAGAGTAACAGACATTTCTTACTGTCATTGCTTAAACAAAATTTGGTTTTGTGGGGGAGTGTCGACGACGACCTGGCAATACAATGACAATAACGTTAGTAATTTTTCGTAGACAAATATAGGTACCTATTAAGCGTAGACGCGAGTATCTACGGTATTAGGCATAATATTATTTCGTAGTTTAAGAGGCTTTTGACGAACGTCGCGATAATCGCCATTTTGGCGCTGATAGCAGTAATGAACCCTCACAGATCTTTAAGGATATGGATTTGCTTTGCCGTACTTTCGTTTGTACCGATTCAAAGCGCCTCCACCAAGCGTCCATGGAACTAAACTTGTTATTGTCTCATCTAACGTTAGTCACAGATTAAATAATAGTACAAGTACGTTAGTTCCGTGGACGCTCACTACCAAATGACTGCTATCAACGCCAAAATGGCGATAATCAAATGCTCTCATTGCGACGTTCGTTAAAAGCCTGTTTATACCGTAGGCGCGAGTATGGTTTATACTCTTGAGTCATTGATGTACAATGTCTAGAGTACCTACGAGATTAATAATGCAGTTGTCTATGTTTTCGTATAAGGTAGTGCTGGCCTCTAGTGTAGTGTCCAAGTTTGTCATTGTCAGGCCGCCGGAGGGCCTCTGACTTGGCTAAGCGACTGTTGAGACAGATCCAAACGTGCCCTCTAAAGTACGGAGCGATGGAAATCCATATGTATATAGTAACGATCCAAGTAAAGCTACTTGTACTATTATTTATTCTGTGGCCTTAAACAAATGTAAAGCCTTGAGACAAATGTATTTGCCACGTCCAGGAAACACTACCGACTGTACCACACAATAAAAAATGAAATTTTCACTGTGGTAAATTATTGCCGACTTGAAATATACTAGTGCTATAGACCTCGCGCGTTCAAACTTTTTGCGAACAATTTAGCGGTGCACCATCTAGTTACCTTATTGTACAACTAACATTAAAAACCAAGGTGCTCCATCAATCCCTACCTAGTAGGTAAAGGGCTGATTCCACTGGTAGAAACCTAAAAGTGAGAAATTTACTGCATTTTGAGGAGCTATTCCACCACAAAATGTTTACTAACTTAAAGTTACTACCTTTCAAATAAATCATCGAAATCGGATTTGATAAGGCGGAGATATTCAGCAGCCCTCCCAACGACTTACAAAAAAGTGATATTGTTCTGGCTCAATTGTTATATATTTTTTATTGATTGCTTGACATTACAACAACATTTTTAATTTGAAATCTTTTTTTTTTTGGATTACTTTTTTTTATTACAAATACGAGTAGTTGCCTATGCGTAAAACGGAACTTTTGCAAGTAACAAGACAAGTAACAATACAAGTTCAAAAACTAAAACGCGACTACGGTCGGGTAAAAATTAGCCCGAGACACTCTTGTGATGAAGACAAATTGATTGACACCTTGCTTGTCAAAATCGGACCAAGTTTTTAGTTTGAACACATAATACTAACTTTTCCTGCCGTAGTCGGATAAAAAAATATAGCCCATGACACTCTATACCAACCAATAAGAGCGACGCTATGGTGGAACTTCCACATACCCGCACATACATAGACTGTTAAACTCATTACCTTTCCCTTGCTTTGCTGTAGCCGGGTAAAAAGCGTCACGTCACGCTTACACCTACAGACATAATTAGAGATAAAGATATCTATGAACTCAACGATAGTCATTTTAAATTAACAATGTTTATGTTTCTATGTTTAATATTGCTCTAATTACAGATTCCACTTCAATTCAACTATTTACTACAAAAAAAAAACCTTGCTGAAATAAATCTAAACACATTTTTATAATTTATTCTTTTGTGGTGCCGAAATGGTGTTTTTTTTTTTTGATATATTATCATGATTAATGTTTACTATCTTAAATTTTATATTTTCTCCTGTCTTTCTTTAAAATAGGGATATTTTTTTAAGAAACATTATATTTTTTGATAGATTAATCAAACTATGACGATCTGGAACTTGGGACGTAGTGAGGGAATGACTTTGGGGATTTTATTTTTTATTTTATTTGTTTACTCAGATTAATTAAAATTTTAACTGGTAGTAGCACAATACATTTATATAGTTCTGTAAAGACTTAGATATGTACTGTGGTAGTATATAGCTACTGTTGTATAATTTGGAATCAAATAAAAGTTTTTTTTCAATTATTTTTTTTAACTTTATTGATGCAATTTCAAGATTTCGCAAGGACAGCCCGTATACAATTGAGTTAAATAACAACTTTTATTTAAATAATGATTTGCAAACTGTACAGGGACCACTGTGTGACATATCAAATAAGATCTTGTTGTGAGGGTCACAAATTAAAACAAATGCTTTACAGAGTTATTTAAGAAAATAGATGAAAATTTACCAGTTTAAGAGGGGTTGTGTATGTGGGGGGAGAGGAACTATTTTCCGAAACTACAGAGCTTAAAATTTTGAAAACATACTGAAAATAGAACTTTACTTATAGATTACACGAAAACCTGAAAGTGAGAAGTCTGTGGTATTTAGGACCAGGAGACTGATTCCATATGGAGTGAAGTTGAGTGATTGCCACCGAGCACCAATTCCGGGTGCGCTTGAAAGTCGTGAAGGTTTTGGAATTCACTAAACAGTTAACACGCACCCGACAAGAACCCACAATCAACACTAAGACCGGGAAACCGGTAACTATGCGGCAGAATTAACCTAAACCTAGCCTACAAATACTTCTAGCCGAAATAGGACTTTTCAAATTTTGCCGGGTTTTATGTTCGAGTGATTATCTGTGGGTGGCGCGCCAGCCAACCCATGGCGGCAATCACCCTCCAACAATCATCGTCTGAATTTATTTTCTGTATTTTCTCTCTCGCTTTTAATTTATCTAAAATTTTGTTCCCGTGTTATATAATTAAAAGTTAATTAGCATCGTAAGTTTTGTAGTGATCTTATAATATGCCAATAACCTTTTTGTAGATTGTACGTCTCTGAAAGAAAATCTAAACATTGATATTATTTCTCAGCAATAATGTACTTACCTACTTCAAATCATTATTACGACTGCCTATTTAAAAATACCATGTTCCTTTAGTTATAGTGACTACAGTGCATCTCAGGTCTCAAGTTAAACTTCAACTGAAAATAATCTTTGCCGTCGAGTAAAAATGCTGTGAATGAAAACATGTCATTCCTTGTACTTACACTACTTTTGTGCAAAACAATTAAATCAATAAATAATAAAAACGCCAAAAAACGAAGAAAGAAATATATTTGCGAGAAGTGTACCTACCTAAGTCATATGTATCGTTGTAGATTCACAAAAATGATAAAGTCTTGGAGCTACGGACAAATGGGAGCTCGACAGTTGATTAATTATAGCCTAGGACTTGATAGACAAGTACCAAACTATATTGAATATTGAATCTACTTGATTATACTAATAATATGATACATTTGTTTCAGGTGGACGCACACAGAACAGCAGTTCATAAGAATGTATAGATCTCCACTTTCCGAGCTCGTAGGATAGTGTAAATCTCAATTTATGTGAAAATGATAACATTATTACATGATATTTAATACTTACACTTGATTTCGTTTTTCTTATATTTGCATTGACCCCTCGTTGTTAGTAGAACTTCACATAATTAGGCTTTGTAAGAAAACTACTAGGCTTTAAAGACAGTAGGTAGGTATTTTTTCTATTTTAGGGTTAAAATCCTACTCTAGCTATGAACTAGATAGGTAGGTTCTATGAAATACCAAATACATACATGTCATCAAACCTACCTTTCACAAAAACAACACAAGTTCATGGCACGATAAAACATGAAACAAAGTGTACCTACATTAAGTAGATGTTAGAACTATAAGTTTCATAGTAACTATGCATTATCAATGATCTTCACTAACCAAACACGGCTAGATAGTAAATGCAATGAACGCACCGGGTGCTCTTCGGTTTTGTACTTCCCAGTAAAATGACAGTTTCCGTGCGGTTGGGTGCTAATCGTCTTGATGACGTATTTTTACATGCTCTCTGAGCTTAGTGAATTCGAAACGGTGGCAATGAATGGTCCAAGTGGCATTAACTGAACCTCACTTTAACTCTACGGAATCAGGCCCCAGGCTGTGCTTTGGGATTTTTCCATGAATATGCTGGGTCAACCACAAACCTGATAAATGTGAAACTTATATATTTATCTCTCTGTGATTAAGACAAAAACATGATAAACAGAATTTCATTCGATACATTTTCTTATGAAAAATTACGTTATTTTCAATAAAATTTTCTTTTTTCTACTCAACGGCTTAAGTTTTATCTCTAAAATATATCTCACAGCAAGAAATATATAGTTTATTATCTACTGTTTAGACAAAATTTACCTAACAAAATTATTAGCCTGCCAACACAATAAATAACTTTTGAGACTTACGTCATTTAGTTCCGAGCATTCATATTATTTGGTAATTGTGTGTTCAAACAGCGCTCGTGAAATTCAACCTGGTTACGTAGGCACTTCAGTACTTATTGCGGGTAGCGGGTGGCAGAGTGTAAGGGAGGTGACAGGAGAGTAGGGAGTGGGAAATTGTATCCTTGGAGCCTGGCCTTCATCGTACGGAACGGAAACCTCTCCACGCGAGTTCACCACGCACTTGTCCGGTTTTTTTATCTTGTACTGACCTCATTTCTTCATCGAATCATTGACACGCTGATAAGAAAACGAATACCTCATTTCTTCTGGATTTATAAACAGATTTGTATGACTCCTTAAAATTGTAAGTATGAATCGTCTTTTGTTTGAAAAGCTCCAGGGGCTGAAGGGACCAGAAGGCTGGCTGGTGCTTTAAAGGTATTTTAATTACCTACTTAGGTAGTATGTTTCTGTACATTAGATAGATAGATAGGTAGATAGATAAATAGATAGATAGATAGATAACTCTTTATTGCACTAAAAAACTTAAAATTAGGGCACATCAACAATGACCTTAAAATAGTACAATCGGCGGCCTTATCACTAAGCAGCGATCTCTTCCAGGCAACCTTAGATTAGAAAGTGAGAACATGAACATTAATGAACGATAGTGTGCATATGCATTTACTGAGATGAATAAATTTGTATTTTTAGAATATAACCACGAGTTAGTTAGGTATGTACTATGTAGCGAGGAAAGAGACCGCCGCGCCGAGCGCCGCCCGTGCATGCTATTGATAATATATATGCACGTAAGGCGCAGTCTGATAGTGAGCTTAGAAACTAATTTGTTCCGTATATTAGACATCGACCGAGACATCTTAGTTCGAACATAGGTTCAAAGATGGCGCTATTCTAACATAAGTATCAGAATCTACTGCGCTCAACAAGCCGCCTGCCAATCGTGATGATTATTACCCCCCCTCCCCTGTTATGGGGGACCATGGGGGAGCGCTCTAGCTCTCTAGGGAGACCCCCCCCCCCAATCCCCCCACCCCGTCTGGTGAAGCTGTAGAGGCCGGCAGAGTCCAACAGAAGTAATCCACAAAATAAAAATAAAAAAGGACTGCTAGAAATCAATCGGGCCGACAGCTTCACGGAACCTCCGAAGCACAGATCTATGGAGAATCGCACATAACTTATAAAAGTAATTGGTGCCTGTGACCGAACTTAGTATCGTCAGGTTTTTTTTATTACTTTGTGTGACCTGACCGGCAGGTCGCTCCCCTGATGGTAAGCGTCACGCCTGCCCATAACAGTTGCAGTGCCACCCAGAACTTTGGTTGCAAAATCTTGCGCGTTGCTGCACTGTGCTCGTCACCCTGAGATTGGTTGTTAAGTCTCATCGAACATTGCCCAACCGAAACAGAAGTGTTTAGACACTACTGCTTCGCGGTTGAATATCTGACAAAGGCATTCTCTCACTAGTATACCGCTAGGCTAACCATCATTGCTCTAATTGAATGAGCGAGCGAGAAGCGCGAGCGAAGCGTCTCCGTTCAGCTTGGGCAAAAATGCTTTCGTTAGTCCGGATGTCTATCCGGATCTCTGTTCTCCTCTACAGGTCGCATTTCTTTCTCAACCGATCTAGAAGAAACTTGTTATACAGATTTTAAACGATTTTTTAAGTCGTCGGGGAATTTGATTTGGGTGTACTTCCTCCAAAAAAGAGCATAAAGGGGGCTAATAAATATCTCCGCCTTATTAGTTTCGATTTCAATGTTTTTTTTTATTTGATAGTTAGTACTTTAAGTTGGTCTCATAAAAATTTGGTGAAGATCTGATGAGGATCTTCGGCGTGATGAGCAGAATAACTCCTCAAAATGCAGTAAATTGCTTACTTTAAGGTTTTTACCATTGGTATCAGCCCTTTACCTACTCGGTAGGGATTGATGAAGCACCTAGGTTATTAATGTTAGTTTTACAATAAGGCAACTAGATGGCGCTAATGTGTACCACCAGATTGTTTGAAAAAAAAAATGTACTCGCGGGGTCTACATCTCACAGAGCCACTAGTAATTATTGAAGTTACTTACTGGAATTCTAGGACAGGGCTGTGCTATCGATACGTACGATACAATAGATTATTTATCGATTTACATACACCGTAGAGGGAGTACAAAGTAAACGTAATTCAAAATCTTTGACATTAATATTATTATTTCTCTACTCTTTTCAGTGAAATACTCGTGCCCGCTCAATACGCCGGCCCGCAGGGGGGTTTGGCACAAGCTCTGCTACCCAACGCGTACTACCACCAACTCCAAGATCCCGCCCATTTCATCCACGGAGGAGCGCCTTAATTGGTGTTGCCAGAATGGAAAATGTTGTGAGGCTTTAGGGTAATAAAGACAGTGCAGTGAACAAATAATGTGGTAAATATTATAGACTAGCTGTGCCTGCGGCTTTGCCCGCGTGGTCATTTCTCTGGGTTCTCCTCTATTATTTACACTGTGCTCTGGGTTAAAAATAACCTATGTGTTGTTCCAGGACCAAAATGTACAAAATACTAAATTTCGTTTAGCCGCCAGATAGTTTTATATCGATTGTTCGCGCTTTAAGATTCCAAGTACCTACTTTTAAGTCAAACTCTAAGTTATCTAAGATTGAAAACCGCATCGCAATCGGTTCAATAGTTTCACGTGATGCGCAAACAGACAAAAAGAGAGAAACGTTTTTTTTTTTTTATATTGTGTTTAAGTAGCTTATTTTATGTACCCTAGACAGGACAAATTTTTTAAATTATTTTCTTTGTACAGACTTTTTGGTACTTTCTGCTTTATTATAAGTATAAATATAGATAAGCTGTAATATGTAATGGCCTAAGCACATTGGGTACCTATAACCGGCACAATTATAAGTAGGATTCGTACAATCATGAAAAGACTAGGACGGGGATTGAGATAGGTAAGCATGCTATGTCCAACATTTATGGTTTCAAATAAAAATCTTATCCTTTCCCAAAATAACTTGAACCGACCGGTTAAATGATATGATAGGGGAAGGTCGTAATTAGTAGATCAAGTGTTGACAATGAAAGTAAATAATCCTACCACACCGCTTTATTTCTTAATTTACTAAACACATAGACAACTGCATTATATTCACGTACGTCTAAATCTGAAGCCTGTTTTCAAAGTCTTAATATTCGGTGTTATCTGGCATGCCAATATTTGGGTGGGGTGCCAACTTTTGGGTACTTTTAGAGTAATAAACCTTAATATTTTATTACTCTAAATTTCAAAGAGTTTTTTATTAAAAAGTGATAGGTAGTTAACTATAGTTAGTAGTTATAGTCGTAGAGGTATTTATGGCGTAAGATGCAGCTAAATCTAAAAGACATTTCGATAGATTGTAAATTTACATGGTGTCTTGGCAGTGGCTGCCAAGTCTAGATAATAGTTTATTTTGATAGATTAATAAAAATAAACTTGATTTACTTCAGCTCACTCTACCTGTGTTGTTAATTATTTTATAATTTGAAGTAGGTAGAAGTATAAACCTTAGTTTGCGTCCTGATATGGAGAAACGGGGTATTTACGATGGATACAATTTTACGTAGGTAGATCTAAAAAGTTTTTAAGCACCTTTTGGCGATCAAGTAGTTAAACATGTTATTAGTATAACAAGTTTTCTAGACGTGTTACCTCATGTGATTTGATTTTATATACTTACCTTTAGGCTGAAATCATGTATTATGTTTGTACTAAAATATTTATATTGTTTTGCATGTATGTAATTATCTGGTGCTGTTTTATTCAAACCAGTTTGTAATATTCTAGTCTGAAATTAAAAAATCTCTAAGAATAAACCGTTGTTATTATTCATTAAAATATCGTTGTTGTTACTCGTATTTTTAATTATAAAAGTATTTCTTGAGTTTTCTTTGCGTTTCTTCCTTTTCGTTTGAGAGACTTCCTAGAGAGTTTTGAAGACATCACAAAATGCCACGTTTTAAAAAAAAAAACCTTTGCCTATACTTGTGCACTTTAACGAACGTATCTATACTTATAATAAAACTGTAACGGGTCCAATTCTGTACATTGAAGATATTTAGATAATTTTTTTTGGACTTTACCCTAGATTCGATACTGAAGCCAAAAATGAAATTTATTTAATTTTTGTCTGTCTGTCTGTCTGTCTGTATCTTGGCTAGGCATCACGCCGAAAGTACTGAATGAATTTAAATGAAACTTGGTATGATTTGATGATTTGAGTTCATACTACGAGGTAGGACATAGGCTACTTTTCATCCCGAAAAATGAAAGGGTTCCCGCAGGATTGGGGTTGAAAGTTATTTCAAAAAAACACTTACTACCAGACTGTAACTACTGTAACTACCAGACGGATTTTTATGCAACTTGCACAGTCATAGTTTATATGATGTGTTAAAAATAAGGAAACTTTTTATCCCGGAAAAATAAAGAGTTCCTGAGGGATAATGTCCCAAATTCTGTAAATTTTTAAGATATTTTGTAATTTTTCTTGGGGGCCGTTCTATATTCCATACTAAAGCCAAAACTGTTTTTTTTTGTCTTTCTGTCTGTCTGTACCTTCGAAGTGCATCACGCCGAAAATACTTGAAATGAATTCAAATGAAATTTGGTATCATTTGAGTTCATACCTCGAGGTAGGACATATACTTTTCATCCCGAAAAATTAAAGGGTTCCTGCAGGATAGGCGTTGAAAGTTATTTAAAAGAACACGTATCACGCTGAAACTACTTGACGGATTTTGTTGAAACTTGGCACAGTCATATCTTATATAATGGGTTAAAATTGAGGATACTTTTTATCCCGAAAAATAAAGTGTTCCTTCGGGATAATGTCCAAAATTCTGTAAATTGAAAATATTATGTAATTTTTTTGGAGACCGTTCTATATTCAATACTAAAGCCAACACTGTATTTTTTTATTTTTGTCTTTCTGTCTGTCTGTCCGTCTGTCTGTCTGTCTGACTGTACCTTGGCAGCGCACCACGCCGAAAATACTTAATAAATTCAAATGAAATTTGGTATGATTTGAGTTCACACTTCGAGGTAGGACATTGGATACTTTTCATCCCGAAAAAATTAAGTGTTCCGGCAGGATAGGCGTTGAAAGTTATTTAAAAGAACACGTATCACACTGAAACTACTTGACGGATATTGTTGAAACTTGGCACAGTCATAGTTTATATAATGGGTAAAATGGAGGATACTTTTTATCCAGAAAAAATAAAAATTAAGTGTTCCTGCAGGATAGAAGTGGAAAATTATTTAAAAGAATACTTAGCACGCTGAAACTATTGGACGGATGTTGATACAACTTGGAACAGACATAGTTTATAAGATAAATGAAAAAATGGATACATTTTGTCCCGAAAAAATAAAGGGTTCCTGTGGGATATGGGTCCAAATTCTGTATATTAAAGATATAGTGTTTTTTTTTGGAAGTTACTCTTTGTTCTATTATGATGCCTAAACTGTATGTTTTTTCATTTTTGTCTGTATGTCTGTCAGTCTATATCTTAGCCGCGCATCACGCCGCCGGAACTACTGGATGAATTCAAAAGAAACTTGGTATGATTTGAGTTCGTACTACGAGGTAGGACACAGTATACTTTACATATCGAAAAATGTATGGGTTATTATTTAGGGGATTTAAAAGAACACGTACCACGCTGAAAGTAATGGACGGGTTTTGATGCAACTTGGCACTGTCTTAAGTTATATGATGGGTTAAAATTGAGGACACGTTTTATCCCGAAAAAGTAATGGGTTTCCGCGGGATATGGGTCCAAAGTTATGTTAATATTTAAGTAATAAAAAATATTTTTTGGATGGTTCTCTATATTCGATACTGAAGCCAAACTGTTTCACTTTTTAATTTTGTCTGTCTGTTTGTCCGTATCTTGACAATAATCTTGACCGCATCGCACCCAAACTTCTACATGAATTCAAATGAAAAAAATGCTCTTGGGTGCTTAAAAAAGGTATTGAACAATTATTTTTTTGTTAGTCGTTTCGTTATTTCTGTTTGTCTGTATGTTTGTTTGTTCACGCATCACATAAAAGCTACTGGACCCATTGCAATGCGGTTTTCATTGTTAGATAGCTTAGGGTTTGATTTAAATCTGGTGTAATTGGTATCTCAATCCGGTGAGTTAGAAGCCGAGCAATTGATAAATTATTTTTGACGGCTGAACAAATTTTGTTCAAATGTTGGTATATTGGTCCTGGAATAGCACATTATTGTACTGTGAACCTAAAGAAACGAACACGCGTGCGAAGCCGCGGGTACAGCTAGTAGTTAATAATATTCCACCAATATTACTCATTAAAACTTGTTCTATACTGCTGCCAACCAAGTCCCTACCAAGGTCAAGGCAAGTGACCTTGGAAAGGAGTCGGTTGCTGACCAGGATCGGCGATTCCGACTAGGTGTGTTTAGAATTCCCGCAAAGAAAACACGTATAGATCGTACGAATTGCACATCCTAATAACGATTGCCAGACAAATGAATGGACTATAGGAGTCTACCTACACATCGTAGTTGAGATATCTATAGGTACCTACTACTCGTACCTACTCAAAACAAATGTTTACCCGAATTAATCAAAACATAAAACACACAATAAATAATTGTAAAGAACTAATATTTATTTTGTGACTATAGGCAGAAGAGTGATTTCACTATAGAGTATAGTTCGCGCAAATTATCTTGAGCTCTCTGAACTTAGTCCGAGCGCATGGTACAGTTGATTGCACAATCGTTATTGTGAAAGGTGTTTTTTTTATAGTACCTACTTAGTCGCAGAAGTATATCTGAGCTGAAAAAGTCTGCTAGATTTAGTAATTTGTAATCCGACGACGAGAACTCCTATGAGCCAAATAAGTACGAGCCCCAATGCAAAAGAGTTCGTCTAGTGTGAAATTTTGTCTGTGAGTTTTTTCTGACTTCATTATTTTTGTATATCTATATAAAATATTAAGCTGTTCTACTATCACATAGCGCGTTACCTAGGCCATTTTTTAATTATGAACCAATAAACTATTTTAGCTTTTTAAATTTATACATATCCTGTTTTAAATTCGAAGAAGTTATAAGCAAAATAGTACGTCTAATTGTTAATCGATGCAAAAGAGTTCGTCTATCTGTGAGTTAAATAAGATTATTCCTTCTTTGTACAATTATGTTGCATAATTTAAATTTGTAAACGTAATTCTGTGTCATTTGTCAAGTAAGACAGTATAAATTCTGAAAATTTCAGTTTTTTTCATTCATTTTCAAATAACAATGGGTCGTGGCAAACCCGTGTGTGAAGAGCTTCGAAAGCGAATAGTTTGTGGGGTCGATGCTGGCAAATCAAGTTACCAAATATCTAAAGACTTGATACTTCCCAGGTCTACAGTCCAATCTATCATTCAGCACTATAAAAAGAATAGAACGACTTCTTGTTTGAAGAAAACTGGTCGACCACGCATCACAAGTGCAGTAGAAAATAGAATCCTGAAGAAAATGATCAAAAATAATCGTCGTGCTCGAGCTGGAGAACTCACCGTGCAATGGAAGGACATGATTTACAAAGACGTCTCAGTTGATACTTGCAAAAGAGTCCTAAAAAGAATGGGTTACGGATTTTACACCGCTAAGGAGAAACCACTGTTGACTGCTGTACAAAAGAAAAAGAGGTTGAAGTTTGCTCGTGATCATTTAAATTGGACTTCCGATCAATGGCGTAGTATCATTTGGAGTGACGAGTCCAAATTTGAAGTGACAGTCGGCGATGAAAGGAAAAAAGTGATTCGGAACAAAAATGAGGCATTTCATACTGATTGTCTCAAACGCAAAGTGAAGTTTCCGGCGTCTCTTATGATATGGGGCTGCATGTCTGCACAAGGTGTTGGTGGTATGCAGTTTGTGGATGGTTCTATCAATGCTGCAAGGTATCAAAACCTTTTGGAAGAGAATTTACTGCCCTCTATTCCGTCACTTAAGCATCAAGATTCCTTCATTTTTCAACAGGATGGTGCTTCCTGCCATACTGCAAGGACAACAAAGACGTGGCTACTGGCGAAAAGCATCCCTACAATCGAATGGCCATCTAACAGCCCGGACTTGTCGCCGATCGAAACCCTATGGTGGAAAATGAAAAAAAGGAGGCATGTTTAACGAAAATAAAAACAGTAACAGTACACTGCGAGTACCAGTAAGAAACAACAATAACAGAAACAAATAACGGAAACAGAGAACAAAAATAACAGAAGATTATCGCACTCGTCTCACGACTGTACTTTAGAACGGCAACGCGCATGTGTTCAGTTTACGTACGTAACACTCACACAGACGCGCGTTTCTGCAAGACACAAGCGGGTGTGCGGCGCGGGACGAGCGGGCGGTACCCTTCTCGGTGCACTTCCGCGTCCCTCTGACACCTAAAATATGCGTACTGCGCAGCAACTCGCGCTATCTTCCGAGAGCTCACGATAATTTGCGCGAACTATACCTACCTACATATTGAAGACATGCTATTATAAATTATAATACTTAAACAAAATAACGGCTATCACTTATTTTTCGATGACGATTTATTGATTTATTTAGGTTTACTTACGGTTAGATTGTTATATTTGTTTTATAAAATTACACAGCTTCATTGCAGGTGTCATGACTAATTTTCAGCATAGTTTGTTCTATAAATTGGTATCATTGGAAAATGTATGCTACTGGTATATAATTATATCCTGTTTTCATAATATTATTAATTAGATTCTAACAAATTTATAGAACAAACTATGCTGAAAATTAGTCATAACCCTTATTTTGTGTTTAATACTAGTTACGTAATATTATAATATCACCCAAAATATAAAATTTCTGCTTTAAAATATGCTCATTAAACTCAGATTCCCACGATTTTTTTATAGGTCGTGCCCCTATAATTCTCGTACGACAAATCCCAAAGATATGAAACAATACAATTAATTCAGCGATAAATATGCGTTCGTGCTGAACTGCAACTTTAATAATACTTATGTCCGCAATCGCCGCCTGCAGTGAGACAACTTCGCTCGCATGGTTAGCAACAAGCGTCTACACTAGACGCGTTCCACCTCTAGCAAAATGCTGGAAATGTTAACTTTTTTAGCCCCAATGTCGTTCTACAAGCCCTCCGATGCTAGCACAAATAACAAACGTCAAATTTTCCACAATGCAAAATGTTAACATTTCTAGCTTCGGAAACTAGAATCGTCAGACATGTTGTTTTGTAGGTTCGAAATGATGCTTTATTATTTTGCTTGGTTTTGCGGTTTATGTGTAAGTTTTTCGACGCGGCAACTGTCACCGACCGTGGTTTGTGACCGTGGTTGCCAAGAGTCCCTATATTATACGGCCAGTATTACGCGACCAAATAATGTACAGCCAATAATACGCGACCAATATTACGTGGATTGGCGTCGTAATATCAGGGTGTACATTATTTGGTTGCGTATTATTGGCCGTGTAATATCACCCCGTGCTGATTTTGTACAGGCGATATTACGCAGCCAGGATTACGAAGCCAAAATATGTACATGTAATAACAAGGTGTGCATTATTGGCTGTGTAATACGGGCCGGACACTTTTTGTACGGGCGATAATGTACAGCCAATATTACGTGTACATCACAGATTAAAATATAGAAATGACATAGTAAAAGCCTCGTTTGCATGTTCCAGTTTCCTTTTACTACAGATTATGTATCGCGATTGCTCCGGCGCTGAGGGAAGTGCTGCCCCTCCGCCCTTGCGTAACAAAGCACAGGTACCAACGCTCACCTCCGCAGCTTCGGCTTTTTGGTCGCCTTCGGCGACCAGCCTCTGCCGCTCCAGCTCACCCTGGTACCTGCACTTTGTTACAGCAGACGGGGGCTGCACTCCCTCCGCACCTCCGGCTTTTTAAAAACACTCTAGTGTAGGGCAGACAAGACCACGTGGAGTCGGGGTTGGCCGATTCGGTTCTGTGTCATTTTTTTTTCATCTTGACACTCGCCTACACAAACGAGGCATCAAGGAGTGATTCTAGCTTTGTCTATGGTTGGCTTCGTATTATTGGCCGTACAAAATCGGCACGGGCTGATATTACGTATCCAGTTGTACACGTAATATTGGTCGCGTAATACTGGCCGTGCATTATCAACCCGGACTGATTTTGTACGGGCAATAATACACGGCCAGTATTAGCCGTCCAAATATTACGAATCCATGTACACGTAATATCTGGCCGTGTAATATTGGCTGTACAATACTGGTCGTACATTATTTTGGTCGTGTATTATCGCCTCCCGTTGCCAACGCACGCCCATCGAACGACCAAGGGCGTTGGTACAAACGAAATTTGGTGGCAAACCAACGTCTACACTGTGAAAACCAGCAAGGTCACCTTGCTTTTTACCAACCAGTTTAAACACCTTTGAATCCCTTCAAAAAACTCCCTCGCCCCGATCGACATCAATTTTTAAATGCGGACATCTTGCACTGCGTTCGAGATGAAGCAGTGGCGTTATGGGCAGTTTTGATTGCCATTTTTTGCCACTATCGTTCCTTCCCCAACCGAACAAAGGAGTGAAAATAGTCATTTCCCGTACATTTCATAAACAATTTCTAGTACAATTTCTTTCTGTCGTTGGGTACAATGCCCACAGCATTGTTGCATAGATAACTCATAGAAGGTAATTTATCTATGATTGTAGTACGGGCTATGGCTGTGTGTATAAGCTGTGGGTGAAAAGAAACGTCATTACAATCACAACGAACAGCAGCGCGATTACGTAATGTTGATCATGACGGTTTCAAGCCGTCAAATTCTATAATGCTTTGCGATAGAGTCGATTTTGCTATGAAAAAAGTGACAATCTGATTGAAGCCAAGTTCTGTAATCGGGCTGCAGTTTAATTCGGTATAACTTGCGATTTATCTACGGTAATGTATTGATTCGGGTGTAAAGATCTCGTTGAGAAAATACGATTCAATATGACAAACTTACAAAAAGTATATTCACTCTTGACATGAAAACAACGGAGTTATAATTTAACAGAAACATTACAATGAAAGCAGAGCATTCGAAATATTTGAAGTTCAAGAAGAGACTATAGCGCCCTTGTCCATACAAAAAGAAAAAACCCGTAAACCCTTATTTACCTCCTAATTATTTTCCAATATCAAAATACAAAATATTCTTTTGCATAATATTTGTTTCATTAAACCAAGTAAACTAGTGGCTCTGTGAGCTGTAGACCTCACGAGCACAAACTTTTTTGCAAACAATCTAGCGATGCACAATAGCGCTATCTAGCTACCTTACGTATCGTAAAACTAATAATCAAGGCTCTTATCTCTATCACCTAGTAGATAAAGGGTTGACTCCACTGGTAAAGTCCTAAAAGTAATCAATTTCCAGAATTTTGAGGAGCTATTCTGCTCATCACGCCGATGATCCGCATCAGTTCTTAACCATTTTTTTTATGAGACCAATTTATAGTTACTATCTTTCAAATACAAAAAGAACCATCGTAATCACATCTAATAAGGCGGAAATATTCAGTAGTAGTTTTTGTCCTCTTTGGGAGAAGTACCAAATCAAACAAAAATCCCCGTCGATAAAAAAAATAGAAAAAATCGTTTAACCAAGCATTTAAGAAAGCATTTTTACCCAAGCTGCAAAGGAGACGCTACGCACGCGCCTCGCGCTCGTTCCATCAATAAAAAAAGGGATGGAAAGAACCACAAGTGGCTACAGCACCTGGAAAGTCCGTACTAAAATGACGAATAGGCACATTGTTGGAAAGAAGAAATTCTGGAGCTCACAGCGGTACTCTAAACTCCAGCACTGAGCGAACGAGAGGGTTCCGCCGCCGATGAACCCTGCATTCGAGATGATGCAGTACCGTTTTAGACTGTTTCGATGGCAATTTTTGACAATAAAGATCTTTTCCAAACTGAACGAAAAACTACCATAGAAAAAAAAAAGAAAAAAGATTAAAGAAGAAAAAATAATAAAGAATAGAGAATAATGAGAAGAAAAAATAATAAAGAAATAAAATAGAGAATCAAGTCACTTTTCCGATGTCAAATTTAACTGTCATGTCCAAAGCGAACGCTGCTCGAAACATATTTAGCGTTTTTGACTGTTATTTTCGATCATTTTGCATCAAAACGAACGGCACATAGATGTATAAAATTTTACGTGGCGTAGACGTTTCACGGCAAACAAACGGCTGTGCGCCCCGACTCAGCCTCACCCGGTTTGTTTTTTTGTTTTTATCATTTTGCGGGATTTTGAAGGTAGGTATCGACGTAATTTTGTATGACATTTTGTATAATAATTGCCAGATTCAAAAATTATATAGGGTCAAATTATACAAGTTGGTCCCGTAATTTTGCTCTCAGTGTTATGTATTTGTATTATTATTTAACGTCATATGGCCCGGCTCCAATATTACATTTTCCCACTCCCCACTCCCCTGCCACCTACACTCTGCCACCCGCTACCCGCAATAAAAACTGAAGTGCCTGCGTAACAAGGTTAAATATCGCGAGCACTGTTTGAACACACGATTTAGCTCGGAACTAAATGACATATGTCTCAAATGTTATTTATTTTATTGGCAGGCTAATAATTTTTTTAGCTAAATTTTGTCTAAGCGTTAATTAATAAACTATATTTTCTTGCTGTGAGATTTCTTTTAGAGATAAAACTAACGAAAATAACGTAATTTTTGATAAGAAAATGTTTTGAATTTAATTCTGTTAATCATGTTTTTGTCCTAGTCTTAGAGAGATAAACATCTCAAAAACATGTACTTATGTTAAATTTCACATTTATCAGGTTTGTGGTTGACCCAGCACATTTATGGGAAAAACCCTTAAAAACAGAGCCTGGTGTTAATTTGAGTTTCAACTAACGTAATATAAATGAAGTAAAAACAACAATTTAGACGATTTGGCGTTTGTATTAGTAGCGTATATACAGGATGTTTGATAAAGGGTTGGCCAAACGTGGTGGGCGTGTAGGTGGATCTATTTAGAAAATACAAGTTCGCGTAAAAGCTATCATATATATAGGTTTTAATAGGTGTTATTTTTTTATCTTTGAATTTGTATTTTTTTTTAGAATATTCCTAAGTTTTGTTTCTTTAATCCTACAATTGCAATCATTTCAGCCTATTTGGAATGGATTAATAATATGAAATACGATTTTGTTAAAATAAATGCCAAGTTTGGCTTAAATACACCACAGTAGACAGAATTATCTGTGTTAAGTTCTGGTTTTTAATTTATACATCTGACTGAGCCCTATTGAAGTAAATAGAGATGCAATAATTATTAATAACGAAAAATAAGCTGTCTCCAAAGAGGTACAAAGCTCTTTCTCCCTTGCAGAATGAGTTTGAATTATCTGATGCTTTGTACAGCGATCTTCTGACTCTTTCTGACATGGCACAAGTGACACGTCAGACTTTATCAACGGGCAGACATGCAAACTCGGTGGCTTTTTTTCAATTATTTTCATTGTACATAATGTTTTAGTAAAAGTAGAGAAGATTTTACTTTTCATGTAATTTTACTCCTTCCTACTATAAATAAAATGGCAACCCCAAAACCCGCCGAACAAGAATTCTCCACGTCGCGAACGTGCGTATTTTCGGCATTTCTAGTTATAATTTGCCTCTTGCTATCGGATATGTGTTAATTTAAAGACTTCCTGGTGCATTGTGCTTCAGATTTCGTTAAATAGCATCAAAATTGGCCAAGTACGCAGTGTATTAATCTCAGATTATTAACGTGTTCATTTTGATCCAACCCAATGAGCCGGTCTTTGTAATTTAATTTGTTGTTTCACAGCATGAAGCCCCTAGGACTTCTTCTGGTTGTCGCACTAGCGATACTAACAGTTATCGATGCTGTGGACAGAAATAATTTTAAGACCTGCGACCAGTCTGGGTTCTGCAAAAGGCTACGTGCTATCAAGCCCGAAAAATCTCAGTATACACTAAATTTAGACTCTGTTGTAGTCCATGCAAATGTTCTATCTGCTGAAGTCCTGACTATAGACACGGCTACTGAAAAAAAGTCTGTCTTGGTAAGTTTTATTGAAGTACAATAAAATTATGGTAGTATGTAATTTTATGATTAAGATATTGTTTGGGAGCCAATATCAAGTTTCTTAGCTCATATTAATTGAGGCATTTCCTAGTAAAATTAACTTGCAGATCTATAATTACCAGATCAACAGATACAAAAGGTTAGGTTTAAGTTTTTGGGGCCATATGTAACATTTTTCAAATTACTTTCATGCAAAAGCAGCAGAAAAAAACACATTCTACTACTTAACAATTTTATTGATGGGTTATAAACATAAAACTACGCGTCTCCGCGATTTGGAAATGGTACCAGGGGGTAACCCTCCATTTCCTTCACCTCTTTCACCCCCACCCTCCCCCCAACCCCTTGGTTTTTTTCTAAACTTTAAACTGAAATATCTCGCAAACTAACCTCGGGTTTCTGAAACATTTGTTAACGTTGACAACAGATTAATTCTAATGCTGCCTTTGTCTGGCACTCAACAAATGACAAAGACAGCAATAGACTTAATCTGTTGTCAACGTAACATTCAGTAACCCGAGGTAAGCGTCCCCGCGGGAGGGGGGAGGGGTACCAGGGAGTAGCCCTCGACTCCCTCTGCCCTCCCCCACCCCCAACCCTCTCCCGTCAAACTCCTGCCCCTTAATTCTAGACCCAACCCGAAAAGCATCCTATGTGTTATTCCAGGGTATAAGCTATCTCCATTTCAAATTTCATCAAAATATAATCAACCTTTTGAGCATGAAGGAGTAACAAATACAAACTTTCGCCTTTATAACAGTAGTGTGATGTGCTTATCTGTACTAGGTCCACTAAAATCCATTGATCGATCTTTTTGGACCTTTATGTCCACTTTATTCCTTGATCCATGTTTTTTTGCAAAATGTTTTTTCAGAAACTTCTATCATAAAATGGGCCGCTCCAAAAAAACACAAGCAATCTTCTTATATCAACACTTCCAACTTCCCTGGCTAAATCGTAATTACGTAATGTCAAAAGTCAAAGTCAAGTGTCAAGGTCAACCATTATGTTATGGTTTTTTTATTCAGACAGGGAAGTTTGTTGATAAAAGAAGATTGCATGTGTTTTTTGCCACAGCCCATTTTAAAATGGATTTATAGACACAAGCTAGTTCTAAAAAACCCACTTTGTGAAAAATCATGGATCAAGGAATAAAGGTGCAAAAAGATCCATCAATGGATTTAAGAGGACCTGGGGCTTATCTGAAGCTCCGTATCCATAGTATAACTGCTCTAAGTTGGAGGCCCCCTATCAATTTGATATCATTCGCAGTGGCACTATGCTCTGAAGCTCACAGCATTAGTGGACGGCACGTTCCGAGTAGAGATTGACGAAGCGGACCCCCTTTACCCACGGTACAGGACACAGTTTGCTCTGAAGGGAGAGCCTAAGGGTGATGGGTACGTATGTTGAATTTTTTATTTGTGTTTTTTTTTTTTTCATCTGATTTAAACAGTTGTGTATGTACTAGCTGTGCCCGCGGCTTTGCCCACGTGGTTATTTCATTTAAAAGTAGACAGTAAAGTAAGTAAAAAAGTAAAGTAGTACATTACATTAAATTTCGTTCTGCCGTCAAATAGATTTTTATAGATTTCTCGAATTCTACTCATGAGATTGAGATATTGAGTACACTATTTTGAATTCAAACTATCCAACAGTGCAAACCACATTGCAATCGGCCCAGCACTTTTTACATGATGTGCGAACAAACAAATACAATTTTAAACAAGCACAAATTAAAAAAATATATAACCCCCGACCCCCCACCCCCATTATAGCTAAGAAGCATTTTGATCACATCAGTATTCAAAAATAAAAACCGCATCTAAATCGGCCCATCCGTTTGGGAGCTATGATCCTAACCCCCATCCCCTCCCCCTCATATAGCTAAGAACCATCTTGATTTTTATACTTACCGCTTTATTATAAGTATAGATAGATAGAAAGATAGGTAGATATAGATTTCCACATGGTTTTCTAAGAGTATGTGTGTATTGAACAAAAAGGCTGGCCTATTATTAAAGGAACTTTGATCAGAGGTTTATCAGGTGGCTGTACTTGAAACAACATGAAACAGTGGCAACTTGGTAGACTAACAATGTGGCTCCACTAGTTTAGAAAAAAATTACGAGCTATAAAGCAATAGGAACGAAATAGTCTGTACAAAGAAAATAATTTAGAAAAAATTGTCTAGGGTACTTAAAATAAGCTACTGAACAAGAATAGAACCTTATTTAAATCGTGTTTGTATGTTTGTTTGTGCATCACGTTAAAACTACGGGTGCTGCTGGACCGATTGCTATACGGTTTTCACTGTTGGATAGCTTAGTGTTTGACTTAAAAACTGGGTTACTTGCGGCTTCGCACGCGTGTTCATCTCTCTAGGTTAAAAGTACTTGTCCTATTCCAATTCCCAAAATACCAATATACCAACATTTGATCAAAATTCCTTCAGCCGTCAAAATTATTTTTATCGATTGCTCGGCATCTACACATCGGACTGAGATACCAAGTACCCCAGTTTTTAAGTCAAACCCTAAGCTATCCAATAGTGAAAACCGCATCACAAACGGTCCAGTAGTTTTTACGTGATGCGCGAACAAACAGACAGAAAAGACTTTAAAAAAAAAACTCCAGTCGATCATTGGGTGGCGATATATTGCGCACTACCACGCGCATTCTGCGCGTGCGCGTCGCGGCAAGCAAATGGTTAGTGCCGTAGACCATTTTTTTTAAATTATCTTCGTTGTACAGACTTTTTCGTTCTTATTTGCATTATTATAAGTATAGATAGATAGATAGATTTGGCCTACTGTCGTACCCGACGAGCATCCTGAGCATAGCCTAAGACCAAAACCAACTGACCATCATCGAAACTTCCAGGTTGAAGCTGATCTCCAACGAGGGCGGCCGCCTGACGCTCTCCAACACGCAAGGCCACAAGGTCGTCATCACAGCTGACCCGCTGAAGATCGAGCTCCTCGACAAGGCGGGCGAACCGGCCGTTGTGCTCAACGACGACTCCCAGCTCCTGGTGGAACCGCTCCGGGTGAGACAGGAGAAGACAGAGGATGAAGACGGGAACAGTATCGATGTGGTCGTGAGTGTCGCTTCTGTTTGTCCATGCTTTTTTTTAACTTCACTTGTATGTATATATGTATGTATTTCTGTCTGTCCTGTAATCTTGCAATTCAAATTTCGATATAGAAAGTGACAAAGCATTAAAAAAAGCCTCATAAAACAGTTTTTTTATAAAATGTTTTAAATGGCTTAAAATATTCACTTGTTTTCTCTGTGATCTTTATTTAACACTAGCTGTGCCCGCGGCTTCGCTCGCGTTGTCATTTCTCTAAGTTAAAAGTACTCTATGTGCTATTCCAAGACCTAAAATACCAATATACCAACATTTGAACAAAATTCCTTTAGCCGTCAAAAAGATTTTAAGTCAAACCCTAAGCTATCCAACAGTGAAAGCCGCGTCGCAATCGGTACAGTAGTTTTTACGTGATGCGCGAACAAACAAACATACAGAAATTATTTTAAAAAAAGAAGCTTATTATAAGCACCTATAATTTTTATTTTTTTTACAGTCTTTTTCGTTCTTAATGTTTGTTATAAGTATAGATATAAATAACAATCATATCTGGATCATTAAGTAATAATGCTTGCATTGTTTGTTATTGTTAAGTCAGTGTTTTGGTGATGGATTACTGACAGACTCAAAATCATCAATGAATGCTAATCTAGCATTAAGTTGTCAAAATCCTTCCACAAACGATTTAAAGCTTGATTAGCGTTAATTGAAGATTATGAGTGCAGCAGTTAGTGTTTATTAAGTATCGCATTTTTGAGATACATAATTTAACTGTTTTTGTGTGTGTTCACTGTTATCCTCCAGGATTTCTGTACCGAATTAGATAAATGTATGGATGGTCTAACTTGGTCCCATATAAGTTTCATCAAAATTGGATCAGCATTTTGTTGTATATTTATCTGTCTGTTGTCCATTTGTTAGTTTCTTTTAACACTTTTATTATTAGGTAATAAAAAACACGCCTGCCCTGCCAAAAAAGAGCTATTGACAATAAATTATATACTGTTGTAATGTGCTTATCAAGGTCTTCAATTTGATACCTATATTGTAAATTTCGAAGTTTTTTCGAGGTTGATAATGGTGCCATACTGCCGCCATATTGAATTTTTTCATAAAAAATTATAGCCTATGTTACTCGGGGGGGTATGTAAAGATTCCAATGATACCCTATACGTCTAAATATGTTCAGGCATTTAAAAGTTATGGTGGAATAAAGAAACTCACATTCATACTGACATACATACATACATGACTTCTAAAAACATAACACTCCTTTTTTTTGCAGTCGTGTAAATATAGCCCTTGAGCCTTTTATCTAATGAAATCATAGACTCAATACAGAATTCACCTAACAACACTAAAGATTGGTCCAGTAGTTTTTACTTGATGTGCGAACAGACAGACAGACACTATTAAAAAAATATGTCATATTATTTTAGTGTTTTATTATAAGTACCCTGTACCGTTTTTTTTATTAACTACATTGTACAGTTTTTTGGTACTTACTGCTTTATTTTAAGTATATATTTAAGTTTTTCTCTTTGTTCTTGAGGCATTAAGTTTTTGCCTTGTAAACTTAATGCCTCAAGAAGTTTAATGCGGTGAACTCGCATTTACCGGAGGCGAACGCTCCGCACTCGCCGAAGGAATAGTTTCTTACGGCCTCGCGCACCTATCCTCGTCTAATCGTCGTAATCGTACGAATCGACCGCATCGGAAGAATCGTCCGGCAGACGGAATGCGATCAGGGTTGCCAACTCGATACCACGGGTGGTTGCATGACATAAAAGAAAGTGCTATATTGTAATAGATTTCAAAATAATTAGTGCTAATTTTATTGAGCTAAAACTGAACCCTTTTTACTTCATTATGAGAATCAAAAGCCAGGGTTGATATTTAGGGTATCTAATAAATTGGGAACCTTTATATCAGTTCTCAAACTTACGTAACCCTTTTGGAAAACAAAATATTTGACGGAGCCCTAAAATAATCTAAAACTGCTTTTATGTGTATTATTTATTCATAATTATATTACTTGACATTGACATTTGCATCTAATGAGAGGTATAAATTGCTTTTTTATTTTTAGTTACATATTTAAACTTTATATTTAGATAGATAGATGTTATTGTACTCTGTAGCCTTAAAGTACTCCTTTTTTTCTTCATTTTGACTAATATTTTAGCGGAGCCACCACAGAGACTTTGCGGAGTCCTAGGGCTCTGCGGAGCACTATATTTGTTGGGATATAACTGGTTAAATAAGAGCTTATAGCATGTAAAAATAAATAAATACGTGTTTACAGTTGGAAGTTTTATTTTGAGTCTCTTTGCGTTAAACACTCGGTGCTATAAAGCCCGCTCGCATCAGCAATCATCAAGCAAGACAAAGAAAGAGTTATCATATTACAACAGGACTGACAAGACGTGATAGGTACCTTTCCTTTGTCTCTATTAGTTCGCGGGAAAACCCAAGTGTAGCAAATAAATAATAATAAAAAATTGTAAATAAATATATTCAGGACAATTCACACCAATTACCTAGCCCCAAACTAGGACATGTGCACTAGATAACAGATAAACATACATAGATACACATATTACATCCATCAATCGGAAACGAACAATTTTATTCTGCTCATCACACAAATGATTGCACCTTTGCTCTCTGTGGTAACCAGAAAAGAATCAGCTACTTAGGTTGCTATTTTGCTTGTACTATTGGTAATTCTGTGATTAAGTGCTAGGTGCTATAATTATGTTAGATCATAGTGCTAAACTTATGAAAAAATATCACCGTAAGTGCTATGTTGGGAACACTAAACGCGACGCAGGCACGCCGGCGTTTCTTTCGATTCGAACGCTTCGAGCCTGCTGAGTCGGGCGCATCGGATGATTACGTCATCAGAATCCGTACGGGATTTGTTTGCCTTCCGAATTCTTCTGACGATTCGGCGGGTTCGGCTCGGAAAGGTGCGCGGGGTTTCACAGCATTTCAAACAAAGAATTCTAAAATTCGGCGCGTGCGGCGCGTTCACATCCGGTTAATGCGCGTTTACCTTAAAAGTGCGTCCTATGTTATGTTGGTTACTTACAGTAAATAATACTTTGAGATTGCCGACCTCGACACCCAGCTCCGATAGCACGTGTCAGTGATCTTGGGATTTATCTCTACGTGCCTGACAGAAGGTTCCTCGTTATCTAGATGTATCTGTCAATTACTGACCCGTGTGGCATTTACTTTTCAGTGCTAAAAAACCCGACTGCGAACAAAATTAAAAACAGCCAATAATTTAAGTGAGAATGGTTGCTAACCAACTTTAAATCGTTATACATCCTAAATGGTCATTCGAAATAAAAAATGATAAGAGAAACCTAAAGATGATTATTAAATACCTATTCAATGATACCCCAGTCAACATAGTTCGTCGACTTTTATTTATCTTTTTGAAAGCTTTTATTTATCTTCACTTGTATGTATGTATGTACTCGTATCTATGTATTTCTGTCTGTCCTAGAATCTTGCAATTAAAATCTCGAGCACTTCCCGTTTTGCTATCTGGCTGAGACTTTCAGGGTACCTAGCTCACAAACCGATGACAAAGCAAATTTTTCAAAAAAGTGATGTCAAAAGAAGGCCTTTATTTTTAATTTAATTTTTTAAATTATACTTGTTTCTTATATGGCGTCTGGTTGTCGCCATATTGAATTTTGATTACTGTTATGTCTTTATATGAACTCCTAAGATTAAGAAAAATCGATTGACGTAAGAATCATCA
Source organism: Alsophila aescularia (assembly GCA_946251855.1). NCBI lineage: Eukaryota > Metazoa > Arthropoda > Insecta > Lepidoptera > Geometridae > Alsophila > Alsophila aescularia. Next base: position 51,998,673 of record OX276373.1, read on the forward strand.
AAATCGGTCCACGCGTTTGGTCTATTTAGTGCCACAGAGGAACAAACACGCATTGGCTGATAAAAACAATACACTCCGCGGAGTCGGGTAAAAATAAGGCTGTTTTCAATTCGAGGATTCCGTAGTCAAACCAGGAACGGCTGCTTTCAGAGCTCAGTGGACAGTCCGTACGGACCGTTAGGACAGGTTTTTCTGCCCTGCCGAGCTGACACAATAGCCGTTTGTTTACCTTAAAAACCTAATAGTCCGTAATCAAAACTATCCGAAACTAACGGATAATCCGAAATTATTTCATATCCGTAACCGGAATAATATTATTTCTATATCTGTATCCGGATCCTTAACATCCCTGCTAGATATCTCATAGGATAGCCAATAAACAACCAATGTCATCCATACCAACCAATATATAAAAGTGAAACGTTGTCTGTTTGGTTGGGGAGCTTTCACGCAATAACGGCTGGACGGATTTTGATGAAATTTAGAATGGAGAGAGCCTGTAACCTGGAATAAAACACAGGATACTTTTTATCCCGGAAAACTGTAAGTTTCCACGGGAAAACAGGAAAATGACGATTACTTACTGTAAGGAACGGTTGCCATCACAGAATGGTATGTGGTTGCCATGCGAACGAAATAACAAGTCTGTCAAAATAAATCAAGAGCATTGGTGCTATACCTACTTTTGCATTGGTTCTTAATATCCTAGAAGAACATTAGGATGTTTTTTTTCGCGGTAAACAGTTGTGCCTGCGGACGAAGTCGCGGGCGGGAAAACTAGTATTGCTTACAATTATTCCGATAGCAGTATATTGTCCTGAGGTCACCGTCTAAGCAGGTCATGCAACAATAACTTATTAATTAATTATGTTATCGTTCTCAACGTGTAATTATGTCATTATGTTTATCAGCTAATGACGTTCAGGCCGAAGATTAAAGACTGGCATGTGGAACACATCCAAACAATGCTCTTGTAATCACTGCCCTTGTAATTCTATCTTATAAATGTAATTTGATAAGTAGCCTAATTCTGATTCTGAATTAATTCAAATTCCAGTTCCGATCTACTATCAATCTTATGAAAATGTCAAAATTTCTCACCTTCTGTTTTTTTTAAATGGCTTCTGCGGAGGCACTGGCCTACTTGCAATTTCGCCAATGTCATGTTTAGTTTATTGTATGTATTGTCACGTCGCTGTCAATTGTCAAAGTCACGAATCGGTAAAATGGTGGTCGTTTTACTGAAACTTCCGAGAAAGTATTGGAAAAAATACAAAACGCCATTTAATTCTGCGTTTGATTCTTTTACCCACACTCGTGCACGTCAACGAACTCTTAATGGTTAATATTCCACCAATATAACACTTAAAGAAACACAAGATTTAGTATAAAATCAAACTCTATAACACACCATTTTTTTATTTTTTTTTTCATATAATCCTATACCTTTTTTGAAATGATAATAATATTGTAATATCACCGATGGTTGAGCTCATGGTGGCTCCAGGTTATCTTCCAGCCCTACTCCAACTGATCGTCAAACCTTCGATATGTGGAAGAGGATTCGTGCTCGTTTGACATAGTTCGGTCGAGTTGGCCCGCCATTTATTATTAGCATCCACCATCTTCGTTTACGTATGTCCTTTAATTTGTAGTCATCAGTTTTGGCTTGAATATAATAATTTTAGGCTCTAATCAGACCTACCTATCTATACCTATCGGCCGCACCTATAGACTCGATGTTTGACCGAACAGTTAGCGTTGGTGGGTAGGACGATAATCTGGAGCCACTATAAGTTGATTCAGAATGCCAATTTTTATTCAATTCACGATTCAATCTCGATTCGGTTAACTTTCACTCCATAAGTAAAGCGTAGGAAATAGCGTGCATATGAGGTTATTCCGAAATTAAATTACTGTCATACGTAGCTTAGAAAATAATCTTAATGAAGTGGCAATGGGCCGGTCACATAAGTCAAAAAACTGATAACTGATGGGGTAGGCGAGTTCTCGAGTGGTGACCACGGCCAGATGGTGCGACGACCTGCTTAAAGTAGCTGACAGTGACATGAGAAGAGCCGAAGATCGGGCTCAGTAGGAAGGCCTATGTCCAGCAGTGGACGAATACAGGCTGATGATAGTGTGACAAGGGCACACCGGCGCGACTGCCCTGTACTTGTGAGACCGCGCGCCCGAAGACCTATTTTGGCGAGTTAGCTCTTATTGAATCTCAGGAGCGTAGAACGCGCCGGTTCCTCACACCGCGCGCCCCGCGCATCGCCCGCGTACCTCCCGTCTCACCCACACACAGCCACCGCGCTTTTACGAGCACAAAAGCTGTGTCGCTTATTTTCGCGTAGTGTGTTTTTTCTTTACATGGGCGCGTCTAATATACTATGTTGTACAACATCTTGTTCAGGAGGAAGACGGCGCGTGGAGCGAGAACTTCAAGTCCCACCATGACAGCAAGCCGCGCGGCAACGAGGCAGTGTCGCTGGACGTCGCTTTCCCTGATGCCGACCAGGTCTATGGTAAGATTGAACACATATTTTCAGAAAGAAGATACTCTATTCATCTGTTTTTATTTTTGAGTTTGTATTTTTTTGGCTATATTCAAGGATTTATTTATTTATTTATTTATTAAGTTTTCCAACAGACTTAACACAGTAAATTAAATATAAACATGAACAAAAAACAAAAACCCTTAAGGATGAAGCTCTTAAGATATGCCGATCGGCTCGTATGCACAAGCCTCACGCACACTTACATCATATTATGCCGATCGGCCGCCACATCGAAGGAAGACCTCGGCGGAAACATTTAGTGTCGTGGCGTATCGCGACACGCCAGAAGCATATCGCGTTCATACATTTATTATGGTTAAAGATACATTTTCTTACAGTATCACAACGTTTCGTGTCTGTCGTGTCGCAAACTACTCGCTACCGATCGCGACAGAGCGATGTAGGGGTTGTTGCAAACCTCGCGCATCAAAAAAACGGTCCAGTGCGAGACTGGACCGTTTTTTTTTTAATTTTTAAGTTTTATGTCTGCCAACATGCCCAGTAATTTCGCTAGTAACACTGCTCTTCAAAACGACATGTTTTCAAACTACTGCTTGGCGGCAGAATATATGGCTAAGGATTCCCAAAGCTATCTCTTAAAGAAGAGGCAAGAGGGCTACCTCTACAGTCTACATACAAGCACAAATTAAAACAAAAAATAACGCATCAAAATCGGTCCATTCGTTTGGGAGCTACGATGACACACAACACACACACACACACACACACACACACACACACACGTAGTGCTACACACTCTCTTTGTTCAGGGGTTAAAAAATAGACGTCATGAGAGTTTGTAATTTTCAGGTATCCCCGAGCACACAGACAAGTTCAACCTCCGCACGACCACGTCCGGCGAGCCCTACCGTCTCTACAACCTGGACGTGTTCGAATACGAGCTGGACAGCCGCATGGCCTTATACGGCGCTATACCAGTCATGTACTCACACGGGTGAGTTATGTTCATATACGACGCTATACCGGTGGTGTACTCACACGGGTGAGTTGTGTTCCTATACGGCGCTATACTGGTCATGTACTCACACGTGTGAGTTTTGTTCATATACGACGCTATACCGGTTGTGTACTCACACGGGTGAGTTGTGTTCATATACGGCGCTATACCTCCGAGCACATATTTGCTACACTGCGGTCACCAATCCGCCTGCCAAGCGTGGTGACTATGGCAACTCCCCCCACACCAAAAAGACGGCCCCCAGTCCCCGTCGGCTCCATTATTCCTGGCACCGGTAGCAACCATGGTAACGGCGGAGCAGGGGGTGCTAAGAATTTCCCCGGCAGAGACCCAGCTACCAACCCCCACGATCTCTGGACCTGGCTACTTACAACGCACGCACCTTGAGGACCGATGAGAAGTTGATAGAGCTGGAAGAAGTAGTAAGTAAGTTGCGCTGGGGTATTATAGGGTTATCAGAAGTCCGAAGAGAGGGAGAGGATACGGTGACCCTCAATTCCGGCAACTTACTCTATTACCGGGAGAGCGACCAGCAGTGCCAACATGGTGTCGGGTTTCTCGTCCACAAGTCCCTCGTCAACAACATTGTGGGTGGGTGGTATACCTTATACTCAGAATTACCGAACGGTATTCGTTGAAGGTCATACAGGTGTACGCCCCACACTCGAAACGCCCGGACGATGAAGTGGAGGCTATGTATGATGACATTTCTAATGCCATACATGCCCCGAAAGCACACCTCACAGTGGTGATGGGGGACTTCAACGCACGGTTGGGCATGAGGAATGGCGATGAACAGAGAGTGGGGCAGTTTGGATTTGGACAGTGGAACCAAAGTGAACTTATGGAGAAGGAGACTTTTTATGATAAACTCCTTTTTCCGGAAGCGCCCGTCCAGGAAATGGACGTGGCTGCACCCCGGCGGTCATAAGCACGAGATAGATTTCATTTTGACGACCAATAGGCATATATTCAATGATGTGTTGGTCAATACTGTCGGCTTGCTATTTTTAACTTGATGAATAAATAAATAAATGTCTCTGTGATCAACAGGGTTAAGACCGGCAGTGATCACCGCATGGTAAGAGGCCCATTGAATACGTAAAGCTGGAGAGGTCTCGTTTGATGAGATCTACTCTTCGCCCAAGTCCTGCCCAAATCCAAAACTCCGAGAGCTTTCAGTTGGAGCTCCAAAATCGCTTCCAAATCCTTACCGAATGCGATACAGTGGACGAACTAAATAACAGGCTGGTGGAAATTGTCCACGCGGTCGGGTCGGAGTTCTTTAAGACCCCCCGCAAAAAAAGAACATAGAAACTCTGTCAGCATACACTCAAACTTATGGCAGAACGAGGTGAGATGCAGTCTTCAGTGGATATGTCGAGTTACAGCTTGCTTAATAAACAGATCTCCAATTCAATGCGACACGATTTGCGTTCCTATAATACTACTTGTATTAAGAACGCAATAGAGCGGAACAAGGGCTCCAAAGTGTTCGCAAGAGATCTGTCTATTGGGCAAAGCCTGTTGACGAAGCTGAAAACCGACAGTGGCAGCATCGTTTCGTCGAAGCCAGAGATTTTGAGTGAGATCGAGAAGTTCTATGGACAATTATACAACTCATCGCGTAGTCCTCCTAGCAGGACTAGCGATGCAAGAGCCCGTTTGACCCGACATTATACCGAAGATATCCCGGACGTCAGCCTATACGAGATCAGAATGGCTCTCAAACAGCTTAAGAGCAACAAGGCACCAGGGGAGGACGGAATAACGACAGAGTTACTGAAAGTGTAAAGTACTACGCCAGAGGCGTGGCACAGGAGCGTAGTGGTTTTGTTCTTTAAGAAAGGTGATAAAACCCTCTTGAAGAATTATAGGCCCATTTCGCTGCTGAGCCACGTCTATAAGTTGTTTTCGAGAGTAGTTACAAACCGTCTCGCACGTAGGTTTGACGACTTTCAGCCTCCCGAACAAGCTGTATTCTGGAAAGGCTTTAGCACCGTAGACCACATCCATACGCTCCGGCAGATTGTACAGAAGTCAGAAGAGTATAATCGGCCACTATGTCTAGCGTTTGTGGACTACGAGAAAGCCTTTGATTCAGTCGAAACCTGGGCAGTGCTACAGTCATTACAGCAGTGCCAGATTGATTACCGGTACATCGAAGTGTTGAAGTATTTGTACAGCAAGGCCACCATGACAGTTCGTCTTCAGGATCAGAGCACGAATTCTATCCAGCTGCAAAAAGGGGTGAGACAGGGAGACGTTATTTCTCCGAAACTATTCACCTCTGCACTGGAAGATATATTCAAGCTTCTGAACTGGAACGGATTTGGTGTTAACATCAATGGCGAATACATCACTCACCTTCGATTTGCTGATGATATAGTCACCATGGCTGAAACCCTGGAAGACCTAAGCACAATGCTCAGTGACCTCAATATTGTTTCTCAACGGGTGGGTCTTAAAATGAACATGGGCAAGACGAACATCATGTCAAATGCCCATGTCGTACCCATGCCGGTTTATGTTCGGAACGATATTATCGAAGCTGTTGATCACTATGTCTACTTGGGTCAGACGATCCAATTGGGTAGATCCAACTTCGACAAAGAGGTCAACCGACGAATCCAACTCGGATCGGACTCGGCGTTCGGGAAATTACGCCATATCTTCTCGTCGCAGATACCGCAGAGCCTCAAGACGAAAGCTTATAATCAATGCGTGTTGCCAGTGATGACATACGACACTGAGACGTGGTCGCTAACTATTGGTCTCATACAAAAGCTCAGAGTTGCGCAGCGTGCAGTGGAGAGAGCTATGCTAGGTTTCCTCATTCCTGATTCTATCACGTAGTGAAACCACTACGTGATAGAATCAGGAATGAGGAAATCCGTAGAAAAACGAAGGTTACCGACATAGCTCTCAGAGTTTACAAGTTGAAGTGGCATTGGGCAGGCCATATAGTTCGCAGAACCGACAACCGCTGGGAAATAAAAGTTCTCGAATGGCGACCACGAACAAGCAAGCGAAGTGTGGGAAGACCCCCCACACGATGGACCGACCACATTGTAGCCAAAGCAGGAAGTCGGTTGATGGAGGTGGCACAAGAAAGCTCGTCATGGCGCTCTTTGGGGGGGGCCTATGTTCAGCAGTGGACTTCTAAAGGCTGACATGATGATGATGATGATGACTCACACGGAAGAGTTGTGTCTCTGTCGAACTGGTGGACGAAGAGTTTTGCACCGCAAAGGGAGGAGCCCGATAATTAAAACCTAAGAGTTTTTAAGTCACGTGTGAATTACTTCTAAGCAAGCGTGCACCATTGTTCGACTTCCTCATCTCCGAACATTAGGGGCCTAATTCACTAATTTTAAGACGCCGATTCCACGCCGCCTGCATGGAATTTGTTCGTGATGGAATTCGGCGTGGAATTCTCATGGAATTGGCGTGAGTGGTCATACAGAATCCAGGCCCTGGTGAGACATTGGTCAAACGTAAATACATTAATAGTACATGACAGCCGCGGTCTGTAATGATTGCGTTGCTGGCAGCATCACAGCGTGGCCAGCAGTGCAGTCATTGCGGACCAAGCCTTGTATGGTGCTTTACTCAAACAAAGCGAGTAATTAAAATAATGATGCTTGTACCTAAACAGCAAAATTCTGAATAAAACCATTTTGCACCTATTTTTGAAACAAAAATCAACAATAATGGATTTTCAAATAAAATTGCTCGTTGCTAAAACTCAGCCGTAATGAATTTCCATACAACTTTGCTGGGGGCCTATTCGAGTAGCGCGGAAAGGTTGACTTTGCTCAACGAAGGTTTTCAAAATAATGACCACTTTTCAAGCATTTTTGAGTAAATATCTAAGCTTTATTGTTTATAGGCCAAAACGCAGTGCGGGTGTGTTCTGGCACAACTCTGCTGAGACGTGGGTGGACGTGATCAACTACGCGGACGGTACCGTCGTGTCCTCGCTGGTGAACCTCGTCACCGGCGGCCAGAAGCGCAGGGTGGACGCCAGGTGAGCTAAAAACAAAACGCAGTGCGGGTGTGTTCTGGTACAACTCTGCTGAGACGTGGGTGGACGTGATCAACTACGCGGACGTTACCGTCGTGTCCTCGCTGGTGAACCTCGTCACCGGCGGAGAAAAGTGCAGGTGGACGCCAGGTGAGCTAAAAACAAAACGCAGGGCGGGCGTGTTCTGGCACAACTCTGCTGAGACGTGGGTGGACGTGATCAACTACGCGGACGGTACCGTCGTGTCCTCGCTGGGGAACCTCGTCACCGGCGGCCAGAAGCGCATGGTGGACGCTAGGTGAGCTAAAAACAAAACGCAGTGCGGGTGTGTTCTGGTACAACTCTGCTGAAACGTGGGTGGACGTGATCAACTACGCGGACGGTACCGTCGTGTCCTCGCTGGTGAACCTCGTCACCGGCGGCCAGAAGCGCAGGGTGGACGCCAGGTGAGCTATAAACAAAACGCAGTGCGGGTGTGTTCTGGCACAACTCTGCTGAGACGTGAGAGGACGTGATCAACTACGCAGACGGTACCGTCGTGTCCTCGCTGGTGAACCTCGTCACCGGCGGCCAGAAGTGCAGGGTGGACGCCAGGTGAGCTATAAACAAAACGCAGTGCGGGCGTGTTCTGGCACAACTCTAATGAGACGTGGGTGGACGTGATCAACTACGCGGACGGTACCGTCGTGTCCTCGCTGGTGAACCTCATCACTGGCAGCCAGAAGTGCAGGGTGGACGCCAGGTGAGCTATAAACAAAACGCAGTGCGGGCGTGTTCTCGCACAACTCTAATGAGACGTGGGTGGACGTGATCAACTACACGGACGTTACCGTCGTGTTCTCGCTGGTGAACCTCGTCACCGGCGGCCAGAAGTGCAGGGTGGACGCCAGGTGAGCTATAACAAAACGCAGTGCGGGCGTGTTCTGGCTCAACTCTAATGAGACGTGGGTGGACGTGATCAACTACACGGACGTTACCATCGTGTCCTCCCTGGTGAACCTCGTCACCGGCGGCCAGAAGCGCAGGGTAGACGCCAGGTGAGCTATAAAAAAACGCAGTGCGGGCGTGTTCTGGCAGAACTCTGCTGAGACGTGGGTGGATGTGATCAACTACGCGGACGGTACCGTCGTGTCCTCAGCGCAGGGTCCTCTCTGATATCCAAGGGACGCCCTTCACTAGATCCTTAAGAGAAACTTCGAGTATAGCTCTCGCCATGGCGCTGAGTGACTTGAACCAATGTTTACTATTTCCCTTTGAATGTTCCAGGTTTATGAGCGAGTCCGGTATCTTGGACGTGTTCGTTTTCCTCGGCGATAAGCCCGCCGATGTGTTCCGCCAGTACACCGCGCTCACCGGCGCTGCACCGCTGCCGCCTGTAAGTACTTTTGTTACAGACTTGATGCGCCCCGCGGGTTTACCCACGCATAATTATTTTGTATTGATAAGAGTATCATAGGTAGTATTAATTGTAGAGAAAATTTCGCAAAAAAAAAACATGCGATCGACTTGCGTTATCCCGGTTCAATAGTTGCGATCGACTTGCGTTATCCCGGTTCAATAGTTAACTGAATTGAGGCCCAGGTAGTTTTGCCCTACAATTGGTGGAGTAGAAGATGTTTTGATTTCTATTGCTTAGTTATAAGGTCTATACGAAAAAAACAAATTTTCGACCCTCAAGGTCGAAAAATAGATTTTTCTAAATAGATCTTTAACAGTTAGCTTTATGGCAAAAGTGTCTATGAAAAGTATAAAGAAGACAATATTTGCAATATGTTTTGCATTCACAGTGGTTCCGTAAGTCTCATAGGTAAAAAGTTACAAGCAGTGAAAAAACATCTTTACTAAAAATGCTCCAATGCCGGAACAACGTATATTCTTAACCGCTGAATATAGAGATTTGATATTTGGAGGGTATGTTTATAAAGAGGTAACAACGTACACCAAACGTGTAAAAGATCAAACTTTTAACAAAATACCTCTGTTTGTTTGTTTGTCGTAAGAGGTAGTGCTGGCCTCTGGTGTCAGTTTGTCAAGCCGCCCGAGGGCCTCTGACATGGCTTACCAACGGCTATTAATATATAACAGCCGGGACCGACAGCTTAAAGTGTCCTCCGAAGCACGGAGCGATGGAAAACCGCACATAAGTTAGAAAAGTCATTGGTGCGGAGCCTAGGACCGAACCCGGTATCGTTGGATTCTAAGTTGCACTATTGAACCGTTAGGCTACCATCGCTACAAAATATCTCTATTTTGAAGACATTGTGACATCAGACAGTTGAAATTTTGAATGTCAGCTCCCGAAATAAAATCAACTTACGCGTGTTTCAGAATTCTGCGTCCGATGCAAGCATATTTTGAACGCAGTGTTTCGTTACAGAGATTCTCCCTGGCATACCACCAGTCCCGCTGGAACTACGTGGACGAGGCCGACGTGCGATCCGTGGACGCAGGGTTCGACGAACACGACATACCGCTCGACGTGCTGTGGCTCGACATCGAGTATACCGACAGGAAGAAGTAAGGAAAATAAGACAGTTTAATTAAAATGTAACGCAATGACACTGTGATGTGACAGACTGGGATAAACTGACAGACGGACGGACGGACGGATAGACTGGACGATCGTGTTGGTCTCTGGAACCCTATAAACAAAAGAACTTGATAATATTTCAAGGCTAAAATAAAAATTCTTTCTTTTTACCCGAGTACGGCGAAACAAGGGAAGGGTTAATGAGTTTAACAGTATATATTCCCCCCTATTGGTCCGATTGTGTCAATCGATTCATCTGCAGGTGTAGAGTGTCATAGGCTATTTTTTTCCCCCGACTACAGCAAAGCAAAGGAAGAGTTATGTGTTCTAACTAAAAACTTGGTCCAAATTTAACAAGTGAGTATCAATCGATCCGTCTTAATATGTCATAGGCTATTCTTTACCCGACTACGGCAAGGCAAAGGAAGGGTTATGTGTTGAAACTAAAAACTTAGTCCTAATTTGACAAGCGAGGAATCAATCGATTTGTATTCTTCGCAAGAATGTCATAGGCTATTATTTACCCGACCGTAGTCGGGGTTTTAGTTTTCAACTTATGTCTTATTTCCTTTTGAGGTACTTAACCCTAAAAATAAGCAAAAGAATCCAAAACCAAAAAAACTTGCGCTGTATAACGCTCAATAACTCATTATCAAAATAGTAATTAATTTTTCCCCCTCCTCAGGTACTTCACGTGGGACCCGGAGAAGTTCCCCCACCCTGACGAGATGGTCGCCAACCTGACGGCAAAGGGACGCAGGCTGGTGGTCATCATCGACCCCCACATCAAGCGCGAGGCGGGGTACTTCCTACACGAGGACTGCCTCGAGAAGGGGTACTACGTCAAGGACAAAGATGGCAAGGTGTATGAAGGTTGGAAACGAGCGGAATGATCTCGCTTTTAGTTTATGAATTACTCGCTAGATGGCGCTGTTATAGTAAGGGGGGAAACTATTACGCGAAAGTTCTTGTTCGCTTCGAAACCAGAGCGGTCGCACTCCGCAACAAGTACAAATATTATACCTAAACTTCGGGGCCGCAATATTACGGTTCATTCAGTAGAGTGTCAAGCGTGCGCTCGATGAGTCGCGCGCCGTATGCTTACGATAAAGTACCTACTTACGTAAAGTTTTTGTCAGATTTTATTCTTTTCTTAATTATGAATACGAAGGAGAAACCTAGCAGATACTGCATAGCATTCGGTCTGACAAATCTCGTAAAATACCTACATGCCGACATTTTATTACGTAGGTAGCAATTTCTTTTTCATTCATTATTAAGCATCGAAGTCAGACAGGAACCTTTTATTCATCAAAGTGTAACCTATTATGATATAATCAAATAATGAGGTACTATTAAGTCTATTCTGATAAGAATATCATTATATGTAGTTAATAGAACTATCAACATTTATAACAATAAGTAATAAAATAATACATTATTACATAATTATGTATTCGGTTACAATATCTAAGTCATATTATATCATAATAATTACTAGTGCAAGTACCTAGTCATATCTTGATACAACCCTACCGAGCGTAAAAGTGACAGAGCGATTCTGAAACGATTAGAGCAATGGAAGCTCTCGCGCGTTGTGATACGGTACATTCTAGCCTGCACGCAATTGGTGAGCGCCTTCTAGGTAAATATAATTGAAAGTTCGAGAGTTGCTATGTATTTAAATGACTCGACTCAGTTATCCTTCTGTACTTGTACTATTATTTATTCTGTGACGAAACATCAAAAAGTTGATTTAGTTTATCAATTACTCGCTAGATGGTGCTTTTATAAATATAAAGAGAAAGGAGGAAAACTTACTCCAAAGTTATTGTTGGCTTCAAAACATCAAGAAGTCGGGTTAGTTTATCAATTACTCGGTAGATGGCGCAGCTATAAATATAAAGAGAAAGGGGAAAAACTATTACGCCAAAGTTCTTGTTGACTTCGAAGCATCAAGAAGTCGATTTAGTTTATCAATTACTCGCTAGATGGTGCTGTTATAAATATAAAGAGAAAAGGGGTAAACTATTACGCCAAAGTTCTTGTTTGCTTCAAAACATCAAGAAGTCGGGTTAGTTTATCAATTACTTGGTAGATGGCGCTGTTATAAATATAAAGAGAAAGGGGTGAAAACTATTACTCTCTTACGAAAACGAATCGATTGACGATACCTTGCTTCTCAAAATCGGACCATGTTTTTAGTTTGAACACATAACCCTTTCTTTGCTTCACCGTAATCTGGTAAAAAAATATAGCCTATGACACTATATATGAAGACGAATCGTTTGATACCTCGCTTGTCAACAACGACCACGCTATGGTGGAGCATCGACATAAATACATAGACTGTTTTTTTTGTGTTACGGCCCGCGTTGAGTTTGGTTTGTTACAAGGCCCACAGAGTATACTTGTCTCCAGGTTGGTGCTGGCCGGGTGCCTCCTCGTACCCGGACTTCTTCGACCCGGCCGTGTCCCGGTACTACTCCGAGCGGTACCTGTTCCCGAACTTCCCGGGGACCACCAAGGACGTGCACTTCTGGAATGACATGAATGAGCCCAGTGTGAGTATATCTGCCTTTATAGGGTTCCGTACCTCAAAAAGAGAAAATGGACCGTTAGAGGATCACTTCGTTGTCCATCTGTCTGTCTGTGAAGACCTTTTTTCTCAGAAAGGCGTCGAGTATCAAAGATGAAATTAATATCAAATACTCAGGTCTGCAATCCCTTGTAGCTGTGAAAAAACAAACTTCTAAGTCAACACAATCAACACATCTCAGATCTGTTTATGCCGCATACTTTGACACTCGCAAGAGAATCGAAACCTACAGGGTACTTCCTGTTGACATAGAATCATGAAACCTACAGGGTACTTCCTGTTGACATAGAATCATGAAACTTACAGGGTACTTCCCGTTGACATAGAATCATGAAACCTACAGGGTACTTCCTGTTGACATAGAATCATGAAACCTACAGGGTACTTCCCGTTGACATAGAATCATGAAATTTGGCAAGAAGCAATGTCTGATAGTACAGCAAAGTATAAATAAAAAAAAACTAACTATTTACAATGACATGGTTTATCGGGAACTCAGTAAAAAAATATACATGGTAAATGTCCCGTTTCGTTATGTTTATACTTCTATAACTATTTACAAACCTACAAGTTTGTGCGGAACCCTCTGTGCACGAGTCCGACTCGCCCTTTTTTTTAAATAATTTCTTTAGGCGTAATAAAAAGATGCAATTTCCTAATAGATACATATTTAACTTTCATGCATGCCCTCTTGTGTATGTGTATAAAACTTATTGTTTTGATTTATTGAGATGGTTGTCAAAGGACTACCCTCAAAACAAGAAATAGAAAAATACACCCTGAAATATTACCCAAGTGTGTTCAAGTCTACAGTGAATAGGTATCTACTAGGCAAGCGTGCTACACTTTCGACCTCATCATCGCTTTCCATCATTTGAGATTGTGGTCAAACGACTGCCTACTATGTAAAAAAAATAGTCTGAAGTACCTGAGTTCTATTCCCGACTGAAGTGTTTATTTTGCACTGTAAAAAACTAGCTTAAAAACTAAAAAAACACGCCTGCCCTACCAAAAAAGAGCTTTTGCCAATAAATTATATACTGTTGTAATGTGATTATCAAGGCCTTCAATTTGATACCCATATTGTAAATACTGAAGAAAATAATAATTTTCGAGTTTGAAAATGGTGCCATACTGCAGCCACATACAAAGTTTAAAAAAATAATAACCTATGTTACTCGGGGGATGTAAGAATTCTAACGATACCCCATACGTCTAAATCTGTTTAGGCATTTAAATGTTATGGTGGAATAAAGAAACTCACATACATACATACATACATGTATTCTAAAAACAATAAACTCCTTTTTTTGGGCAGTTGTGTAAAAAAATATGTGATGGCTTCTAGCTTGATAGCACAGCGCGCGCTTCCCCGGCTTCCTATTACACTTCCGTTTACACATTGTCTAACACTTTTCACGAAATCACTCCCATAGATTTCAGGAAAGCGAGCGGAAAGATATTACACATAAAAAAATACAATTATTTTACAGGTGTTCAACGGTCCCGAGATCACAATGCCCAAGGACTGCCGGCACTACAAGCCTCCCCAAGACGGACTGGAAGGCCTGGCTACTTACTGGGAACACAGGTAATATAATGTTACTAAAATAATCCTCGTTATTTTTCATACATAAGATTTTTATGGCAGCTACGACAACCGAGAAAGATAATAACGAAATACATCTAGTATTTTTAAGGGAAGAACATTTGTTCTGTGAAATACATTTAGAGTTTCCAAATGTAGAAGATTCATTCATAGAAATACATCTAGAGTTTTCAAATGAAGAAGTTTCATTCATAGCAATACACCTAGAAATTCAAATGAAGAAGATTCATTCATAGAAATACATCTAGAGGTCATACGTATTTAAACTGCATTCAGAGTATTTGTAAGGTCGTTTTATTTTTCTGCTTTAATCAATAACTTCAGTTTTTTTTGCGAAACTAGACTGCTGCTTGTAATTAACAAAAAGGTGAATGCGTAGAGGACATTATTTTATTGATTTTATTTTGATGTTAATTGTAGTTTTTAATTAGATCGTGTGTATGGACTTCATCTGTAATTAACTCCTTTACATTAAAACTATTTAATCCTACAGACATGTCCACAATGAGTACGGCCTGTCCAACCTGAAAGCATCTCACGAAGGCATCACCATGAGGACGGACTACAAGTACCGCCCCTTCCTCCTCACCCGGGCTACCTTCGCTGGCACGCAGAGGTGAGTATAATTCTTGTTTACCATGCATGTTGGAGTCGTTCACAACTAGTACTCTTTACCTCGGCATGCATCCTCAAGACTCCATACACCTATAAATAAATTCCATACATCCCCCAACTGTACACCCAATAACACGGCCAAACTCACCCACCATACAGCCCCAAACTTCCCCACCATACCTCAAACTCACCCACCATAGACCCCCATCTCGATCACCATACTCACCCAAAAAAAAAAACACCCCCAAACTAATCCAATATACACCCCTATCTCACCCACCATACACCCTCAAACTCACCCACCATACACACCCAAACACCCACACTAGAGAGACACATCCACCTCTACATCTACACATGTAAAATAGCGTATTGGTTTGTTTACGATCTCTAGATAAAAAACTATGTATGCAGTAGCATTTCATGATGAAACTTAGAAAGTGCTATAAAAATTAAATTCGTATATAACATTTTGTGTCTCTGCTGTTAACCGTTGAGGAGTATCCTAGTCAGGACCCAACTCTGAGTGCAGCAACTATGTCATGGTAAAACTTAAAACCGAAAAATTTCGTGTCTGCTGTTGACCGTTGAAGAGTTCCTTTATCTGGAGCTAATCCAGGATGTCTACTCAGGTCATGCTTACCATAAAAATACATTGTCATCGAAACTGAACCAACATGTAAAAATTCAACTTTTTTAGGATATGACGAAGTGGTTCTAATTCAGCTTGCAAGATTTGACCTAAACAAACATACATAAATACGTACAAACATTGCAAGTTAAGTAAAAGCTTTTAAAAACGGTATACTCAAAAGCTAATTAGCGTGTGTGAGCTATTAAAATGACGCCTAAATGATTTTATCGGTATCTGTAACTCAATACAGATTTTTCTATTTAAAATATATATGTTTCCTCTTTTATTTCGCTCTCTGATGAAGAAGTGGCTACAACTATCTGAAAAGATGATCAAATATTTTTGTATTGAACCTGACATATGTACCTAAACTTCCGGCATTTTGACATAACCTCGATTTCTTGGCCATAAATGAAATAGTGTCAATCGATGGGAAAAATTATAAGAAACAAAAAGTGTTACATGTGTTAAGTGTGTTAGTGTATACATGTTTTTTATTAAATTCTGTGCTATGTTAAATACTAATAAAAATATAATGACTATTGTTGCACGCACATAATTCGAGTAAGAAGTGCTAGTTATAATAGCTGAAGAAAACGACAATGAATGTTACACTTAAAACTAGTCACTTTAAATATAATATTTACTTTTTGCAAAATAATAAAGAAAATTCGATTCGACAAATTTTCACTTTGACTTTCGACTGACCACTGCGCAGTAGGCTCTGATACGCGAGGTCTGTCAACCAGACTTAACAAACAGTTTTTGTCAGACGAGGTCAAGTACGCTGTTGATTCTTTCCCAGCCCAGACTACTAGGGTTGAAGTTACAATGTTCGTAGAAGAAACTTTAAAAGTAAATTCTTGAATGAAAATTTTTGAAATCTCAGAAGTCGTAAAACTAAAGTTGTTCGCCATGACGTGTGAAATACCTCACCCTGGAACTTTATGTTTTTTTCTACTTATTGTTTATAAAGAACGGTCAAAATGTGAGAGAATCTTGGTGCTCTCTTCTCCAACGGGCGTATTTCCGAAGCACCGGTAGAGTCAGAAGGGTATTTCCTTTTCCAGTGTGAGATTCAAACATCGGCACATGAAACGGAAATTTCGTTTTCAAACTCGAAGCATACTTAGTTCACCTAATTTTATTGAATTGAGGTATAATTTATGTTTCTCTTTGTTCATGAGATGTAAAGTTTTGACTTGTAAAAGTGTTGTTAATTTGCCTATTTACGATAAATACTTTGACTTTGATTGAATGTTCCCCTTGTGCAGATACGCGGCCGTGTGGACGGGCGACAACATGGCGGAGTGGGGCCACCTTGCGGCCACCGTGCCGATGTGCCTGTCTCTGTCCGCCGCCGGAGTCTCGCACTGCGGCGCCGACGTCGGCGGCTTCTTCAAGTACCCCGAGGCGGAGCTCATGACGCGCTGGTACCAGGTGGGACACACACACTTACCTGCTCGCATACACAAACTCACACTCTCAAATACACACAATCAAAAGCGACACATACCCACGCCATATTTGAGAAAAATTGAGTTTTTGTGGTGCTTCGTCGAGTTTTTTCGTCACCAATTCCCCAATGCCTAAAGATGAAACCAGTGCGTCCAACCTGTTATGACTTACAGAGCTGAGACGTGGACACTTACGGTACGACTAGTGCACCAAAGTCGCCCAGCGTGCTATTGAAAGAGCAGTTTTTCTGATAGATCGAATCCGAAACGAAACAAAGTTATCGATCGACATAGACTAGGATTAGCAGGCTGGAGTGGCAGTGGGCTGGTCATATTTGCCGATGGGCTGATAACCGTTGGGATAGACGTGGTTTTGAGTAGAGACCGTGACTCGGCAAACGTAGTGTAGAGTGCCCTCCGGCTATGTGGAGCGACGACAGCTGGCTGGCTGCGGTTGGAAAGGAAGAGCCGAGGATCGGGCTCAGTGACGTGCTTTGGGAGAGCCCTATGTCCAGCAGTGGACTGATACGGGCTGATCATGATGATGGGGCAAATATCTCAAATTATATAATTTTAGTCAACTCCGAAGAATCGCCGTTGCAAAGTTCTGTATTTAGCCGTTTCTTTATAATAACGAGTAAAAAAAACCTTAATTTATGTCACTTTGATGTCAAAGTGATAGGTGTCAAAGTGGCAGGTCATAGTCAAAGTTACAGAGTCAATCCTAGGAGTGCAAAATGGAGGGACTTTTTGATATTTTTTTCCTAAACTGTGACGGGTGTGGCAAAGTTTGCATGTGTGAGAAGCTGCCGGGCGCAGCTAGTTTTACAATACAGGTGACTAAAAAAAAATTTTTTTTTATAGATTGTGTTCTCTTACCTTGTTGTTTTACTCGTTTAAACATGTGTTGGTGTTGTGTACGACAGGCGGGCGCGTTTCAAGCGTTCTTCCGCGCGCACTCACACATAGAAACCAAGCGCCGCGAGCCGTGGCTGTACGAGGCGCACACCATGCACCTGCTGCGTGACGCCAACCGACGCAGATACGCACTCATCGACTTCTGGTAAGCTCTTTTTCAGCAGCTGCTGTGCATGCGTGGCCACCGTGTTAAGTTATTTTTTACGAACAGTGCGGTCGTAATTCAAAGAAACTAGTACATTTACCGAAACGCCTAAGCTGATCGAGACATTTCTAATTTATGTAACAAATAACCATGTGTGATATCTTAGGTTAGATAAAGAAACAATGGTAGCGATTTGGACAACCCCTAAACTAAACTTAATTTCTTCAAATGTTATTTAAACCTTGTTGGCTTCGTAACAAGGTATTTTTTCCCCTGCCGTCTATGCCTCACTCACTAAACTAGGTTGTTTCGCGGTTTGTCTGATTATCAACTCGTCTGATTTCTGCAATTTGTCTGGTATAATATTAAAACGAGTACTTTAAGACGATAATATTTGGTCGTTAATATCGCAAATCGTCTACCAAACTACGTATTTTTTGTTCTTTATCTTTGTGTTTTATTTTGCCGAATAAACTGCTACTTTTTATTCTCAATTTGTCTGCCGAACGAACCGAAAATTTTGTTGATAATTCTAATGGAATGAGATAAGATCTCACACGCTATCATGAATGAATGTAGGTGTATCAGATAGTACCGATTGGCCTACTAATATTCTCAAAATGTATTATCCTTGTCACCTATTTTGGCTATACTACTGTATAATAATATAATAAAATAAATAAATATAAATATGTATAATAGAGATAACTTTTAATTCGCTTTTGGTCTAGCCGACAAAGTGATATTACCCCAAACGGATGGAGAACATATTTTCTCAAATCGTATGCCAGACGAAATGAGAACCAGACAAACGAAAAACATCAATTTTTGTTTCGGAATTGGTATGCCAGACAAATAGATAACTTTTAGATCGCAATTGGTCTACCAGACAAAGTGATACTAAACCAAACGAATTAAGAAAATATTTTCTCAATTCGTATGCCAGACAAATTGAGAAGTGGACAAACCGCGAAAAAACCCTAAACTATCAGCGTAAAATCAACTTTGTTTCCACGCGGCGAGAGTCCCGATTTGTCCAAACGCTGTCTTCTGTCTCAGAACGTGTCCGAATTTATCCAAACGCTGTTAGACAGCGTGTTATAAACCTGTTTTAATTACGTTATTTTAAGCGGTGCAGCTTAAATTGACGTAGGTTTAGAAATAGATGCCAGGGGCAAAAATACCTTGTTACTAAGTTGTCAAGGTTTAAATTACATTTGAAGAAATTTAGTCTAGTTTAGTTTAAAGAGTGAAATGACCAAATTGTAGCCAATGACAGCTATTTTTGAAAAAAAAACTTATCTTATTTACCAACCGGAAATCTGTTTGAGGTAATCGCTGATATTGAAGTATTTTTTTAGTAATTAGAGGTATTTATTTTACCATTTTGGTATTAACATCAATGGCGAATGCATCACTCACCTTCGATTTGCTGATTCATCATGGCAGAAACCCTGGAAGACCTAAGCACAATGCTCAGTGACCTCAATATTGTTTCTCAACAGATGGGTCTTAAAATGACCATGGGTAAGACGAACATCATGTCAAATGCCCATGTCGTACCCATGCCGGTTTATGTTGGGAACAATATTATCGAAGCTGTTGATCACTATGTCTACTTGGGTCAGACGATCTAACTGGGTAGATCCAACTTCGACAAAGAGGTCAACCGACGAATCCAACTGGGGTGGGCAGCGTTCGGGAAATTACACCATATCTTCTCGTCGCAGATACTGCAGAGCCTCGAGACGAAAGTTTATAATCAGTGCGTGTTGCCAGTGATGACATACGACACTGAGACGTGGTCGCTAACTATTGGTCTCATACACAAGCTCAAAGTCGCGCAGCGTGCAATGGAGATGATGGACCTATGCTTGGTGTTTCACTACGTGATAGAATCCGAAACGAGGAAATCCGTAGAAGAACGAAGGTTACCGACATAGCTGTCAGAGTTAGCAAGTTGAAGTGGCAATGGGCAGGCCATATAGTTCGCAGAACCGACAACCGCTGGGGAATAGAGAGGTTCACGAAGGGTGACCACGAACAAGCAAGCGAAGTGTAGGGAGATCCCCCACACGATGGACCGACGACATTGTAGCCATCGCAGGAAGTCGGTGGATGGAGGTGGCACAAGATCGCTCGTCAGTGCGCTCTTTGGGGGAGGCTTATGTTCTGCAGTGGACTTCTAAAAGCTGACATGATGATGATGATGATGGATGGACAAGGGCGCTATAGACTCGCTTCTTAACATGAAATGGTTGTATTTGTCTGCACTCTAGGTACACGCTGTTCTACGAGCACTCCATCGACGGGCTTCCCGTAATGCGGCCTCTGTTCCAGGAGTATCCAAAGGAGGAAGAAACTTACACCATCGACGACCAGTACCTGCTCGGTGAGTCACATGAGCCACACCATGATTACTCGACACCAACTCGACTCAAAGTCTGTGCTCAAAGTAACATTTGAATTGGCTAAAAGCGATCTCTTCCAGTCAACGTTTATGTGGTTAGAAAAAATGTATAGGGTGTAACTGCACGGCGTAGCAATACTGAAAGTTATGTTTGTATATCCAGTGGCATCATCTACCAGGATATAAAACCTAACATCAGAAAACGATTTCATCAAAAAATAAAAATAAAATAAAAATGACAACCCTAATGAGATAATGCTCAGCGATAGGTTAGTACAGTAGGCGCAGCGAAAGTATGTGTCTCGGAAGTTGTCTGCTAGTCGCTGCGCAAACTACTATTTTTCAGGCGTAATCCGAATGTTGAAGACAGCATTGTATAACTGCCTCGCTCACTCGCTTACGTTTTTCGCATATTCTATCTCACTCTTACTTTATGCTATTTTATCCCCACAGCAGTACCTGCGCAATCGTCACAGAGCCTAACTACACAAACATATACATTGGCTGCGACTACTGTACTTAATGGTTATCAATGGAAACAAAATCATTTTAACATAAACATACCGAGGCAGCAGGCATGTATCTAAATTTTAAAAAAACTTGCGCTTTTATCTACTTGTCTGTTTGTCGTATGAGGCCTCTGACATGGCTTAACGAGTGCTATTAATCAATAACAGCTGGGACCGACAGCTTAACGTGGCCTCCGAAGCACGGAGCGATGGAAAACCGCACATAACTTCGAAAAGTAAGTGGTGCGGAGCCTAGGTTTTGAACCCGGTATCGTTGGATTCTAAATTGCACTATAGAACGATAGGATTTATAAATAGTTACTTAGATACCTCCCGACCCCACAGTAAACAGAGGACCTAAATTAATAGTCCAAACAACACCGGCACAAGTTTTCCAATATACCTATCATAGAGCAAATCACAACACTATAAAGTCATTTATAATTCTTAAATGAAATATTAAGCAAAAAAAGTAAAACTTTTTACTTAAACAGACAGTCAACAACGTAGCTAGGCAACCAGACTTGTAATTACAAGGTCAAGGTCGCTATTTGACCGACCGAGCGCGAAGCGTCTCCGTTTCAGCTTGGGCAAAAATGCTTTCGTATGTCCGGATGTCAGTCCGGCTGTTCTCCTGTACAAGTCGCATTTCTCAACCGATCTAGACGAAACTTGGTATACAGGTTAAGCGAATTTTTTAGTCGTTGGGATTTTTTTATTTGACTTGTAAAGGGTAAAAAAGGGGGCTACTGAATATATCCGCCTTATTAAATCCGATTTCGATGGTTCTATTTTTAATTGAATGGTCGTAACTTTAAGTTAAACTCATAAAAAATTGTGAATATCTCATGAGGATCTTCGGCGTGATGAGCAGAATAGCTCCTCAAAATGCAGTAAATTTCTAACTTCTAGGTTTCTACCAGTGGAATCAGCCCTTGACCCTACTAGGGATTGATGGAGCACCTTGGTTATTGATGTTAGTTGTACAATAAGGTAACTAGATGGCGCTACTGTGCACCGCTAGATTGTCTGCAAAAAAGTTTGTACGAGATGAGTAGAGAGCAACTGACGTGGGCCACAAAGAATTAATTGATAGTTACATGTTATACAAATTCATCAGATATTTTATCTACACACAAGACTATGAGGAGATATTTTGAATGATCTTCAAGCTCACTAATAAAAAAAACCTTAAGACTGTAGTGTACAGCTGTAGGTAAAGTTTATGTTTTGTCATATCTGTACAATGGTGTACACTTAGTCTTTGTCTAAGTTCATCGCCCTTTCCCAGCTGACTACTACGGTAGAAAGACAGTTTTTTTTTTCGGAAAACTGCAACTAGTAATTTTTACTATTTACTAATGTTCAGTAGACGGGGTAGACGAGTTCTTGAGTGGAGGTAAACGTAGTGTAGGACGCCCTCAGGACAGATGGAGTGACGATTTACGCAAGGTAGCTGGCAGCAATTACATGAGAAGAGCCGAAGATCGGGCTCAGTGGCGCGCATTGGGAGAGGCCTATGACCAGCAGTGGACTAAAGCTTGCTGGTGATGATGTTCAGTGCTAACAGTCAAATTCTGAATTAGCATCTGTATGCGTGGTTTCAGTATTGCAACACCGTGCTGTACAGCCTATATATATATTTTTTTTTATTACCTACTAGGAAATCGATGTGGTCGAAGGTGTAGCACGCTTGTATAGTAGATTCACTCTAAGGTACCTATTTTTTTTTTCTTTTTTATATAATAGAGCAAGAGAGGTCGGTGTCAATAAATTAATGAATTAGTACCTATTGATAAGTCAATTAATGAATATTGGTACGTCAGGTGACAAGCTGTTAGTCCGCCCAGTGGTGGAGCCGGGAGTCACGTCAGTCCGCGTGTACCTGCCGGGAGCCGCGACGAACACGGTGTGGTATGACGTGGACTCGTACCGCGCACACAAGGCTGGTGGATACTTCAACCAAGAAGTCACCATCTCTAAGGTTGGTGTCATCATCTTTATGCTTAGTGTCACCATAAGTGATCATGTCTGATGTTAAAGTAACCAAAAGTCACCATGTCTGACGCCCAAAATAATCATCAAGATTTAGAAAAAAAACACGAAAATACCGTTTTTTTTTACAATTCGATGTCAGAAATCGAAATTCTTAATTTTTGCAAATTCGATGTATATATAAGAGATTCGAGTCCATGTAACAGTGACATTTATCTATATATATATTAATGGAGGAGGGTTTGTGGGGGTGGGGGTGGAGGGAGAGGGGGCAAAATTTGTGCAGCTAGTTTGCAATAAATATATTGACTTTGATGACATATATTCTGTGGCTACAGATCCCCGTGTACCAGCGCGGCGGCAGCATCGTTGCGCGCAAGGAGCGCGTGCGCCGCTCCTCCACACTGATGGCGGACGACCCCTACACACTCGTCGTCGCACTCGATCAGCACGTGGGTATCACACACACAAACACACACGCACGCATCTCCCCAACATGGTTGACTGATTAAAATCACTTTTATTTTATTTAACAAGCACATATTATAAATGTATATAATGGCAAATGTGCAATATTCCGCACATAACTGGTGCGTCATTGGTGCGGGGCCGAGGATTGAACCCGGTGTCTTTAGATTGCGAAGCACATATAAAAACCTCTCGGCCACCATCGCTCCGGTGAAGTTTTACAATATTTTTATCACATATCTCCAATAAGAGAATTTGTTTCCAGAATTTAACATAATTATTATTTAAAACTGAGTTAGTATAACCATCAATTGTATATGCAAAAATAGAAACTGGAGTAACCAGCAAAATTAAAATTTTATATAACCCTCGAAAATAGCTACACATATTATATAAACCATACTTAGTTAAAAAAATACTTTATTTTCCCAGATTGTTTGTTTGATGATTGTGGGACATTTCATTGACAATTTTATCTTTTATATTTGTTTTTTACATAAGTTCTATTATAATAATGAAAAATTTGTAATGAATGAACAAATATGGAAAAAATTACATCCCCGTAGACTTTCTTGTTGCTCTCTTCTCTAACGGGCGTATTTCCGAAGAACCAGTAGAGTCAGAAGGGTATTTCCTTTTCCTGTGCGAGATTTAACTCTGTTGGCACATGGAAGGGAAATTTCCTTTTCAAACTCAAAGCATACTTAGTATACCTAAATTTTATTCATTTGATCTTTTTATATTATTTTATGTATTTCTCCTTGTGCCTTAGATCTTAATTTTGACTTGCTTTAATTAGTCGTTTTTTCAATAAAATTCTTTGACTTTGACATCAGCTTTCAAACAAAAAAAACGCATCAGAATATGTCCGGTCCAATCGTTTGGGACTTACGACCCTCACACACTCAAAATCTTGCTGCGCGTCACTGCACGCGCTCGGCACCCTGATACATTGTTTTTTAAATCTTATGGCCAGTAATTTCACTGGTTTAAATCTTATGCCTAGTAATTTCACTAACTTAAATCTTATGCCCAGTAATTTCACCGGTTTAAATCTTATACCCAGTAATTTCTCTGGTTTAAATCTTAAGCCCAGTAATTTCACTGGTTTAAATAATATGCCCAGTAATTTCACTGGCTTTAAATCTTATGCCTATTAATTTATCTGGTTTAAATCTTATGGCCAGTAATTTCACTGCTTTAAATCTTATGCCTAGTAATTTCACTGGCTTTAAATGCCTAATCATTTCACTGACTTAAATCTTATGCCCAGTAATTTCACCCGTTTAAATCTTATGCCCAGTAATTTCTCTGGTTTAAATCTTATGCCCAGTAATTTCACTGGTTTAAATAATATGCCCAGTAATTTCACTGGCTTTAAATCTTATGCCTAGTAATTTATCTGGTTTAAATCTTATGGCCAGTAATTTCACTGGTTTAAATCTTATGCCTAGTAATTTCACTGGTTTAAATCTTATGCCTAGTAATTTATCTGGTTTAAATCTTATGGCCAGTAATTTCACTGGTTTAAATCTTATGCCTAGTAATTTCACTGGTTTAAATCTTATGCCTAGTAATTTCACTGGCTTTAAATCTTATGCCTAGTCATTTATCTGGTTTTAATTTGGTATTTACCTTGTGGACTCATGC
Organism: Alsophila aescularia; assembly: GCA_946251855.1. Classification (NCBI taxonomy): domain Eukaryota; kingdom Metazoa; phylum Arthropoda; class Insecta; order Lepidoptera; family Geometridae; genus Alsophila; species Alsophila aescularia. Next base: position 52,023,782 of record OX276373.1, read on the forward strand.
AAAATAATCCAAAAGAAAAAATATTTATTGACATTAAAATTCATCTATTTCGGTTCCAGAACACTGCAGAAGGCACCATCTACATTGACGATGGAGAAACTTATGACTACCAACAGAACAAGTATATCTACGGCAAGCTGAGATATGAACCCGCCCTACTCACTTACAAGTAAGTACCTTGTCATTTACATCGACGACGGTGAAACTGATGACTACCAACAGAACAAGTATATCTACGGCAAGCTGAGATATGAACCCGCATTACTCACTTACAAGTAAGTACCTTGTCATTTACATCGACGACTGTGAAACTGATGACTACCAACAGAACAAGTATATCTACGGCAAGCTGAGATATGAACCCGCACTACTCACTTACAAGTAAGTACCTTGTCATTTACATCGACGACGGTGAAACTGATGACTACCAATAGAACAAGTATATCTACGGCAGGCTGAGATATGAACCCGCCCTACTCACTTACAAGTAAGTACCTTATCATTTACATCGACGACGGTGAAACTGATGACTACCAATAGAACAAGTATATCTACGGCAGGCTGAGATACGAACCCGCTCTACTCACTTACAAGTAAGTACCTTGTCATTTATATCGACGATGGTGAAACTGATGACTACCAACTGAACAAGTATATCTACGGCAAGCTGAGATATGAACCCGCCCTACTCACTTACAAGTAAGTACCTTGTCATTTACATCGACGACGGTGAAATTGATGACTACCAATAGAACAAGTATATCTATGGCAAGCTGAGATACAAACTCGGTCTACTCACTTACAAGTAAGTACCTTGTCATTTACATCGACGACGGTGAAATTGATGACTACCAATAGAACAAGTATATCTACGGCAAGCTGAGATACAAACTCGGTCTACTCACTTACAAGTAAGTACCTTGTCATTTACATCGACGACGGTGAAATTGATGACTACCAATAGAACAAGTATATCTATGGCAAGCTGAGATACAAACTCGGTCTACTCACTTACAAGTAAGTACCTTGTCATTTACATTGACGACGGTGAAATTGATGACTACCAATAGAACAAGCATATCTACGGCAAGCTGAGATACAAACTCGGTCTACTCACTTACAAGTAAGTACCTTGTCATTTACATCGACGATGGTGAAATTGATGACTACCAATAGAACAAGTATATCTATGGCAAGCTGAGATACAAACTCGGTCTACTCACTTACAAGTAAGTACCTTGTCATTTACATCGACGACGGTGAAATTGATGACTACCAATAGAACAAGTATATCTACGGCAAGCTGAGATACAAACTCGGTCTACTCACTTACAAGTAAGTACCTTGTCATTTACATCAACACAAAATCAAGTTAGTATCTAGCTGTCAATACAGGGTTAATAACAGACTTAAAAAAAAAGGTACTCAAGTTCACGCGTATTTGTTAAAAATATGTGTTGTGTATTGTTGAAAATGCGTAAATCCATACATGTTAGTCTGTGTGGATATTTAAACAAATCATCATCATCAGCCTGTATCTGCCCACTGTTGGACGTAGGCCTCTCCTAATGCACGACATTGAGCTCGGTCTTCAGCTCTCCTCATCCATTCTCTTCCGGCTGCCTTTCGCAGGTCGTCACTCCACCTGGCCACAGGGCGTCCTACACTACGTTTGCCTAAACGTGGTCTCCACTCGAGAGCTCGTCTACCCCAACGATTATTGGTTCTTCGATAAATGTGACCAGCCTAGCCTTTAGCTTGCTTATCCTTAGAGCTATGTCGGCCACTTTGGTTCTACCAACCACGGTTCACCGTGTGTCCACGTTTCGGCTCTGTAGGTCATGACTGGTAGGATGCACTGATTGAAGACTTTTGTCTTCAGGCACTGCGGTATGGACGACGAGAAGAGAACAAATACAAACATGTACAAATACATTTGTTCTATAATTGCTCATGTATATATTTTGTAATCCTCTCATACCAATACAATAAAAAAAAGTTATAATAAATTTTCCTCCATCCACAGGTTCGCAAACGACAACGCATCGTACAACACCCGCTCGTGGGTGGAACGCATTGTCATCGCCGGCATCTCGAGCCCCCCTAAAACTGCCAAGCTGATCCAGAACGACAAGCAGTTCCCCCTGCAGATGACTCTGCACAAGGGGAACAACGTGCTGGTCGTCAGGAAGCCGGCCGCCAGCATGGCGCAGCCCTGGAGCATTAGCTTTAGCTTTTAGGGGGGAGGGGGGTGAGAAGGCGACGTGACGTACTGTACAAATTGCACAATGCAACTTAGAGGCGATTTTTCAATATTCAGATAAATAACAGGGTTGTTCGACTAACAGCATATGACTGAATTTTTCAATCGTCAGATATACCTTTATTCGACAAACAAGTCGCTTAACTGAGGAATAAATGTATCTACCTGTTCGACGGCCAGGTAACTGCTTTCGTAAAATATCACCACAGTACAAAGAACTATACATAACCTCGAAATAAATGTCAAACAAACAAATGTCATTTGATTGTTGGATAGAAATCGGTCCTGCTCTAACATTCGTGTTATCAATATGTTTGTTTCACCTCTGAAGTTTGTGACGCCTGATTTGCCAGACAGCTATCCATGCAGTGAATGATAATTGAAAAATAGGTAACTAACGTAGAGAGATCAAGAATAGAGACGCTCCTTTAATAATAATAATAATTATGCAAGCGGGATAAACTAATACACTGTTACCTGATAGTAAAAGAGAAGATGATAATATTTTTTGTCCCTTACTGCGTATGCTGTGTAGGTTGTTTGCCTGAAAGCTCATTCTAGGCAAACAAACTGTTAAAGAGATTTTTGTCATCGATATTTTAGTGATTTGTGCTAAACTGACACACAAACAAATCACAATATATTATTTGTATAATATATAATATAACAAAAGGTCGCGTCGCTTTCTCAACAAAAAAAATACAAATAAAAAAAGCGTTTGGTGACGACTTATTTACGAATGTGCAGTAAAAACTGATCGATGGCTAAAAAGACTGAAACGGTCTCAATGAATGTATTTATAAAAAGACGATGTGATAGTGAATGTGTCGAACCAAACGCTACTTTAGCGCCTTACAATAAGGTTTGAATTTCAACATATTAGCGCAATATAAGTCAGTACAGGTCAGTGGTTGAGATCATTTTTCTTCGAGTTTTGGGGATGTCTCAAGAATGGTATAAGATACAAGGCCCATTTTGTGCGCGGTAGAATACAACTAAAACGGGTACGGTCCTCGGCTCCACCTATGTCTTTTCTAAGTTACGTGTGGATTTCCATTGAATTCGGAAGGCACGTTAAGCTGTCGGTCCCGGCTGTTATCGACTAATAGCAGCCGATAAGCCATGTCCTCTGCTCTGGTGTCAGGCGGCCCGAGGGCCTCGGGCCTCTGACAAACTGATACCAGAAGAAAAAGCAAAAAAATACCATCAAAATACATTGTTTAGCCGAAACTAATTTTAAATAAACTTTTTTACTACTAAACCCTTATTGTAGAATTACTAGGGTATATATGAATTTGTGAAGTTATACTATTCTTGCGATAGCTCCATTAAAAATCCTAAGTAAAAATCCTAGTGTTAATTTAAGTACCTAATTATATCAACGTTTTTAATATTTGATGTGGAAATCTGGTTTTCTCCCTTACTCTATTTATAGGTAAATATTTGTATGTATATCGAGGTAAAATGAAATAGTATATGAACAAGTCTTTGTGTGACAGTTTTGTCTAAACCTTGTCTTATACCTAATGTATCAAAATATGATATGACAATCTGAACATGTATTTATTATTTTCGAGTATTTTTTTTACTTGACATGATATTTTCTATAACCGTTTGGGAACAACCTTTAGTAAACTTTGGTTCTGTTCAGAACAAAATAGAAGTTATATAATATTATTATTATGTGTTTAATATAATTTAATGTTCGTACTTGTGACGGGTATGTAATGGAGAAACGATTGTCATGACATGTGATAATAAATACAATTTTAATAACTCGTGTTTTTGAATTTGGCGTGATTAAGGATGTCGTCCAACTTTCTAAAAGGCCAACCCAAGCTGTATTGAGTTAGTCCAACTGGTTCTACTACTTGTTCTACAAGTATCTCTGCTCTGATTTTTATTGCCAAAAGACAAAATTAGGCCATTTTTTTTACGCACCTACTAGGCTAGCCTTTGACCACGATCTCACTTGATGGAAAGCGATGTTTTGGTCGAAGGTGTAGCACGCTTGCCTAGTAGATACCTATTCACTCTTGACTTGAACACACCTGGGTTATATTTTACCGGAAACACTGACGAGGGCAGGGCATTCCACTCCTTTGCAGTTCTTGAGCGAGGTATTTCAACCATAAAAGGGTGGTGTTTTGCCGATCGTCTAGTCGTACGGTGATGGGGGAATCAGATTGTGCACACATAGTGCAATTTGTAGAATACCGACAGGCTTGCGCGACCTCACGTCGATGCGCCAGACATTGAAGATGAACATGTCTAATCATACACAAATAAGTACTTTAACGTTTATTTGAAGGTGCCATAGTTGTGTATACCTCCTTAGCCTTAGATACCATCGACAATAATCTACATGTTACTTTCGTGTCCACGCATGTCTAATCATACACAAATAAGTACTTTAACGTTTATTTGAAGGTGCCATAGTTGTGTATACCTCCTTAGCCTTAGGTATCATCGACAATAATCTACATGTTACTTTCGTGTCCACGCATGTCTAATCATACACAAATAAGTACTTTAACGTTTATTTGAAGGTGCCATAGTTGTGTATACCTCCTTAGCCTTAGGTATCATCGACAATAATCTACATGTTACTTTCGTGTCCACGCATGTCTAATCATACACAAATAAGTACTTTAACGTTTATTTGAAGGTGCCATAGTTGTGTATACCTCCTTAGCCTTAGGTATCATCGACAATAATCTACATGTTACTTTCGTGTCCACGCATGTCTAATCATACACAAATAAGTACTTTAACTTTTATTTGAAGGTGCCATAGTTGTGTACCTCCTTAGCCTTAGTTATCATCGACAATAATCTACATGTTACTCATTTTTCTTACGTAGTATTTATATACTCTTTGCTCATTTTGAGAACCCCTGTCCTATTTCTTACACTATTACAAGCAAATACTTACTAAATAAATAAATAAGATATTAATTTCTAAATAGGTTTCTCTATGATGAATTAATGCATGTAGCCCATGTAGGGTACACTTGATCTCGCTTCTGTTCCCTGATACACTTTCTAGTACCATAAACTTAGTACACTATTCACAACGAATTGTGTCTCGGAAGTCGTCTGCAAGTCGCTGCGCAAGCTGTTATTTTCAGGCGCAATCCCAATGTTGAAGGTGAAAACAACACTGTATAACTGCCTCGCTCACTTGCTTATACGTTTACCGCATCACCTATCTCGCTTACTTTATGCTGCTTTATCCTCACAACTGAGCATTTTATAACTGCCTCGCTCACTCGCTTACGGCTTTCGCATCATCTCGCTCTTTATGCTGTTTTATACTCACATATTTACTTGCGCAATCGTACACCGGGACTAAGTTCACAACCACAAAGATCCGTTGTGACTATTGTATGTATCCTAAACGAAATCATAACTTTGTCTAGTACAGCAAAACAGAAGTCATGAAGTCAGCATGGAGAGTGCCTGAAATAACTAAAAGACGCGTAGTCAGAAATACCTTTACTATTTCGTTTTTATTCTTTCTTAGTATTAGAAAGTAGGTCTTATCAAACGTGTTTAGCCTTTGCTGGGCAAAGGAGGACCAACATGTTAACTAATATTATAAAAGCGAAAGTAACTCTCTTTCTCTGTCTGTCTGGAAATTTGGTATGGAGTTAAAAAAACAGGTAGGTTATAAAAATATCAGATAAGTTTTAAAATATTTGAGCAATCCTTTTCAAATAAAAACTAAATTAAAGTTCACTTCATCACACATAAGTATAGGAAGAAGTAAATATTTTTATTTCCTTTTAAATAAATAATAAAGTAGATTTTTATAATACAGCATCAGAAAACCGGTAGAAAGCATACCTAAACAGCATCAGAAAACCGGTAGAAAGCATACCTAAACAGCATCAGAAACCCGGTAGAAAGCATACCTAAACAGCATCAGAAACCCGGTAGAAAGCATACCTAAACAGCATCAGAAAACCGGTAGAAAGCATACCTAAACAGCATCAGAAACCCGGTAGAAAGCATACCTAAACAGCATCAGAAACCCGGTAGAAAGCATACCTAAACAGCATCAGAAACCCGGTAGAAAGCATACCTAAACAGCATCAGAAAACCGGTAGAAAGCATACCTAAACAGCATCAGAAACCCGGTAGAAAGCATACCTAAACAGCATCAGAAACCCGGTAGAAAGCATACCTAAACAGCATCAGAAACCCGGTAGAAAGCATACCTAAACAGATTTGATACGATTTGGCAATCTTATCAAATCTGTATAATGTGGGAAACTTCATATTTGGCATATTTTTCGAAATCTACTGAAAAATTGTCACCTACTTTTAGTCAAAATAAACTTCATAATCTTGATATTTAATTACTTTTATTTTAGCACTATAAAATTGTCTATAATGCAGTCTTTATTTCATAAAGCTAAACATATTGGAAGTTATTGAGGTTTTTGTTACCGACTCGCTTTCTGTGCGTCTCAGTGTAGATTGAAACCTGGGGCCACTTGAACTTAGCCCACTTCTTATCGCGATAAACTGTAGACCGCGCAGACGAAGTCGCGGTTAAAAGCTAGAGTAAATAATTAATAAACAATTGTATGTGCAAATGTTTTTAATCAACTAATATTCCACATTTGCAAAGTCCGCGAAACAATCGAACGAAACATCAGGCACTGATTACCTCTTACATAGCTTAATAATTAAATACCTAGCTAGACTAGTAATAACACAGGTAATAAACGAAAACTCAACAATTGGACCAATATAAAGAAAAACAATGATATTCTCAGAAAAAAAAACATAATAAATGCCTCCAAGATTACCAGAGTGGTGCGAAATTTTGTATTCATACAAACGCAAAAGCGGTTATGTGTCACCGGGTTCGAGCCTCGGAGAAAAACCAATGACCATTTAAGGCAAGTTGTCGCGTCGGTCCCTGTTAGCAATCGTTAAGTCACGTCAGTGGCCCTCGGGCGGCCTGACAAACTCTGACACCAGCGGTCGGCACTGCCTCATTCTAAAAATAGAAGAGAAATAGAAACGTAGCCAGCATAGATCTAGTTAAACAGAGGAGGATACGGCACGCTTTAATTGAATATCACGAACAAAAATGGACTAGATACAACAGGCAAACACACCCACACAGGTACATTCCCACCGCCATGCTTCAAGTGCATCAACAACAAAGATAGAGCGATACGCAGACTGTTGCGCGAACGAGTCACTGCTAACACGTACTGCACAAACGCTACTCCGAACCGTGACTAAGGCCAAATAAGATCAATTGTGTGCGCTGCACCTAATGTATGCGGTCCACGCCCGAGGAGCTTATCTTCACACTTTTAATTAGATCTATAGTACCCCGTCATAAAAAATAGCGACCTAAACCTTTGTATCAAAACTTAGTACTTACTACACTTTTTGTCTGTTCGCGCACCACGTTAAAACTACTGAACCGATTGCGATGCGATTTTCGCTGTTGGATAGCTTATGTTTTAGCTTACGAACTAGGGTAGTTGACATCTCAATTTGATGCGAGGAGCCAAGCAATTTAATAAAAACTATTAAATTTAAAAGTATGGTACCAAATTTTGTAGATCAGTGTAGATTAAGCTGTACCATATCCAGGCTTGCAGCGTTTTATTTCTTCAAACCTATCGAAATTACTAGTTAAGTTTTTTCTATATATCTTTCCATCTAACTTGTACACTGCGGCCTTTAGAACTTGACCGCCCGCCCTGAAGTTAGCCATCTCTGCGCAATGGATTTTTTGGAACTAAGTAGTCGCAGCCAAACGGCTAACTTCAGGGCGGCCTAGATATAAAGGTAGTTTGTATAAAAAAGACCGCTCCACTCTGTGGCAACCTTAACAATCCTAATTTATACTTATAATAAAGCAGTAAGTACCAAAAAATCTGTACAATGAATATATTTACAAAAATATGGTCTGGGGTCTACGAATAAGTAATAAATTATTTATTCGTAGGGTACTTTAAATAAGCTACTGAACAATAATATAACAATTTTTTAAATCGTGTTTGTATGTTAGTCTGTTTATCTATATGTTTGTTCACGCATCACGTAAAAACTACTGGACCAATCGCTATGCGGTTTTCACTGTTGGATAGCTTAGGGTTTCACTTAAAAACTGATGTACTTGGTATCTTAATCTGATGCGAAGAATTCGAGCAATAGATAAAAAACCATTTGATGTCTGAACGTTGTTTAATGATTTTGGTATTTTTGGTTCTGGAATATCACAGTATCCTTATATCCCAGTAAAATGACCACACAGGCAAAGCCGCAGGCACAGCTTGTAAATAATATATTCTTTTGTAATTCCTGTAAAATGTTATAGCTAATTATAGGTACGTACATATTACGCTAGTCTTGCTTGAACTTAACATATATCTGTTTTATAATTTTTAACATAGACTAGGCCCACAAATTTATACATATTTATATAATCTATACAGTTTTGGAACATATATCAAATAACGCGCCAGCGCGTTTTTATAATAATATTCTCAATATGTCTATGTATTCAAACATTTAAACGGTAGCTTTGTAATAATCCTGCCCTATACGCACAGGCTAAAGGCTCTCGCAATACAGGGCGGGCCGCCCAAACGTAAATGCCCGCCCTAATGTGAGCGAGCCTTATAACTATCATCTGCATCTGCGGCTGGGAATTTACTACAAAGTTCGATAAACGATTTATCATTATCGTCGCATTTCCTCACAGACAAGAACCTTCAGATCTCGGTCATTTAAAATCGACTCTTGCACAGATCACGGGGGCACAGGGTTCCAAATTCCCCCCTAATATCAAAAGGGGGTGCCGCACCCCCTCCTATTTTACTACCTGGTAAAGGTTTCTCTATGCTATCCTTCACAGAGCTTTGTTTTTTCTTAAATTAAAAAGCGCTTCTACGTAAGAAAAACTGCCGGAGCATAAGAATCTTTAGTCATTTACATATAATTTATCAAATATAAGAATATTTATTAATCATGCTTTTATTAGTTAGTACGAGTATATTTTTTTCGGAATAGGTTTGTTCGTAACGGAATTTTTGAACGTGATTTTCACCCACTTTAAAACTCCAGATTGAACTGAAACTTTGCACAGTTATCAAGAACCGACGACAATATAATAATTTGATATAGTTGTAATTTTTGACACCATTCGCCACTATAAGGTCGATAATCAAAATATACTATACTGCTATGTCTGGCAAGTGGCGACGCGGTAACGTTTTCAATAACTCGCCTAATGAATATATACTATACTGCTATGTCTGGCAAGTGGCGACGCGGTAACGTTTTCAATAACTCGCCTAATGAATATAATTATAATTCTCTAAAACAAAAAACCGACTTCAAATGGACTAAACCAATTTTGTTATATTTATATGGAATACCGCGGAGGTCCAACATTTCGAATCAAGAAGTAAAAGAGTCGGAGAAACCGGTGTACATACATTAAGAAAATGATACGCATATGATTGAAAATCTCCTGGTGAAGTTTGTGAACCAGAATGACTAAGCCAGCCAAAGCTTTGCCAAAAGAAATTGGGGCCGAATGCTTTGTCTATGCTTAGTTCCTACGTCATTAGGGAAAATACGACAATAATTACACCGATATATCGTTTATTGAATCTTGAGTAGACCAACCGTTTATAACGTCCCAATACAGCTTCTGTGCGCAATCAGAAATATTTTTTGTGACCAATTAAATGGTAAACTGAAAATATTTTGCCGATTTCATTGGGTAGTACTTTGTCACTCTGAGTTAAAGTTCAATTGTCAAAACCTGTTTGCATAACTTAGAGATCGATGTGAATTCTACGCTTATGTTATTTAAACATTAAGCAAGAAATGGCTCACTTGAAAAATATCCTACTAGGTTTATCATCGTTTGGAAATTCTATGAACGGGTGCGTCTGTTTATGTTCCTGCATTTCAGGTTCACTAGTAAATTTCTCCCCGCAGATATCGCAAGCGATTTCGCTGTCCTTGTCGCTCTCTTTGCGCTCTTTCTTTTTCTTTTTAACCCCCCACTCTTTCTTCCTCAGCGTGTCTTTTATCTTTTGGTTCTTAGACGTTGATTCCTCTTCTTCGATAAACGGCTTTCCAGATAGAAGGTACTCTTTCATGTTCAGATGTTTTATGGACATCTTGTGTTGTTTCAGTCTGTTTTCAGAGCTGCACTGATATTCGCAAATGAAGCAGACGTATTTCATATCTCCCGTGTGGATCTCCGCGTGGGCTTTTCTTTTCTGAGGAGTGGTGAAGCGGAAGTCGCAGTACTTGCAGGGGTATTTTCTGTCCATTGAGTGGAGCCGCATATGGGAAGTTAGAGCGTTCATGTCTTGGCATACTTTTCGACACTCCAAGCACAATACTCCTACTTCCGCCGGTTCAGCCACTTCTGTAGTCTCCGTTCGATGATGCATCCTCATGTGAGAGTTCAAACCGCACCGGCTGACGAACACTCGTTGACAGTCTCCACACTGGAAGTGTTGCTCGTTCTTCATATCCGGCGTGTGCTCCTCAACTTGATGCAGCGCTAGTTTGTCAGCTTTATGGAACTGCTTTCCACAAGTTTCACACTTCCACGCTTTCACCAGCTTCGAAAACGCTCCCAGCACGTCCAGAACTGACTGACTTCCCACATCGGGATGTGTCTTCTTTACATGGTTTGCGATATCGAACATTTTCGTGAAGATTTGAGAGCAGTGCGGACAGTTGTAAGGTTCTTTGTGACCTTCCATTATGTGAGACTGCAGGTCGGATAGCTTTGAGCATGTTTTCGTGCACAGCAAGCATTGAAGCACTTGTTCTCCGTTCGCAACTTCAGATATAACTTTGTACTCCATCAATTGGAACTTCTGGTGTATTCGTAAGTGTTTGAACAGTTCTTTTTGAGTGTGGTAATCTGTCGGACAGAATTTGCAAGGGTACTTCTTGCGGTGCTGCCTGTTGCGGTGGAAGGTCAACAGTTCTTTGGATTTGAACTTCTGATCGCAAGTCAGACAGGCGTACGAGCTGGAGCCGGCAAATTCGGTGTGTGATCTTAGACAAGTCTCCATTCGACTCCGCCTTTGGAACGCCTTACCACACGTGCACATGTAACCTTTTTCTTTCTCTTCTTTTTTAAACGATACCTGTTCTTTAACGTCTGCTTCTGGGAATTCTTCTAGAAGCTTTCTCTTTCTCTTCAGCCGTTTGTGTACGCCTTTGCTTGCTTCTTGAAAGTCTTCTGTAAGTTTCCTTTTCTTCCCCAATCGTTTTTGTAAGCATCTGTTAGCTTCCTGCAATTGTTCTTCTTCGAGTTTCTTCTTTTTCTCCAATCGTTTTTGTAAGCCTCTATTAGCTTTCTGGAATTGTACTTCCTCAAGTTTCTTCTTTTTTTCCAGTCGTTTTTGTAAGGCTCTGTTTGTTTCCTGGAATTGTTCTTCTTCAAGTTTCTTCTTTTTCTCCAATCGTTTTTGTATGGCTCTGAGATGACCCATCGCCCTTTTCTCTATACCTTCGTGAACTTTGAGATGTCTTTTTAATGTGCTGTTGTTACTACAGATTTTTGGGCACTTTGGGCAGTTGATGTAGGTTTTAGCGAGGTTCGCCGTTTGTTTCTTCGTCTTCAACAAGCCGTAGGCTTCTTGTTCTAGCGACAGGAAGTTGCCTGTGATGGAGTTGAGCTGGAATGATTCTTCGTAGTCCACGTGGTCGTAAGTTTCTTGCGAAGTTGGTAAGATCTCTTCAGGGTTTCCGATTTTCAGCGCTTCGTTTTGCGCGGTCACCGGGTGGATTTCCATTATCAAAGTTTTGGTTGTTTGCGACTGTATGATGCCGTCGTGTGTGCTGGTGATGGTGGAAGTGGTGTTGATGAGCTTGTTGGAGATGAGGTGCGTCTCGGTGACGGTGAGTTCTGACTCATCTTTGATGATTCTTGGGAAGTCTTTCTGGTTTTCCTAAAAAAAGGGTATGAAATTGATTAATCAATCTATGCTTTATTATATATCTTATAATAAAGCAATAAATACCAATAAAACTGTACAAAGAAGATAATAAAAAAAATGGTCTAGGGTATTTAAAATAAGCTACTGAACAAGAAAAACGTGTCTTTCTGTTTGTCTGTATGTTTGTTCGCGCATCACGTAAAAACAACTGAACCGATTGCGATGCGGGTTCCACTGTTGGATAGATTAAGATTTGACTTAAGAACTGGTGTACTTGATATTTCAATCCGATGAGTAGAAGCCGTGCGATCGATAACAACTATATGACGGCTCAACTAAATTTAAAAAAGTTAGTATGTATACAAGCTGTTGTTTTGCATCCCCGCCATATTTACAGAGGTAGGTATACTTTACTTACAGAACACGAATCATTAATAAAAAAAAAGTACCAAAAAATATGAATTATAAATAAATAAAATTAGTTTATAAAAAGAGATATGTGTACGCGATCCTAATTTTAAATCAACCTGCATACACCCATACACACACATAAACCCATGCCGACAAAGACAGGCAGCTTTGTCGGCATGACGGGCCCGCTCAAGTTAGACGGTAAAATGAGGAGAGGAGCCATTTTTTTTTGTGAATAAAATCCTTTTGTGCTAATCTTTAGAATACATAAATAAATCATAGACCTTGTTGTTACACAGCGCGAGCGAGGCGGCCGCCTAGTCCGGGGCCAGTGCGCTATTTATTCTGTGGCACTGGCGCGCGGCCTTGTTTTATTATTTCTTCTGTGACGCGGCGGCGGGAGCGCGCACGATACTATACATGTGTCTGTGTCGTGGGGTTCTATTGCAAAATAAAATACTACGATTTATTAAAAAAAAATATTATCAAAAATTCCCCCTCCATTTAAATGTAGGAATTAAATAGTATTGTTAGGTGATTACGGTATATCTATTACAATCGACTCTCTAAATATGGCGGGGATGCAAAACAACAACTTGTATTGTTCTTTATAGACTCTTTTGGTCCTGAAGTAACACGTATGGGCTACTTTTAAACGCAGCACGTATTAGATCATTTTCTTCGGTAATTCCACAGCATCAGATCTATAAAAGGTGAAACTTATGTTATTTATTTAATACTTTAGCACAAAAAGTGTACAAGGACTTAATGCTAGGAAGCATTTTTTACCTGTCATCCTGGTCGTGCAAGAAAAATGGTAGGATGTGCGGCTTTATTGTGAAAGAGCTCTGGAATTGATCATAAAATAAAATAAAAATATACAACTTACATACAATATATACCTACCAAATAGCTACTTATTATGTAATATACTTACTAATAATATAAATAATATACTTAATAATCATTAAAATATATATTTTATATTATATGGATAATAAGGTGAGAAATTAATAAATGGAATTAGAGAGACAACTAGAAAAATACAGGAAATTATTATTTTTACTGTGAATCTTATTAACAAAATGTGCATGACCTAATTTCTTAAAAATTGTTGTTAGTTTTTTTATTGAAACAGGCAAGTCATTCCATAGAAGTACTGCCACTAATGCAAAGGAATTCGCCTAGAAAGCTGTTGTGTGCTTGGGAGTGGCGAGAAGTAAACTGATAGCGGACCGTAGTTGGCGGTCGTGGGTATCTGTGAGAAAGGTAAATTTATCTTTGAGATACTCTGGAGCATTTGGATCTTTAAGTATAGTGTAAAGAAGGCACAAGATTCGTATGTTCCTTCGCTCTCGAATAGGAAGCCATTTTAATTTGGCTCGGTATTCGGAAACGAGGTCGTACTTTCGAAGACCGAATATAAATCGAATACAGGTATTCAAGAGCCGGCCCCGCTTGTTCAGAAGTTCTTGTGAGAGGTCTACGAAACTTGTATCGGCATAAAATATTAAAGGCAGAAGAAGCGAATTAACAAGATATACCTTAGTCTTGAAAGGAAGAAAAAATTTGAGTGGATAAATAATACGAGTAGAATGAAGAGCGGCGTAGCATTTACGAGAGATTTCATTAACATGCGCAGTCCAGCTAAGGTTGGAGTCAATAATGACCCCAAGATCTTTCGCTGTCGGCGAGAAAGGGATTGTGCAATTATTGAAGGACAGAGAGGGAAGTGTAGAGAGTACGACCTTAGCAAACTGACGCGAACTGCCGACCATGATAGCTTGACATTTATTCGGATTTACTTTGATACCATAGCTATCGGACCAATGTCGCAGTCGTATAAGATCATTATTGAGAACATTGATGGCATGGGACAAATTATCAGTGGTGGTGGAGTTATAAAGTTGAAGGCCGTCAGCATAAAAATGATAGTTACTGTTAAGAATTGGTGAGAGAAGATTAATAAATATTGAGAACAGATGTGGTGAAAGGATACCTTGCGGTACACCAGCATCCGCATCAGACCTGTCGGAGAAATCCTGTCTATTACGGATTAATTGCAAACTTTTAGATAAGAGGAAAACCAGTATACTAAATTAGGTGAGAAGATAAGACGAGGAAGAAAAGTGAGAAGTAATTCATGGTCGACGGCGTTGAATGCGTTACTAAAATCGATTAGAACAGGAATAGTGACAGTCGAATTTTCCATAGCAAAACCGTCACAGCATTTCCGTCACTTTCAAGAAAGCGGTGGTGGTATAACTAGCGGCACGTAGGTCTAGCGGTGAACGAAGCGTGGCTGGGATCTTGGCACAGTCAAAGTTTATATAAAATGTTGAATACTTTTTATTCCGAAAACTGACTGTGCCAAGATCCCCGCCACGTTTCGTTCACCGCTAGACTTACGTGCCGCTAGCTATACTATGACCAACTCTAAAACCCGATTGGAAGGGATCCAGAAGAATTATTTTTAGATTGTTACATGAGCTGTTCTCGTTGTTGGCCTGAAGATGCTCATGTCCAAGTCAAAGCGCAAAGAAGATGACTGAGAAGATGTTATATTCTTGTTCAGTAGCTTATTTTAAATACCCTAGACCATTTTTTAATATTATCTTCTTTGTACAGACTTTTACGTACTTTTATTGCTTTATTATATGTATTAGTGATATTAGCACGCTTGCTTGATAATATTTAGAATAAATACAATGACACATAAATTTAATAAGAACTGAATTGTAGTAGTATGTATTCTTGCAAATAAGTGATTATAAAATCATCAATTATAAAACCATAAAAGAACTACATGAAATACCCAAAAAAATACAACGTTTGCAGAAAACTTGCGATTTATTAATGCTGTAAAATTTATTTTGTAGTTCATAAAAAGTGAATTCGAGAGATTTGATTGTTTTTTAAGGTCCGTTCCACAGGATACCTATGTTTTTGCAACATTGTTGTTTTTTATACAGGTGTCCCCGAGGTAGAGCTCTCCCAGGGGCACCCGAATTACCCCCATGTGTTCCTCGATTTTTGATATTTTCGGAGTTATTCAATTTTTGTTATTATTTCACAAAATTCCAGATTTCATTACAATGTTAGTAATTTTGACCAAACTAAGTATTCAGCTGTTTTTTTTAATTTCGTAGTCCAGTGACCTTTTCTGAAAGACCAAAATGATACTCATAAAATAAGTTTGTTAACTTTCTCGATTCCCCGGGAAGTCTCGAGGAATGGAGATCGACAATTCTTCAGACCCGAGAAATTAAATACCCCAAGCAATCATAAACCTTAATTCTAATATTATACTCACATCATAGTCATCATTTTCCGATTTGATGTTGATGTCGTCACTCAAACAGGCCTCCACGTGACTCAGCGCGGCTGCTTCACTGCTGTCCATGCTATCGTCGAAGCTCGGGTAATCATAAGAAGCTACATTCTCCTCCCCACCCGCTTCTACTTTCACGTCCACTTCATCACTTGTGGGCAGTATGCTTTCCGTTTCTTCGTGTTTAACACCCTTCAATTCCTCACTGCTTTGCAAATCATCCTGTTCTAAAGTGACTGTGAGTTCCTCCTTGATTTCTTGGATTTCAATCTGCAACTCGTCGTCTGTCTCCGTTTTCAGTTCAAAGCTGTCTTCTTCTATGCGATTGTTTTCCTCTTTAATGCTTATATCTTGTGCACCTGCAGCCCCTGGTGCTTCTTCTATGGTGATGTTTGATGTCGCCATTGTCACTGATGTACTGGAAATATTATTTAGGTTCTGTGAGAAATGTCTCTTACGCCATTGAACCTTAAAACATTCATATCAACCTAGCTAACCTGCTGCTTTATTTTGGCGATCATATTTTTATGGCCTTTGAACCTTAAAACATTCATGGTTAACCAATTGGCGATCTTTTTTTTTTTGAACCTTAAAACATTCATTTTTAACCTAACTACTGCTTTTTGTGGGCGATCATATTGATTATGGCATTGAACCTTAAAACATTCATGGTTAACCTAACTAACCTACTGCGTTTTGTTGACGGTCATATTGATTATGGCCATTGAACCTTAAAACATGCATGTGAACCTAACTAACCAACTATTTTTTATGAGTTATCAGATTGTGCCTGTAAAGGATTACAAAAAAAAACTCCTGGACAGGGGGGTGAGGGGGGACACTTCTCAAAATCCTCTGCCTCATTCCGCCACTTCGAAGGTACCAGGTTAGGGTTGCCAGGGCCAAAAATGGAAAAACATGACACAAGCATTGTAATTGGTCGGATTTTTGGCCAAAAAGCTGGACATAATATTGACCGAGCGAGCGCGAAGCGCAAGCGATGCGTCTCCGTTTCAGCTTGGGCAAAAATGCTTTCGTATGTCCGGATTTCAGTTCTCCTGTACAGGTCGCATTTCTCAACCGATCTAGACGAAGCTTGGTATACAGGTTAAACGATTTTTTTGAAATTTATAAATCGTCGGGGATTTTTGATTGGGTACTTCCCCAAAAAAGGGGCAATAAGTGGGCTACTGAATATCTCCGCCTTAATAGATGATTTTTTTTTGAGAGGTTCTAAGTTTGTCTCATAAAAATTTGTTATAGATCTGATGAGAATTTGCGGCGTGATGAGCAGAATAGCTCCTCAAAATGCAGTAGATTTCTCACTTTTAGGTTTCTACCAGTGAAATCAGCCCAGCCTACTAGGTAGGGATTGATGTAGCACCTTGGTTATTAATGTTAGTTGTACAATAAGGTAAATAGATGGAGCTACTGTGCACCACTAGATTTTATGAAAAAAAGTTTTTGCTCGCGAGGTGTACAGCTCACAGAGCCACTAGTCTCAAGTGTTTACTAGTATTAGTTATTACTACTTTAAAAAAACATCATAATTATTAGCAAAAATTGCGCTTCTGACACCAATATCAATAAAGATTATAAATTAAACCTAGTTAATAATGTTTTATCATTCAAACTATACATGAAATCGCAGTATGTTTTTATTAATAATGTATTTAAATATTTAGTATTAAAAGTCTATAAAATAAAGTAAGAAGTCTGAAGAAAATAAATAGTTAAGAAATTGTTAAGCAATAATTATGTTATTGAGTTTTATTCACCACCCACCATTTTCTTTTTTCAAATTTCAAATGGTATTTACAAAAATATATAACTGATGAAAATTAAATATATTTATGATAAAGGCTGAAAGAAGAAGATTGTAAAGCAGTTTTAGAACTGTTTTTCATTAACTGGCAAATTTCAGGAATTTTGAAAGCCATTTACCAAAAAGCAAAGTCTGTTTTATTTAGTGCCAATAGTATCTCCGATTCTCCTATCTTGTAGCTATTTTTAAACAATTTCATTACTTTAAAAAAAGTCATAAATGATATAGCTCAGACACTATATCTGTTATATTGGGCGTCCCACAAGGGTTGATATTAGGGCCCTTTGTTTTATTGTTTAACAACATCAATAAATGTTTCCAGAGTTATAAATTTTCGTTATACACTGACAATCTTAAAGTTTTTAGAACCAAATATAATGACTGTACTCTTTTACAAAATTATCTTGAACCTGTTGCAGATATAATCAAATACATTTAAGCATTCCAAAATGTCATCACATCACATTTACTAATGGCCGGTTCCTATATCTAAAAACTAATTGTTTTCACATACCCTCCATCAGCTTTTGACATAAACGCCATACAAAAAACGTCAAAAAATATTGAGACGTTGGAAATGACTCGTTTCATTTCTATAGGAATGGTGGATTATAGGAAGAACATTATCAATAATACTAATTTACTGTCAAATAATTCTTTGTCCAGAGTTTGTCAAATTCAAGCTCACTTGGAATCCTTTTAGACAGTGGAATGGATTTAAGTTCACATATTGTCAAAATCATCAGCTACCGCGTGTCTAGATTCAATACATCACAATGTATTTAGCTGGTCAATTTACCGTAGGATAAGTAACTCGCAATGGAGTGAACCAAAATGTACAGGAGTTCCTGTTCTCTTTTGTTCGGGTTTGTTCTACCCGCATCCGGGTGCTGCGCCGGAAGAAACTCTGAAAAGGAATGAGGAGTGAGAATGGCTCTTTCATTCATAACTTGATAACTTTGCGAGCACCATATGGCTATGTGTGCATTAGGCGGCCTGGCCGCGGCTACCGGGTTGCGGTGGCCAGTATTTTACAAAGTAGTTGTTTGTTGGCCAAAAATGAAGGACAAATGACTTCACGAAATGATTTCGTCGAGGAGCTAGCTATGATTGTGTATTTTTAGTTATGCGGAATAAAAAAGTGAAATATATGATATTAATAATCACTTGACAACATATCCCATATAAATCTTTCGGTATCAAAATGATCCTGGCGAGACATCATAGTGTATGTTCAGTCTATATCCGCCGCTGCTGTTGCGCTTGCACTGATGATATTTCATACAAAATGAATGATTTCAACAGATGCAGCTGGCCGCGTGTGTGTCGCGCCTGATTTCACAGGCCAATCGCGGCCACTGGCCGCTCGTCGCTAAATGCGCACGAGTTGTAAAAGTATGAAAGAGAGCCAGTTCTTATTGGCCGCCACGGCCGGGCCGCCTACTGCGCATGTGAAGAATATGAAAAGTGTTGAAGGAATCTGCAGAGAAGTGGCGTTACGGCGTAATTTTAATAGATTGAAGGCTATTTATTCATTTGTTTGCAAAAGAGTTTCCTAGTGAAAGCAGCAAGAAGGAAAGCATTTAATATTACTAGGTACCTAAACATAGAACATATTTTATTATTAAGGCCGGGTTGCAGTGAATTTTATGTTAACAAAAATTAGAGAGGGACAGATACATCTCGGGTTAAGGTTTCTATTTGTTTGTAGGAAAACTAAAGCTTAGAACAAAAATGAGATTGGCTATAGAATCGAGGGGCAGTAAGTAGTTGGGGGTTGTGTGGGTGGAGGGGGTGGGGAAGGTGGTGGGCTACCTCCTGGTACTCCAACCCCTTTCCCCCCCCAGCGGATCTGAACGGAAGCTCCATAGTCTTAGTCACAACAAATTTGACTGCAATGCTTTAACTAAGCAATTATTTTATTCTGTACATAGGTTGATCCAACAGCGCACTATGTGTGCTTGTTTGCCTCGTCCGTTTATCGCACCAATATTTTTAAAAGTTTGCCTGTGTACAGTGATCTTAATATTCTAGCCACATTTAAAAGTAATGTTAAAATGTTAAAAAAACCCTTTTCCATTCTATTTAATTGTACCATAGACAAATTAGCTATGCATGTACTTATATTTATAATATTATTTTATTTTCTATTGCTGTTATTGCAAATCTTCAACTCAATTGTCTTCATAACAGCTTGATCAATATAAATATAATACAGACACATTTAGTAATCTGAATAATGACGATATATATATATACCTGACGTTTGGGCTATATTGATCAAGGGTTGCACAGGACAGATCTCAATGGAGACAGTTGGAGGAGGCCTATGCCAAAAGGCACACCGAGTTGAGGGACATTTTGTAAAAAAATAAGTAAAAATTGTTTCTTATTTATTATGTAAGAAAGTTTATAACTTTAGTATTTCAGTTATTTAGATGTAAACAAATTTTGTAATAATCCTTGTCTCGGAAATAAAAGGTAAAAAACTCTGAAAATATTATTATTTGTTTAGATTTATTTATACATACAATTCTTTATTTAAAATTTCAATGTGCATGTTTATTGTTCCTATAAATAAATAAATAAAGTAACCAGGAGAACAAACCTCAAAGTATTATTTTATAAGTCAGGTCAGCTAGTGAATTAATGCTTCATGAATTTACCATCGCCGAGCTGCAGATACTTATGAGTTTTGTCAGATGATTCCTGCTATTCATGTAGGTATATAATAATTTATATCCATTAATTCTATTATAATTCTCAATGACGAAAACCTTACAACAGCCAGTCAATATTTGGGCGGACACAACTGTAAAAAGCCAAACATGTTCAGCCAAAGCCAGAAAGACACCTGACACAACCTAACCACACTGGTTATATATAATATAGCCAAGCCGGCCATAATCGATGTTATGGAATTTTAATCGGGCAGCTTGATCACTTGGTATTATAGTATTCTGTGATTTCTGCCCATAAATCTATAATTTTTTATAATTAATAAAATTATACTATTGATTGACTACTAAGTTTTTGATAAATATATAAGCTTAAGGTGATTTAAAGCGCCATAACCACAACACAAAAGGCTCTCCTTAACAAATTTCACAACATGAAGAAAATTATTTAATTTTCTTAATTATGCTACGAGTATGTGACCATGTCCTCAGGTAACTTATGTGAATTAAGAACTTATGACACATGCATGTAGCACTTCACTAATATCCACAATTTCAGTTAATATAACAATAATTAGCATCTAATTCGACTTATTACTTGTGTACTTCGATCGAGATACAATAATTACCCTGAATCGTCGTGTAGCTGCCTCTGAGCCACTCGGTGGGTTCACTACATTACTAGTTAATCTAAATTTAGTCATACAGCTTAAAATCGTATAGATAGCAAATATTATTCTAGTTAAAAGTAGAAACCAAATGAATTGAATTAAATGCAAATTCCAAAATTTAGTTTTAATTTGACACTTGCTTGACAGATAATTTTCATATAACTTCTGAGTGGCCGTTCGTTTTGACGCAAATTGATTGAAAATAACAGTTGAAAACGCTAAATATGTTTCGATCAGCGTTCGCTTTGGACATGACAGTTAAATTTGACGTCAGAAAAGCGACTTTAGCGTTTTAAGGTCGTTTTCCGTTCGGTGTGTAAAGGATCATTAGTGTCAAAAATGGCAATCGAAACAGCCCAAAACGCCACTGCATCATCTCGAATGCAGGAATAGTTTGACGTATATCACAGATTAGACAAGTATCTTACCCTGCGTTCGAGACGTAGAGAGAGTATCAATATAGAGGAGCTCCATGCGTAAGGATTTTAATAAAATAAAATATATAATATATTTGGTACAATTCCGCACCAATTTCCCAGCCCCAAACTAGGATACCCACTAGATAACGGATACACATACATACGAGTAGATACAAATATTAACATCCATAACTCGGAAACAAACATTTCTGCTCATCACACAAATGATTGTATCTTGCAGGGTTCGAACCCATGACCGTATGATTTCGTAGATTAACACATAGGCTACTTATTGTCCCAAAAAAAAAACAGTTCATGTAGGAAATCGGGAAACCACGGGGCGCTGCTAGTTTAATCATGAAGGAAACATTCACACACCACAGTAGTGACTACACAGTATAGAATGAACTTACTCAATTGCAGGTACAGAACCGATTCGTAAGAACATTTTCTTTACTGTTTTTCTGAAATATTTTGATTCAAAAATGTTATGAGCATATACATGAGGAAATTGTAGGAAGCCAGTTAGTGCGACCTGTTACACTGTCCCATAACTTTCTTATAGTTAGAATTTTAGGAAATCTGGAAAAACTAAGGGGATTGAATTAGAAAATTGTCAAAAATAATTAATTTTATACAATTTAATCCCATTTTGTTAAGTAAATTTTATAGTTTGGTTGATATTGTACACATAGCGCCATTTAACCCCAGACTAAGCAATGCCTCTACTATGGGAACTAGATAACCGCTATCAGTGATCTACACTTTTTATTTTGTAAACACATACTTATAATATACATCAAAATACCACACACAGAACAAACAATTATTATTATTTTACGTTAGATACTTAAAATTACCCAGTATTTGAGGATAAAAAGATAAAAAATATATGGTATCCCTAAAATCAGATTAACACTACGAAATGTAGTAGATCAGCAGCCCGATTCCATAACTTGGCTTCAATCGAATTCTCAGTATCGCAACCACTAATGCCTTGTGATAGAGTCGAAATTGCTATGAAAAAAGTGATAATCCGATTGTAGCCAAGTTATGTAATTGGGCCACTGTCGTTTATGTCGTAACTCGTTCCAGCTTACTCAAACCACATCAAGATAGAGCGAGATGGACACAAATGTAAAAATAAAACAAGCCATGCAATTTTTGAATACAAAAAGATAACATTTTAAAATAGAAAAGTATTAAAAATATCGTGTAAAATCAATTAAATCTTACTATACCTAAAGCGAAGGAGAATCTAATAGCAATTATATATGCAAGACCATTCAATAATGTACTCGAAAATCAAAACTTACGTGTGAAAGGATATATTTTCATATTTTCGTTCCGTACGGCTTTTACAGCCTGTTGCATTGTAGGCTTTTACAGCCTACAATGCAACAACTCACCATTATTGTAGGTTAAATTTAAGTGATTCACAAAATTCAGCACTCAGAAACGTTCAAATGCAGTCAAAATAGCACAAAACACTAAAATATCGATGACCAAAATGTCTTGAATGGTTTGTTTGGCTGGAATGAGCTTTTGGGCAAACAACCAATACAGCATACACAGTAAGGGACAAAAATATTATCATCTTCTCTTTTACTATAAGGTAACGGTGTATATGTTTATCTCGCTTGTACAAATATTATTATTCTTTGAGTATCTCTATTGATAGTCCCTCTAGGGTTCGAGATGATGTCAACATTACTGATTCGTGACTTTGACAATTATTGACTGTGACTTGACAATACTTACAATAAACTAAACTTGTCATTGGCGAAATTGCTAGTAGGCCAGTGCCTCCGCAGAAGCCATTAAACAAAAAAGAAGAAGAAGAAGTCATCTAAACATTATAAACGAACGGTGTTCGAAAACGGTTCAGCCCCTCCGATTCAGAACCTTTCGATAATGAACCGAATCGATTTGATTCGATATTGTGAATTAAAAATGTATTGATTTGAACGATTTTAAACCGAATCCACAGAATACATAATACTGAGTCTATCGAAAATTTCTCGAATCGAATGTCTATTTTCGAGCTATTCAGAACAATCGAATTGAGGGTTCAATTCGTTTTTTACTAACTAATCGAATTTGACTGAATCCACGAAGTAATGTGCAGTTGTATATAACTGCTTCACATGTTGCGTTAACGAAGCTCATTTTATTCACTGATTCTCAAATTTGAATTCTTTATTAAAGAGGTTGTTTCGCGGTTTGTCCAATTATCAATTCATCTGATTTCTGCAATTTGTCTGGTGTATCATTTTTGTGTAGTCATCATGTCAGCCTTTAGAAGTCCACTGCTGAACATAGGCCTCCCCTAAAGAGTGCCATGACGAGCGATCTTGTGCCACCTCTATCCACTGATTTCCTGCGATGGCTACAATTTCGTCGGTCCATCGTGTGGGGGTCCACACTTCGCTTGCTTGTTCATGTTTGCCATTCGAGAACCTTTATTCCCCAGCGGTTGTCGGTTCTGCGAACTATATGGCCTGCCCATTGCCACTTCAACTTGCAAACTCTGAGAGCTATGTCGGTAACCTTCGCTCTTCTACGGATTTCCTCATTTCTGATTCTATCACGTAGTGAAACACCTAGCATAGCTCTCTCCATTGCACGCTGCGCAACTCTGAGCTTTTGTATGAGACCAATAGTTAGTGACCACGTCTCAGTGCCGTATGTCATCACTGGCAACACGCACTGATTATAATCTTTCATCTTGAGGCTCCGCAGTATCTGCGACGAGAAGATATGGCGTAATTTCCCGAACGCTGCCCATCCGAGTTGGATTCGTCGGTTGACCTATTTGTCGAAGTTGGATCTACCCAGTTGGATCGTGTAGTAATTCGTCTGATATAGTATTTAAACGAGTACTTTAAGACGAATTGAGAACCAAGCTAGCTGAGTATATTTGGTCGTTAATATCGCATATCGTCTACCATACAAACTACGACATTTTTGTTCAGAATATATTCAAATATAATTGAAGGTTCTAGTTCCATCATATCAAACATTTAAGAAATAAATTAAAATAACGAAAAATATCAAAGAAAGAAAGAAATAAAGAAAGAAAATACATTTATTCAACACACTCAAAAATAAAACATACAAATAATTAGAAAAATTAAGTAGGAACAATAGAAAAGGAGAACAAAGAAAAGGTAAAAGTAGATAATTAAAGTGGTGATGAATGGGCCTTAACTCAGCATTAGGCTGATTGCCGAAGGCACGCAGCGCTGGTTTTCAGCTAAAGCCCAGAGGGAGCAGAAAAAATAAACATAAGAGTATAAAAAATTAAATTAAATATGAATACATTTATAAATATAAATATATATATATAGATATATATATATATATAATAATTACAAATAAGTAATTTAAATAAACATAGATAAATAAATAAATAAAAAAGTATATTTAAAATAAAGCAACGACAAAGGAATCAAATAACTGACGAAGAAAGTGTCGTCAAAATTGCGTAAGAGTACCGCTGACTATTAAAAATACCATGCATGTGGGTAGCAGCGAAATAACCTCTACTATTACGTGCAACTAATATGTGGGAAGAAATGAATTTCAAGGAAAAATAATAATAATGATAATAAGTATATATATCACAAAAACGATATGTCTATATTAATATTGCCATGCTGCCTCTGCTCATCAATTAAATATTGCCTGGGTGTACGCCTAAAAGAGTATAAATTTCTTAGCCCCCGGATTGGTGGCGGCAGATTATTCATACACTTGGTCGCAGCATAGCGGAAGCAACCTTTGAAAGACGTAGTACAGTGCCGCGGTGTTGACAACTGTTGAGAGCCATGCCTACTAGAATATTTAATTGAAAATATATCTTATTAAGCTTTGTTAACATGTAGAAACATGAATTAAACATACGGCAAATACCTATTAAGTTTATTTTTGATGTTTCATGATGCAAACTGTAAAACAAAATCATTACCTTAGAAATTGGGTAAAACTACATCCCTATTATGGAAACATTCTCCTTGTTACTGTTTAAGGTTATGTTACTTTTGATTGCGACTAATTTACTGGAAATAGGTGACTACGGATTAAAAATCAATACTATTGTAAGAATATTACAGCTAGTAGCACACAATATTGAAAATGTTAGGTGAAAATTAATACTTACGTGTGGAAGCATTACCTAGCTTCCAAAACATTAGCTTTGGCAGCCAGACACACTAGACCCAACCATGGTGTAAACTTTTATAACATTAATGGAGTCCGTTTCTCACCCAAAATATATTTATTTTATCGTTAAAATTGAGCTAAGTGTTTATTTCGTTAAAATTATTCTAAGTGTTTTTTCGTTAAAATTATTCTAAGTCTTTTTCCCATAGAGCCCCTAAGGGTACACTCTGACCCCCATATCATAAAACTATAGTACACTGACAAATGTCAATCAAACTGACAATTGTCAGTCAAACTATAGAAATGTCGTACATTTTTGTTATATGAAACGCAGGTTTTGCGTATTTGACTGACATTTGTAAGTTTATTAAGATTTGTCACTTTATGAAATTGGGCCCTGGGGCACAGAATAAATAATAGTACAAGTACAGAAGGATAACTGAGTAAATTCATTTAAATACACATCAACTCTTGCTACAACTCAATAAAGTGCAATTTAATTCGCACAGCGCTGCGATCTTTCAATTATATACCTATTAGGCGCTCACCCATTGCGTGGAAGCTAAAATGTACCGTATCACAAAGCGCGAGAGCTTCCATTTCTCTAACCGTTTCAGACTCGCTCTGTCATTTTTTCGCTCGGCAGGGTTGTATTAAGATATGACTAAGTACCTGTACTAGTAATTATTCTGTGATATGATACGACTTAGATATTGTAACAGAATAAACAATTATGTAATAATGTATTATTTTTTTACATAATATTTTAAATGTTGATAGTTCTATTAACTACATATAATGACATTACCTAGTACCTCATTATTTGATTATAACTTAATAGGTATTGCACTTTGATGAATAAAAGGTGCCTGTCTGAATTCCATGCTTATTTATTTAGTTATTTATACTTTTTGCACATTTAAAAGAGTACAAATGGCGGACTTAATACTAAAAGCATTATCTACCAGTCAACCAAACAATGCAATGAGAGAGATGTTTTAGGCGTGCAAAAAATATAATATCAGTTAATAAAAATTGCCAAATATTAATAATGTCATATATTGTATATATATATATATACATACAATATATATATATATATATATATATATATATATATATATATATATATATATATATATATATATACATACAATATATATATATATATATATATTGAATAAAATAATCTAATACATATAATAACTTAATACATATGATTTATATCTAAATAATCTATACTATAATAAAACTGTAACTAGGCTAAATCTGTACATTAAATATTTTTTGAATATTTTAATTGAGATGTACTTCAAAATCGATATGGAGTGCAAAAAGGTTTTATTTTCTGTCTGGTCTGTCTGTCTGTCTGTCTGTCTGTCTGTCTGTCTGTCTCTTTGAACACGCATCACGCAGAAACTACCCGACGGATTTTGATGCAATTTGGCACAATCATAATTTAGAATACTTTTTATCCCGAAAAAAACAATGCTCCCGCAGGATAGGGGATGAAAGTTATTTAAAAAAAACACATATCACGCTGAAACTACCGTACGGATTTTCAAGTAACTTGGCACAGTCAAAGTTTATAGTATGTGTTAAAATGAATGATACTTTTAATCACGAATAAATACGAGATTCCTGCGGGATATGAGTCTAAAGTTATGTCAATTTGAAAGGAATAATAATTGCACATCCGTTTATAAAACGCTACCGTGAATTCGGCTCCTATGCCACAAGTCAGAGTGGCACAGTAGAAGCGGTGTCCGCCTTGCAACCCAGAGGCACATGGATCGAATCCACGCGCTGCTACGAATGTTTTGCCTCAATATTTATAAGCATTTACATATTTTGTGCCTTTTTTTACATTTTCTTTGATTTTTTTAAGGCTTATGTAATTTCCTGAAGTAAACCGTCAAGTTTTGTTTGAAAACAATATATATATAATGGGATCTATCCAAACGAATGGTCCGACTTAGGTGCGGTTTTTTATGTTTGCAAGCTGAGGTAATGGAGATGGTATAGTACGAGTTTGGTACGAGTAAAGATAGCACAATGGCATCAACAACTCAAGCGAATAAACCAAAGGCATCAAAGTTCTCCCTCCGATTTAACTAGATGGCGCTGATTGACCTTAAAACACGCAATCATTTCATTCCTGCAACCAAGGGTGCCGGTAAATTCAAATTTGTCAGGTTTTTGGGATTCGGCTCACACTAGCACTAGCACGACCTCCAGGGGCCTAATTCTCTAATTTTAAGACGCCAATTGCTCGCTGCCTGCGGGGAAATTGGAATCAATCACGAACAAATTCCACGTAGGCATGGGTCATTTTCGCAATATCCAGCACCAGGGCTTTCAAGTACGTCTATCTTCAAACACCAGGGCGAAAAACCAGGGTTCAAAATACTTTCAAGTGCTTTCTGTAGAAACAGATTAAAGCCTTGAAAGTAGAAAATACTTGCATAGGAAATTGATTTTTGCCGTCATATAAATAAGGAGAACAATCGTGTTTGCAAAATAAAAGTACTTGGAAGCCTTGAAAGTAGAAAATACTTGCATAGCAAATTGATCTTTGTCTCTCTATATATAAAAGGAGCACTATCGCGTGTGTGAAAAAGTACTCTGAAGCCTTGAAATTGTTTGTTTGTTTGTCGTATGAGGTAGTGCTGGCTTCTGATGTCAGAGTTTGTCAGGCCGCCCGAGGGCCTCTGACATGGCTTAACGACTGCTATTAACCAATAACAGCAGGGACCGACAGCTTAACGTGCCCTCCGAAGCACGGAGCGATGGATAACCGCACGTAACTTCGAAAAGTCATTGGTAAGGGAGCCTAGGTTTTGAACCCGGTATCGTTGGATTCTAAATTGTACTATTGTAATTGTAGTATCGCTCTTTTGAAATGAAAGTAAAAAAATACTTGCATAGGAAATTGATCCGTGGGTATGCATAAATAAAGACCACAATTGCTTTTGCGTAAAAAATACTTCGAAGCGTTGCAAGTTTTCTGAGTATGTATATACATTATATGTACTACGTTTTTTTATTATGTTTCTTCCATTGAGATATTATAATGTACTACCTACGTACCTACATAATTATATCGGAGGTTTCTTCATAATTTCTTACTGGCAAAATGGTTAGTTGTCGGTATTGAAATGTGTACATACAGAGGTAGGTACATGTATTGCTCTTCACAGACAAAGTATAGAAAACTTTTATTTTTTCAAATCAATCCTCATATCGTGTTGAAAAAGCTCAAAAAGTAGGTAGGTAGGGTAGGTAATTATTAAGAGCCAGTTAAAGTGCCAGTAAGTAGGTACGTCGTCCTGTGAAACATCATAAAAAATAATTTGTACTAAGAACACAATGTTTCGTTGCATTAAAATTTGTTCGTATGGACCTCACAATAATGACCTACCCTTGATGCCCTCCATCCAATTTACCTCACCACTTTAATTAATCTCTAATCTGTGCCACCTTACCTTCGGAGATAATTTTCTCTAATCAATAACAAGACGGACATGATAACAAGTTACTTCATTTAAACTAGATGGCGTTGTCTACCCTTAAAACACGCAAGCGGTTTGTTACGAAGTGGTTTGAACGTTGAATGAACTCGAGCAACACGTCTTCTTCTTTTTTTACTTTATGGTCCTTAGAGGCTCTTAAAACGTATTGAGATGTTTTTTGTGTTTTTTGATAGAATAAGTCGACTTCAGTTGTAAAACGCGCAGCGAAATTAAGCTAATTATTTATAGTAAAATAGTAATTTATTAATTAAAGAAATAAATTTAACTGTTATAACGCATATTCTGTGAAGTACGGAGTGCCGTACTTCACAGAATATGCGTTATAAAAAGGCAAGGCAGTGCCTTATTCCGATGATTAGATGCCGAGCAATCGATAAAAAACTATTTGACGGCTGAACGAATTTTGAAGAAATGTAGTATAATATTGTACTTTGTAGGTTTGGTCCTGGTCCTCCTGGTCCTCTGGACCTGGACCAAACCTACAACTAGTCTGGTGGTGGTTTGGCTTTTGGTCCTGGAATAAAACGTGTGGTCTACTTTTAAATGAACCACGCGGGCAAAGCCGCGGGCACAGCTAGTTAAATATAATAAAGGTGATGTTATAAAAGTAGTGATAATGGAGCGATAGGTAGTGATAAACAGCCAAGTAGATGAAGCTTTAAAATAATGAATAAAAAAGAAATGGCTACCTACGTAATAAAATGTCAGTGTATAGGTATTTTACGAGACTTATCAGATCGAATGCTATGCAGTACATTATAGGTTTCTTCTTGGTACTCATAATTAAGAAAAGAATTAAATTTGACAAAAACTTTACGTAAGTAGGTACTTTATCGTAAGCACACTGCGCGCGACTCATCGAGCGCACGCTTGACACTCTACTGAATGAACTGTAATATTGCGGCCGCAAAGTGTAGGTATAATATTTGCACTTGTTGCGGAGTGCGACTGGCCTGCCTGGGGCCTGACTCCGTAGAATTAAAGTGCGGTTCGGTTAATGCCACTTGGACCTTTCATTGCCACCGATCACTCGTTTCGAATTCCCTAAGCTCAGTGAGCATGTGAAATGACGTCATCAAGGCGATGAGCACTCAACCGCACGGAAACTGTCATTTTACTACGAAATACAAAACCGGTAATTCAAAATCATAATTCCCAAGGAATTCAGTAGCAATGTGTTTTCGTCAACCGAAGAGCACCCGGTGCGTTCATTGCATTTACTATCTAGCAGTGTTTGGTCAGTGAAGATCATTGATAATGCATAGTTACTATGAAACATAGTTCTAACACCTACCTAGGTACACTTTGTTTCATGTTTTATCGTAACATGAAATTGTATTGTTTTTGTGAAAGGTAGGTTTAATGACATATATGTGGTATTTCGTAGAACCTACCTATTTCATAGCCAGAGTAGGATTATAACCCTAAAATTGAAAAATGCCTACTGGTTTTAAAATCTAGTAGTTTTCTTACAAAGCCTAATTATGTGAAGTTCTACTAACAGCGATGACCCCTCGCTGTTAGTAGAACTTCATATATAAGCAAAACAAAATCAAGTGTAAGTATTAAATATCATAAGTGTAAGTAATAAAGTTATAATAAATTGAGATTTGCACTATCCTATGAGCTCGAAAAGCAGAGATCTATACATTCATATGAACTGCAGTTCTATGTGCATCCACATGAAACAAATGTATCATATTATTAGTATAATCAAGTAGATTCAACATTCAATATAGTTATGTACTTGTCTAACAAGTCCTAGGCTATAATTATCAACTGTCAAGCTCCCATTTGTCCGTCTCTCCAAGACTTCATCATCATCAGATCATTTTTGTGAATCTACAACGACACATAAGACTTAGGTAGATACATTACACTTCTATATAGGTACAAAGCAAGAAATTTCCTCAAGAAATACATTTCTAAATCACAAATATATTTCTTTCTTCGTTTTTTGGTGTTTTAATTATTTATTTATTTGATTGTTTTGCACAAAAGTAGTGTAAAAGGAATGACAAGTTTTCATTCACAGCATTTTTACTCGACGGCAAAGATTATTTTCAGTTGAATTTTAACTTTACCTGAGAAGCACTATAGTCACTATTTGAATTTAATTAAAATGATATAGGTACAGTAGGTACTCATTATTAGTATTTCTATACAATGGTATTTTTGTATGGAATAAGGAAACCGGAACGAGATTTTTTACGTTTTCCTATTATTGATATTAAAATAACACAAGAGGCATGATTAAAGTATGTAATAAAATAATAAACAAAATTATTCTATTTCAGGTTTCCTTTAGATTCAATTGTAAAACAACAATGTATAAATGCAACAGGCCAAACAAATTGAGTACCAAGTAAATATGCAAGAATTTGCTCAGTCCACTTTGATGCTACACAAATAGTAACAAAAATAAAAACAAAGAGCTCGTTGAAGATGCAGTTCCAGTAGAATTTGTACATGTATATGCTTTCTTGTTGCCTACATATTTTTTTACTATCGCATCACACAGTGACACTATCAGATAGTTAATTCTTAGTCATTAAACATTCATACTGTCATTAAGTAGGTAACAACATACTAATTTTTTGATTTGTATACTCAATCATTAGAGCCTAGAGCTGCAACCAATCAATCTATTGTTGTGGTTACTTGGAAACAACAAGCAAACAAGCTAGAATTGAGTATTTCACAAAAACAGCTGTACGGTAGATAATACTCATTATTTATTTAGTTTATAAGTTCCTTTTCCAGCACTCTTCTTCTTTTTTTTGGATGGCTTCTGCGGAGGCACTGGCCCAAAGTACTCTGTGCACTGGCCTACTAGCAATTTCACCAATGTCAAGTGTTATTATATTTTAAAGTAATGTCACGTCACAGTCAATTATTGTCAAAGTCACGAATCAGTAAAATGGTGGACATTTACTGAAACTTCCGAGGGAGATTTGGAAAAATCAGAAAATGCCATTTATTTCTGCGTTTCATTCTTTTGTCCGCACTCGTGCACATTAACGAACACCTAATGGTTAATATTCCACCAATATTACACATTAACACTCGAAGATACACAAGATTGAGAATAAAATCTAACTCTACATCACAACATTTTGATTTTTTTCAAAAAACCTTTCCAGCACTCACTTTCTTTTATTTGCAGATATTTCCTTCAACGTCAGAAGGCACAAGTCAATCTTCAATAATGTGTACCGCCAAATGACATCTAGAATGTCAAGAAACTAGTGTTTTAGCATTGGTATTTTTATAAGAGGGCGTTTTTCTTATACTATTTCATGTTATTTCTTTCGAAACCTCTTAATATGTATGACGTCTCACCCATCCTTTGTCTTGTTCGTAGACATTTCCTTCATCGTCAATATGCACAAGGCAATCTGTAATGATCGGCACCGCAAAACAACATGTGGTAAGGGTTATAGCTTTTATTCGAAGGCCCTGCCATGGTAGGCGTGTGAGACATATGAAATTGCTTTTGATTTGCCATAATATTTTCAAATGCAGGTTCGAGCTGTGACGAAGTAACTTTCAGCACCACGCTTCTTTGCGTCCCGCACCTCGCGACCCGCAACACAATCATGAACTACGCGGCTAGTCTAGCCGGCTCCTTTACCTATGCTGCGCTGTAGAATAATAGACATTATTCTACAGCGCTCCCTCTCTATAATTCCCCTCGCTATGATTCTACTTCCCCTCATTGTGAGGGGAATGTGTTCCCTACTCTCACTACATTGTATACAAAATATATTTGTGTACGGTCAGAAAGACTGTGCTCCTATGAAAAAGTGGGGTCCCTCACTAAGAAGAAATTATTAGAATTTTAGCCCCGAGGAATTATAGAGAGGGAGCACTGTACTAAGTAGAATCTATTTTATTCTTCTGGACCGTCAAAATATAATAATCGCGCGGGCCATATACTATTCATGTCGAGGGACCGTCGGCGGGCTGGATTAAATGGTTTCGCGGGCCGGAGCTGGCCCGCGGGCCGTACTTTGTCCATCACTGTGCTAGGCTGATAAGGCCCGTTTAAGCTTCGTAAATAGCCCCTTCTCAAAAAGTAAAAGTAAGTGGCAACACTGCCAATGCCTTGGCATGCCCTGCGTTCGAGATGATGAAATGGCGTTGTGGGCAGTTTCAAAATTTACAATTTTAACTAGCCGTTCTCTTTAAACATTTTCAACACTTTTGCCTTTTTTGTAACATTTGACCGATCCTTTCCAAACCAAATGAAAAACAACCCTATTATTAAGAGAATAAAGTCGATTTTCTTATGTCAACATGTCATCTAACGGTGACCGAAAACATTTCAGAACGCTAATTTCACCCAGAAATGTCCAAAGCGAACGGCAAATGTGATAGTATAGCGTTTTTCACAGTTATTTTCGCCATTTGCTACAAAACGATCGTCCCCATCGTATTCGTATTCTGTAGTGCGATTACGTAATGTTGATCATGACGGTTTCAAGCCGTCAAATTCGATAATGCTTTGCGATAGAGTCGAAATTGCTATGAAAAAAGTAATAATCCGATTGTAACCAAGTTCTGTAATTGGGCCACGGATACATTTACTTCGCCATTGACGTAGTATTGTATTCTCTTCTTCTTCTTTTTATAGAGTGGCTTTTTATCGTTGATTGACGATATTCTGCCAATGTCAAAGTGTGACCAGCAGTGCGATTACGTAATGTTGATCATGACGGTTTCAAGCCGTAAAATTCAATAATGCTTTGCGATAGAGTCGATTTTGCTATGAAAAAAGTGACAATCTGATTGCAGCCAAGTTCTGTAATAAGGCCACATTTCGAGCTTGATCAGTTTACAGTGTACGGCATATTTCGAGCTTGATCAGTTTACAGTGGCCCAATTACATAACTTGGCTTCAATCGAATTCTCAATATCGCAACCACTAATGCCTTGCGATAGAGTCGAATTTGCTATGAAAAAAGTGATAATCCGATTGTAGCCAAGTTATGGAATCGGGCTGCAGGAGTAACGTCGGTTTAGATACCTATAATAAAACGGGACATAAACAAGTAAGTATAGGAAAGAAGAATTATAGGTAAAATATTTTACTACTTAAAATAAATAGGAAATCATAAACTTAATTTTATAAACGAATATTATTATTTTTATAAATTTACATAAAACATATTTAAATGGGGAGAAATTTGCCATTGGTATTCTGTGATCGTATTGTCAATATTGTCTTTGTCATCTCAGATCAGCAGCTTTGAGCAGCTCGGCCTCGTTTCATTCCATCAATTTATAGTGAACGCAACTTTTTTCAATCTGGTGGTAAATTCTAAACATTTCATTTCATTTTGTGATTATTTTTCATTTTGTAGCTGTTATGATTTTACAACGAAATTTTCTTGTCAGGAGGAGTTATTTAGACCGTAGCGAAAATGGTTGAAAACTTGGACTTGCAGAACTTTATAAAACATCTTGCAAACGGCTCTCTCAGTGATTTGTGTTTGCTATGCCTCTGCCCCCTGAAAGAAAGAGCTTTTGAGAGCATATTCACATTGATATGCAAGGAAGAGAGGGAATATTGCGTTGCTGATGCACTAACGGCAGTATGCCAATTTCAGGTAAAACCACAGATTACGTACGACTAGCTACATGTCCCTCTTCCCAGGCAGTCCTTCGGCTCCCACCCGCATTTACACTTTATTATAATTTTTTAGTTATTTTACTTGTATTGTCTCACTGCTGGGCAAAGATCTCTCCCAATTCCTTCCATTTATCTCTATCTTCTGCAAGTTCAAGCCAACTTCCTTCAAAAGTACAAGTCGAGTAGTCAAGATCGTCACGCCGCCGCTTCCGTGGACGGCCTCGACGCCTTCGTCGGTCATTGGGTACCCAATGTGTGGTGATCTTTGCCCATCTTTCGAGATGCATCCTGCTCACATGACCAGCCCAATCCCACTTGAGCCTTGCAGTTTTTCTCCTACATCTGCAATACCTGGCATGGAACGTAGTACGGTATCCGCTTTATACCTTTTTTCGCTTTTTTTACTTTATATTTTTTTATTTTTAGAATGCTGCATTCCTTACTTTATTCTTAAGAAACTGTAAAATTCCAGGGGATAAAAGTAGCCTGTGTCCACCTGGAATAGTGTAGCATACTATCAGCGACAGAATTTTCAGTAACGCCTAACAGTATTTTCGTAGGTTATCTCTACAATCATACATGTAAATACTGCCTCATTATAATATTAGTAACACCGCGACCGCTGCACAAGCTTTACCAACGATTTTAGAGTTATCGGGGTGAGGGGTGATAAGAAAAAAAACTAAAAAAAACTGTGGTTCTGTGGAAATAATTCTAAGATTTTACACAAAGCAAAATATTTTAAACCATGTTTCCATATTTTCAGTTTGATGGTACTGAGAACTACAACATCTGTATAGAGTGCTTTTTATCAGCCTCCGCAGCATACAAGTTCCATCTTAAAGCCAAGAAAAGTATGGAAATGATAACATTCTACACAGAAGAATTGCTTAACAATATAAAATGTGTGGATGATAGGAATGAAGATTCAGACAAGCTGCTTTGTATTCCGTTATCAGACTTTGTGCCCGAGACACTCTTATTTGACTTTAATCTGGGTGGAATAGGCCAGAAACCTGTAGCCAATGATGAAGCTGAAACTAATAATGAAGGAACTAAAGAAAGCAATGTAATTATGGTTGTAGAAGATGAGAAAACTTCATTCTATAAGTTAGATGCTGATGGGACACTTAAGGTGATGAATTCGGAAAGTGATGAAGATGAAGAGTTGGTAATGATTGTAAATGAGAAGAAAGTGAGGAAGAAAAGGGACCCGATGGCATATTTGGGCTGTACTCAGTGCCCCATAAAGTATAGATTTATTTCAAAATTAAAAGACCATATGAAAATTGTTCATAATATTGATCTGTATTACTGCAAGGTTTGTATTGAAGTTGTTCTTCCAGTTTTGAGAAATAGTAATCTATATTTATGTCTATGGTACTTCAAATAAGAAAGTTTTTCTTTTTTTAAATCTTGTCTGTATGTTTGTTCGCGCATCATGTAAAAGCTACTGGATCGATTGTGATGTGGTTGTCACTATTGGATAACTTAGGGTTTGACTTAAAAACTGGGGTATTTGGTATCTTAATCCGATGATTAGAAGCTGAGCAATAAAATAAAAATCTTTTTGAAGGCTAAAGGAATTTTGATCAATTGTTGGTATATTGATATGTTAGGCCTTAGAATAGTAGGTACATAGAGTACTTTTAACACAGAGAAATGACCACGCATGTGAAGCCGCGGGCACAGCTTGTATAATATAAAAGTTATTTTTCTTTTCACTACAAAGTAATATCATGATTTTTTAACTAAAACATTAGTAGAAAGTACCTTGCTGATGCTCCTTAAAAAAACAGTGCAGAAAGTAAGTAGGTACTTACTTTCTACAAACTTAAACCATTCTTGGTTTATCAAATTTTATAGATTTGATCAATTTTTTATATTTTCTGTTTAACTTTTAGTTCCTGAGATGTTAATTTTGACTTGTAACGGTGCTATTATATATTATTACTTTACCTATTTACAATAAAATACTTTGACTTTGATTTAGCCTCCCCCAAGCATGGCAAAATCTCCTATTACTGGGCAGACCCATGTTCAGCAGCCAGCAGCGAACTTCTTGGGGCTGGTTATGATGAATCAAATAAGGTATGTGCTTCCATTCCAGACTTGTAAAAAAACAACAGAAAACAAGACAGAGTACGATGAACATCTGAAGACTCACCGTGGGAGTCATCAGTGTACCATCTGCAATGCTGTTTTTAAGAAGAATGAGTCTCTTCTGTCCCACATGAAGCTGCACAAGGAAGGGAAACTCATTGAGCAGGTATCACCACGTTGTCAAACATGTCTCGCATGTTGGTTTCATACTCAGTCCTTATTTTGCCCTATCCGTGGAATAGGGCCACAGTGGCCGTTAGGTCTTTATGTATGGATCTTATAATGCATTATCAAAAATAAAAAATGCAATAAAAACATAAAGACCGAACGGCCACTGTGGCCCACAGATAGGGCGATTTGTGTAGCTGTAAAACTAATTTTTCAGTTTTACGGCTATGCAAGACAGATTACAGATAGACAGACAGATACTTCAGACAGATTGATCTGATATTTGGTACACACCTTTAGTTCTGATCACACTCATTCATATATTCAGTATCATTGTAAATCCAAGATGCCACATTGTATTTCACAACCCCCTCAATAAGACAGAGTTTTCAGTCCGAAAACGCCAACATCTGCGAGCTGTGTGGCGCCATACTCGAAGACGAGGCCTGTCTGAAGGAGCACATCGCAGACAAGCATGTCAAGAAGTACACGTGCTACTACTGCGGCCGGATGTACAAGGGAGGACAGAGCTTCGAACGGCATATACAGAAGCACGAGCTGTATTGGAAGAAAAAGAATGGGTAAGAAAGACGCTAAGCTTTAAAATGACTCGAGAATGTATTTCAATTTTGTATTAGTTTATTATAGCCTCACTGCCGCGTTATGGTGTCATATGTTTTTAACCGACTACGGCGAAGCAAAAAGAATCGTCTTGATCGTCCGCTGGTTGTAGGCTATGTGACGTCATATTTAATTGATTATGGCGCCCTCTAGAGCACATAAAGTAATGTGTGGCTGTGGGCTGGTCATAACTGTCCAAGTACTGATAACCGTTGGGGTAGACGTGTTCTCGAGTGGAGACCGCGACTCGGTAAACGTAGTGTAGGGCTCCCTCCTGCTAGGTGGAGCGACGATATACACAGTGGATGGCAGCAGTTGAAAAAGAGCCGAAGATCGGGCTCAGTGGCGTGCTTTGGCAGAGGCCTATGTCCAGCAGACGGGCTCAGTGGCGTGCTTTGGCAGAGGCCTATGTCCAGCAGACGGGCTCATGATGATGACCCAATAGTTAATAAAATACACAATGGTTTTAGTTTTTGAACATGTATGTCTTGTTTTTTTCTAATCTGACCTTTATCTCTTAGATTATTTATAATTTCAGTTTAGATTTTACATTATACTAGCTTTTGCCCGCGACTTCTTTCGCGCGGACTACTGGTGTATATCGCGATAAAAAGTGTTCATGTCCTTCCCCAGGGTTTAAATTATCTCCATACCAAATTTCATCAAGATCGATTCAGCCGTTTAGTCGTGAAAGGTAACAGAGCTTCAGAGTTATAAGGTTTCATTTTCATATCATCAGTATGAAAGAACACATGGATAAAAGCTGCGCCCGTGAGTATGCACGTGTAAACATTTTATCTTATATGTTATAAAATGCAATAAACATTTCATCAAAATTTGTTCAGTCGTCAAATAGTTTTATAGATCTTTCCGGATTGAGATTTGTATATTGTTCACCAGATTTTAAGACAAACCTAAGCTATCCAACACTCAATACCGCATTTCAATCGATCCAGTAGTTTTTATGTGATACGCGAACATACAGACAGACATTATATGTTTATCGCACAAGAAGTGTCACATTCTTGTTTAATAGCTTATTTTAACGCCCCCTTGACCATTATTATAGGTATTTAACAGCCTATGTACGTATGTTTGATCCTTTGTGGCGCTCTATAGACCAAACGCTTGGGCCGATTTTGATGATTATTACGTCAATCAATATGTCTTAATCTATTGCATACCGGGACTGACTATCGTCATCTCTTACATTACATTGTTATTCTATTGTTATAAAAATGACCCGGTACTGGACAGATATCTTGCGAATGTCATTAAAGACATGACTGTAATCAAAATTCAATATGGCGACAAACAGACGCCTTATTGTGAAAAAATAACGAACTACACTGGCCTTTAAAACTTAGTACCACACTTTTTTTATTAAATTGCTTGGCTCCTCCTTATCAGATTGAGATTTAAAGTACACCAGTTTTTAAGTCTAAACCTTAGCTATCCAACTGTGAAAATCGCATCACAATCGGTCCAGGTTTTAACGTGATGCGTGAACAGACAGACACCTTTTTTTTTCTCTTTTTTAAACCTTTCTTATCAATACATATGTTTCTAATCAATATATTTGTTTCATATATATAAAACAAAGTCGCTTTCCGCCGTCTGTCTGCGTTAAAATCCGTTGTGTACTTAAAAAGAGTAAGCGTTACTTAATCTTTTTAAGTACGCAACGGATTTTAATGCGGTCTTCACCATCATTTAGATTATTTTTCACAGAAGTTTTATGTGTGTACTATATATATAGCGGCTTTGCCCGCGTAGTCAAAATTCATGGTTATTTTTTTGCGCGGATCTCATACTTTTTCAAAAATAAAATTTGCCCATGATCAGCTATTGCCAGAGAAAGAGCCGGTCCAGACATTTCGAAGATTTTTATTATTTAATATGGATAAGAATCATACGAGACCTGACCTGAAGCGGAGTTTGTTTGTCGTATGAGGTAGCGCTGACCTCTGATGTCAGAGTTTGTCAAGCTGCCCGAGGGCCTCTGACATGGCTTAAGGACTGCTATTAATCAATAACAGCCGGGACCGACAGCTTAACGTGCCCTCCGAAGCACGGAGCGATGGAAAATGAAGCGGAGTGAAGGACGAGTGTGTGAAAACCAAATTTTTCACGTAATTTATTTTCTTAATTTCACCCGTGCGATGCCGATAGTGTATAATAATCTATAGTTTCAAAGAAACTTGATGAAATTCGCTATAAAACGTTTTTATTTTATTTTAAAACTGACTTCTATGTAGTTTAGGAAAGATAGCAATTTTAAAAGTGTGGTACCAAGTTTTGAAGGCTTGTATTGTTAGGGTGTACTATTATTTATTCTGTGGTTAAGTGAGGTATCATTGAATAGGTATTTGAAAATCATCTTTAGGTTTATCTTATAATTTTTTCTTTCGAATGAACATTCAGGATCTATAACGATTTAAAATTGTTTGGCAAACAAGCGCGACAGTTTTCACTTAATTTTTTTTCGCCTTTTGTTCGCAGTCGGGCTTTTTTTAGGACGATTTTATTAAGAAACTTTCTTGTTTGTCTGTCTGTCTTTCCGGGTGGAATCTTGCAACTCAAATTTCGAGTACTTCCCGATTAGCTGTCCGGCTGAAACTTTCAGTGTAGATCACAACTCGACGACAAGGCAAATAAAAAAGATATTATTGGGTTTAAATTTGCTGTTTATTAGCACTTTCGATGATGTATTGTTTTAATAATCTTCATTGTACAGAGTTTTTGTCACTTAAAGCTTATAAGTACAGATTATGTTACAGAGCTAAGACCGAGCAAGTTTCGAGCAAACCTCCGGAGAAGAAAGCAGGCGCGAGCGATAAGAGTAAGCGCGCCGTGTGCGCAACGTGCGGGAAAGACTTCGTGGACGAGCGCTCACTGCTGTGGCACCAGCGGCTGCACAACGATGACAGGCCTTTCACTTGCGTCGTACGTGTCTACTTTTTGTATTAACTTAGTGGAGGTGAAGGTGTGGGAGTGGATGGGTAGTAGAGTTGAGACGTATATACTGGAATAGGTACTGATTCACACTCATGTTTTATATACGCAATCGATAGAGCTTAACGAGAGATAACGATTGAAACTCAAACGAACGTAGCGTCGTAGCTTTTCCAAGACAAAATATATACGAAACAGAATAGCGGCGCTTCCGCGCGATGCGTCACAGTCCTCACTCAACTTAACATATTCCTTAATCCTTTAGCTTTCGAGTGGTGTAATTAAATTTTGGTGTCGATGATAGTTATGGACCGCCAAACTGTATACCCAGATTTTATTATCATCATTTTTTTTGGATATAGAAGCAAATTTATAGACGTCAAAAAACGCTCAAATTGAGAACCTTTTGAAATCCATTAAGATGAAAATGTTACCAGACGTGCGGCCGCGGCTTCGTGACTAAGAACCGCCGCAACCAGCACGCCGTGTGCGCGCACACCCCGCCCGCGCGCCGCTGTCCGCTGTGTCCCGCGCTCTTCCACCTGCGGTCCATGGTCAACACTCACGTCAAGAAGGTACCATTATCTAACCTTCTGGAGGTCACCTACTTAAATTTAGTGGTTCGCCACAAAATCTTTGTACATACTTGTTGTTACTAATTGCTTTATTGTAATTATAGATAACCAACAAAGAAAAGGTAATTATAAAATTATACTTGTATCACAGGTGCACCTGAAATCCCACAAGCGTCGGAACCGCACCGCAAAGCACCAGAATGTGTTCTGGCGCACGGAACCCGTGCCAATCCAGGACCTGAGTGTGGACGTGCAGCAACACGTTCTGGAGCTACAGAATCGGGACTATACCGAGGAGGTAGGATGTCTGCCGCACGGAGCACGTGCCCAGCCAGGAGCTGAGTGTGGACATGCTGCACGTTCTGGAGCTGCAGAATCGGGACTGTACCGAGGAGGTAGGATGTCTGCCGCACGGAGCACGTGCCCAGACCGGAGCTGAGTGTGGCCGTGCAGCACGTTCTGGAGCTGCAGAATCGGGACTGCACCGAGGAGGTAGGATGTCTGCCGCACGGAGCACGTGCCCAGCCAGGAGCTGAGTGTGGACGTGCAGCACGTTCTGGAGTTGCAGAATCGGGACTGTACTGAGGAGTTAGGATGTCTGAGGCACGGAGCACGTGCCCAGCCTTGAGCTGAGTGTGGACGTGCAGCACGTTCTGGAGCTGCAGAATCGGGACTGTACCGAGGATGTAGGATGTCTGCCGCACGGAGTCCGTGCCACGCCAAGAACTGAGTAACCAAGACCTGGTATTTATTCGTTATTGACACTTTTCATCTTTACATGTGTATAATTATAATTTATGACATCAGCCTGTATCAGTCAATCCACTGCTGGACATATTTCTCTCCCAAAGCACGCCACTGAGCCCGATCTTCGGCTCTTCTCTTCCAACTGCTGCCAGCCACTTTGCGTATATCGTCGCTCCATAAATCTGGAGGGCGCCCTCTACGTTTGCCGAGTCGTGGTCTCCACTCTAGAACACAGCTATCGTTCCTGGTCGACAAATATGACCAGCCCATTGCCACTTCAGAGAGAGTTAATTCAAAGAGTTTCAATAACTAGCTGCAGTCCAGGCCTATTTTGACAATTCATATAGACACTCTAGTATCCATATGAATTGTGTAGTTTAAAATCTTATCTATGTATAGATAAGATTTTAAACTGTCATGGTCATTGTTGTTTACGGGGACAACGGGACTACCCATTATTAACGCCAAAGTGGCAGATGGGAATATCAATTCCCAACTGTTAATGGGGCAGTTGGGAATATACCGTATTCATTACAAAGTACCATAGGATAGTACCATTAGTTGTACTAGTGGCACTACTTTGTATCGGTGGTACTATTCATGGTACAAGTGTCACTACTTCAGATTTTGTTTTCATCAATAATCATCAACAGCCTTCTGGACATCGGCCTCGGGCTCTTCTCATGTAATTTTTGCCAGCTTCTTTGCGAGTAGACCACGTAGATGGAGTGACGACTTACGCATGCGTATGGTATCTACATTTGCCTATACGCGGTCTACTCTACATTCGAGAACGCGTCTACCCCACCGGTTATCGGTTCTTGAACTTATGCGACCGGCCCATTGCCACTTCAGTCTGCAAATTTTTCGAATATCAGCTCGGTACAGATGCGAGCCCTTAGAGAAACCCCAAGCATAGCCCATTGACAAATTTAAATTTGTGGAG
This sequence comes from Alsophila aescularia, assembly GCA_946251855.1. Taxonomy (NCBI): domain Eukaryota; kingdom Metazoa; phylum Arthropoda; class Insecta; order Lepidoptera; family Geometridae; genus Alsophila; species Alsophila aescularia. The sequence continues at coordinate 52,066,785 of OX276373.1, forward strand.
TGTCCAGTTTCGGCTCCATATGTCATTATTGTCCTCTTTTGTTGCAGATAAAGAATGAGCAGTCGGAAGCAATACCAGAAAGTAGCATGAGAAGCTTGAAAAAAGATAGCTACCGGCTATATATGGAAGACTAACTGTAACCCGCTAGTGATCTAGTTGTGCGTGCAGGCTGCTGGCGTACCCGTGGTATCTACACTATTCGCTGCGATGGCGATTGCTATACATTTTCAATTTCTTAGCGAAAATTGTTTTGATTTTTTATTACTAAGTTTTGTAATTGATGTACATTTTCATATTTTATTAGCGAAAATAGTTTTTATATTTAACGTAATATAAATATAAGTTTCTTATAGACTTGTTTTTTATTGCTCATATTTTGTGACATTGCCTGCTCTGTTAGCAACTCTTTTCCCTTCTTTAAAACTAATTAAATTATGATAGTAGCCCCAAAACTCAACGTCATCAGAATTTGGAAAAGATATGTAGGCCAATAGGATTTGTAAGGTACCTATGTAGTGGGGTTTCGGTAAACTTTTTTGTATTTTCTTAAATCTGTCGGTCTGATGATGCTCCGCAGCAGAGCCCACAATAAAATGTACGTTGAACGTACATTATGTACAGTCGGCATCATATTGATCTAAGCCTCCAGGGCGACCAAAGATCTCATTTACAGAAGATCAATTAATCTACGTAATCAGAGTACCCTATTGATCTAAGCACCCAAAAAAACACCATAAAAATGCAGTAGCTATATCATCATAGAATTGATAACTTCATGATATGGTCGATAATATCATGAAATGGCCAGCTAAAACTATATACTTATTGTCATTTTATAATGTTGAAACAACAACGTTTAATGTGATATTTCAATCCACGTTCGGCCAAACCAAAGGTGTTCAATCAGAAAATACGAAGGCGGTCGCTCCCTCCTTCGACCTATCATGGCCAAGTCGCTATCTATTGCATCATTGCCAATCGTGGCGACACAAAACAATGCTGACCGTGTCACACTGTAGACTGCCTACTACTTGCTGCGCCGAGGAAACATTAAGCGCAGTTCTCCAAGCTGGACGCAGAGTACATCCACGGTCCCGGTTGAAATAAGGCAATCGAGATATCTCTTATCGCCTCACGCACTTTACGAAGTACAAATAATTTCTCTCAAGCTAGTACAGAGGCCTTGTCTAACCTTATGTAATGATTCCATAACTGTGTCACAGTCAACATGTCCACATTGCCACAGTTCTTTACAAACTCAAAGCATACTTAGTTTATCAACATTTTATTGAATTTATCTATTTATAATATATGTTTTTTTCCTTGTTCATGACTATTATTTTTTTGTAAAAGTGCTATTATTTTGCCTATCCATACCAATATATAAAAGTGAAAAATTGTCTGTTTGTTTGTTTGGGGAGCATTCACGCGATAACGGCTGGGATGGATTTTCATGAAATTTGTAATGGACATAGCTTATACCCTAGAATAACAAAAAGGAAAAAAGAGGATTTTTATCCCGGACAATTGTAAGTTTTCACGGGAAAATGTTATGTATGATTACTCGCTGTAAGGAACGGTTGCCATGGAAACGAAATAACTTACTTTTGGTTTTTAATATCCTAGAAGAAAATAGGATGTTTTTTTTCGCGATAAACAGTAGTCCGCGCGGACGAAGTCGCGGGCGGGGTATTACAATAAAATACTTTGATTTTGGTACCGTCAACTAACATAATTTTGAACACAAAGACAAATTACAAAAATTTGAAAAATATGCTGCTACGGTTTTTTGAATACTTTGTGTGTCTAGATCAATGTGGTTACGCTGATTGCGTACATATAAATAAATGTATGTTAATCTCATCATTTTGAGTACCTTGGAGGCTTACATGTATCTGACGTTGACTGTACGTAAGCCGAAATCTAAGCGATTATGGTGGCGCTGCTGCAGCGCTTAGATTTTACCGGTCATGTTGCGACTTCGGGAATAATGATATGAAACGCCAGGAGCCCAATTTTTCCTCTTCTCTGCATAGTTAACCGCCTACATCGTTTACGTAAGTAGTTGGAACTTATGATAATGAACTTAGAATTACAGAATTTAGTAATAGACAGGTACAGTAGTCGCAGCCAATCTAAATGTTTGTGAAGTTAGGCTCTGTGAACGATTGCGCAGGTACTGCTGTGGGGATAAAACCGCATAAAGTAAGAGCGAGATAGAATATGCGAAAATCGTAAGCGAGTGAGCGAGGCAGTTATACAATGCTGTTTTCATATTCAACATTGGGATTGCGCCTGAGAAATAGCAGATTGCGCAGCGACTAGCAGATAACTTCCGAGACACATACTTCCGCTGCGACTACTGTAGGTCTACATCATTTATCTAAGTAGATAGTTGGAACTTATGAATAGGAACTAATAATTTTGTTATTATTTTTACGGACTAGGCAATCGTTTGACCACGATCTCACCTGATGGAAAGCGATGATGTGGTCGAGGGTGTAGCACGCTTGCCTAGTAGATACCTATTCACTCTTGACTTGAATACACCTGGGTTATATTTTAACGTAAACACTGACGAATGCAGAGCATTCCACTCCTTTGCAGTTCTTATAATAAATGTTTGCCGATCGTCTAGTCGTACGGTGATGGGGGAATCAGGTTGTGCAGTTCTTTTGTACACCCACCATAGTGCAATCTGTAGAATACCGACAGGCTTGCGACCTCTCGTCGTTGCGCCAGACTTTGAAGCCTACTCTTTACCAGAGTGTCATCCCCAATGAGCCTCATAGCACGGCTCTCAATTGAATCCAAAACCACAACTTGGCAGAACCGTCCCAGAAGTGGCAGCAGTACTCCATACAAGATCGGACCTGTGCTTGATAAAGATTCAAAAGCTGTCCCGGTGTAAAGTACCGCTAACCTTAGACAAAATATCAAGTTTCTTTGCAGCTCTACCTTGGCTTTGGATTCAATGTAAGACCCAAAATTCAAGTTCGATGTAAGTTCGACACTCAAAAGCTCCAAATGGTCGCCTATTGGTATTGTTACACTACGGAAAGACGAAGATAGGTTTAGAGGACTCTTTTTAGCAGAGAACAAACACGCCTGCGTTTTAGTAGCATTAAACTTAACCAGGTTAGCATCGCCCCATTCGGAAACGGCTTCTAAGGCTAAATTCAAATGATCCACCATAGCCTCTCTGAAGCTGGACAGTGTCTCAGCTGCCTTGAGCATTGGAAATATATATTTCAACTACAGTAATGTCTTCTGCATACCCAAAGGTACCGGGCTTAAGAAGATCATTAATGTTGCAATAAAAACAGTGTAGCAGAGAGAACCGATCCCTGAGGTACACCGGCATTGATAGCCATTTGATTAGACGAGCAGCCCTCCCTCTAGCACTACTCGAATAGATCGTTCCCTCAGATAAACAGCTATCCAATTGCATAAGCCAACAGGTAATCCATATGAGGGAAACACTTCCTTAAAAGGCCGTCGTGCCAGACCCGATCAAAAGTCTTCGATATGTCAAGGGAGACGGAAAGCTCCTCACCATGCATTTAAATGGCTTCGCTCAGTACCTGAGAGGCATAATCGAGAAGATCCCCAGTAGAACAGTTTCGGCGAAATCCGTATTGCCGATCACTGAGGAGATCATTGTCTTCAAGGTATGCCAAGAGCTTTGTGTTGATGACACGCTCCATACACTTACATAGTAAAGAGGTTATCGAGATTGGGCGATAATTGGCCAGATCAGCACGACTACCCTTTTTATGTAACTGGTTGTACATTGGCAAGCTTCCAGCTCTTCGGAACTTTGCTCGAGTGAATAGAGAGGCGGTACAATGCGTTCTGAGAACCTCCTTCTGGCGAATACGTATTTCGGGCATAAAAGCCCCGCAATAGTATAGACAGGTAGGCCTACATCATTTATGTAAGTAGTTGGAACTTATGATTATGAACTTATAGATAGGTAGGGTATTATGTAAACAAAACAACAGTAATCCGTCTCTTTAATTTTTATTTCAGTTTTTTTTGTCATTATTACATATATTTTTTCGATTTATATTTTCATATATAATCATTATTGGCTATATACAAGTTGAAGGTCCTTATTAAATTCTACAAAAGAGTCTTATCGCCTAGGTGGAATAATTGTTTCTTTATAAACTAGAAATCAACGTCGTCGTAAGAAAATGTAATCTTTTGCGAGCAATATATATAACAACGTTAAATTACCCTGAATTGATATAAAAAACAGAAGAAATGTAATTGCAAATTTTGAATAAGAATATTTTGCAATTATTTTCTAAACAGAATGCTATAATATGTTCTGAGCTCTGAAGCAAAATTTGTTTACAAAAATATGAGGACTAAATTAATTCAATGTGTTATTTTTTAAACATGAGACAAATGAGAGTGGATTGCAAGGATAAACAGATATAAATTATAATAATAATTTGATATTAATATTTCTTCTACTTTGTACTATCCGACCGTTTGCAAGGTTACTCACGCTTCAATCACCGTTGGTACAGCATGTTAAGTAAAACTGTCCAAACACACACATTCATTCTGATCTGGCCCTAAGCTATGATTCCCTGTTCAATTAGCATTGGAAGTTATGTCTGTCTCAATATCCCTACAAACTTGGTAATTCTGCGATCAAACACGTATGCAACTGCAAAATAAGTTCTATTAAAATTAAAAAAAGAAAACTTTTTTGTGACGAATAATTCCTTTTTTACACGACTGCCCATTAAAAGAGTGTAATGTTTTTAGGATTCATGTTTGTATGTATGTGAGTTTCTTTATTCCACCATTATTTTTAAATGCCTGAACAGATTTAGATGTATGGGATATCGTTAGAATCCTTACATCCCCCCGAGTAACATAGTTTTTTTTTAATTCTATCTTGCGGCAGTATGGCTCCATTACCAAAAGCGATTAAAAAAAACTTCGGGTTTTACAATATGGGTAACAAATTGAAGGTCTTGTTATGCACATTCCAACAGTATATAATTTATTGGCATAAGTCCTTTTTTGGCAGGGCAGGCGTGTTTTTTTTAGCTTTTAAGCTAGTTTAATGCTTTGTTATCGATTTGTGAGCTACCCTGTTAAGTTTCAACTGGATAGCTAATCGGGAAGTGCTCTAAATATGAGTTCTAAAATTCGGACAGACAGAAATACATAGATAGATTTTATGAAACGATGGCTTGCAAGTGTGAGGGTCTACTTAGGTTATTGAGATAGATCATAACATTGTAGAAATATATAGTAATAACTAGCTGTGCCCGCGGCGTTGCTCGCGTGATCTTCTGGGATATAAGGATTCTATGAGTTATTCTAGAACTAAAAGTTATGTACCAAATTTAATCAAACTTTGTTTAGACGTTAAACGTTTTTTTATTAATTGCTTGGTAGATTGAGATACCAAGTACACCAGTTTTTAAACCCTAAGCTACCCAACAATAAAATCCGCATCGCCATCGGTGCAGTAGTATTTACGTGATGCGCGAACAAACAGACAACATATTCAAAAATTTTATAGTTTTGATCAGTAGCTTATTTTAAGTACCCTGCACTTGTAATTAAAGTAAGCCCACGACACTATTTAGAAAGATGGTCGATGGAACAGTTTTGAGTGATTTCCAGTGAGCATTGTCGATCAACAATCGATTGTTCTACAATGCTCAACTCGATCAAAAAATAACTTAACAACCTAATATCATCGTTTACTCATTGAAGTACGTATCACTCGACTAAAATGCCATCTGCGTTTGACCTATGCTGTCAGAGCTCAAGTATAGATAGAAGACAAACTACCATACTACGTTGAAAACAAAGTGTAGCGCTGTACAGAGCCGTGATCTAATAAATCTAGGCGTGTTCATATCGCGAATTCGTGGCAGATACACTCCAGCCATCCAGGTTGTGAAGGTTTGTAAACAACTGCCCATACTAAAACTAAAATCACGCCATCATCATCATCATGACGATGATGATTATCACTTGTTTAAAAATCAATATTGCTCCATTCAAAACTAAAAGATCTTCGTCACAAATGCATGAGATAGTTTGTTTACAAATATTTCACATCCAAAATGGCTGCAGTATAGATACGTTACCCGCGCTCTAAAATGGCAACGTAAAAGCACTGTACATATAGAGTTCTTACGGACAGTAGTGTCACAGAATAAATACTAGTACTTTACGTACAGACGACTCACTCCCTTAGAAAATGTATAGATTTCCGGTGCCCAGAAACTTCAACTACATACATAGACAAGAGAAGACCGGCCTGGAAGCATTGTTTTCGAGTTTGTTGTCTAGTGTCAGTCGGAGAACGAGGGTTGCTACTGGCGGCTCTTTACACGGCTACAAAAAAGGAGGGTTATGATTTCATCGGAAACCCTATGATAGTAATAATTATACTATTTTTTTTTTTATAATATTATAAAATATAAATAAAATGTTATAATACTATAACATGCTATGCGGTTTTCACTGTTAAATAGCTTAGGATTTGATTGGCTAAAAAACTAGTGTATTTTAGAAGCCCAGCAATTAATACAAGACCTGCCCGATGGCTGAAACGAAATTTGATATTTTGTACTTTATAGGTACTCTATTGGTACTGGAATAACATATAGGTTACTTTTAACCCAAAGAAATCACCCCGCGGGTAGAGCTAGTACATACAATAAACAATAAATTTAAAATATGATAAAAAAATATAGGGGTTTTTTAAATATGCAAGGTACTGAACAAGTTTTTTTTTTAAATTGTGTATGTATGTTCGCGCATGACGCAAAAACTACTGGACCGATTAAAACGCGGTTTTTACTGTTGGATAATGGAAAGCTAAGATAAATTTGGTAAATTTTTCTTTATATGTACTGGACCTGGAATACATAGGCCATTTTTTTACAGAAAAATGTCCGCGCGAATAAAGCGCCGAGTATATAACTACCGGCAGAATCCCAAAGATATAAAAATATTCACAAATGTTTAATATTTACACGGAGTGGATTTGTTTCGAAGGTTTGACAGAAAAATAAAGTTTTTTTTCGGATCCTAAGCCCAATGGGGTCAGAGATTGGACTAAAGATTCCAATATATATTACTAGGTTACTCTTGGTCCAATCTATTTGTGGTACTGGCATCCTACTTGGACAGCACGCTCTCTCATTCTTACATTTTTACGTAAAGATACTTCATGTTTGGAACTCGCTCATCAAAACCACTCTGAGGCCCCTGCCTCCCGGCCCACGCACCGCGTGCTTGAATTCGGCCGTTTACTCTTCGATACACTACTGTCTGAAAGGACAATATATTATGTACTTTGGTAAAGCTAAGGTTATTTTCTTATCACTGTAGTGGCGCTTGATCTCATAAAGTAGATACGAGTGACGTCACAGGCTACCGTAGGTCGACTCGTCGAACTTACAACATAACAATATTAGGCATTACCGCAGTCGATAGGATCTTTCGAATGTCACGATTTAGGGTTTTTATGGAACCAAATGACTACTGAAGATACTGTCAATCGTGTGAATGAAGTTTCGTTGGATTGCGCGCAGATATTACCGGTCCATTGCTCTATCTCGATTAATATCGCGTGGTGATGTAGTCTTTACCATGCCACGTGACCTCAAGCTTACTCGCGTACAGACCAATGCTCAATTTGAATATCGACGTGAGCATAGATTTGAGTGTCGGTTTCTATAATCTCCACTCAATTTGGAAGTTTTTAAGTGACCTCTAATACCTGTTTTATCAGACTATGCAAAGACCTAAGAACTACGTTGTTTACGTGATCAAAGAGCACCTATTCCCTTGCAAACGGTGGCCGGTGGTCACCTACGGCGTGAGACTTACATGTCGCGGGGCAGCGGAGTCCGAGACCTGCAAAGAAACACCCGCTCGCTTACAATCTAACGGACCTTCTTACATACTACTTGAGCTCACTTTAGATCATGTCTGGGCGCTATTTGTCACTTTTGGATGTCCAAATTGAAACATCCGAATTTTATTGTTAATTATTTTATCGAAAAATAAGTTATAGAAGTTCGCGCGGAAATATAACCGTCGCGGGGTACAGTGCCACCAACTTATCTGTGAACTGAATGGTAGCGTGAGTGTTCCAGTCAGTCGATAATTAGACTATTAAAAAAACAGAAAAATACAGTAAATGTGAACCTCATTCATGGCGGCTGTAGTTCCTTTTTTGCCACTTCACAGATAAGTTGGTTGCACTGTAAGTGCAATATATTCAATCGTCAAAACATATGTCAACATGTGAAAAAGTGTTGCCAAAGATATAAAATGTTAATAAACGCTGCAGTGCCCTCAAATTCTGCGACGTTTTTCTTTCTGCAAGAACTCTACGTATTTTTCCCCTTTTATTTTGTTACCCGCGAAGTTTTTTTTTTTAATAAGTTTATTCTAAAAGTGATTGTCATGTCAGTTGTTTTTTTAACAGTCATACCTCGACGCAAACTAAGCCGAGAAATAGGTCGGGCTATTTCTGTAATTCATGTTGCAAAATCTTTGATTATTCGATTTAGGGTCAATTCACAAAATAATAGATAAGAAGCCCGCGTAGCTTCGGCGATGAAGATTGCAATAAAACCGATGTAGTTACGTTTCGGATGTTGTGCGACCGCGATTTTTGTGTTATTTTAAAGGTAAGAATCTTCTGTACCGGTATTTTGTGCTGCACTGAGGGTCAGTCAGTACCAACTGTCGGTGCGCACCGTACGTATTGCTCACTAGACTAACGATATTCGTCAGTAATGTGTACGGTATGCGCGTAGCATTCCGACAATGCGGTACTAAATGCAACATTTAATTTATATATTATATTCGAATACAGCTATGGGCAACGTGAGTCAGTGCGACACTAAATATTGACAGTGTACGGTCTGTGTACGTTGCTACTCTCTTAGTTTGAATTTACCCTGATTCCCAAAAAGCAAAATAGCCAGCCATGATCAAGAGTGAACTTTTTTTTTTAGTTTTTCCTTCCTTTTTTTAATATTGAAATGCTTCAACTATACGCTAATAATCAATAAACTTACTCAGCCAAGATGAAATATAGTTGTCTCGGCGCCTCATCAAATCTAAAGAGATAAAGAATTTAAATAAAAAAATATAGTTTTATATAAAACTCCTAGATTCATTGATGAGTGAGAATATGTATTTGAGAATGTTTACTATCAATCAGTTCGTGAAATGTGGTATGGCATTAGTTTTATTTGGGGACAATGGAGCGCATTTTGTTGGTGCTCGTGTTCCATAACAATGTGCAACATAAAAAGCACACCGCACCATGTTCTGCAAGGTTTTACGTTTCCCCTCCAGTCTTAGGCTAAAACATTCCCCATTTCGCCAAGGTAGTAAACAATCTCTTAAACATCATACCAAAGACTGTAGGACAGTATCTTTAGCCTTAGAAAGTAGCTTTTTCTAGCCGATTGGCAGTTTCTATATACAAATTAGACATCATACTCAAAACCTATTACACCATTACAGTAGAGCGTCGATTTTCCGAACGTGTTGGTCATCCGAATGACCAGTTAGTCAAGCTTATGGTCGAACAGCTGTCACTTTGTATATTAAGTATCTATCATACATTATTATAATGTATGGATGAGCACACTTTCTTCTAAACTTGTTATTGGAGATTTATGCAAAATAAATTCGATTTTCCATAGTGAAATTATATAGATCCATAATCGTTTCTCGAAACAACCATGTCTCCCAATTAGTTTGGAGAATGGACGCTCTATTGTACTGAGATTAGGTTAGTTTCCAGCAGCGCATTGGCACAGTCGGTAGGATCGCCAATCAAAAAGTCCCGTTTCCATTCCCGTACTGGATATAAAACTTGCAGTGTCAACTGTTGGTCGCCTACCGTTCTCTACTGTTCTATAGTGTTTGGTCATACTTACCGAAGGATATGAACCAAATCGCACCTGCGTCGTCAACCGAACAGACAAACACCAAATACATCAAAACGTGAAATATAAAACAATTGCATCTAACTAACAGTTTGCGTCCGTTTATCACACATTGCTTAAAACTATGAGTGTCCAAACCACATCCGAGCGTCTCCTAGTATGTTCATACAACTTCTTGTATGAAGGCACTAGATTGTCCGTTTTGCTGACATATTGGGATTTGGTTAGTTTGTTTTTTTCTATTTTAAAGCCTTGTAGTAACATCTTTGCTGTATGGGAGTGTATGAAAGCGTCATTGCCTTAGCGACACTGCGCTTCCCATAGATCAAAATTTTAACCTGTATTTATTTCTGTAAATTAGCTGCTCAGAAACAATTATAAACTTGTGAAACAATCTACGTCATTAAATAATTTTGCAGTAAATATGTTTGTTTTGGTTCTATACACATTAGATTCGATACAGTGTTTCCTTTTGCATGTTTTGGAGAAGCAATCATGTCCATTGCAATAAGCTCTTGGATTTGATTAACTGCTTCTAGAATCCTTTTTCAGTGTATATATCTGTATATTTTAACAATATTCACATTTCAGTTTAGTTTGGTATTGTTCTATAAGACTTTTATATAGTCTTTAAAATCAGTTAATATTCTATAGTTTTCAATTAAATACCACATAATATAATCCCAATTAGATTATATGTCATATTGCTTTCGATATTTGTCTAGCGTCTGTAAAATATTATCTGTATCATTGTCTGATTCAATCTCAATAAATTCATTAATTGTTCAATCGGCAGCAGGAGCTTGGGCGCGATCATAGCACCTGATTACGTCAGCGGAAATCAACTGACCATACTGATCACTGTCAAAATTCACTATGGGACACATCCCGCACAAGTCACAATCACTCAGTGTATCACTGGATAAGTGTCAGTATCACTGCACAGTTAGAACAACTACACGCGCCTGAGTTTGTTCAATTTGACCTGAGCTTTTCCGAATATGAATCGGTTCCGCCACTCTTCATACTGCTACGTGCAAATGATGGTGCTGGACGTGGAGGGCGGATGGTCTGCCTTGTCGCTGGCAGGGCTCTCCACCACGGGGGGGATGTGCGGGACTTTGCCGTTCTGGAGCGACACCTCGAATACGTTTGAAGAGTTGGAGTCGTCGTTGTAAGAGAGGCAGCTTACTTCGTCCACCTGCAAAATATCAAATTATGGTTACTAAATTTGTGCATACCTTTGTAAGTTACTTATACTCACCGGACACGAGGCCAGTTTGCGAGTCAGTTAACAGAGACCACTTTGTTGGTCATAGAGGTAGTGCTGGCCTCTGGTATCAGAGTTTGTCTGGCCGCCCGAGGGCTTAACGACATAGCTTAACGACTGCTATTAATCAGTCACAACCGGGATCGACAGCTTAACGTGCCCTCCGAAGCACTGAGCGATGGAAAACAGCACAACTTAAAAGTCATTGGTGCGAAACCTGGTGTAGTTGTTAATGAATAAGTACTCACGCTGGTCTCTGAGAGGCGCTTGACCTTCTTGGGTGGCTGCGGCGGCGCCGGGTCGAGCTTGCTCTTGGTGGCGAAGGAGGCGAGTTCTCGCTTCAACAGAGAAACCAACAGGTTCTGGTGCAGTCGTTAATGAATAAGTACTCACGCTGGTCTCTGAGAGGCGCTTGACCTTCTTGGGTGGCTGCGGCGGCGCCGGGTCGAGCTTGCTCTTGGTGGCGAAGGAGGCGAGTTCTCGCTTCAACAGAGAAACCGACAGGTTCTGGTGCAGTCGTTAATTAATAAGTACTCACGCTGGACTCTGAGAGGCGCTTGACCTTCTTGGGTGGCTGCGGCGGCGCCGGGTCGAGCTTGCTCTTGGTGGAGAAGGAGGTGAGTTCTCGCTTCAACAGAGAAACCGACAGGTTCTGGTGCAGTCGTTAGTGAATAAGTACTCACGCTGGACTCTGAGAGGCGCTTGACCTTCTTGGGTGGCTGCGGCGGCGCCGAGTCGAGCTTGCTCTTGGTGGCGAAGGAGGCGAGTTCTCGCTTCAACAGAGAAACCGACAAGTTCTGGTGCAGTCGTTAATGAATAAGTACTCACGCTGGACTCTGAGAGGCACCCAGCCTTCTTGGGTGGCTGCGGCGGCGCCCGGTCGAGCTTGCACTTGGTGGCGGAGGAGATGCTTTCTCGCTTCAACAGAGAAGCCGACAGGTACTGGTGCAGTTGTTAATGAATAAGTACTCACGCTGGTCTCTGAGAGGCGCTTGACCTTCTTGGGTGGCTGCGGCGGCGCCGGGTCGAGCTTGCTCTTGGTGGCGAAGGAGGCGAGTTCTCGCTTCAACAGAGAAACCGACAGGTTCTGGTGCAGTCGTTAATGAATAAGTACTCACGCTGGACTCTGAGAGACGCTTGACCTTCTTGGGTGGCTGCGGCGGCGCCGGGTCGAGCTTGCTCTTGGTGGCGAAGGAGGCGAGTTCTCGCTTCAACAGAGAAACCGACAGGTTCTGGTGCAGTCGTTAATGAATAAGTATTCACGCTGGACTCTGAGAGACGCTTGACCTTCTTGGGTGGCTGCGGCGGCGCCGGGTCGAGCTTGCTCTTGGTGGCGAAGGAGGTGAGTTCTCGCTTCAACAGAGAAGCCAACAGGTACTGTTGCAGTTGTTAATGAATAAGTACTCACGCTGGTCTCTGAGAGGCGCTTGACCTTCTTGGGTGGCTGCGGCGGCACCGGGTCGAGCTTGCACTTGGTGACGGAGGAGGTGCGTTCTCGCTTTAACATAGAAGCCGACAGGTACTAGTGCAGTTGTCAATTAATAAGTACTCACGCTGGTCTCTGAGAGGCGCTTGACCTTCTTGGGTGGCTGCGGCGGCGCCGGGTCGAGCTTGCGCTTGGTGGCGGAGGAGGTGCGTTCTCGCTTCAACAGAGAAGCCGACAGGTATTGGTGCAGTTGTTTGCGCCGCACGTGCCGCGCCTGAGAAGGTATCACCGTAGAAATGTACATACTCTTAACTGATAACTACTTAACATACACTATCGGTATAACTATCGGCCTATTTCTGTTTTGCCATCGATCATCAAAGTATTTGAAAGGTTAATTTTGAATCAATTACTGGCATTCTTTAACACTAGTAATATTTTACACGATCAGCAGTTCGGGTTCACAAAAGGACGTTCTACTATCGATGCTGATACAAAATTGTTTAATTACATTCTGGATGCATGGGAAGAGTCATATGACGTAATCGGAGTCTTCTATGATCTCAGCAAAGCCTTTGACTGTGTTGACCACAGCACCCTGATTTTCAAAATAAAGTACTATGGTCTTAGTGGAAAAGCGATAAATCTTATAAAGTCGTACCTATCAAACAGAGAACAGCGTGTCAATATTGGCAATGTCCGTTCATCTGGATCTACTGTCACAATGGGGGGTACCTCAGGGTTATATTTTGGGACCGTTTCTATTTTTAGTCTATGTGAACAACTTGCCGTTTCTATTGCACTCACAAACAAATACAGAAATTGTGCTATTTGCAGATGACACTCTCTCATTTAAAGTAAAAAGATGCAATAGCGATTGGAGTCCTGTAAACGAGGACAACTTAACTTTTGTCAGTAACTGGTTCTCCGCTAATAATATGGTACTAAATCCTACCAAGACAAAATGTGTCAAATTTACGATGCCCAATGTAGCTCTAGTAGATAGTGAATTTAAGACTCATGGACAAGAAGCTAGAATTAGTGGATTCAACTTTGCAAGGTTTCTGGGGCTAACTTTGGATGGTAAACTAAAATGGGGGCGTCATATAGAAAAACTGGGTGGCAAACTAAGTTATGCAGTCTATGCGATTCGTGAGGTAAGAAAACTTAGACGTTAGCTGGTCTACTATGCCTACTTATGTCTTATGGTGTCCTACTGTGGGGGTCAACTGCAGATATAAACGAGGTCTTTGTATTGCAAAAACTTGCAGTTCGAGCAATTTATAATCTTGGTCCGCGAACTTCACTTAGAGATTTTTTCCAGAAAATAAATATAATGACTGTCCATTCCGTATATATTTACGAGAATATGATGTACACTCGCAAACACATAAATATGTTTACAAAAAGAAGCGAGATTCATAACTTTAATACCCGCAACAAAAACAAGTTATTGTTCTCATCATTTAGACTTAAGTAGAGTAGCAAATCTTTCAAGTAATTCAATTCGATTCTATAATGAAGTACCGATAGAGATATTGTACTTAAATGAGACTCAGTTTCAAAAAAAAAATAGACTAATGATGATGATTAAAAACAACGAAAATAGTCACTTATCACCGTGTTAGTTCACATTATTTCGTATTAGTTACGCCAAAATATGACAGAAATTACGTAAATAACAATTGTAGTTCGCCATTTTGAATTAACCGTGTGGTAACGCCAGTGTAAGACGTACCTGTCACGCACACCAGTATAATAAACGTGGCCAGTTGTGTTTCGTTGGTAAACAGTACGAGAGTCTCTCTAGACATATAGTTCTTCAAAGGCTGAGGGTATTAAATCTACTTTTACTGGCTTTGTGATAAGAAGTTCCACTCCGTAAATAACTCTGTAAGCCTCGAACTGAGACCGTGTTCGAACATTTTATTCACATTGTTTATCAACTACCAGGTTTATTGACATTGTTTATTATCTGCTTTCGTTTTCTACTGATTTTAAATTATGAAACGTTTATTCAGCTTCGTAGTTATTTTGTAGATAAGTATCATTTTATTATTTTACTGTAGATAAGTGTTATTTGACGCCTGGTTGGTCTAGTGGCTAGTAACCCTAGGAACGAAATCAAAAGGTCGCGGGTTCGAATCCTGCAAGGGGCAATCATTTGTGTGATGAGCAAAAATGTTTGTTTCCGAGTCATGGATGTTGATATTCGTATTTATGTATGTTTATCCGTTATCTAGTGCCCATATCACAGGGTATCCTAGTTTTGGGCTAGATAATTGGTGTGGAATTGTCCCGAATATATTATTATTATTATTATTTCATTCAATGTCGATATCCCATTTTTAATGTTAGACCAACAAATATCTATTATACGGACGGGGATGATAGGACTTTCTTGGTACTAATTGTATCTCCATGTGCATTATCAAGACAAAGTTGAAAAACCAAAACCCAACTACAGACGGATAAAAAATTGCTTCTGACACTCTTGCGATGAAGACGAGTCGCTTGTCCATTGCTTCGCCGTAGTCTGGTAAAAAAAAATGGCTATGACACTCTGCACTATAGAATGTAACATAATTACCAATTAAATAATTGCCGCGTACAACTCATGGCGAACAACTTTAGTTATAGGAACACTGTAGGTACTTCAAACTCTAGTAGCACATAATGAATAATAGTACCCTATTAGCACATAATAAATAATAGTAGCTAGGAAAAAAGTCAAAAGCGACCTTGACCTTGGTCTTTGTAGAAGTCTGGTTGACAGACCTTGCGCATCGTAGCCTACTGCGCAATGGTCAGTCGAACGTCAAAAGTAAAAATCTGTTGAATCTAATTTTCTTTATTATTTTGTGAAAAGTGAATCTTTAAATTTGTGATTACTTTCAAGTGTAACATACCATTGTCGTTCCTTAGGTGTTTTCTTCCGTAAGCCGTGGAGGTCTCGGCTTAGAATAAGACCCCTCCCAATCCTCCCGTGGATGTCGTAAGAGGCAACTAAGGGATTATACACCGGAAGATGGGCAGCAGCGTCTTCCGAGCACATTTGCTACACTGCAGTCACCAATCCGCCTGCCAAGTGTGGTGACTATGGCAAACCCTCCCCCCCCCCCCCCAATATGATAGACACACCAAAAAGACGGCCACCAGTCCCCGGCGGCTCCGTTATTCCTGGCACCGGTAGCAGCCATGGTAACGGCGGAGCAGGGGATGCTAAGAATCGCCGGCAGAGACCCAGCTACCAACCCCCACGATCTCTGGACCTGTCAACTTATAACGCTCGCACCTTGAGGACCGAAGACAAGTTGATAGAGCTGGAAGAAGTATTAAGTAAGTTGCGCTGGGGTATTATAGGGTTATCAGAAGTCCGAAGAGAGGGAGAGGATATGATGACCCTCAATTCCGGCAACTTACTCTATTACCGGGAGGGCGACCAGCAGTCCCAACATGGTGTCGGGTTTCTCGTCCACAAGTCCCTCGTCAAAAAGTTCACAAGTCATAAGTTCGTCGTCCTCGTCGTTGTGAAGATCGAAAGCGTTTCGAGTAGGGTGGTATACCTTATACTCAGAATTATCGAACGGTATTCGTTGAAGGTCATACAGGTGTACGCCCCACACTCGAAACGCCCGGACGATGAAGTGGAGGCTATGTATGACGACATTTCTAATGCCATAAATGCCCCGAAAACACACTTCACAGTTGTGATGGGGGACTTCAACGGGCATGGGGAATGGCGATGAACTGAGAGTTTGGGGCAGTTTGGATTTGGACGGCGGAACCAAAGGGGTCAGCGATTGCCCGACTTCATGGAGAAGGAACTCTTTATGATGAACTTCTTTTTCAAGAAGCGCCCGTCCAGGAAATGGACGTGGCTGCACCCCGGCGGTCATAAGCGCGAGATACATTTCATTTTGACGACCAATAAGCATATATTCAATGATGTCTCTGTGATCAACACGGTTAAGACCGGCAGTGATCACCGCATGGTGAGAGGCTCATTGAAAATCAACGTAAAGCTAGAGAGGTCTCATTTGATGAGATCTACTCTTCGCCCAAGTCCTGCCCAAATCCAAAACCCCGAGAGCTTTCAGTTGGAGCTCCAAAATCGCTTCCAAATCCTTACCGAATGCGATACAGTGGACGAACTAAATAACGGGCTGTAGGAAATTGTCCACGCGGATAGATCGGGGTACTTAAAAAAATAAAATAAAAAAAAACCGTTAATTTTTTTGGTTTTTACTTTATGTTTTCTATGTGTATTAATTTTTATGTGTTGTCACTCTGCGTTCGTGATGTCTGTCACAAATAGATACCGGCAGAAAATCAGTGCCAAGGCTTTATGGCCTTAGCGTTTGCTGAGTTGAGTTTGTGACAACACACAGCATTAATTTCGTACCTTTTATTTTTGTTTGTAATTATTGTTCTTTGTTTTTCTGTGTAATGTTGTGTGTTGTCATAAATAAATGTATTTTCTTTCTTTCTTTCTCCTAGCAGGACTAGCGGTGCAAGAGCCCGTTTGACGTTTAATTATCCCGAAGATATACCGGACGTTAGCCTATACGAGATCAGAATGGCTCTCAAACAGCTTAAGAGCAACAAGGCACCAGAGGAGGACGGCATAACGACAGAGCTTCTGAAAGCGGGTGAAACACCGGTACTTAAAGTCCTTCAGAAGCTGTTTAACTCCGTCATCCTGGAGGGTACTACGCCAGAGGCGTGGCACAGGAGCGTAGTGGTTTTGTTCTTTTTAAGAAAGGTGATAAAACCCTTTTGAAGAATTACAGGCCCATTTCGCTGCTGAGCCACGTCTATAAGCTGTTTTCGAGAGTAGTTACAAACGGTCTCGCTCGTAGGTTTGACGACTTTCAGCCTCCCAAACAAGCTAGATTCCGGAAAGGCTTTAGCACCATAGACCACATCCATACGCTCCGGCAGATTATACAGAAGACCGAAGAGTATAATCGGCTATGTCTAGCGTTTGTGGACTACGAGAAAGCCTTTGATTCAGTCGAGACCTGGGCAGTGCTACAGTCATTACAGCGGTGCCAGATTGATTACCGGTGCATAGAAGTGTTGAAGTGTTTGTACAGCAAGGCCACCATGACAGTTCGTCTTCAGGATCAGAGCACGAATTCTATCCAGCTGCAAAAAGGGGTGAGACAGGGAGACGTTATTTCTCCGAAACTATTCACCTCTGCACTGGAAGATATATTCAAGCTTCTGAACTGCAACGGATTTGGTGTTAACATCAATGGCGTTAACACCAAATCCGAATACATCACTCACCTTCGATTTGCTGATGATATAGTCATCATGTCTGAAACCCTGGAAGACCTAAGTATAATTAGAAATTTGATTTAATATTTCTCACTAAGCAGTATTTTTATATCATAATGCACCCACCCCGTCCCTCACAACTATAACAAATCCTCTCCATCCAAAGGTTGCCTGGAAGAGATCGCTTTTAGCGATAAGGCCGCCCATTGTGACACTTCTTCTGCTATTGTTCCTTTATTTTTTGTTGATTTTGTTTGTGGTGTGTGCAATAAATAATTTATCTATCTATCTATCTAATGCTCTGTGACCTCAATATTGTTTCCCAACAGGTGGGTCTTAAAATTAACATGGGCAAGACGAACATCATGTCAAATGCCCATGTTGTACCCATGCCGGTTTATGTTGGGTACGATATTATCGAAGCTGTTGATCACTATGTCTACTTGGGTCAGACGATCAAACTGGGTAGATCCAACTTCGAAAAAGAGGTCAACCGACGAATCCAACTCGGATGGGCAGCGTTCGGGAAATTACGCCATATCTACTCGTCGCAGATACCGCAGAGCCTCAAGACGAAAGTTTATAATCAGTGCGTGCTGCCAGTGATGACATACGGCACTGAGACGTGGTCGCTAACTATTGGTCTCATACAAAAGCTCAGAGTTGCGCAGCGTGCAATGGAGAGAGCTATGCTCGGTGTTTCACTACGTGATAGAATCAGAAATGAGGAAATCCGTAGAAGAACGAAGGTTACCGACATAGCTCTCAGAGTTCGCAAGTTGAAGTGGCAATGGGCAGGCTATATAGTTCGCAGAACCGACAACCTCTGGGGAATAAAGGTTCTCGAATGGCAACCACGAACAAACAAGCGAAGTGTGGGGAGACCCCCCACACGATGGACCGACGACATTGTAGCCATCGCAGGAAGTCGGTGGATGGAGGTGGCACAAGATCGCTCGTCATGGCGCTCTTTGGGGGAGGCCTATGTTCAGCAGTGGACTTCTAAAAGCTGACATGATGATGATGATGAGGTGTTTTCTTCAGCTATAAGCCACTTCTTTTTACTCGAATTATGTGCGTTCAAAGAGACAATAGGCTGGCTCAACCTACATCTGCTCAGACTGGTAAATAGTCTACACTCAACGGGGTCTTTCCAACACTCGCTTGTCAAAATCGGACCAATACAGGGGGCCGCTATGGTGGAACATCCACATACCCAGACTGTGAAACTCATTACCCTTCCCTTGCTTCACCGTACTCGGCTAAAAAAAGTGCTTACCTCAATGGTCATCCCTTCCCTCAGCATGTTGGTGTTCTTCGCTTGGTAGTGCACGGCGTCCGTGAACGAGGAGATGTCGTACGTGAGGTCCACGTTCACTATGTTCTTCTCGAACACGAGGCCGATGAACCACATGGAGCAGTGGTCTGGGACTATGCCGCCCTAGAACCGACAAATATTGTCATCAGCCTATTGTTTCCAGTCATAGATAACGGCATTATTACTCATTCTTTGTTTCCCATGTTACTAGTAATTCTTCTGCCAGTAGTAATAGTAATATAGGTAACTAGCTTTCGCCTGCGACTTCGTCCGCGCGGACTTCAGTTTATCGCTAAAAAATTAAACCTATGTTCTTCTATGATATTATAAACCAATGCAGAAGTTTAGCACCAACGCTCTTGATGTTTTTTGACAGACTTGTTATTATGTCGTTTCCATGACAACCGTTCCTTACAGCGAGTAAACAACATTTTCCAGTTTTCCCGTGGAAACTTACCATTTTTCGGGATAAAAAGTATCCTATGTTTTATTCCTGGATATATACTATCTCCATTTCAAATTTCATCTAAATCCGTCCATCCGTTATCGGTTGAAAAATCCCCAAACAGACGTTTCACTTTTATATATTGGTGTAGATTTAATTGCCTGTGTCACTACTGCAGTATTAAGTTGTAGGGAAACATTAAATAGCCCGTGTCACTATCAACTACCAATTACAGTTGGACAAGAAAAGAAAGCCTAATCATGAACTGGCTGGCTGATCAACAGATAAATATTCATGGCTAAAAAACAACACGAAGACAAAGGCTCGCTACGCTTCGCTCCCGCCTTCGCCTTCTAACCTATCACGGCTAAGTCGGGCTTCCGCCTCTTAAGGTTGAATATGAATAGCCTAAGCATCCGCCAGCCAGTTCATGAATAGCTAAAATAACCAGCTTAAAAGCTAAAAAAACACGCCACACTCTGCCAAAAAAAAGAACTTATGCCAATAAATTATATACTGTTGGAATGTATATAATTTATGGAATCAAGGCCTTCAATTTCATACCCATATTGTTAAATTAAGTTATTTTTTTCGCCATTTTAATTACAGCCATATTGTATTTTTTTTTTTTCATAATTATAAATATAGCCTATGTTACTCGGAGGGATGTAAGGATTCTTACGATACCCCATACGTCTTAATCTGTTCAGGCATTTAAAAAGTTATTGTGGAATAAAGAAACTCACATACATACAAACATACATGTATGCTAATAACATAACACTCCTTTTTTTGGGCAGTCGTGTAAAAAACGCACTCTCTTCGCTCGCGTGTATTTAAATGCGATCTTTATTGCATTAAATTTGTTATCATGTTTCATATAAACTGATACAGGTATCGCAAAAGAAGATATTAAATTTTTATGACATTAGTTTTATTGGCTAGAGCGCTCCACCGCAATGCGTGACGCAGAAGGCGCACGCCAATGTTAAAATTTTGACGACCAGCACAAGGGCAACCAGGGGGTAAGAACCTCGGCTTGGACGGTCGTCTTGATTACGGGGTTGGACTAAACACCCCTGGATCACTACTAACACTAGCGATCCAGGGGGCGCTGAGAAAATAGCTAGGAACCCTTTGATTGATTTATATTACTGACCACCGATTCATAATACACCTTCAAGTAGAATTATTGGCAAGAAACTCGAAGGCGAATAATAACCGATTAGGTACGGGACCTTCGACCTCGCCGGCTAGGTCGGTGTCTGTGCCTAAATGTGTCGATACCCCCTGACGGGTTGTCAGAGGAGGTAGAATTGGACGAGGTAATTGCCGCCAATACTTTGGCTGCGATGGCTTCGTCCGGATCGCTCAAGACATCGTGAGGGCGTCTACGGAAGACTTGAGACCAAGTGAGCGCCGGCGCTCACTATATAGACTTCGAAAATATGCCGCTTAGGCCCATCCATGCATTTTAGGTACTCACGTTCTCATTCTTGTTAGTTTCCGTCGCAGGGTCTGCGGGCACCGCGGCACCTGAAAAAAAAACAGTATTTTCAATATTTTATGAGTCCCGCCACACGCTCGGAAGCCGAACACGTTTTTCTAATTCGAATTTTGTTAGTTGTATGGCAGAATTCTACGAACCACCCATCAATGCTGGACGTATGCGCTTCTTGCGTCGTCATGAGGTATGTAACTAACGGATATCTATACTTATAACAAAGCAATAAGAACGAATAAATCTGTACAATGAAGACAATAAAAAAAATGGTCTAGGTTACTTAAAATAAACTACAGAACAAGAATAGTTTTTTTTTTAAATCGTGTCTCTCTGATTGTATGTTTGTCAATTAGTTTGTCTTTATGTTTGTTCGCACATCACGTAAAAACTGCTAAACCTATTGCGATGCAGTTTTCACTGTTGGATAGCTTAAAAGTTTGACTTAAAAACTGGGGTACTAGGTATCTCAATCCGATTAGTAGAAGCCAAGCAATCGATAAAAATATTTATGACGGCTGAAGGAATTTTTATCAAATGTTATTGGATTGATATTTTAGATCCTGGAATAGCACATAGAGTACTTTTTACCTACAGAAATAACGACGCGTGCGAAGTCCGAAATAAAAAAAAGGAACTATACTTATAACTAGTGAATCGCCCCGGATTCGCACGGGTAGCGCTCACACTAACTTTTAGCATTAATACACCTGTCGTAACTTCTAAAAAAAAACCAGTAAGCGCAATTCAAAATCTTTGGCAGCAACGCAACGCCAAGGAGGTTGAATTTAATTTTATTTTCGTTATTAGGAACAACAAACAGCTACATTATAGAGTAATAACAAAAAAAAACAGTTAAATAAAGCAAGCTTTTTAAAGTTAATAATATTGCAGTCCACAGCGCTATTCACGGAATAATAAAAAGGTTAACTAGATTACCGCTGAGAGCAACTGACTGACAAAACTATTACAAAATAAGCATATTAAACTTATTAATGCAACTAGTTTTCCCGCCCGCGACTTCGTCAGCGCAGACTACTCTTTATCGCGAAAAAAAACATCCTATGTTCTTCTAGGATATTAAAAACCAATGCAAAAGTAGGTATATATATACGTTTTTTGTTATTACGTTTCCATGGCAACCGTTTCTTACAGCGAGTAATCAACGCTTTTACAGTTTTTCCAGTTTTCCCGTGAAAACATACAATTTTCCGGTATAAAAAGTATCCTATGTTTTATTCCAGGGTATAAGCTATCTCCATTCCAAGTTTCATCAAAATCCAGCGTCCAGCCGTTATCGCGTGAATGCTCGCCAAACAAACAAACGACGTTTCACTTTTATATATTGGTATGGATAGTAGATTAGATACATAAACATGTCACGAGGCGGTCCCAGGGTTTGGGCTTGTCCCATTAGCCCAGGACCCGTGCACTTGGACAATTTCGTGTTGATACAATACGGATGAAAATAATCTCTTACGTAGGTATTATCGTATATATATATTTAAAAGAGTAATTCAAGTTGTTATAAACTTATTTATAAATTTTATAATATTATTTCGGTTTTTCCAAAACTCAATATTCGAATGACAGGTTATTTTTCTTTAGAATGAATCAATTATGACCAACTATCAAAAATGAAAAGAAATGGATTATGAAAGATCTAAGAGTATTATTATAAAAGAGTGGTATTATTATGAAAGAGGTTTGGACCTCGTCACAAACAAATAAAAGAAGAAAAAAAAGACAAAAGTGTTTTTATTTGTGTTTCGATGACAGTTGGTGCAAAACTGCAATTTTGAATTTATCCGCACTATTGGCGAATATATCGATTTCATCAAAATCATTATTGTAGGACTCTACCATCCGGCGAATAGGAGTGCGCCGTCCTGTGTTTGTGCGGCATGAGCCCAAGGCAAACAATCGACCAGCGCGCACCTGCCGCTTCTGAACGGTTCTGGGTACAACGTAACACAGACGTGTCACCAGATCCATAGTATTAAAATTATTACTGTCAATTTTGTACAGGGCTTCTAAGTATTTACGTCTAGACTAGAGGGTTAAAATGTGATATTTGTTGAGCAATTGGTCGTGAGACAGGTAACTTCTATGGCATCTGTAGTGCATACCACGTAATCGCATCTTTGTACTTATTGTAATAGGGGTTCCAAATAGGCGCAGCATACTCGAGCTGAGAGCGAACTAAAGTTTTGTATAGATATAGATATGTGGAAGTGAGTTTAAAATCGGAAGATGACCTCATTATAAATCCATACATTTTAAATGCTTTGTTTACAATGTTATCAACATTGCGCATGTTTAGACTCAATTTAGTATCCAACTGAATCCCTAAATCTCTTAAAGCTGTTACCTTTGTCAGAGGGACATTGCAAATATTGTAAGTAAATTGAATAATATTTGTTATTAGTGATGTTTATGTACTTACATTTAGGGATACTCAAATGAAGTTTATTTTTAATACAATATGTAGTTAATCTATTTAAATCTTGTTGAAAGAAAATGCAGTCTCATTAATGGTTCTAATAGTTTTAAAAGCTTTGAGGTCATCTACATATAGTAAAAATTTGGAGTTATGAAAACATTATTTAATATCATTTATGAAGATTATAAATAACAACGGCCCAAGAATAGAGCCTTGGGAAGTTACCAAAACGCTCTAAGAATGATATCCGTTGACAACGACTTTTTGAGACCTATTTTGTATATAAGATGCAAACCACCGCAACAAATTTCCATGTATGCCATTAAATGCTATCTTCTTTAAGAGTAGTTCATGGTCCACCTTGTCGAAAGCCTTTTTAAAGTCCGTATATACTGCATATACTTGCAAAATTTTCAAATAGGAAATTTGCTCATGCGAAAATGGTCTTTAATCCACCAAGCTGGTCCAGTTATTTAAATCATTAGTTGGACCATATCTTTAAATGTTTACCAAACCATTCCATATCCAAAATTATCCCGAAGATCCGGATATCCGATTAAACAAAAATATTTATATCCGAAACTGTAATCGAAGAATTGTGCGATTTCTCGTTGACAGTTCGCTTGCCTAATACACGTCCTGCACGTATGGATCGTGTGTAGAGTCCATACATTTTAGATCGAAAAGTTGATAGTTGTTGTACGTGTTCTACGAGTACATCCGAAAATATGACAGGACCCTAGTATAGTGGTAAAATAATCATGTGGAACTCTTATACGATAACATGATTGTGATAAATAACGATATTGTCATTTAACTCTTTTTCATAATGTATATTAATTAATGTCCATGTTATTATTATAAATATTGTATGTCCCTAGTCGGACAAACTGTTGATACAAACAATATTGTATATAACAACCCTTTCTATCACAGTTACTGCAATAAATACATTTCATTTCATTGGCTGAGTGAGATAGTCTAATTTTGGATAAGACAAGAGTGAGATGAAGAAGAAGTGATTTGAAGCAAATATACAATGCTATAGCTAAGTTCAGTGATAAGTGATAAGTTTGTACAGTCAAGTTCAAAAGTGACTTGTGTTATTTGTTGGTTTAATTTATATTTGTGTTTTTTTGTGAATAAAGTATTATTTTTGGTTTAATTAGCATACATTAAAGTATTTTATTAAATAAATCATTTGAAGACTGTTCAAATAATTTATTAAAATTAATAATAATAAAATCGGCGACTTTATCGCTAAGCAGCGATATCAACAGATTATATATTATATAAACAGTAGTGTGCAAATAATAAACAAACTTTATATTAATGACAAAAATCATGTTTCTGTAAAATTTGCACCTCATTCAATTTTAGACTAAAGAATCATTTTCAAAGGCAATATTTGAACACCGCTAGTTGTGAAACTTTTACCAGCAGGTAGGCAGTGCTTACCGGGCGGCAATGCGAGAGGTTGTCCATTGTTCGTGTTGAGCGGCACAGAGCTGTAGCATTCTGGGTTGACGTGCGCTATCGTTATGTGCTGGTTCCTTTCTAGGTTTGCTGTGAACAAATATTCTAATATTAGTTTCTGATTACAGCACTTACATGCTAGGTTTCACGCCTAATTTTCATTCTACGATGATAAGGTGTTGCTTAACACGAAATATGCTTCAAATCTGACGATTCGACCGAGACTGCTACTAGAACTTTGAAAACGGATAATTGTCATTTTTTTTTTATGTGTATTAAATGTTCACATAATAAATGTCCGGTTGTGTCCAACGATACAAAATTAAAAAAATTGGCCCTACAGAAATAAACATTCAATTTCCTAAAAAACACCCGTGTTGAAGTTCGGGGGAGTCGGGGGTTATATACATTTTTAATTTGTGCTTGTTTAATGAAGCATATCGTTTATGAAAAAGAGCGTTTTCCCGCCAGTTAAGATGCTAATAACTTTGAAGATATTAAAATTTTAGAAAAACTAAATCTTATAAGCCTAGTTAATGAATGAAACAAAGATATGCAAAAAAAAACATTTGAAATCGGATATTATTTAGGCGTAGTAAAGTGTTTTTTCTTTTTTGTATTAACTAGGCGCTGTATATGATGTCTTCAAGGGGCAACCCGTTCACGAAACATTATAAAGAGCTTTAGTATATTTTATTTTTTTATTTTGCTATGAGTTCCTGAAATTACCAAATAGACAACTATGTACTCTTAACTACGAATAAGTAATAAGTCAGGAAATGTAACAGCCTTAAAAAAATGACCCAACAAAAGTCGTGCCCAAGTAGGTGGGGCTTAAAAGTCGTGTCCAGCGCGTCATCATTCGGACATTTTACATGCAAGCGAGCACACGTCATATCTTCGCGTACGTTTTAGTTTTATCAGTGTGAACTACTGCTGTGAATCATCATGCCAGCATGTGTTGTGAAGTTGTTCAGGAACCATACAAGATTAAAATGTCAGGGATCACTTTTCACTAGTAAGTAGTTGCAAAATTATAATTATATTCAAAGATGGTTAAATGCGTTATCAAACCGAGATGGTCAATACTATGCAATTTTTGCATAATAAAAAGAACTCGAATACTGTTACTCGACAAGCAGTAACAGTATATACTAACTCCTTGAAACCAGTGACAAAACTGGATTTCTAGGACTTCTCATGATGTATTTCAAGTTTTAAATTACATTTTGCACGGCAGTAGAGAAATTAAAAAAAAAAAAGTTTTACCATATAAATTTTAAGCCAAGATCATATTGAGTTGTTTTTTGAAGTGATCCGCAACCACGGCCGTTGCAACAATAACCCAAACGCCTGACAGTATATGGGAATATATAAAAATAATTTACTGAACTTGAACCTCAGCTGAAAATTCACGGGCAACAGCATACCATTAGAGGACATTTCATTTTCAATTTCTCAGAATCCATCTTCACTACATTGCGAAGAAAGAAGTTAAGTTTTTGTCTTCTAGACATAATTAAAACATATAGACATATTAAATTAATTATATTTCGCGGGACATAGAGTTCGATGAACAATAATATTGCTTTACTTGGTCCGGTCCACTTATTACATAACATCGTCCACGCCGCTATGACTCAGCTGTCATAGCAGACAATGCAAAACGCGCGTGAAACAGTCCCTGCTTTTGTTCTGAATTTAAACCAATCACCAAGCATGTCTGTTTGTAACCTCGGAAGTGATTCGTATTTTGAATCATACGTCGTTTTAGTTTGAAGTACACTTTTTATGTGGCATTTGCTACGAATAAATAATAAGTCAGGAACTCTAATTCAGAACAAATGTCACAATAAAAGTGCCCCTACTTCAAACCAAAACGACGTAAGATTCAAAGTACGAATCACTTCCGAGGTTACAAATAGACATGCTTGGTGATTGGTTTACATTCAGAACGAAAGCAGGGATTGGTTCACGCGCGTAATGCAATGTCTGCTATGACAGCTGAGTCATAGCGGCGTGGACGATGTTATGCAATAAGTGGACCGGACCAAGTCAGTAATAAAACAATATTACTGTACAATGTTTTTTTTTGGCTCACTTTTTACAATTCATTAAATTCTTTGTCCCACGAAATATAATTAATTTATTAAGTTTTTGTCCAGAAGACATTAAAAGAGAATCTTTCTTCGCAATGTAGCGAAGACGGATTCTGAGAAATTTAAAACGGAATGTCCTCCTGTCAGCCTGTGAATTTAGAGCTGAGGTTCAAGTTCAGTAAATTATTTTTATATATTTCCATAACCTGTCAGGCATTTGGGTTATTGTTGCAACGGCCGTGGTTGCGGATCACTCCAAAAACAACTCAATATGATCTTGGCTTAATATGGTTAAATAAATTTATATATTTGTAACTCTACTAGCCATGCAAAAAGTAATTTAAAACTTGAAATACATATGAGGAGTCCTAGAAGTCCAATTTTGGACTGAGTTTTGGTCACTGGTTTCAAAGAGTTATTATATACTGTTACTCTTTGTCCATTTACTGTTCGAGTTTTTTTTGACTGCACATTGATTTAGAGACCTTTAATATATTTTTCGCTTTGATCCAAAACGTCATGTAGTTTTTCTTTTTCTACCACTGAAAAAGGGTGTTTAAACCCGTATCGGTCGGTCTTGAATTTAGTATGTCGAAAAGGTTGTTAAACGTTTCGAAAAAGCTAACAGTTGCATCTGTTTCTTGAAAATCAGGCATGTTTAACTGTTGCGAACCAAACTTAATCGCATCAGCTACACTTTGACTTAAGGTTTGAATCGCTAGTTTCACGTTCATGATATTATTTCGGAAGTATAGATGCCGATTTGACAATTTATTCCCAAAATGCAATCCAACGATATCTTGAACATTTTTCAGTTTCTGCAAATGTCAATTTTTTTTCTTGTTTTTATCTACGAGTGTATTTTTCCTCTAATGTGTTAACGCACAAATTTCACCATATGAAATGGATTAGATCCATTTTCATACAATTACACTACTGGGTCTCCGGTAGATGGGTGGTCAAAAAACGATTTTGAATTGATTGTGTCTTCAAAATTGGAACCCAACATCTTAGCCGTAGCGATGTTAGATGCACAGCCATCTAAGATCAAAGTAACTTTTGACTTTTTCCTTTTATGGGCTAAAACTATATCGTCCGAAAAATCATTCAATGCAGTATTTTCTGTAGTATCGCCAAATCCATTTTTCTTCGATTGGGATAAAATATTTTAAGTGAAATATTCTTCATAGTTAATCTTTTATTTGGGCGTTGTAGATTTCTGATCTGTGATAGTCGTTATACTGCCAAAATAGCTATTTTCTTAGTTTTTGCATTAAAATGTGAAAAAAAAAATGTGCTAAAATAAATGTGTTTTAGGAGTATTCAGAGCAGATTCAATATTTGACGATGGTATATTTATCGGCGTAACGCATGATCCTCTTTCTTCAAAACTAAAGACTTCGGTTGAAATAAGATTATTTTTTAATTTTGTTTTTCTTGGTTCTTTTTCTTGGTTGGTAAGGTTGAAGACAAACCGTCATTACTTTCAGTGTTGATATTATTCTCCTGAAAATAACCTTATTGAAGATCAGTTTCAAATCTATGAAAGACTGTCTCTAATTGAAATAGATACACATATACAGCTAAAATAAAAATTCCTACCAAACCTAAATATTAAGTGCAAAAAAAATAGTGAAATCTTACAAGTTTTTGTGCCTTATTCCTTGAGGGTTTGCATTATTTGTTTTTTTGAGCAACTCAGGTGAATCAAACACTTCAAAATTTCCAGAAGGTGAATTTTCATTATCATGAAAAATTAAACGTGCTTTAATTCGATCAAACTATGAACTGTTTGTTTAATGCTATTGTTATTCCCATGAGTCGAAAAAGCCGAACCTATATTACATACCAACTGTAATCGTTCATTATTGTTTATTTGCTCATTTTGTTTAGTATTCTCCTAAATATGTTGACGTTTCTTAGGTATGAATCATCTGCGTGAAAAAAATAACAGCTTAATTTCAAAATTTCATTGAGTAGAAATTAAACTTTAGTGCAAAAATTGACTGACTTCATTTTGCATAGTATTGACCATCGCGGTTTGATAATGTATTTGAACGTCTTTGAATATAATTATAATTTTGAAAAGTGATCCCTGGACATTTTAATCTTGTATGGCTCCTGCACCACTTCACAACACATGCTGGCATGATGATTCACAGCTGTAGTTCACAATGATAAAATTGAAACGTACGCGAAGATATGACGTGTGCTCGCTTGCATGAAAAATGTACGACTGATGACGCGCTGGACACGACTTTTAAGCCCCACCTACTTGGGCACGACTTTTGTTGGGTCATTTTATTAACGCTGTTACGTTTCCTGACTTATTACTTATTCGTAGGTGCTTACTAATGAGATGCCGGATGCGGCTCTCGATGAGGTCACACCACTGCAGTTGTTTGTCGTCTCCGGCTGAAGAGGCCACAGCACTATGAAGTGCTTGTAGCCAGAGAAGAAGTTGGGCGCTTCGAACAGCCGTTCCTAGCCGCATTAGCCTCACATTGTCTGTACTATTAGTGTTGCTTACTGATGAGATGCCGGATGCGGCTCTCGATGAGGCCGCACCACTGCAGCTGGTCGTCATCTCCGGCTGAAGAGGCCAGCAGAACTATGAAGTGCTTGTAGCGAGAGAAGAAGTTGGGCGCTTCGAACAGCCGGTCCCAGGCGGATTGACCTAACATTATCTGGTCTGTAATCGCGAGCCCTGCAAAATAAATTATATCGTCGTAAGTAGATCTCTTTCCACAAACTGCGCGGGTCATCTCGAGATACGATCAGGCGCTACATTGAGTACTATCTATACTTATTGGAGGGCGTATTTTGGAACCTCTAGTAGAGTCGGAATGGTATTTACTTTTCCTGTGCGTGATTTAACTGAGTCGGAACGATATCACGAAAAAACTACTGGGCCGATTTCGATGCAGTTTTCACTGTTGGATAGGGTTTGACTTAAAAACTGGGGTACTTGGTATCCCAACAAGATGAGTAGAAGCCGAGCAATCAATAAAAACTTTTTGACGGTTGAAGGAATTTTGATCAAATGTTGGTATATTGGTATTTTGGTCCTGGAATAACACATAGGTACAGCTAGTTGAGTGATAAAAATGTTTTGGGAGGAGTATCTCCTTCCATATATCTGAGTTCTACAGAGATTTGAACTAATTGCAAAAGGCTTTATGCTTTAAGTATGTACAATTGTACGTACTTAAAGCCCTTACCCACGAAATATAAACATACGTACCCAGTCTAAACTCCTCCATGATGACGGTTCGAGTGGAGAGGGACACATTGAACGTTGAGTTCTGCTGAGGATAGGCCGGAGTGATGATCGGCATCAGGTGGAACCTGTCTGCCACGTTCACCTGTTCAAAAAGAAGGCGATATAAGGGTCTGTGTCTATCAGGTGGTCTACATCAAGAAGAAACAAGTAAATCACCAAAAGGAAAAACAAACAAAAAATGAAAATTGTAAAAAGTCTGTTTTCGGGATGATATAAGAATTCTAACGATATCCCATAAATCGGATCTAATAAGGCGGAGATATTCAGTAGCCCCCCCTAAGCCCCTTTTTGGGGGAAGTACCCACTCCAATCAAAAATCCCCGACGACTAAAAAATTCGTTTAACCTGTATACCAAGTTTCGTCTAGATCGGTTGAGAAATTGCGACATGTAGAAGAGGTTTGGTCCCTGGGCTAGTGGAACAAACCCAAACCCTGCACCGCCTCGTGACAATATGGCTATTTCATGCATTGCATGAGCGTTTAATTTCCACGCAATCAAAGTGAAATGCAGAGAGTAGAAATCGTTTATAAAGCAAGGCATATTATCCTCGACTTCAATATCTACCGCTCGCCTTCGGCTCGGGCGGAAAATGGCTTGTTTATCCACTAATTGAACAATCTACTATTATTAGGAACTTTTCAAAATAACAAAAAAATGAGTACCATAAATACAAGTTATGGAAAGATATTGTAAAACAACTGTCATATAACTTATTAGTAAATAAGTCGAAACTTATGTTACAATGCCGTAATGAGATATTATTATAGTTAATTTAAAAACATTTTATGCAGTAGCCATGTCTTGGTGAAGCTTAGAACGGCCTGACAAAATTAAATGCGTATACAACATTTCGTTCTGTGCTGTTAACTGTTGAGGAGTTCCCTAGTCAGTATCCAATCCAACCCTGAGTGCAGCAACAATCTCATGGTAAAACTTAAAACCAGCTATCATAATAAAATGCGTACACAACATTTCGTGGCTGTGCTGTATTATTGACCGTTTAAGGGTTCGTTTATCTGGAGCTAATCCTCTAAGTCTATTCAGGTCATGCGTACCATAAAAATGCATTGTCATGGGAACTGAACCAACATGTAAAAATTCAACTCCGCAGGTTATACGGAAGTGGTTCTAATTCAGCTTAACAAACATACATACACAAGATGCTTTGCTTTTAACACAAGATATAAGTACAAAAACTAAAACCCGACTATGGTTGGGTAAAAAATAACCTATGACACTATTGCGATGAAGACGAAAGGATAGACACCTCGCTTGTCAAAATCAGACCAAGTTTTTAGTTTGAACACATAACCTCCCATTGGTTCGCCGTAGTCGGGTAAAACAAATAGCCCATGACACTAAAAATTAAGACGAATCGATTAACGCCTCCGTTGTCAAAATCTGACCAAGTTTTTAGTTTTTTATACATAACCCTTCCTTTGCTTTGCCGTAGTCGGATAAAAAAATAGCCTATGACTCTCTGACCCTGAAGACGAATCGATTAACAAAATAGGAGCAATAGGAGCGACGCTATGGTGGACCATCCACATAATCACATACATACATAAATACAAAGACTGTTAACTCATTACCCTTCCCTTGCTTTGCTGTAGTCGGGTAAAAATAATATCAATAACCACAAACACTTTTTTTGGCCGTCCATTTTTGCGGCTTCTTGTGTTAAGACTGACAGGTCGCCCGAGGGCCCTAACATGGCTTAACGACTGCTATCAACAAATAACAGCCAGGACCGACAGCTTAAGGTGCCCTCCAAAGCATGGAGCTAGGGAAAAACACACATAACTAAAGTAATTGGTGCGGAGCCAACCATTATAAATTTTCTAACGCTATTACCCGTTGATGACACATTGCCGCCATTTTGGTACCCTTTCTTTTTCAACCGAACGGCAAAAAACATTTGGCGGGAAACATCTGACATGCGTGCGTGTGGTAGTGCCGTAATATATTTATGATCACTTCAGATGGTCTGCTTGGTTAGGGAACGGCTGATATGAATGGGTGACAGACAAGGCAAATTGTTTTATTGTTATTGTTATAACTAACGCAATAGCTTATTTATAAAAAAAAAGTTGATAGAATAAAAAAATATAGGAGTATTCTTAGAAAAAACGTTATTTCTGTTTTTTTTTTACTGAACGCCATATGCATGTTTTCAAAAAATATATCAAAAATGGATGTAAGGATTCTAACAATACCCCATACGTCTAAATCTGTTCAGGCATTTAAAAGTTATGGTGGAATAAACTCACATACATACAAACATACATGAATGCTAAAAACATTACACTCTTTTTTTGGGCAGTCGTGTAAAAACATACCATCTCCATTATTTCAAGATAAAATCAAAACAAAGACGGGCGCCGTGCATCTACTCACCAGTTTGAATGCTAATTAAATATTTATTTCGTAAAACGAAACATAATAAGTATAATTGAATTAATTTAATTTAAAAAAAAAGGTTTACGGGTTCTTTTCTTTTGTTGCTTTGTAACATTAAAGTGGTAAATATATTTTTACGTTTCTTTTTTTTTACTTTTCTCTTTTAACAATTCTAATTTATTGTTTTTTTTATGCATTTTCATTGGTTTGTTTGTGAGCTACCCTGAAAGTTTCAGCCGGATAATTAATTGGGAAGTGCTCGAAATTTGAATTGCATGATTCCAGGACAGACAGAAGTACATAGATGCATAGAGAGATACAAGTGAAGTGAAATAAAAGCTTATAAAAAGAGATTGAAATAAAGAATATTTTAACGTTATCACACAGAATGCACTCGTAAACGTGAATTCCATCCGAACGTTTCTAACACTCGTCATTTTCAATACTTACTCTTGGATCCCAAACAGGAAACTTCAAGTTGACCGAGTCAGGTTGCTTCAAAAGCACGGGCTGCGGCCACTTCCACTGGCTGAACACCAGGAAGAATTTGTGTATCAACGTGGCTGGCATCGCGTTCGGGTACAGCTGGCACGTGCGCGCCACCAGCATGGCCCACGACACTCCGCCCAGGTAGCCCAGCGTGTTAGAGTAGATGCCGTGACCTGAGAGAGACGGATAGATGTTTAACAGGCTGTGCGTTTGTGACGTTTTTTTTGGCACTTACTGCTTGTCCTTAGATTGTGAGCGTCTAAGGATGCTCCTCGGTTTGATGAAAATACACAAGCAAGGATTTATAATGTGATTGTGATTGCATGGTGTGTTAAATGTGACTGACCAAGATTTAAATAAAATAAGTACAAAATATAATTAGTTTTTTTTTTTTTATTACTGACTAGGCAATTGTTTGACCACGATCTCACCTGATGGAAAGCGATGATGTGGTTAAAGGTGTAGCACGCTTGCCTAGTAGATACCTATTCACTCTTGACTTGAACACACCGGGGTTATAATATAAACAACGGGGTTATAGTTATTGTAAAGCAACTTAAGAATGAAACACATAATGTACTAAAAACTAAATAAAATTGTGGAGCGAGTCAAATTTCTATTACTCAGGCTGGTTATGCAACGCCCGATAAAACAATATTATATTTTGTTATCTTTTTGTACATTTTCTGCGACATTCTTAAGTTTTTTTATAGTTTACTTTTTTGTAAGGGTTGGAAAAAAATATTTAATCCGCCATTTTGTGGCGGCGGCCATCTTGGATTTACAATAACACTGAATGCACATAATTGTATTGTCATCAGAACTAAAGGTGTGTACTAAATTTCAGATCAATAGGTCAACAGGCCCTCCTAATAAAATTTAAATTACTAAATTTAACCCAAACAAAAACAACAAGCTAAATAAAACCGTTTAATAAACTAGCCATTTTGCTGATTTAATTCTGCGGTATGACATAATTGGTGGTACCAAACCAAAACTCGACTACGGTCTAAGTGAACTTAAAAGTCACATCCCACAATTTTCAAACGTTTTAGTAATTTAAAACTAAATTGAAAATTATTATTTGTGACTTTTAAGTCCACTAAGAAGTAGTCAAGTTTTAGTTTTTGAACTTACTTTTTATGAATACTTACTTTTTATGAATACTTACGTTTAGCCCAGAGCTTGATGGCTCGCAGCGTCAGCCTGAAGTTGTCAATGTCGGGCACGAGGCGCAGAATCTCGTCAGTCACTCGGCATCCGTTCAGTGATCGCACACTCTTCTCGTCCAAGTTCTTCAGAAGCATATCGTCGCGGAGGTCGAATGAGTCTGGAAAGTAAATCGGTCACTAGATTATTTGGGACCAAGTCACTAGATTATTTGGGACTGTTCACTAGATTGTTTGGGACTAGTCACTATATTATTAGGGACCAGTCACTAGATTATTAGGGACTGGTCACTAGATTATTTGGGACTGGTCACTAGATTATTTGGGACCGGTCACTAGATTACTTAGTAGATTATTTGGGACCGGTCACTACATTACTTAGGACCAGTCCAGTTGGGACAGTGTGAGTACAAGTGGATCGGCATATCTTAGGTAAAAAAATCGAATTGGCGGAGAGGAATCCTTCTTTACTTAAAAGTTCCCAAAGGCTTGGCTTCTTCTCTTCGCATCGAGATTCTAAGTTCATCAGATTTTCAGTAAAATCCTAAGCTATCCAACACTGAGAACCGCATTGCAATCGGCCCAGAAGCACAGAATAAATAATAGTACAAGTACAGAAGGCTAACTGAGTAAAGTCATTTAAATAAATAGCGACTCTCGCTACAACGCTATAAAGTGCAATTTAACTCGCACGGCGCTGCGAGCTTTCAATTATATTTACCTAGAAGGCGCTCGCCCACCGCGTGCAGGCTAGAATGCACCGTATCACAACGCGCGAGAACTTCCATTGCTCTAACCGTTTCAGAATCGCTGTCCCTTTTTTCGCTCGGTAGGGTTGTATTAAGATATTATGACTAGGTACTTGTACTGCTAATTATTCTGTGATATGTTATGACTTATATATTGTAACAGAATAAATAAGTAATAATGTATTACGTTATTACTTATTATTATAAATTAAAATAGTTCTATTACATACAATGACATTCTTATCAGAATAGACCTACTACCTCATTTTTACTACCTACCTATCCCGTTTTCAGACCGCCGATAACTTTAGTGAGATACCTACCTACGTGTCGTTGGTTGATTATGATTATATCCTATAGGTATTGCACTTTGATGAATAAAGGTGCCTGTCTGAATTCCATGCTTTTTAATGAGTGAAAAATAAATTGCTACCTACGTAATAAAAGGTATTAAAAGTAGGTAGGTATTATACGAGACATATATTATATAAATTCCTAATTAGTTGTAGGCTACTTACTAAGTCAGCACAGTAATTCATTTTCCGATCAACAATACCTACTATAATCAATTATAAAATTACGTAGATCGATTTAATAAACGACTTTATTTCTGCGCGGAAAAACCTTAAATATGCGTAGCTTCGGTATGGAACACAAATGAAATAACATAAAACTATAGGAACCTACGTAATAAAAAAATATCAATATCTAACTACATAACTAGGACCTATTATAGGTATTACAATTTATTACCTTTCAATATCCTTTGGAAACGTAAAGAATGACAATTCGTCATTTCTATCACTATTCAAACAGCCGAATGCTAAGCAGTACTTTCTAGCTTTCTTCTTAGTACTCATAATTAAAACACGAATAAAGTTTGTCAATAACTTTACGTAAGTAGGTGCTCTATCGATAAGTACCAGGCGCGCGACTCATCGAGCGCACGCTTGACACTCGACTGAACGGACCCGAATATTGGGTCCTTGAATTTATTTGTACTTGTTGCGGAGTGCGACGGCCTTCCAGTAGTTTTTACGTGATGCAAGAAAATACATCCAGATAGACAGAAAAACACGATTTAAAAAAATGTATTTTTTTTAAATTGAGTTGGATTTTAGAAAAAATGTTTTTACTGCCATCTCCATAGAGAGGGAATGTTTGTTATAAGTTTAGGGTTTGTATGTATGTATCACTGTATCCATGTGTCTGGCTATAGCATCGTAGCTCACAAACAAACGGACGCATTTTGATGCTTTTTTTCTGTTTGAAAGCTGATGTGATTGAGATGGTTCATAGCTATAATAGGGGGAAAAGAGGGGGCGAGTGGTGAGGATCGTAGCTCCCAAAAGTATAGACCGATTTTATGCGTTATTTTTTACAATGATGTGATCGAGATGGTTCTTAGCTATAATGGGGAGGGTGGGAATGGTATATATATATACAGGATGAATTTTTCAAGTGGGCGTGGTTGGCTAAATCAGAAACTATGAGGAATAGCGAAAAGTACTCAAAGGAGTCTCGGGCCCGATTTTGATGAAAACTAAAACTGAAACATTGGATTTTTGAAAAAAAATACCTAGTCAGTAATCGAACACGTTGATTTTGGAAAAAAAAAAGCACACACTGTATTATTACACCATTCGATAGTGTCGATATTAAGGATTGAATTCTAGGAAGAAATGACATACGCCAAACTTAAGGAAAGAGCTAATTTTTAACGAAAATAGTTAAACCATAACTGATTAATTGTTCAAAATGATGACCGTTGTTTTCAATACATAGCTGGATTCGACGTCTCAAGGATTGTACTGCATTCAGTATTAAAATATTATTGATTCCGCTTAAAATATTTTCCAAAGTTCGTTTCAAGTCATCAATTGCATTATACGCGTCTTTGTAGATTTCGTTTTTTACATACCCCCAGAGAAAATAATCTAAGGGGTAAGATCCGGTGACCTCGCTGGCCACGGCACAGGACCATAAATTGCAATAAAATGTTCACCAAACTGCTGAATCAACATCTCTTTACTATACGACTATTAATACGAAACAGTACGCAAACAGTTAGTAATAAGCAACGAAACGTGGAACAAAATCTAAATTATTGGCGCCAATTTACTCTACGTTCTAATTTCAATTGTTTACATTTTTTTCTTTTACTGTGGCCTTTAACCGTGAAGACATAATAAAAATTTGAAATTAGAACATAATGTTGTGAATATGACCGCGCTACGGGTCTGTATTCAGAAAAATATTGAGCATCATTTCGGACAAGGTACAGGTTGCAGGTATTAATTAAAACAGTACTTCAAAATATGAATCAGTTTATTAAAATACAACATTTTCCTTAAGTTTGCCGTATGTCATTTCTTCCCAGAATTCCATCCTTATTAGCGACACTATCGAATGGTGTAATAATACAGTGTTTTTTTTTCAAAATCAACGTGTTCGATTCCTGCCTAAAAATATTGTTTATTTTCAAAAATCCAAAGATGCAGTTTTAGTTTTCATCAAAATCGGGCCCGAGACTCCTTTGAGTACTTTTCGCTATTACTCATAGTTTCTGATTTAGCCATTCACGCCTACTTGAAAAATTCACCTGTATATATATATTATATATATATATACATACATATATATATATATACATACATATATATACATACATATATATATATACATACATATATATATAAAACTTTAACATCAATTTCTCTTGAAAAGATTCTCGAAAGGCGACCACGAACAAGCAAGCGAAGTGTAGGGAGACCCCCCACATGATGGACCGATGACATTGTGGCAGGAAGTCGTTGGATGGAAGTGGCACAAGATCACTCGTGCTGACATGATGGTGATGATGAACAACGTACACGAAAAGATGAATAAAAAAAACACATTTCATGGGGTTTAAAAAGGGGGTCAAAGTTTTAACAAAATACCTCTATTTTGAAGACACTGTTGACATTAGACAGTCGAAATTTTGAATGTAGACTCCCGAAATAAAATAAACTTACAAGTACGAATTTTCAAATCCTCGATGTCGAAAATTTTGATTTTTCATTAGAGTCTAAGCTTACAACAAATGTGAACATATGTGTGCACCTTGCAAGGCAAATTTCTCTACTTACGGCCTAGTAGACATGAAAAATTTGAAACGCTTTGTTTTCATACAGTATGAACATCTCGATATGTGGTCTGTGGGCTATACCTTACACTTACCAGGTATTTCTTTCAGCGCCAGTCTAGCGAATAACAAGTCTATTTCAATTCCGTCAAAGTTCATCTTGATCACTGGCACGAATGCATTTTCCACCGCCCGCAGGTCTTTCACCTGCAAAGTAAACAGTCACGTCAACGTCTCATTGCCAGTTTTATCTTATGTATTTTGTTTTTTATTATAATTTCTGACATTTAAAAATATATATAAATAACTAGCTGTGCCCGCGGCTACGCACGCGTGGTCATTTCTCTAGGTTAATAGTACTATATGTACTATTCCAAGACATAAAATACCAATATATTTGATCAGAATTCCTTCAACCGTCTAAAAGTTTTTATCGATTGCTCGGTGTCTACTGATCGGATTGAGATACCAAGTACACCAGCTTTTATGTCAAACCCTAAGCTATCCAAAAGTAAAAAACGCATCGCAACCGGTCCAGTAGTTTTTACGTGATGCGCGAACAAACATACAGACAAACTAACAAACACGATTT
Source organism: Alsophila aescularia (assembly GCA_946251855.1). Classification (NCBI taxonomy): domain Eukaryota; kingdom Metazoa; phylum Arthropoda; class Insecta; order Lepidoptera; family Geometridae; genus Alsophila; species Alsophila aescularia. The sequence goes on from OX276373.1 coordinate 52,105,828, forward strand.
AAAAAAATGTTATATTATTGTTCAGTATCTTATTTTAAGTACGCTAGACAATATTTTATTAAATTATCTTTTTTGTTCTTATTGCTTTATTATAAGTATAGATTAACAAAAATGGGGAAAATGTCATCCCTGGAGTTTCTTGGTGCTGTCCTCTCTACGGGCGTATTTCCGAAGCACCGGTAGAGTCAGAAGGGTATTTCCTTTTCCTGTGCGAGATTTAACTTTGCGTCGGCACATGAAAGGGAAATTTCCGTTTTAACCTCAAAACATACTTAGTTTACCTAATAGTATTGATTTCATTTATTTATAATAATTCATGTTTTCTGCTTGTCCATGAGATGTTAAGTTTTGACTTGTAAAAGTGCTATTTTTTGCCTATTTACATTAAATACTTTGATTTTTACATAGTACAATATTTTGCACTATTTTTATTTTTTTTTGCACTCGTGTAGTGGTAGACTGTTAGGTATCTTCTGTAAGAGTCCGCCTGAGGTTTTCGTGTCAGTAAAAATTATAAGGTAAGAAAAAATAATTAAAAAAGTATATAAACAGTCTTCAAATAGAATAAGATTAACAACAAAAAAAAAACAAAGATAATGTCTCCGACTCAAGTAATTATGTAGGTAGTCACTTACCTGGCACAGACTGCTTTTATTATTATTTCTATCTTTTAAATTTTGTACCTACTATTTGAAGTCGTTTACTTAATTCGTTTTTATTTTTTTACTTTTTAGTTTCGTTAAAGTACGCCTAAGAAAATGAAGTACATTTCCGTTCGCTAAGAAGAAAGCATTACTGGAAACAGTTCAACAATCCATCATATCTTTTAAACTACTGATCCGATTTTAATGACACTTTAACTATTCCCTAGGTTTAAAAATACTGAAACTATTACAAAAATATTTATTGCAATCAGACTTGTAGTTTCCGAGAAATATGGTTATTTACATACACACATTACATTTTTTTATATATGTATATATATATATATATATATATTCACAAACTTAGACAACATATATTATTATAAATATTTCACATTTTCAACAATATTGCATACATACACATCAACTTGAGAACTCCCGTTTTTTGAAGTCGGTTAATAAATTTATAGTAGAAGGGTTACCTGAGGCTGCCGTTTGAGCAGTTCATAGAACGACTGGAAGTAATCGCTGCGATCGATGTGCCGCGGCGCGACGCACAGCGCGTCAATGTCGGCGCCTCTATGGTGCACCTGTAAGTCAACATGGTGTTGCAAACTTAGTTTGACAGGGTGCCCAATGTTTTTAATTTCAGCCTATATAATGTGAAGTCAACAGGTTGTTACAAACTTAGTTTGAAAGGGTGCCAATGTTTTTGATTTCAGTGTGTATAATGTGAAGTCAACAGATTGTTACAAACTTAGTTTGAAAGGATGCCAATGTTTTTGATTTCAGCCTGTATAATGTGAAGTCAACAGGTTGTTACAAACTCAGTTTGAAAGGGTGCCCAATGTTTTTAATTTCAGCCTGTATAATGTGAAGTCAACAGATTGTTACAAACTTGGTTTGAAAGGGTGCCAATGTTTTTGATTTCAGCCTGTATAATGTGAAGTCAACAGGTTGTTACTATTTTAGTTTGAAAGGGTGCCTAATGTTTTTAATTTCAGCCTGTATAATGTGAAGTCAACAGGTAGTTACAAACTTAGTTTGAAAGGGTGCCAATGTTTTTGATTTCAGTCTGTATAATGTGAAGTCAACAGGTTGTTCCAAACTTAGTTTGAAAGGGTACCAATGTTTTTGATTTCAGCCTGTATAATGTGAAGTCAACAGGTTGTTACAAACTTTATTTGAAATGGTATCCAATGTTTTTATTTTCAGTTTGTATAATGTGAAGTCAACAGGTTGTTACTAACTTAGTTTGACAGGGTGCCAATGTTTTTGATTTCAGCCTGTATAATGTGAAGTCAACAAGTCGTTACAAACTTAGTTTGAAAGGGGTGCCAATGTTTTTAATTTACGCCCGTATAATATGAATTCAACAGGTCGTTACAAACATAGTTTGAGAGGGTGCCAATGTTTTTGATTTCAGCCTGTATAATGACGTGTGAAGTCAAAAAATTGTTACAAACTTAGTTTGAAAGAGTGCCAATGTTTTTAATTTCAGCCTGTATAATGTGAAGTCAACAGGTTGTTACAAACTTAGTTTGAAAGGGTGCAAATGTTTTTAATTCTACCTTACGGTATAAGTCCTCTAATGCAAGAGTCTGTCTGAGAAAGTACCACGCCTTTGCCAGATATTCAACCGCCAAGAAGTAGTGAGCAAAACCTCTGTGTTACTAGGCAAATGAGACTTGAAAATCAATGTGTGAGTTCTGTTAGTTTGACCACGAGGAAAGATAATTCCGTGGTCAATCTATTAAAATGATCCTTCTGTATAATTGTCAAGTTAAAAATGTGTACAGTCGTTTTCAATAAAATAATAATCCAGATTAGGCTTCTGTACAGATTATCAGAAATCTTCATTATGCTGCGAAAAAAATTAAACCATTAGATAATTTGTTAGAGGTTTTTATAATATGAAGATTAATCCTATCTCAATTTATTTAAGAAATAATCAACATCTATCTCGTTGTGTATTAATTCCATTTAGCTTTTTTTAGCCATTTAGATAAACTGCATGCATACAGCGTGCTGAAAATGTGCAATATCAAAAAAGTTTGACCACGGTGAAAGACCATTCATCGTCTTCAAACCACTTGTGCTAAATAGTTTGACTACGAGGAAGCACCGGAATTTAGCAATCTAAAAAAATATTTCTTGAAAGTAATTGGGGCAGTGCCGATGTTAGAGCCGGGCGCCGTCGGATTTTAAATCGTACAAGTTACCGTTCGGCTACTGCAACTAGTGATTAATAAAAAATAACAAAACAAAAAAACTTAAGATATAACATTACTGCCGTGACCTTTTTGCGTCCACTTTACGTCCCATATCTAAATATAGTTCTGCCACTTGCCAATTTGTTACATAAAAACTTCAAACTACATAATTACGCAAAATTATGTGACGCAATTCTGATATCACAAGAATATTGTCACTAAACTCAAACAGAGAATGGTTCAGTTTCGAAATTTCTTGTGTAACGAAAGCCGAAACGTTGTCTTCAGGAAACAAAAAATCTATTTGTGGAATCGGATATTTCACCCTCGTACTAATGTTACCCTAAAATTGGGCGACTTAAAATAGCAGTGTATCTAGATGGTTTTGAAAACAATGAGCTTGTTTTATAGTTTCCGTTTATTACCCGACTACGGTGAAGCAAGGGAAGGCTAACGAGTTTAACAGTCTATGAATGTATGTAGTATATATGTATGAGGATGTTCAACCAAAGCGTCGCCCCTATTGGTCCGATTTTGGCAAGCGGATCAATCGATTCGACTTCAGGTATAGAGTTTTTTAACCCGACTACGTCGAGGCCCCAATTCTACTAAACCAATTGTAATGACAATTATCAACAATTTTCGTAAAATTTTCGCTTTCACCTCTTAAATGTGTGACTTTCCATCTGTTAACATGTCCAAGACAACATCACCACGAAATATTTAAAAAAACAAAACTCTTACGCAAGAGACCGCCTGGGGAAGTACCTTTGTAAAGATATTCAACCACCAAGCAGTACCGTGTAAACATTTGTGTTTCGGTTTGAAGGGCAATGCCACCAGCAAGTCGTCACTCCATCGACCGGCGGCGCACTACACTACGTTTGCCTAAATGCGGCCTCCAGTCTATAACTCGTTTACCCCAACAATTGTCAGTTCTTCCACCACTTCAGCTTGCATTGCCACTTCATCTACATTGCCACTTCAGCTTGCTAACTATTTGAGGAATGACGGTTACTTTAGTTCTAAGGCGGATCTGTTGATTAGCTCGTTTCAATGCTTATCTTCATACCTAATGCGGATCTGTTGATTAGCTCGTTTCAATGCTTATCTTCATACCTAAGGCGGATCTGTTGATTAGCTCGTTTCAATGCTTATCTTCATACCTAAGGCGGATCTGTTGATTAGCTCGTTTCAATGCTTATCTTCATACAAAACCAAACTTACCCCGAATCTGTAAGAGCCAAAAGTGTAAATGTTCCCTTCAAAAGTCTCGGCTACATTAGAAGGCATGTGTTCTTCTTCATGGACTCGTCCCGGATCCACTGCCGCACGATGCGGTGCAGCGCACCCAGCACCTACATGCGGTGGTGCATCTTCTGATCCGACTCGAACACACCAAACTTACCCCAAGCCTGTAAGAGCCGAAGGTGTAGATGTTCCCTCCAACAGTCTCGACTACGTTAGAAGGCATGTTCTTTCTTATGGACTCGTCCCGGATCCACTGCGCAAAAGACGCGGTGCAGCGCACCCAGCACCTCCATCCGGTGGTGCATCTCCTGATCTGACTCGAACACACCAAACTTACCCCAAGCCTGTAAGAGCCGAAGGTGTAGATGTTCCCTCCAACAGTCTCGGCTACATTAGAAGGCATGTTCTTCCGCATGGACTCGTCCCGGATCCACTGCCGCACGATGCGGTGCAGCGCGCCCAACACTTCCATCCGGTGGTGCATCTCCTGATCCGACTCAAACACACCAAACGGTTCCAGAGCTTCTTTCAGCTCGGTTGACTTTTCTATGTCAATAGGCTTTGGACCTGAAGTGACAATCAATTTAGATTAAAATTCGTTCAGCCGTCACATTTGCACTTCATAGGTACTTTGGTCCTAGAATAAGATATAGGATCACCTCAGACAAATTTCCGCACGGGCAAAGCATTAAACCATCTCCATACTAATATTACAAAAGCGAAAGTAACTCCGTCTCTTTATCTGTTACACTTTCACGACTAAACGGCTGGATCAACTATGATGAAATTTAGTATGGAGATATATGAACTCTGAGGAAGGGCATAAGATACTACGCGATAAATTGTAGTCAGCGCGAACGAAGTCGCAGGAAACAGCTATCATATCTCTGCCCTACGGCTCCGCCCGTAGTATTCCCGTTAACAAAATAGAAAAATTAAATTTAAAAAAGTATCTGGAATAGTGGATAGCTGTCTGTCCAGTGAAGAATTTTTTAAATCGGTTAGTAATTTTTTGAGTTTATCCTTTACATTAGAAATAAACAAATCTTTTCTCTACATTAGTGTAGAAATTAACTTGTTATTTTTACACGACTGCCCATAAAAAGAAAAGTATTTTTTTTAGCATTCATGTATGTATGTTTGAATGTATGTGAGTTTATTTATTCCTCCATAACTTTTAAATGCCTGAACAGATTTAGAAGTATGGGGTATCCTTAGAATCCTTACATCCCCCCGAGTAACATAGGCTAGGCTTTTTTTTAAACATTCTATATGGCGCATTTTCAAATTCGAAAACAAAGTTTTTCTAATTTTACAACATGGATATCAAATTGAAGCACATTCCAACAGTATATAATTTATTGGCAAATGCTCTTTTTTGGCAGGACAGGCGTGTTTTTTAACCTAGTTATTTCATACCTGCTAAAGATATAGCCGAGGTCATGCCCAGCGTCTTCAAGTTCTGCTGATTTTGGTGATCATTGACTTTGCTCTGGTGCGGCTGCGTGTTGGTGTGCGAGTACTGCGCTGCCGGCCACATCTTGGAGTCTGTCCTATACTATAAACTCTTAACACTACAGCTGGCTTAGTCTACGTGTGGATATTACTAGTCATTAATCAAAATGTCTCTCCTTGAGGTAACTGCAGGGTTTCCGCGAATCTGTAACAACATTTTAAGACATAAGCATTTACGTTGCTCGTCTATAAACTAATCTATCTATACTTATAATAAATCAGTAACAAGTATCTTTATTATGAAAATTATTAAAAATAAAGTTTAGGAGACGTAAAATAAGCTACTGAATAAGATAACTTTTTTTAAATAGTGTATGTCTGTTCGTATGCGCTTCACGTAAAAACTACTAGACCGATTGCGATGCGGTTTTCACTGTTGGATAGCTTAGGGTTTGACTTAAAATCTGGTGTAATTTGTATCTCAATCTAATAAAAGCTGAGCAATCGAAAAGACATGAAATGTGGTATATACAGGGTAATTGGTTACTCGACGTATTCCTGGCAGGAAGTGGTAGGGTTGTCAATATTTTGCAATTTTTGGAATAAAAAACAATTTTGATTATTATGACGAAATAAAATAGCAAATTGGATGTCATTTCATTTTGTTTTTATTTGTTGATAACTTAGTAACAAAGCATAATTAGCAATAAAATATATAAAAACAATGAAAATGTTGCCACTAAGTAAATTTTTATTTTTTATAATGTTTATGTTACTCGCTTCATAAGCTTTTCAAAAAGGTATAACAATCAACATTTTTACTAGAACAACATAAATATTTTTTTATTTGGTAAGGGAAGTTCCCGACTCCCACATAATATAGTACATTACTGCGGCGGTCTGTAATGACTGCGTTGCTGGCAGCGATGATGATGGTCGAGAGCGTAGCTAAGTTAAGTTTGAGGCCATCACAGCGCGGTTAGCAAGGGCTGCAATGATGGCCAAGCTTGAAGGTCGAGAACTTAACTAAGCAAAGCTCGAGGCCATCATAGTGTGGCCAGCAGGGCAGTCATTGCGGACCAAGGCTTGTATAGTGCTTTACTCAAACAATGCGAGGAATTTAAATAAAACCAGCTTAGTATAATAAGAATTTACTCAAACAATGCAACAACAACAGAAACAGAAACTGAAACAGCAACAACAACAACAATCACAATCACATCAGCTTTCAAACAGAAAAAAACATCAAAATCGGTCCATTCGTCTGGGAGATACAACGCCTCTCTTTTCGCGTTCGGGGTTAACGAACCCACGGAATAAATAATAGTGCTACGACAAAAGACGACAATAATGGATTTTCAAAGGAAATTGCTGGCCGCAAAACACGACAATAATGAAATTCCATACAACTTTGCTGGTGCCTATTCAAGCAGCGCGGCAAGGTCGACTTTGCCCAAAGAAGGTTGTCGAAATAATGACCACATTACTAGTATTGTTTGAGTAAAAATCATTATTTTTGAGCGGTTTTTTTAGCAAAACCATTAAAGTCGGTTTTTTGGTTAAAAAGTTTTTGAACTTAAACTTGTTATACTTACATAATATTATTTTAATAAGCATTTTCCCCATAACATTATGATTATAATAAATCTACTAACTGTACCCGCGGCTTTGCCCGCATAGTCGCTCGACATCTAATCATCGGATAAGTTACCAAGTACCCCAGTTTTTAAGTCAAACCATAAGCTATCCTACGGTGAAAACAGCATCGCAATCAGTCTAGTAGTTTTTTACGAGATGCGCTGACAAACTAACAGACAAACAGATAAACAAACAGACAGACACGATTTTTAAAATGTTATATTTTTGGTCAGTAGCTTATTTTAAGTACCATAGACTTTTTTTTTAATTATCTTCTTTGTCTACTTTTTCGTTTATATTGCTTTAATATAAGTATAGGGGTACTTCTCAAACTTGATGGTCACAAAGTTTTATTTCCTAAATGGTTTAAGATAGAAACAGAATTTGTGAATTGGAGGATAAAACATCTATTAGGATACAAAAGCAATAAAGCTCGTCATAATTGAAGCAAACATGATATATCAAAAATTAACACAAATGGTCTAAAACGGGAGCATTACGTATTCTCATTGTGTCACACTTATGTAGTCACCGTTGCAGTAAAATATTTGGTTACAGCTTTACCAAATTTCAGTGTATTTGTATGTTACATATACTAAAGTCATCATAATTAAATACACTTTACTCCCAATAGTCTAAGAAAAATCTTTTCATAATTATTTTGAATTTATAACAACATATGCGTTGGTCTCAAAATTGTAGGTACTTTAGATTTGCGTAGTTTAACGTCTGGCTGTTGAACACAACGTTCATGTTCGATTCGGTCTAACATCAGCCGTTTACCGGCATTGCAGAAGTGATAAGAGTTAATTGATATGTTTATATTTATTCATAGTGTTTACCAATCACTTGCGTGGGCAACATTTTTGTGCATTGTATTTTAGCAAATGAAATCAAAGTTAGCTCATTGAAACCTCAAAATGAGCAATTTATAAAAAAGACATATTTTCGTCACCTTCGTGGCGTTTTAATTCATGACGGTGATTTTAAGCCACGAAAGTGTTTTTTTTGCATTGTTTTATTTAGAAATATAGCGCACTCGCTATATTTCTAAATAAAACAATGTGAATGTATTTACATAATTTCCGTTTGAAGTTACTTTGTAAGTATGTGATAATATTTTATTTCAGAGGGTCTTCTAGAATAAAAATATACTCTGAAATATAAGTACCTGGTTAATAAAATCATAGCAAAGTTCCTATTGTCACGCAAATTAATAATGTTTATAATAAAAACTTTTCACTAAAATTGTGTAGTTTTAATTGACGTAGCATATCAGTATACCTATAATGTAGGTTGACCGAACTTAGGACCAAACTGATAATTGCTTCTTTTGTTTATTAATATCACATATTTCCCTGTTTAATTATGAAAATAAGATTAAGTTGTTATTTTATGAACATTCAATCTCATAAACAGTAGTAAATTGTTAGAAAGTAATGGCTGTAATGTTACTGAGTCACTTTCGTGGATCATCGCGTCACTTTCGTGGCATCTAGAACTTCAAAACCATTATTCCTCGAAACGAGACTCACAATTTGATTAATTTCGTTTGCGGTATAAAAACGGAGAATATTTAACAATACATATGAATTTACTCATCTTATCAATCGCAAAAATAGTTTAAATAAGTTTTTTTTTTATAACTTTCAACAGTATAATATAATTTATTGGCAGGGCAGGCGTGTTTTATTAGGTTTTCCTTGATAAGCACATTCCAACAGTATAATATAATTTATTGGCAGGGCAGGCGTGTTGTATTAGGTTTTAAGCTACTTACTTGCTTTTCATATGAGGTTGTGTTCGCCTCTGGTGCCAGAGTTTGTCAGGCCTCCCGAAGGCCTTGACATGACTTAACAACTTCTATTAATCAATAAAAGCCGAGATGGACAGCTTAATGTGCCCTTCAAAGTATGAACCAATGGAAAACTGCATATAACTAGCTGTTACTGGGTTATGCCAGGTTTATTCTGGGTTACACAAAAAGAGATAGAATCCGAAAAAGCTGGCCTCAAAATGAACACCAAAAAGACCAAAATTATGACCAACATCCCTGTGCCCCAAACACAGAACTTGGTTTCAATCGGATTGTCATTATCGCTATCACTAATGCCGTATGATAAAGGAAATTGCTATGAAAAAAATGACAATCTGATTGATACCAAGTTCTGTAATACGTCCACTGATGTCACTAATTATGTACCAGCTTCCTGTGGATACTGTGACAGAGTACATATATTTAGGACACAAGATTACTTTGGGCTTTGAAAACCAAACCGTATCATCTTGATACAACCCTACCAAGCGTAAAAGTGACAGAGCAATGCATCATGCCCATGCTTACATACAACACTAAAAAATCCGTTGAGAAGTTTAGAGTCGCGCAGAGGGGAATGGAGAGAGCTATGCTTGGTATCACTCTGCATGACCGTAAACGAAAAGAATGGATTCGGAGTAAGACAAAGGTGAATGATGTAATGGTTTCAATAACCAATTAAGAAATGGGCATGAATGAGACACATTGCACTAATGGAAATGAGCCGTTGGTGAGCAGTTCTTGAGTGGAGACCCAGGGCCAATACCAGAGGGAGAGGCCGACCGCCTCAGCACTGGGTCGACGACACGGAGGTCAGGATTTGATGCAGCAGGTACAAGATCGCCGGGAATGGAGACAAATGGGAGAGACCTATATCCAAGAATGGATTACGGGAAGACCTCCATGATGATGATGATGATGACACAAAAAGAGACAGGAAAAGAGCCGTAGATATAAGGCACATTATGAAAATTGAAGATGATATTTTAATAACCAAAAACTCTAATGGATTTGGTAGGCCACATGATAAGAGAGAATAGAAATAAATGGACAAAAGATATAACAGAATGATTCCAAATAAAGAGAAAAAGAGGAAGATAAAGAAAACGTTAGTCTAATGTCATCAAAAAGATTGCGGGTCCATTGAGGCACAGAACAACTCAAACAAGAGTAGATTGGACAGAGCTGGAGGAGGCCTTCGTGTCGCAAATACACGCCAACGCCCAATAACTTATACATACAAGCTCAAAATTCAGATTGTCAACTAACTAGTGGCTCTGTGAGCGGTAGACCTCGCAAGCACAAACTTTTTTGCAAACAGTCTAGTGGTGCACAGTAGCACCATCTCTAGTTACTTTACTATAAAATAGTAGCCCTCTTTTTGGGGGAAGTACCTCCTCCAATCAAAAACAAAAACCAACAAAAAAAAATATATGTTAACCCTGTATACCAAGTTTCGTCTAGATCGTTTGAGAAATTCGAAAGCATTTTTACCCAAGCTGAAAAGGAGCCGCTTCGCTCTTGCTCGGTCAATCGATTATTAAGTTCAAAAATAGATATTGAAAAAAAATAAAAAATTGTCACAAACACCTTGCTTAGCGGGATGTTGCTGACTTCATTAGTTGGTGTTAATACTCAGGGAAAAGCTGCAGCCCGTTCCCTGAATTTTATTCCCTTTTCTGTCTTCGTAATTCTAGACTTAGTATCTCTCAAGGTATCTATGGTTACGTTTGGATTGGAATGAGGGCCAAAACTCTCTCATGCTGATCCAAACGTAGCAGTTTCAAAATGTACATTTTTAACTAGTTTTTGCAATTTTTGCCACTAATGATCCTTCCCAAACCTCATTAGGTTAATACTGTACTTAATACTGTAGGAAATTGGGAATTTGTCATTACAAATGATCCTATTTCCTACAGTATTAAGTGGCATTTCCAATGTCATTTTTGAATGTTAATGTATTTTTTTATGCAAAGCAAACATTGATTCAGAACATTTCAAACGCCAGAGGTTTCAGAGTTCCCACAAAATTACAAATCGTACACCAAAGGTCATATTTAGAGTTTTAACTGTTATTTTTACCATTTGATTCAAATCAAACACCTTAAATGATAAACCTAGTCTGTGGAATATAATACTCTTATAACATAGGCTTACTGTTCTCTCTAGATACAATATTCTGTACAATTTTGTGTATCACTGGTAGAATGGTAACCATTTTATTACACTGGTTAGCCTAAACTTAGAGCATAAACAGCCGAGTCATATTATATATGTAATTACAAATTATCCAGAGTAGAACATGTATTTTGGAAATTGGTCAATGAGTATATTGTTGTTCTACTTTTTTATCAAACAAGCTTTCTATATTTGCCACATCCATGAATATTGATTTAAATAACAGATGAGCTGGCTGGGACAATATTGAGTATAATCACCTACTTTAGCTCGATGGTAACAAAAACAACACAGTTTGCGAAATGGGAATGCAACATCATACGAAATACGCGAAAACATCATAATTTTTCAACAATAGATTTCATGATCTTTCTTCTGTTGTTCGACGTAGCTTACATTGTAAGGTCACGTCTTATGTAAATGTGTGCAGAGACATTCAAACCTTGAAAGCAATTGTGATAAGCAAGAAAATAACTTATATACAAATGTAAAAACAAGAAATTACACTGTAAAATAAAGAATGCAAGAAAAATGCTCACGTTGTGGTTAAGCGTACAGTTTATCCCTTGCCACATCTTTAAGACTTGTTCTTAATATTTAAGGATGAAACTTACCTAATTTAATAATGGGGCATTGGTTTCCACAATTTTTTTACACAAACAAAGACTGGAAATCATAATAAAACAGCAACAAACACTAAAATACAAACAAGCACCCAACAGTCGCCAACAACAAGGCAGCCATTTTGAGGAAGATGGCGATTGGTGGCAGTGCTGCCAGATCTATTTCACTTCACTTTACCAGTCTCCGTCAACTTTTACCGTAGATTTGCAGTTTCTTTGAAAAATTGCTATATTTTTCTTTTCTTTCACTATTGGGCAAACGGCTTGCTCGTCTTCTTACACAATGAAATAAAACAGAAATCTATCAGATAAAGTACTATCTTTATCTACCTCTTCCCGAACAACTGAACCTATTTTAATGAAATTTATTTCAAATAAAGAGAGATGAATAAAGTGAGTGAATATGATGAGTTTATCGTATATTCAGCCTTTATAAACTATTACCACAAGAGCGATATCATGATGCATATGACCACTGTGGAGGGCGCAGCCAGTATCATTATTAAAAAGTGAAGGAAAATTAAATCAAGGAACTTTTATTCAAAAATTTTCATTATTTCAAACTTTCCCGCTTGTTTCGTTTCTCGCACGCAATCAATGGGCCTTTTCACATAAACGTTCGAGGACGCACGCATCACGCACGGTACACTCGAAATCGTTCACGGCGTCGCGCGTCGTCCGGGCGTTCGCCTGGGTCATCCGAAAAATAATAGTGGAGGGGAGGAATAGTATGAACTTGACAGTTGTCAGTTGTATGTGGACGTCCAAAGTCGTTCACAATCTCCCGCAGCCCGATTCCATAACTTGGCTTCAATCGAATTCTCAGTATCGCAGCCACTAATGCCTTGCGATAGAGTCGAATTTGCTATGAAAAAAAGTGATAATCCGATTGTAGCCAAGTTATGGAATTGGGCCACAGATGATCGAGCGATAATCGCACGGATGATTTGAGCGTGTAAGTGAACACAGCCATTGGCGAAGGAAATGTCTAATAGACAGGACTTGTCATGTCAAAACGTCCATGACGCATAGCATGACATTTAAAATGACGGACCTCATAGTGATGTGATGTATAAACAACAATTGATCTGATCAAAAGATTTATATTATTATCGGTTTCATAATTTTCACATTTGATACTATTCTGATCACGCTTATGATCCTTATCAAATCTTCACCAAATTTTTACGATGCCAACTTAAAGTTATTACCTTTCAAGTAAAATAAAAACTTTGAAATCGGACATAATAAGGCGGAGATATTCAGTAGCCAAGTAGTAACAAAGTGCATTTTTTTACAGTCTAGGCATTTGTTTGACGGAGGGCATGCAAGCCGGATGCCCGATTAACCGAAAAACCCGAATAACCGACTGATTTGAAACTCGGTTTTTTATGATTGAAAACCCGGGTCTTTCGGGTTTTTCTAGTTTTTTCATTCTTGATGGTTTATGTAAAATACTACCACTAGAAAATTATTAAAGAATCAAACTTCCCAAAAACTTACTATTTCCCTATTTCTACTCTATTGACCGAATAAATTGGACAGGCTGACCACAATCTATAATCATAATGGGGTATTAAGGAGTAATATATTGTTACTTGTTAGGCTTTGGTCTGACGTTGAATGAGTGGATCCCGATCCCGATCTGACAGAGAACGCACGTACTTCGCTTCTTTCCGCAAGTAAAAATCATTTTTCGGTGGAAAATGCCGTCGGGAGTTCGTGAAAGTGACAGTGTCATTATTAAACGAGGTTTAAGTAACTTGGATACTAAATTAAGTACCCAAAATGAAGAGATTTGTGGACTAAAACTGCAAATAACTGAACTCACCTCATTGATTAAAATGTTGGTGGAGGGTAAAAGTAAATGTGACAAGTGTGAACTACCGCATGCTGATATTAATGAGTCAACTAACTTCGCTAGTGCGAATGAGACGGAGATATTATTATTACCGCCAAGACAGAAAGAGACGAGACGAAAACAATATGTTGAATTGAAAAATGAACCGAAAATTCTGAATTCAATACAACCTAAACAACGGAACCGAACGTCGACACCTAAAAAACATCGTCAGAGTAAACCAAATTTGGGAAATAATGCACCGGTAAAGGCACCGGGGACGGTACCGCCGCTGGTTACAAAGCCAGCGCAGAAACCTGTGCCGGCACCGGCACCGGCAGCGGCACCAGCGTCACACAATGACGAAGACAAAGAAGGCTGGACATCGGTAAAAAACAACAAACAACGAAACAACCAACAAAGGCGTATTAAGCGAGTAGTTCGCTGCAGCGGAGCGACGAGCAATATTCTGTGTGCTGCCGATAGTACGAGGTATTTACATGTATGGGGTGCTCATCCCGATACCACTGAGGCTAATGTTATTAGCTACCTGAATGCCAAGGCGGAGTCAACGGCCTGCTCAGCGGTTAAAATGACATCCAAGCGACCTACTAGCTATGCATCTTTCAAAGTCGGTGTCCCGGAAAACTTATATGAGGATTGTATAACGCCACAGTTCTGGCCCAAAGGATTCTCAGCCGAGCGTTGGCTTTTTCGTCTCGAACGACCGACATCGCGAGAAACAAAGTCAACCTAAACCATGTGTACTGACGGCTTACTACCAGAACGTAAGATGGTTAAAAGGCAAACTCTGTCAATGGCGAAATAGCCTAATAATATCTGACAACCTACAACTAGTAGCAGCAACAGAAACAAATACGGATGAATCGGTGAGTGACGCCGAGCTGTGCGGAGCGGGCGGAACCTGGGCCGTGCTGCGCCGGGACAGGCGGGTGCGTACCGGCGGCGGGGTGCTGCTGGTTGCCTCTTCACCCTTACTCCTCGAGCGCCTCCCGCAATACGAGAAGTCGGACGGAGAAGATCTATCGGCGAAGTTTCTGTTCCACGGACATACCGCCAAAGTCGAGTGACGATACATATATGAAATGGTTTGATAGCGTATAAAGTGTATGTTCTGTACAATCATCTTCAAAAATATTAGTGTTCGGGGACCTGAACTTGTTTAGCGCTAGTAATAACGTTAATAACTAATTTAAGTGTTTTAGCTCCCTCTGTGATCTGGTGCAGTATAATGGCGTGAGTAATAAGAATGAGAGAATGCTAGACTTGGTATTGGCGAGTGCGGAGTTGGGCAGTGCAGTGTGCGTGCGCGCCGCCGAGCCGGCTGAACAACTAGTCAAGGTAGATGGCCACCACCCGCCCCTCGTTGTGGAAATTGGGTACAGATTTATAAAACAGGTATTACGTCTGGACCATTCTAACATTCCATCCGAAAGAGATTGGAATTTTCTGAAGGGAGACTTTTTTACTCTGTACTACGTGATAAAAAATAGTGATTGGAATTTAATTAGTAATTCTAAAAGCGTTGAAGAGGCTCTAGACTTTTTTTATCAGACGATTTATAGTGTATTTGACCACTGTATTCCTAAAAAAATACGTAAGCAGTCGTGTAGTCGTACTTACCCAGTCTATTATACGCATAGTATCCATCCGCGATATTCGTCGTAAAGCAGAGTCTCACCGTATGTGGAAACGAACTGGTGATAGCAAATGTCGCAACGATTTCGAGCTTTTGCGGACCAAAATTAAAGAAAACGTTAAAATTTCCCATACAAATTATACTAAGATGATCTCGTATAATTTATGTAAAAATCCAAAAGAGTTTTGGTGATACGTAAACAGTCTTCGTAGCACAGGTGGAGTGGAACCCAAAGTGACGCGCGGGGACGTGGAGTACTCGGGGAGTGGTGCGGCGCGAGCGTTCGCGGAGCACTTCAGCTCGGTGTTCCTGCCGGGTAGGCCCGCGCTCGACCCCGCCGCTGCCAGCGCCACGCCGCGCCGCCCGCCGACTGCCGCCGCGTGCACCTGGAGGCTTTCCATCCAGACAACGTGCGCGTCGCCGTCGGACGGTTGAAGCCATCCACATCACCCGGTCCCGACGCTGTTCCGGCGTACGTAATCAAGGGCTGTCTCGATCAACTTGTCGCACCAATCACTTTTATCTTCAACCTTATTCTCGTTACCGGTCACTATCCGATGATGTGGAAAGTATCTAGGGTAACACCCATACCTAAATCGGGACCTAAGTCTAAGGTCGAAATTTACCGCCCCGTTGCGATATTGTGCGCTTTGGCCAAGGTGTTCGAGACGGCTCTTCACAACCGCTTGCTCCCACAGTGCCGACCCTATATCGCAGATGCGCAGCACGCGTTCTTGCCACGACGCTCGGTAGCTACCAACTTAGTGACATTGGTAGACCACTTTTCATATGAAATGGACCGTGGGAATCAGGTAGACGTTGTTTACCTCGATTTCCAAAAAGCGTTCGACAGAGTCGACAATGACACGCTGCTCTTAAAGCTAGGTTCGATGGGCTTCACTCCCGGACTTCTTAAAATGTTTTCCAGTTACCTATCGGTTAGGCGACAATCTGTCAAATCCAAAACGCTCGGGTATAAGCCAAGGATCTAATTTAGGACCTTTTCTATTTGTGCTCCTAATAAACGACCTTCCGGAAGTGGTGCACGAAGCGACCGTTCTGATTTTTGCTGATGACGTCAAACTGGTGAAGACGTACAGAACCCCCCAAGATCATGACGCGCTCCAGCGTGACATCGACGCGGTGTACGCGTGGATTGTAGCCAACCGACTCCACTTCAACCCTCATAAATGCGAGACCATGACATTCACGCGCGGCCGCAGTGCGCGGCACCACGGTATCGGGTAGGGGACGCGCCGGTGGCGCGCGTGCAGTGCGTGCGCAACTTCGGCGTGTGGTTCGACCCCGAGCTATCGCTACGCGAGCACGCGGCGCGCGTCACGGACGCGGCTCATCGCCGGCTGGGGTTCGTGCTCCGGAACGCGGCCCCGTTGTCCGTCGACGCTACACGTACACTTTACGCTGCCCTTGTGCGAAGTATTCTGAAGATGAATACAGTAGTCTGGAGCCCGCATGAGGATAAATATATTCTTATGCTGGAGCGAATACAAAAGAGGTTTTTGCGTAGCTTATACAAGAAGACCTACAGCAACTACCCTTATATGTATCCCATTCTTTTTATTCAAGGCTAATTGGGGTATGAAACGTTAGAGGCCAGAAGGCCTCTCGCATTAGCCAAATTCGCTCTAGGACTATTCAGAGGCAAAATAGACTGCGTAGCTCTCATAGAAGTTTTCCTGAGGCTATCTGTACCAAATATACTAACGACACCTCGCCTGCGGCCGCGCACCTCGTGCCTAATGGCGCGCGCGGCGGGCCGCACAGTCCAGCGCCGCCAGAGCCCGGCGGAGCGCGCGCGCTCCCTGCTGAACGCTGTACTCGCCTCAGCTCCACACTGCGACCTGTTCAGTGTGACCATATTTAGCAGGATCCTGCGATTTTAGCAGGATTAGACTCTCATTTTAGCTCCTAGCAGGACTTTTAGCATTTTATTGAAATCTAGCATTATTTAGCAGAATCAAATAATGCATCCAATAATAGCATCTAATAATAGCAATAATCTGGCAGTGATTTATGGAACGCGTACTAAAATGCCCCAAAGTCCACACAGTACGCTCAAGCCTTTAAATTTGAGTTTATTGGCTTCTGGAAGCAGCTCTGATGCCAAACTAACAGATGCCGAAAATTTCTGAAAACAAAATGAAACGATGAATTTTATTTTATTTAAATGGTAATGGTAATGGTGTTGGTAAACCCAACATTGTGAATCTTGCGTGGGCTATTATGATTTTACTAATGCCACACACTTATTGTGAAAGAAATGTGCATGCCAAAAAGGCATAAAGGAAATATAATTATGAGAAAATGGGTGTGTGAATTTCAAGCCGACAAAAATATGTTAAAATGATCTCTTAACTCATCATCATTATACAAAGGATTTGCTAGGGACAGTGATGGTGATGAGTGAATTGTGTTGTAAATAGAAATGAACTGGCCAAGTGCGAGTTGGGCGGCGCACTGAGGGTTCCTTACCACACCACTTTTATTTTTCTTATTATAGTTTTTTTAGAGTGTGTAATCATGCCAAGTTTGACTTTTACGCTTGTACTCATCACCGCTTAGTGCAAAGACGAAATATGTAATAAGTACTTTTATTGTATAGGGATCCCTCTTTTTTATTATTATTATTTCTTAATTAATCCGCCCTAACGTTACAGCCATATTCTACAAATACAAATACAAAAATGTTTATTGGTACTAAAATGTTTGATGAATTACAATTGAAATGAGTCTCTGACTCTTAAAATAGGTGAGTATACCTGTGCCTTAAGAGCCAGGTCCTTCCTGTTTACAAGAAATCAGTTAACAATTATAAACATTTCAATATCTATTACAGTTCAAAAGATCATCGTTATCAGTTCCCGCTGCTAGGACACGGGCCTTCTCTCAGAGAGAGAGAGAATGGGCCATAATCCGTCAGATTTTAAAGCGCAACATGATACCATTCGGATACTATTGCTCTCCAAAGATACAGTATCGGTTCAAAAGATACAGTTGTTAAACGGTAGGACGGACAAACAGACAGACAGCGCAGGCTTAAAAATATTATAGTTGACCGTTGACACTCTTTGGGTACGGAACCCTAATAAAAATGACATTCTAATCGTACAAATTGGCTTTTTTGATCATATTTTCTAATGTTTAAGCAATATCTGTGAAAGCAGTAATTTAGCATAATACGAAAAATGTCTAGCAAGTTTTAGCAGTTTTTGTCATTCAGGCTAGCAGAATTTGACATTTGAATCTGGTCACACTGGACCTGTTCGCGAGTGGGATAGCCTGTCTGCAGCCCGATTCCATAACTTGGCTTCAATCGAATTCTCAGTATCGCAGCCACTAATGCCTTGCGATAGAGTCGAATTTGCTATGAAAAAAGTGTTAATCCGATTGTAGACAAGTTATGGAATTGGGCCACTGATGAATGAATGCAAAAGAATGTGCGAGATGAATGCAAGGAAATCCAGTGTGAATGTGTAGTTATTTACACTAATATAATTTGACATTGTATACTTATTTTGACCTAATATATTTTTGTATAACTAGGATAGCATTATCCTAAAAATATAATGTAATGTATTTTGTTCACATTTTTATGTTAACAAATTAATTTATTATTATTATTACACATAACATTAATAATTGTGCAATTTATTGCTTTTGACTTTTAAATATTTTTGACGATATTTGTAACGCGTTGGTTCTTACTGTAATGTTACAAATTATTAATAAATTAATTTGAATTTGAGTGAGGCGCTGCGAACGAGCGCTACGAAACTACGGGAGTCATTTGCGACCCGCAGCCCGATTCCATAACTTGGCTACAATCGGATTATCACTTTTTTCATAGCAAATTCGACTCTATCGCAAGGCATTAGTGGCTGCGATACTGAGAATTCGATTGAAGCCAAGTTATGGAATCGGGCTGCTGACCACATAACTTGGCTTCAATCGAATTCTCAATATAGCAACCACTAATGCCTTGCGATAGAATCGAAATTGCTATGAAAAAAGTGATAATCCGATTGTAACCAAGTTCTGTAATTGGGCCACTGGTAACGGCGGATTTTATTGTACATTTTGTAACCCTAGTTAGTTTTTACTGTCAAAGTAAAAACTTGACTAGGGTCACAAAATGTTAAATAAAATAGTAGAAATGGTGCAGATTTATTATAACGGTCCCTTTACAACTTGACAGAGGACCTAAATAATAAATTTGCACCATTTCTACTTTGATTTGATTAGGATTAGGAATCGTCTTAGTCTAATTATTTTTTTAAAGATTGTCCTTGATAAAGAATTAATTTTTAGTTTAAGTTACTGTATAAATAAATAAAACTTACTTTATGTGATTTACGATACGATATAATACGAAACACTTTATTGTAACTACCAGTTAGAATAGACACAGATAATTATTTAAACATTTTATTTCGTTCATTTTGGTTTTAAATGCTACTTAATAGTTAATTATAGATAAGGTGTTGCTTAGATTATCTCGTGTATGTGGGCGTGTGTGTGTGTGTGTGTGTGTGTGTGTGTGTGTATGTATGTATGTATGTGTTTGTGTGTGTATGAAATGTACATTCTCTTCATCGTAAATGTGTTATCTATGAAAGGGGAAGAAATTTGTTTTTTTATCATCGTCATCATCATATCGGACTTTAGAAGTCCATTACTGAACATAGGCCTCCCCAAAAGAGCACCATGAAGAGCAATTTTGTGCCACCTTCATCAACAACTTCCTGCGATGGGTACAATGTCGTCAGTCCATCATGTGGGGAGGTCTCCCTACATTTCGCTTGCTTGTTCGTGGTTGCCATTCGAGAACTTTTATTGCCCACCGGTTGTCGGTTCTGCAAACTATATGGCCTGCCCATTGCCACTTCAACTTGCAAACTCTGAGAGCTATGTCGATAACCTTGGTTCTTCTATGAATTTCCTCATTTCGATTCTATGACGTAGTAAAACACCAAGCATAGCTCTCTTCATTGCACGCTGCGTGACTTTGAGCTTATGTATGAGAGCAATAGTTAGTGACCACGTCTCAGTACTGTATGTCATCACTAGCAACACGTACTGATTATAAACTTTCGTCTTGAGGCTCTGCGATAACTACGACGAGAAGATATGGCGCAATTTTCCAAACGCTGCCCATCCGCGTTGGATTCGTCGGTTGACCTCTTTGCCGAAGTTGGATCTTCCCAGTTGGATCGTCTGACCCAAGTAGACATAGTGAGCTTCGATAATATCGTTCCAACTTATGTTGGGAACGATATTATGCCTGATAACATATATATTATATCCGGCATGGGTGCGACATGGGCATTTGACATGATGATGTTCTTACCCATGTTCATTTTTAGACCCACCTGTTGGGAAACAATATTGAGGTCACTGAGCATTGTGCTTAGGCTTCCAGGGTTTCTGCCATCGGCAAATCGAAGGTGAGTGATGCATTCGCCATTGATGTTTATACCATATCCTTTCCAGTCCGGAAGCTTGAATATATCTTCCAGTGTAGAGGTGAACAGTTTCCGAGAAATAACTTCTCCCTGTCTCACCCCTATTTGCAATTCGATAGAAATCGTGCTCTGATATTGGAGATGGACAGTCATATTGGCCTTGCTGTACAAAAACTTCAACACTTCGATGTATCGGTATTCAATCTGGCACCGCTGTAATGACTGTAGCACTTTCCAGGTCTCGATTGAATCAAAGGCTTTCTCGTAGTCCACAAAAGCTAGACATAGTGGCCGATTATACTCTTCGGTCTTCTGTATAATTTGCCGGAGCGTATGGATGTGGTCTACGGTGCTAAAGCCTTTCCGGAATCCAGCTTGTTCGGGAGGTTGAAAGTCATCAAACCTACGAGCGAGACGGTTTGTAACTACTTTCGAAAACAGCTTATAGCCGTGGCTCATCAGCGCAATGGGCCTATAATTCTACAAAAGGGTGTTATCACATTTCTTAAAGAACAACACCAGTACGCTCTTGTGCCTCGCCTCTGGCTTGGCACAAGATCGTACAGCTTTGGAGTTAAACTTACCCTTGTTCATTTTACTCGTAAGACCCACCTGTTGGGAAACAATACTTAGATCACTAAGCATTGTGCTTAGGTCTTCCAGGGTTTCTGCCATGATGACTATATCATCAGCAAATCGAAGGTGAGTGATGCATTCGCCATTGAAGTTAACACCATATCTGTTCCAGTTCAGAAGTTTGAATATATTTTCCAGTGCAGAGGTGAACAGTTTGGAGAAATAACGTCTCCCTGTCTCATCCCTTTCTGCTCCGGTTTTGGAGACGGACAGTCAGTTTTTTATTATTACTAGTACCAAATGTTACTTTGACTATTAATACTCGTAGTACATATACCAAATGTTACTTGATTGATCTCTTGGTAAAGCTAAAAAATAAGAACACGAAAGTAAATCATATTTTAATTACATTTCAGCCTTTCCTTTATTTGCACACACTAATAATATTTCTTTCAAGGCCAGAATAAAGAAAAATTCAAAAAACCCGTAAAACTAAAAAAAAAACGGTTTTTAAAATTGAAAACTCGAAAAACCCGGGTTTTTAAACTACCCGAGTTTTGCATGCCCTAGTTTGACCATGATCTCACCTGATGGAAAGCGATGATGTGGTCGAAACTGTAACACACTTGCCTAGTGGATACCTATTCACTCTTGACTTGAACACACCAGGGTTATATTTTACCGGAAACACTGACGAGGGCAGGGCATTCCACTCCTTAGAAGTTCTTATAATAAATGAAGAAGCGTAACGCTTCGTTCTTGTGCGAGGTATTTCAACCATAAAAGAATGGCGCTTTGCCGATCGTCTAGTCGTACGGTACTGGAAAGGTGATGGGAGAATAAGATTGTGCAGTCCTTGTGCACACTCTCCTTAATGCAATCTGTAGAATACCGACAGGCTTGCGACCTCACGTCGATACGCCAGACTTTGAAGCTTACTCTTTACCAAAGTGTAATCTCCAATGAGCCTCATAGCACGTCTCTCAATTGAATCCAAAGCCTCGAGCCGATACTTGGCAGAATCGTCCCAGAGGTGGCAGCAGTACTCCATGTGCTGCTGCCCATTTCCCATTAGCTGGTTCTCGCAGCACTCTCACCATGAGAAGTGGTGAGAGTGCCAAACTATCTGCCTACCATGGATAGGTACTTATAGCTTAAGAATGGTACCTACTAAAACTTGAAAGAATAAGAACAGAAAAATGTGGTATTATAGTCATTTATATTTTTCAAAACTCTATGGCTTACTAAATCATTGGAAAACATTATTTTTCACTCATATATATTTACTTGAAGTTTTTACTTTACTACTTGGTTTTTTCCGCTATTCTATTGCATAAACTGTTATGTTGCTCATGTCGTAGTAACATAGATATTAAATTGTAAAAGGCCCTCATGAGACAGCCTTTGACCTAGTGAGAGGACCACCAGTAATTCCTTTCCTGTTATGTGTATTGTGTACATTATTATACAATAAGTAGTATTATTATATTATTATTATTATTATAAAATAGGCAAAATAATATCGCACTAAAAATTAAGTAAAGTTTGATTATTTTTGACGTGGATGCGTCAATGAATTTGGTTCCATAGGGAGGCAATCTAAAAGACTGATGATAACAAAATTGGGGGATACTGTTTGGATCTGCAGCTCCATATCTATCATCGATATCCAAAATTTAATTACATGACTTGATAGCTAGCGGATCCAAGAATTAATTAGAGTCACCTCCACTTATCACTACTTCCTGGGACAACATGTATAGGTAACTAAATAAGGCTTATACAGGTGGCCCGTGGTCCTGATCATCGATCGTACCTATAAAAAAGCACATAAAAGTATATGTCAGTACGTATATTTTGAAAGAACGGGGACAGAATCTTATGCAATTCACTACAAAGTTCGAAAGTAGGCAGTCAGAGTTACTGATTATAATCAACGACATACCTTGTCGTAAAACACATGTTTAATTTGATGTCCTTGTCATTACATAATTTACATACCAAAATGGTTCAGAGACCTGCACTGATCTACTTATGACACTAACACAAGGCTTACACTCGACAATTCTGTTTAAATCGATAACAGATTAATCTTCGAAGATTAATCGGTTTATTTTCAGAGGATCAAATCGTCACAACACTATTTTCAAAAATGAATCAAATTTGAAACAATAATTATTGGCATGAAAACCGTAAAGCCTTAACCTTATATACTCTAGTTACTCTATGCACGCAATCCAGCGAGGAGGAAACTGACACTGACAGATAGAAAAGAGACCGCGCTCTATAGGTGCGTTCACGGAAATAAGCAGTATACTTATAGCCATTGCTCCTATTAAAGAAAGGGCAGATTAGGTACCAACTACTCAGCGTGGACCGCATATTTTAGGTGCAACGCACACAATAAGAGACCGCGCTCTATAGGTGCGTTCACGGAAATAAGCAGTATACTTATAGCCATTGCTCCTATTAAAGAAAGGGCAGATTAGGTACCAACTACTCAGCGTGGACCGCATATTTTAGGTGCAACGCACACAATTGGCCTCAGTCGTAATCGGAGTTGCGTTGGTGTAACACGTGCGTGTTCTTTACCAAATATTATTCGGAATTCGCAGCAAAAATGCATTCCTGGTCTTTTATAAGGTTCACAAATCAAAATATAAGCTCAAAAACCAAAAATAAGTTCGTGGAACTTATTTTTGGTTTTTGAGCTTTAAATCATTACTTTTCACTTGTAAGATTTTTATATCATAATTTTCTTTAAAATTCTACAGATTGATATTGTTTGTAAATCGCCATTTGCAGAAAGGGACAGAAATATACGATTCGTAAGAGTGCGACAAGACAAGCGTCGTATAAAAGTACGCTAAGTATCCGTGATCAGTGGCCCAATTCCATAACTTGGCTACAATCGGATTATCACTTTTTTCATAACAAATTCGACTCTATCGCAAGGCATTAGTGGTTGCGATACTGAGACTTCGATTGAAGCCAAGTTCTGGAATCGGGCTGCCGATCACTTTGTACCGTAAGGAAGAAAAATTAAATTTTTGTCTACTCTACACCCACTGATATGTTAATTGTTATTAATAGGTTTCCATAAGACGAACTGTGGAAACATAAGTGGCTACAAGTTGTCAGAAGACAGAGGGAAGAGCACTGCAGTGCGATTACGTAATGTTGATCATGACGGTTTCAAGCCGTCAAATTCAATAATGCTTTGCGATAGAGTCAATTTTGCTATGAAAAAAGTGTCAATTTGATTGAAGTCAAGTTCTGTGGTTGGGCCCCTGTGGCCCAATTCCATAACTTGGCTACAATCGGATTATCACTTTTTTCATAGCAAATTCGACTCTATCGCAAGGCATTAGTGGTTGCGATACTGAGAATTCGATTGAAGCCAAGTTATGGAATCGGGCTGCAGATCTCTATGGATAGGCTCTGCCGTACTTTCGTTTGTTCCGATTCAAAGCGCCCCACTGAGCGTACAATAGTACAAAAAAAAGTAAATACGTTAACTACTTACGTACGTAGTAAAAACGTTAGCTCGTGGACTCTCACCACTGCCAACAGCGCCAAAATGGCGATAATCAAATGCGCTAATTGCGACGTTTGTCAATAGTCTGTCTAAAGTACTAGTAATATGCAGTTGTCTATGAAGAAGAGCCAGATTGGCTACCCAACAATAACAGTTGATTATGTTCAATACACTTCAAATCAGAAGAATGTATACAACTCACAAAGGATATAGGAAGATATTAAAAAGCGCAGATCTATATTTTTGGGTAGGTGATATGTACTTACCTATATTAAAGAGCATATTACCTTACATACATAAACTGCCGCGAATTTGAAAAAATTGACGATTTCTTGGCCATTAATGAAACTAGTCGTGTCAATCGACAGGAAAAAATATAATAAACATAAAGTGTATTAAAAACTGCATAAGTGATATATTTTCTGAGACATTTGGTTATAAAAATATTTTTTCGTCTTTTACATGCATTAGGAAAATAAAGTTGCAATATTGTTTTTCAGTCTTGGTCATGGAGGGATGAGGGGGTTTGATGAAATTAATGTCACAAACAACTAATCTAACTTGCGCCATCCCATAATTGCACGACAAATTAATATTGTCGTGAAGTTGGACGAAAAATAAACCCAAATATGTCTTAAAGTATATCACGTTTTTTTCATAGAACACTTTTGTTTCTTATAATTCCCTATAGATAGACACTAAATTCATTTACGGCCAAAAAAACAAGTTTTTTTTCAAATGTTCATCACAGTATTATCAGCGGTCCAAGCGTGATAGAGTAATATATAAATAAACTTTCGTAAATGGTATTATTGGACGATAAAATGTTAAAATGATGTTACTCACGCACACACTAACAGCGGATATGTATTAGTTTGTAGTATTATTTATTCTGTAGTATTACTTTCTGTGGTACCCACTACAAAAAAATACGAAACTTAGTAAACAGTCATTTTTTACATTGGTGATTAAAACCGCGGTAGAACCTAATATTATTTTATTTCATTGAAATTTATTTGCTGACGGTTCCTTACACTACTTTTTGTTTACGGACTAAGACGAACTTACCCGATACCCGAATCGTATTTGGTTCGAGAATTAATGTTGTTATCTCCTTTACGCTCCTATCTGCGTATGTCTCTTTATCTTTGTTGTTGGTGCATAATGTGTACGACAGTGCAAATTTAGCTGTGTGGATGTGTTTTCCTGTAGTTGTATCTAATCCGGGTGTAGTTTATATGAAGTTCTAGGTTGCCCCGTCCTCCTTTGTTTAATAGGGTCGATGCCAAATACTTACAATTCACACAGTACCCTGACATATTCTGAAAGTTTTTATTATTTTTATGACAGAAAATGTTCTTGGGTAGTGTTATGTGCAATGAATCAATCGTTTCTTTTTGTGATGACAAAAATACCGTAAAACAGATCATAAAATACCCTCATTATTATCATGCCCAAAATATTTCCCTGCGAGTGCACTTTTACTATAAGGGCCTTGATATAGAGGGGCTCACGGCTGAGTCGCTGGATGATAAAATGTATGGCAGCTGACCGCGCGCCCAAGGTGCTTTTTATATCATGTCCTTAAAGGCGCCATTCATTTTAATCTCTACATTGCCCAGGAGCCCAATTCTCGTGCAAATAGAGACATATAGGATTCGAGATTATCTCTCATCTTAAATCTCTACGAAAAATGTCGACAGGATCAAAAAATCGCCTGATTATAGATATTTTAGTCATATACTTATTTGTAGACATCTGTAAATACGTTCCGTTTTCTCGACTGTGTTGACCTATAATCTAGAAATATCAAAATTGCGGCAAAAATAATAGCAGATGATAATATTCATGAATACTAGATACATTTTATACATAATTGCATCAATTTGTTTTCAGACTAAGAATTTAATTTTCAAATTCTATCCTTAAACTCGGAAAAGACTAAAAGTACTCGCGTGAAAAGAAATGTGTTTTCTACAATGTCGTCTACAATTTTAATATGTTTAATACATGGCATGGGATCTTGCTTGTTTGTTTGTTGTGGTTTGTTTGTTGTGAGATATTTATTGTTTTATACACGTAAAAAATATGGAAAAGTTATCCTTCTTCGGCGCAGAAGCTAAGATTAATAACTTTAATAGAGGCGGACGAGGAGCTGTGTCAAGGAAAGTTTTCGACCTTTAGTAAAACAGTAGCTGAGGCAAGATGGAGTTTCATAGCTCAAGAGCCCACAGTATACCCGGTTAAATTAAAATACTGTGTTAATCTTCTTCTTGAGGCTATGATATTTTAAGGTTTTTCGTTGGCGACACTGCCAACAAGTAACACGCTGTAAAAGTTTGCTCCTAATAAATAAATAAATAAAGTGGTAAAAAGTGAACTATTCAATAAAACTTTGTGTTGTACACTGAAAAAAAGGTATAGTGAAAAATGTGAAGTGGTTGTTTTTATGATTTGCAATCATATAAATACTATTTTCAACCAAAAACAGTTAAACGATTCAAAAATCCGTTACAAACTTTGAACTCCGCATGAACCTTTTGCATGAACGTAGACTCGTCGCTACGCGTGTGGTATTAAGCGCTTGAATCGCTGCAGAGAAATCTGAGTCTTATACGGACCGCTACACTAACACAAAAACACTTGAAAATATATTAACTGCATGAAAACTTTGTGTTTGCATGTAATAATATTTTCTGCGTATTAATCTACTAAGACAAATAAATGCGTACACGCTAAAATGTAATTATCAACAAGAAAAAAAATATCTTAGAAGTGCGACGGTTGTCCTCAAAAAATTACAAACAGAGATTATATGATATGCTCTGCATGCAACCGCACGTATGATCTTATTTGTGCAAACGTATCATATCCTCGATTTGTATTAATGGAAAAAGAAAAAAAGGTTGCTTGGAAATGTACCCCTTGTATTGTAAAAAAACCAAAAGGAAATAACTCAAATGCCCCAGTTGGTAACCACAATATCATCCGATTGGACTTAAATAAAAATTAAAATGAGAATGCAAAGATAAAAAAATTTAAAACACGACGTACACTATCATTGGAAAACTTATCCATGTCCAGCGCTATGCTGTCAAGTAACACCATCGATGAGAGCTTCGAGGATGCGACTTTTTTTCTAGTACTGATGAAATCCTGGATGTGACCAAAAACGAAAATAAAGATTCTGAACTTGAACAACTAGACGAAATGACGAATAAGTTTAAGAGGGCCGAAGAAAAAATTAATAAACTACAAGTACTAAATAAAGACTTAAAACGACAGATTAATAATGGAATAAATAGTAAAGTGAAGAATCATCAAGACAAAGAAAAATTGACATCCTCGGTTATTGAAATCAACATAACACAGGAACAAAGCTCTACACAAAGAATTTCAGCTGCACAAAATCAAACCAAATAAATGTTACAGAGCCAAGTACAAGCCAGAAAAATAATGTACCAACATTATGTCAAGATAAGGTCAAAACTAGAAACCAAAAAATATGCCTATATGCCGAAACTGGTTGCCTTGCAAACCAAGTGAAGAACACAGATCAAGTAGTTATACCACCTAAATCATCAAAAAGAGATGCTTGTCGTTCACACTCACTTAGCATAACGCCAGTAGTTAAAACTTCTGAATCATTTAAAACCAATGGTTGCGTAAGGAAACCGAAAATTCACATAATAGGCGACCAAAGTGGTCGAGACTTAGCATCGCTTCTCATTAAAATTCGATGTAAATATAGAAACGCGAAAGATTATAATATTTCTAGCTATATTTATCCTGATGCTTCAACCGATTATTTTTCTAAACAGCGGAATTAAAGAAAATGACCTACAAGAAGATGATTGGCTAATTTTATCAGTAGGGTTCAATGACTTGAACCCAACACGCTTTTTTATTGAAATATGTGCAATCTTAAAAAATACAACACAACCGCAAATAATTGTAACTGGCGTTGAAAACAACATTCACCTTAATGAAGACAAACTAAACCAAGGACTTAAAACCATTATAAGTAACTCAAAAAATTGCTTCCTTGCCACATCAAATGATCTGAAATCAAAAAAATACGCACATAAACTTGTCAATAATATAATCAATACGGAAGACTATAAATCTTCATATTTAGGCAAAAACATTGCAAAAATTATCATGAAAAATCAACAAACTAGCCTAACACCAGGAACAATACCGTATTTGTTTCATAAAATGAACCTAGCAAACAAAAAATTAACACAAACAAAAACTAAATTTACATCTCTGAACTGCACCTTCCAAAATACTGACCGTACCCCAAATAGCATCCTAAAACCAGGAACAATACCCTTCTATTTTCAGCAAATAACAAACAATACACCAAAGAAAAACGAACAGGAAAATTTTTCGTAAGTTTTATCAATAAAAGTATCGCTCAAGCGTTAAATCTCAAGCGTAAACCATATCGTCAAACGATAACTCTAGCGTCACTTAGTCATACGTCTTTTGTAGATGGTTTGAGCTTCGCAACGATCGAAATAGAAGGCCATACTTACAAACAAATACCACTCCTGATAGTCGAAAATCTTTGCGCTGACGTCATAATTGGACATGAATTATTGAAAAACGTCTATTGAAATGAAATTTGGAGGCAGTCAAGAGCCCCTTAAAATATGCAACGTACTAGCTGCTGGCGTACTACCTGCGTCCATATTCCATAACTTGTCTCCAGATATCAAACCACTACTATAAAATCAAGACGATACAACACATCTGATGAAACTTTTATTAAAGAGGAAGTAGAGAAGCTTCTCAAAGATGGCGTTATAGAGCCCAGTATATCTCCATGGAGGGCACAGGTCCTAGTTGCTGGAGGAGGGCAACATCGTAAACGGATGGTCATAGATTATTCATTAACGATTAACAAATTTACTCAACTGGATGCATACCCTCTGCCAAATATCGAATCGATTGTATCTAAAGTGGCAAAACACCGATTTTTCAGCCAAATCGACCTCAAAAGCGCTTACCATCAAGTGTCAATCCTTGCGAGCGAAAAAATATACACAGCTTTTGAGGCTTGCGGAAATTTATATCAATTTTCACGAATACCATTTGGTGTTACTAACGAAGTCGCTGCTTTTCAGAGAACTTTACAATATATCATTTCTAAAGAGAATTTAATCGGGACTTATGCGTATCTCGATGACATTACCGTATGTGGCAAAAATCAAACAGACCATGATAAAAACTTAGAAAAGTTCATGCAGGCAGTACAAAAATATAACCTGACTTTAAACAAAGATAAATGTGTGTTTGGACAAGAATCCATTAACCTTTTAGGATACACAATTGAAAATAACACAATAAGACCAGACGAGGATCGCTTAAGACCATTAATCAAACTGCCTGTACCGACTGACATGCCATCTTTGAAAAGAGCATTAGGAATGTTTGCACACTATTCCAAATGGATAAAGAATTTTTCAGAAAAGATTCATCAACTAACAACTATCACGACATTTCCTATGCACAGTGGCGCCATCGAGTGCTTCGAAACTCTGAAGTCGGATATTGCAAAAGCAGTCCTTACATCCATTCTAGAAGATGTCACATTCACTGTGGAAACAGATGCTTCAGATCATGCTTTAGCTGCAACACTATCACAAAATGGAAGACCTGTGGCGTTTTTTTCACAATCTTTGACAGATCCTGAACGCCGACATCCCTCCATAGAAAAAGAGGCCGCTGCGATAGTAGAGGCGTTACGGAAATGGCATCATTTTCTGCTCGGAAGATACTTCATCCTCATCACGGATCAACAATCAGTGTCATTTATGTTCAGTCAAAATCATACCAGCAAAATAAAAAACGAGAAAATAGAAAGATGGCGTCTTGAACTCTCTTGCTATAAATACGATGTTATATACAGACCTGGTCGAGAGAATACGGTCGCAGACACTTTTTCTCGCGTATGTGCTCTTTCAAATACTAATAGACTGCATGAATTGCATAATGCACTAGGACATCCAGGAATAGTAAAAATGACTCATTGGATTAGAATGAAAAATCTTCCATATACCACTAACGACATAAAAAGTATGATAGAAAGTTGCAGAATATGCGCTGAAATCAAACTTCGTTTTGCAACAACAAAAGGAAATTTAATAAAAGCTTTAAACCCTCTTGAAAGATTGAACATTGATTTCAAAGGCCCTTTACCATCTAATTCACAGAAAAAATACATTTTGACCGTCATAGATGAATTCTCCAGATTTCCTTTCGCATTTCCTTGCAAAGACATGACTACAACTACAGTCATAAAGCACTTAACAGAAATTTTCATGATGTTTGGTACTCCTCAATATATTCATTCGGACAGAGGAACATCATTTATGTCAAATGAACTACGAAATTTCCTTGTTCCATTAGGTGTAGCATGCAGTAGAACAACGACGTATAATCCACAGTGTAATGGGCAAGTGGAACGACTGAATGGAACTTTGTGGAAGACGATACAACTGATTTTACGATCCAAGAACATGCCAATCACTGAGTGGGAACAAGTTCTACCTGTAGCATTACATTCCATCCGGTCTTTATTGTGCACCAGCACGAATGCTACACCACATGAACGGATGTTCAATCATTCGCGGCGTTCTCCAACTGGAGAATCTGTACCATCTTGGCTTTTGACTCCAGGGCCTGTATTAATAAAAAAACATGTCCGGAATTCAAAGTTTGACACTCTAGTGGAAGAAGCGGAGCTCATAGAAGCGAATCCACTTTACTCCCACATAAGGCTCCAAAACGGAAGGGAAACTACCGTATCCAACCGACACTTGGCACCTTTGCCAGATGAAGATCATTTCGAAGATGCCACTGACGATAACGGTGAGCCAGCAACAGAGGAACGCGCTGGTGAACCTAACGGACCTACGTCCGTAGCTCGAGAGGATAATTTAGAGGTAGTAGCACCCGATCCGGCTCCACGTCGATCGTCACGTGAAAAACGGACCCCCGTATACTTGCGAGACTATGTCACAGACACAGATAAGAGGGGGTGAATGTAGTGTAAACTCTTTATAAACTTTCTACTATACCTACTAGACTGTATTGTTTATATTTTGACAATGTCAATTATTGTCTGTGTAATTAAATGTTGAGTTCTAAGTTGAATAAAGCTACAATTCTAATGTAATCATTCTTTATTATGCAACAACAATATAGTCTGCAATATTTCAGAAGCTATTGTTTTTTGACAAATGAAGTCAAAGTTCGTCCTAAATTCTTTTTTAGAGAGATACGAGACTATGGACAGGACAATACTGAAAAATTTCAAAATTACCTCAAAAGTCTATCATTTAATGAAGTCTATGAAAGTACAGACTTAAATACAGCATTCGCACTGTTTCATGACTTTTTTACCCTGTTATATAAAATGTGCTTTCCGATTGTTAGGGTACGATCAACAATGCTAAAAGACTCAAATGGATCACAAAAGGTATAAAAATATCATGTGCTACAAAAAAATAATGAGATATGATTACTATAAAGTGCTTACAGAAAATATGCAAACTGTCTCAAAAAAACTATGCGCCTATCACAGAATAATCATAATAAGCATATTATATATAAATCAAACAATAAATGTAAAGCTACATGGGACATAATAAAAAGTAGAGAAAGTTTTAATGTGCATAGAAACATTGATAAAATTAAAATCAATGACATATATAATGAAGACCCAACAGAAATAGCAAATATATTTAATAACAACTTTATAAACACAACTAATACTAATAACATAAATAGACATACTGCTCCTTCGGAATATAATAGAACAATTGATAAAAACACTTCAAGCATTTTCTTGAAACCTAATGTGTAGGTTTCAAGAAAATGCTTGAAAAGTTTCTCACGAGGTAAAAAAATATATAAACTCCCTCAATAATACCAAATCCGTGGAATACGATGAAATAACAACAAATATAGTAAAAATTTGTAGCGATGAATGTTCTGGAATTATAAGTCACCTCATAAATTTATCCTTTGAGCAACGAAGTTTTCCTGATGCTTTAAAGCTTTCAATTGTAATACCTTTGTACGAAAAAGATGACAAATTAAATATAAATAACTACAGACCTATTACATTAATACCAATTCTATCTAAAATATTTGAAAAAGCTATGCATCACAGGCTATATAGTTTTATATTGAAACACAACATCATTAAAACATAACAAAACGGTTTCCAAAAACATAAATCAACTACTCTGGCTAGTTTCCTCTTGGTTAAAAGTATTACAGAATACATAAATGAAAAAACTCCACTGTCAGTTATTTACTTCGATATGAGTAAGGCCTTTGATTTTGTTTCCGCCGGCCCCTAATGCTTTTGTTTAGTCCTGCTGAAGGTAGAAACCATACAATAAATTCCTATATACTTCCTACAGTTGGGTTTTCAAACAACACGATATTGCTTTCGTAAGCTACAAATATAAGTTAGCCCTTTTATTTAGATTTATAACAATTAAAACAAACGTTTTATATGTAAGCAAATATAATTAATTCATATAATAAAAGACGTAAAATCATGTTCTATGAAATTGCACGCACAAAAAGTAGTACCTACCTAGGTAGGTTCGTTAGGTTAACATGAATGATAATATGATTCAAATGACCAATATGATAGATTAGAATAAGAACTTGTAATAGAAAAACAACTTTTCTAGCTCCTCTGACCTACACCTGAAGTTACAGGTATTTTCCACACATTTGATTCCTTGCCCAGTCTTTGGAAAACGGTGTAACTTAACACTACCGTTTTCTTTTGCAATGCGGAACACTGCAAGTATTGTTCATGGCAAAGATTCTAGAATTTAGGTAGTATCCATCGACCCTATTAAACAAAGGAGGACGGGGCAACCTAGAACATTTTTTTATTTTTTTATTACGTACTAGGCAATCGTTTGACCACGATCTCACCTGATGGAAAGCGATGATGTGATCGAAGGTGTAGCACGCTTGCCTAGTAGATACCTATTCACTCTTGACTTGAACACACCGGGGTTATAATTTACCGGAAACACTGACGAGGGCAGGGCATTCCACTCCTTTGCAGTTTTTATAATAAATGAAAAAGCATTCATGTAAACTACACCCGGACTAGATACAACTACAGGAAAACACACCCACACAGCTAAATATCCACTGTCGTGCACTTCATGCACCAACAACAAAGATAGAGAGACATACGCAGACAGTAGCGCAAAAGAGATAATAACAATAATTCTCGACCCAAATACGATTCGAGTATCGGGTAAGTTCGTCTTAGTCCGTAAACAAAAGGTAATGTAAGGAACCGTCAGCAAATAAATTTCAATAAAATAAAATTATATTAGCTTCTGCCGCAGTTTTGAACACCAATGTAAAAAAATGACTATTTGTTAAGTTGCGTATTTTTTGTAGTAGGTACCTAATACATATCCGCTGTTTGTGTGTGCTTGAGTAAGAACGTTTGAACATTTTATCGTCCAATAAAACCATTTACGAAAGTTTGTTTAAATGTTACTCAATCACGCTTAGACCCCTGATAAAACTATGATGAACATTTGATAAAAAAACTCGATTTTTTGGCCGTAAATGAAACTAGTGTCAATCGATAGGGAAAATTATAAGAAACAAAATGTGTTCTATGAAAAAATGAGATATACTTTAAGACATATTTATTTTTAGCCCAAATTCATGACAACATTAATTTGTCGAGCAATTATGGGATGGCGCATGTTAGATTAGTTGTCTGTGACATTAATTTCATCAGAACCCCTCATCCCTCCCTGACTGACTGACTAACTAACACTGAAGACTGTTAGTCTAAAAGACTGAAAAACAATATTGCAACTTTATGTTCCTAACGCATGTAAATGACGAAAAAAAATAATTATACCCAAATATCTCAGAAAATACATCACTTAGGCAGTTTTATACACTTTATGTTTATTCTATTTTTTCCTGTCAATTGACAACATTTCAAATTTTTAACATTACTATTTTTATTTATTTTGTGAAAGAAAATTGAATAATAAGATACACATATTTTTTTCTTTTTTAATCTAAGCTATACTTTCCGAGTAATTAATTGTATATTAATATTCTAAAAGGACGTAACTGCCAGAGTTCGGTGGAATGAACAAGATTACCGAAGCCACATTAAAAAAAAAAACTGTTAAAGTCAGTGGCCCAATTCCATAACTTGGCTACAATCGGATTATCACTTTTTTCATAGCAAATTCGACTCTATCGCAAGGCATTAGTGGTTGCGATACTGAGAATTCGATTGAAGCCAAGTTAAGGAATCGGGCTGCAGGCTCTATAGTAGATTTTTTTTCTTTACTGGCACATGTATTTTATTATTCCACCGAACTCTGCTTAGCTGAGAGTTATTACTTAATATTTATGTAGTTACTGCACTAAATATTATGGAAAAATAAGAATAATGATCAGGGTCGCAATATATCGAATGGTTTTCAAATTTCATTGCCCTATTATATTTGAAAACTTGTCAATCGACACGACTAGTTTCATTAACGGCCAAGAAATCGACAATTTTTTCAAATTTGTGTGTGTTTAGTTAAGCCAATAAGGTAATATGCTCTTTAATATAGGTAAGTACATATTACCTACCCAAAAATATGGACCTCCGCTTTTTAATATCTTCCTATATCCGTTTTGAGTTGTATACATATCTTCTGATTTGAAGTGTATTGAACATAATCAACTGTTATTGTTGGATAGCCAATCTGACTCTTCCCCATAGACAACTGCATATTACTAGTACTCTAGACATACTATTGACGAACGTCGCAATTAGCGCATTTGATTATCGCCATTTTGGCGCTGTTGGCGCTGATAGCAGTACTTTGGCAGTAGTGAGCGTCGACGGAACTAACATATTTATTAACAGCGCCAAAATGGCGATAATCAAATGCGCTAATTGGCGCATTTGATTATCGCCATTTTGGCGCTGTTGGCGCTGATAGCAGTACTTTGGCAGTAGTGAGCGTCGACGGAACTAACATATTTATTAACAGCGCCAAAATGGCGATAATCAAATGCGCTAATTGGCGCATTTGATTATCGCCATTTTGGCGCTGTTGGCGCTGATAGCAGTACTTTGGCAGTAGTGAGCGTCGACGGAACTAACATATTTACTACGTACGTAAGTAGTTAACGTATTTACTTTTTTTTGTACCATTGTACGCTCAGTGGGGCGCTTTGAATCGGCACAAACTATATACGTACCCTATATATGCCGTACTATATACTATAGTACGTCGCACTCTTACGAATCGTATATTTCGGTCCCATTCTGCAAGTGGCGATTTACAAACAATATCAATCAGTAGAATTTTAAAGAAAATTATGATTTAAAACTCTTACGAGTGAAAAGTAATGCCGTGGAACTTATTTTTGGTTCTTGAGCTATTTGTGCACCATATAAAAGAACAGGAATGCATTTGTGCTGCAAATTCCAAATAATATTTGGTAAAGAACACGCACGTGTTGTCGCGACGTTCTCGCGAAAGTTAACGATGCATGGCAACACCGGAAATGAGCATTCATTAATACCAACCTGAAGTTTATGACATAATTCTTGGTGAGTTAGTACTTCCGACTTTTGAACCACTTTTGTTTTTCTTGTTCAAGATGATAATAGTTTTTGAAATTGAAGATATTTTTATTTTTTTTGAGGCCGTTCTTTATTCAATACTAAAGCAAACACTTAATTTTTTTAATTTTTGTGTTTCTGTCTGTTCGTCTGTCTGTCTGTACCTTGGCAGCGCACCACGCCAAAAATAATCAATGAATTTGAATGAAATTTGGTATGATTTGAGTTCATACTTCGACGTAGGACATTCGATACTTTTCATCCCGAAAAAATGTGTGTTCCTGCAGCATAGGAGTGGAAAATTATTTAAAAGAAAACGTAGCACGCTGTAACTATTGGACGGATGTTGATGCAACTTAGCACAGACATAGTTGATAAGATGGTTGAAAATTATGGATACTTTATGTTCCAAATTAAAATAAATGGTTCCTCCGGAATATGGGTCCAAATTCTGTACATTAAAGATATTGTGTTTCTTTTTTGTTGGAATTTAATCTGTATTCGATAATGAAGCCTAGACTGTATGTTTTTTATTTCTCTCTGTATGTCTATCTGTCTGTATCTTGGCCGTGCATGCCTTGGTAAGATTCATACTACTGGTTCATACTACGAGGTAGGACATAGGATACTTTACATCCCGAAAAATTAATGGGTTCTCGGAGGATAGTGGATGAAAATTATTTAAAAGAACACGTTTCACGCTGAAACTAATGGACGGGTTTTGATGCAACTTGGCACCGTCTTAAGTTATATGATGGGTTAAAATTGAGGACACGTTTTATACCAAAAAAGTAAAGGGTTTCTGCGGGATATGGGTCCAAAACTATGTTAATATTGAAGTAATAAATAATGTTTTTTTGGATGGTTTTCTCTATATTAGATACTAAAGCCAAAACTGTTTTACTTTTTATTTTTGTCTATCTATCTGTCTGTTTGTCTGTATCTTGACCGCGCATCGCACCAAAACTACTGAATGAATTAAAATGAAACTTGGTATGATTTGAGTTCATAATAATATAAGGGTTTCCGCAAGATAGGAGTTGAAAGTTATTAAAAAGAACACGTATCACGCTGAAACTACTGAACGGTTTTTTTGATGCAAATTGACACAGTCATATATCTACGAGTATAGTACCGTACCGAGTACCGAGTATATACCGGCGAGGTCGGTGTCTGTGTCTTATTGTGTTGAAAGATGGTGAAGATGACGGATTGGGCGAATCTATCGCTGCTAATCTATTCTAATAATTATGGCAAAATAATACAGATGTTTCATAGTGATGGATGACATACACCGTAAGTTTACACGTGGTACTTTACTTTATTTAAAGTAGCCAATACTTCGTTCTGAAAGCTGGATACATAACATTTATATGTATCAAGTATTATTTTTATACATTTCTATATTTACAATAAGTAGTAATCTAACACACGCATATGGTAATGGTAAAAAAAAAATATTTGACGGCTAAACGAAATTTAGTTCTACTAATATTGGACTTTAAGTACTACTTTTAGTTTTTCGAATCCATAAAATATATCTAAAATTTCTTTTATCCCAGAAAAATGACCACCAGTGGCACGTCACAATCATTTTTTCTAAGGCATCGAGTGGTTTCGTATTAAAATTCCTATAAAATCGATTTTTGCTCTTATCGATAAAAAGCTTCAATTTATAGCTTGTTAATAATTCAATCTAAAGGTACACATATGTACTTAAATTATTATGTTTATAAACTAAAAAATAAATAATTACGTAATTAATGAACAAAATTGAAATATTATTAATAAGATTTTATTATAGTGTTTTTATATGAAAACATAGTTGTTTTTTAACCTCTTGTTGATACATCTGTTAAATACATAAATGTAAAAAACTCATTTTTTTATAATTAAGTTTATATCTGTTTATTTATACGGATGAATTTCCTTTGATCGCATATAAATGCTGTAGGAAATCATACGCTTAGAGTTAAATTCCCGTCTTTGGTCGGTCAAAACTTCAACTGGCAAACTGTAGCTATCAATTTGAATCACGCTTTTACCATTTCTGAGAAATCTCAAGTTAGATGGGCCGGAGCACTACTTTCCGTGTCGCAGCGCAGCACCTTTCGAAAGTGTTAACCGCTCTCAATTAATTGATTCTAAGACCGAAGGGCACCCACGCAGCTTTTACAGGTTTTGCCTTACATTTCCGTGAAATTTGAGTTTTGGGAGAAAACGTTTCTACCATTTTAAATCATAACCAAATCCAATAATTAGGTATTTTTTTATTAATCACAGAATAACCTACGTAAGTAGATTTTATTTTTTCTTAATTTTTTTATTTTTTATTTTTCATTTAAACAGTACACAAACTTGAGAAAAAATATCAGTATTAAATCACTAATTAATTCAATTGTTTACAAATTGTGATAAAAATAAAAAGCTACAAACATAGTTTAGTCTGTGATTAATAAAAAGGGACCAGAATTATTGGATTTGGTTATAGTTTAATAAGGTAGAAACTTTTTCTCCCAAAACGCAAATTTATGGCAAAACCTGTAGAAGCCGCGTGTGTGCCCTATCCTCTTAAAAACCTTAGACCACGCAGAGGAGAATTTATAATTAATTTCGGATTGTCAATATCGCTATCACTAATGCCTTGCGATAGAGTCGAAATTGCTATGAAAAAAGTGATAATCCGATTATAACCAAGTTCTGTAATAGGGTCACAGGGCCCCGGGGCCCGACCACATAACTTGGCTTCAATCAGATTGTCACTTTTTTGATAGCAATTTCGACTCTATCGCAAGGCACTAATGAATTTGACGGCTTGAAACCGATATGATCAACATTGCGTAATAGCACTGCAGGGGCCCGACCACATAACTAAGCTTCAATCGGATTGTAAGTATCGATATCACTAATGCCTTGCGATAGAGTCGAAATTGCTATGAAAAAAGTGATAATCCGATTGTAACCAAGTTCTGTAATCGGGCTGCAAGGCCTCGACCTTGCAGCCCGATTACTTGGCTTCAATCATATTGTCACTTTTTTCATAGCAATTTCGACTATTTCAACACACTAATCAGTTTGACGGCTTGAAACCGATATGATCAACATTGCGTAATAGCACTGCAGTATCGGTTTTACGGAAGTCCGGAAGCCATCGATTGCTATGTGATATTCATTATTTATTTTCTTAATCGGTACGTGACAACTATAAATTGCTAACGATCGATTAATAAACGTAAGTGGGGCAAGTCATATTGCGTAATAAATACCATTTAACTAATTAATAATCCCAATAAACAAGTAATGTTGATTGCAATTATAGGTTACAAGTAAGGTCATACGGGCAATACGACTAGTTGCAATCAGATTTTCTCACTAGGATAAAGCAATATTAACTTTAAGATGAGGCATTTAAGTTCTCGTTTTAATAAAAATCTAATTGTAACTATATGATACGGTTGCTGGTATTTTATGGTCGAGAGTTATAATTCTGTTTGTTTGTGGTTTCATCGGTATTTATTTGCTTGATAAAATTCAGTTAAATGCGTGTTGGACACACATAGACTTAGGGTTCCGTAGTCAGGGCTCTAAGCTTCCCAACTGTAAAAACTGCATTGCAATCAGTCCAGTAGTTTTAAGGTTAAACGCCAACAAAGTTGTTTACGTTCTATGATGAGATTGTTTCTTACTCATAGTCATAGACAACTGCAATAAGCAATATACTCACTCAGTGCTCTCTAAAGTTCAGCCAAATCAACGCATCCAGCATGCGATCGGGGTGGCGCGGCGTGGGGTTATTCCATTTTTCCCCACCAGCTTTGTCCCACTAGTGGGGAGAAAGGGAAAAATAAAAAATGTATGGGCTTTCTCCCCTTTATGGAATATATTATTTGTCAGTGGGGAGAAAAGTAATGATCGAAAAAGTATTCTCTTTGTCCCCACTATGAAATCAAAACATATACCTATCATAGTAGTGGGGAGAAAACGAATAACCAAATTTACTATAGTACAATGTCCCACTAGACTTAATATGAAGCAAATTTTATTTTCAGTAAGAGCAATTATGGAGATATCAAGGATTGCGTAGTGGGGAGAAAGGGAATAACCCGCGGCGTGCACGATAGTGATCAGTTACCGCAATTGTACTAGTAACGACGTGTTTAAACCAAATGCCGTGGTGGACCGTTTGAATTTAGCCTCAGAAGCCGTGTCCGATTGGAGCGATGCTAACCTGGTTAAGTTTAATGCTACTAAAACGCAGGCGAGTTTGTTCTCTGCTAAAAAGAGTCCTCTTAACCGATCTCCATCTTTCCGTAGTGTAACAATACCATTAGACGACCATCTGGAGCTTTTGGGTATCGAACTCACATCGAACCTGAATTTTAGGTCTTACATTGAATCCAAATATATTAGAAGTCTGTGGTTTGGCAAAAATATGTTTAGAGACTGAGACTGTGGTTTAAATTGCACCAATGTGCGCTATGAACGAAACACGTGAAGATGCAATAACGAAACGAAAAACTGCGTTCAAAAAATAATTTCGTTACGTTTGCGCATGCTCCATTGGTAGTCATTCTGTGACGTATAACTTCGTTGAACTCGTTCACATATCACTGTCTCGTTTTATATGGTAGGAAAAGAAAGGGATTGATAGAGAGCCGGTTGATGTTTTCGTGTCAGCCTTGTGCCCATTTACGAGGAGTAGGTAAAATCCGCCATCTTGAGAGTGAATTCAAGAATGTGAGGACTTTTATCGAAATAAAGTGAATATATTTTGTGATTTTAATATTAAACGGGCGGATTTTTGGGCAGCGTGCGTCATTGTACCGCTCGCCCGAACCCGTGGCATCGTTACAACGAGTTCGCGCGCCGTTAATCAGCTGAAACTACGAATTCCTTCATAGTGTTTATGTGACAGGCGGGAGAAGACACCGTAAGCTTTCTAATAGTTTTTGGCGTGTCTATTTCCGTTTTCCATCTCAAAGAACGTTAGCATATACGTGAAAGTGAATCAGGTACCCGTAAAGTAAAACAGCCGCGGTTCTAGGGCTCTGAAATGTTTTTTTCTGGTTGAAAATGCGGTTAGATGGGCGTTGTTGTTCCGCGTGCGGTGGTGCTGTGGAGTCCTGGTGAGCGCCGGGGCCGGTCGGACGGGCTAAGCGCGCGGCCGCCGCGGAGGATGCGAACGGCGCGGGCCGGCTAGCGAGGTGTTAAAGTGTTCGAACTAGTGATCTGGTGAAAATGTCGACAACTATGCGTCCGACCCTTCAGACTGTCCCGGAGTCTTTGCCGGCGGACCATGTGACGTCACCGGCGCCGGCGCCCGTGGCAACCACCGCGGTCACCGCCCCCACGCAGCCAAGGCATCCCAGACCCATTTTCAAGGTAAGTCAACTTCTGTTTGCTTTATGATTCCCTGGTCATTCATTGCGGTGACAACATAATAACCTTTACACAATTTTTCATTATACTACAAGGAAACCACTAAAAATATACCTATCTTCCTAGTTACAGCTTTGTACATGTGGAAAACAACATTTGTAATTTAATACAATATTAAAAGACATTGCAACTAATAAGTAACATTGGATGTAATTAAAACTTAGGTACTATTGATCAGGTTTCTATGAGGATTAAAAAAACAAATACAGAATACTATTGGAAAAATAACACAAACTGAAGTTTGCACAGACCTGCCACAAACATATCAGATTTTATTACAAAACGGCTTGATAAGCATAGTTTAAGTTATGAAACATCATATCAGTTTAATCTCTCGATTGCCTCGTAACAGAGTTATAATAACAATGGTGCAAATGTGGCTTGCAATGCCAGCCTAGATGTGCTAGAAAGTTGTGGGCAACGTACCATGTCCACTAAATCCACTAAACTCACAAATTAATTCTATAACTGTGAGATTTTTCAATTGGAACATGTGGATAGTAAACTTTTTTATTTTAATGCAGCTGTGAGACTCACAGTCTTCATGTAAAGTGTTGGGACCACTGTACAAGCTAGCCGTTGATTTTAGGGAAGAAGAGCGGGGAGGTGACTTTTTTATTATTAACCCTCCCTGAGAGTTTGACTCGTGCTTTGTGGTCACCATCTACCTAACCAACCTGGGGGTGCCCTAAGGGGGAAGTGTCCTATAATTGTGTGTACAATACTTCGACAATTGCAGCTTCACGAGTCATGGTATTATTCACCATTGCTCTCAATTGCAATCACATGGACGCTCACATACGCGTGATGAATGTTGTGTAAAATATAAATCTAAAAATCACTTCATTGAAAATTCCATATGCCAAAAAAAAATACCCGAGATATATTGTAAGAAAAATTATAAATTTTCAAAATTGTATCCTAAAGTTGATACTTTACCAGAAGACTTCTTATAATATAAGCTATATATAATATAAAAGCAAAGCTCTATTATAAAAACAAAAGTAACTCTTTCTATCTGTCTGTCTGTTTATTATCTTTTCACAACTAAAATGTTAAACCAATCTTGATGAAATTTGACAAGGAAATATTGAGCATCATCAAGAGTACATAAGCTATTATTTAATTTTACTCTGGGAAAATGACCATGCGAGCATAGCCGCAGGATGCAGCTAGTAAATACATATATGTCCAGTTATTAGCATTGTTCCATAGTGGACGAAAGGGCTTATCAATGTGTGATAGAATGAGTCATAAGCTAATTTGTTATACCATTATCCTGTTAGACAGTTACATAAAAATGTGCTTTTGTTTTAAATTGGTACTAGTTTGGTAGATGTGTTCCATTCCGGACACATGGCATCCCTGGAGGACACCCCTGGGGGTGCCACGGGAACTTGAATTCGGACCCATGGCCCCCCAGGTCAATTAGTGCAGTGCTTTTTAATGTATATACCTAACTAATATATGATTTCATTTTTATCTCTAACTTGAAGTGAATGTGACATATACTTGGCAATTTCTGAACAGAGAAATAAAATTAGGTCACGCATTGGAGAAATTGCATTAAATGAATATTAAAATTAGACTACTGAAATTATTTTGTCACTGTTGTCCAACTGTCCAATCACTATTCGATAGGTGGATTCATGGGACCTAGTAAATAGAACCCGTGATACCACTGGTACACCGTTGTATTGATTTGAGGGCCTGGGCGTGCCACGGGTCCGAATTCAAGTTCCCGTGGTTCTCCCAGGGATGTTCTCCAGGGGTGCCTTTGGTCCGGAATGTTGTGTTGTTGTTCTTAATGGCTACTTGTGATTTTTAAAACCATTGCAAGGGTATGAAAAGTTTGACATTAATGAAGTAGCAACAGAAAAAATTAAAAACACCGGAGTGGGAAAGGAACGAAAAGCTGCAAACCAAATTTTGCATTAAATTTAATGTTCGAACTATATTATATTTTTTGATGTACAAATTGCACAAATATATACTTCTCCCATTCGTCACATTAATTTCTATTTTAAAAGCTATAAACATTCTTAAAATATTAGTGTGATGTGTTCAGCATTCTGTCTAACAAGAAGATAACAGGTAATACAATTTTGTTAATTCAACAAATATTTTCATTAATTTCAATAATAATTATGAATTCATTGAATTACCCCAGATAAAGCTGATGATACCTATTACATGGAATTTCCATGTAAAAATAAACATAATTGGTTACCTCCTACCTCAGTCCTTAGACCTATAAGATAAGGCATGAGAGCAGTAGTTCCAAAACAGTCAGAGTGTTGTAACTTTTAAACTTTCGCGATTCAAACACATAGTTAAATATTTAAACGGGACTTAATTGCGCTGAAAACTTAATAATTATTTACCTCAACATTTCGATCAAGTTGCATTGATCGTGGTCACGAGAAGACTGAAGTAGCGGGTGTCAGCGTCGAGAAGGGCGAGCGTTGTCTCCAACTACCCGCATTTGGTTTTGTATATTAAGTTTTCAGCGTGATTAAGTCCCGTTTAAATATTTAACTATGAGTCTAGAGTGTTTTCATTTATTTACTAGCTGTGCCCGCGGCTTTCCCTGCTTGGTAATTTCTGTGGGTTAAAAGTAACCAAGACCAAAAGTACCTATAAAGTACAAAATACCAAATTTAATGCTGCTGCCAAATAGTTTTTTATTGATTGCTTGGCTTCTGATCATCGGATTAAGATAATAACTACCCCAGTTTTTAAGTCAAACGTAAGCTATACATTGATGAAAACCGCAT
Source organism: Alsophila aescularia (assembly GCA_946251855.1). Taxonomy (NCBI): domain Eukaryota; kingdom Metazoa; phylum Arthropoda; class Insecta; order Lepidoptera; family Geometridae; genus Alsophila; species Alsophila aescularia. Next base: position 52,150,615 of record OX276373.1, read on the forward strand.
CACAATCAGTCCAGTTGTTTATACGTGATGAGCAAAGCAACAGACTAACACCAGACAGACACCATTTAAAAAATCTTATTTAAAGTTCCCCAGATCATTTTCTTTAATTATCTTCTTTGTACAGACTTATTTTACTGTCTGCTTCTTTTTATTTTTCCATAACATTAATAGATTAGAGATGTTACAATTATTATTCCTGCCATGAAACATTGTGCAAATTACAAAAAAAAAAAGAAGTATATTAACATAGACAATTCAATAATTATGTTGGAGTGAAATCTGCCCTTTAATTTATTTCAATTTAAATTAAATTAATTTCAATACAAAGTCTTTTAAGGCCAGGCTCCAAGGTTACATTTTCCCACTCCCCACTTCCCTGCCACTTACCCTACACTCTGCCACCCGCTACCCGCAATAAGCACTGAAGTGCCTGCGTAACAAGGATGAATATCGCGAGCGCTATTTGAACACACAATTTAGCTCGGAACTAAATGACGTATGTCTCAAAAGTTATTTATTTTATTGGCAGGCTAATAATTTAGTCAGGTAAATTTCGTCTTAGTCTTACATAATAAACTATATTTTCTTGCTGTGAGATTTATTTTAGAGATAAAACTTAAGCCGTTGAGTAGAAAAATGTAAACATTACCGAAAAAAACGTAATTTTTGATAAGAAAATGTATCGAATTAAATTTTGTTAATCATGTTTTTGTCTTAGTCTTAGAGAGATAAAGATCTCAAAAACATATATGTTAAGTTTTACATTTATCAGGTTTGTGGTTGACCCAGCATATTTATGCAAAAAACCCTTAAAAAGCAGTCTGGTCTTAAATTGAAACTAGAATATTATTTTTAAAAATTATCATCAAATCAAATTCAATAAAAAAAAAACAAAAATTGGCAATTTTTTAAGTTTTTTTTTATTCAAGGTCAAATAGCCGTACCAGATGTTCCGGACCTGACTAAATACCTACGTTGGATACCAACCAATCAGATGTTCTAACCCTAATCACAGAAATAATAATAGTACTATGTACCTAATGTTTCAGTTGTCTGATTGGTTGGTATCCAACATAGGTATTTAGTCTGCATAAGTCTGCAATCAGATGTTCTAACCCTAATCACAGAAATAATAATAGTACTATGTACCTAATTGTAACTTTTAAACTTTCGAGATTCGAACACATAATCGCGCTGAAAACAAGCGCGATTAAGTCCCGTTTAAATATTTAACTATATGTACCTAATGTTTCAGTTGTCTGATTGGTTGGTATCCAACATAGGTATTTAGTCTGCATAAGGCAAAGCAGAATGTCTGTTAACGCTATTTTTCTGTAAAGTGACTTCTCCACAGTAATGACAAAATTAAATATCTATTTAATAAATGAAATAAACTTACTGCCAGCGCTTTACAATTATAATACTATTTTACTAGACAAAACTCTAGTAATATTTAGGTATTACTAGGTTTTGCCCGCGACTCCGTCTGGACAGTTTATCGCGATCAAAAGTGTCCTATTTCCTTCCGCCTTCCCCAGGGTTCAAACTATCTCCACACCAAATTTCATCATGATTGGTTCATGCGTATAGTCGTGAAAAGGTAACAACAGACAGTCACAGACAGATTTACTTTCGCTTTTATAATATACTAGCTGATGCCCGCGGCTTCGCTCGCGTGGTCATTTTAATATATAGCCTATGACACTCACAAATAACGTGGCTTTCTATTGGTAAAATAATTTTCAAAATCGGTTCAGTAGATCCAGAAATTACCCCCTACAAACTCACAAACTTTACCTCTTTATAATATTAAGTATAGAAGTATGGAGTGGCCATGGGTTGAAATATTTCTAAGTTAAACTAATCACCACTCATTGAAATGACCAGGGAATTTGAAATTGTAGATGATCTATGTTTTCAGCTTTCTGTCGATGTGTACGTCAAATTTTGGATGGTTTTTATTGTTATAATGTCCGCGTGCTAAATGTCATATGTCTGTCTATTTATTGTGTTACATTTAAAAATAATTAAAAAAAAGTATGAATTAAGAATGTCTTCTAAATGTCGCATATAAAAATCCGTCTGTTTGCAAAAAGCCAAAGGCAAATTACAAACTGTTTAGAAATGGCGTCGTCAAATATCAGTAGATTATGAGATTTTGGGTTAAAGTGGCCATTTTAACCTAAAATCATGTTAAAAATCTACCTAGTTTTTTTAGACGCAAATCTATCAAACATGCTATTTTTATAAACACACGACGCCGTTTGTAAAATGAGAGTTCTACAAATTGCATGCGACATATATATATTCAAGTATTAAACATATCTAGGTATAATACTAAGAAACACATATTTATTTTATCTTCAAAAATATTCTGAATGATCTGTCAACAAAACAAACCCAGTTCGCTAGGAATTCTGCGTAATTCTGCTTCCTATACATAATATACGTACAAACATGTTTAAACCAACAGGGTGTGCACAAAAGTGGGTGTCACTTCATGCATAAATCATTGTTTGGACCGTTCCACATCTCAGTCTCCCTTGTGTCGGTTTTTATGATGTTTTTTACCCCGTTTACCGTTTTTCGTCGAATATTTTTTCCTGATAAAGTGATAATACCAACTACTTGTTGTATCGTTGCGAATATGAACACTTGTGCAATTATAATTCCGTTATTACAGTAAGTAACCTACTTTTGGTATGTTTTAATATTGTATTTGAGTTTGTTATTATCTTAATTGATGCTAAATTAAATGATAGGTAGTTTCGAATAAGACTTACGTCGGTTTTACTCGATCAATTATTCAATACATTTATTATTGAATACATATTTGTGTATAATAACATTTAACACAATTATAGCAACGTATGAATTGACACGACCTAAGATTTCGTGAACAATTTTCTAAAATAGGCATGGCTGTCGAGTTTTTTTTCTGTCATACCTACCTTGACATACCTAAACAAAAAAGTTATAATTATTAATCGAAAAGCAATCATTGCTTAGGTACGAGAAATATAAAAAAATGTATATTTATAATTAGCTTTGCCCGCATGGTAATTTCTCTGGCGGCATATGATGTGCTAATCCAGGACCTAAAATACCAATACTAAAAATTCCTTCAGCCATCAAATAGTTTTTTATCGTTTCCTCGGCCTCTGTTTATCGGATTGACATAACGTCTGACCCTCATCTATCCAACAGTGAAACTCTCATTTCAATCGGTCCAGTAGTTCGCGCATCACGTAAAAACTACTGGACCGATTGCGAGTTTTCAGTTTTGGATAGCTAAGGGTTTTGACTTAAAAACTGATGTACTTGGTATGTCAATCCGATGAGTAGAAGCAGAGCAATACTAGTTGACGACTGATAGTTTTATGAAATTTGTTAAATTTGGTTTTGGAATAACTCATAGAATCCTTATATCTTAGAAAAATTACCACGTGGTCAAAGCCGCTGGCACAGCTAGTATATAATAATAACTCTGAAAGTCATATGATTGGCTAAAAAGTGCTGTCTTTCCAAAAACATCCAATACAAACCTTAATCAACCATACTCAGCGATGTGTAAAGCTATGTCAACAATGATTATACTTCCTAAGACAGGCTAAGGTCACTTTGTAACTCCGCATTTCAACCATCTTCATCCGTATCACAAAAATACCTAATAAAAATAACCTCCCTGATTCCCATTACGTATTCATTATATTTACGCAGAATTGGCACGGTCATCGCATCTCCCTCAATAGCCAGGACAGGCAAATTGAAAAAATAATCAATAGCCAATAGCTCCCACACACAGACACATGTAGAACCAACCTACTGTACGTATTATGATACGTTTTACGTGACGGATTACGCTTTCTTTCTCGTTACAAGTTTTGGTTGGGTTTTTAGGGACGAGAGGGATTGTAAATAACGGTTTTTATGTTTCCTTCAAATAAGTAGGTCTCTTTATAGATTGCCCTCGTGGCTTTGTGGTTTCAACTGTGAGTGCTTCTGTTACTTATTCGTTGTCATAAAGTTGATGTATATTACGTTATTAGTTACTGTTATTGTATAGTTGTTTTATCATAACTTAGTTGTATTGGTCTAGTTTAGGTCTAGGTACCCTACTATCTATACATAAAAAGTGTGTAATCATTTGTGTGATGAGCAGAAATGTTTGTTTCCGAGTCATTGATGTTATAATATTCGTATATATGTATGTTTATCCGTTATCTAGTACCCATAGTACAGGGTATCCTAGTTTGTGGCTAGTTAATTGGTGTGGAATTGTCCCGAATATATATTTAAACTTTTTGACGACTGATGGAATTTTGATCAAATGTTGATATATTGTTATTTTAGGTCCTGGAATAGTACATAGAGTACTTTTAACCTAAAGAAATGACCACGCGTGCAAAGCCGTGGGTACAGCTAGTAACATATAAGCCATATTCACAATGCCTTCTCACACAATAATCCAAGTAATCCTCTCTATAGATGTTTTCTGAGGCCGATTTTCGGCTCTTCTCATTGAGAGATGTTGAGTCCCTGACCAACATCTCGCAAGACGCATCATCTTATATTCGTTTTAGACGTAAGCCTAAGTGATTGTCGATATTCGGCTTTCCTCATCCAGTCCCTGAAGAAGTCTCGCAAGTCGCATTATCGTCCTATATTTGTCTACGTCTAAATGTAAGCGTCTCTCATTGCCAGCAGTCTTTCAAAAGCCGTACAGCTCTCACTGTCCATCCATCATAACCGACAGCCTGTAAGCAGTAGCGGCAGCGCTTTTGTATCTCTACACTAGTTACAGCAACGAGACTTAATTTGATCTTAAAATTGAGTAGTTCAGGAACTTGTACAATATATCACTTACTACTTTACTTACTTACACATACTTGCATAATACTTGTACAATATTCTATTCTGTGGTTTGTACACCTTGAATAACTATCTTAAAAGATTAAAAAAAACACGCCTGTGCTGATACAAAAATAATATGCCTATAAATTATATATTGTTGAAATGTGCTCATGAAGGCTTTTCTATTTGATACTCATAATGTAATAATTCGCGTTATTTTTTTTAGGCATTTCATTTCGGAGCCATACAGCCGCAATAAAGTTGTTTTAAAAAAAAATAAAAAATGAAGAACTCTTGGGTATGTAAGGATTCTAACGATACCCAAACCGTCTAAATCTGTTCAGGCATGTAAAAGTTATGGTGGAATAAAGAAACTCACATACATACAAACATACATGAATCCTAAAAACATTACACTCCTTTTTTTTGGGCATTCGTGTAAAAATTGACGCGAGCGTAGCGCTTTGAATGCACTCTTAGATGTTTTATGAAAGCTGCTACAGTGATGCAACTACAGCGCTTCTTCAAGCGTCAAAATTGAAGGCGCTCTTTGTCTTCTGCCTACCATTGGCTGACCCAAGGCGCTATCTTTCATCTAATATATGTATTTTTAATAATGCACTCCTTAATTCCAATGCCTCAGTTATGTTATGTCACTGAAGCGTCCGCCACGATGCACGTGTCTAATTTTAACTCGCCCCGGGAAAGTAACATCGGCACGCTGTCCTCTGTTAAACGAAAATATTTATTATAGTCAGCCGCTGCTGGCGGCTCTTAACGCCATTAGTTCTGTCTATGATCGAATCCTGGGGTCGTTGAACTTGTTAGCATAGAATATCTAGTAGTTCTAACTTGGGAAGTGGTTAAGGATATTTTAGGAGCTCCTAGTAAATATGATAACTTATTTTGAGTGAAGCTGTCCTCAGCAAGTTTTTTTTTATTACGGACTGTGTAATCGTTTGACCACGATCTCACCTGATGGAAAGTGATCATGTGGTCGAAGGTGTAGCACGCTTGCCTAGTAGATACCTAAAATACCTATTCACTCTTGACTAATACAATACAATTATTACGGTCATTATTAGCGTTGGCAGTCCTTCCACAATTAATTTCTAAAATTCTTATTAGATGGAACAATAAGAGCTTAACTGTTACCGTTGACTGTTTTGCTTTGACTGAATTGTATTGACTTCATCATCAGCCTATATCTGTTTACTGCTGGACCTAGGCGTGTCCTAATGCACGCCACTGAGCTCGGTCTTCAGCTCTCCTATTCCATTGTCTTCCAGCCGTCGCCCGCAGGTCGTCACTCCACCTGGCCACAGGGCTTCCTACACTACTTTTCCCTAAACGTAAACCCCAACGGTTATCGGTTCTTCGTGAAATTTGACCAGCCTACTGCCACGTTAGCTTGCTTATCCTCAGAGCTACGTCGGTTTTCTTGGCTGACTTACTTTGTCAAAAAATGTTACCTTTAAATAATTATAATGTTAAAGGACCTATGTATCATCAAAATCGTCATCTATACTGCCCAGTACAGCTGATAATGTGAGGTACCTACGTTTGGAAGATAAGAGCATCAAAGAACAGTTCTGTGGTAATAGAACGTGCGAATACTCGTAGTTCTCCTTGGGCTATCTTATCTAAATTTAAGGGTGACCAGAAATACTACTAGATACTCTGTCTTAAAATGAACGACCCTCCACTACTTGATTGTTTCAATGTGCGAGAGGAAATACTTATTGCAACACTTGTGTGCGTGCGACACGTCCTCTCTGTCGTGCGTTCGCGTCATTTATGCACTAGTCCACCAACAGATCCGGCCGTTCGGGTGCGTTTGCATTATTAGTTATTCTGTGATTAAAATGACGACGACCAATTTGTGAGTATTGCGTTTCTTCACCTGCTTTGCGTTCAGGACCTAGTACTACGTTAGTAATGTATATTATTCTGCGTCTCTACGAGGTCCGCGAAGCGTTAGTTCTGATTCAGGACATTGGTAGCACCTTATGTTATAAGTACATGTAGTCTTCGCTATTAAATAGCCAAAGAAAACAGCATAGCCAGCTCTTTCCCGCAAATACCGAGCGTTCAGCGAACATTGGTATTATAATCAATTGTTATCACGACAGAAAGTAAAGTACTCGCGACCTAATCGTGTCTGATTCCAAGACCGTACGCAAGCGAGCCCCATCATTTACCATAAATGCCAAGGACACCCGCGCCGTACGAATTAGTCGGGAAAGTCGTGTCTATGTCGATGGGATAAGATTCAAAATAGTTGAATACTGGTACATACATTTTTATTATTTTCGCGGAAGCCTTGGAAATGAAAGCTTTTGTATTGCATCGAGACGATACAATGTCACCAATGGCGGAGACTTCGTAGCAGTATTTATCTACCATTTTTCGTACTTATTGATGAAATAGATGATGTCCCATATAAACGTGCATTCGTTTTCATTGAAAAAACAAAAGAGGAAATAAACACATGTCTCACACACACAAATCTTGTATCTATAGTTATAATAAAGCAATATGAACGAATAAGTCTGTACAAAGAAGATAATTAAACAAAATATGGTCTGTGGTACTTAAAATAAGCTACTGAACAAGTATATAACTTTTTTTTTAATCGTGACTGTTTGTCTGGGTGTTTGTCCGCGCAGCTCTAAAAACTACTGGACCGATTATGATGGAGTGTACTGTTGGATATCTTTGAAATTAAATCTGGTGTACTTATTATAATCCGATTAGTAGGAGCCGAGCTATCGTTAAAAATGTGTTTGATGGCTGAAGTAAATTAGTTTTAATTTAGAATACTAGTTTTTAAGGTTCGGATATAACACATACTATACGGTACTTTGAACCCAAAGAAATGAATTTCTTCCCCTGCTCACGCGGGTACAGCTAGTTAACTACGAGTATATTATATACGTACAGTTCAAATTTTATGACATTACAAGAAGAAATCAAATAAGATAAATATAAAATAAAAAATATATAAAAAAAGGTTTTATGTGCCGGTCGTATAAATGTTTTTTTTATGTATGCTTTGTCACTTTTAAAGATTTTTTTATTTCATTTATTGAATGAGTTTTCATGAATGATTTTTGAGCTACCTTGAAAGTTTCGGCCGGATAGCTAGTAAGGAAAAGATCGACATTTGAGTTGCAAGATTCCAGTACCGACAGAAATACAAAGATAGATAAGATACATAGATAGATATATACATACATAAAAGTGAAGTTGAATAAAAGCTTTTAAAAAAGAAATCGCGCTAAAAACGAAAGGAAACTTAGAACGCATCTGAGATGAGAAAAGTATTAAATTCAGTTAGGTCTGATGAAATTGCATTGAGTCTTGTTAAGGGCTTGAGAGAAATGCTATTAGTAGGACTGGAGCCTCAATCAGAAGCACTATAGAAATTTCATTCTATTTGTGCCTATGATTGAAGAGCTGAAGACTTCATCTAATTTTTTTTTATCAATCGATCTGTTACAAAGTTTGTTTTAATACAATTGAGATAAGATGAGGTCGTAGTTCTGGTAGTAAATGGCATTCATGCTTTTTAATAAAAGGTTACTGAATCATTTTTGAAAAATGATATTGAAATATTCTGAACTAGCTTCGCCACGCAGTTTTACCTGCGTGGATGATGATGATGATGATAAAAAAAGTATCCTATATGTTAGTCCTAAATACATGTTTTTCATCAAAATCCGTTGAGCTGTTCAGCGTGAAGAACCAAGTCTATAAGCGTAGGTGTTTATAATATTCGGTTTGTGAATTAGTGTTTTTTTTTCTCGCTAGTTGCTGAAAAATTATGGTTTTTATATAGACTAGACTTGTATCCGCGGCGTTGATTGCGTGGTAATTTCATTTAAAAGTGGCCCGTACCACAGAATAAATAATAGTACAAGTACAGAAGGATAACTGAGTAAAGTCATTTAAATACATAGCAACTCTCACTACAACGCAATAAAGTGCAATTTAATTCAATTATATTTACCTAGAAGGCGCTCACCCACTGCGTGCAGGCTAGAATGTACCGTATCACAACGCGTGAGAGCTTCCATTGCTCTAATCGATTCAGAATCGCTCTGTCACTTTTACGCTCGGTAGGGTTGTATCAAGATATGACTAGGTACTTGCACTAGTAATTATTATGATATAATATGACTTAGATATTGTAACCGAATACATAATTATGTAATAATGTATTATTTTATTACTTATTGTTATAAATGTTGATAGTTCTATTAACTACATATAATGACATTCTTATCAGAATAGACCTAGTACCTGTCAGCCTAGTGTACTGTCCCTGTAGTGTCCTGGTAATGCCTGTCTGACTTCGATGATTAATATTGAATGAAAAAGAAATAGCTACCTACGTAATAAAATGTCGGTATGTAGGTATTTTACGAGATTTGTCAGACCGAATGCTATGCAGTACCTTCTAAGTTTCTCCTTGGTATTCATAATTAAGAAAAGAATAAAATTTGTCAAAAACTTTACGTATTTAAGTAGGTACTTTATCGTTGAACACACGGCGCGCGACTCATCGAGCGCATGCTTGACACTCTACTGAATGAACCCCAATATTACGGCCCCGAAGTTTAGGTATAATATTTGTACTTGTTGCGGAGTGCGACCGCCCTGCCCGTACGTGTTATTCCACGACCAAAAGTACCTATACAGTACAATAAACTACATTTCTTCAAAATACGTTCTGTCTAAAAATAGTTTGTTATCGATTGCTCGCCATCTCATCATCGGATTAAGATACCAAGTACCACGGTTTTTAAGTCAAACCTTAAGCTATCCAACAGTGAACAGTGACCGCATCGCAATCGGTCCAGTAGTTTTTACGTGATGCGCGATTACAAACATACAAACAAACAAACAGATAGACACGATTTTTTAAAATGTTATATTCTTGTTCAGTAGCTTATTTTAAGTACTTTATTTTGCTAGACCATTTTTTTAAAATTATCTTTGTACAGAGTATAGATTACTTCCCTAAATATTTTCGTACAAATGTTTGTCCGGAAAGGTATTTAATTACACCGTACACACAATCGGATCTCGTTCGATTCGGTTCCGAATCCAACCTCGGTATTCGCGGTATTCGAGTACATACTATCCAGTTTCGGCGTTATCGATTCAACATTCTAGGCTGGAGATAACCAACATTTCAACTGTGGTTAAACCACTGTTAACTTGACTATAAATAAGTATGACGATTTTAAGTTAAGCTTTGCTTAAGTTTATGTAAGTAAGTATGTTTTATATAGGTTATCAAATACAAGCTTTCCCGCCCGCGACTTCGTCCGCGCGGACTACTGTTTATCGCGAAAAATAACGTCTATGTTCTTCTAGGATATTAAAAACCAATGAAAATGTAGGTATATACCACCAATGCTCTTGATGTTTTTTGACATACTTGTTATTATTTCGTTTCCATGGCAACCGTTCCTTACAGCGAGTAATCAACATTTTCTACTTTTCCCGTGGAAACTTACAGTTTTCCGAATCAGTTATTCGTTTTTCAGTTTTTCTGAATCCGTATAATAGATACCGAAATTAGGTTATCCGCCAGAGAACTAAGGTAACCGACATAGCTAAATGAATTAGCAAGCTGAAGTGGCAATGGGCCGGTCACATAACTCGAAGAACCGACAACCGATGGAAATTATTACTCACGTGCTTGACAGACTTGTTATTATTTTGTTTCCATGGCAACATGTCATTCCGTTCTGTATTTTTGATACCTTGGGTTACATTATTGCAATTTTCGTAGGGACCTGTAATTTTTTGAGAAATTATATACTGCCCATGTTACTCGATGATAATTTAGCTTTCTATAGGTGATAGAATTTTTAAAATTGATGTAGTATATTTTGAGTTTATCCATTACAAACATATATACAATGAAATCTTTCCTCTTTATAATATTACTGTAGAAGTGTAGATTACAAATGATTATGGGTATTATGTTTTGTATTTTATTAATATAACTGGCTAGTAGTGTCCTTTAAATCGAAACACAGTAATGTTTACCCCACTACGGCGAATCAAAGGAAGGGTTATGTGTTCAAACTAAAATCTTGGTATTTTTTACAAGCGAGGTGTCTATCGATTCGTCTTCATTTATAGAGCGTCATAGTTTTTTTTACCCGACTACGGCGAAGCAAACGAAAGGGTTATGTGTTCAAACTAAAAACTTGGCCCGATTTTGACAAGCTAGATATCAGTCGATTCGTCTCCATCGCAAGAGTGTCATCTATAGATAGATATAGATGTAGATGTGTCACTTTAGGCTATTTTTACACGACTGCCCAAAAAAAAGGAGTGCTTGTAAAGTTTTTTAGGATTCATGTACGTTTGTATGTATGTGAGTTTATTTATTCCACAATAACTTTTAGATGCCTGAAGAGATTTAGACGTATGTGATATCGTTAGAATCCTTACGTCCCCCCGAGTAACATAGGATACATATTTTTGTGAAAATATTCTGTATGGCGGCAGTATGTCGCCATTTAAAAAGGCAAAAGAACAAACTTCAAATTTTACAATGTGGGTATCAAATTGAAGACCTTGATAAGTACATTCCAACAATATATAATTTATTGGCATAAGTTCATTTTTGGCAGGGCAGGCCTGTTTTTTTAGCGTTTAAACTAGTTATTTAGTTTTTGACCTCATGTGTTGTTGAATAGAAAAGTTGTAATCGCGTATGAAACATTTAGAACTTCGTTACATCAACCCAAATATTCATGATCTTACAGTTCAATGTTTATTCAGGCGTCTCCTCAGAGTCCCAAAACTATATGAATGTTGGCGAAATTAGGTCCCCAAAGCTTGCCCCTTGACATATTCTAGCTTCTCAGACTAGAAGTTGTAGTCCAGGCGTGACTACGTCTAGTCTAGACAGACTAATGGTTCTACTATTTTTAGTTTAGTAACTTTACTATCAAGCGGTGGCTATTTGCTTAAATTGTTAGATTGTATAATTGACGAGTTAAACTAAGTTTGTTCAGACTGAGGGATTACAAAACAAACTGTGTTTTTTTGTGTGATTCGCCCCGGCTTCGCATGGGTAGTGCTCACACCGCGGCATTTACATACATGCTTCAAAAAAAAAAAAAAAAACAGTAATTCAAAACATTTGGAAACAACGCTCGTGATGCTTTTTGACCATAGACAACTGCATTATTACTCACGTACTTTTTGATAGACTTATTATTATTTCGTTTCCACGGCAACATGTCATTCCGTTCTTTACTCAGGCAAATGTTTGATACCTTGGATAACATTATTGCAATTTTCGTAGTGACCTCAAATTGTTAGAAAAATAATATACAGCCTATGTTAATATAACTCGCTGATAATGTAGCTTTCTATAGGTGAAAGAATTTTTAAAATCGATTCTGTATTTTATGAATTTATCCATTACAAACAAACATAAAAAAAAACAAATATTTCGTCTTCATAATATTAGTGTAGACCAATCACTCAGATTCAGTTCAATCTCAAGCTGATACATTTAGCTTATTTTAGAGCTTTTTGAATTGACAATGGGTAGGCTACCGTGGAACCGATAACCGAAAAGAAAGGTTCTCGACTCGCGACCACGGACCGGGAGACGGAGCGTAGACCATGAAGTAAACTTATGTTCAGCAATGGATGTCTACCGACTGATATTATAAAAGCGAAACTAACTGTCACTCTGACTGTCTGTCTCTGTTTCATTTTCACTACTAAACGGCTCAATTGATCGTGACGAAATTTGCTCAGGAGATAGTTTGGACACTGGGGAAGGGCATAGGGTACTTTTTATCGCGATAAGCTGTAGTCCACGCGGACGAAGTCGCAAGCAAAAGCTAGTTATTCATACAACCTAGTTAATCTATAGCTATTATTAGCTAGATAAGTTATCGGTAACAAGTTTTGCCTTGTAACCGTTTTTACCCGACTACAGCGAAGCAAGGGAAGGGTAATGAGTTTAACAGTCTATGTATGTATGTATGTATGTATGTATGTGGATGTTCCACCATAGCGTAGCCCCTATAGGCCCGATTTTGACAAGCAAGCAAGTATCAATTCGTCTTCATGTATAGAGTGTCATACGCTATTTTTTACGCGACCTTAGTCGGATTTTAGTTTTTGAACTTGTCTTGTTCCAGAGACTGACATACAATACTACTACTGACTAGTTAGCTAAACTACTAAGCTTCATATTACGCACGTAGTCTAGACTTGTGCAATTTAATATGGCGCGACCTTAGCTGATAATTTAAAAGTAGGTACCTAAAAGGCAGTCCAAAAATTGTTTTTACTTTTAACACATAATGTTGAATGGTTAAATCTTTACTTATCTGTTTAAATTGTTTGACGAATGTTGCCGAACCTGACGTCAATCAACGGTCGCGGGTTCGAATCCCGCAAGGTGCAATCATTTGTGTGATGAGCAGAAATGTTTTGTTTCCTAGTCATGGATGTAATTTTCATATCTATGTATGTTTATCCGTTGTCTAGTATCCATAGTAAAGGGTATCCTAGTTAGGAAAATGGTCTCGGGGACTTAATATAAACAACAGTTTTTTTTAAATGATGTCTCTCTGTTCGCGCATCATCTATGGTAAGGGCTGAGCTAAGTTTCTCTGAAAGATCGTATCCTAATCTAAGTAAACCAACAGAGAGCCAAAGTTATGGACATAGCCCTTTGGATTAGTAAGCTGAAGTGGCATTGGGCTTGCCATATTTATTGAAGGACTGAAACTGTTGAGGCAGACGTGTTCTTGTGTGGAGACCGCGATTTTGCAATTGTAGAGTAAGATGCACTCCGGCTAGGTGGCAACGACGATATATACAAAATGGCTGGCAGCAGTTGGAAAACAAGAGCCGAGGATCGGGCTCAGTGGCTTGCTTTGGGAGAGGTCTATGTCCAGCAGTGGACTGATATGGGCTGATGATGATGCAGCCAAGAATGACGAGTTGACAAGTACACATGGGAAATTCTTGTCATTGAAATGCTATGTATAAAAGTGAACCGTTGTATGTTTGTTTAATTGTTTGTTTGGGGAGCTTTCACGCGATAACGGCTGGATGAAATTTAGAAAGTAGATAGCTTATCCCCTAGAATAAAACATAAGATACTTTTTGTCCCGGAAAATTGAAAGTTTTAATCAACAATCTGTACTAGTCTATTATACTGCCAGCTACATTGCGCAGATCGTCGCTCCATCGAGCCGGAGAACGTCCTACATTACATTTGCCGATTTGCGGTCTACACTCTAGAACTCGTCTAACCCAACGGTTATCGGTTCTACGACAAATATGACCAGCCCATTGCCACTTCAGCTTGTTTAATCTCTGAGCTATGTCAGTTACCTTAGTTCTCTGCCGAATCACCTCATTTCGGATTCGATCTCTCAGAGAAACTCCGAGCATAGCTCGTTCCATACCTCGCTGAGCGACCTTGAGCCTGTGGACCAGTCTCACCGTCAGTGTCCACATTTCGGCTCCGTATGTCATTACGGGTAGGACGTACTGGTTGAAGACTTGTCTTCCGACTTCGTGGAATGGGTGAAGAAAATACTTGAATAAGTTTTCCAAAAGCTGCCCAGCCCAGCTGAATCCTCCTACTGACTTCCTTCTCAAAATTGTTCCTACCCAGTCTAACAATCAAGTATGATCACAGAATAAATAATAGTGGTATGATCTTAAAAATATAAAACGAATGTACAACATTACACAGTTTAAAAATATTCATTACGTACTTCACAGATAAAAATTACACAATGTAATACCTGAAACCGGCACGGCACCGAAAAGGGCGAAGAGCGCAATAAAGCGGCTATAAAAATTTAACGCTCATACGGTAATGTTCGTAAAAAGTTTTTCCGATGATATTTTTCTTTTACGAGCAACATCGTAATTTCTTGCCCCTACTAAGTGTGTAGGGAACGTACCAAGACCGTGTACCGTATCGTCAAGAATGTAGAACTCGTACGAGAAATGTAGACGACTAATGCTGCGGCCACACTATCGCGATAACGCGATATTTGCGCTGTCGCGACAAGTCTGGCCAAGCAATTCCGCCGCAACATGTTTTTATCGCGGCAACGCGACACGAATTATCGCGCGATAATGTAGCGCCAGCAAAGACTAATATATATATATATATATATACTCAGACTTTTTCATTTTTATTGCTTTATTATAAGTATATATATATATATATATATATACATATACTTACTTCTGACTTTTTCATTTTGATTGCTTTATTATATATATATACTTATAATAAAGCAATAAAAATGAAAAAGTCTGAACAGTGAAGATAATTAAGAAAAAAATGCTCTAGGGTATTTAAAATAAGCTACTGAACTAGAATAACGTGTCTTTCTATTTGTCAGTATGTTTGATCGCGCATCACGTGAAAACTGAAAGAACGCCATGACGAGCGATCCTGTGCCACCTCCATCCACCGACTTCCTGCGATGGCTACAATGTCATCGGTCCATCGTGTGGGGGGTCACCCCACACTTCGCTTGCTTGTTCGTGGTCGCCATTCGAGAACCTTTATTCCCCAGCGGTTGTCGGTTCTGCGAACTATATGGCCTGCAACATTGCCACTTCAACTTGCAAACTCTGCTACAGAGCTATGTCGGTAACCTTCGTTCTTCTACGGATTTCCTCATTTCTGATTCTATCACGTAGTGAAACACCGAGCACAGCTCTCTCCATTGCACGCTGCGCAACTCTGAGCTTTTGTATGAGACCAATAGTTAGCGACCACGTCTCAGTGTCGTATGACGCCTCTTACGGAAAATTAATTAAAAACATAAAAAATAAGCTTTTATGCAGTAGCCATGTCATGGTGAAACTTAAAACCGGCTAGCATAATAAAAAGCGAATACAAAATATCTTGTATGTGCTGTTAATTAACTCAGGTCATGCTTACCATAAAAATTAATAATCATCGGAACTGAACCAAAATGTAAAAATTCAACTCCGTAGGATAAGAGGAAGTGGTTCAGATTGCAAGATTTGACCCGAACAAACTGACGTACTTAGTAAATATTATAGTATATACAAACAACAAGTTAAATAAAAGCTTTTATCTACACTCATATCATAAAATCCAGATTATGAACTCAAAAGTGATGGCATAATGATTACATTACGCACGCGGCCCGTCTCTAATAACAAAAATAAATAAATTATAACACTGTTTTTTGAACTAAACATTATAATATATATTTTTTGATGATGTTATAATATATATTTTTTACCATTAAAGCACCTCTGCACCTCTGCACCTCTGCTCTGCTCTGCACCTACGATTGTTTTCATCATTTATTATCTATGGCAGCGCGTGTTAGACCGTATGCGCGCGAATTCGCTGTGGACTTGTTTTTGGTGCCATAATTTACATTAGTACCTAACCAATTTTATGTCATTTATTATGTTGATCAAATATTTTATCCTGATTAAAATATGACAAAGATGTGTTAAACATGTGAAAACAGTGTTCATGAGAAGAATTTGACTCCACCTGACATCACGGAACAGCGACGAGCTTTATTTTTTACATTAAAAGCAAGTTCCCATTGCATGAGTGTAGATAAAGTAGTGTATGAAACGGCACATAACTAGATATTAAAACACTCGAATGATACCCCTCATTATACAACCGTTTCATAAACTACTATTAATAAAAGAAGACAGCACATTCTAGCATAATAAAATAAAATGTTGTAAATGTAGGAAAAGGTGAGCAATATTCCTATCGCAGCAATATCATTCAAAATATCTCCACAGAGACATCGCATCGGAATATTTCTCACGATTTTTCGGCGAATCAGGAATACGTGCTTTTATTCTGATTCACTTTATATGACAACGGGATCGTTAATGCGTAGTTAGAGATACATCTTACGAAAACTGGACAACTCTCTTTACTACCATGTCGCATTAACACAATGTAACAAATTCTCGTCCCTACTGAAAAAAGTGGCAGGTCATTTTATCGCGAAATGGTACTCAAATAGTAGCTTGTTGTGGATCCAGTTTACGTGCCCTAAAATGTTGGGAAAGTTGTCAGGTCCTCTGCCTTATTGGTGCTGCGATAGTGGTGCTCTATAAAAATTCACTTACGACTTTCTCGAGGCCGATTAGTGTCTTGATAAATGGCCTACCTAGATTGATCGGTTCAAGTTTTTACAGTTTGAAAATTATAGACTTGCCAACTGCCAGTAAGTCTTGGTATACGGACAAGTGCCTATATAACGACATTATTGACCGAGCGAGCGCGAAGTGCGCGCGAAGCGTCTCAGTTTCAGCTTGGGCAAAAATGCTTTCGTACGTCCGGTTGTCCGCCGTCCCCCTGTCCGTCCGCATCTCTGTTCTCCTCTACAGAAACTTGGTATACAGGTTAAACACATTTTTAGAATTTTTTAGACATCTGGGATTTTTGATTGTAGAGGGGTACTTTCCCCAAAAAGGGGCAAAAAAGTGGCTATTGAATATATCCGCCTTATTAGATCCGACTTTGATGGTTCTTTTTTATTTGAAAGGTAGCAACTTTAAGTTTGTCTCATAGAAAATTGGTAACGATATGGTGAGGGTCTTCGGCATGATGAGCAGAATAGCTCCTTAATTGCAATAAATTGCTTACTTTTATGTTTCTACCAGTGGAATCAGCCCTTTACCTACTAGGTAGGGATTGATGGAGCACCTTGGTTATTAATGTTAGTTGTAGAATAAGGTAACTAGATGGCTCTACTGTGCACACTGTGCTTTAAAGACATTAAAAACCAATGCAAAAGAATAGCACTAACGCTCTTGATGCCTTTTGACAGTCTTGTTATTATTTCGTTTCCACGGCAACATGTCATTCCGTTCCTTACAGCGAGTAATCAACATTTTCCAGTTTTCCCGTGGCAACTTATCATTTTCAGGGATAAAAAGTATCCTATGTTGGCTATTTACACAGTTTCATCAACATCGGATCAATCGATAAAGCTCCGTATAAATTTAACCGCAACGGCGTTAATTCTTATTTACAGCCACAGTCTCATTGACACGTCCGTCCCCTCTAAACACCTGTGACCGACTGAGCTGAGCTCTACCTAAAGAGCTCTCTCGTAGCGCAACAGCGACCAGTTTAATAAAGTTATGTGTTTTTTTTTTAAATCTACCCTCGAAAATAAATCGCTGGGTAACTGGCTTGTTTTAAATTCATTTTGTTTGGAATGCTAAAAGTATAAAGCTACGAGAGCTGTGATATAAACAAGCTTTTCGCATTATTTCTTCATTCATTTCATCTTTTGGGCTTTCGACTTTCTTTAACAATAAACATAGATGGAAAAGTCGAACATACTTTATTGCACAAGAATATAAAAGTTTATAGGCGAACATTATGTTAATAATAGTAATATTTATGATGACTCAATGCACTCTAGGCATAGGTTTTTACCTACCTGATTTAAGAGTCAGAAATACAAATTAACCACATATTGTGACTTAATAATATTGTTATGTACTAAGTAGATATACTATTTTGTTTTTTACACCGCATTTTTCTTACTTTTAGCATTTTTAGACCCGTCGAAACTTGTAAAAAAAACGCCAGTAAGCGTAATTCATATTCTTTGAATGCAACGATCTTGTTGCTTTTTACCCGACTACAGCAAAGCAAGGGAAGGGTAATAACAAAGGAAAGGAATAAACAATTAAGGGAATTTAACAGTCTATGTATGTATGTATGTGGGTATGTGGATGTTCCACCATAGCGTCGCGCCAATTGGTTCGATTTTGACAAGCGAGGTGTCAGTCGATTCGTCTTCAGGTTTAGTGTCATAGGCTATTTTTTACCCGACCGTAGTCGTGTTTTGGTTTTTTAACTTTTTTCTTTTGACCATAGTTTGTTTGTTTGTCGTATGAGGTAGTGCTGGCCTCTGATGTCAGAGTTTATCAAGCCGCCCTACATGGCTTAACGACTGCTATTAATCAATAACAGCCGGGACCGACAGCTTAACGTGCCCTCCGAAGCACGGAGCGATGGAAAACCGCACCTTTCCGCATCTTTCTTAATTATAATATTAGTGTTGACATACATTTACGATTCCCGAATAAACATATATAATTTTATAATCTAAAAAACTTTAATCTACTATTTAACCTACTATTAGGAATTAAGTAGTTGGACCGTCATGTGAAAAAGTTTTTTGCACCAATGACTTTTCAAAGTTATGTGCGGTTTTCCATCGCTCGTATTATACTATTAAGAATACACACACACACGCGTACACGTGTTAAAATAATTGTTAAACACGAACTATAATAAAACTACGGAAAAACCTAGAGTTAATTTTATCGTTGAGACCGCACATACCTACTGTGCATAGATACTACTCCATTATTCCTGTTTGTGGTACTGTCTACCATCTGCCTTTTGCATGTCAATTAGTTTAGGTCAGATCATTGCTGTTGATGATCATTGATATGCAACGCCTGGCTACTCCTTTTTAATCGACTTGTTGTTTGTTTGTCGTATGAGGTAGTGATGGCCTCTGGTGTCAGAGTTTGTCAGGCCGCCCGAGGGCCTCTGACATGGCTGCTATTAATCAATAACGGCCGGGACCGCTTAACGTGCCCTCCGAAGCACGGAGCGATGGAAAACCGCACATAACTTTGAAAAGTCATTGGTGCAAAAAACTTTTTCACATGGCGGTCCAACTACTTAATTCCTAATAACAAAAATGATAGCTTTTAATTGTTGAATACATAATGAAATTTCTAAGATATTAACATTTCGTTGCTCCACATCTTTTGTAGAATTTCCATGTCAAAAGATTTTCTTAGAAAGGTCTTAGGTACTTTCATTTTCCCTTTGACACTCCCCTAAGACGGGGTCTTTGTAAGTGATGTGCAATTTGTAGTTAAACAGAGCGAACGACATGTGGAGTCCAATATTAAGTGTTAACGTAATATCGAGGCAAGATATTGTGAAATACGATATGTGTTGAGGTAATGTCAGGCTCAACGTTACCCTCCACATCCTCGATGCACCTTTTACCCTACTACGGCGAAGCAAGGGAAGGGTAACAGTCTATGTATTTATGTTTGTATGTGGATGTTCTACCATAGTGACGCCTTTATTGGTCCGATTTTGTTAAATTAGGTGTCAATCGATTCGTCTTCACAAGGTCTCATAGGCTATTTTAAACCCGACCGTAGTCGGGGTTTAGTTTTGAGTAGATTTGTAATAGCGAAACATTTTGAGAAATTTTCATTTTGATGAAAGGTCATTTTAAGAAATCGTCTTTTTGAGAAAAGGACGTTTCGGGAAAAGAATGTCGTGATGTGAGTTGAGTTGAGACGCAATGTAGAAGAACTTATTAGATAGTAGAGGCAAAATAAGCTTTGATATTTATTTTGATCGTAAAACTCAAGTTTCGTGTTAATATAGTGGTTCTAATTTGGAATTTGTGGATCTTAATGAACTGAAGCGAACAGCACTCAAATTCGATCAGTAAGCCGACATCATCGTCGTCATGGGAAGTATTTTATTTTCAACAATTAGATTTTATGATAATGTAAATCAAATTAAATATAAATAAAACGGCTAAAAACTCACGAAAAAGAAGATCGGAAATACTCCGACCAGTTTCAGACTATTTTGAAGTCCTTCATCTGGGAGTGTTATGCCGACAAGCCGCGACGAACGCTACGAACGTCAGCACGCAACTGACGACGCGTGCGTGGCGCGGGCGGCCCAGTGGGCGGCGATTGCGGCGCTCGACTATGTTCGGCCTGCACAGTCACTTCGTTGTCTGTCGAGGAGTTATCACTGTCACTCACTTCCGTTAACTTTGATTGTTGGCACACTGCGCTCGTTGTGTCCGGCTCATGACCCCACATTGTGGACCCAGTGTCAGTCGCATCAAGAACTGGTCTCCACGCCAAAAGAATAATCCACCCACGATCCCGGTTAAAGTTGGAATAGCGACTAATTTCGATAGCCTCCCGTACCTTTCGAGGAACAAAAAACTTCTCCCTCGCTAGCACAGAAACCCTATCAAAACGCAAATAATGGCCAGAGTCCGGGATGTGGGCGTATTCCGCGACCGCTGAACGATCGGTATCCATATTCTTGACGCTTCTGATGTGTTCAGCTATTCTGGTTGAAATATTCCTACGTGTCTCGCCAATGTAGCTTTCACCGCAATCGCAAGGAATCCTGTACACACCCGGTCCACTCAAAAACTCCTTATCCTTAGGTGAACGCAGAAAACGTCGGAGTTGTGATGGTGATCGAAACCACGTTCTTATACCACACCTCCACCGCAGGTGATGACCAATCCTGTCAGTAACCCCTTTAATGAAAGGCAGATAAATTGGGGATCTATCCACTGTGTCCTGTCGCTTACGTACAGTAGTACTAGCCCAGCGGCCCGCGCCACGCACGCGTCGTCAGTTGCGTGCTGACGTTCGTAGCGCTCGTCGCGGCTTGTCGGCATAACACTCCCAGATGAAGGACTTCAAAATAGTCTGAAATTGGTCGGAGTATTTCCGATCTTCTTTTTCGAGAGTTTTTAGCCGTTTTATTTATATTTAATATGAATATCACTCGCGTTAGTTTTCAAAATCAAATGTAAATCAAGGTATCAAAAATACTGAACGGAATGACGTTGCCATGTAAACGAAATAATAACAAGTCTGTCACATACGTGAGTAATAATGCAGTTGTCTATGGTCAAAAAGCACTGCTGCCATTGATTTTTAATTACGCTGACGTGCGTTTATTTTCTTAAATGTTACGACGAGTATAAAAATGCTAAAAGTAAGAAAATTACCGCGGTGGGAGCGCTACCCGAGCGAAGCCGGAGCGAGTCGCTAGTCACTAGATATAAAGGAAAACCGTAGTTAAAAAGTTAACATGCTTAGAAATAACTAGCTTTCGCCCGCGACTTCTACTAAACAAGAATAATATACATTCAAAAATACTGTCTGTCTTTTTGTCTGTATGTTGGTAAAATCTACTGTACCGATTGAGCGCGGACTACAGTTTATCGCGAAAAAAAGAATCCTATGTCCTTGTAGGATATTAAAAACCAATGCAAAAGTATAGCACCAACGTATTTTATTCTCTTTGGCACCAACGCTCTTGATACTTTTTAACAGACTTGTTATAATTTCGTTGCCATGGCCACCGATCCTTACAGCGATTAATCGACATTTTCTAGTTTTCCCGCGGAAACTTACTATTTTCCTGGATAAAAAGTATCCTATGATTTATTCCAGGGTTCCAAATTTCATCAAAATCCGCCTCGCTGTTATCGCCGTTATACCTCCCCAAACAAACAAACAGACAAGATTTCACTTTTATATGTTGGTGTGGATACAGGATGGCTCTTTTCTTTCACAACCTCAATTAAGTAGAACTTTTAATTAATTGCAAATGCCTCAATGATAATTTTATTAGCCAGTATTCCAGCCAGCATCGGCTAGAATCAATTCGCGTACCAACAGTTCGAACTTGACCGGTGAGTCACGCGGGCTACCGTACCGGTTTCTTGCAAATTGATTCAGTAGGTACCAGTACCAGAGGCTGGATCCATTAATACGCACCTTGTGAGAGGGTTTTCGACGTCAGTTAACTACACCCTAGTGACTGGAATTGAATATTTTAAAAGCTTTTATTAAACTTGCAATGTTTGTATGTATGTATGTTTGTTTGTTTAGGTCAAATTTTGCAAGCTGAATTAGAACCACTTCCTCTGCGGAGTTGAATTTTTACATGTTGGTTCAGTTCCGATGACAAAGCATTTTTATGGTACGCATGACCTGAATCGACATCCAGGATTAGCACTAGATAAAATAACTCTTCAAGGTTAACAGCACAGACACGAAATTTTGTGTTTGCATTTTATTATGATAGCCTGTTTTAAGTTTTACCATGACATTGTTGCTGCACTCAGCGTGGGGTCCTGACTAGAGAACTTCTCAACGGTTAAACAGCACAGACACGAAATTTTGTATACGCAATTAATTGTGACAGCCCGTTCTAAGTTTCAGCATGACATGGCTACTGCATAAAAGCTTTGTTTTTTATAATTTTTTTAATTAACTTATTAATTATTCAGTTGTCTTTTACAGTCAAAAACTTAACTGAGATTCTGGGCACGACACACGCCTGAGTGCCCCTCAACAGGATCTACTAAAAACTGTTCGTTTGGAATACTAAACCCCTATTCCAGTATTGAGTGGTGATCTCCATAGAGATCGATACTCGAATCTATGATCAAGTCGAGAGTTCGTCGCGTCGTCATGGTATGTTACGTGATAAAACAAAAAGGAAAGAATTGAAGCATAGATGCTTGATTTAAACAAGACATAAGTACAAACACTAAAACCCGGACTTTGGTAGGTTAAAAAATTGCCAAAATCGGATCAAGTTTTTAGTTTAAACTCATAACCATTCTTTTGCTTCGCCCTAGTCGGGTAAAAATATATCATTTGACACTAAACCTGAAGACGAATCGATTGATACCTCGCTTGTCAAAATCGGACCAATAGGGGCAATGCTATGGTGTGTGGTGGTATGTGGTATCATCAACATACCCACATACATATATATAGACTGTTAAACTCATTATCATTTCCTTGCTTCGCCGTACTCGGGTAAAAAAACTAAAAGATGCGGTTTTATATACATCATCTAATAGTATTTCTACACCTAAACATAAAACACTATACAATTCCGCATATTAGCTTAGAATAAATAATGGAACTGTGTTCTATTAGCAACTCCCTGTGCGTGCCGTCACTCCTAATATCAAAATATTGTATTGTCATCGGTATGGCGTAAGTGTACCAAATATGAAAGCACCAGGGCAAATGAATTCTCATATCTCCGTACCGGGGCTCCATGATTAGTCTGTCTATGATATTTCCAGTCAGTCATTAACCAAGAAATGAAAACTATGTCACATTTTTTTTATGCTATCTTAATGAAACTGTTATGCAATTGACCTGATGGTAAGAACTACGCCTACCTAAGTAATTGCAGTGCTAACAGCCAAACAGAATGTTGGATTGAAATGTCTTGCACTTTACTGCGTTCGCCAGCCTGTGGTCAGTTGCTCATTGAATGGACTTCACAAAAATCACAGGATTGCTAAACAGGATTCAAACACAATAAATAACATGTAATTATGCGTTTTTGTCTAACACCATCGAGTACTAAACGTATTCAAAAGGAACCGGTACGTGGTTACCGGTGCGTGGTGACTCAGATCAGAAGGTCAAGTTCGCGCGTACGAGTCAGGAATTGGTAGGCGTTATTCGATCAATTAGTTTGAGCTCCTGCTCTGATTGGTTTCGTTGAGCGAATCAGTTTGAGACGTTAGAATGAAGTGGTATAGCAATTTTTGAAAAACTAGATTAATAGCTAAAACACACGACTGCCCTGCCAAAAAAGAACTTATACCAATAAATTAAATATTGTTGGAATGTGCTTAACAAGGCCGTCAAATTGATATCCATATTGAAAAATACGAAGACATACATGACTCCTTAAAAACATTACACTAATTTTTTTGGGCAGTCGTGTAAAATCTTTGTTCCGTAGATAAATTGCAAAGTGTTGAAAATGTTACAGCGAACGGCTTGATAAAAATGTACATTTCGAAACTGCCCAAAACGCTATCTCTTCATCTCGAACGCAGAGCAAAAAAAATACATTTTCGTTGTCGTGTTGCTAGGGTAAAAAAATAAGTTTTATTAGAAGTTAGATAAATCAAAACTAATGGTTACGGAATAACAAAAAAATAAAAATATAGGATTTATTTCATTATTTAAAAAAAACAAAAAGTACTGTCAGAAACAAAAAAAACATGATTTTTATCAACCCTGACAAATAGCATCCATGGCAAATATCCCGCTTCTATAGTTTATACTTGTAGTGTTTGTGACCATGTTAGTTTTAAACCTTATAGAGAGGAGGTTAAGAATATTATATTGCTGGCTTAAAATTATCATGAAATGGACAGAACATTAGGTAAAACGAGGCCTAAAACCGTGGAAATCAAAACCATCACCGAATGGTTTCCAAGAGATTGAAGAAGACTTCGAGGCAAGCTAGATAATTATAATAGTAGAAGACAATATTATTGTTAGTAAACAAGTCTGAATGCTGTGTGATGTAATTAAGATGTTGATGACTATAGCTCAGAACATAATTTAATATAAATATTTTTTGTTTTTATATGGAAATTTCCTTCATTGGTTATGTTGTAGGTGAAAGGATGTTTGGCAGCTAGGCACTATTCTGTGCAGAAATGTGTATAAAAGCCAGCTTATTTATTACAGCTAAAACGTTCAGCGTGTAGAAATCAGGCTTTTAGCCAGAATAAGCGAATGGTGTGCCAATGCGTAGGTGACAGTAGTGCATGCGATTTCATGGACGTGGGCGTTTGTTATCAAAACTAATTGGCAAGTCTGTGCTTTTACCTGCTTTCTACGTTGGTTTTGGCAGTTCATTGCCTGCATATTATGAATTTCCTTGCGGTTTGGGAACTCGATTTGTTATAATTATGTCTCGTAAACTTTAAGCGTGACGGTTAATAAAAAACAAATGTTAATACACCAAAACGTACCAGTACTTTCTCTATGCCCTAACAGTGGACACAATTTGACGGTATTTTTGTCCGTATGTTCCAGACATATCAACGAGACTTGAACCGATTTGAATGATTCAGAATGGTTCCGTATTTTTGTGAAAATTTGCTCAATAGTGTTTTTTAGTAAATCAATGAAGTTATTAAAAATCTATAGATAATAAAAAAAAAGGCCTTGGGTACTTAAAATAAGCTACTGAATAAGACTATATAATTTTTAAAAATCGTGGCTGTCTGTTTGTTTGTCTGTATGTTGGTTCGCGTGCCACGTAAAATCTATTGTGATGCTGTTTTCACTGTTGGACAGCTTAGGGATTGACTTAAAAACTGGTGTACTTGGTTGGTATCTCAATCAGATGACTAGAATTCGAGCAACCGATAAAGAACCATTTGAAGTCTGAACGAGGCCGCGGGCACAGCTAGTCTAAATATTGTTTTGGTCTGTTTTTAGAATTATTATCAGATCTTTTGTGTATATTTATTGTCATTATTGGTATTTTTTTGTCCATTTTGTTCTACATAGAACAAATAGTAGAACCAGTTGAACTAACCCTTATTAAGACATCGTAGAACTTATGATAGCGACAGTTCTGACAGTCATTATTATGGAGATCAGTGTGTCCATGGATAAAATCAATTCGCACAGATTTCTTCCTTGCAAGATTCTTAAAACATCACTAAATCAAACATCCTCGTGCATTTAATTATGTTCTAAACTATTAATAACATCATATTGAGTCGATCAAACCTTCACCCCGGCTGACATTTATAAACGAACATCTGTTCGTTTGTCAAGAACTCTAGGTATAGGTACAGATAATGCTGTCTTTGATTTTTAAATGGACGACCAATATTATGTCCGATAACTTTGGTCCAGACAGAGGGTCAAATCAATCATTGTTCATGTGAAGTATTGACCAGTGGTTCGTTCTGCCCTTTACCGTTGCTCTGTCCATTTTGTGAATCGATATCGCTCTGTTGAAGTGTTCTATATTAGTGTTAACCCCCTTTATTTTAAAAACTAGTTCGGTGATCATCGTTAATTTCCAACTTTTACCACCATTCATAAGATTTACCTCAGCCACACTTTAAATATTGGAAAAATACTAAACCTTACCTTTACATAACCGCTGTCCCGCGGTATCCATGAAAATTTCCCTGTCCCTGGCATAAAATAAAAACCTAACCAAAACCAACATTTAGCCATCAATGGTAAAACCTAGCATTTACTAAATTCTTTAGTAATAGCCCGAAACAAACGTTTTACGAATTCATGTCGGTAAATCCTAATATTTACCATTAAAACCTAAGAAGATGAACGGGATTTTACAGTGACATATACATAGATCTACTAAGAGCTAGAATTCGGTAGAAATAATTTTGATATCAAGTTGCAATAATCTTGAAAGTATCACTAAAGTCAAATTCAAAGTATTTTATTGTAAATAGGAAAAATTATAGCACTTTTACTAGTCAAAATTAACATCTCACGAACAAGGAGAAATACATAAAATATTATAAAAAGATCAAATCAATAAAATTTAAGTTAACTATATGCTTTGAGTTTGAAAAGGAAATTTCCCTTTCATGTGCCAACAGAGTTAAATCTCACACTGGAAAAGGAAATACCCTACTGACTCTACCAGTTAAGAGTGGAGTTTCTACAAGTATGTTTCTACAACAATGAATTGTATACTCTGAAAGTTTCTAAGTCAAAGAATAATGCAGCGCCCAAGTTTTTTTATTTCCTGGTCAATCTACATCGAAGAGATTCTTGCGTATATTTTAAAATTAATTATTTATACTAAAAATCAATGAAATCAAAATATGAATGAATTTTATCCAATATGAGATATACGAGAGCTGTTTGATAAGTCGTTTTAAAAAGTAAAAAAAATATATATATTTTTAAACAATTTACATTTATTTCTCAACAGGAGTCATCAGTCTCCTTTGAGGGCCAAACACTTGTTCCAGCGAGTTTCCAATTTTTTTATCCCCTCCAAAAAATATGTTTTGTCGAGGTCTTCAAAATAGCCGTTTACACCTGCGTTGCAGTCTTCATTTGTCAAAAAAATTTGCCCTCCAAGCCATCTTTTCAGATTTGGGAATAGATAATCGCACGGAGCTAGGTCCGGCGAATACGGAGCATGCAGAACTAGCTCAAAGCCCAACTCGTGGATTTTGGCCATTGCAATAGCTGACGTGTGCACTGGGGCCTGGGGCATTGTCTTGATTGTCAACAAACGTGGCACCCATCGTGCAGACAGCTTTGTCATACCCAAATCTGATGCAGGATTTTATGTACTAGCGAGTAGAGTGAAGATGTCTGTGTTTTCAGCTATTTCACGCACCTTCACTCGGCGGTCGTCGAGTACAATAATATGGACTTCTTGAACAACATCCTCAGTAGTGACTTTGATTGGGCGACCAGAGCGTGAAGCATCAGATGTGCTTGACATACCACGTTTAAAATCATTTATCCATTTATAAACAGTCTGCAACGTTGGTGCGTTAGTGCCATGAAGAGAATCAAGTTCAGTTTTTATTATGGCAGCACTGCAACCCTTCATAAATAAATGTATTAGAACGGCACGAAATTCAGATTTTTCCATAGTTGTTGAAAATTAACGAGTGATCACAGTTAAACAATGGTTAAACTGACGAAAACTTGTTTATTTTTTGCTGAATTTTAGACAGTCTTCATTTGAAAGATTGTGCCTGCCAGTGTTAATGCCATTTGCCAGAAAAAAGGTTTTATAAATAGTTTTTAAAAGGACTTATCAAACAGCCCTCGTATAGACGAACTTTAACGTGGTTGGTATGCTGTGCTTAGTTTAAGTACTGATAATTGTCATCAAAGTGCTAATATTCATAAGATCAGCAGAAGATAATGCCAGCACACAATAATCAACTGTACGAGTGAATACGTGACCTCATAACGTAACTACACTACATAAAAACTTATTGCATTGCCTTGCGAAACGCAAGGTGTCGTGCACTAGAAATTCATTCAGATAAGACAAATATTGTGAAATAAAAAGGTTGACTGTACTGTACATCACAATTCCAATACTGTAAGTATATCCAAATGATGTGATGAGTGGAAAGTCCCTACTCTTATTTAAAAGTTTTAAGTTTCGGACGCTCGATTATTAATTTGAAATTTACCTACCATACTACAACCATTTAATTTTGAAAACTGTTCTTTTTGCTCGACTGCCCAAGAAAGGAGTGTAATGTTTTCAGGATTCATGTATGTATGTATGTATGTATGTGAGTATCATTATTCCATAGGCTATAAAAAAATAACGTTTTTTAACATGGCAGCCGTGATTTTTTACTCATTTTGATGATGTTCTTGTTCTATCACGTTCTCGAAAAAAAAAAAACGGAAAAAATACTTAATATGATTATTTAAAACTAAGTACGAAGTTTCGGACGCTCGATTGTTAATTTTAAATTTGCCTACCGTACCACTAAACAACTATTACATATCTACCGCGCAGTCAAATAAATAAAAAAACATTCCTTCCCATAGGAGTTCAGTTCATCTCCTTCTGCCACGACGTCGCTTAACGTTGTGTGGGGCTCCATTTAGTGGTGAGTTTAGCCCATAGCTCGCCCGACATGCGGCAGATGTGTCCAGCCCTATTCCATTTCAAACTGGCAGCTTTTTCACCAACGTTTGTGGTTTGGGTCTTGGAACGCAGTATGCTGTTTCTGATGCGCTCTTACTCCCAGAATACTGCGCTTCAAGACTTCATAAATAAAATGAGATTGTAAATTATACTAAGACCTAGAGAAATGACCAAACGCGTAGTAATTTCTCTAGGTTAAAAGTACTCTATGTTCTATTCCAAGACCTAAAATACCAATATACTAACATCTGATCAAAATTCCTTCAGCCGTCTAAAAGTTTTTATCGGTTGCTCGGCTTCTACTCATCGGATTGAGATACCAAGTACACCAGGGCCCCAATTCTGTTAGCTACTGAACCGCGATAACGCAAATCAATTACATGTTTTTTTTTTGCGATTTTTTTTAAATTGGCCACTCAAAAGTGCTAAAAGCGAAAATTTATGGGAATTTTCACAAAACTTTCGCTTCGAACACTTTTAAGAGGAAAAAGAGAAAAAGTTCGCAAAAATAAACAAGCGATCGACTTGCGTTATCGCGGTTCAATAGTTAACAGAATTGGGACCCAGTTTTTAAGTCAAACCCTAAGCTATCCAACAGTGAAAACCACATAGCAATCAGTCCAGTAGTTTTTATTTGATGCACGAACAAACGTACAAACAAACCGACAGACACGAATTTTAAAAATGTTGTATTCTTGTTCAGTTGCTTATTTTAAGTACCCTAGACCATATTTTCTTTTATTATCTTATTTGTACAGACTTTTTCGTTCATATTGATTTATTATAAATTTATTTTAATTTATTAATACTAATGAGACTGTAAATGTAATGTAGCAGAAATCAAAAACAAAAACCATAGTCTATTATTTACCCTTAACTGAAAGAAAATTAATTAAATAACTAGAAGTTTTTAATTAAAACCGGATAATGGGAACGTTGGCTACGTTGTTGGAGTGTTTGATTAAATTTAAACTAAAATTACAAATAAAATATCAAAGTATGTATTCTTAATTCTATACTCGTGTACAATATTTGAACAGACTACAAGTTGATGATCAATAAAATTTGTTGAATCTTTTTATTACAGTTCAAACGTTTTAACTACTGACTTTAAAAATTAAATTATACTGATTATGTATTAATTTTCTTTTTAAAGTCTAGTGAAGCCATAATAAATATATCTTTAATTGAAACGATCTGTCTTTGATGACCGAAGCCATATGAAATAACTAGCTTAAAAGCTAAACAAACACGTCTGCCCTGCCAAAAAAAAAGACCTAATGCCAATAAATTATATACTGTTGGAATGTGCTTATCAAGGCCTTCAATTTGATACCCATATTGTAAAACAAGAAGTTATTTTTTCGCCTTTGTAAATGGAGCTGCACTGCCGCCATTCGCCTGTTACTTGGGGGGATGTAAGAATTCTAACGATACCCCATACGTCTAAATCTGTTCAGGCATTAAAAAGTTATGGTGGAATAAACAAACTCACATACATACAAACATACATGATTCCTACTAAACACATTTGACTCCTTTTTTTGGCAGTTGTTTAAAAATAAATTATAGTAGCAGAGTATCGAATGTTTTGTGATATTCGAAGGCAAATGTTTCATTCGTACTCGTGTTTGTCGTGTCGTTGTAATGCTGTCGTATCGAAAGGCGAAACGCGACCCCCCGACATGAGAGGAACGCCGCGAACAGTATCAAATGCTAGAACAAAGAAACAACAGTAGAAACGATTGTATTACCCCCTGACCTAAAAATTACGCAGGATAGGATACATTAAAAAAAGAACAGACGACTTGAGAACCTCCTCCTTTTAGAAGTCGATTAAAAAATGTCTAAGAAACCGAAAAGGTGAGGAAGGTGTAATAAGATAAGTTACATTTAAAAAAAGGAATCAGTAGTCATGTCATGGTGAAACAGAACGGGGCTATCACAATTAAATGCGTATACAACATTTCGTGTCTCTGCTGTTAACCGTCGAGGAGTTCTCTAGTCAGGACCCAACCCTGAGCGATGGTAAAACTTAAAACCGGGTATCATAATAAAATGCGTATATAAAAATTCGCGTCTGTGCTGTTGACCGTTGAAGATTTCCTTAATCTGGAGCTAATCCTTGATGTCGATTCAGCTCATGCTTATCATAAAAAAGGAATTGGCATCAGAACTGACCCAACATGTAAAAATTCAACTCCTTAGGATAAGAGGAAGTGGTTCTAATTTAACTCGCAAGATTCCACCTAAACAAACATACATTGCAAGTAAAATACAAGCTTTTAAAAAGGAATTCATTGTGGGATTCCAATACGACTTTCCATCGAAAACGGCACAAGTTATAAAGAGCATTATATCCGAAATTGTTTCACTGAAACCTGAAAAATTATACCCATTATGAAATGCGGTGACGCAATAACCACGAAATCGAAAAGGGTTGAATTTCGTGACCAATTTACAAATACCAATACTGTATTAACAACAACGACCGTCGACTGAGCTGCTTTTAGTAGCGAATTGTGGCGATTGAACGCTAAACCCGGACGTTTAGTTCGCGATCTGACGATTTTGAGTAGCGAAACGGTCAATTTTCGTACAACGATCTAACGCTGCGAGAGTCTAAGCGTCACATACCTATTTATGCCAAAGCAAATTGCCTATACATGAAAGACTACGAAGGCTGTTATATAGCTTCATTTGATATCTACATTAATATTATAAAGAGAGAAAGATTTGTTTATTTTTGTATCTTTGTTTGTAATGAATAAAATCAAAAAATACACAATCTCCTATAAAAAGCTACATTATCAGCGAGTAACATGGGCAGTTGTTTATATTTCAAAATATTTGAGATCCCTACAAAAAATGCAATAATGTAACTCTACCAAAAATACAGAACGGAATGAGATGTTACCATAGAAACGAAATAAAAAGTCTGTCAAGTACTTGAGTAATAATGTAGTAGTCTATGGTCAAAAAACACAACGATCGTTGCTGCCAAAGATTTTGAATTACTCATACTGGCGTATTTTTTTTTCAAGTTACGACGTGTATATATATGCTTAAGTAAATAAAATGCCTCGCTGTGAGCGCTACCCGTGCGAAGCCGGGGCGAGTCACTAGTCGATGGATATACAAATAGAAATCGATTTGAGTTGAAAGCTAACTCGTAATAGAAACTGATGGGGTCGCTCATGCGTTTCGCTTGTCGGTTAATAACGCAACGCTCACATATGAACGGATCCTGAAGTTATTAAAACGAAGGTTGACTTTGGCAGGCTTTTGGTTTTAGTGAAGTGAGCGTTTTTTTAAGACTAGGCTCTGCTTTTTAAGGGTTTTTTCCATAAATGTGAAACTTAACAGATATGCTTTTGTGATCTTTATCTCTCTACGATTAAGACAAAAACGATATTTATAGAATTTCATTCGATACATTTTCTTATCAAAAATCTACTCAACGGCTTAAGTTCTGTCTCTAAAATAAATCTCACAGCAAGAAAATATAGTTTATTGTCTACTGTTTATACAAAATTTACCTAACTAAATTATTAGCCTGCCAATAATATAAATAACTTATGAGACATACGTCATTTACTTCCGAGCTAAATTGTATGTTCTAACAGCGCTCGCGATATTCATCCTTGTTGCTTCAGTGGCTATTACGGGTAATGGGTGGCAGAGTGTAGGGGAGGTGGCAGGGGAGTGGGGACTGGGAAAATGTAACCTTGGAGCCCGGCCTTAAAGTTTTTTGTCTCTCTGTATGTTTGTTCGATTAAAACAATATCAAAATGTATCAGTAACAGTCTACATATACTTTCATTAACAGGAAAGCAGCCTCTAAAACTTATTCATTTGTCTAAAATTCCTGCTCAAGTTTTTGATACTTGAGAATATTGATTTGAAAGTTAAGAAGAGAGTATATAGCGTTCTTGTTAATTACATAAAGTAAAATCACTTATCTAGCCCTAAATATGAAGCGATTTATATATTATTTCTCATAAATATGTTATTTATTTAACTACGCTTATACGTCTTTGATTTTCTTAATTTTTAAAAAACTTCAAAGTTATAAGCATCTTAACTTTCGTTTTTTTTTTTCACTGTAACTATGATAAATAGAAAATGCTCTTTTTCAAAAACAAAAAACTTTCTTTAAAAAAAAACTCGGATCGGATTAAGATATAAAGTACCCCAATTTTTAAGTCAAACCCTAAGCTATCCAACAGCGAAAACCGCATCGCAATCGGTTCAGCAGTTTTGACGTGATGCGCCAACAAACTAACAAACAGATAAGATATAAAAAATGATACTTTCTTGTTCATTAGCTTATTTTAAGTACCCTAGACCATTTTTTTCTTATTGTACAGACTTTCTTATTGTTTTATTATAAGTATATAGGTATGATGAAAATGTACATACGCGATGTTTGTTAGGAAGCCAAAGCCAAGTTCAATGAAGCAACACAAATAACTCAATGAAATATGTTTAGTATTCTATCCATCCACGCTAGCATCTGTAAGTTATAACAGCCCACGATAGTCATAGTATAACAGCCCACGATAAAATATCCCCATCCAGAATTATTTTTACAAATCCCTCGGGATTCTAGAAAAGCCCATATTTTTATTAC
This sequence comes from Alsophila aescularia, assembly GCA_946251855.1. NCBI lineage: Eukaryota > Metazoa > Arthropoda > Insecta > Lepidoptera > Geometridae > Alsophila > Alsophila aescularia. The sequence goes on from OX276373.1 coordinate 52,184,445, forward strand.
AACATTTATCCTTGAATGACAGTTTATCGGGAAACACGTTCTTGAGTGACAGTTACATTTCACGCAAAAGAAATGTTTTTTTTTTAATTAACCATCTCCAAATGGAGGAGGCTCTCATTCGAGTGCTTTGTTATCACCAACAAAAAATTGCCTATGACACTCTTGCGATGAAGACGAATCGATTGACACCTCTCTTGTCAAAATCGGACCAATAGGGGCGACGCTATGGTGGAACATCCACATACATATGTATATACATACATACATAAACATAGACATTATTTATTGGTAAATATTAATTACAAGTCAAAAATGTTATTGTTATAAATTATGCACCAAATAAAAATAAAAAATACAATTGTATGATAATAATAATGAAATTAAATAACTAAGAATCATAATCATAAATGATCCATTTAGTAAAAATTAAGAGAATTTAAATGTCAAAAAATTCTTCATAACTGTAAACCGTCTGCTCGACAAGACTTGAAACATATGAACGCAGAGGTGATGGTGGTCGGCAACTTGTTGTATACGGTTGGACCCATGACATGCGTGAGTTTAGAAGACTTCGTGAGTGATCATACATAGACTGTTAAACTCTTTACCCTTCCCTTGCTTCGCCGTAGTCGGATAAAAAGGTATACCTACCTCCCAGGGTCGGTCCCATATGAACTTCATGAAAATTGGTTCATTATTGTTTTAGTAAATACATCATGAGTTTTATTTACCCGTCTACGGTGAAGTAAACGAAGGGTTATGTGTTCAAACTAAAAACTTGGCGAGAAATCAATCGATTCGTATTCATTGCAAAAGTGTCATAGGTTGTTTTTTACCCGACCGTGGTCGGGCTTTAGTTTTTGAACTTGTGTCTTGTTGATTCAAAGAGTATACTGTATATAAAAGAGTATATACCTATACTGTATTATTCAAACAAATTCTTTTTAAAGACCCATATTGTATTAGCAAACAACATTATGTCTAATTAACCTGTTTCTGAGGGTCAAAATCGTGTGACATTATTTTTTGTAATGTAGGTACATAGCTCCAAAATCATTTAAAAGGCGTCACACGATTTTGACCCTTATTGAAATTAATCAGATTTGGTCAGATTCAGCTATTGAATAGATAAACTATCGATAAAATTACGTCAGAAACCGGACATTAATATTTTAACTCAAAAAGAAGTGATAGATGTACTCGTCATTACACATGGTTTCCTAAAAACATTTTGCAGTTCGCGTAACACTGAACACAGTTTCCAAAGCAGGAAGTAGTAAAACGACTGATCTTGAACGAAATCGGTGTAACAGATTTTGTAGCCTAGTCACTGGGCCAAAGATTGGTTACAGCTTCACTGGTCTTTTGTTCTGGTGAATATTTTCCACTAAGGAGTAACCGTGACAGAATTTAGCTTGAAAGATGTTTTAAAAATTTGTGGCCTGAGGCCAAGAAAATATCATCATCATTATCAGCCTACATTCGTCCACTGCTGGACTACCTCTCCCAGTGAACGCGACTGAGCCCGATCTTCGGCTCTCCTCATCCAGTTCCTGCCAGCCGTTTTTCGCATGTCGTCACTCCACCTGGCCGGCGGGCGTCCTGCACTACGTTTGCCACGTACATACGTACGTACCTTGTAGTGTAGGGCGCTCTCCAACTAAGTTGAGTAACGATATCTGGCAGCAGTTGGAAAGCTCCGAAGGTCTGTCGCAGTGACGTGCTTTGGGAGTGGCCTATGTCCAACTGTGGACTGACACGAACTGATTATGTGACGTCTAATCACCATCACCAGTTTCTTTATTAAGTAGACAGGTTTCCGTTTAAATTTTCAATGGGGATGCTGCAATAATTCAAGCTTGGTATGTTCTATCAATTTCATCCAATAAACTCTGTCACAACGCTCCCAGTAGCTCTGTTTCAGTGATGTAACAAAGTAGAGCTCATGTAATGCGTTCCACGCCGTTTGGAAGTAACGCCTACAACGCTTTGAAATGCCTGTAGCCCTTATCATAACCTCAGCGGATATCCACCCCATCCTCTCCATCGTAAACTTACAAGCTCTATAAAAATGTAACGTTACAACCGACCGTATTTACACCCCGTATCGCATTGTATCGCCATCAGATCACGAAATATACTCCAGTACTTAAACTTGAGCGACGGGCCGAGCGGGAGCATACCCGCTTCACAACCCATCAGCTCCCCGGTTTGAAACCTGGGCCCGACCAATCCATCTATACTTAAAATAAAGCAATAAGTACGAAAAAGTCTGTAATAAGAACACTACTGAACAAGAATATAACATTTTTTTAAATCTTTTTGTTTGTATGTTTGTTTGTATGCGCATCACTTAAAAGTGTTGTACCGATGGCGATGCAGTTTTCACTGTTAGATAGCTTAGGCTTTAACTTAAAAACGGGTACTTGGTATCTCAAACCGATGAGAAGAAGCCGAATAAGAAGATGAAGAATGATAAGAGAAACCTAAGGATGATTATCAAATACATATTCAATGATACCCCATTTAACATAGTTCGTCGACTTTTGTTTTTCTTTTTCACTATATGGTGTCTGGTTGTCGCCATATTGAATTCTGTTTAAGATGCATCCATACTGCAGACTGTTTTCTCTTAAGCCGGTATTCAAGCTGCCTACATGCTAAAATGATTTTGTTACTTGAAGTTGCACCGTCAGCGCTCCAAAATTAGTCTATTTGCGGGAATCTTGAACACTGTCTCCAATTGTGCTCGTACGGCGATAAAACTCGCTTACCACCAAGCCATTCACTGGGCGTGGTGCCAAGACGAGAGACCAAAGCCGACGCGTGCGCCGCTACCAATGTCATGATCTTCGGTGACGACGCGCTCGATCACAGGGATGTATTTCTGTCACATATCCGATTGTTGTTTTGGCAGAGGCGCTTGTTGACTAATAAAGGTATTTGTTTTGAAGGTGTGGCTCGTAATTACCATACAATTGTGACGCGTGATCATTGGCTATTTGTATCTGTACCATGCTGAACTAAGATTTCCCGTTTCCATTCTGCGCAAAGCAAATAAATATGTTCTGGACTCACACCAATTACCTAGCCCCAAACTAGGATACCCTATGGGTACTAGACAACGGATGAATATACATAGATACGAATATTACATCCATGATTTGGAAACAAACATTTCTGCTCATCACACAAATGATTGAATGATTGAACCCGAGGTCGTTGGTTAACAACATCGCTAACCATTCGGCCAACCGGTCGTCAAGACTGGGTTATTTTTTATCAGCCTATGTATATATTATATGTATGTCTGTTTCTTTGTGGCACTACATAGAACAAACAGTTTTTCTTAATCTCGCGAGTTTCACTAAGGATATGATAATAATCACATATGGATGAATAATACATAATGTCATATGGGACAGCTTTTGAATGTTTATCAAGCACAGGTCCGATCTTGTATGGAGTACTGCTGCCACCTCTGGGACGGTTCTGCCAAGTATCAGCTCGAGTCTTTGGATTCAATTGAGAGACGTGCTATCAGGCTCATTGGGGATGACACTCTGGTAAAGAGTAAGCTTCAAAGTCTGGCGCATCGACGTGAGGTAGCAAGCCTGGCGGTATTCTACAGATGGCACTATGGAGAGTGTGCGCAAGAACTCCACAACCTGATTCCCCCATCACCTTTCCATCACCGTACGACTAGACGATCAGCAAAGCGCCACCCTTTCATGGTTGAAATACCTCGCACAAGAACGAAGCGTTACGCTTTTTCATTTATTATAGGAACTGCAAAGGAGTGGAATGCCCTGCCCTCGTCAGTGTTTCCGGTAAATTATAACCCCGGTGTATTCAAGTCAAATAGGTATCTACTAGGCAAGCGTGCTACGCCTTCGACCACATCATCGCTTTCCATCAGGTGAGATCGTGGTCAAACTATTGCCTAATCCGTAAAAAAAAAAAAACTATGGCGACAACCAGATGTCATAATTATAAAAGAAAAATAATTAAAGCCGACGATCTAAGTGGGGTTTATGTTATAATCTTTTATTTCGAATGACCATTTAGAATCTATAACAATTAAAAGTTGGTTAGCAACCATTCCGACGGCATTCGGACGGATTGACGGCCGGTTGGTCTAGTGGCTAGTAACCCTACGAACGAAATCAAATGGTCGCAGGTTCGAATCCTGCAAGGTGCAATCATTTGTGTGATGAGCAGAAATGTTTGTTTCCGAGTCATGGATGTTGATATTCGTATTTATGTATGTTTATCCGTTATCTAGTGCCCATATTACAGGGTATCCTAGTTTGGGGCTAGATAATTGGTGTAGAATTGTCCCGAATATATTATTATTATTATATTATTATTCTCCCTATATTTTTTTGCCTCATTTTAGTTTTTGTTCTAATCTGTTTTTTTCCATCGTGTATAAATTTTATTTTCTTACATATTCTTTCATAAACATATGCTTCATATAGGTAAGTGCGTCACCTGATATCTATATCCTTGTCGTAAGGAACGGTTGACGTGAAAACGAAATAACAAGTCTGTCAAAAAACATCAAGAGCATTGGTGCTATACCTACTTTTGCATTGGTTGTTAACATCCTAGAAGAACATAGGATACTTTATTTCGCGATAAACGGTAGTCCGCGCGGACGAAGTCGCGGGCGGGAAATCTAGTTTGAGATAAAATGAAAGCGATCTGAACGTAACCTGCTCCAAAATTAAACATTTCAAAGCGAACAAAATACACACGGTTTCCTGGCGTGAACGAAAACACCTAAGCTGTCGTAAAGTAAGTTACCAAAGACGTACAATGCCTGTATTAAATCTGCTTTTCGTCCTAAGCTAACATAGTTCGCTTTTAGCGAAATGTACACTCCTGCTTGTCTAGGTGATAAAATTGAGATTGGACGTTTTTCATTTGCCATTTGCAGACCAAGCAATTAAGTTTGCTGTGTTACCAGCTTGCTATGGTAAAAATTAGCGTCCTTAAGTTTAGATTATCTGCCATAATAAACATTTAATTACTAGAACTGGGCCCCGCGATTTGTGGATTACGATGATGGATGATGATGATGATGATGAAAAGCAGCCTATGTTAATCCAGGATATGAGCTATCCTGGTACTAAATTTCATCCAAATCCGTTCAGCCGTTTGAGCGTGAAGGAGTAACAAACATACGCACACACACACACACACACACACACACACACACACACACACACACACACACACACACTTATTTCTAAAGATAAAAGATAGATGGCGCCAATCGGTTTTTATACATTTTTTGCCGCGCATACGAAATTTTCCGTTCGAGAGAGTATACATTTTTAAAACTAAGCTCTGATTGGCCTGTTTACGACAGTGATTTCTCTGATTTATAATATTAGTATGATTTAATTATACATTTCTAAATCCATACTACCATACTAATATCATAAAAGCGAAAGTAACGTTTGTCTGATTGTCAGCTTTTCACGACAAAGCGGCTGAACCGATCTTGATGACATTTGGTACGGAGAAAGTTTGAACCTTGGCGGAGGACATGGAATACTTTTTATCGGGATAACCTATAGTCGGCGCAGACAAAGTTGGTGGCAAAAAGCTTTCCGAAATAATTTGTATTTTTAATAGTCATATCTTTTGGTTCATCACCATGGTCAACCAATTAGTCCACTGTTGGGATTAGGACTCAAACCCTTATGAAAAGATTCCAACTCGCTGGCTCAATATTCTTGACATTGGATACATTTTGCCATTTGCTTTGTAATGTGTAATAATTTTAATTATAAATCATACAAAATATACAACAAAATTAGAGTCTAGACCAAATATTAAAATATGGTATTTATAAAATAATATCTCCAAAACAAACCAAAAGAAACAAAACACCTTTTATGCCCTCTAAACATATTGATTTTGTTGTTTAGTAGATTTACTATAAGGTGACCTCACTGGTGCATTGACTGTGTATTAGGTACTAGCTGTACCCGCGGCTTTGCCCGCGTGGTCATTTCATTCAAAAGTAGCCCATCATTCGTGTTATTCCAAGACCAAAAGTACTCATAAAGTACCATATGCTACATTTCTTCAAAATTCGTTCAGGCGTCAAATAGTATTTTATCGATTACTCGGCATTAATCATCGGATTAAGATACCAAGTACCGCAAGTTTTTAAGTTAAACCCTATGCTATCCAACAGTGAAAAGCAAGCGGTCCAGCCGTTTTTACGTGATGCGCGAACAAACACACATAAACAGAGAGACACGATATAAAAAATATAAAAATTATTGTTCAGTGGCTCATTCTGTTTTGTTTACGTGATATCAAATGCGTGCCGTATCTTCTAGATCTATGCCTCCATCGCTTAATGTCAAACCACCAATATGTTGAGTCTTCCCTGATTTGCTTAACTGATTTGCTTCCTAAACCGCCGATGCGTGTACCGCCAACCGATCTGTGCCCACGACGATAGACAGGTTAGTCACCTGGGACGGGACGCATGCGCACGTCCTTAGCTTCCGCGGTGACGTAACATTGCGACGCGGCGCACGCGCATCCAACGCTCCGGGCTGTGTTTGAGATATGCGATAGAGGAATGTTGATGATATACTTATTTTGATGATTTTTGAGATATATTTTTCTTTAGGTACTACTGAAATGTTTGCGGTTTTTCTTTCGTGATCGGTTAAACATAGTTTATTGCTATAGCTTCCATCTTTGTATTGTAATGATTTTAATCTTTACTTATAATTAAGTAGTAAGTAAGGAAAAATAAGTGTAATGAAAATTGTTAAAAAACATTGGTTTTGGTCACTTAAAATAAGCTAGTGAACAACAATATAACATATTTTAATGGTGTCTTTCTGTCTGTTTGCGCATCACTTAAAACTACTGGACCGATTTAAATGCGGTTTTAAATGTTGTGATTTAATACTGTTGTTGTCCTTTGTATCCTCAATCCGATGACTAGAACTACTAGAACTAGAAGACGAGCAATCGATAAAAAATTATTTGATGGCTAAACCAAATTTGATATGTTGTACTTATAGTTTATAGGTACTATTTGTCTTGGAATAATTTACACGTTACTTTTATCTCGGAAAAAATACCACGTGGGTAAAGCCGCGGGGCGCAGTTAGTAATAAATAAAGCTTTAAAACAAATCTTGTAGTATAATTAGGTTTGCGAAAATGGTACGAGTGTTGAATTTATTGTGTTCCTATCAAACTGGAAACGGAAATATTACAAGAAATAGATAATTTTCGAGCAACATCTACTGTACATTACACGTAATTTTGTATATCTATACTTATAATGAAGCAGTAAGTACCAAAAAATCTGTACAAAAAAATAATTAAAAAAATATGGTTTAGGGTACTTAAAATAGACCACTGAACAAGAATATATCATTTTTTTAAATCGTGTCTCTATGTTGTTCGCGCATCTCTTAAAAACTACTGGAACGATTGCGATGTGGTTTGCACTGTTGGATAGCTTAGGGTTTGACTTAAAAACTGGGGTTACTAGCAATGGATAAAAAATACTATTTGACGGCTGAACGAATTTTGAAGAAATGTAGTATATTGTACTTTTGATCCTGGAATAACACGTATGGTGTTTGGTACTTTTAAATGAAATGACCACGCGGGCAAAACCGTGGGTACATCTAGTATTCGAATAAACATTTAAAATTATATTGAGCAGCAAGTAGCTACGTTATGAAAATAGAAAATTCACAGAACTGGAAAACGCGGATAATCAGTAAAGCACTTACACAAATTAAGGTCATTAACAATATTAACATGGACTGTTTTACATATTCAAATAAACATGAATATTGTTTTTATATGAAAATGTGATAAATGTCGGATCGGCTATTTCCGTTCATTTTGCATAGAACTATTTTTATTTTCACAATAATTAAACATACATTAGTGACCGAGCGAGCGCGAATTGTCTCCGTTTCAACTTGGACAAAAATGCTTTCGTATGTCCGGATGTCAGTTCGGATCTCTGTTCTATTCTACAGGTCGCATTTCTCAAACGATTTTGATTCGATTTCGATGATTATTTTTTTATTTGAAAGCTAGTAACATAAAAATTTGGTGAAGATCTGATAAGGATCTTCGTCGTGATGAGCAGAATAGCTCCTCAAAATGCAGTACATTCTCACTTTTAGGTTTCTACCAGTGGAATCAGCCCTTTACCTACTAGGTAAGGATCGATGGAGCACCTTGGTTATTAATGTTAGTTTTACATTAAAGTAACTAGATGGCGCTACTGTGCACCGCTAGATTGTTTGCAAAAAAGATTGTGCCCGCGATGTCTACAGCTCACAGAGCCACTAGTTTACTTTGTTAATATTTCAGCACAAATTGGCTACAGATATTGTTTTTTTATTTCTTTGGCAATATTGATACCTCTGCGAAAACTAAAAGCCGTGAGCGAACTTGTTACAAAACCAAACATGCTTGAAATAACAAAGTGGAGAAGCTTTATTGAAGCGCCCTTTGTCTCTCGTGTTTCAATTATAGCGCCGTATTGATATTTTTGTGAAAATGAGAGATGAGTTTCTAACATTGGCATGTTTTGTTGATGAAAACCTGCTTCATCATCATCATCAGCCTATATCTGTCCACTGCTGGATGTAGGCCTCTCCTAACGCACGCCACTGATCTCGGTCTTCAGCTCCCCTCATCCATTTTCTTCCAGCCGCTTTTCGCAGACGTCACTCCACCTGGCCACAGGGCTGGTTACAAGTTATCGGTGCTTCGGGAACCGTTGATAAGCTGTTTATTAGTTGTTATTCAGTGCGTTAGAATTCAACGATACGATTCGTTCCTTGGTCCAATGGCCGTTCACCAATAAGTTTTCTAAAGTACGGATTTGCATCGCTCCGTGCTTCGGCAGTCACGATTAGCTTTAGTTAGGCACTCGGGCGTTCTGACAAACTCCGCTGTTGTGTATTATGCCGATTTCCACAACTAATTTGTATCGACCTACCCGGTCGTAAGCTTTACTTTGTAGAATTGCATCGCATAGCTATTGTACTACACAGGCCTTCAATTTATCCGGACGATGAAATCGCTGCCGCAGTGCAGGCAGGGATTGATTCGCCCACTCCGTCATCTTCACCATCTTTCAACACAATTAGACACAGACACCGACCTCGCCGGATGCGAGGTCGAAGGTCCCGTAATTAATGTCGACTTTATTCGCCTTCGAGTTTCTTGCCGATTCTTCTCGAAGGTGTATTCCGAATCGGTGGTCAGTTATGCAATTCATTTAAAGGTCTCCAGCCATTTCATGAGGCCCCCTCGATCACTACCTAACAGTAGAGATCGAGGGGTGTTTAGTTCGATACTCCCCAAGTAATCAATGGCAACTGTCCAAGCCGAGGTTCGTAATCCCTGGGTGCCCTTGATTAAAGTCAAACCCTAAGCTATCCTATAGTGAAAATCGCTTCGCAATCAGTCCAGTAGTTTTATTCAAAACTAAGTATCACACTTTTAAAATTATTAGAATTACTTTTTTTATTAAATTGCTTCTCTCCTACTCATCGGATTGAAATACCAAGTACACCTGTTTTGAAGTCAAATCTATCCAACAGTGAAAACCACATCGCTATTGTTCCAGTAGTTTTAACGTGATGCGCGAACAGACAGACATTAAAAGTGTGGTACAAATTTATGAAACACTGGCTTTCATAAATTTGTACCACTTTTGCAATTTATTAGCAATTTTTACAAGTCAAACAGCCGTCAAACGCGAAATCAATTATTATTCCTTCCGTACATCGATTGGTATTAATTTAATAAAGTCCCTTCCAACCCGGTTGCTAAATCCCCTAAGGTCGGAGCGGCCAATACTGAGCACCTTTCGGTTAGCCGCTGGGTCTCGTGTAATTTCCCTTGATCCTGCTCAAATTAGGGTTATCTCGCACCTTAATTATTTAAACCAGTGAACCTAGAAACGACCATCGTAGGGATATGAATTGGGGTACATACCTCAAAAGGAGAAAAGGAACCTTTGTAGGAAAACGTTGTTGTCCGTCTATCTGGAACATTTTTCTCAGGAACGCGTGAATGTATCAAATTGAAATTAATTAATAGGGTACTTCCCGTTGACCTATAATAATGAAATAAGCAATGTCTTATATTACAAGTAAACGGAAAAGATACGAAATCCGTAAATTAACATAAAAAATAACTGACCTCTCAGTGGCTCTCAGTGCGCTGCCCGACTCTCACTTGGACGGTTTTTCCCTTTATGAAACCTGTCAAACCTCATATGCAAAATTTAGTGCTACAAGGATCTTTTGGCACTTGAAAGGGGACGTAGTTGTTGTGAAAGTAGTTAAAAGTACGGTGGCGGCGTTAGTTCCGAAAAAAATTTTGTAGCTATGTATGTTATATTCTAAAATATATTCCTTCAGGGATTTGGGGACATTTTAAGGGGTCAGCATATTATAAAGGATCGATAGAACCAAATGACTTCCTTGATTTCTTTATCCGTTAAGAGGGTCGTGCAAAAATTGTCCCACTTAGAAAGGGTCAAGGAAAATGTGCTAAGCTAAATCGCTACGGCGATTTATTGAATTAATCTAGTTATTTTTTGCGGTATAGGCACACTCGCTTCACTAGGTTCTTAAGCCTTAAGTTCCTACGTTCTTAAGCCTTAACTTCCTATGTTCATAGGCCTTAAGCTCCCAAGTTTTTAAGTCTTAAGTTCCTACGTTCATAAGCCTTAAGTTCCTGTGTTCATAGGCCTTAAGCTCCTACGTTCTCAAGCCTTAAGTTCCTACGTTATTAAGCCTTAAGTTGCTAAGTTCTTAAGCCTTAAGTTCCTACGTTCTTAAGTCCTTAGTTCCCATTGCTGGTACACAGGCCTTCTCTCAGAGATAGGATAGGCGGGATGAGCCACGATCCAACAATCTGTCCCAGTGCGAGTCTACATTAAACAAACAATACTTGATTATTGACTGACCTGACGGCCTATTTATTAGTCATACTGAACCGTCTGGGGCCTTACCGACATCGTTGCCAGATGCGCAACGTCGTCCCTCCGCCTGAGGCCCGGTGGAATGATGACCTGCGAAAAGCGTCTGGCAAAAACTGGACGCAAAGAGCGGAAGACCGAGCTAGGAGAGGTCTACGTCCAGCAGTGCACAAGCATAGTCTGATGATGAAACATAAGTGTTTCTTTTTGAGGAGCGCTATTTTCAGAGAAATTACTGAGCTTATGAGAAAAACCTCCAATAATAGCGCCGTGCAGTGCAACCAAAGATCTGGGTGGAACTTCGTTGTTATGGGCATGCGCGGGGATTACCGTCATTTATCACCATTTTTTGAGGAGACTAGCTCCTCAATAATAAAATGATAATAATAATATGATATAATGGGTTGATGGATAGGTGATGGTGATGAACGACGTAATGTACTGCCATTAATAAATTAGCAGTGCGACCACAATGGTCTTGCACGATAGCTGCAGTCACGTAAATCACTCGAGGTGAACGATCGTCCATTCAATACGAGGTACTTTACGCACTACACATGTAGATAGTATCTCAGGTCCACACACACGGTCTAACAGTTTAGGTTTTAATCTTCTCCTGAACATAAGTATACTACTTTATAATTATAGTTGCAGGTTACCTCTAGTCAGCACAAACGCTACAAGATACACGCATATCTGCCCAAAAAAAGAAGTGTATTATTTTTAGCATTCATATATGTATGTATGTAAGTTTATTTATTCCACCACAACTTTTAAATGCCTGAACAGATTTAGACGTATAGGGTATCGTTAGAATCCTTACATCCCCCCGAGTAACATAGGCTATAGTTTTTTAAATAATTAAATTGCGTCAGTATGGCTCCAGTTTCAAATTCGAAAAAAAGGCTTCGATTGTTACAATATGGGTGTCAAATTGAAGGCCTTCATAAGCACATTGGAACAGTATATAATTTATTGGCAAAAGCTCTTTTTTTGGCAGGGAGGCGTGTTTTTTTAGCTTTTAAGCTAGTTATTGTAGGTTATCTCTAGTCAACACAAGCGTTACAATTTAAACGTATGCAAGGGCAACTTTTTGGTTCACTTCGCAACAGGATATGTTCGGCATACTAATACTCAGATTGCAGCGAGCGTGCTTCACACAAACGTAACTATTTCGAATATAAACAAATCAAATCAAAGAACATTTCTAAACAAAATCTAGAAACTAATATCACAGATATTATTTAAACTATCTAGTTTCAAAATTCAAAACAGATCTAAAAAATGCTAGTTTTAAACCTCTTGTAATATTGTAAACGACTACGTACGCGTTTTTGTGGAACGCGCTCGCGGCCATAGTCTTTTTATATTCGTATAGACTTGATGTTCTGTCTATACTGCGTTAGGTGTCCGATGCCGTAATTTCATTTATTGTTCTATGCGATCGCGTGTGCCTGTTTAGCATTCGCCTGTGAAATTCGATAGCATTCGTCACCAGCTGGAATGTTGCTAGTTTCCACGTGGCTAACGTACATTTAAGCATGACCTTTTCAGGTCAAGGAGAAAGGGCCTGATTGCAGTCCTTGCGGGAACACTTGAAGAATTTAGATTGCTTCTCCATCTTTCGAGGCTATGAAACGAACCTTAAATTTTAATAAGTGACTAACCTAACTAAAATGAGCATGCAAGGCTGTCACAAAGTATTCGACTATCATATTAAATTAATTACATCTAATCTTATTCAATTACGACGGATTGTAAAGCTCTAGCTTTGGTCCATTTAGGCAGAGACAATCAGAAACGTAGTGTAGGACGCCCTGTGGCCAGGTGGAGTGACAACCTGCGGAAAGCGAGAAACTGGATGAGAAGAGCTGCTCAGTGGCGTGCATGAGGAGAGGCCTACATCCAGCAGTGGACAGATATAGGGCGATGATTATGAATCAGAAATGGACCACGAATTTCCCCAGCTATATAGATCAACTTCTAGCAAAGTAGCGAGTATAAAATGCCCTACAGACATATGAAAGCTTTGACCCCCCTTATCCTAATATTTACGAGCGCTTCAGCCACTAAAGCTCCGGCCCTCAGTAGTGCTCCAGGGTCCGAGAGGAAAGTTGTTTCATTATAGTGGAGTAGCGGACCAACTTTGTTAATATACAAGCCAGACAAACGCCTAGACACCGGTCCTTGACACCCACGGAATTGGAAATTTTACGCATTTCCATAGCGGTTCTTCTTTGAAGACAGGATTTTTGTTCGAAGCTTTCGTGTAGTTTTTTAAACATGCCATGCCGAGTGGCATAAAAGTGCGCGTTAGAATCCAATGGCATCATCCTATGGCACTTACGATCAGACGAGAGGCCGCTCGACAGTCTCTGACATGGCATAACGACTGTTACCAATCAATCATTAAAGTCATTAATGCGGAACCGAGGAGCAAACACGGTATCATTGGATTCTACCGCGTACAAGTTAACCCCTCGGCAACCATCGCTCAATTATTTTAATGAAATTATAACATTTACACTCAAAATAATCCTACAAGTAAATAAAATTAAAGTGTCTGTTCATAATATCAAAACTTTTTACCCGACTACAGCAAAGCAAGGGAAGAGAACTACAGTCAGTCAGAGAGTTAACAGTCTATGTATGTATGGTTATGTCCGATTTTGACAATCGAGGTATAAATCCATTCGTCTACGGGTACAGAGTGTCATATGCTATTTTTTTATCCGACTACGGCGAAGCAACGGAAGGGTTATGTGTTAAAAAAATAACAAAAAATGGGTCCGATTTTGACAAGCGAGGTGTCAATCGATTCGACTTCATTTATAGTGTCAAGATATTTATTTTTTACACGACTACGGCGAACCAAAGGAAGGTTATGTGTTCAAACTAAAAACTTGGTCCGATTTGATAAGCGAGGTTTCAATTGGTTCGAAATAAGCTGGTGTTTACACAATACATGTAAAGTACGTAAACGCGATCCTCATATTTGTGAGGACACGCACCTACTTTGGACTAAGTATCGTGCTCAAGTTACTACGCTTACGCACTAACATGCCAGCCAGTACGTAAACAAACACCGTTCCAGTTGCTAATACCTAGTAACCGCAGCACGGCCTCGCAGTTTCGAATAGCTAGGTTTACAAGCAAAACTTTGTGTTCAATAACACTTGGACTATAATTTATTCTGTGGCATAACCGTCTATGAAATCTGCAAGAGGATGAAAATTTGTTTTCCCGGTTAGGGAAACGAGAGTGTGTAATGTATTCACGCTTCTAGAGATAAACGAAAACCAACACGAGTGAAATTCATATCAATACATAGTATAACAAAGTCGCCTTCCGCGTCATTCTGTCTCTGTCTGTTTGGCCGCTAGCTCCTCCTAAACCACGCAACGGATTTTGATCCGGTTTTCACCATAAGTTAGGTAATTTTAGAGCCGTCGACCCCCCCCAGCGGAGTGAAGGTCGAGTGTACGAGAACTTCAGATATTTCTCTTTTTTGATTTCTAAATTACACCCGTGCGAAGCCGGGGCGGCTCGATAGTTACAATAATTAACAGACATAAGTTCAAAAAATAAAATTCGTCTCCGGTCAAGTTAAAAATAGCCTATGACACTCTTGTGATGAAAACGAATCAATTGATACATCGTTTGTCAAAAATGGACCAAGTTTTTAGTTTGAACACATAACCCTTCCTTATTTTCGCCGTAGTCGGGTACAAAATGGCATGGCATTCTATACCGGGAGACGAATCGATTGACACCTCGTTTGTCAAAACCGGATGAATAGGGGCGACCGCATCGCAATCGATCCAGTAGTTTTTACGTGATGCGCGTATAAACATACAGACAAATAGATAGACACGATTTAAAAAAAATGATATATTCTTGTTCAGTAGCCTATATAAGTACCCTAGACCTTGTTTTTTACCCGACTACAGCAAAGCAAGGGAAGGGTAATGAGTTTAACAGTCTAATATGTATCTATGTATGTGGTTATGTGGATGTACCACCATAGCGACGCCGCTATTAGTTCGATTTTGACAAGCGAGGTGTCAATCGATTTTCTTCAGGTATAGAGTCTTATAGGCTATAGAGTAAAAAACTTGGTCCAAGATGAGATAGGCTAATTTTTACCTGACTGTAGTCGGATATTAGTTTTTGAACTTATATATATATATATATTGTTTAAATTATCTTTGTACAGTTTTTTTGTTGTATTAGTACTTACTGCTTTATTATAAGTATAGATGACTCAATAACTGTTTGTGATAAGGATAACAAAATTAAGGATCACATTCACGCCCCAAATCTTTTGTCTAAGATAGGACGGATTACGAGAGCGTCGAAAGAACGGTATTGTTAGGCAAATAGCTTTCGCCTCACAACAGTGTATGCAATATACGTCAAAGGAGGATAATATGTACTGATAATTTATTAGTTCCTGAACACGAGGACGGTAATCTATTTCCTTTAGAAGGAGTATTTATATCCTCGGTTAGGCTTATAATACTAAATTTCAATTAATCGATTTAGGATCCTTACTAGGAAAAGCGATTAACTGCGATTACACCTTCCGATAAATTGAATAATGCAATAAGTTAACTTTATAGAAAATACTTGTTTTCGTTGTACCACAAGTACGTGTATTTCGTATTCATACACGAAACAAACCCCAGCGGCGGGCGGCGGTACTATGCAACTTGAACCTCCCACGCAGTGTCTTCGAAGTTCCGCTACTACATAACAGATGGCGCCACGCGTCTCTTTCGCTGGCTTTATTGATTCTCTCCCAAGTATATAAAAGTATTATTGTACTAGGTCTGTAGTACGGGGCGGTCGCCGTACAAATAAACTATTGATTGTTTTGCGATACTAATGTTTGCTGGGATGTGTTATCTAGTATGTTTACAGATCTGATATTATCAGTGAGGCGTGTTTTCTTTGTGTGGATACTTTTAGTAAATTATGTTATTCCGTGTCTCTAATTTATATTCCTATAATTCATTGGTTGCCAGTCCGTCAACAAAAGGGTCTATTCCGGTCTGATACATCAAACTGATCCACCACTATTTATTATTAAAATAAAATTCCGGTCTGATCCATCAAACTATTTATTTCCGTTCCGGTCGGATCCACCGTGGTTGTGTTTAGATAGTAAGGATGACAAAAAAATGATTAAAGACAATATCACTCTTCATTTTAATTCAATCACCAACCAAACCAATAGTAGTTTGCAAACAGACATATATTTATAATCAGTTTCATGTTCAACCTAACTAACCTACCTAGTTACTTAGGCGCAATTCTATGAAGTATAGTAGTTTTTGTCAGTGCATACTACTGTTTCATAAAATCTAGGTAGGTTAGTTAGGTTAAATATGAAAATTGATTATTATGATAGATAGATACAAATGTTTGTTACATAATATTGAATAAAACAATTTCAATTTTTATTCATACAGTACCAAATAGCTTTAAAAAATTAGAGAGGATCAGACCGTAATAGGAATTAAATTAAATATTTAAATGTTGTAAATATTTAAATGTTGTAACGATCCACTGACAAAAGGATCAGACCGGGAAAAAAATACTGATCCATCATGGGATCTCCGCAGTGGATCGGTCCGGAATAGACCAACAAATGGGTGCCACTTTTATACAATCGTCATCAAACTTTTTAATTGACTTCCTATCCAAAGAAGATTCTAAATCCGACTGAATATATATTTCCTTTTTAAGTCCACCATTCATATCTACATTAGCTCCGGAATATCTACACCGATTTGAATGATTATTTTGTTTCAAATATACCTGCATTGTGGTCAGTGTGTTTCATCAAAATTGGTTCAGTAAGTTTTTAGTACCTACTTACTTACATCTGTTTGAAGTAGATTTTTTGTTTAGAAGAATTACGGCGTTTTCAACTTAGATCTCATTAATAGTGAGTTTAATGATATTATACTTATAATAAAGCAGTAAGTACCTGAAAATCTGTACAAAAAAATAATATTAAAAAATGTCTTGGGTACTTAAAATAGGCTACTGAATAAGAATATATCATTTTTAAATTTCGTGTCTGTCTGTCTGTTTGTCTGTATGTTTGTTTGCGCATCACGTAAAAACTACTGGACCGATTGTGATACGGTTGTCACTGTTGGACAACTTAGGTTTGACTTGAAAACTGTGGTAGTGGCGTGGTCCATTCGTTTTGCAGCTACTATGCCACAGACAGACATAATGATACATACATACACACACACCCTAAACTCTCTTTTAGGGGTTCGAGGGTTAAAAAGTAGATAATTTTTGCATCACAAGTATCATAACTAACATTAGGAAGTAGCATAAATACTATTGTATTTAAAACATCTCGCTTCCTTGTTAGGCGTCGTATTTTGCATTCAGCGTCCAATTCGAATACAAGACCTTAAGGTCGGCCAACTTGTACGGTTTCCCGCCAATTGGATGATTGCGCGGGAACTGGTGACGATCGTGTCAAGGAGATGTCTAGGTCTTTGTGGTGCCTACACCAATATTTCTTTACTAGTTGCGCCCCGACGTTTTACCCGCGTGTAATATGATGATGATGAAAAGTAGCCTGATAATCCAGGATATAAGCTATCCTCGTACTAAATTTCATCCATTTCGTTCAGCCGTTTGAGCGTCAAGGTTTAACAAACATAGACACACTTCTAAAGATAGATGGCGCTAATCGGTTTTATGCATTTGATCTCGTATTGTATGGACTGTCAGTTCTAATGTATGGAGTTCTGCAATACTACGAGTAAAATCACAACTTTTTATCTGCGACTTATCAAAATCTTTGACAATGAGGTAAGTTAAATGGAATTATTGACATAATTGAAATTGTTATCTTCAGCGGAGCTTGAAGCTGATATCTTTTTACACGACTGGTTCTGTTATACGTGACCATTGTGTTGAACATTTCGTTTCATTGCTATATATATGAAAAGTAAGGACTTTTTGACTTTTTTGTCTGTTTATTCTCTTGTAGCTCTTCAATGCCTCGAAAATTGCTCATTGAGATGATCTTAAAAATAACTAGCTTAAAAGCTAAAAAACACGCCTGCCCTGCCAAAAAAGAGTGTTTGCCTATAAGTTATACACTGTTGGAATGTGCTTATCAAGACCTTCAATTTGATACCCATATTGTAAATTTCGAAGTTTTTTTCTATTTTGAAAATGGTGCCATACTGCCGCCATATTGAATGTTTTCAAAAAAGAATATAGCCTATGTTACTCGGTGGGATGTAAAAATAACTACGGTACCGGGTTCGTTCCTCGGTTCGCATCAATTATTTTTCTAAGTTATGTGCGGTTTTCTATCGCTCCGTGTTTCGGAGGGCACATTAGACCTGGTTGTTATAGATAAATATTCAAGTCAAGTTTCAGTCCTTACGACATGCCAGAGGCCTTCTGTCGGCCTGACAAACTTTGACACCAGAGGCAAGCACTACTTCATACGACAAACAAACAGTAGGGGGCCTATTCGAAGTATAATAAACCATAGCAGGTGAAAAATAATGGAATGAAAGAAAATATATTTTAATACTGATCAAGTAGATAAGTAGATTTACTTCTTGATGGGAGATAACGAGTAAATTAATCTGCCCATCGTTTTGAGTGACTAATTAGAAAAGTTAAATCTTTTTACAAAGTCAATCAATTGAACTGAGACATAATCGGCCTGATCACATTATCATTGCAAGAAAAAATACCTTAAATTATTATTTGAAAAATAAAGTCTGGTTATAACCGTAGTGTCCATCTAGGAAAGTAAATTTAACACTATATTTGTAATGTTTAGAATTTCTTTCTATAGTGTTATTGGTTCATAATTATGAAACAAATAACACTACACTATGGTAATACTTTATATAGTGTTATCCATAGCAATATATAAAAGTGAAACGTTGTCTGTTTGTTTGTTTGGGGGGAGGTTTAACGCGATAACGGCTGGACGGATTTTGATGAAATTTGGAATGGAGAGGTTATATAAAGGTTATATTCTTGTTCGGTAGCTCATTTGATGAAGTCCTTTTTTAACTTATAAGTACGGACTTTTTGTTACTTAGTGCTTAATTTTATGTATATATAGGATAATATTGTAAAGAACATGCAAAAAACAATTTATCATAGTTACTCTTACCATAGTGTAGCATTTCTTTCTATAGTGTTATTTGTTCATAATTCATAATATAATTCATAATTATGAACAAACTAGCTTTTTCGCCCGTGACTTCGTCCGCGCGGAATACATTTTATTAAGAAAAAATGCATCCTATGTTCTTCTGGGATATTAAAAACCAATGCAAAAGTAGGTATAGCACCAATGCCTTTGATGTTTTTGATAGACTTTTTATTTCGTTTCCATGGCACCCGTTCCTTACAGCGAGTAATCAACATTCTCCAGTGTTCCCGTGGAAACTTACCAATTTTCGTGATGAAAAGTATCCTATTTTTTATTCCATGGTATAAGCTATCTCCATTCATAATTTCATCAGAAAATCAATAAAACTCCCCAAACAAACAAACGTTTTCACTTTTATATATTGGTGTAGATGTTTATTGTAAAGTTCTTTAGATAAAGCTTTAGAAACCTCTTTTTCACTACTCTAACCCTTGATGGCTTTAGGTTGACATATTCCATTAACGCTAAAATGTTAATAGGATTTTTATGACCATCGACACTCCATCGCTGCAAGGAATTTTATTATAGATGGGTAGCTCCTGCCTACAGACCACAGACCAAGTAAAGAGAGCGAGCGAACAGCGAACGCACCGCTCGTTCCTCGCTCGTGTTCACTTGCGTTCACTGGTGCGAAAATTATATACTAACGAACGAACTGACTAGCGAACGAGGTTACTAAGGATCGACATAGCTCAGAGAGTAAGTAAGCTGAATCGACAACACGCTGGTCTCAATCGATAACTGACGTTGGGATAGACAAGTTGTAGGATGAACGACGCTTAGGAAAAGTTAGTGCAGGATGGAGGGGTGATTTGAACAAAGTAGTCAGGATGAGAAGTTAGGGCTCAGTGGCGAGCTGTAGGAGAGGAGACAGATTTGTTCAACATTGTTTTGTTGAACAAAGACTTATACCATAGAATAACAGAACTAATAGCATGTAATGTAATGTACTTGCTATTTTGTATTTTTACTATTATTTCATCCGACTGCGGACGTTTAGTGTTTGGGCTGTATGTTTTTTTGGCGCTTCCTAAAGCCTAAACCGTTTGATGGATTTTGATAAATAAGGTATTATTGGATTGGTCTTAATCACGAGAGTGACATAGGATATATTATCTGACAAGAAAATTAATATAATAGCTATACTAAAACCTATCTAGTGAGGTATCAAAATGAAGGCTTTTAAAAGACCATTCCAAAAATATATAAGGGTAAATAAAAAGTTCCAGGTTCTAACTGATCCCGTCAAAGTACAAATGAAATGCATGATTCCTCCGTCTGCATCTTGAATTTCAAAATCTTGTTTAAAGCTATTAAGTTTTTATCGCAGTCGTTCTTTTTTTGTTTGTTTTGCCTTTAATCACTATTTCTTCTTCTTAATAATAGTGATTAATGATCAAATGCGACCGACGTAGAGGCGGCATAATACTTGCACTTGATTAAAGATGTTTAACTCTCATAGAGATATATCTATTTAATGTTAGCTATGGAGAGAGCTATGCTTGGAGTTTCTCTGAAGGACAAGATTCGTAATGCAGATATCCGACGGAGTACCAAGGTGACCGACATAGATCAAAAGATAGCTAAAGTGGCAGTGGGCTGGTCACATTTCCCGAAGAACCGACCGGTGGGGTAGACGAGTTCTCGCGGAGGAGTGTACACAGGTCAATTCGCATTTCCTCGCTTGCTGCCGTAGCTTGGTCTGCGAGGCATTCGTATCGTAGACGTTTACCAACTTGGAAGTCGTTTTATCGTTGTGGTTTATATCTGAACTAGCGACTCGCGCCCGGCTTCGCACGGGTATCTAAGGGCTTCTATAAATATTTATTTATACAAAATTTCGTTTCTACCAGTGTTTTAATTGACTAATTTGAACAAGAAACGGTTATTGTGACTCGACTATATGTAGTTAGACATATATAGCTATGGGTAGTGATGAATGCTATAAACATGTAGTACATTATTTTATGTATCACCAATAGTTTCCGAGGCGCACTTTGGATTACATTATTACAATTTTAATAAGGATAACTGAATTTTTAAAAATAAAACAGCAGCAATAGGTGTAACAAATAAATAAATAGTTTTTGTGTTTTTAGAGTTTATCATTTACAAACGAACTCGCATACTAAAAAACAAATCTTTTTCTCTTTATAATATTAGTGTAGATAAAAGGCATAACATTATAGTAACGGATCAGCTCATACACTGCCCTTTTACAACCGCAATGAAGTTGAGAATTGTATGCAGTTACGAGAATTAATTGCGCCCTTCCGCTTTGCCCGCGTGTATATTTTCTCTTTCAGGGTTTTTTTTTTAAAAAAGAAGCATTCTTAGGAATATTTTCTGCTATTAAATCATTAGGTTCACCAGTTTAAGTTGTTTCTCGGTCAGTCACGTTACTGTTTTATACCTATTAAAGATTTGAGGATAGTAAAATCTTCGTGTCTCTGATTATGCCGAGTAATTTCACCATACACTTCTTGGAAAATTAGGACGCCAGATAGTCAGCTTCACAAATTTATAAGGCACGAATAATAATAATAATGTACGCTTACGTTTATTTAAATATATTTCGGGTAAAACCTTAACCTGTGGATACATTATATAATTAGGAAAATTTCCAACTGACTTTGTCAACCGCCTTTATCAAATACGAAACGTTTGAGACAACTGATAGAGATATATCTGCGGAGATAACAGCATACTTGATCAATTTGGCCCTATGTCGCAGTAACATAGTAGCGTTTTATTTCACTGTTATATAGGTATAGAATTTTCACTGTGAAAAAGTAGTTCAGTGTTGCTCGACGCGATTCGCTATAGTAATAGGTATATTAATGATCTCAGTAACGGTAAAGTTTAACCAACTATGTTACTAACTAGTTCAGGACACAGGCGGCCTTCAGAGTTTATTACCGAGCTAACTTCTGCAGGAACTTCTTACGCAGTATCTATACATATAATAAAGTAATAAGTACGAAAAAGTCTGCTCTAGGGTACTTAAAATAAGAAATTGATATTGAACAAGAATATGACGTTTTAAAAAAATCGTGTGTTAGTTTGTTCGCGCATTACGTAAAAAATATTAGACCGTTTGCGATGCGGTTTTCACTGTTCGATAGTTAAGAGTTTGACTTAAAAACATGGTGTACTTGGTATTACGTACAATACAATCCGATTGATAGAAGCCGAGCAATCGATAAAAACTTTTTGACGGCTGAAGGAATTTTGATCAATTGTTGGTATATTGGTATTTTAGGTCTTGGTCTTTACTTATAACCTAGAGAGATGACCACGCTTGTGAAGCTGCGGGTACAGCTAGTTATGAAGAAAAACTTACATGATAAGTACAAACCATGTCTTGTCAGACCAGCCTAAGCAGTACAAACTTTAAGACGGACTACAAAAGAAACCGAATGACTGCCACCTATGAATTTCGCGCGGAAGCCAATGACCAGCCAAAAGGTCGGTCGCATTCCGCCGGGCATCGAACCCGCATTGCTAACTGCGATTCGGGGGTGCGTTAATTGAACACCGGAGGCTATGGAAGACTGTGTGAAAAAAAATGAGGCAGCCAGGCTTTCAAATTGATCAAATGGACGTAGATAAGTTACCTATATGTTAAGTATGGGTTGGTTTTGAGTTAAAAAGACACAATAGAAAGTGCTAAAACTACGAAGAATACTAAAAAGTGGTAAAAATTTAAGTGAGAATGGTTGCTAACCAACTTTAAATTGTTATAGATCCTAAATGGTCATTCGAAATGAAAAGAGAAACCTAAAGATGATTTTCTAATACCAGTTCAATTCCTTACTCTTAATATAGTTCGTCTACTTACAGATTTTTCTTTCAGATCACAAAATGGCGTCTGTTTGTCGCCATATTGAATTTTGATTACTGTCATATGTCTGTAGTAGCACTCGCAAAATTAAGATAGAAAGGAACAAACATACATACATAGGCTGATAATCACATTACCCGTCCTTTGCGTTGCGCAATCTGGTAATAAATCATATTGCTACGAAACTTTTTCACCTGCCAATGGTAACATTAGCGGAAGACTTTGTCGAAATGAAACAGACGTTGAGCAGTGCGCGTTAGCTGCATATTTACAAAACACTTCCGAAGTGTTTTCATCACAACATAAATCAACGCTGTAAAATTAACAAATACACGTGTTTTCAGTGTAATAAGACGTTCGGTTGAATGGTTGTAAACATTAACTAGAATTGAAGAGGAATTGTGCAACTGCCGTTACGTTTAGAAGAACTTATTGCAGTTCTTATTGTCATTTATTTTTTTATTGTAGTTGGCTCTCAAGATATTCTAAGATAACCGTAATCCTTATAAAATAAATTACCGTAACTCTAGGATATCTTTTTCACAACTTTAAAATACTGGTGTTTGTACACTATTATGAGTGTTTTTTTAAATCAGTGTAATTTTTGGAGAATATTTTATGTTTTCTTGTTCTTTAAGTAGAAAATAATTACCTCTGTAAATATGGCGGGGATGCAAAATAGCAGCTTGTAATTAAATATAAAACGGTTATTAACTCACGGGTAAAATTAACATTAAAATAATTGTCATGGTGTGGCCCTTAAGACCAGGCTCCAAGGTTACATTTTCCCACTCCCCACTGCCCTGCCACCTACCCTACGCGCTGCCACTCGCTACCCGCAATAAGCACTGAAGTGCCTGCGTAACAAGGTTGAATATCGCGAGCGTTATTTGAACACACAATTTAGCTCGGAACTAAATGACGTATGTCTCAAAAGTTATTTATTTTATTGGCAGGCTAATAATTTAGTCAGGTAAATTTTGTCTAAGCCTTAGAAAAAAAACTATATTTTCTTGCTGTGAGATTTATTTTAGAGATAAAACTTAAGCCGTTGAGTAGAAAAATGTAAACATTAGCGAAAATAACGTAATTTTTGATAAGAAAATGTATCGAATGAAATTTTGTTAATCATGTTTTTGTCTTAGTCTTAGAGAGATAAAGATCTCAAAAACATATATGTTAAGTTTCACATATATCAGGTTTGGGGTTGACCCAGCATATTTATGCAAAAAACCCTTAAAAAGCGGAGCCTGGTCTTAATCAGGCGAATTATATTATTAATATCTATTCGCTCGACATTCGGTTTTCTACAGGCGAATTATATTATTAATATCTATTCGCTCGACATTCGATTTTCTACAGGCGAATTATATTATTAATATCTATTCGCTCGACATTCAGTTTTCTACTCTAATTTTATAAAGAGCTAGCCTATTATTTGATTGTTTGTTTGTAATGGATAAACTCAAAATACAATTGAACCGATAAAAAAATATTTCACCTGTAGAAAGCTACATTATCAGCGAGTAACATGGGCAGAAATATTATTTTTCAAAAATTTAGAGGTCCCTACGAAAATTGCAATAATGTAACCCGAGGTATCAAAAATAAAGAACGGAATGACACGTTGACAGGAAACGAAATAATAACAAGTCTGTCATAGTGATGTGCCATGTGAGAAATAATGCACATGTATATGATCAAAAAGCACTGCTGCCAGTGATTTTGAATTACACTTACTGGCGTATTTTTTTTAGAAGTTTCGTTGGTTTTAAAAATGCTAAAAGTAAAAAAATCGATCGAGTCGATTCGAGTCAGAATTTTTTATTGGATACTCCAATAAAAATATATGCCTATGTTTATCAGACGTTAAATATTAAATAACATGGTATTCACAGATACGAAATGCTTATTACTACTAACTACCCCGCTTTTTCGTATTAAATATACGAAAAAGCGCTATCGCTTCCACCAATCGCTTAAATTTTTTTCTTACTTTGGCGGACGAGACAGGCAGGTCGCTCGCCTGATGATGGTAAGCGTCACGCCTGCCCAAAACAGTTGCAGTACCACCCAGAACCTTGGTTGCAAAATGTTGCGCGTCACTGCACTGCGCACGTCACCCTGAGACATTGGTTGTTAAGTCTCATTGTCCAGTAAATTCGCTGCATATGACTGGGGACGTACGTTACAGACAGTTACTTCCAAGTTTGCGTTCCCAAAATCATTAAACACTCTGACGTGTTTGCTAACTTCGAATCCAACTACTCCCTGGTTTCATTAGTTGCTCCTGCGACTTTATATCTGTCAATTTGGCGAGAAGTTTTCCTCCGTGCACTAACTCTATTAACTTTTACTATAACAACATTGGTTTTTATTCTTACGTAACACTTTTGATATTATTAAGCTGGAACCAATGACGAACGGTATTCAATCTTCTCTCAAAGATTTTTTTAACTAGAAAACTTACGCACAAAGAAAAATCCGACTGCGATCTTTATAGATTCTAAATGGACATTCGAAATGAAAAATTATAAGAGAAAACTAAAGATGATTGTCAAATACCTCACATGACATAGTTCGTCGACATTTTTTTTCTTTTTCTAATATTGCGTCTTGGTCGTCATATTGAGTTTTGGTTACTGCCATGTCTGCAGTAGCACTCGTAAAATTAAGACAAATCGATTGACGTAAGAATCATCAGAATAGGTCCACGCGTTTGGTCTATATAGTGCCACATTGGAACAGACATACATAGGCTGATAAACACAATACCTTCCGCTCAGTCGGGTAAAAAGTCTTGACTTGACGATTGCATACTATGGTATCGTTATTAAAAGTAGATATTTTCTAGTGTCTACTAATCGTTTACATATATCGATCGTTTTATGAATGAAACAACAATAAGGACGTTGTAAACAAGATGCGCGACTGGTAACAATAATAATCCAGTGTAAATCTTGTGTGGGTGTCCAGGAGTCAAACCCTAGCGGGCGGCCAAGGCTGCGTGGGGAGTTATTTGAGCTATTTTTGGTGCTGGGCCCTAGGTTTGTTAATCCTTTGAAAATTGATGTAGAACTTTGATGAATTGCATAGTATGAAATAAAGCGAAGTGAGATTCTTGAATAGCGTTGATTTGGTGCAAGACCTTCACAAATTTATCTTTCCTCTAAAAGACTGTATTGTTTCCTCCAAATGCTAATGTACAAATACATCATCATCATTAGCAGCCCGTGTCAGTCCTCTGCTGGATATGTCTGGCTTCTCCCAAAGCACGCCACTGAGACAGATCTTTGGCTCTTATTTTACCAACTGCGGCCACCGCCAGCCATTTTGCGTAAATCTTAGTCGCGGATTTATTCTGTGGTCGAGGTGTCAACACAAAGTCTACCCCAACGGTTATCGGTTCATTGACAAAATGTTATATGACTAGACATAACATCATTATTTTAAAATAGTAAATAGGTAACATTATAATTACCTAGCACTTTAACAAGTCAAAATCTCAAATGTATCCTGAACAAGTTTTTTTTAATTAAATTATCAATGGACATAAATAATTAATTAGGTAAACTACATTTTGAGTTTGTAAAGGAAATTTCCCTTTCATGTGTCGATTGAATCAAGCCCACGAAAGGGAAATATAAAGAAAATAAAATTAACTTTGATGGACGTACTAAATTTGTTTGGGCGATGGATGGTATAAAGCGGCCCTTTCTCCATCTACCTAGAAGACAGAGTATTATTTGTATGATT
Source organism: Alsophila aescularia (assembly GCA_946251855.1). Lineage (NCBI taxonomy): Eukaryota > Metazoa > Arthropoda > Insecta > Lepidoptera > Geometridae > Alsophila > Alsophila aescularia. The sequence goes on from OX276373.1 coordinate 52,211,282, forward strand.
TTCAATTCATCTGACTCACAGTATTAGAAGATGTCTCACCTTATAAATAATCTAACCTTTTACAGATGTTAACTCAATCTGATGAATTCGATGTCTAGCTTGAAATATACCTTGATAAAAAATATACCTTAACCTGTCACGAACACACACAATCCAATATTCACATGTCACGCACTACTACATCTAAACTAATATTATAAAATGGAAAGTTTGTAAGTTTGTTTGTTATCGCTAATCTCCGAAACGATTGATTCGATTCTGAAAATTCTTCCACTATTAGGAAGCAACATTAATCCCGAGTGCCATAGGCTATGTTAAATACTGATAAAAATTTGTTTACAATAACAAATCACAATATTTGTAATCCATGTCAGAAAAAACACAGACCGTTTTACTGCTTTATCGGCGTGCGCTGGTCAAACGGTTTGATATAAGTGAAAGGAATGCAAATATATTGGTCTTAATTAGTTCTACAAAACAGTAAATGAACGTTTTTCAGTAATAAAATAATAACAATTTTTTATTCAATTTTCCAGAGCTCATTTTGGTAAATGGTATTAATCCTTATCAAATTAAATAACACCGTAGTCTTTCTCATTTCATGTAGATTACTGTTGCCTTTTACACCATACTTCTATGACGAGTAGTTTGAAAGTTGTGACGATTTTTTTGCTGAGCGGATTTCAATTAATTCTTCCCTACCCGTTCTTCGTAACTACTATTATTTTATTCTGTTGAGTAATAGTGCGAAGATAATAAACAAATATATTCGGAACAATTCCACACCAATTACCTAGCCCCAAACTAGGATACCCTGTAAAATGGGCACTAGATAACGGATAAACACCTACGAATACCTAATCTACAGTATTATTTCTGAGGAGGAAAGATTTGATTGTTTGTATAGATAAACTCAAAAAACATAGAACGGATTTTAAATATTCTTTCACCCATAGAAAGCTACATTATCAGCGAGTAACATGAGCAAAAAAAAACCTTTTGAAAACTGCAATAATGTAACCTAAGATATCAAAAATTTGCTTATAAAATGTTGATTACTCGCTGTAAGGAACGGAATGACATGTGGAAACGAAATAATAACAAGTCTGTCAAAAAGTATCTCGAGCGTTGCTGGTATACTTTTGCATTGGTATGTTTTTGTTAATCAAAACCCGGGTAGAATCATGTACAAATAAAGAGAAACCGGGCCGGACCGAAGCCGGGGCGAGCCGCTAGGCTAAGATATATAAAGCGATAATCCCAAAGCACCTGCCGTCCAAACAGAAGCCGTCAAGGCCAGCCGCGCCGGACAGCACCAATTACCCGCTGGACACGGGAGTAGACACGAGCCAGCCACGTGACTGGGTGCTGCGAATCAGGATGTGATGGCAGTGACGTTAGGAGTTCACGTGTTGGGGAACTCGCAGCATGATGCTATGAATACCTATTAATTATTTGGTGAGACTGTAAGTTCCAAGAGTAGGGAGTCCGTTACGGGAGTATTTTTCTATCTCCGCACTGTTAGTGCATTTATGACTGAGCGAGCGCGAAGCGCGAGCGATGCGTCTCCGTTTCAGCTTGGGCAAAAATGATTTCGTATGTCTATGTTCTCCTCCACATGTCGCATTTCTCAACCGGTCTAGACGAAACTAGGTATACAGTATAAATGAAGTTTTAGATTTTTTTAGTCTTCTGGGATTTTTGATTAAGAGGGGGGGGGGGGGGGGGTTAATTCCACCAAAAAGGGGCAAAAAGGGGGGCTACTGAATATCTCCGCCTTATTAGATTGGATTTTGTTGGTACTTTTTTTATTTGAAAGGTAGTAACTTTAAATTGGTCTCATAAATAATTGGTTAAGATCTGATGAGGATCTTCGTTGTGATGAGCAGAATAGCTCGATCAAAATGCAGTGAATTTATCACTTTTTGGTTTTTACCAGTAGAATCAGCCCTTTTGCTACTAGGTAAGGATTGATTGAGCACCTTGGTTATTAATGTTAGTTTCAAAATAAGGTAACTAGATGGCGCTATTGTGCACCGCTAGATTGTTTGCAAAAAAGTTTGTACGCGCGTAAAAGTTTGTATATAACAAGTAGTATAATTTTCTCAAATTTGTCAACAGTTCGAGTCCCAGTCTGTCAGGTAGTCAAAAGACTAGAGTCAAGTCATGATTCAGTAAAGTGGTGGAGCATTACAGAAATTTCCTAGGGAGTTCCGGCGAGAACACAGAATGCACGTTAACGAACACTATTATTACACATTAACACTAGAAGAAACTCAAATTTGAGAGAAAAAAACAAAGCAAACAACCGTCTCCTTTTCGTTTCCCACCGAAACTCACTCGTTACTGGTCATTATAACCGTGAATCTATTTATTTCTCATCTTTTCCCTTTACGCAATAAAAACTGTTAATCTATTAGCACCGATATGGATATCAATCAACACACTATCACACGAATTTATAAATGCGTAAGTTTGAGTACCTATGTATGTATGTATGTATGTGTACCTATGTATGTTGTTAGTTGTTCACGCTGAAACGGCTGAACGGATTTCGATGAAGTTTGGTATATAGATACTTTAGGTCATGTAATACATAGGATATTTTTCATCATCATCCTGCATTATCATTGTTCACACGGGTTAAACCGCGGGCACGGGTATCTTGTATTAATTATTATTATTATATGTATTTATTCAAGCCAGAAAAGCAGTCTTTTCAGTCAACAAAATAGCCTATCACACTATTGTGATGAAGACGAATCGATTGATACCTCGCTTGACAAAATCGAACCAATAGGGGCGACGATATGGTGGACATCCACATCTATACATAGGCTTTTAAACTCATTACCCTTCCCTTGATTCGGCGTAGTCGGGTAAAAAAATATGCGCAAATAGGTTAGAAAAATACAGCAAGGAACTAGAATTCCGACTTCGAAACAAAACTCGTGTGCACAATACAGCATCCGCACGAATTAGGTCATCTGCCTGTCTAACCGACACCTAGCACATACATACACACATAAATATACTACATGGTGATCTAGTTAAGGGGAGGAAGATACGGCACGCTTTAATATCACGTAAACAAATACTGGACTAGATACAATTACAGGCAAACCAAAAACCCACACAGCTACATTCCCACCTCGTGCTTTATGAGCATCAAAAACAAAGACGACGAAGAAGTGGAGTGACGACCTGCGAAAATCGGTTGGAAGAAAATGGATGAGGAGAGCTGAAGAGGCCTACGTCCAGCAGTGGACAAATAAAAACGAAGATACGCAGGCTGTAGCGCGAATCAGAGTCACTGCTAAACGCCACTTCGATAATTTCTAAGGCCAATTGTGTGCGTTGCACCTAATTTATGCGGTCCACGCCCGAGGAGCTGGTACCTAATCTTCCCACTTACAATTAGATCTTTGTACATGGTACTTATACTCGTAGTTCCCAAATAGAAGTTACACAGGTGATAATGTGGCCAGAGATGTGTGAGTCATAAGAGGATGGTGCTGGTAACAAGTACCTAGTTAGCGAGGTTTCATCCATATCTGCTTAACTAATAATGTTAGTATTAGTTTATAGTGAGCAGTAGTGGCCGAGCTGTAGCATGTGCTCTTCATAATCCAGCGGTACCTGGTTCAAATCCTCAGCTATGAACTTCAATGTCGTAAGTTATGTGCGTATTTTGATGCTGAAAGATAAGAATGCTAGCTTAAAAGCTAAAAAAAAAACACGCCTGCCCTGCCAAAAAAGAACTTATGCCAATAAATTATACTGTTCGAATGTGCTTATCAAGGCCTTTAATTTGACACCCATATTGAACAATAAGAAGTTATTTATTTCGGATTTATAAATTGAGTTATAATTCTGATATATATCTACTAATTTTTCAAAAAATAGGCTATATCATTTTTCGAAGCGAAAAAATACTTTTAATTTTACAATATGGGTATCAAATTGCAAGGCCTTGCTTGATGAGCACATTCCAACAATATATAATGTATTGGCAAAACTCAAAACTTGTCACTAAAAAGTATTAAAAAATACACGACTGCCCTGCCACAAACCAACTAAAAAGTAAAAAAAAAAAATTGATAAAATTGACATTACTGTCGGGGGACCGTTCTGTGGAACACTAAATCTATGATTTTGGCAGGGCAGTCGTGTCTGTTGTTAATTTTTTTTAATAATTTATTTTTTAAATGATCTTGGTTGTACGTTTCTATTAATTTCAATTTCTGTTGACGACTTACGAATTTTATTACCACACTTCTAACGACTTTCATGTAACGCTATCAAACCCCCATATAACTTTCGTCCAATTTCTCCGAAGGTCCAATGACATCATCACTGTTTGTAATATTCCACTATCGTGGTATTACTGCTACTTATCTGTACTATCTAGCGGTATCTCTTATGAATGACCACCGACCGCTTGGTCGTTGAACGATATTACGATGATCTGTTTGCATGTACTCTTATATGAAGTTGTATTGTTACCTTGAATATGAACGAGTTACGTATGTTTGTTGCTCCTTCTCGCTCAAACGGCTGAACGGGTTTGGATGAAATTTGGTACCAGTATAGCTTATATCCACACGCTTATGACGCATAGGGTACATTTGATCCCGAAATAGGGCAAAAAAATATTATCGTAAAAAAATTTACAAATATTAAAGCTTCTGAAAAAGCTTTTGAAGCATTTGAAGCTTTTGAATCAAATTTAACCAAAAATCCCTAATTTTGGCTTTTGAAGCGGCTGAAAAGATAAAAAATAATAAAAAAAAAAAAACAAACATATTTGACGAAAAATCCTAACGTTTTGAAGGTTTTGAAGCAAAGTGTCAATTATATACATAGAGATACTTTTCATCAGTATCATTCCACGCGCGTGAAACCGCAGGACGCAGGCGCAGCTAGTTTAATATATGTGAGTATCGTCGTTATTGTATAAAACATCCTAAAGTAAGTACTCAAAATATCGTAGCGGGTTATATATACCAAGTTCAGTCCTAAGCTCGGCACCAATGACTTTTCTAAGTTATGTGCGGTTTTTACATCGTTTCGTGCTTCGGAGGGCACTTTAAGCTGTCGGTGCCGGCTGTTATTGCTTAATAGCAGTCGTTAAACCATGACAAAGACCCTCGGGCGGCCTGACAAACTCTGACACCACTACCTCATAGAACAAGCAAACTCAAAAAGGCTAGTCCTCTTAAACCTGTATAAAAATCTGATAAAAAAAATCGTACATGTTCTGGATTTAGTTACGAAAATCCATACCAATATATAAAAGTGAAACTTTGTCTGTTTGTTTGTTTGGGGAGCTTTCACGCGATAACGGCTGGACGGATTTTGATGAAATTTGGAATGGAGACAGCTTTTACCCTGGAATAAAAGATTGGATACGTTTTATCCCGGAAAATTGTAAGTTTCCATGGGAAAACTGAAAAAATTTGATTACTCTCTATAAGGAACTGTTGCCAAGGAAACGAAATAACAAGTCTGTCAAAAAACATCAAGAGCATTGGTGCTATACCTACTTTTGCATTGGTTTTTAATATTCTAGAAGAACATAGGATGCTTTTTTCCCGATAAACAGTAGTCCGAGCGGACGTTGTCGCGGGCGGGAAAGCTAGTATCACATAAACACTACATTATGTAGAAACAAGTCAAAATTCATTTAAAATTAACACAAATCAAGGCCTGAACAATCTAATCTGCCTTTCTCGCTACTTGCACAAAATACACGTATGTATATACAATTCTACACTAATATTATAAAGAGGAAAGATTTGATTGTTTACATGTTTGCGTGTTTGTTTGTTTGAAATGGATAAACTCAAATACTGAACTGAATTTAAAAATTCTTTCATTTATAGAAAGCTATATTATCAGCGAGTATTATAGGGCGTAATTATTTTTCAAAAAAAATTGGATCCCTACGAAATACGCAATAATGTAACTCTAGGTATCAAAAATTTGCCGATAAAAGTCATTGTTAGGCGTGCGCTACGAAAGCTTTTGATAATACATAAAATAATGTACTATAGTAGTCGCAGCGGATCTTTGTGGTTGTGAAGTTAGGCTCTGTAAACGATTGCGCAAGTGCTCCTGTGAGGATAAAACAGCATAAAGTAAGAACGAGATAGAATATGCGAAAAACGTAAGCGAGTCAGTTATACAATGCTGTCTTCACATTGTACAACTGCCTCGTTTGCAGTTTGCGCAGCGATTTGCAGACAACTTCCGAGACAAAAAGATCCGCTGCGACTACTATACATGTTTTTAATATTCATTATTACCCACAAAAAAGTCCGTGTCTAACTTTTATAATTAAGTAACAATAACCGTTTCTTGTTCAAATTAGTGTCGCGTACAAATAAAAAGAAACCCTTAGCTACTCGTGCGTAGCCGGGGCGAGTCACTATCACTAGTAGTCAATAAACACAGTAAAGTAGTAATAACACGTCCTGCCGTGGCCAGGTGGTTGTTTTTATTAATCTCCACCATAGAATAGCTAGTAGTACAATCACTATATTACCGTGTCGGTACGGCTGTACCACAGATTACTAAATCGCTTGATCAAAACATTCGGGCGTGCCGTTCCAGACGCAACTTCAGTCGGATACTACGGATTCTGGGCTTGCGTAGGGCTGCCACTGCTCCACACCCTTTGCACTATTTACTTGGTAATGTTTACGTGGGCGCTCCACTTAGTTTAAATATTTACAACTTCAGTTTTACAGCACTCCTTTGCAGAGTAAATAATACATGTACACCGCGTACTCTTGTTACTGTATAGCTTGATCAAAACATTCGGGCGTGGCGTACAGTCCGATTCTACGGGCTTGCGTAGGGTTGATGTTACCCACCCTTTGCGTTTACCAGGCGCTGCATTTAGTCCAGTCATTTGCAAAGACCGAAATGTAATGTTAGAAAAAACTTTTAACTTTATACATATTTTCGAATTTGTTGGGCAGCATTTGAGTATCTTTGTCCTCTCGATGGTACATTTTTGTCTTCTAAATGCAGTTGGTAACATCAGTGTATTGAAAAAGTTCCATCGTTATGCAGCAACGAGCACACTTAGGACATTGCAGGTGTGACACGGTAAGAAAATCTAAAGAGTAGGTACAATTTAAGATATTTTTGATAAATATACTCCTAGTGTTGTTTGATATGGTATCGCCATTTCGCTATAAGTCTGGAGCTTCGCATCGTTTTGCGTATTTTTTTCTAATATGGCGAAATAATCAAGTTGTGGCTTTTCAATATTAACCTTCCATGTATTTTTCTTGATAGCGTCCTTTCCTACACAAAATAATATTACATAACAATATAAAATACAACGAGAAATCTTTGTTTCGTGTCAGCCATTTAAATTATTTTTTTATTATTTTTAATTATTTTTCTTATCAGACCTTTGTGAACTTTGACACTGTCATTGCTCCTTACACTGCATTAAATGCAGCACTTAGCACTTATTAAAATCAACACCGACAACCCTATGCTCACTCGGCGTGAATTAAAACCGTCCTACCTCGGCAGTCGCGATCCGCCCAGCCAGACAGCTGCACGCCGCGCCAACCGAACCGTTCAATTCGTTCATCCGAACAGAATCGTTCACTCACGTGTGCGACATTCGAAAAGAAAAAAGCTGTGGTTGTGACAGTTATTTGTTTGTTTCTTATGTGCTAGTGTTGTAACAACTCTCTTTCGATCTTTGAATGAAGATTGCCTTCTGAGGGTATACGATCTGATGTTGCACGAATCGTGAATCCAGCACGGTATGTTTTGTTATGACCGGGACCGGTTTCGCCGGTCTAGTGTATAATTTACGTACAATTGTTGTTATTTATTTGTACGTAACGTGTGGGTGTTTTTAATGTTTTTATCACGCTAATAGAATGACGGTTGGCTCATGAATTAATCATCTGTGCGACTCGACATTCGCGCTTTAATTCGCAATTTATCATGCGCGGTAACTGCGCCATTATCGGAAACGGACACTACGTAGTTATTACTGTTATAATTCTATAATAATCAAGGTATTCTTAGATTTTTAATTGGCAATACATTTATAGTTATTGTGGTGTGCGATTGTGTATATAGTCAACTGCCTACATAAGGAAATGCGTATACAATTTTGAACCTGAAATGTAACAAATAAAATCATAGTAAAACTCATCTTGGGTTACTACGATACTACGGTGAAAATATATCAATTTTCCTCAAAAGTGTTAAGATTGACCACTAAGAAAACAAAAGCATATATTATGCCTAACTAGCTGCGCCCGCAGCTTTACCCGCGTGCGAACTTTGCCACCCCTTCCCCCCCTCCCCGATGTAAATTGAAAAATCCTTACTTTGTTCACCACTAGGATACCACTAGGATACTAAAGGAATATACCCTGCACTGGCTTACGCTGTGCGTTGTCAGGTATGTCACGGTAGATACTGTTTTACAGACCAGGGCCCCGATTCTGTTAGCTATTGAACACTTCACAAGTCAATCAAGTTTTTTTTGTGAAATTTCTTATATTTTTTAAAAATATCCAAATTTCGCTTCTAGCACTTTTAAATGGTAAATGAGATAATTTCGCAAAACAAATCTAGCGATCGACATGCGTTATCGCGGTTCAATAGTTAACAGAATTGGGGCCCAGGTATAGGCCAAGGAATTACCCCTGTATATAAGCATACATGTTATAATAATGTTAGCTATGAATCTTTGAATATATCACAAATGAAATTGTATCGCATCTGAAACTTTTAAAGTCCCTAATGCCCCCCTTAAACACTCCTGCAAGTTCCAAACTCCCCCCACTCTTGGATATAAAGCTTCTAAACTAACTTCGCCGTACATTTTTCATCTCCACCCGGAAAACTGTATCGTGTATATACGAGTTTTACTTCGGGCCAATAAACTGTACTCTACTGAACTTCCATCGAACATTTTATTGAATAACATTGTTAATATGAATATTTTGTTATAACTTATCTGTCTATACTTATAATAAAGCAAAAAAAGACAGTACAAAGAAAATAACAAAAAAAAATGGTCTAGGGTACATACGAGTAAGTCGCTGATCAATAATATAACATATTCTTTAATGGTTTCTTTCTCTATGTGTGTTCTCGCATCACTTTAAAACATTGTGATGCAGTTTTCACTGTAGGATAGCTTAGGTTTTGATTGACTTAAAATCTTGTGTACTTGTGTATCTCAATCCAATGTGTACTTAGGAGCCGAGCAATCGATAAAAAACTATTTGAAAGCTGAACGAAGTTTTATAAAATTTGGTATATTGGTACCTACCACGCGGGCAAAGCCGCGGGCACAGTTAGTCCGTAATAATATATGTCATATGTATGTTATGGACATTATTGGACATCCTTATGTTATCCTCATATATTTTTACTGTGTTAATCTCAAGTCTTTAAAATATCGGTTAATGTTTTATCTACTGAAGTATCTTGATAGTAAAATATGATTACCGTGTATACAAACTTATCGTTAATATTTAGTCAAATATATTTTCTTTTTGTTCTTCTCGGTGAAAATAGTATTATTATATGCTAGGTCTTCTAATGCTCTGAATTAAAATAAGCAATGATTATCTAGATTGTAACACGAGCAGTATGATTCAATCGGCTACTAGACATGGACTAAAGGACTATAAGCCTCTTATTTGTCTAAAGTAAGATATAATTTACCCATAGGATTTAAATTAATGACTTGACTTAGACAAACATTAAATAAACCAAGGCTTTTGTAGAGAGACGCGGAAGTTCATCTTTTCACTTTACGTGTTCATTCAAAAACGGACAAGTCAGATCAAAACAAATCTTTGTAGATGATTAGGCTGTCCTATTTCAATGGTTATATCCCATTTTTGTTTACAAATAATAATAAAAATCAACTGCTTTATGTTTTAGTACTGAAAACGAAAACGCTCTAATTTGGTAATTATAAATGTTTAAACCTCAAATATTAATTTTAAACATCGTTAAGACATAATTTTGATTTTAATTTGGGTCTTAAGTTTTTAATTAGAATATTTAATTACGTTTGTCTAAGGATCGGCAACTTAAAGTACAGACTTCTTTCGCACCATTTACCCCAGTCCAGCCTCATCTTCACCACCTAAAAGTCTTCCAATTCAAGCTCGTCCAGCAATATGCTTCTTTAAAATTTACCAATCAAATACAGTACGGCCGATAAGTCGTGGCCTCTCTGAACTTCGTGCAAATGGCTGCGCAATGATCATTTTTAGGAATTGAATGGCGGAATTAGGCGGGGCTGTGGTCTAGGCTAGAGATGTACATCATTCCTCCATTCGGTTCCTAATAATGTTCATTGCGCAGCCATTTGCACGAAGTTCAGAGTGGCCACGTTATCGACCGTACTGTACTAAGCTTTATAGAAGTTAAATAAAACAATGGATCTAATACCGTAGCATCCATGCGCGCTATGACTGACAAATGTGACATAAAGAGTCGGACATGCCGACCAGCATAACAATGAACAGCCATAGTACTCCTGCGCATATGGTCAGTCACCATCCATATGTGATTGTAACCTGTCGGCGGCTTATGTGGATTCGTTTCTTGATTATGTATGGGTGATAAAGTTGTTTGTTGTAAATGTAACGCATCTTGCTTTAACACACTGATACTTCTTCTAATAATGAATGACTTACCATGCTCGTTTTGTACATATAATTCCAACCTGTAGCAAAATTTTAAGTACTTATATCATCTTATATTTATTACCCGACTGCGCGGATAATGTGTTTATCAGCCTATGTATGTATGTTCGTTCCTTTGTGGCACTATAAAGATCAAACGCACGGACCGATGATGCGCGGATTTTGATAATTCTTATTCTTAAGTCAATTGATTTGTCTTAATCTTGCGAGTGCTACTAACGACAGGACAGTAATCAAAATTCAATATGATGACACCCAGAAGCCATATTGTGAAAAAGAAAAATATGAAAGTCTGTTAACTATGTTAAATGGGGATAGGTATATGAAAATCATCCGGTTTCTCTTATAATTTTTCATTTCGAATGACCATTTAGGATCTATAGCGATTTAAAGTTGGTGAGCAACCATTATCACTTAAAATTTTGCATCTTATTTGGGTTTAATTGGTTTAATTGGGTTTTTTAGCACTTTCGATTATGGCTTGTTTTCTTGGAGCTTTGTTGGCCGAGCGTATAGTGTGCTTTGCAATCTAACGACATCAGGTTCGATCCTCGTTCCCGTTTGCTAACAACACCTTATTCTACATAAACCATCCTTTAAATCTACTGCTGACCATCCCCTTCCTAAAGGGACCCTTATTGACCCTTGCGTAATGGAAAAACAAAAATAAATTCCGCTGCAATACCCACACATTAGGTAACGGAACGGACCTCATTTTTGCGGTCAGATGTATGCCCATGCAATATTAATTCAGCATGCGCCTCCTGCCTTTCCGAAAGGTTGGATGTTCTAAATTCTGACGCTTTCAGGTCATAGCTACACTCAACGCTTAAAATATGCTAAGGGATTGAGAGAAGGTTTTCACATATGAATTTAACGAAGACATTGGCGTGCTTTTTACGGTCAGGTCTGAGGTCATGCAATTTTAATTCAACAGGACCCCCTCCATCTAATGATTTCCACGGTCCAACACTTTGTGATGGGCTATGCCGTTGGTGGACGTTTGAAATATGCTTTACGAAGTTAAATTTCAAAGATACTGCATATGAATCTCAATAAACTCAGAAGTTGATGGTACTTAACTCAGTCCTTAATATATATAGTTGGTGTATATATTAAGGACTCAATAGAATGTAAAGGTGTCCTTACACCAGGTACCTTTACATTCTATTGAGGAGCCGAAAGAGGAAACTAGTCCACAAATTTAAGGTTGCTAAGCGAGCTATGGACAGAGCTATGCTTGGAGTTTCTCTGAAGGCAAATTTAAGGTTGCTAAGCGAGCTATGGACAGAGCTATGCTTGGAGTTTCTCTGAAGGACAAGATTCATAATGAAGATTCCGACGGTGAACCAAGTTAACCGACATAGCTCTAAGGATAAGCAAGCTAAAGTGGCAGTGGGCTAGTCACATTTCCCTAAGTACCGACAACCGTTGGGGTAGAGACGAGTGGAGACCACGCTTAGCCAAACGCAGCGTAGGACGCCCTGTGGCCAGGTGAAATGACGACCTTCGATAAGCGGAATGGATGAGGAGAGCTGAAGACCGAGCTCAGTGTCGTGCATTAGAAGAGGCCTACGTCCAGCAGTGGACAAATATATTCTGATGATGACATTCTATCTTCAAATTTAATTACATAGACAAAGTAACTGCACGAATTCCGTATAAATTCACCTAGGTACATACATTAATTTATGATCCTTTTGTCGCAAGCAAGGCGCCACTCAAAATGTTAATTCTAAAGCCACCTTATTTGGATATGCTTCTAATTAAACGTATCTTCACCACGATGAGGCTTCGTTAAACAGCTTTACAAATTCGTTTCAGTCTTCATACCGAAATTGCGGGAACTGGGTCTCCTATAGCTGTCCGCATTTTAATTAGGCCGTATTCTGGCACGAGAAGTCTACTTTGAAAATGGTTTATGGGTGTTTGGTTTGACAGTTTTGGGTCACAGCTTCGTTTGGAGCGCGCTTAGGGGATGTTGCGGTTCTGAAATTATCAATACGACAGGCGTGAGTGCGAATTGTAATGTTAGGGAAACTGTCAGCGTGACAGCTTTGAGGGAAACGTTGGGTCGAAATGATTATCAATGGAATAGACTAGGGAATTAATTACACATTATGAATTGCAATTGTCATAATATAATTTATTGGTATCTATTCGTTCTTGTAATAGAGTTGCGCATATCATAATTTTAAATTACATCATTATCATCGGCCTGATTTTATAAATATTCGGGACATATTCGGCACAATTCATACCAATTATCTAGCCCCAAACTGGGATACCCTGTGTTTTTAGTGCTAGACAACGAATAAACTTACATTAATACGAATAATAGCTATTCCCGCGGCTTCGCACGCGTTGTCATTTCTCTAGGTTAAAAGTGCTCAATGTACTATTCCAAGACCTAAAATACTAATATACCTACAAACATTTGATCAAAATTCCTTTAGCGGTTAAATAGATTTTTAATATTGCTCGGCTTCTATTCATCGTATGGAAATACCATGTACCTATACTAGTTTTTAAGTCAAACTCTAAGCTATCCTACTGTGTCCAAAATAACTCTTTTTTTATTTTTAGAAAAGATATGTGCCTATAGTTGGTCTACACCTACACCTCTAGCTAGCCTAGCCTAGCCTAGCCTTAGGTCTAGCTGACCTCTACAGCTATAGACCAACGGACGGTAGGTAAAAAAAAACAACAAAAAAAACACATCGCGTTCGGTTCAGTAGTTTTACGTGATGCGCGAACAAATATACAGACAAACAGAAAGACACGATATATTCTATTTCACGATTTAAAAAATGTTATAATGTTCAGTAGCTTATTTTAAGTACCCTAGACCATTATTTTTAATTATATTTATTTTTATTATTTTCTTTGCACAGAATTTTTCGATCTCATTGCTTTATTATAAGTATAGATTATATCCAGGACTCGGAAACAAACATTTCTGCTTCACACAAATGATTGCACTGAGCGGTGTTCGAACCCGCGATTGTTGGTTGACTTCATAGATAGGTTCAGTAACCATTGGGCCAACTGGTCGCTGAAAATCGGTTGCATTTAGCCCACTGTTGGACTACTAGGCTATCTTGACATGCACTACTGAGACGGGTCTTCAGCTCTTCTCAGCTACTTTGCTCAGGTCGTCGCTCCATATAGCTGGAGGGCGTCCTACACTATATTTGCCTACACGTGGTCTTCACTCAATTAAATTTAAATTAAAGTATTATTTTGAAGACAATTTGTAGGACTAAATTATCTTCTCAATCGCATGAAGGATATTACGAGACTCATGTCCTTATAGGATTGGTACTCGTACGTATAAACAATAATATTCAGATATCTCAACATTCAATCATAATATTATACATCCAACGCCTTAACAACAGCCTGTGTAGAACGCGTAACTAAGATTAGCCAAATAACAGATATGCTGCTCTCTATATCACGATTACTACCAATTATAATGCCTACAGTTTTAATTATGACATTAACAGTAACAAGTAAAAAAAAAGGATTTACGTTTTTTTTATTGTTTTTTTTTTGTTACATTGTCACTTTTAACTTTGTTTTTTTCATTTCTCTTTTTTATTACATTTTCACTCTTTAATATTTTTTTTCTTTTCATTTTTGCTTTGTTATCGGTTTGTGAGCTACCTTGAAAGTTTCAGCCGGATAACTAAACGGGAAGTGCTCGAAATTTGAATTGCAAGATTCCAGGACAGACAGAAATACATAGATACATACATACAAGTGAAATTAAATAAAAGCTTTTAAAAATGGGTGGTAGACAATTTATTTTTGGAAATCTTGGAAGCGCAATGTGCAACATAATGTCGTGCTAATTGTTGTTTTTACCCGACTGAGCGGAGGGTATTATGTTTATCTATGTTTGTATGTATGTCTGTTCCTTTGTGGCACTATATAGACTAAAAGCGTGTTCCGGTTTTGATCATTTTACCTTAATCGATTTGGTTTAATCTTGCGAGTGCTACTAAAGACATGACAGTAATCCATATTCAATATGGCGACAACCTGACGCCATATTGTGAAAAAGAAGAAATGAAAGTCGAAGAACTATGTTAAGTGAGCTATCATTGAATAGGTATTTGAAAATCGTCTCTAATATCATGTTTCTTTTAGAATGACCATTTAGGATCTAGAACGATTTAAAGTTAGCAAGCGTTCTCACTTAAATTTTTGCCTCTTTTTAGTTATGTTCGCAGTCGGTTTTTTGTTTTGTTTTAGTTTTTTCTTGTCGTAACTTCGGTCAAAGTTACCAACTTAACGGTTAATAAAATAATTGGTTTTCTTTAAACTGGATGCGTGTATAATTTAAAACGTTTATGTTCATGTTATCATGGTCATGTGGGCTGTCACTTCTGTTTTATTTATCCTGAGGTAGACTCTCAAATTGGCATATGTTCTTGTCACATCTGTAGTTAAGTGTTTGTCTCATCTAGAATCCGAGATAGAATTAATTAATACCATTGCTGTTAGACGTAGTTTAATAGATATTAATGTTGTTATTTGTAAACAAAACTAGATACTTGAGGGCAGTTTCCATGCTGATTGCTGACAGTTTGTTCTCCATGTTTATATCTCCTAGATATTGTGTGTGTAATTAAATGTATCGTTTTATGGATGTGTTTTTTTTGTGTTGTAGGATAATTGAAATTGTGTTTTTTCTACACTAATATTATAAAGAGTTTTTTTTTTGTTTTTTTTGTATGTTTGTTAGTAATGGATAAACTCAAAAAAATACTGAACCGATTTATAAATTCTTTTACCTGTAGAATGCTACGTTATCAGCGTGTAACATAAGGAGTTTTTTTTTTTTTAAATTATAGATCCCCTACTAAAATTGCAATAATGTAACCTAATCCATATAAATATATAAAAATATTACGTTGTCTGTTTGTTTGTTTTTAGAGCTTTGACGCGATAAAGGCTGGACGGATTTTAATGAAATTTGGAATGGAGATAGCTTATACCCTGGAATCAAACATGGGATACTTTTTATCCCGGAAAACTGTAAGTTTTCACGGAAAAACTGGAAAAATGTTAATTACTCGCCGTAAGAAGCTGTTGTCATGGTAACGAAATAACAAATATGTCAAAAAACATCAAGAGCATTGGTGTACTCAATGATTGGTGCTATATATACTCTTGCCTTGGTTTTTAATATCCTAGAAGAACATAGGATGCTTTTTTCGCGATAAACAGTAGACCGCGCGGACGAAGAGTCGGGCGGGAAAGCTAGTATAAAATAAAAAACAAAGTTATTATAAAGACGAATTAGACATTATATCAGAATAAATAATAATACGATGTACATATTCTAATACCGTACAAAAATTGTAAACAAAACTGCGCCTCATTAATGAAACATACCAAAACATCCGAAACAGAATTAACAAATTCGCCTCACGTTTACATGGAATAAGGAACCAACCGCCATGCCGTACCGTAAAACGTACTGCTCACGATAAAGTTTTATATGTCTCGTGAATTTTCAGAGCAAATGTGCCGTGTATCGTACACGAGTGCATGGTTTTTTAATTTACTTTTATATCGATTGTAATCGGGTTTCGACAGCGTCGGGCAACACTCCCAGTTTGGCTGTTGTAAGTCGAGCGGTGGAAACTTGAATGAAAGGGACATTTTATGTTAGACTTACTCATCTGGCTGGTCTACGGTGAACGTAATACGTTGTTGATGATGTCTTACTTTACGTATCCGTCAACGGCGAACCCTGTTAGCTCCGAAGTTGAGAGCGCAGATGGCTTCTAAAGACAAATTTTGTCATAAAGTTCCTTTTGCATGGCGCACAGTGCAACTGACCGGTAGAGAAGTGTGTAAGTGTAGGTGAAGGAAGGGACATTTATTATTATACGCTTTATATTAGCTTCACTTGTATGTTTGTAACTGACTCCTTTGGACGCTATTTTGACCTACTTTAAACGATCAGATTTCATTAAAATTTTGCACACCTGTCAAAGACCGTAGACAATGCAATAATTCGAAAAAAAAAACTAATGTGTAGTAAATAAATAATAGTTTTAAAAAAAAGCACGCTTTATATAGAAAACCAAACTAAAAAA
The DNA here is from genome assembly GCA_946251855.1 of Alsophila aescularia. Taxonomy (NCBI): domain Eukaryota; kingdom Metazoa; phylum Arthropoda; class Insecta; order Lepidoptera; family Geometridae; genus Alsophila; species Alsophila aescularia. The sequence continues at coordinate 52,228,116 of OX276373.1, forward strand.
TAGAAAATAAATTTTAATAGTGTAAATAAGAAAAAAATGTTTAATTTAAAAAAACCGTGGGGTGCTTCTCATATCTGTCAATGAAATATTTATAACTATTGACTCATGCACCCCACGATTTATTTTAAATAAAACATTTTTTTCTTATTTACACTATTAAAATTTATTTTCTATTTTTTAGTTTGGTTTTCTATATACGAGTAAAGTGTTTTTTAGTTTTTTTTAAACTATTATTTATTTTTAAGAAGGCGCTTGGTATCAAAATTTTGTAATCGATCATGTGCTAAATAAATAAGTCACGACCTTACTTACAGAATTGCGCCATTTCTTCCCATTCCCAGCTGGAATGAACGTAATATAAGTTGATGATGGTGATGATTATGTAAGTTTTCTCTGTCGTTGTATGTTTTGATATGAAATTCTCTCTTATCTTCGAAAGATATCTAAACAAAGAAAGAAATAAATTTTCCATTACCACTTATGATTTGTAAATGGGTGAACCTCTATATGGTTTAAAACTTACATGGTTACAAACACTAGAATTAGAAACGGGATATTTGCCATGGATACTATTTACTCAATATAAATAGTATCCATGGTAAATATCACGTTTCTAATGTTTATAATTCGGGTGAACCTCTGTTGAAGATACACAAAAAAAATGCATTCACATTAAATTATGATCCCTTAATAATGGCTTACGTACTATTAATGGACTACCCTCTGTACGAAGCAAAATATACGTAATATTGTTGCGTTTTGTCAAGTTGCGATGTAAATGTAACTTGCCTATACAATATACTCGTACATCCCAGATGTACGAGTACCAGTACCCAGGTGTACGGATAACCAGTTATCCGTACACATCCTCCTTTCCTCCTACAGATAGGGTGGAGAGGTAGATTGAGGAAAAAGCACCCCTTTTTCGGAATAGCGGTTTTGTGACTACCCTGATGAGAAAACAGGCTGCCTGTGAGTTTTTCAGCTCGGTTTTTGGCTTGACTAAACCTGGTTTTGTACGTATGTAGTAATTGCGTGGCAAGGGAAATTAAAATGTAAATTAACTAAATGAAAATTAAAGTAGAGAAAAGAAATAACTTATTGATTACTATAGGCACTTACATTTTACGAAGGCAGACAAAATCAATACTTGAAATAAGCTACTGAACAAGAATAGAACATTTTTTATAAATCGTGTCACTCTGATTGTTAGTTGGTCTGTATGTTTGTCTGCGCATCACGTAGAAACTACTAGTCTGATTTTAATGCGGTTTTCATTATTGGATAGCCTAAGCTAACCTAAGTTGACTTCCGTTGAATAGAAGACTAGCAATCGACTAAAATATATTTGTAGGCTTAAGGATTTAAAAAAATGTTGGTATATTGGTATTATGGGTACTGGTATAGCATATAGAGTACTTTTAAGCTAGAGAAATGACCACGCGTGCGAAGCCGCGGGCATCAGCTAGTGATCCAATAATACCAATAAGTCAAATAGGATCTCATTGATTTTGAACCTTAAACTTTGGTTTAACTTATGAAGTGTATCTTAAAGCAATGCTTAAGGTCTTATAAAGGCTGTTTATCCTCATCAAGATCCTCAACAAAAGTTGAGAGCTGACGCGACGACTTACGTCATTTGACAGTTTTTGTGCTGATTAATCAATTATTTGTTGCAAATCATCTAAAAAATCGTGACGCAAATGATAGGAAATTAGAAGGAACGATTAAAACATCGTAGCTTTTTGACAGTAATTAGTAAAAAGAAAAAAAGAATTAAGATAGTTTGTGAAAACGTCGTAGGTACGTATGTAGCCTAGGAATTAAAATAAATGAAAGTTGGATAAAACCGAGGAAACTTGGAATCGATAAAATTATAAAAACAAACATGTTTCGAAATATTAAAAGGTTTTAACACCAGAACTCAATTGTACTAACTTTTGCACTTGACTTCTTCGACGCGGACTACGATTTATCGCAATAAAAAGTTTCCTGTGTCCTTTGCCAAATTATATCAAGATCGGTTTAGCAGTTTAGTCGTAAAAAGGTAAAGTTTTTATTTAACTTCACTTGTATCTATCTATCTATGTATGTCCTGGAATCTTCACTTCAAATTTAGAGCACTTCCCGATTAGCTATCTGGCTGAAGCTTTCAGGGTAACTCACAAACCGATGACAATGCAATAAAAAATAAGAAATTAAAACTTAAAAACGTAAAAGTTACAAAGCTTTTTTATACTTATTTAATATTTGTATATAATTGACCAGATAATAGTTTGTTGATCTTTAAATCCTAACCAATCATCGCTTCAACTCTGTTACAATAACAGCTCCAGCTGCTATTCTCTGCTACAACCAGAACAAAGTAAACAGAGATTTAACGCGTCAAAAGACACAAAACCGTTTATCTCCGGAGAAATGGTAACGCAATACGGAAAACGTTACGTTTATCGTAAAACGAGGTTTATTGGGACATTATTTGTCATAATGTCGGCGTTGATCACGCGGGACATTCGTATGAGGAATTTTATTGTTGTCTTTTAAATTCAAAAGATTTTGCAGAATCCCGGATTTGATGTGTTTTTTACAGGAGTTCCCAAAGAAAGGAATGTTTCAGGGTTCACGTATGTTTGTATGTATGTGAGTTTCTTTATTCCACCATGACTTTTAAATGCCTGAACAGATTTGAATGTATGGGGTATCGTTAGAATCTTTACAACATCCCGAATAACATAGACTATATATTTTTTTGGAAAAATTTACTAATTACAGTATGGCTCCAAAACTATTGCTAACCAAACCGTCTCAAAATACGCGAAAAAACTTCGTATTTTAAAGTATGGGTACCAAATTGAAGGCCTTACTGAGCACATTCCAACAAGATAAATATAATTCTCGAATGGCGGCGACCGCGAATAAGCAAGCGAAATGAGGAGTCTTCCCCACACACGATGGAGCGACGACATTGTAGCCATCGCAGGAAGTCGTTGGATGGAGGTCTTCAGCCGTGGACTTCTATGACATGATGATGACGATGAAATATAATTTATTGGCATAAGTTATTTTTGGCAGGGCAGTCGTGTTTTTATTTATTTTTAATTTATGGCTTGTTGATAATGTTTTTTATATCGTTATACCAAGTGACGATTTGATTTAGTATGTATATGAATATAAGAATATGGACTTATTTAACATATTAATATAAATAGTTATACAAATATAATTTTATGTTTTCCAAATAAATAACATGAAAAACATTCTTAACTAAACGAGCTTGCAACACTATGTCTTGGAACTCTCATTCTGAAACTTCTTTTAAACTCTTCCTGAACTTTAAAAAATATTCTTAACTAAACGAGCTTGCAACACTATGTCTTGGAGCTCTCATTCTGAAACTTCTTTTAAACTCTTCCTGAACTTTAAAAAACACATTAAATATAAATTCAGCCGCTGTAGCGAAACTTTAAAGCGAAACTTCGCCTTTCGCAGACGCGAAAGGCGAAGTTTCGCTTTAATCCTAAAAGTCTCTTTGACATTCAAACCTCGCTCCGAAAAGTTTGATCCATTTACTAACTTCGTGTGATGCATATTGTACGATGTCTAAAATTGGATGGTAGAGTAAACATGTGTTAAGTGAGTGACATGTGAAGCTAACCTTTGGTCGTCCTAGTGTCTAGCAAAATTATTGTAACAGAATATTATCACAAGAAAATTATCAAGACTCAAAAACGGACTAGATGATCTGGATGCTAGAGTAAACGTGTATTAAGTATGTGACATATGAAACTAACCTTTAGTCGTCCTAGTCTCAGAAAAACTATTGTAAGAGTATATTTCACAATAAAATAATCAAGGCTCAAAAACGGACTAGATGATCTGGATGCTAGAGTAAACGTGTATTAAGTATGTGACATATGAAACTAACCTTTAGTCGTCCTAGTCTCAGAAAAACTATTGTAAGAGTATATTTCACAAGAAAATTATCAAAGCTCAAAAACGGACTAGATTATCTGGATGCTAGAGTAAACGTGTATTAAGTGAGTGACATGTGAAGCTAACCTTTAGTCGTCCTAGTCTCAGAAAAACTATTGTAAGAGTATATTTCACAAGAAAATTATCAAGGCTCAAAAACGGACTAGATGATCTGGATGCTAGAGTAAACGTGTATTAAGTATGTGGCATATGAAACTAACCTTTAGTCGTCCTAGTCTCAGAAAAACTATTGTAAGAGTATATTTCACAAGAAAATTATCAAGGCTCAAAAACGGACTAGATTATCTGGATGCTAGAGTAAACGTGTATTAAGTGAGTGACATGTGAAGCTAACCTTTAGTCGTCCTAGTCTCAGAAAAACTATTGTAAGAGTATATTTCACAAGAAAATTATCAAGGCTCAAAAACGGACTAGATGATCTGGATGCTAGAGTAAACGTGTATTAAGTATGTGACATATGAAACTAACCTTTAGTCGTCCTAGTCTCAGAAAAACTATTGTAAGAGTATATTTCACAAGAAAATTATCAAGGCTCAAAAACGGACTAGATGATCTGGATGCTAGAGTAAACGTGTATTAAGTATGTGACATATGAAACTAACCTTTAGTCGTCCTAGTCTCAGAAAAACTATTGTAAGAGTATATTTCACAAGAAAATTATCAAGGCTCAAAAACGGACTAGATGATCTGGATGCTAGAGTAAACGTGTATTAAGTATGTGACATATGAAACTAACCTTTAGTCGTCCTAGTCTCAGAAAAAACTATTGTAAGAGTATATTTCACAAGAAAATTATCAAGGCTCAAAAACGGACTAGATTATCTGGATGCTAGAGTAAACGTGTATTAAGTGAGTGACATGTGAAGCTAACCTTTAGTCGTCCTAGTCTCAGAAAAACTATTGTAAGAGTATATTTCACAAGAAAATTATCAAGGCTCAAAAACGGACTAGATGATCTGGATGCTAGAGTAAACGTGTATTAAGTATGTGACATATGAAACTAACCTTTAGTCGTCCTAGTCTCAGAAAAACTATTGTAAGAGTATATTTCACAAGAAAATTATCAAGGCTCAAAAACGGACTAGATGATCTGGATGCTAGAGTAAACGTGTATTAAGTATGTGACATATGAAACTAACCTTTAGTCGTCCTAGTCTCAGAAAAACTATTGTAAGAGTATATTTCACAAGAAAATTATCAAGGCTCAAAAACGGACTAGATGATCTGGATGCTAGAGTAAACGTGTATTAAGTATGTGACATATGAAACTAACCTTTAGTCGTCCTAGTCTCAGAAAAACTATTGTAAGAGTATATTTCACAAGAAAATTATCAAGGCTCAAAAACGGACTAGATGATCTGGATGCTAGAGTAAACGTGTATTAAGTATGTGACATATGAAACTAACCTTTAGTCGTCCTAGTCTCAGAAAAACTATTGTAAGAGTATATTTCACAAGAAAATTATCAAGGCTCAAAAACGGACTAGATGATCTGGATGCTAGAGTAAACGTGTATTAAGTATGTGACATATGAAACTAACCTTTAGTCGTCCTAGTCTCAGAAAAACTATTGTACGAGTATATTTCACAAGAAAATTATCAAGGCTCAAAAACGGACTAGATGATCTGGATGCTAGAGTAAACGTGTATTAAGTATGTGACATATGAAACTAACCTTTAGTCGTCCTAGTCTCAGAAAAACTATTGTAAGAGTATATTTCACAAGAAAATTATCAAGGCTCCAGATGATTGCCGCAATTGTATATTTATATAAAAAGCTACTGCAACATGGAGCAACAATGTTGGGGTAAACTCTGCAAAACCTATTGCAGTGGCTATACAATTGCGCCAATAAGAGAGCTTATGTTATGCGTATTGTTATTTACCATCAAGCGAACAACCATCTTGGCTCGTCATTCAAGTGTCCGTGTAAAAAAACAAGAGTGTAAATATTTTTAAAGTTAAATAACATCTGTAACTTTCATTAGGTAATATGATCGAAGAATCAGACTTAATTGAATCAGCGTTTGACCTGACACTCGTTAACTTGACATAATCCTTTATGACTGCTAGTGACAAAAATAACCTTCCTCACTTGATATGGTACTTAAGTCTTTCTTCCATTAGTGCAGAATGTCCAAGTGACGCATGGACGTCGTCAAAGTGATTCACATCTCCCACGCGACTTGTTTAATGTCACATTGCGGAGATGTCAAGTACTTTGTGCTTCTAAGTAATGTCCGTTGACAAATCGGCAATTTCTTCATTGGATGACCACTTATGCTTAAAGTTGTTAGATGTTTATGTTTGTTTTTGTTGCGAGCAAGTCTTGGTTGTCTTTTGTAGAAGTTAGATTGGTTTATAAATATGAAACCACAATTGGAATTGTCAAGAATATTTTTCGCTTTTTTTAACTAAGTAATGACTCAATGCTGGACTTCTAACTCTTGTAGCATAGCTATTATTACCCGACGAAGCAAGGGTTAATGAGTTTAACGGACTATGTATGAATGTATGTATGATTTTTTCCACCATAGCGTCCTTCCTATTAGTCCGACTTGATTTGATTTGTCTTGATTTATAGTGTCATAGGCTATTTTTTACCCGACTACGGCATAGCAAATGAAGGATTACTTGTTCAAACTAAAAACTTGATCCGATTTTGGCAAGCGAGGTATCAATCGATTCATCTTCATCGTAAGAGTGTCATATCTGTTACCCAACCGTAGTCGAGTTTTAGTTTTTGAACCATAGGTCTTGTGTAAAGTAGATTGGACCTCAAAGATAGCATAATACGCTATATTTGAGGTCAATATGACAGAAAAAGCGACAGTTTAGAATACCAGTGCTCTAACACTTTTTGTTTGCATTGAAGTCTTCCATCGATTTATTAGGTTTTATCAGTGGCTCACCCGTTTTTTCACCCGCTGCTATGCTCCGTAGTAAAATGTAAGATTCACCTGTAATTTATCTAACTAGAACTACTAATTGGGTAGAAATTTCAATGTCCGGTAACATTCATATAGCAATATATTATGCAAATACGCGTTTCCAACATAATATTATAAGTAGAAAGTTCCAACTTAGTGCAAAACGCACTTGAAAAATGGTACAACAACTGAAATAATAACTGCCAACGGAAAACGATTCGTTCCAGAGCTTTGCAAATTAGGTGTCCGGAACACCCCTGTTTCGAACTGCGAAAATTTAGCGAGAAATTAATTTTGAGTGGACTTGGGTGCTTAATTTATTGCCTCTCTTTTACATCCATTTGGACCTTGATGGATTTGAAGTGTTTGGAAGTTTTAGTAGATAATTCAATTTGGCATTCTCATTCGAATTATCGCAGTTCTTGTTAAAGTTTCGAACTTTCCGTCAACTCTTCATCTCTATTTACATCTACATTTACAATACTGACGTTCTTGCTAAGCTTATCTTTTACTAGTTCCCCTCTCGCAGACATCGTTTCATCTCTATCGTCTAGACTAGACCATTCAATTTTGTTCTACACTTTTTAACGTCTATTCAATTTGTCTGCACTTTGGCTAGACAATCAAAAGAAAATACATTACAAAATACCTATTCAGTTGCTAAATGTTACAACACAAATAGTTATTCAAAATATGGCTACAATGTTGTTAAAATAGAACCATTAAAATAAGTGAATAAGGATGTTTATTTTAGGAAGATGAAAAATATTGTTGTTTTTTTTTTTAATAAAACCGCTATCACTTGACTTAATAACAAGCATAAATAAAAATGTATGCAACCCATTCCCCCAACCCCCTATCCCCCAATTATAGCTAAGAAGCATCTCGATCAGGAGCTACGATGCCAAAGACATTCACCATAAACTTATAACACCACTTTTCTAGTTCGGAGATGAAAAATAGAATAATTATGATTGGTTTATTTTTAATCCTGCAATCGGATTCCAAACGATCACGTCTTTGAAAAAATTGCGCAAGTGGCGATCAAAACAATGTAGCGAGTCTTGTACTTTATATCGGTCACTAAACCTATCAGTTTATTTTATCAAAAGGTGAAATTTGACTTCTGTTATCGGTTTGGCATCTCCAATGTTTTTGTCGTATTTTTTCCGCTTGAAATTTGTATATTTGTGGAACTACACTGACATACATACACACTTAATTAACAATATAACTTGCTATATTGTATGGTATTGACTGACGTCAGACTTTCTACAATTCAATACTAATATTCTATTGAATATATAGTGCTAGTAAATTTATGTTTTTCAACAGTAAAAACTTTCTTCAATAAATTTTTTCAACGATATGGCTTCACGTTGGCTATAAACTTATATTAGTATGTGGTGGTAAATAGTAGCATGCTCAAGTAAGTACCAATTTTCTGTCTCATTTTGTCCTCATATCCTTTATGACCCATTCTCTGAGCATTGCCGAATCACGTGCCGTCGCCGTGCGTGCTAACTAGAACCTCATCACAATATTATCAAACGGCTTATTTTCACATGTGGAGCCAAGATAAAATGTCGCGAATATAAATACAACTGATACCGGTTTCGCGAGGGGTATGAAAATAAACGTGTAGGCGTCTCTTACCTGCCATGCTAAAATCGAAGGTCGCCGTAAATCTACGGCCTTTATTGTAAAAATTCTGGCAAAACCTCAAACAGGTTTGCTTGCAAAGGATTTCATGTTTATATTTTCGGAAAATATGCGTTGGAAATCCTTGAGGATTGTACTGAAAACTTGTTGCCGATATCAGTAAAGCTTTTGACTGCATTTGAGTTCTATGTACTTCAAGTCAACTGTATTTTGCTCTTAGTTTTCTTCCTAATGTCGTTGAATAACGTAGAAACAGTCGACTAATTCACGTCATACGTCCGTTTGGTCTAGAATTGCGTGGAATTGAATGGCTGCCACAAGGTCGCGTCATAGTGTCCCTAAGTTTTATCGTTTTTTGCACATTACAACGCTAATTTTGCACAACATAAATGAGTTAAGGTGTAATTTATATATACAAACCATATTATTTGTTCTAGTTAATTTAGATAGTAGTAATTGTTCGACGTGTCTTTGTTTATGTAACGTTTTAATAAAGCCAGAACAAGTTTAACAAAGCGTTAAATCCAATATGTCTGACGAGTACGCTCATTAAATCCGAAATGACAAACAATGTGACCATTCCAAATAACGACTGGACTTTATAAGCCAGTTCGTAATTTACTGACCATTTCACAAAACGTCCACCTTTGTCAACCTGTCCTCTGGACCGGGATTCTAATTTAACACAAAGTGTTTATACAGGCAGTACAAAATCTACAAATATACATGACTGCAAAAAGACCCATTTCAGCTCAAGCAAATAATGTCTTTGGATTCTAGGATGCAAGATATTTATGTACATTTTCCAATAATAAACACAGGTACATTTTTTATAACACCTTTTTTTTTAAACATTTTTAATAAGCTTTTATGCAGTAGCCATGCCATGATGAAAAATTTCGATTCTGTGCTGTTGACCGTTGAAGAGTTAGGTTTGATCCTGGATATCGATTAAGATCATGTTTACCATAAAAATGCATTGTCATCGGAACTGAACCAACATGCAAAAATTCAAATCCGTAGGATAAGAGGAAGTGGTTCTAATTCAGCTTGCAAGATTTGACCTAAACAAACACAAACATTGCAAGTTAAATAAAATCTTTAAAAAACTTGGTACTTCAACTATTAAGTATTCAAGTAACATCCACAACTCGAGATTCAGTACTGCCTGGCATTTATTATGTACGGTGGACGTGGGAGTGATTATAGTAATCTAGGATTAGCAGGACAGGAATGCTTAAAGCTTTGCCCACTCTAGTGTATAATTATATCTACCGCCTTCTCGACAATATTTGATAGATTAATCTCTGAATTTCCACGATGGTCGGTTGTTGAAGCCTCTTTGTCACCTGTTTTGGATGGCTACCATATTGTCTCTTTTCTTCTATATTTATCATCCGTTTTTAGGTTTCAGGTCGATTTTAATCTAAGAAGTCTCCATTGTGTCGTTTTATGTAGTTTTGACAGTATCTAGTTCACGTTGAAGAAAATAATGTGAACCATTTCTTCCCTTGTAATTCTTTGTATTTTCCTAATAAATTAGGCTGCGTAATTTATTTCAATGAGTAAAATAGTTCAGAGTTTTCATTAACATAATCAATCTTGATGATTTAGAGCTGGCTAGAGGAAAAGCGATTTGTGGCCCGTGGCTTTTCATTACTAGTGATTACGACTATGGCGTACTTCGCCTAAATACCGATATAAACGTCAAGTACTATGCCCTACTGTGACTATACTAACCATAGTTAGTATAGGCGTATACTAACCATAGTTAGTATAGGCGCAACGTTCGCGTAATGGTCATGTGTGTAACATTGTGCTGTGAGGTAAGGCTATTTTGTTTTTTTTTGTCACGTTTGTTCACTGTCTTTTCTCTCACATTACAATATTTTTAATCCATGTATGTACATTTTAAGGCTTTGGTAGGGCATGATTTCTTATGTTTTTCTTTGTGTTTTTCTCAATTTCTTTTCATGTCTAATATTTCAAGTTTTGAGACGGTCAAAACTTTTTTTTGTTTGTATTCATCAATTAACATTTTGGAGACTGACGACAACCACAAGTCTGTCTGTAGTCACATCATGCACTTTCATTGTTCACAACCAGAGCACGTTTTAATGTTAAACACATCTCACAAACGCAAGAGTTTCAGGAGCTTTTAAAATTAACGAAAACGTTTCAAACAACAATTCTAAAATCCTCAGGAGCTTTTAAAATTAACGAAAACGTTTCAAACAACAATTCTAAAATCCGCCCACATTTGCTGACATTGAAATTTTATGAATGCTTTTGATGCTCGCTTCGATGTAAATTTTATCATATTTTAAGCATTTAATAACTTTTGCGTTGCTTTTTGCCCGAATTATTTCGTGAATTTGATTTATATTGTTCTCTGCATTTGACGTAATGTGGCATGATCTTACACGCATCGTGGTTTGCATAAAATCTAATTTGTGTCTTCTATATTGAATATTGTTCAGAACATGTTTTGCGTTAATAACTTATTTGTGTTACATTTTACTCAAGCTCAACATTTAATTACGTGAAGATGACGTACCACAAGTTAAATAGAAGATGTGTCAACATCAAGTCAAGTATCTTTAGGCATTTCGGATAATTATTCTTGTGAAAACGCGTGTTAAACAAAACGAATATTATTTAGGTGAGTTAAGATACTATCAGAGATACAAATTCACTTGACGATAGTACCTTTTACTTTTCATGATATATTAATTTATGGACATTTAATTATATTTGAGGAGTATTTAATCTAAAACCAATAATTCAATTTTGCAAACATAAATTGCAAAAAGAAACTTTTTGGCTTTTCACTTTTAACTTAACGTTAAAAGTGAAAAGCCAAAAAGAAAAAATGAAATAAACCTGAAAATAGAAGGGGACAAAAGAGCCCGTAAAAGGTTTTTGTTTTTTACTTATACTTATTAAAAATGGTAATTCGTTGCCACTTCACCAAATAATTTATCTCGCAGTTTGCGCGCCTATACACGTAGTTGTAGCGCCTAGGTTCAGTCTAGATAATGTATGTTATCTATAAACATACAGTTCAAACTGGGTCAGCTCTATTGTATTGCATATACATTGCAGCAATTTCGACATAATAATCGCAATCAGCGAAGTTGTAATCACCGTCTGTCATTATCATTACGGAGCCACGGATCGCAAATTGCTTGAATCACAGGATCCATGGTTAGTGGTGTAGTTGAAGAAATCTTGATCTGGTTTATGACACATTCAATATCTCCTGGTCTAACGACTTGAATACATTCTGGAAGTTTGTAAAGTAAACATAGGCTTTATTTAGATTTTTCAACATGTGATCTTTTAAAGAAACATCATCATGTCAGCCTTTAGAAGTCCACTGCTGAACATAGGCCTCTCCCAAACAGCGCCATGACGAGCGATCTTGTGCCACCTCCACCCACCGATCTAAAACAACATAGTAAAGAAACATAGTGAATAAACATAGTGAATAATCATGGTAAAGAAACATAGTGTAAGGTTAACAATTATAATCATGCTAAATACTGTTAATCTTAAGGAGCTATGGAAAAAATAAATAAAAAGTGAAAAATTTAATACTTTCAATTCACAATATTTTTATATGTATTTCTCTAGTCTATTAACTAGATTTTCACCTGAGGAAAACACTATTACACAATATTTTCTCGATCAAAAGATTTGTTTGAAACTTTGCTCTTTTCCGGTCTTAAGCGGTCTTAAAACCTATTATGAATATCGACCCGGAATTTACTTGGTAAGATAGTTTTTAAATTGATCTAGATTCCTGCCTATCGATTTTTCGATACATCTCGTATCTCGTTCAAAATCAATGAATTTATATAATCTGCTCCCGAGCTGCATCACCTCTCCCCTTAACGAGCGACCTGGCGCCTTAACGAGTATCTGAATTCCAGGATTCTCTTGTTGTATGTAACAATCAAAATCTATACTATAATAAAACTGTAACTGGGCTAAATCTGTACATTAAATATGTTTTGAAAATTTTAATTGAGATGAACTTCAAAATCGATATGGAGTGCAAAAAGGTTTATTTTTTATTTTTTGTCTGTCTGTCTGTCTGTCTGTCTGTCTCTTTGAAAACGCATCACGCTGAAACTACCCGACGGATTTTGATGCAACTTGGCACAATCATAGCTTATGTGTTGGATTAACATTTAGAATACATTGTATCCCGAAAAAAACAATGGTTCCCGCAGGATAGGGGTTGAAAGTTATTTAAAAAAAAAAACACATATCACGCTGAAACAACCGTACGGATTTTGAAGTAACTTGGCACAGTCAAAGTTTATAGTATGTGTTAAAGTAAATGATAATTCCCGCGGGATATGAGTCTAAAGTTATGTTAATTTGAAATGAATAATAATTGCACATCCGTTTATAAAACGGTACCGTAAATTCGGCTGTTATGCCACAAGTCAGAGTGGCACAGTGGAAGCGGTGTCTGGCCTGCCACCCAGAGGGACATGGATCGAATCCACGCGCTGCTATGAATGTTTTGCCTTAATATTTTTAAGCAATACATATTTTGTGCCTTTTTTACATTTTCTTTGAATTTTTAAGGCTTATGTAATTTCCTGAAGTAAACCGTCAAGTTTTGCTTGAAAACAATATATATAATGGGATCTATCCAAACGAATGGTCCGACTTAGGTGCGGTTTTTTATGTTTGCAAGCTGAGGTAATCGAGATGGTATAGTACGAGTTTGGTACGAGTATAGATAGCAGAATAGCATCAACAACTCAAGCGAATAAACCAAAGGCATCAAAGTTCTCCCTCCGATTTAACTAGATGGCGCTGATTGACCTTAAAACACACAAGCATTTCATTCCTGCAAGCTAAATTCAAATTTATCAGGTGTTTGGGATTTGGCTCACACTAGCACTAGCACGACCTCCAGGGGCCTAATTCTCTAATTTTAAGACGCCAATTCCTCGCTGCCTGCGTGGAAATTGGAATCACGAACAAATTCCACGTAGGCATGGGTCATACTCGAAATATCCAGCACCAGGGCTTTCACGTACGTCCGTCTTCAAACACCTGGGCGAAAAACCAGGTTTCAAAATACTTTCAAGTACTTTCTGTAGAAACAGATTAAAGCCATGAAAGTAGAAAATATTTGCATAGGAAATTGATCTTTGCCGTCATATAAATAAGGAGAACAATCGTGTTTGCAAAATTAAAGTACTTGGAAGCCTTGAAAGTAGAAAATACTTGCATAGGAAATTGATCTTTGTATCTATCTATATATAAAAGGAGCACTATCGTGTGTGTGAAAAAGTACTCTGAAGCCTTGAAATTGTTTGTTTGTTTGTCGTATGAGGTAGTGCTGGCTTCTGATGTCAGAGTTTGTCAGGCCGCCCGAGGGCCTCTGACATGGCTTAACGACTGCTATTAACCAATAACAGCAGGGACCGACAGCTTAACGTGCCCTCCGAAGCACGGAGCGATGGATAACCGCACGTAACTTCGAAAAGTCATTGGTGCGGGAGCCTAGGTTTTGAACCCGGTATAGTAAAAAATACTTGCATAGGAAATTGATCCGTGGGTATGCATAAATAAAGACCACAATTGCTTTGGCGTAAAAAATACTTCGAAGCGTTGCAAGTTTTCTGAGTATGTATATACATTATATGTACTACGTTTTTTTATTATGTTTCTTCCATTCAGATATTATAATGTAAAAAAAAATACCTACGTACCTACATAATTATATAATTATATCGGAGGTTTCTTCATAATGTCTTACTGGCAAAATGGTTAGTTTTCGGTATTGAAATGTGTACATACAGAGGTGACATGTATTGCTCTTCACAGAGAAAGTATAGAAAACTTATTTTTTCAAATCAATCCTCATATCGTATCGTGTTGAAAAAGCTCAAAAAGTAGGTAGGTAGGGTAGGTAATTATTAAGAGCCAGTTAAAGTGCCAGTAAGTACGTTGTTCTGTGAAATATGAAGTGTCATAGAAGTACAAGTGTGTTATAACGCATATTCTGTGAAGTACGGGTTGCCGTACTTCACAGAATATGCGTTATAAAAAGGCAAGGCAGTGCCTTATTCTGATGATTAGATGCCGAGCAATCGATAAAAACTATTTGACGGCTGAACGAATTTTGAAGAAATGTAGTATAATATTGTACTTTGTACACCTGGTCCTCTGGACCTGGACCAAACCTACAACTGGTCTGGTGGTGGTTTGGCTTTGGTCCTGGAATAAAACGTGTAAGCTACTTTTAAATGAAATAACCACGCGGGCAAAGCCGCGAGCACAGCTAGTATCACAATAAGGGATTATAGCAGTATCCATTCTTGTCGAGCGCGGCTGCGACTTCCGATAACGCCACCGCAGGGACGAGTCCTCTCTCCCTTTCCACAACAGCGGCTTGGAGTGAGACAGGGCACGTTTTAGACACTATGCAAATAGTCTGAGCACTCGAAAGATGCTTTAGTTTCGCTAACGATGTGGGGGGGACGTTGTGAATTTGCACATGTAAGCCTGCCTGCTGGTTAAAGGGTAAAACAGTATGGGAACTCTGTGCTAGCTATACGGCATCGGGCAGTGTTGGCTATGCAATCAATTGTAAATAAACTCTTTAAACCTGAGCCAGAACTTAAGCAGTTCATTTTTTTGTACAAATGTGTGTGTATTGAAACTATTGAAGTGTATTCCGCTCGCGTATCAACAACAACAAGGCAACAATATTATTTTGTAAATAAACGCTTAAATTGGTATTTTTATACAATAGCTAAAAAAATACCAATTTAAGCGCCATCTTATGATGGGTACATAAGTACATAAGATGAATTAATCCTTTTTACACGACTGTCCAAAAAAAGGAGTGTTATGTTATTAGCATTCATGTATGTTTGTATGTATGTGAGTTTCTTTATTCCACCATAACTTTTAATTGCCTGAACAGATTTAGACGTATGGGGTATCGTTAGAATCCTTACATCCCCCTGAGTAACAAAGGATAATTAAAAAAAACAACATTGCTGCGTTATGGCTCCATTTTCAATTGCAAAAAATATATATTTTCTTCGAATTTTACAATACCTATGGGTATCAAATTGAAGACCGTGATAAGCACATTCCAACAGTATATAATTTATTGACATAAGTTCATTTTTGGCAGGGCAGGCGTGTTTTTTTAGCTTTTAAGCTAGTTATTACCAGACTGCGTAACGCAAAGGCCGGGTATTGTGTTTATCTGCCTATGTATGTATGTCTGTTCCTTTGTGGCACTATATAGACCAAACGCCTAGAATGATTTTGATGATTCTTACGTCAATCGATTGATCTTAATCTTGCGATTGCTACTAAAGACATGACAGTAATCAAAATTCAATATGGCGACAATCAGACGCCATATTGTGAAGAAAAAAAAACGACGATCTATGTTATAATGGGGTATCATTGGTAATTGAAAATCATGTTTAGGTCTCTCTTAACATTTTTCATTTAATTAGAAATTTAGGATTTAAGTTGGTTAGCAACCATTCTAACTTAAATTTTTGGTTCTTTCTAGTTTTGTTCGCTGTCGGGTTTTTTGTGAAGGTACCTGACCGTGCCTGTTGACCAATATTGAAAGTACCCAGTTTTTTTAACACGTGATTGACTTAAAATAAGCCTAGTGGAGTTCTCGTCAGAGTTACCAAAGAAAGTACTGCTGTACTGTGCAGTACTGTCCAAAACAGTGACTGCACTGTACTGAAAGGCCGTACGGTTGATAACACGTGTTAATGAACTAGGGGAGTGAGAGGTT
The DNA here is from genome assembly GCA_946251855.1 of Alsophila aescularia. NCBI lineage: Eukaryota > Metazoa > Arthropoda > Insecta > Lepidoptera > Geometridae > Alsophila > Alsophila aescularia. The sequence continues at coordinate 52,244,508 of OX276373.1, forward strand.
GCGTGCGTGCAGGTTTTATTTTTCACTAGAAATTGTGTTATTTTTACTAACCACTTGAAAGTTTACTCGCTTTTCCGTGTTGTAGTAAGCAGTCCAGTTGTCTCTTAAAATGTTGTCTCTAAAAGTGCTAATATCACATGTTGTATTCGCCTTACTAAAGACAATAAGAAAAATGTTGTTGTTAGTTATGACATTTTAAACGTTTAAGTTAAAATTAAATTACTTATTAGCATTATATTATTGATCTTATTTTCAAGGACCATCATTAAGATGTACTATAGATAAATGAAAAAAAAGGATGTTTGTTATGTTTTAAGTCCAAACTTTGCTTATGTGAATTCGGCCCGCGAATAAATTTTCAATAGCTTCGCTTTGTAACTACGTGAATATATGTGTGTAATATAATGAACTATTTCAATGAAAGGTTTTTAAAAAGCTTTTATTTAACTTTACTTGTATGTATGTATCTATGTATTACTGTCTTTACTGGAATCTTGCAATTCAAATTTCGAGCACTTCCCGATTATCTATCCAGCTGAAACTTTCAGGGTAGCTCACAAAGCGAAGACAAAGAAATAAACGAAAAAAAAAATAGAATTTGCAATAAAAAAAAACGTAAATATAGGGACCATGCAACAAAAAAAAGGAAGAAAAATAGTGAATTTCATTAAAAAAACTCATAAAATTTCATTTTTTTTATGTTATTCTTATTCACGGTCTAAATCTATTTCACCAGTGTCATTTAACGCGAAAATCATTAACACAAACAAAGCATCGTCTATCAGCTAAGCTAATACTTTATACAAATGCTATTTTGATACTTGCACGTACTCTAGTCAGACAATAAGAAGCGCGCATGCAAGATATATAAATATTCTTCCCCCGCTGCAAGACTCGTAGACTCGGTGCAAGCACGTCACGCCTGCCTGCCGTAAACTTGCCGTATTTATGTTCATCCCCTACAGCACCACCCCTGGGGTGGGTCTGCAAACTTTATATACTACCTATTGGAGAGCGGAAACTACTATGGATCTTGAGAAAAATATGGTTTGTTTGTCGTATGAGGTAGTGCTGGCCTCGAGTTGTCAAGCCGCCCGTGGGTCTCGGACATGGCTTAACGACTGCTATTAATTAATAACAGCCGGGACCGACAGCTTAACGTGCACTCTGAAGCACGAAGCGATGCAAAACCGCACCTAGCTTAGAAAAGCGCTGAGTGTCGTAGACACTATGCTGTGGCGCGGCCTTTTTGGCACCGCACCTAAATTTATACTGTTTTTTGCAACTGTTCTTATTTTTTTCTGTGTTTGTGTGTCAAATGGAGTCGAGGACCTGTATACCGCTAGGATATCCATTTGCTAAGAAAAATATGGCATTGAGTAGTGGACTGGACTTTTTTGTTGGAAGAATTAATCGAACAAATGCATTTCATCTTCTGTGTATGGACAACACATTTTAAATCACATGGCACTGGCTTGGTCATCACAAATCACAACACAAGCATATCTGGATTCGTGTCTTTATATTTTCAAAGCTGAGGATTTCAGCTATACTCTGTCGCATACAAAGTTACACGCTACTTGTGGTAGCGTGTAACTTTTCTGGTTTTATTCACTTGTATTTTACTTCAGGAAGTAAGTACATCGGGCTCGGGAATAGCGGCATCAATATCGCAGTAGATCGTAACGACTAGTCGGACGAGAATGGAAATAAATTGAAGAAAAGATGAGCGCATTGACTGTAGCTATACAAGAAATCCTAGACATTAGTCTGGTTCTGGATTGTGATAGTAATCATCGCGTTTCTCAATACTACAAATATTAACTGAAATTTTTCTAAAGGAAAAGTTTGGATCTCGAACGAGATTCGTAATCACATGCATCCATGCCTCTGCGCGGCACATGCCTCTAACCAATACTATAGTCCGAATCAAACTTAATGGCGGCTGTGAAGTAGGCGCGAAGCACTGCGCAATAGCAAATATTGTATATGCGCGGGTGTTGGAGGGGTGAGGGGATGCGCGATGCCGCGCTAGCAGCGCACTTCACAGCCGCTATTAAGTTTGGTTCGTACTATACCAATAGATGGCGTTTCCATCCCCCTAAGAGATACTAAGGGAAAAGTTTGTGCTATGATGCAGTGGTCACGGTAGCCAAATTTGTTAGAGGCATGGATTTATGCTGGTCCGTGATCCAAAATGTTCCTTTAGAAAATTATCAGATAATATATTAAACATATCTATGCAGGCATAACTGAAATCATAAAAAGTACAAATATTGTTTTATAACAACTGGACGCGGTAAGCGACTTGCAAATGGCAGTTGGAAATTGCAATGACCATGAATAATATAGTGGTGATTATGGCTAAATCCACCCTTGTGATAGGCAAACGACCGCTGCTCGTTGTGGCATTATATGGAAGTATTCTATGTTCAGCAGTGGACATTTACGGGCTGATGAAGTGACTATGAACCAATAAAAAAAACAGGAATTCACTAAAGGTACATCGATATCGAGACATCAATAAATATATCTCTCTGCTCCCCTCTATTTCAATGTTGTTGTTGAATTTCCCAAATCATCATCTTCAAACCAAATTCCTCAGCTTAAGGATCTCAAATAGCTGTACCATTTTCGTGTAGCTTCATCTTCGCCAAGCCTCATTGTCCTGGTTTAGGACCATTCGGAACTAAATTAAATTCCCGAGCTAGGCCTTTGTCCTCGAAAACGACTTGTTTGTTTGGTTTTATGTTTTGGGCGTTTCTTTAATTGATTTCTGGGTATAATGTCCTGCGTTTTACATCCGTTTTTAACCCCTGACTCAAAAGAGAGGGGTTTTATAAGTTTAGGGTGTTTATGTATTACTAAGTATGTATCATTGTATCAAATTTACCGATTTTGATGCGTTTTTTTCTGTTTGTAAGCTGATGTGATCGAGATGGAAATTTTGTGCTTGTTTACTTGTGCAGTCATCGTCATCATCATCCCTGGGCTCAAGTCTTCTCTCAAGTGAGTGATAGAGATATTTGATACGGTTACTGATGTATCATTTCTGCTTTGGATTACGACAGTTTTATCAAAATGTGCACAAATTTTTGATAAGAAGTTTTGTCTTTGATTTTTCTTGCGTTCTCAAATCCATTACCTATTTATACAACGATGATAAAACTGGATAAAAATACGCAATGAGAAAGCATTCGCTAGAAATAACACTCTAAACTGTTTACAAACAATGAATATGCGCATGCACACAACATATTTTCAGCTGACGTAAATTGCTTGGCTATTTCTGATGCAAAACATAATGATGATGAATGGTTTGTTGTCACGTACAATTTGGATAATTTATCTAACACAGAGAAAGAAATATTGAATTTTAACAAGAATAAGCCTTTGTGAGAGAGCCTTTGCCAAACACTTGAATCTGTACCGGGACAAGTGAATTTTCGCACCGTCCGTTTATTAAATCATGTCTAAACTAAATATTATTGTCTGGAAACTTAATCATACTGTTTTGGCAAGAATAAGCTTTTGTAGTAGATAGGTATAAGATTAACATGACTTAATAGAATCACTATTTAGAAAACATCATAATAGGAATCCTATAATTGAACTCTTCAACGTGGGGCGTAACATCCGAATACATCAATAGATTACTGTTAACACCATTGAATAAGACGTAGCTCATTCTAATTTATTGACACCCAAACACGCACTAAGCACGCACTAACTTAGTAATTTTCTGTGGCTTGTTATGCCACACAGACAAATGATGTCTATGCCGTTTTAAATACCTACTCTCTATCTCTGAGTCATATCTTTTATGCCATGCTATAGTTGTTAACTAAAGCCCGGTTGAGATACAGACTGAATGTCGTAAATTGACCCCTAATTACTTATCTCTATCGCTCGCGCACTAATGTATTGGCGTCTCACTCGCACATAAGCGATGAGCGAACGCGACGGCAATATATATTTTATGCGCGAGCGGGTGGTCATTCTTCGTGACCAGGCTTTAATATGAGCTAGCTAATACCTACTCTGTGACTCATTTGGGGGAGGCCTATGTTCAGCAGTGGACTTCTAAAGGCTGACATGATGATGACTCTGTGACTCGCATGTTTACATCACTTTACATGAACATCCGGATAACTTTTACTGTTAAACATCGGCCTCGCGATCTCTTCCACTTCGCAAACATTGATCAAATAACGTCGTATGAAGTGCCGCCGGCTTATTAATAGGTCCACCTCTTCTCATCCCGCTGGTGATATGAAAACCAGCTGTTTCTTCAGGAAATGTGCAGCCAGCGTGGTGATTATACAAAAAGACCCTCTGGGGAGGCCCATGTTCATTCTTCAGGCTGATGACGGATGATAATGAAGTACCAGCATTGTCATCATCATCAACTTATATTTGTCCACTGGACGTAGGCCCTCTCCTAATGCACGCCACTGAGCTCGGTCTTCAGCCAGCATTGTGCTGTGACTTAAACCATTGTTACATGACTAAAAATCATTCGTTCACCGTACTAACCTACTAACTTTCGAGGATAAATACAACCAGTCACAACAAACAACATAAGCTAAAAATATCAACCAAGCGAAGGGCAATACCTACTGCCTAGTCTATGAAAGGAGACATCACAAAGACGGATGATGTCATACGAATTAGTGGCGCGAATAACTCCACCACTAACGAAGCACAATTAAGCTACCAATGTTTCATTAATGGTTCTGTTATTTTTTCCTTTGATGAAGTGTGCGATGATACTGATGAGTTCTTCTTTATTGATAAAATAAGTGTTGAGGCATAAAGGCGTCATTATAGTCAGGAATTAATACGAATATGAATATATTTTTTATTCGTAGTAAAGAATAATGAGATAGCTGATCGTAATAAATGCAATGGATTCTGTTCTGCAACATAATTTATGTTAAGATATTAAAATTTGATGAATGTTAGGAGAAAGTGATATTTAAGGATAGAGTGAGCTTTGCGCTCCGACACTCGGTTAATCATACGTAATCACTAACATTAATGTCAACATTAGAAACGGGACTAGCCAGCATTTTGTTTAGCCGTGATCATTTCGCTTGCAACAGAGCTAAAATATCGGAAATTTAAAACAAAAGATATACATGGTAAATAGTTAAAATATATGTATATAAATAAATATATGTATTCATGACAAGTTCATTTGACTTTGTATTGCAATTTCATTACGTCAAAGGTTGATATTAGGTATTCATTCCTTCATCCGATGAACTTGTACTCTTAACAACAACGTGACATTCTCGTACCGGACGCATAAATACGAATTTAGCCGACGCATCCTGTGATCAACAATCATCAGTGGTCACTTCACTCGTACATTCGCGTAATGTTCTCCGGACATCATTGCCGGAACTGTTCTTTTACTTTCCCTTCAGAATGAGTACACACTCAAATTATTGCTGCATACCTCAAATGATGTTTGAGGGTAAGATTCAAGACTCATATTTTTGACAGATAATCTAAATCTGTCTATATCTATACTTATAATAAAGCAATAAGATTTAAAAAGTCTGTACAAGGAAGATAATTTTAAGAAGAAACTAGGGTAGGTACTTAAAATAAGCTACTGAACATATATTTTTTTTAAATCGTTTTTGTCTTTTGTTTGTCTGTATGCTTATTCGTGCATCACGTAAAAACTACTGGACCGATTGCGATGCGGTTTTACTGTTGGATAGCTTAGAGTAGACTTAAAACCTGGGGTACTTGGTGTCTCAATCTGATGAGCAGAAGCCGAGCAATCGATAAAAATAATTTTGACGGCTGAAGGAATTTTGATCAAATGTTGGTATATTGGTATGGTAGGTCCTTCCTGGAATAGCACGTAGACTACTTTTAACCACGACCACGCGTGCGAAGCCGCGGGCATCACCTAGTACGTATATTATATATGTATACTTGTAACGTAAATGTCATACAGACTCGTTATATTTTGTAAACATAACATACATACTTGCAATAAAACGATGTTATGTTTGTAAATCTTTTCAATCGATTGACCATCATCAGAATGACCTTTAGAATCTCTAAAGTTTTCAGCATATAATGATAGTAAAATCCAAACACACCCATATTACACACAGTACAAAAGATGGCAGAATAATAACGTCCAAGAAAGCAGATAAGGGACATACGGGAGCTGATATCACTGTAACTTGAGTATCTAGCTTGTACACAATGTTGAAGTGATATAATTATACAAGAGCTGGTAGACATAATATGTATTTACATCTTTAGTTGTTCACCTTGAACTTGACCGTGTGCCCTGATATTTTAAATTTATATCTATTTCTTGCCAATTACTCTTCAAGTTTTATTTAAGTGTGAATAAGCTTGAATTGTAGTATTAAGTGACAAAATAAGTAGATAGGCATACGAGTAATAAGAAAAACAAAACTGCTACTATTGGACTCTCTTTAATTTTGCAGAAGCTGGAATGGAAAAAAAATACATCCACGTAGAGTTTCTTGGTGCTCTCTTCTGTAACGGGCGTATTTCCGAAGCACCGGTAGAGTCAGAACTCAAAGAATACTTAGTTTATCTAATTGCATTGATTTGATCTATTTATAATATTTTGTTCATGAGATATTAATTTTGACTCGTAGAAGTGCTAATATTTTGCATGCTTACAATAAAATAGTTTGACTTTGATGATATATGCTAAACTACCTCCATCATTATGCTAAACATGTAGACGTGACGATATACAATTCGAATGAATTAAACATTGTATTTTAAATTATGCAAAAACTAAGAGTGAACACTTTATAATAACATAGACCTTCAAACTCATCAAGAGCTATACTTGTAAGGTCGTAGAAGGTTGCCTTTGTCACCGTCACTCATGATCATCGTCATTACTGGTGAAGAGAGAACGGTCAATCTAATTTAAATTTAACCTTTGACATGTAATCGAATACAGCACCCTTTTAATTGCTTTCCTTATCGCTTGCCCCTGCATTAATTGAATCACGTGGAGTATCAGCACCGGCGTCAACAATTTCCTCTAAGCTTGCAGATTGGGCTGGAACACTGTCCACGGCACTTTCTGTATCAACATTACCTTTAAACTTAATGCTAAGGTGGGTAGGTTTAAATTTGAATGGAGTTTTTGATCGCTGTTTCAGTTTCTCCAAAAGGGTTTACAATTAGCTAGGTGGTGTAGATGTCTACAATTTTCAGTGTTCAGGTTCAATTTTATGGTTCCTAATTATTTTCAAAGTAGGGTTTGGTCCTTGAGTAGGACCAAATTTGTAGTATATGGTCGTTATTTTCAATCGACTTCAAATAGTAGAATTTTCTCAATTAGGCCTTATTTTTTCGTGTATGTTCATATTATCTCCCGTACTACTGAACCATTATGGATGGGTTTTTTATTTGGAACGGTAGACCTCCTGAATGTTTCCATAAACCTACATTTCATCAAAATTGGTGGAATATATATTTTTGTTGTAAATCTATCTAAATTCGAATTTTACAAAGACGAAGACGATGGTTCATTAAATTATTAAGAATCCATAATTCAGACAAATCTAGTTTTTTTTTGCATTTGAAAATAGAGCCGCACTGCCGCCATATTGTTTATTTTCTATAGCCTATGTTACTCGGAATGATGTAAGGATTCTAACGATCGATACCCCACACATCAAAATCTGTTCGGGCATTTAAAAGTAATGGTGGAATTATAAAACATATGAATCCTAAAAACATTACACTAAATTTTTGGGCAGTCGTGTAATAAATAGAAAGCCTGTCGGCACATTCAAGGCTAAATTTATTATCTAGAGCGAAAAGCTGAGCTATTTTTAATGTTATGTCACACAGCACCTTCGCTGCGCTATTTGCTGAGGCTATAATCGTTTGCACGAGTAAATATTACTCATTCAGTTCTAATTATATCAGTTTTAATGTTTCCTGGTTTAAGGGGATTGCTGTAGTTCGTTCATTTTTATGTATTCATTAAAATTCTTTGTGTGTGCATGCGTAATAACTTCCTTGCGTTTAACATGAAAATATAAGTTCACTGAAAAAAGCAGACTGCTAATTGTTATAGATCCTAAATGGTAATTCGAAATATTCAATGATACCCACTTTTTTTCTTTTCATTAAATGGCGTCTGGTTAACGCCATATTTAATTTGATTTCATTTTTTGTGATGTCTTTATTGACACTCGCAAGATTAAGACAAAACGATTGACGTGAGAATCATCAAAATCGGGCTACGCGTTTGCTCTCTAGAGCGCCACAACGGAACAGACATACATAGGTGATAAACACATTACCCGGCCTGTGCTTACTTTCTATAGCAGTCGTTTAAGCCCCACGTGAAAGTTCATTTAACATTTTTAAAGGGACCTCATTCGAATTAACGACATATTTTGCGACTAAACGCCACTAAACTTCCAACATTTATGGAAGGTTTACAAATTGACAAACGACAATAATCAAGGAAATGCTACCGACTGGCCTCGTTTCTGAGGACGCCGCTGAAGCGTGATCGAGAAAAAATTATTCTCAGTAGAGTGGAGATAATGGTAATCGGCTGGAGACCGAAAGTGAATAGAGATCAGCGGAATGACAAATAGGAAATAAGAATACGGATAAGATTAACGGATCTGTAGAATTCATCTTACCAATCTGTCTGTATCAACCCCAAAAAGGTTTAAAATAAGACATAAGTTCAAAAACTCAAACCCGGTCGGGTAATAAATAGCCTATGACACTCTATGTCTGAAGACGAATCGATTGATACCTCGTTTGACGTTTCTCAAAATCGGACCGATAGGGGTGAAGCTATGGTGGTACATCCACATAAATAGTTAGAAGTTTTTAACAAACAGACAAACACCATTTAAAAATAAACTTGTTCTGTACACAGCCTATAATAAGTCCCCTATTTTTTTATTATCTTCATTTTACAAACTTTGTTACTTACTGCTATATTGTAAGTATAGACGTGGTTGGTGTATCTAAATGTTTTTTCATAGTGTTTATTGTACACTAGCTGATGCCCGCGGCTTCGCACGCGTGGTCATTTCTCTAGGTTAAAAGTACTCTTTGTGCTATTCCAGGACATAAAATACCAATATACGAGTACTACCAACATTTGATCATAATTCTTTCAGCCGTCAAATATATTTTAATCGATTGCTCGGCTTCTACTTATCGGATTGAGATACCAAGTACTCCAGTTTTAAGTCGGACCCTACGCTATCCAACAGTGCACACCGCATCGTAATCGGTCCAGTAGGTTTTAAGTGCTGCGCGAACAAACATACAGACAAACAAACAGACACGATTTTTAAAATGTTCTATTGTTGTTCAGTAGCTTATTTTAAGTACCATAGACCATTTTTTTAAATTATCTTCTTTGTACAGACTATTTCGTTCCTATTGCTTTATTATAAGTATAGATACAACTAATACAGCTCATAACAAAACTGATACATTTCAGCGTCCATTCAAAGTCACTTTCCCATATCATTTATGATACACATAATTTCCCATCTATTAGCAAAGCTGGCCAGGTTAGTGACAGTGCTGTCGGACGTGAACTGTTAACGCTCTGCTTCACAACGGTGTCGATGCAAACCAGGTGCAAATCGAACGGGAGTACCTATCTACGTGATTTTAATGGCCAATGGTAAAAAAAAGAGTTAGGCGGTTTTTGCTTGAAAATAGTTAGGTATAAGCCGTGGGCCATCTAAAGTCTGTACAAAGAAGATACATTTTAAAAAAGTTGTCTGTCTGTGTTTGTTCGCGCATCACGTAAAAACTACTGGCTCGATTGCGATGAAGTTTTCACAGTTGTATAGCTTAAGTTATGACTTAAAAACTGGGGTACTTTGTATATTAATCCGATGAATAGAAATCGAACAATCGATTAAAAAAAACATTTGACGTCTGAACCAAGTTTGATGATATTGGTACTATTGGTTCTGGAATAACAGGTTCCTTAGAACCGAGAAAAATTAAACCTAGTTGTTAATATGTTTTAGTTTTGGTACTTTCACGTCTCAAGGTGAGTATCACGTTGCGTTGTATGTCCGTGCTGACTTGTCAGTTTCCAAATTTAACCAAATTATACCCTTTTGTCTCAATTTGAACATATTTGTTACTAGCTGATGCCCTCAGGTTCGCACGCGTGGTCATTTTAATATATAGCCTATGACACTCACAAATAAGGTGGCCTTCTATTGATAAAATAATAATCAAAATCGGTTCTGTAGATCCATAGATGACCCCCTACTACCTAATAAACTTACAATCTTTACCTGTGTATAAAATATTATTAAATATTAAGAATAGATGAGTACGAGCTCAGTGGAATGCATTAAGTGGGGCCTACGTCCAGCAGTGGACAAGTATACGCTGATGATGATAATAAATAATTTTCTACCGGTGTTTAAAATATACAGGACTAAGTAAGGGGAGGCCTTTGTGTCCCTTCTGTCTGGTCTGAATAGATAGAACTTAGAATTTATTTTATCCGTGTAAATCATTGCGTCCAGCAGGCCTAGCACCGAGGGTGGACATATTTTCCCCGGGGAAAGGATAAAAATCGGTGGATATACAGCGGGAGTAGCGTTCTCTATGGTACAAACTAAGAAGGAGATACGGGTATGGTTTAGTACCTACCATTGAATTTTACTTATTAGTTTTCAATGTTTTGACAAATCCAACATACTTTCAAAAATCATTGGTTGTTTTGATGTTAATTTCTGTGGTTTATAGATTATATTTCCAAAAATGTTCGTGGGTATCTACCATTGACACACCCCGGACACTTTCCTAGATCTCTATACAAAAGCCGCGTTCTAACTACCATATAGACAGAGTAGACAGTCATTTTATATACCTACGTTTTTTTTGTCCAGAAATTCAACGAGTCACGGGCATCTCGGATGTACCGCCCACGCCGGAGAAATATTCTTCCATTGAGTTTCTCGCATCAAAATATAATTATAAAATGGTCGCGACATTGTGGTTGTATGAAGATAAACTTTTATACCCACCTTCAAGAGACGGTGATATATATTCCCCGTCTTATGTCAAACGGAGAGTATTAAAATCTATGTTTTTCGAGTCTTATGCTTTTAAGCGGGAGAGAAGCATGGGAGTAGCGGAGGAGTAGCGGCACATAATGTCTATGACAAACGTCAATAGAAACATTTTCTCCTTTGATTTTATCCCTTTCCTCGATTGCCGTGCTATGTAAGGTAGAGAAGAGAATTATTTCCACTGAGAAGTGGGTAAAAACGGGGGAAAGATAATTTGTCCACCCCCCCGTGCTAGGCCTGCTGGAATTTTGAATCAGCTTAACCAAATAACTTTGTGTTATCTTATTTCAAAAGCTCTCATAAAACAATTCAAGAATCCGTAACAATTATCTGTTGCGTAGCTGACGTAACGTATATTGAAATTATTTAAGCACTCGTACTAAACGGTTGCTCAAGCACTTTTCATAAAATGAGGTATAGCCCAGCCAGCCCGCCATTATAGCTCTAAATGTTTCCTTTGTTGAAAGTTGGACATCGCGCCGTTCGTAACAGATTTCAACCATTCAAAAGTTAAACTCATTTCTCTTGAGAGGATTTGGTGTTACTTTTATTATGACGCTTGCTCCGGTTGATATTCCATCATTCTAAACATGCAACTATAGATACATTATCATTTAATTTTGTCATGACAAAATGTATTATATATAGTGACGTCAAAAAAATAAAATTGTATGAAAATTGAAAACTGACATGTTAGTTTTTTTTTGTATCATTTTTAATCTCCGAACTCGATAAGAGAGGGGTGTTATAAGTTAAGGGTATCATTTTATGTATGTACTGGCTGTGCCGTGGCTTTGCCCGCGTGGTAATTTCATTTAATAGTAGCGCATACGTGTTATTCCAGGACCAAAAATACTTACAAAGTACAATATACTACATTTCGATTATTCGGCTAATACCCATCGGATTGAGATACCAAGTACCCCAGTTTTTAAGTAAAAACCTAAGCTATCCAACTGAAAACTTCATCGCAATCGATCTAGTAGTTTTAACGTTTTGCGCGAACAAACATACAGACAAACACACAAAGAGACAATAACGATTTAAAAAAATGTTTTATTCTTGTTCAGTAGATTATTTTAAGTATACTAGACCATTTTTTTAAATTATTTTCTTTGTACATACTATTTCGTTCCTTTTGCTTTAATGTAGCCGTGTGTCTGTCTGTGGCATCGTAGCTCCCAAACAAATAGACCGATTTTGATGCGTTTTTTTTTCTGTTAGAAAGCTGAGGTGATCGAGATGGTTTTTAGCTATAATGGGGGGATAGCGTAGCACCCAAACGAATAGACCGATTTTGATGTAGTTTTTTATGTTTGCAAGCTGATGAGGTCGAGATGCTTCTGTGCTATAATGGGGGGTCGGGTGATATATTTTTTTAATTTGTGCTTGTGCATACAGAATCATTAATTTGAAAAAAACATGTTTGTACAAACTCTATTTCAAGATCTTACCTGCATGTTGTTTTTTACATGGTAATAGCATTTGCTTAATATGCATATAAATAAAACATTATCTTTAGCTGTCCATTGCTCTCCAAATCCAGTAAATTCATGGTCTATTTTTGCCAGCTTCTGTAAATCAACATCCATTCACCTTATTTCATCTTCAGTGACTAATGCTTTGTTTTGCCAAGTCGTACTCTCTTAAAACACGTGCCGCTTGTTATGAATGACAGATTCATAACAAACATCGATTTGAACGAGGAAGATTTTTATATCTCTAACATAGAAACTAAACATAAATCACAATCAACGTTCCATAATAAAGACAACAGGAAGCAATTGGTGAAATAAAATATTGCCATTTGGGGCCTCTGTCCCGAAGTCTCTGGGAAGTTGGTGGGTGACAAGTCAAATTCGCGGTCGGTCGCGTCACATGACAAGTTATTATTCAATTAGGATCGCGAATCGTCCAAAATCACCGATGACAAATCACTTCTGCAGTGAATAAACTGATGTTTCCTTTTGAACTTATCTTGACGTTTTGTTCTATAAATTGCTTGCCAAAAAAGCGTAACAGTTTTTTAAATTGTTTTTAAGGATTAGGCAATCGTTTGACTACGATCTCACCTGATGGAAAGCGATCATGTGTTCGAAGGTGTAGCACGCTTGCCTAGTAGATACCTATTCACACTTTACTTGAACACACCTGGGTTATAATTTACCGGAAATACTTACGAGGGCAGAGCATTCCACTCCTTTGCAGTTCTTATAATAAATGAAGAAACGCAACGTTTCGTTCTTGAGCGAGGTATTTCAACCATAAAAGGGTGGCGCTTTGCCGATCGTCTAGTCGTACGGTGATGGGGGAATCTGATTGTGCAGTACTTGTGCGGGTGTGCATAGTGCAATCTGTAGAATACCGACAGGCTTGCGACCTCACGTCGATGCGCCAGACCTTGAAGCTTACTCTTTACCAGAGCGTCATCCCCAATGAGCCTCATAGCAGTTAACCAATTATTGAAATATTCCTTCACCTGCTGCGTTAATTGGGCTTTCATGTTACTATGCAACCTGTGGCAATACCGATGCGTCCTAACATTTCAGAGATATATTCACACAAGTCACAGGTTCCAAAGTTCAATGATGACGCGTCACGCAACACGCAACGTCACCACACCAAGACCCTTACAAAATTGTAATGACTGTACACCAAATCAGGTCATAGATAATTATATGCCGTTCGAACGTAGCGAGATGATATCGCTTCGATGTTCGTTGGAGGCGTGCCAACTTCCTGTATGTTGCTGCAATCCTGGTACTCCGGGGGTTAATGGAGAACCTATTATAGACTTAATCACTGTAAATTGTCGGGAAACTGAGGAGGCTGGGGCTAGTTTGCATATTTAGTACTGATCTATATCAGGTTGAATGCTTTGAGGAGATGATGGAGTGAATCAAGGCCTTTACTGACGCATTTCTCACTCTGCCACCTTTGTGTCAAGTATTTCACGAATATACACTAGATCTTCAACTTCTTGCCTGACCAGATCTTATTTACCTATCTTGATTTACTTATGTATTCAGCTGATATTACTTACATTAACGTTAATCAACAAGCTTCATCGAACGAACATTTTGTCAATTATTGACAGTTCTGTAATCTAATATCATTAGTTGATGATCGCCTTACAGCACGAAACGTTGGATTATTTATTCATAAATCGATTACGGCTAATTTTAGAAACAAAATGTCAAATCTATTCATTATTTTGGATATTCTGAACAAAAGATACATTAACCTATGACTGCATATGTACGGACAAATTTGAACAATAATTTAAAGTAAAATATGTTTATTATCACTTAAATAAGTGCAATTAAAACTCTTGGAACTGAAATATGTGTTGCCGCTTACATTTCCACATTTCTTAATACGCGGAAATCTTACGAGATTCCTTTAAAAAAAATTGTTGAAGTCAATGCCACCGACTGTTGTCCAACATGTACCTTTACAGTGCAGTATCTTTAATGCTATGATTATGCAAGAGCCAATGTCATTTCCTACATAAATATAGGCATTATGAAGTGGTATTTATTTATTACTAGCTGATGCCTGCGGCTTCACACGTGTGTGCCAAATAGATTTTATCGAATGCTCGGCTTTTACTGATTGAGATACCAACCAAGTATACCAGTTTTTAAGTCCACCACTAAGCTATTCAACAGTGAAAATCGCATCGCAATTAGTCGAGTAGTTTTTACTAGATGCGCGAACAAACATACAGACAAACAAACTAACAAACAGACAAAGAGAAAGACACGATTTAAACAATGTTATATTCTTGTTCAGTAGCTTATTTTAAGGAACCTAGAACTTTTTTTTTTTTTAAATTATCTTCGTTGTAGGTAGGTAATTTTTTGTTCTTATTGCTTTATTATTAGTATAGATTTTTGCAGAAACGCCAGCTGTTGAAACCATATTCAGCATTAATTCAATAGATTGCGCTACCGTCCCAATAAGACGGATAAATAAACTGACGGAAGAATTTGGAATTCGATGTAGTGATTACGGTAGCTTAATTGGCAAAGAGCATGCCCGCACGGATTGTGCGGGTTGGTGTCCCTTCCGTAATCCCAATTTTTCCTTCCAAGTTTCCTTGCAAATATTTCCAAGTTCATGAAGTGTTAATGAAGTCGTTATGATTTGCTTCAAAATTACGTTATAACTCTTCTGGCAGACAGTTTTGCTGTGGGACGCTAAATTGTGGTTTTGTTGCCTTCGAAGACACTGCGTTTAACATTGCCACAAAATGGTATTATAATTCGACACAATTTGTACATGCTTTACGTAAGCTAAATGTGATGAAGCAAGTACTTAAATGCTCAAAATTTAGCATATTTACTACATTGAACTATAGCAATGAATGTATTTATTGACCATGGCTAAAATATGTACTAATTTCGTCGACTCAACGTTTAAATTAACACAAAGATAATGACCAAGATTAAAGTTAAATATTGACATATTATGATATTGGTCACTAAACTTGCTCACGTATGAGTATTTGCGCTTGACCGTAGCAGCTATATTAGTTTTGTTAAATTGTAGCGCTTGGGAGCTACGATGCCACACACGGATACATACACACCTTAAACTTATAACAACCATCTCTTTTCGAGTTTGGTGGTTAAAAATGGATATCGATACCGTACTTTCCTCAGCTGTTTCTCACAGTAGCCTTATGCCTTAAAAATTGTATGTCCTCTCAATATTGTGTAAACTTCGCTACTGTGCATGCATGTAGCGTATACGGCACAGGACGACAAGGTGAGAGGAAGCCTGCATATCGAGCGTAATGTGTACGTTAATTATACTACACACGAAGGCTTGGCTAGCAGCCAGCCGTGCTGCTTCTATGCTACCCTAGTACAAATGAGAATATATTGTTTGGTTACTTTAGTATAAAATCCTATTGAGAAAGAGATCATTGTATCTTTTCTGTTCCAGTTGGCTGTAAAAGATAGCTGGGCTTAATTCAGTAGTTGAAATTTTTACCCGACTGAGGAGGGTTATGTGTTTGGGTTGTATGTATGTTTGTTTGTACGTTTCTTAGGCGCGTCCTGTAGCGTCGGTTTGATGAATTTTGATAAATGAGGTATCATTAAATCCCGAGAGTGCTTATAGAAATATCAAGTGCTTATATGAGTGGATATATGAAGTGTCAAGAAAACTAATATGGCGGCCTACAGCTGCCATATTGTATTTCCGACGGAACAAAAAATTACTAGTATTATTGATTGAGATATGGAAATGAAGGTCGTTAAAAGACCATTCCAAAAATATATAAATAAAATAAATAAATATATTCGGGACAATTCCACACCAATTAACTAGCCCCAAACTAGTATACTCTGTACTATGGGTACAAGATAACGGATAAACATACATAGACACGAATATTATAACATCCATGACTCAGAAACAAAAATTTCTGCTCATCACACAAAATTAAATGATTGCACCTTGCAGGATTCGAACCCGCAACCGTTTGATTACGTACCTAGGATCACTAGCCACGAGACCAACCGGTCGTCAATTATATAGTATATATAGTGTATAGTATAGTAGTAGTATATTTCTTATACCTAAACAGTAGCATTTGTCTTTCAAGCTTCTTATCATAATTTTTAATTTTAGATTATTCAAGTGAGTACCTACTATAGTTTAATTTTGCAATTGAAACTATCAAAGTAAAATATGTAAGTAAATAAGAAACATACATTTATATAACATACTATTATTATTGTCCGTCCGCTATCGTTGCTGTAAAGCAAAAACCTGACATAGCACGTGAGTTGTTGTAAATTTTAATGTAATAGTTTTGTTTGAAGTCGAGTTTTTGTTTTTTTATAATAATGTTTACTAGTTAACATTACATTATGACATTGGACTAACAATGATTAATGACTATGATTAGTGATATGTTTTACTATGCGGCTGATTAGACTCCCCAGACCAATTTGGTTTCCTGACTGAGGATTTCCAAATTCATATCAGATAACGCGTGGACAACGTTGACGATGATAAGTAACCTATGTATAAATAAACCTAATTTTATCAAAATCCGTTCAGCTGTTTCAACGCTGAGTTGTTGAAACACAAACTTTCGCATAAATAATGCAATATTTTTATTAGATTAGTCCTTTATAAAGTGTAAATCTTACATTTTAAAATTAAGCAAAGTATACTGAATCAACGCGGGCTTCCTTCAAAACAGACCTTTTATTTCCCAGCGATTTTCCCTGTAATTAAAACTCAAAGATTACAGGCAGTCGACATTATAAGAGAATTCACAGAAATGTTTGCTCCAAGAAACAGTATCTCTCCTTTGAGAATTACCATTTTGTTGTTATAAAATGATAAGCGACTTTCCTATCGACTTGTAATTCGGTATTTTGCGATGAAAAGTAATTTGAAACTCTTAGATACAGGCACAGAATAAATAATAGTACAAGTTACAGGACGGAATTGGCGTTGTTATTTTATTTTGTACTAGCGACCCGCCCCAGCTTCGCACGGATAGATATATAGAAAGATACAATTAGTAGGTACTTTATTTGGACAAATAGAACAACAGCAATTTCTTACACATAATGTTTATGTTTATAGGTTTTATACTCACGTACCATTTCGTCCATAGTATTATTCTGTTTAACGCAAGGAGGTTGAATTACGGTTACTATTTCGTGTATTATTATAGAGCATTTCCTACGTCAATGATTATTAGATGTTCTGTGGTTTCCATGGCAACGTTCCATATACATAGACCCGTATCTCCTTCTTAGTTTGTGATTTTACGTAGTATTTATATACTCTTTGGTTTGTGATACAAAGTAATCGAGATTTTTTGCAAAATTTAATACCTCGGGTTTCATTATCGCAATTTTCGAAGGGAACTCAATTTTTTTGAAAAATAATATCCTGCTTGTTACTCGCTGATAATTTAGCTTTCTATATGTGAAAGAATTTTTAAAATCAGGTCTTTATTTTTTGAGTTTATCCATTACAAACAAACAAACAATCAAATCTATTCTCTTTATAATATTAGTGTAGAAAAGTATGTTATTAAACTTAGGGACAAGCATACTTTCAATCGTTTCACAATTAAAGTTTATGTTTTCGTTTATGTTTTATGACCAGAACAGACTACTGTACTCACAGATCTTAAGGTCTCAGACAGATCAAAGGTTCTTACATTTTCTGAAGACTCAAAAGAACAAAACCGATCGAATTAGTTTAGTGTTAGTGT
The DNA here is from genome assembly GCA_946251855.1 of Alsophila aescularia. Lineage (NCBI taxonomy): Eukaryota > Metazoa > Arthropoda > Insecta > Lepidoptera > Geometridae > Alsophila > Alsophila aescularia. The sequence goes on from OX276373.1 coordinate 52,262,880, forward strand.
ATTAGTGAAATGTGGTTCAAGTGCTGTGTATAAAGAACACAACAAAGTGTCTTCGCCTTAATAGAGACTGTGAGAAAAGTGTGGAAACATTCTTAGTTCTATTCAATATAATAGTTTAAGTTAAATTTAAATTACTTATTAACCTAATTGATGGCTAGATTGTAATAAAAATAGGGTATATACTTAAATGTACTCTAGAAAAAGGAAAAGGAAAAGAAAAAGGAGATTTTCTTAGAAAATAGAGTTTATTAGAAATTCTTAGATCTTCATAAATAAGAAAATCTATTATCTAGAATATCTAAAAAACTCTAGATTCCATAGTTCGCGACTAGAAGTTGAAACCTAACATCTCATGAACAAGGAGAAAAACATTATAAATAGATCAAAGCAATAAAGTTACGTAAACAAACTATGCTTTGAGTTTGAAAAATAATTTCCTAATATGTGCCGACAGAGTTGAATCTCGCACAGGAAAAGAAAATACCCTTCTGTCTCTACCGGTGCTTCGGAAATACGCCCGTTAGAGAAGAGAGCACCAAGAAACGAAAGTTTCAGCCGGATAGCTAATCGGGAAGTGCTCGAAATTTGAGCCACCCGGAACGACAAACAAGAAAGTAACTTAATAAAAACGTTTTAGAAATAAGGATTCCTCATCGCCAAATTCATGAGTTACAGTATTTTATTTGTTACTTACTGCTTCATTATAAGTATAGATTCAGTATGCTGATTAGATCATCTGATACCTGCTCGCACCTCCAACCCACCAAGTTCGCCATTAGTTCGTGCTTCCCCATACATGGCTGGTTCGGACACCATTTCGTATTCACGCGCATACCTCTTGGGGTGTCGCGTTCGACGACCTGTGAGATGATAGAGGATTATTGTGAAATCATTCTGCAACATTGAAACGAAAAAAAAAACACGTTTGACCATATAATTAATTTAGAGTTTTCGTGATACCAAAGGTTTCAAACAGATTAGCTTAAAAGCTAAAAAAACACGCCTGCCCTGCCAAAAATGAACTTATGCCAATAAATTATATAATGTTCGAATTTGCTTATCTAGGCCTTCAATTTGATACCCATATTGTAAAATTAGAAGTTTGTTCTTTTGCCTTTTTAAATGGCGACATACTGCCGCCATACAGAATATTTTCACAAAAATATGTATCCTATGTTACTCGTGGGGATGTAAGGATTCTAACGATATCACATACGTCTAAATCTCTTCAGGCATCTAAAAGTTATGGTAGAATAAATAAACTCACATACATACAAACATACATGAATCCTAAAAACATTACACTCCTATTTTGGGCAGTCGTGTAAAAAATCCGGGAGCTCGCTGCGCTTCGCTCCTGACGTTGCCTTCTAACCAATCACGACGGCCAAGTCAGGCTTCCGTCTAGTCTAGCGCCTCTAGCGGTGGATAATCTAACTATTTTATTAAATGATCACTAATGTTTGAACATATCATGAAGTAGCCGTGCGTTTAGCTGTTCATATCATCAAACGCTAATCATTCATCCACCTTGCCAAACCATTTCATGATTTCACCGATAATTTGTAGGGATATTTGTATCTGCGTACTAATATCATCCTCAACATATAAGGACCTACCGACCTACCTACTTAATCTTATCCCCAGCAGAAAATAAATTAACGAGAAAATCACGCAAGTCTAGAACTGCGGAAGAATAACAAACCAAAATACATATACAACTATAAATTCGCTTCCGCCATCTATTTAACAGACTTCAAATGGAGGTGGTTTCCATTTCGTCTGTTTATGGTTCGTTCGTAGTTAGTCCTCAAAGCAGCCCTGTATAGGCTCCATCGCAGATACGTCTACAGATATTTCCATTCAATAGCAATAACGTCGTATTGAGTTCCTTTGACATAAGGCACGAGTCACGCGTATGAATGTGATACGTGAGAACGTATTGGATGCTGGAATTGGGTCGGGATTAAAATTCAAACCAAGTGTGTGCTACTCTATGCATTCTACTTAGGTGCGTTTGATAATCATTGATTTATGTTTTGGTTGATGATAGGGATGATGAATGTATCCACTTCAATCTGGATTACGTAGTGCTACAAATACTACGTAAGAAGAGAAGGTAGTTCCATAGTAAAATCAAAATGCATTTGGATAGTCTTGTAGTACCAATATAATGAAAGTTAAAAAGTCGTGTCAATCTGTCAAGTGACAGTGCCAACATAATTTAATCAATAGTGGTGTACCTTTCAGTAATAGAAATATCGATAAATGAACAGCTCAGGATGTGTAGTATTCCTAAATGATCCTCTATGATGTATACTTATAATAGAGCAATAATAACGAACAAGTCTGTACAATGAAGATAATAAAAAAATAATGGTCTAGGTTACTTAAAATAAGCTACTGAACAAGAATATAACTTTTTTTTATCGTGTCTTTCTGTTTGTTTGCATGTTTGTTCACGCATCACGTAAATACTAGTGGACCTATTGCGATGCGGTTTTCATTGTTGGATAGCTTAGGGTTTGTCATAATAACTACTCGGTATCTTAATCCGATGATTAGATACTGAGCAATCGATAAAAGACGGCTGAACGAATTTTGAAGAAATATAGTATATTGTGCACTTGCTGTGCCCGCGGCTTTGCTCGCGTGGTCATTTCATTTTAAAGTAGCCCATACGTGTTATTCCAGGACCAAAAGTACATATTGTACAATATAGTTATTCTATGTCTGTGGCGTTTATTGGTAGAGGCCTATACCAGTTCAGCAGTGGACGAATACAGGCTGATGATGATGATGATGACAGTTGATAGAAGCATACAGGTTGAACGCGGCAAAAAGGTACTCCCAATGCCAGAGGTTCAAGTCCTGATCATGGTTGAATTTGTCCAACTAGCTACGCCCCGCGGTTTTACCCGCATGGATTGATTATGATGTTGATGATAAACATACTAACATACACAAATTTTCGCATTTATAAGTTATGCGACTCCCGTCACCCCTTTAGGAATGAATGGGTTGACTCCTGCCACTTTGAAACCTGTCACTTTGACATCGGTCACTTTGACATCTTTCACTTTGACACCTGACAATTTGACATAGAAAGTGGCAATCAACATACAAAAAAAAGTTTTTTTTTCTTAGTTCGCATATGTGTTAGCATATGTGTTAATCCAGATTATAAGCTATCCTGGCACCAAATTTCATCCAAATCTTTTCCGCCGTTTGTGCGTGTAGGATTAACAAACATACACACATATATACAAACTTTCGCCTTTATAATATTAGTGTGATGTTTGTAAAAAGTGTGGCCATATTTTTGTTATGAAACAACCTGATGTCCAATATGTATTTTTTAATTAGATTTAGCGTAATGTTCTGAATTTCATATATTCCTCTGTAACAATAACGGAATGCAGCGTTCAATTGTAACGAAACGTGTAAATATATTGAAAGTTTGGAATGAACACAGGTGGAATCAATGAAAAAACTTTCCAGTGCGTCCGTGCTTTAGCTGTTTGTTATCATTACGTGAAAGTAACTTTTCCTCGCGTGTTTGTTGCAAAGTATCTCTCATTGTTCTGTACAAGGCAATGTTTAGTGTGCGTGTGTACAAAGTATCTCTCATTGTTCTGTACAAGGCAATGTTTAGTGTGCGTGTGTACAAAGTATCTCTCATTGTTCTGTACAAGGCAATGTTTAGTATGCGTGTGTACAAAGTATCTCTCATTGTTCTGTACAAGGCAATGTTTAGTGTGCGTGTGTACAAAGTATCTCTCATTGTTCTGTACAAGGCAATGTTTAGTGTGCGTGTGTACAAAGTATCTCTCATTGTTCTGTACAAGGCAATGTTTAGTGTGCGTGTGTACATTTTAATTCCACTTATACATTTTGTTTCGGTTCGGTTAAATTTGTATAGAAACTTAATATTGCCACACTACCGACCCTTTTTTAGTAATTAACTTCTTTACATCTTAAGGTTATCTGGAAGAGATCGCTATGAGCGATAAGACCGCCCATTGTACATATTTTTTATGTTATTTCAATTTTTGTAATCAGTTTTTAACCGTGTGTCAATAAAGTGTTATTGTATTGGTCTTTATAGACCTTCATAATGTCTCTTAGCGATTAGTTTTTGAGATGAACCTAAAGATTGAGGAGTTATTAATGAAAACATTTGTAAGTCAAATCTCTTCACAGATCAGACACTGAAATGAAAGAAAAAGTTAAAAGATGCAGTACTTGTGTCTGTATTACGATGACGAAAATTGAATTTTTATCATCTGTCCGCCAGATTAGACTTACAGTACTCATTACCCATCTGGGCATTAAATATGTCGCTAATGTCGCCATGCTTCTTTCGGTTAGTTCTAGTTACCACTATCGAACGGCCGGCATCTCTTAAGTTAACTCTAGCTGACCAAATGATACACACACACACACCCACAGACACAAGCACACACACACACATACATACACATACACACACACACACATATACACACAAATCCGCAAAATAGCTTTAAATGGCGTTGGGACGTTCTAGTGGTTTACAAACAAATCCTACTAATACTCCTCAGCTCTGTAACCAGTAAGTACTATTTGCTAAAAGTAGGTACTATTTGTTGAATGGCAAACACAAACGGATATTTATCAGCACATTTCACCCACCCATTCAACAAAAGGACACCCTCTCTTCACCATGTGTAGCGGTATATATATATATCAACATAACGCGCTATATCATAGCCCTTTTGTATTCAAATCAATGCTCTACGTCAATAGGAGCTGCTTCGTTTGAGGCGAGACAAGTTGCGCATTCAAGTGTCTTGGAACGTCCCACTGGAATGAATTCAAGTGTCAATAATAGTTATTTGGAAATAAAATGTAAGGTGGTTGCTAGTATGTGGAGATATTGAATGGGATAAGTAGAAAATTTATTTTCAATAAAAATCATTTTTAAAGCTTTTATTTAACTTTACTTGTATCCATCTATGTACCTATGTATGTATTTTGTCTGTCCTGGAATCTTGCAATTCAAATTTCGTGCACTTCCCGATTAGCTATCCGGCTGAAACTTTCAGGGTAACTTACAAACCGATGACAATGCAATAAAAAAGAAAAAAGAACTTTAAAACGATAAAATTAAAAAGAAAAAAATACACGTTTTTTTAAATTATTTTAGTCTGCTTCGAAATACAGACGATTCTCATTTCGACAGTTATTTCTTTGTTAGACATACGAAAAATAACTGTTGAATTCCGGGCTTTCAAAACCGTTTGAATGATTATTATTTTTAACCCCAGAACTCCAAAAGAGTGTGTTATAAGTTTAGGGTGTGTATCATTGTATGTATCCGTGTGTCTGTCTGTGGCATCGTAGCTTATGATGCGGTTTTTTTCTGTTTGAAAGCTCATGTGATCGAGATGGTGCTTAGCTATAGATAGATACCTAACTCTTTATTGTATACTTCTTAAAAGTAAATCGTATATAGTACATAATATAACCTAAAATATAGAAATTGCGTTAACACAATCTATAATACGTGATGATCGTAGCTTCCAAACGAATCTGCTTGAAAGCTGACGTGATCGAGATGATTCTTAGCAATAATGGGGGTGTTATATAAATGTTTAATTTATGCTTGTTTATTTCAAAGTTATAGAACTTCACTGTGGTCCCATATAAATTTCATCAAAAACATAAAAATTTAAAATTGTATTTTATAAATCTATATATGAATTATTATTTTTATTTGCTTCAATAATGATGAGTGTTATAATTTGAAGCATCCTTATGTTAGTAACGCTCGATTGTGGGTCCAAATTATTGTTTAGAACATTGCTGTAATCTACCTACAATGTCTTATCTAAAATACAACACATGAAACGCATGCAACATTGAGAACAAAAATCTTTGGTATGATCAATAGCGGCTATTTAAACTTAAACGAAAGTGAATACGAGCATTAAACTAATAAATGTTTTACGGATTCCACTTGTGATGTCTTAGTTCTTGAAGAGGGATTAAAAAGGAAACTACGATATCAAAGAAGGTTTAGATTTGTTCGAATAATTAGGATTAAAAGCTTTTCCACTAAATTATTACGTGACCTTGTTGTTATACATCACTAGCCGCGCTGGCGGCTTTGCAAATTTTGAGAAAAATTTGCACGCGAGAGTTTTTTTAAAACCCCTAACAACCCCCAACTCCCCTCCGCGGTTTTACCTGCATGGATTATGATGATGATGAAAAGTAGGAACATAATTTTTGATGAGAAAATGTATCGTATGAAATTCTGTCAATCACTGTTTTGTCTTGATCAACGGAGTGATAAAGATCTCAAAAACATATATGTTAAGTTTCACATTTATCAGGTTTGTGGTTGCCCAGTATATTTATGAAAAAATACCCTTGAATATTGTAGCCTGGTCTTAACTACTCTACCCACTGTTGTGAACAGGTCTCAGAAAATGTAGCGAACGTGACATTAAAAATAAATATGCCTAATTAATATCTTTGACGAAATCAATTTCTAGAAATTTTGAACCTCTGATCAATCTTATCAAGTGCTAGCGACTTTTGTATGTCTCCTCTGCTATACAATGCCAGGGTCATTTCTCGCAACTGCTAGTAATCACACACTGTACAACAACACACGAGGCATAACATAGCAAAGACGTAGCACCTCTATTGTCCGACTGCGTGTGTGTTTCAAGGTCTACGAAGCGCAGAAAATATAGTACTAATGCGATGCGGGAGCGGGAAAGCTTCCGTATTGTTTGAGATATCATACAGTTTAACCGAGTAAAGTTAAGAATGTTACGAATTTGATTTCACGGGTTGATTACGTCGCGTATTAATAAGTAGCTGTCAAATACCTAGTTTGTCGTCGGATTGAGATACCAAGTACACTAGTTTTTAAGTCAAACCCTAGACAACAGTGAAACCTGCATCGTCCAGTAGTTTTTACGTGATGCGCGAACACGCAGAGTGACAGACAGACACGATAAAAAAAAACTTGTTCAGCAGTTTATTTTAAATACCCTAGTTTTTTTTACTATCTTCATTTTACCGACTTTTTGGTATTTACTGCTTTATTATAAGTATAGATAAGATATGTAGAAATAATTCAAAACTTAGAATTAGTTATAGAAAGAAACATATCACAACAGCTGTTGTTAACTTAGGGCTAAATAAAACACATACATGCACATAACACTAAACGCTATGCATCCATCCATCCATACTTAAATTATAAAGTATCTGTGCCTCTCTGTTTGTTTGTTTGTCATATGAGATAGTGCTGGTCTCTGGTGTAAGAGTTTGTCTGGCCGCCGGAGGGCCTCTGACATAGCAGTCTCTTAACTTTTCACGACTAAACGGATGAACCGATATTTATAAAATTACTTATATTGGACATTCTTTTTAGGTTTAGAGTTCATTGTTCATTTACAATGAGATACAAAAAATAATAATTAATAATAATTATAAATTATAGTCGTCTGGCTGGTAGGTGTACAGTGCTAAGGTAAATTAATTAAGTAATGTTTAAGTTTGTTCCTATACATATTTATGGTGTTACACTCCTTTAATTCATTTGGCATGTTATTATACATCTGTGCTCCTTAAAACAGTACAGTTTTCTTTCCATAGTTAGTACGCGGTTTTATCAGTATAAGTTTGTTTTTATTTCTTAAATTGTGGGTATTTGGTTTTAAAGTGAATGTTATGTTCGAGTGAATGGATTGTGTTAAAACATTTTTAACAAAAATACAAGTGCTATATTTATACTGTTGCGTCAGTTTGAATAGCTTAGTTATTTTATAAATTTGTTTTGTGGGAGTAAGATAGTGATAATGAAATAAAACTTTTATTATTCTATTTTGTGTTCTCTATAAAGGTTTTAAGTGAGTTTAGTATTTTTAATTGCGATAAATTTCATACTAGTTCGTCCGCACACGAAGTCGCGGCAAAAGCTAGTCCAAACTATGGGGAAAAAGAGCGAATGTTTTTGTGCCTTCTACATTATATCGTGATTTCACGCTTGTAGGTTGTCTGTATTGACTGACGTTGCAAAGATACCGCGGACGAGGGACGCCGGCTGTGACAACACTTTCCGGTGTTTCCGGGAAAATTCCGGTACGTTTGGTTTGGGTGGGCGGACACAGATTTGTGGGCGGAAATGTTGTGATGGGTACGAATGTTTATGCGCCAACGAAGTACTCATTTTAAAGGCAAAAAGGGAGTTACTCAAGTATATTAGTTGAATTATTCCAACTATAGTTTCAACTACCTACATCCGGTGAGTGCGGAACGCTCGCGAACGTGTCCAGACTCGCACTGTGGACCACCGCTCGCAGCGCGGCGATGCGCAAAGTAGTAATTATATTTGAATTATTCCAACTATAGTTTCGACGCGAAACTATAGTTAGAATAATTCAACTAATTTACGTGAGTAACTCCCGTTTTTGCCATTAAAATGTATAAAAACCACATTAGTTTTCATAATAATATGGAACTAAAACTGTTAACTGTTCCTGTTTATAACTCTTTAAAGACCCTAGTGCCCTTGTGGTAAAAAAATATTACCCGAGTACGGCGAATAACAGTGTATGTATATGCATGTGGGTATGTACATGTACATGCCATAGCGTCGCCTCTATTGGTCCAAATTTTGACAAGCGACGTGTCAATCGGTTTGTCTTCCGTTACAGTGTCATAGGCTATTTCTACCCAACCGTAGTCGGGCTTTAGTTTTTGAACTTGTGTCTTGTTAATGGTTTCCAAACATAAGATCTAATTATAAGTGTGAAGATTAGGTATCAGCTCCTCGGGCGTGGACCGGATAAATTAGGTACAACGCAAACAATTGACCTTTGGCCTTAGTCACAATCGAAGTGCCGTTTGTGTAGCACGTGTCAGCAGTGACTCTCATTCGCGTGACAGTCTGCGTATGTCCCTCTATCTTTGTTGTTGATGCACATGAAGCACGCCTAGTCGCGAGACGGTGGAAGTGTAGCTAGTGAAATAAAGAAACTCACATACATGAATGCTAAAAACATATCACCCCTTTTTTTGGACAGTCGTGTAAAAACGTGGTAAAATGAAAAATAGCACTGCTGCAATCATACCTATCACGCCAATTGACTAAGAAGCAAAATGCCTACAATGCATTGGGGCTATAAATACTCGTAGTCAATGACAAAGAAGCATAGTGCCTAAAACATTATGGTGGCTATAATTTTTAGTTTGCCTAAAAGCAGAATGCCTACATTGTATGGTGGCTTATTTAGCTGCTGCGTTATTCATATTAAAATGTTAATTATTTCAATACAAATCTATACTTTAATAAAGCAATAGGAACAAAAACTCTCAACAAAGTTTTTTTTTTTTTAAATGGTCTTGGTGTTCTTGGCATCTTAATCCGATGAGTAGTAGCACTCGATAAATAACTATTAGACGGCAGAAGTTTGAAGAAATAAAGTATATTGTACTTTATAGGTATCTACTTGTGGTCCTGGAATAACACGTATGTATGGTCTACTTTTAAATGAAATGACCACGCGGGCAAAGCAGCGGGTACAGTTAGTTAATAATATAATGACAGCCGTCGTATGGCAAAAACATTAGGTAAAAATAAGGGCTCAACTAGTAGAATACATACAGTACACCATGAAAAAAATCAAAATCCAAGATGGCCGCCCCCACAAATTGGAGGAATACTTTTATTTTAAATCCCCTCAATATGGGTATCAAAGGAACGAGTTTGACAAGTAGGACACAGTACACTTTAGAAATAACTAAATAAAAAACAAAAATTAAGTTAAACCAATGAGATTTTACAAATAGAGACGTCATACCCATTATAAAACACTAAAAACACGGCGAAATTGTACTATAGCTGCTTATATAGTACTTAAGCAACTATATTTGCATCACTGAAGAGGCTAAAAGATCACAGAGATTATACAGAACCTCGTCGTCAGAAAGAGATAAACATATGTTCTCAGTTACAGTTAGATGCAATCAGCGGCCGATCGCCAATCACCGCCGATGACGTCCTGTGAAGTCAGTGCGTCGGCTATTAGCTAGAGTAAACTGAGGCAAAATGGATAGAAGGGTTTATTCAAGATGAAATATTTTTTGAAAAACAAATACTTTCTTAAGAATAGTTCTACATATCCCGGAGTCCTCAAGTGTCCGGCGAACATACATACGGGTGTTGTATGTTCGCCGGACACTTGAGGCACGCGCGTAAAACTTTTTTTGTTGTGAATTGCTTATAGATTTAATTACATAAAGTTATATACCATTTTATAGCTAAAACAATAAAGAACATCGAAAAAGATAATATTAAACTATCGAAAATATACTCACGTTATTATTTTCCCGCCAAAAGTCACGTCACTCGCGGGACACTAAACACAACATTATTTTAATATGTTCCTTATAGTATTATTAGACGAGATAACACAAAATACAAGCTATAAATCACTAAAAACAACACAAAATAAAAATCACAATCACTCACTATGCGGTTAATGAACTCACTAGGACCGAACCACTTTATTATCCAATAAAATCGCTCGTTTCAAGCTGTTTTCAAATATATGTAACACATATACAATACTCTATCCTAGTCTAATGCAAATACGGTTGCATTGCAACTCCGCTAGACTCCCCGACTGAAGATCGTCAGCCGTGGCCTTTACGGGTCGGAGCACAGACTGACGATCTTCAACCATTGGTAAGCCCCAACATCCCCTAGCATCATACGAATTAACAACGCTGCGCGGTATTATCGCACTCTCTGTCGCTCTTACACGTAACCCGCTATTTGTCTCGTTCGTGTAGGTGGCGAAGCGGCTACATCGCAACAGTTGATTTAGAGTAAAATAAAATTTATTTTTTCCATTTTCAATACCGTAAACAGTACTGAAAAATGGAAAGACACTTCCTTCCTGCCTTTCACAGTCGTCCCAGTGTATGTACAGCGCTTTCTAAACATACAAGATGGCATTTTTATTAATATTTCATGTTTCAGAAGTCGCGTGTATTTACGTGTTGCGCTGTTTGGGACTAGGTCAACACAGGCTGAATACGGGAATATGGAATGGCTGAATATGGGGGCTGATTAGCTTGTGTTTACTTCGCCACGCAGAGTGGGGTACAACTTATCTACCTCAGTTTATATATAACATCATTGAGTTAAACGGTTTCATTGTAAACAAACTAAATTTACTAAAGTACATTATCTGCATCATTCATAAGTTTCTTTACAATATAAAGGTTTAACTTTTTTATTTTTTATTCTACTTCACTGTGTTCACTCGAAATCGGTCTCGGATCTTCTCACCTGGGCGGTCCACTTAGTTAAACGTATTTACAAGACCGAATGAAACAAGTCGTTGCATCCTTCTTTGTAGATCCACAGCAATAGAGACCTACCATTCAAACTTTTATTGCTTTGCATTTTGCAAATGAGATCGTAAGGATGCTCGTGCTCTGACGTGACTTCTCCGACATAAAATTATCTTAAAACTACACGGTGGTAAACATAAACAGCATCTGTGTCGAGGTTAAAACTATCTACTTTGTACGTGTCAATTTTCGTAGGGGCTAATTATGAAATTACAGATATCCTTTCCTAGATGTTTGAACACGTTTTGTATGATCATTATACCTTTTGTTTTGTAGTTACGCCACAACAAGGTATCAAATGTATGCTTTTTACCCGAATACAGCTAAGCAGGAAGTGTAATGAAGTTTACAGTCTATGTATGTGGATAATGGGTATGTGGATGTTTCACGATAGCGTCGTCCCTATTGGTCCGAGTTTGACAAGCGAGGTATCAATCGATTCGTCTTCATTTATAGTGTTATAGACTATTTTTTTTGCCCGACTACGGCGAAGCATAAGAAGAGTTATGTGTTAAAACTAAAAACTTGATCCTATTTTGACAAGCGAGTTATTAATAGTCTTCAAAAGTCTTGCTAGTTTTTATCCGACCGCAGTCTGGTTTTAGATTTGAACTTATATCTTGTTTGTTATTAAGATTTGTTTGTTGAACTTGGCGTGAAAGAAGCCTACAAAAGCCAGTCAATTTAAAAACACCGATTCTTTTGTAGTGTCTACGTACAGCCTCTCGTTTCATTCATTACTGTTCGCTTTCCACCCTCGCTGTCATTGTTCTTTATATCTTTTTAAATCTGCGCGTCGGTGGTGAACTACAGAGGGGATGTCAGCACCAAAGAATGCTGAAATTCATCTCGGAGTTACTGAAAGAGGGGCGAATTGTGTCTGAGAGTTATCTTAAAAATTGTGCTGTGCAGAGCAGGCTTGATTACTGTGCCTTGTTTATAAAAGGAAAAAGGATTTATTTTCTTTTTCTTATAATAAATCATTGTGCCCCGTTCATGTTACCTTTAGTTCACTTCACAGTACAAACAGAGACGAAAGTACAGCTGAGTATGATTGACAGTAGAGGTGAAATTCGCATTAAGGAAAGTAGGTATGATGTTATCGCAGCCCGTGTCAACCTACTGTTGGTAAAATCCTCCTTCACGCCACTTGTTCCGGTCCTGTGCGAGACTTATCTACAGTTTTGTCTGCATAACAGTCGGTTTTATCTTGGCCAACCCTCCGTTACTGACTTTGTGCATGTGCCGCATAGACATTGGATTCATTGTCATAATATCTGGCCAGGTTAATTCGATCTGTACATGTTTTTTTTTATAATTATTAATTGTGATAAACTTCATTACCGATAGGCCCAAGAGTATTTTTTTTTAATTTTGTCTGTTTTTCTGTCTCTTTGAACACGCATCACGCTGAAACTACACGTCGGATTTTGATGCAACTCGGCACAATCATAGCTGATGTTATGGATTAACATTTAGGATACTTTTTATCAGAAAAATTAAATGGTTTCCGCAGGATAGGGGTTGAAATTCGTTTAAAAGAACACGTATCACGATTAAAGCACTCGACGGATTTTGATGCAACTTGGCACAGTATTATATAAAATCTGTACATAATATAATTTTAATCTCGTTAGAACATGTTCTTGTTTACAACAGTGAAAAGTATTCGTTTACTTTAAATTCAGAGCTATCTTTAAAATAGATAACTTCGTCTTGTTCTATATCTTTAACACTCGCTGCACTACTACTGGAAACCCTTTAAAAAGAGAGTTACAGTTTGTTTACAGTGCACCATACTGTAATATCTTGCAGTGCTACTTACTGCGCTTACCATTAGCAGTGAAAATAAACAAGCTAAAACTGTTTTACTATTTCCGTGTGTGAAATAGTATTTCTAACAGATGAAAAACACTGTGAAGATACTTACTTTACATTCGGTTATACGTAGTAATTCGATCGTACATGGGTCCTTGTGCAATTCGTGTCTGTGTTACCGGTGTACGGAATACGTTAATATGCATATTAACTAGGTAATCTGCAGATTACCGGGTTTGACACGTTAAAGTATGAAATTATACATAAAGTAGCAAAAATCCGCACTTACGTAGCTAATCTGCATATTAAAGGATGCTGCACCGTTAAAGCGCGGAAGAGAGAGAGTGAAACACTTTTGTCTCAACCTAACCTTATTTAAAAAGTTAAGCAAATAAAATATGCGGACCTTGGTGTTCGCAGAAAAAAGTATTTTTTCTTTTTATTTATTTTTTACCTTTTCTAACGTAACTTTTAACAAATTGAATAAATAATTCCAATGAATTCAAAAGTTTTACTCAAGCAAAGCACCTGTTTTATTAACTTTACCGTAAGCTTGGTTGTTAGTCTGCAGATTACTAAGGAAATCTGCAGATTAACTAGTTAATCTGCAATCTAACTGATTTACGCACATTTGCGGCGACACACACATCGATAATCTCTGTGTAGAAAACTTGTTAATTAGAAATCAGGACTTAGCCGTACCTATGCACCAAGAGATAACTCTGATTTCATAATTCTTTAAACGGAGCATGGTATTGTTATGACCTTGAGATACTATTATATTCGATACTAAATATATTATAAATATAGTATATCACTCTCATAACCCTACTAAAGTTATTTTCCACTCCTGCGTATTTAGTGGCCTATGCCTCTTCGTGTACGCGTGCTTATGTCTTTCCTTATATATACTGGTAGGTATATCATACTTGGTAAAATAAAATGCCTAACACGCAACACAACCGGTTGAATGAGATCTAAGTCGACCGCCTTGCTCATATGGGTTAATTGCTTTCTGAACCAGCCGTGTTTTGCTAATTAGTCGGCTCTAATAGTGCTCGTTTCGTTTTTCCTACTTACTATTATATGTAGTTTCCTACAGTGGCTTCTTGGACCACTGTGCATTTAGTCGTGAATCCATACCAATATGTGAAATGCTGTTTGTTTGTTTAGGGAGCTTTCACGCGATAACGGCTGGATGGTTTTTAATGAAATTTAGAATGGAGATAGCTTATACCATGAAATAAAACATAGGATACTTTTTATCCCGGAAAATTTTAAGTTTTTACGGGAAAACTGGAAAATTTTGTTTACTGTCTGTAAGGAACGGTTGCCATGGAAACGAAATAACAAGTCTGTACAATAAACATCAAGAGCGTTGATGCTATGTAGGTTTTGCATTGGTTTCTAATATCCTAGAAGAACTTGGGCGGGAAAGTTAGTGGCTTATAAACATAAACTATTTTTTTTTTAAACAAAATATCCTCGCAGAACTAAAAAGATGCTAACAAGGTTTAGATTTTTGATTTTGAATTATAAGATACAGTCGGAGGCATGAGAGTTTATAGCTCGCGAGGTTCTAGCTGATCCCGTCAAAGGAGAAATTAAATGCATGATGCCTCCGACTGCATGTTACATTTCAAAATAAAAAATCTAAAGTTTGTTAGCCTCATTTTAGTTTTGTTATCTGTCGGGTTTTTTGTTTTCATAATAATTTATTTATATTTAGTTACAGTATCCAACCTGTGGTTTCTCGATTGAACAACGATATTCTGTTGCTTTCAATCCGCACATATTCCGTTAAAATATGATGTGCATCCTCAAAAACCTCACAATCAGCACAACTATTAGGAGCCATTACAACTTTATTCAACGTCTTTGATGAAATAAAATACATGTGCCTGAGAGCTGTTCCAAACAATAATTTAGACGTCATTATCATCATTAACGCGACTTTTAACACTCTTTCACATAAATCCAGTAATTTGTCATTTCGACAATTTCTCGTACTTATTCTTTGTTTATTTGAGTAGAGGTGCGCTAGCCTCGCCTACTTTCTCAACTTTCTTTGATATTGAGTTATGCATTTCGCGTAGTCTGGACATGAGTCATGTGAATGGATGGGCTACTAATATCGGTATGCGGTGACCTAGGTAAGGAGGCAGCTGCAGTAACAACGCGTGATCTGTATGAATTTTATTGATAAAACTGTTGTAACAATGATAATAGGGTATTTTCTTTAAATATAATACAAACACAAAAAAATAAAAAAATAAAATTGCCGCGGAAGGATTGGAACCTGGGACATCAAGCACGGCAGGCATGGGCACCAACTGCGTTGGAGTGTCGCGTCGTCATCTTAACATATTGCAACTTATGTTAGTTTTTAGGGTCCCTTACCTAAAAAGGAAAAATGGAACCTTTATATAGGATCTCTTTGTTGTCTGTCAAGACCATTTTTCTCAGGAACGCGTGGAGGTATCAAGTTGAAATTAATATCAAATACTCAGTTATGGAATCCCTTGAAGCTGCGAAAAAATTAATCTTTTAGGTATTAAAAGATACGGTCGTTTATTCCGCATATTTTGACACACTCAAGGAAATCAAAACCTATAAGGGACCTAGACCTAGAATCATGAAATTTGCCAAGAAATAATGTATTTTATGCTCAAGTAGGGAAAAATCCGAAAGTCGTAAATTTGTAATTAAATCACAAAGAAAAACTTTTTATTTTTTCGGAACCCTCGTTGATTGAGTCCGACTTGCACCTGGCCGGGTTTTTCATGTATAATGTGTTATTTATAAATGTTGTAATTTAATAACATTACCTTCCTTTCTGATTATGTAATTTCAATTTGTATGTAAGTAGGTCATAGTCTATCACATCATAAGCATTTTACCTTCAATTCATATAACATTGAAAAATATTTAAAATTATTTTGTTTTTGTTTAAATAAAAACATCGTATCAATTGGAATATTAAAAAAAACTAAACCAATTTTGATAAAATTAAATGTTACTGCTACTCGTTTGGGATAATTATTATTCATTAGATTTATCTTGGAATTAACATGGACGGATTCTAAAGACATATAGTAGCTGCTTGTTTCGCGACTAGACAAACACCTACCTGTCTACTTATGTGTGATTCCCGTTTCAATTTATCTCAATAGAACTCGTTTCACACAACTTAACCTCCCGTCCCGCAAGGGGCGTATCTTCGCAATTTATTTTCCGGTTTTTCTCGAACTAATGCTAACAAATAGCCGACCGCGCTAACGCCACCGCAATCACCGAGAAAATGGGCGGTGATTACTCTTTAAGGTCTTTCAGGATCTTTAAGGTTTCAACAATAACTGTCCACCAGAGTAGCAAAATCAATCGAATCGCTTTATTTTCCCATCGCGTATGAGCGATGCTATTTTGTTTTACCTATACTGAAAGTTACGCTGTTTAGATTCTACACTTAAGGCTAAATGTGCTCCAAATTTGACGATGCGTCCTCACGAATATTTAAAACTAGACCTTTGAAAACTGTTAATTGACTTTATTTATTTATGGGTAATAAATGTACACAAAATACTTTATCCGGATGTTGTGACCGAAACACGATTAAATAAATTTGTCTCGATAGAAAAAAAACACAGTTTCCTAAAAAAACACCCGTTTTGACGTTCCCGCGCCGATGGAATGAATCAACTTCATTCAGTTTCTATCGATGAAATATTTACAAAAATAAAGTGTGTAATCCCAACAAACATTCAAATACTTCTGTGCAATCAGTTTTTTGAAAAATTGTAAAATTAAAATAACTTTGAAAATATGAACTAAAATCGGCTCCCGAGAAACATCACCTCTCCTGCTTACCTGTACCTTGACGAGCAGGACAAACATTTTGGAGCCCAAAGCGCCTTAATCCGAAAAATAATAGACTTTGCAAGTCGTTGTATACCGAGTGTTTGAAACGTGGACCGTCAGTTTTTAGGGAATTGGGAGGTTTGCAAGTTTTCACCTATATAACCTGTCCTAAGTGTAAAGGAAGTAAATTTTTGTTTGGTTTTGAAAATTCACTCGAAATCTCGCTTTTAATTGTTTTTTTTTTGTTTATGGTTGGAATATACACAGAGTAAATAATAGTACTACGTACCGAAGACATACTCCTTTAGAAAACGCGTAAATATCTACTGAAATATACCTACAATCGTGCGGCCGATCGGCATAACATGATGTAAGGGTGTGCGTGAGGCTTGTGCGTACGAGCGGATCGGCATATCTTGGGTGCTTCACTTTATTTGGAGGTGTAGACTTCGTTTATTTTAATCCTTGGTTAGAGGCAAGGAATTCGACGGAACTTATTCAGAGAACGCCAGCGCTGACGTGGAATTTCGTTTGTTGATAAGCTCAGTCTGAAATTATGTCCTTAAGGAAGTTATACCACAGACACTTTGACCGACCTTAAGTTCTGTATTATTATTATTATTTAAGTGGTAACTAAGATCGTCGCTATCCTCAAACCTGGAAAACAACCCTCAGACCCAAAAAGTTACAGACCCATCTCACTACTCTGCCACACTTTTAAACTATTTGAGAGATTACTGCTGAACCTTCTACAGTCTAAGATCGAACCAAAACTAATTCCAGAGCAGGCAGGCTTCAGACCGGGAAAGGCTTGCGCCGGCCAGATCTTGAGGCTTACAGAACACATCGAAGACGGATACGAGGCAAAGAAAATAACTGGCGTTGTCTTTGTCGATCTGTCTGCGGCCTACGATACCGTGAACATCAAGAGACTTCTCTCTAAAGTCGAAACAATTACAGAGGACAAAGATTTCGTAAAGATCCTTGCCGAGTTGCTACTAAATCGTCGATTTCAAGTCCAGCTTCAATCTGATAAAAGCAGATGGCGAAATCAAAGAAACGGCTTGCCACAGGGTAGTGTTCTGGCACCAACACTTTTCAATATCTACATTCTACACAAACGACCAACCTAGTACCCCATCCACAGAGAGGTTCATATATGCGGATGACTTAGCACTGGCCTCACAAACACTCAGCTTTGAAGAAGCTGAAGAGAAGCTTACGCATGCCCTGGAGGACCTCGGTAAGTATTATGACGCGAATGCCCTAAGGCCCAACCCGTCCAAGACGCAATCCTGTGCCTTCCACTTACGAAATCGTCAAGCTAATCGCCCTCTTCACATCTCATGGCAGGGTGTTAATATTGAACACTGCTGTACGCCTACCTATCTCGGTGTAACACTAGACCGAACATTAAGTTTTAAAGCTCACTGTCAGAAAACTAAGGCTAAAGTTGGAACTAGGAATAACCTACTACGCCGTATCACATCTACGACATGGGGTGCCTCTCCACAGGTACTCCAAATATCAGGTCTCTCGCTAAGCTTTTCTGCGGGGGAGTACGCATGCCCAGTGTGGCATCGTTCTGCCCACGTAAGGAAAGTGGACGCTGCGCTCAATGAGACCTGTCGCATTGTGACAGGTTGTCTGAAACCAACTCCCCTGACACTTCTGTACCCTCTATCAGGAATCGCTCCACCCAGTGTCCGCAGAGATTCTACTGCAGCCATTGAGAAATATAAACAAGAAGCAGATAACAGGCATCCATTGCATTATGTTCAACTTTCCCCCAACGGACTTAAAAGCCGACACAGTTTCCTGAGAACAGTAACGCCTGTTGCTCCAAGCGAACTAAAAGATGCCCGACTTAACCTGTGGACCACAAGGCATAAACCACCTGATGATTTCATAACACCAATGGAGGGGCTACCACCTGGTTATGAACAACCTTGGTCAGTGTGGAAAACCTTAAACAGACTCTGTACACAGGTTGGACGCTGCAGGAGCAACCTATGCAGGTGGGGCATGATTGACAGTGCGACTGCGGTGCACCCGTGCAAACCATGCCACACTTGCTGGAGTGTCCTTCATGTCTCTACCGCTGCACACTGAAGGAACTTTGTCAGTGCACTGGTAATGCCATAGACTTCGCCACTTACTGGTCCAAGTGGATATAAATTTAAATAAAAAAAAACAAAACGTACTGTCGACACGAAGAAGAAGAAGAAGAAGAAGAAGAGTGGTAACTGAGTCTAAACCTTTTTCATAGTATATTGTTATGTTTGAGAAGAGATATCGGTGAGTCAAAACCAAAGGAAGGTCCTCACAGTGAGTTACGTGGGCTGAGCCAGAAAAATCCATTTTCGAATTCACATAGCTATGGTACCATGAACTCATTTAGCAACTTTCAATTATCTACACTCATATCGTATAATCCTGATTATGAATAAAAAAATGGTGGCATAATGACATACTTTATCCACGCAAGTCTCTAATTAGAAAAAAAAAATGTCACTCCCTAACAAAATAATGGTATAATATTTTTTTCCATAATACGAGTATTACAGTTTCGCCCGACCAAGGCGGTTTTAATTCCTTGTGGCAGTTAATAATTTATGGCGGCGCATGCGCGCATAATCGCTATGTACTGTGTTTTTTTGGTAAAAAATCTGATTCTAAGAAAAAAATGTGTGACAACAATGATCGGAAAATTTGACTCAACCATGGAAATCAAATCAAATCATGGAAAAAACAACGAAAATTACGATCGATCTTTAACCGCAAACACAAGAAAATATTTTCTTTATTACGACAAATGCTTTCTTTATTAAAAGTAGGCAGGTACCTTCCTATTGCATGAGTGTAGATAAAGTAGTGTATGAAACGGCACATAACTAGGTTTTAAACTCACACTCGTGTTTTATTAACCCTTGTTATGCAACTGTTTCATAAACTACTATATTTAATAATCACAGTAGAACCAATGACACGATAAGAAGAACACATTACCTCACAGAAACCTGTCACTTATGCATCTTAATAACTTTTGCTTTAAAGTTACGGAACTTATGTATAGTCTTTATGAATTGCGTGCGGTGGAATTTCCTTTGTCATTGATAAGACATGCTCTGTAGGTAAGGTATTATCAGACTTAGTTTGAGTCGAGCGTGAGTCTAAGATATAGTCATCTTAGACAAAGACCACCTATGTATAGTTTATTTTCAAGGAAGTTGAGTGCATCATAGAAACAATCATACCAATATATATAAAAGTGAAACGTTGTCTGTTTGTTTGTTTGGGGAGCTTTTACGCGATAATGGCTGATTTTGATGCAATTTAGAATGGAGACAGCTTATACCTTAGAATAAAACATAGGATACTTTTTATCCCGGAAAATTGAAAGTTTCCGCGTGAAAACTGGAAAATGTTGATTACTCACTGTAAGGAACGGTTGCCATCACAGAATGGTCTGTGGTTGCCATGGAAACGAAATAACAAGTATGTCAAAAAACATAAGAGCATTGATGCTATAGCTTCTTTTGCATTGGTTTTTAATATCGTAGAAGAAAAGAGGATGTTTTTTCACGATTAACAGTAGTCCGCGCGGACGAAGTCGCGGGTAGGAAAGCTATAGTAAGACATAAGTTCAAAAACTAAAACCCGACTACGGTTGGGTATAAAATAGCCTATGATCCTCTTGCGATGAAGACGAATTGATTGAAATCTCGCTTGTCAAAATTCTATCAATACGGTCGACGCTATGGTGGAACATCCACATCCACATACATACATACATACATACATACATGTTAAACTTATTACCAATCCCTTGCTTCGCCGTAGTCGGGTAAAAATATACCTAAAATGAACTTTAAAACTACATTGTTTTTTTTTAAATAGGTTTTACATGTTCGTAGACCCTGAAGGTTCGTAGTTTTAGAAACAATATTAAGGATTCCCTGACCCTTAGGATATGCGTGCGATCCATTCATAGGGTAGGTTTTCAAGTCCCTGGGACTGTGGAAATCTAACCTTTGATACCTCTCACCCCTAGAACATTTCTAAAGAACCAAGTTGTTTGGCGTTTGATGTATCCTTTTTATCTTATAATTGAATTTAAAAAAAGAAACGCGTTACTCCACAGACGTAAATTTCCAAACTGAAGAATTTCAGCCTTTCATGGCACTTACGATGCTGGATGAAGTTTTAGTTAGTTGCGCCCCGAGGTTTCATCCGCGTTGATGAAAATGTGCCAAAGTCACAAAAATCCAAAAAAAAAAAGTCCCATAAATCACGTCAAACCGTCGCTTAGTTACTGCACAAACAAACACTTTCGCATTTTATAATATCAGTCTACACTAATATTATAAAGAGGAAAGATTTGATTGTTTGTATGTTTGTTTGTAATGGATAAACTAAAAAATTACTGAACTGATTTTAAAAATTCTCTTTAATATACAAAGTTACATTATCGGCGAGTAATAAGGCAGAAATTAAGTTTTCGAAAAAAAATGGTTTCCTTACTAAAATTGCAATAATGTAACCCAAGGTATGAAAAAAATTGCCTATAAAAATGACGATTACTGTAATGAACGGAATCACATGTTACCGTGGAAACGAAATAATAACAAGTCCGTCAAAAAGCACCACGAACGTTGCTGCCAAAGATTTTGAATTACGCTTACTTGTAGAACACTGACACACGGTTAAAACACGGGTAGAATCATGTACAAATAAAGATAAAGCTACCGTTGCTAATCCGGGGCGAGTCACTAGTAGTATTATAATCTTGTATTGTTTCGGATTTCTCGTTTCCACGAATCATCTTACTTATCTGGTTTGTAAATTAAAGGTCTGAATTCATTTACATAAATTTGTCGCGGAATATTTCTGTATTGAGCACTAACGATGTACATTATTTAATTTGTATTGCGTGTAGGTAGGACGAAGGTAAATTCTTATTCTGTTGGAAATGTTCTGTTAGAAGTTAGATAAAATCATCATCATCATCATCAGCCTATACTTGTCCACAGCTGGACGTAGGCCTCAACGCACTACCACTACATTACCGGTCACCTTGGTTCTCTGGCTATAACGGCAAAATGTTCGTTCACAAAATGCCAAAAGTCGTGCGTACATTGGCACGTAAGCCCCGACGTTTATTCTTCCCCCAAATTATCCAATTCACCTATCCTCT
The DNA here is from genome assembly GCA_946251855.1 of Alsophila aescularia. Taxonomy (NCBI): domain Eukaryota; kingdom Metazoa; phylum Arthropoda; class Insecta; order Lepidoptera; family Geometridae; genus Alsophila; species Alsophila aescularia. The sequence goes on from OX276373.1 coordinate 52,285,180, forward strand.
CCGCAATTGCACCAATTGTCCGGTGACTTCACCGAAACATTGACCTTTTTGCGGATTAGAACCCGGCATGGAGCAGACAATGGTTGGACTCGATGCAAGGTTCAGACGCACTAGGCGAGGTATAGGCTCTAAGCGTACTAACATTTAAAGTAGGTACGCCTTGACTCCGTTGAATCAGCTTATCACAGATACCTATCACACGCGAGAGGATGTTTTTCAATCGGCCGACACCCGATTGCGCGCCTCCACGGACCAGTGGCTTCGATACCTCCGCGCGGTAAAGACGTGCCGACACGCGCCGCATTTTAATTAAATCATATATACAAAACGACTCGTTGAAATTCTATTAGCGTGATAGTTTCCTTGGAAAAATTAATACGGCTCCACGATCACGTGCAACGTCAGTTTTCAAATGTGAAACGTACTCGCGCAGTTGTTTGGAGTTCTCGATTCCGCTTATAGTTGTCTGACGGAACACTACGTGGATTGCAGTGTTTTGGATTTTGTGCACGCAACATGCCAGTGATTTGAATTGTGCGGATTTGTTGTGTCTCCGCGTCCGGCGGGAGTGGAATCGAAAGCGTCGGGATGTACGAGGTCTCGTGCGTGGCCGGGAACAAAGTCGACGCTGCGTACGCGGTTCGAAGCCTGTCCAACGTCGTGCCGCCGGGGATGGGGCACACGGTGTCCGTGCAGCGCCACCATACGCACTCGCAATCATACAAGCACAAGCAGGAGCTGCCGCCTCCCGTCAGCAAGCCTGACGCTTTGAAATCCCACGTCATGCGTCTGTTGAAGCGGTCCAAGAGCCATACTCCAGCGACTAGAGCTGCTGAGAGCGCAGTGGATCCTCGCTTCGACCGGCGCACAGTGTTCACTCGGCCGGTGACAGACGAGCAGCGTCGCAGGAGGAACTCGGCTGAGCGACGCCGCAGCGTAGACAAGCGCGTCATGGTGACCATAGTCGACGGGCTGCCGGTGGTGGTGACAGGGCAGAGCCAGGTGCCACCGCCGCCCTCGCATCCGCCACCAGTCACGCACCATCGACACTCGCACAGGGACAAGGTACGAATAGAATACTCATGGATTAGTAAGATGATTGAGGTGATTCTAATTTTCAGGTTTTTTTAAAAGCGTAATTTAGTCTTAACTTGTCGGCTTTAACTTGAAAGTGAAATGGGACCCAAGATTTGCTTTACGACGAAATCGTGACTACCTATTTGGATGGATGCGAAACTCAATCTAAGTTAGAATTTACGATGAATCTTGTAATAAGGTGGGTTATTTTATAGGTTGATATTATAAAATATGTAATGAAATCGTTTTCTGCAAGAGCTGGAATGGATAAAATATTCAAATTCAGTTACATCGAAACTTGTAAATACAACGAACCCTCAAATATACATGCACTGCGATTCCTTTACGAAAATACATAATATATCATAATGATAGTTTTGCTATCTGCATCATAGACTGCATACTCTGTACTCTAGACAGGCTTTTGACGAACGTCGCAATGAGATCATTTGATTATCGCCATTTTGGCGCTGATTGCAGTGGTTTGGCAGTAGTGACCGTCCACGAAACTAAAGTACTTGCACTATTGATTATTCTGTGTCTAACATTAGCAGATAAGACAATTTTAGTTCCATGGACGCTCGGTGGGGGCGCTTTGTATCAGCACAAACAAAAAACCCAAAGCAAATTCATACAGATCAGTGATCTTCATCTATTGATTGTTTCAATGACATTTTGCGACAAGTGCGATGCATCAGCATTTTTATTTAAAATACAACTGAACCGCCTGATGCATTTAACATATGAATGAACCAATTAAACCGGTTGCAAAGTACACCACGACGGAAACTTTGCTGGGTATTGACTCATAATATGGCTACGTGAGAGCGCGTGATGATGTAAATATTTGTAATATTTTACTGTTGCACTCCGCTACTGTAATATAAACAGTAAAGGCACGTGTAGGAACGAAAACATGCACACTACCATAAGCACACACACATGTGGTTCGTTAACAACTTTACAGTCGATCTATCGTAAGCAGCCTCAAAAATTGCCCTTTTAGCCTGATGATCCTGATTCTGTTATATCAGTTGATGTAAATTCATATGAAAATCTGATTCGGTCCAATGGAGCTTTTCTTTGTGAATGGATTACAAGGTGATTCTTACGTCACCTGATGCGGACGGACAGCATGATAAGCTACCATTATATACAAATATTATTTTTTTACATGTTTATGTCGTGCCTTGTAGAAAATCTTTGATGTCTTGAAGCATGACAAGAACCCTCACCGAGATTACGTCGTATATTTCTTTGCATTTAATTCGATCGGCCAAGTTATATAATGAACCATATTAAATAATCCTTAATATTAACAAGTAAATCAATCAAGGTAAGGGAAAATAACTAGCTTAAAAGCTAAAAAACACGCCTGCCCTGCTAAAAAAGAACTTATGTAAATAGTATATACATACTGTTGAAATGTGCTCATCAAGGCCTTCAATTTGATACCCATATTGTAAAATTCAAAGTTTTTTTTCGCATTTGAAAATGGAGCCATACAGACGCCAAATTGTTTTTTTTTTAATTGCCTTTGTTACTCGGAGGGATTTAAGGATTCTAACGATACCCCATACGTCTAAATCTGTTCAGGCATTTAAAAGTTATGGTGAAAGAAACAAAAAGAAACTCACATACATACAGACAAACAATCATACATGAATCCTAAAGACTTACACTCCTTTTTTGGGCAGTCGTGTAAAAAGAGAAAAGATTTGTTTTTTTTAATGTTTGTAATGATAAACTAAAAGAAACTAAACCGTTTTTATAAATTCTTTCACCTATAGAAAGCTACACCACACCACTACACTATTCCAGATGGATATAGGCTAGGTTTTCACTGTCAACTCTTATTAATGTTAATTTTTGTACATTTTAGTTGGATAACGGGAAACTTGAGTTGGAACTGTTCTGATTCAACTGCGGCTTGGAGCAGGTTGGGTCGGAGCGTAGACTTCACCAGACGGCATTTTTACACGACTGCCCAAAAAAAGGAGTGTTGTTTTTAGGATTCATTTGTATGTATGTGAGTTTCTGTATTCCACCATAAAATAAATGCCTGAAAAGATTTAGACGTATGGTAAAATAGGCTATAATAAAAAAAAAAATATTAGTATGGCTCCATTTTCAAATGCAAAAAATATATACTTCGAATTTTACAATTGGCATAAGTTCATTTTTAGCAGGGCAGGCGTGTTTTTTTTAGCTTTTATGCTAGTTATTAAAGCTTGTGGTCGATATTCAAGGAGCCTCGGACAAGTCGGTGATCACTACCGGTATTGAACCTGCTGATCACTGAGACATCCCTGATTATGTGCTCATTGTTCGTCATGATGTAGGACAGAGCAGCTAGTATCTTATATAATTATTGTATACAAGTAAAGTTCGAAAGCGTCCAGCTTGATATCGTATCGATTTAAATCAGAGTATCGGTTAGTTAATATGTCCATTCGCAGAGACCATTACGAGAGGCCAGCCATGCGTTAAATCGTGAACCTATGCGGCGGCGGGCATTCAAGCGGTGCACTTTCATTCGTTTTTGTTATATTAGTTTGGTGTATAATTGCATAATGTTCTTTGCAATTGTACAAATTGGTAATTACCGGTGACAAAGTAATAAATGCTTCATTATTTTAGTATACAGTTTTGGGCATATTTGTCCGTTTTATCCCCAGCTGAGGTAAGAAAGGTTTCAAAAATCTTTGAAAAGAAATGTTTTCTTAGCGTCAAATTCGCTATTATCAATATTTAAGGTACTTGACCTCCACACTGGCCGCCTTTAAATTCCAACCTGTATATGCTCTTTATTATATGTTTACAGAACTGTTTTCTGACAAGCCACTAAACGAACTCATAACTATTAATAATAGTTATGAGTTCGTTTAGTGGCTTGTCTCTGTAAAGGTCTCTGTAAGTGTAACTTTTAAACTTTCGCGATTCGAACACAGTTATATATTTAAACGAGACTTAATCGCGCTGAAATTTTTATTTACCTCGACGTTTCGATCAAGTTGCATTGATCGTGGTCACGAGAATACTGAAGTAGCGGGTGTCAGCGTTGAGAAGGGCGAGCGTTGTCTTCAACTACCCGCATTTGGTTTTGTAAAAATTCAGAATTATCTCGACACACAACACTAACGACATCTGCAGATTTCTTCTGATATAAACACTTGCTTATCACGGGATTCCAGGACGCAGCCAACTTGAAACTTGGAAAATGGGATACTTTTTAATTTCAACCGCTTGACGTACAATCCTGGAGTAGAAAAGACACTAAAAAACTTTAAGAATCTGTAAAATTAAGTTTATTAATAACTAGCTTTTACAACGGCTTCGCCCGCATGTTTTTTTCTTGTGTTTTTTATAAACCTACTGTGTATTAAACTAACTGACAGCCGCCAGAAGTTTTGACAAACGTAGCTTTGGCCCATTTACAGTTTTATTGTAGTATATAAAAAGCAGAAAAGATACACAAATTTTGACATGTAGGTATTGTAGGTATATAACACAAGTACAGTTATATAACACAAACTACGAAGTCAAATATTATAACCACACGGTAGTACGTCTTTTTATCTCAAAATATCAACCAGAAGTTAACAATGACTAGACGACTATGTCGTAATGTCACAAGGCCTACTATCAGTTTTTATTGCTCAGCTCACTAAGATTGCTATGTGTTTGATCATGTAAATGATTAGGGAATCAAACTAATAAAAGGCATAAGCAACAATCAAAGATGGTGTTCTTCTTAAGACCGCAAAAATACCAATACAATAATAATTATATACGAATTTAAATATTTTTAAATTACAAGTTTGATGGACTGTAGCAATTATATATATATTTTTATTATTTTAAAAGCTTTTATTTAACTTCACTTGTATGTATGTATGTATGTAATGTATGTATCTATGATCATATAATATTAACTATAATTAATATATACTGAATTGTGATGTTTGAAAACATTTAGATATGACATTACATCTAGGTAGAGTAACAAAAGGACCTGTGCGAGTTTCAACTCAGAATAGGCACGCAAAAAGTAAATTTTCTTATCAAATTCAAAGTATAATTGTTTTTTTTTTTTACTAATATATTGTTTTAGGATTGTATAATTTTTCCTTGTTCTTGGGACATTAAGTTATATGTTGCCTATTCACAATGAAAACTTTTCCATCGCTCCGTAGTTCGGAGGGCACGTTAAGCTGTCGGTCCCGGCTAGCAGTCGTTAAGTCATGTCAGAGGCCCTCGGGCGGCCTGACAAACTCTGACACCATAGTCTAGAACTACCTCATACGCTTGCTTACAAGCAAGTTTTGGCTGTCGTTTTACCCGGTTTCTCGCCACTGGGACCAAGAATTTTCCTCAAATTTTCGTCTCGTTGTAATGCAATAAACAAAAATATCGGGCCGCTTAGATCATTCGTCCAATTTAGCGCCTAATCTATCATCCGTGGGCGGGTGACGTCACAGCTCCGACAGAGTTGGGTTAGGTCATTTATTTATTTATTTTTCTGCGGCTAGTCATTCTTCATCAAAGTTATATGGGTGGTAATGGTAAATAGTCCGGGCATAGTGTATTGTTTGTTTTGATTATTTGACGACCGATTGGCAGAATGGCTAGTGACGCGCTGAAGAAGTCACGGTCAATAGCTAGTATAGTCATGTATTGTGAAGATTGGCTGTTTCATCCATTTGGGTATTATTTAAAATCGCTAAAATGGTTACCGAAATTGCAACATTTGTTATCATAAACAACTCGCTTCAACACTTTAGCTGATCGTTAGTTTCGTTAGTCGTTACCCCACATCCGAGTAGCACATTGATAGTATCAACTATTCTGTGGCACAAAAAATATTATCGTCACGGAACACATACCTAGTTCTATCAAAGTGTGCGTGTCAACTACAGCGTTCAGTCGCTGTTACGAAATTCAGTGCATTGGAGTTAGGATATCGGTCTACTGAGATAAGCGATGCTATACGAGGCGAAAGATATTGAAGTGTATGAGAAATGAAAGAGAGCACAGCTCGTTAGAACAATATAACATATGCCCTAAAGCAAGCCCTTGTGCAAGTGAGATAGTTTTATGGGCATGCGTACTGCTTATCGAGTCGCAGATCAATAGTAAACGATGGTAACCTAGCGGTATACTAGTGAGAGTTAGAATTCAACACGGTATGTGTCCAAACCTAGGCTCCGCACCAATGACTTTTCTAAGTTATGTGCGGATTTCCATCGCTCCGTGCTTTGGAAGGCATGTTAAGCTGTCGGTCCCCGATGGTTATTGATTAATAGCAGTCGTTAAACCATAGACCCTCGGGCGGCCTGACAAACTGACACCAGAGGCCAGCACTACCTCATACGACAAATAATATCGTTATATAGTTCGAAAGTTCGTTCGATCTCGTACCATAGTATATCTGGTGAAGGCAGTACCTAACGGTTGTAATGGTGATAGGGTGACTAATGCAGAAACTGGATGTTGGGTTAGATTTGTGCCAACTGGTTTTCCGACTTTCGCTTTGTTGATGATTAAGTTGTGATGTAGCAGAAAGTTTTCGGCACAATGGTGAAAATGGAAACTGACAGTTTACAGGAATATAGTAACTTGATTTTCACTATGTATGTATGTATGTATGTGCATTACTAAATCACGGCCGCGATAGATAGATAGCGTCGTCGCGCTGCACACAATGTGCGAGAGCGACAGCTAAACACATTTATGCGCGAGTGACAGGGATAAGTAGTGAGGGGTCTATGTACAGATTTGTATCGAACAATCTTTGGCCGCGCTTTCAATGCTTTTTACATGTAATTGTATAAGATATAGAAAAAATAAACATTACGAGTATGTCGAATGTTTAAGTCGATGATATCGAAAGATTCAGAAGAAAGACCTGGCGAAGTTTGGCTTCAGGGGATGAACCTTATACTGTAGGTACCTACATTATAGTATAATTAACCTCATGTAATAGACAAGATCGAAAGGGGTGGCGTCAAGAAGAGGAGGCTTATGCCCAATAGTGGGATGACAAAGCCTGAGAAGAAGAAGAAGAAGAAGAATAGACATAATGAGCTCAGAATGAGGACTATTGCAAAACCATTGTTTTGGTACTAACACAGAGCCGAGAGCGAACACCTAATCCGGTATTGTTGGATTCTAAAGAGCACTAGTTTAGATACTTCTTGTACAGTTTTTATAAATAAATTCATAATTGGCTTAAAATATTAATAAATAGCCTTATTATATTAGAAGCCTTCTAAATAATTTTCGTAACCAAGAATCCAACCTTATTACATCCAATAGGAGGTCGGGAATATTTTCCTTATTAAAATTCACCGGATTTTTGTAGCCATAGACAAGATTTACAATGTTAAACTAGCAAACTCCGTTTAATAACATCAGGAGAGTTTTTTCTCTCTTTGTACTAATTTTCATAAGCGCCGTGGCATGTAGCCATTTTCAATCTACTTGCTTGATATTAACTGTGATATTTATATTTCCAGAAACATTAGTATATCAGTTCCCCAGGTATTCAAGACTTTACTCCCATACATGAGGGAATTGGGTTGGCTTGAGTGCGATCTCAGTCTAAGACTTGCCAAATTACCAGCACGAAAAGAAGGAGTGAAGGTGTAGGATTTTGTTTTGAAGACCGTTCTGATCTTTGGGGATATCCATATAACGCAACTCCGTGGCAATCGAGGCCTAGAAAACAACTCAAGATTGGAGAACATCAAACGATAGCGATTTGAGCCACACAAGTGATCCGCGGTTTATTTTAAGCCGGTCCATATTCTATTTGCAAAAGGTGAATGTTTGAATTATTTTGAGTGTTCGATTCGAGTGCTCCGTCTCGTAATATGAAAGGGCAGAGGTTGCCATATTGGAAAAAAAAGTTACTTAATGTTGTGTGGATGCAAGTCGTAAAATCATGTGCAAAATCATAAATTTTGATTTTGATACAAAGAGAGACTTTTTCCCAAGTATGGCGAAGCAAGAGAAAGTTAATGAGTTTATATGTATATATGTGGATGTTCCACCAATACCGGGTAATAAATAAATACCGCCCGGCCACCTTCGCAATGTCGGTTTTTTACACTTTACAATTATTTTTGTAACTATTAATTTAGTTGCTCAAAGAGGTTCTTTATTCTATATACTTATTGTTACAAACAATAAAAAAAAAACTATTTCAATTAACTATATATAGTTTTTCATATAATTTAAGACGGACAATGATCATCAAAACTTTAAAGCTATGTTATTATCTCACGAAACCTTACAGACACAATTGAGTAATAATTTACTATTATTATCCGCCATTATTAAATAATAATACGTACTAGGTTGCGTCATGCTGCGGAACATATTTTTTGACCTTTGATTCAAAGCTATTGTTACATTTTAAATACAGTCAAAATATAATGAACAAACATTATAAAGAAACAGTGTATGTGTTTTATATTAAATTTGTAAATAGAACGTATAATACAGCAAAAAGCGGCGGAGTAGCGCTAGCCTCTGGTGTCAAAGTTTGTCAAGCCGCCATAGGGCCTCTGACATGGCTTAACGACTGCTATTAATCAATAACAGCCGGGACCGACAGCTTAACGTACGTATGCTTAGCTTTGTAAATCACAAAGTTAAGGGCTCGAGGAAGGATGAATTTTCCATACAAACTTAAAACGAAAATAATTTGTAATTGAAGCATATTTCCACCATATTTTGATATTATACCGTTGACAACTGTGCTAAATAACCCCTGAAGCTCGCGAAGTACGTGTTTTCCACCTGCTTTCAAGAGCTCTGAAGTTATTCTGTCCTCTCGGGGGACAGAATAACTTCATTCTTAAAACTGACGTTACGTTCAATATGAAAAAAAATACTTTTCATTTTATTATATAGTATGGCCGATAAGTCGTGGCCACTCTGGACCTCGTGAAAATGGCTGCGCAATGAAAATTTTAAGGAACTGAATAGCGGAATGAGGTGCATCTCTAGCCTAGACCACAGCCCCGTGCACGTCGCCCCATTTCGTCATTCGGTTAATAGAAATGTTCATTGCTGCACGAAGTTCAGAGTGGCCACGACTTATCGGCCGTACTGTACATATTATGTCAATGTTTGTTTTACTTTAGTTAGTTTTACTGGCGTCTGAAATCAAATATGACAATCAAAAAATAGTAATAAAGGTACGAACGGACGCGTAAAATTCAAGTCTATCATTGTGCTGATAACGGATTTTTATCTCGCGGTGATAACAGTCCAAGATCAGTTGTTACGTTTTGCAGCGATCTTTGTTATTTGTTACTGGGATTATATAAACACGGAAGAAGATTATAAACACGGTAAATTGTCTTGAACAATTATTTGTGCCAAAATCAGTCAGATTAGGAAAACCAACAAGTCCCAACAAACCAAGAACCACAGAGTTTTTTAATCGATTTCAAATAGAAGGACGTTGTTTTAACAATAAATAAGTATAATTAAAAAAAAAACTTTTACGTGTTATTTTTTTTGTTGCTTTGTAACTTTTACGTTTTTAAGTTTTTATTTCCTTTTCTCTTTTATCATTTTTTTAAGGTTTTATTCCCTTTTTTTTTTGGCTTTTCACTTTTAACATTTATAAGATTTTTTTTCCACTCTTTTTTTTAAGCATTTTTTATTACATTGTCATCGGTTTGTGAGCTACCCTGAAAGTTTCAGCCGGATAGTTAATCGGGAAGTGCTCAAAATTTGAATTGCATGATTCCAGGACAGACAAAATAAATACATAGATAGATACAAGTGAAGTTAAATAAAAGCTTTTAAAAAAGCGCGCTAGCTCGACTCGCGCTTGGACGGCTTTTTATCTTTTGAGATATAAGGACTTAAAGTTAACTTACTAGTAAAGTACGAGTACACATCGTTTTTTTTTTCTTTGTTAATATTTCTTTTTTTTAGCTTTTCGTTAAAGATGTAACTGGCTTGTTTTCTTGTGGAATTTTGCGTTTGCCCTTATTGTTTTCTAGACAGAAGTCCGGAGGGGGCTACCATTTTGCCTCTCACCGAAATGAGCACAGATGACCAATATAAATGATTAACAATTTCAGATTAATGTTTGTTAGGATAACTTTCCATTCCGTTTAACAAAAGATAATTTTAAGAACAAAATTAAATAAGTGTCCATTTCAAATTAATTTTAAACAACTCTGATTTCGCTATAAAGCTGTCATAACTTCCGATCATAAACTATCAGGCGGATAGAAAAGCGGATACCGCGGTGAGATTAGTTTTGTAAATGAAAATGTAAGCTTCATATTTCTGTCAGCAATAAATCTTCCAAAATTGGCTCAGAGTTTAAAGCTACACATTTGTTTAATGAGAAGAGAATTTAAACTATTTTTACTTCCAAACTCCTTTCAAATCCAAAACTGCTGTTTCTAAAGAAATTTCTGGGCATTTCACAAACTAAAATGACGACGAGCATTGTATAGTGACTTTACAGCTCAAATGCCATTGTCGCTGTCTTGTAAATGAACAGGCTTGGCGCTAACCATCAGTCACATGAACTGCTCGGTTTGTCACTTGAGAAGATTGTCCAGCAATCCGAAATGAATCAAGTGAATCATTAGTTATCAATCACCTCTCGAAAAAGGTAGAAAGCCTTTAATTTTGAGGACAAATACAAAACCTAATTTTAACTCAAATAAAAATGTAATCAATTGATGTAGTCGTATTTTACTTGTCGCATTAATAAGTTCTGTTTATTTTTTATTTATTATGTACCGTCTTGTAAAATGTCTACATTTCACTTTGCAAAAGACGTGTTGCGCCATCTAGTGTTGAGCGGAAGAACCTCAGTTTGCGTTAACTTCCGCATCTTATATTTTTTTCTATGTTGTTAGGTTTACGCAAACTAAAGTATTTTTCATGAAATTAGAGCAAAAAAATAGATACGTTCAAACAAGTAATTTTGTAAATTAAGTTAAATTTACAAAATTACTTGTAGGTATGAATGGTTAATGCGGCTACTCAACGCAAGGTGGCGCTACCAGTCTTGAAACGGCCTTGCGTACTTAAGATCACATTTGTATTAGGTATTATTATGTGGTACTACCTTGTCACTAAATTGTAAAAGTGCATAAGCATAAATAAATTAGATCAAATAAATGAAACAAATCAAACTTGCTGGCGATGTTTTTGAATTAATTTATATATTCTAAAATATTAACTTGATTATAATTTAGTTTTATTTTAGTATTTATTAAGAACAAGTCTACCCGACCGCGACTTTGTCCGCGCGGACTACAGTTTATCGCGAAAAAAGCATCCTACTTACGTTCTTCTAGGATATTAAAAACCAATGCAAAAGTAAAAGACTTCTTGGTTATGGCCTCCGTGGCTTGTTGACTTAATCTGTGGCACCAACGCTCTTGATGATTTTTGACGGACTTGTTATGTCGTTTCCATGGCAACCGTTCCTTACAGCGAGTATTCAACATGTTCTAGTTTTCCCGTGGAAACTTCCACGGAATTCGTGGAATTTTCCGGGATAAAAAGTATCCTATGTTTTATTCTAAGGTATAAGCTATCTCCATTCCAAATTTCATTAAAATCCGTCCAGAGGTTATCGCGTGAAAGCTCCCCAAACAAACAAACAGACAGACAACGTTTCACTTTTATATATTGATATGGATAAACTGCAGAACCTTTTGTCTCGTTTAATGAATTTTACGTATTTACTCTACTTTGCTTAATTAAGCTTAACTTAATTATTTAATTAGGTTTAAAACAGCGCGGACGCGTGGGCGTGAAACGAGTCTAGTTTTTGGGGGCCACTAATTCGTGTCTTTGAAGATATATAACACAAATTAATGAGATGCGTGCTCCTAGATCAAAGAGCGTGTATCTAATGCACCCACCGTATTGTAAAGGAAGTATATAAACTACCTTTAAGAAAATACTGAAAGGATTTCGAAAATATGATTAAATTCTTATGAAATTCTCACTCTTTGCCACTTGAGAAGTTTATCCAGCAGCTTCTCGCTATAACAACTGAGTCTGAAACCTAGACATTGTTCTCTCCCTAAAACAACGCCCTCTTCCTCAGAAATTACTCATTCCTGAGACAACGTCATCATGACAACATGAAAGAAGCCGGTAGTGGCTCGGTTATGTCTGCAGCGTTAGTGTTTCATATAACTATAGAGTCAACATCGTCATCAGGCTGGCAGGTCAGTCCATAGCTGGACGTAGGCCTCTCCTAATGCACGGCTCTGAGCTCGGTCTTCAGCTCTCCTCATCCATTCTCTTTCTGCTCTCCATTCCAGCTGGCCACAGCACGTCCTACACTACGTTTGCCTAGACGTGGTCTCCACTCGGGAACTCTTCTACCCCAATGGTTATCGGTTCTTCGGGAAATGTGACCAGCCCACTGCCACTTTAGCTTGCTTATCCTTAGAGCTATGCTATGCTATGTCGGCTATCGGATATCTTCATTAAGAGTGCTGTCCTTCAGAGAAACTCCAAGCATAGCTCTCTCCTCTCCACGCACGTATACTATTTGGACAATTGAGTCCACAACTCGAAATACTAAGATTACATTTATAGAACTATGGACTTTACGTGAAAAACTAAAGTCTATTATCGTTTGAACGACAGGCATTGTTACAACATTTTGATTTATCGATAGCTTACAAGGTTTGACCACGCTCTTTTTTGCCATTTGTAACTTCTAATACATGTCTGATGAATGACTAATCGGGGATTAACGATTAAAATTGTTAATCACCGATTAACAGTGTTAATAATGTTAATGTAGCTTCCAGGATGTTACGAATTTGGGCATAGAATGAAATGTAGTCTATGTTATTGAGTGCATACGTATGGTCATGAAGGTTTTTATATAATGGCTGTTTTGACGAAGAAAAGTCTGAGGAAGAGAAAGAAGTCTATGGTAATGGAAGGGTTCGAGACTGCAAACTTATGCGAATCTGATGACAATACATTTATTTTGTACAATCGAGCTGTTCTGATGATAGAAGTAAACCCATCGAGTTTGGGCTCATTTGGTTCGTTTTGATGCGTCCTATTCCTACTAGGGTTTGATAATGGATCCAGAAGAAAAGTCATGTTAACTTCATAAGCGTGTGTTAATTATTTGATCCACCATTTCGTCCGTAGTCACAGCGCGAATCGAATCTGGTTTCCATGCGGGCTGTAGAATTCTGTCTAACTTCGCCACGTTCGATGTCTAAGATGAATCACCTCTACCCTAAGCGGTCTTGATGTACAGTTAATGGTTTGATACGCTTAGTGCCCGTCATCGGATGCTTCGATGCGAACATGAGTCACAGACTAAAGTTAAACCAATAGTTAACTTGAAAATTATATACATATTTTTAAATTAACCATGGTTCAAAATGTTAGTGAAATCCAGTATAGAGCAGATCAGCTTGGCATATGTATAAGAAATGGCAAATTGAAAAAGGACATCATCCTTAATGCCTTAGTAGAAATAACGACGCTAAAAATCCGCTTCTCATTGCTTTCGTTAAAATATGTGACTCTGTTCGCTTGATGCTCTGAGTATTAGTCTATTAGCGCTAATGATTGGAATCGTCAATACGTAGAGTCTAGCTAGATCAGTAAACTAGATCTAAGCAGAACAGTTGTTATAGCTATCTGCCGGTTTCCGTGAGGCGCATCGATCACTCTTAATCATGCGGCATCTCGTTCCACTTGCATGCGTAATTAGTGGCGGCTGTTGGTCAGATGCACGAGGTTGAACAGGTTTGCTATTTATACAAAAAAAAGGAGAAAGAATAGAGAAAGAAACCGCTCCCGCAGTAACCCTCTCACAGCTTTTAGGTATATAGATAACTCTTATTGTACACCACATTAACATTAACATATAAAAACTAAAACATAACATGTATGGCGGTTGGGCATACATGTTATTGCCTAGAAGAGATTGCTATTTAGCACTAAGACCGCCGATTGTATATTGTTTTTAAGTTTCATAGCTACTGTTTTTTTTTGCTTGGTGTGCAATAAAGAGTTGTTGTATTGTATTGGTTTTGGAAATGGGCGGCTTTATCGCTGAATAGCAATCTATTTCAGACAACCTTTGGATGGAATGGAATTAACATACGGCAAAGGCGGTGTTTGCATTAATATAATATTAAAAACCTAAATCAATAAGAATATGTAAATAACCGAATACAATAAATAAAAATATTGAAATGTACGTAGGTATTATACAGATATAATTATATATGTGTAAGTATACGTGTACAAAAATTATATGAATATAATAGATATAAATATTATGTAAAACAAAAGAAGTGATACTAATCTAGTACTATTATTTATTCTGTGACACTAATTAGATGCGGCGATATGTTTTACTTAATGTTTAAGACATAAGTTCAAAAACTAAAACCGGTCGGATAAAAAATAGCCTATGATACTCTTTACATGAAGGAAATCAAATTGATACCTCGCTTATCATAATCCGACCAAGTTTTAGTTTGAACACATAACCTTTCCTTTGCCTTGCCGTAGTCGGGTAAAAATTAACCTATGACACTCTTTACATGTAGACGAATTGATTGATACCTCGCTTGTCAAAATCGGACAAAGTTTTTAGTTTGAACACAACCTTTCCTTTGTTTCGCAATAGTCGAGTAAAAAAAGAAGTCCAAGACACTATACCTGAAGCAGAGTCGGTTGAAACCTCGCTGGTCAAAATCGGACCCACATACATACATACATACATACATACATACCTATATACATACATACATACACTGTTAACTTAATTACCCTTCCCTTGCTACGCCGTAGTCGGGCAAAAACAGGGAGAGACTGGGCTTATCATAAACGGCTGAGCGTTCCACATGCTTAGATGTAGTTTTTTTTAAATCAAATAAGTGAAATTTAGAGAGAATAGAAAAAACCTTAATAAATTATTGCTCTTTATAGAAATTGCCGTTCACACCTTAGGATATAATTGTTAAGCTAAGCACGATATGTTGCCATACAAGCAAAAAATAAAAATGTATGTAAACCCTCCCCCCCATCTCCCACCCCCTATTATAGCTATATAGAAACATCTCGATCACATCTCCTTTCAAACAGAAACAAACCGTATCAAAATCGGTCCATTCGTTCCATGGGAGCTACGATGCCACAGACACACACGGATACATTGATACATACATACACACCCTAAACTTATAACATCCCTTTCTTTGGAGTTCGTGGGTTAACAAATCAGATATGGTGCACAACAAGTTGCGCGTACGCAATCCGACCATTACACGCTCCGACGACGTAGTCGGTGAGTCACGCTCACCGACATGTGCTGTACATTTTGTACTCACACATGTCTACTCTACTTGTAACGTCTGCCTGTGTAATGGTAGCTAGTACAAGACGATAGATCAATATGTTGTTTATGCCAATCAATTATATATTGTTGGAAGGTCTTCCATGGATGTGATACCCATGTTGTAATAAAAGAGGGGAAAAACGCTTATGGTTTTGGAGCCATAATGGCGCCATAATGATATTTAAAAAAAAAATGCCTGTTACTCGGGGCATGTAAGGATTCTAACCATACCCCATACGTCTAATCTGTTCAGGCATTTAAAAGTTATGGCGGAATAAAGAAACTCACATCCATGAATCCTAAAAACATTACTCATATTTTTTGGTAGTCGTCTAAAAAATAGCACATAGAATTCTTTTATCCTGGAGAAATAAACTCGCGTGTAAAGCTGCGGGCACAGCTAGTCTATCATACGTATAATCAAGCAGTAAGTCTAAGCAAGAATATCACTTCTTTTTAATTCGCGTGTGTCTGTTTGTCTGTCAGTCTGTCTGTAGTTGAAATGCGGTTTTCACTGTTGGACAGCCTCCGTCCACTTGACAGCTTAGGTTTCGACTCATAATCTGGTGAACTTTGTATCTCAATCCGATGAGTAGAAGCCCAGCAATCGATAAAAAACTATTTGAGGGTTGAACCAATTTTTATGAAATGTGTGTGTTTTTCATGGTAACTTTTAACCCCGAAAAATGTGAGCCGCGAGCGCTGCTAGTAAATCTAATAATTAAAAAATATTATAAAGATAAATTGTCGATCGATTCAAAGAATTATAAGTCAGTAGTGTGCAAACTTTCGCACATAGGTACTTCGCTACGCTTATTGTGCAAGGTTGTAAACTCGATTGTAAAGGGAATTGAGGTGATTCATATACTGGTTTCGGATTTTACGAGTTTTCCTACTAAATCTGTTTGTACTTATAACCTACAGTAACCTCATCAAAATAATCGTAGGATGTGCAAAACGTCTATGAATAACTTCATTGTTAAGTATAGACTGTATCTTAGTCACTTGCACTTTTGATCTAACCATTATTTTAGAAGCCTTGCTTTGAGATCTTCGTCTGTTCTGGTTCAGAGTACTCCTGACTCTTCCAGATTTAATAGCATTCATCCTACTGTGCTGTTAGTCAGACTGGCCTCTGTGGACTCCATATTAATTACACGAATGCCCAAAAAAAGAACGGTAATGTTTTTAGGATTCATGTATGTATGTGAGTTTATTTATTCCACCATAACTTTTAAATGCCTGAATAGATTTAAGACGTAAGGGGTATGGTTGGAATCCTTACATCCCCCCGAGTTACATAGTCTATTATATTTTTTTAAATCAGATGACGTCAGTAAGGCTCTACATTCAAGTGTGAAAAAATATCTTCGAGTTTTACAAAATGGGTATCAATGTGAATGCCTTGATAATCACATTCCAACGGTATATAATTTATTGGCATAAGTTCTTTTTTGACAGGGCAGGCGTGTTTGTTAGCTTTTAAGCTAGCTATTAACTAATTATAACATTACACTTATCAGCTTTGATCAAATATATGTACCAAATTAAATTGTCTGTGCCAAAAACCGCCTGCGGTTTACCTTTAATTTGATACTTAACTAGTCTAAAATTGCAGTTACATTAACTTTCCAAAGAGCCGAAGCATTCTCGCAAAATCTTGTATCATCTTACGATTCGTTGGGCATAAAAAAGTTGCAACGAAATTGAAGACTTGCCCAAAGCCTCGGCCGGCAGCAAAAAAGGGGTTCACCGCACCGAAAACCAAACCACCGGAAGCCTCTGGCACAAACGGGTTTCACGTCAGGTGATGTCGCTTATTCCTTTGCCGATAAAACATAATGGTCAAATTTTTTGGAACCTGACTACTTTCCATCTGAACTTAATATTTTTAGCAAAAATATACTGCAATGTTGTTACAAGTATAACAACCTTGTCAAAAATGACTTCGTTGTTGAACACTAACGTGTAAGATTTTCAGCCATGCTTATCTGCATATCACGTGCGGACTTTTCTTTAGTGGCCACCCCCTTTGCCCCTCGGAAGGCTGATAAACCTGCGCTGCGATCGACGCCTGCGCAGCGCCACCTCAGTCTACTCTCGGACGCCGCGCAGCACGGACGTACCTCTGTCGCGCTTTCCAAAACCAACACAAAAAAAACTCAGTGATGTGAAGTGACAATCGAATCGTGATTACAGTGATTCAAAGGATTACAGTTCAGTGTGATTGGAAGTGGTTTTTTTATCTATCACGGATCGGACCGGTACCGTTGCGTCTCGCTCCGGTGATTCGGATAATAACCAGTGGATCTACAGTGTAATAGTGGCTTTACTAAGATTTAATACTGTGGAAAGGTCACCTACCTTGATCGTATGAAACAATGCCATTTCGAAATTTCTTCTGCTCGACTATTGTTCTCAAATCTCTCGGTCAGCTTTCAGTTTCGCTTGTAACGAGGTCGTCTCGGTTTCCTTTTTCTCGTTTGTCATTAAAACTAGTTTTTGGTCTAGTCTGGTTACTGTTGACTCATTTCTGTTACAGAGATTCGAAGTGGTTTTTACGGTAACGGTTCGGTTTGAAAATGTTTCATTTGGTTTAGGTGTTCTACCGTATTGTTCTACGTTTGAGTCAGACAGGTGTAGCTAATGATTTGGTGTTATCTAGAGATAAGGCGTTGATAAACAATATATTATGTTCAGTAAAGCTTGCTTCGTAGCTCAAATTACTTTGGACATGATACCAGTTGTGGGTTGTGGGTAACATTGAATGGTGACCTCAGTCAGCAAACGTAGTATGTTTGGATCAGTTAAATTGCTTGAGGCTATTTACCTTTATTGCAATAGCTTTGTTGATTTGTATGACCTTCGAAATGTGTGATATGTTTTCTTATTTTAAGTTCCCATTATGTTTATTTTAATCAACACAAACGAGTGACGCATGATCATACTTGTGGTACATAATGTATGAGTTGAGTATATCTTAACTCAAGCATGTGTAACCTTAAGACGACCATTGTGTAGAGAGAATATTGTCTATAACAAGTGCTATACAGAATGCGATGGTACAAATAAATCGACTTTAAAAGTATTAACAGTTAACCAATTTTGATGAAGAGTTCGCTGAAAGTCTATCCTTTTGAATAAAACAATAACCTTTCAAATCGGTTTCGAAATCTTAAAGATTTGAAGTAAGACAAACACATAATCAAATGGATTTACTTAAAAAACTATTTATTCCAGAAAAACAACTGAACCAATTTGATACAATTTATATGGAACCACCTGGAGAGTAAACACTATAAAAAAAAAACGGTCCGCAATTGACGGAGAAATCGGTGTATCTACATAAATAAATACACACAGTCGAATATATAACCATCTCATACTGTGAAGTCGATTAGTTATGTTTGCCAATCAAGTTATACAGACTTCAAAAAGAAATACACCTTGAAACAAATCAGTCACTTCTACCATTATTTCCACGGTTGATAGAACTCTGTTCAACAGTTACTTGTGCGTTTTGTTTCGAGTGAAACGATCTGGCCAACTGGACCTTGATATCCGGAGTTGGTACACAATTGGTTCTGCCGCCGGCTCTGACACGGGGGCTAAGTTTTGAACGTTTGTTGCTGGTGAATTCTATACGTTTACTTGCACGTCACCTGCCACATTATTATCACTGCTCCTTTTCTGCTATGCGAATATGCGATGCGTTTATATTTTTACTTGCAACAATGGTTACTTGTACAGAATTAGTATTGACTTATTCTTATTTAGTACCTACTAGCTTTCCCGCTTCCGACTTCGACCGCACGTACTACGGTTTATCGCGAAATATCCTCTGTTCTTCTAGGATTATCCTATGTCCTTCTAGGATATTAAAAACCAATGCAAATGTAGGTATACTCGTAGCACCAATGCTGATGTTTTTTGACAGACTTGTTATTTCGTTTCCATGGCAACCGTTCCTGGCAGCAAGTGATCGTAATTTTTCAGTTTTCCCGTGGAATTTTACAATTTCCGGGATAAAAATATCCTATGTTTTATTCTAGGGCATTTAGCTGTCTCCATTCTAAATTTCATTAAAATCTGTCCAGCCGTTAATCGCGTGAAAGCTCTCCAAACAAACAGACAACGTTTCACTTTTATATATTGTTATGGATTAGTTTACTGACACTAAAATGAGAAAATTATAATCATTGGTGATTTGTGCTTATGATTACCACAAATCATCAATTACGTTCTATCGGCAATCAAAACGAAAAATCAAAATTTTTATTATTTATTGTAAGTTCACAATTTTTATTATTTATTTGTTGTAAGGTACTTTTACAATCCATAACTTAACGTCTCATGAAGTAGGTGAAAACAATATCTTAAAAAAAATGATAATTTAGAAAAAAACGACTGTAATAATATAAACTTTGAGTTTGAGATGTCACGTACGTTACATGTATAACTTAACTTTTATAGTTTACATCGTTAGCGTTACAAGTAATGTCTATAGAGTTGCGTTAACGCATGTTACTTACATTATACTCCATGCGCTCGTCTCTTGCAGAAAATGTGCCATTAAAATCCCATTAGCTAGCTAAGCTGTCTCAAATAGCTTACTAACTCTTCACGTTAAGCCCAAGCAGAGCAGGTGCTCGTACCTATAGTATATCTGGGTTGCAACAATTTCACAAAATGATGGAAACGTGAGTGATGCGTTAGCCTTCTCTTTCTACTTTTTAGAACGGAACGATTTGTTCGTAGCGGTGGTTTTTGTTTGTATGTGAACTGGCAAATATGTTCTTGTAATATATAAAAAAACATTGACATATGCAAGATATAATATTATAATTTTATTATAACATTATAATCTTTTTCAGTATGGATTCCCGCAAAGTAAAGTCTAACCTTAGAAAACTAAATCTATACTTATAATAAAGCAATAGGAACGCAATAGTCTGTACAAAGAAGATAATTTAAAACAAATGGTATTGGGTACTTAAAATAAGTTATTGAAGAAAAATATAACTTAGTTAAAAGTCGTGTCTGTTGTTAGTTTATTTGTCTGTATGTTTATCCGCGCATCACGTAAAAACCACTGTAGGGATAGCTTAGGGTAGACTTAAAAACTGTCGTACTTGGTATCTCAATCCGATGATTATATGCCAAGCAATCGATAAAAATCTATTTGCCGGCCGAAGGAATCTCAATCAAATATTGGTAGTTAAGGTTCTTGAATAGCATATGAGTACTTTCAATATAGAGAAATGGCCACGCGTGCGAAGCCGCGGACACAGCTAATCGAAGAATATTTTTGAATATAGCATGTTTTGAAATATATTCATTTACACTTTGCAATGCGGAAAAATGTTCTTGGCACTGTATACTCGTAGTAATAACCATATTATCTATTACGATACCAGCATTTTATGCAAATAAATATTATTATATTCTAAGAATATCAGCTGTCTATGTGACTGTTTAGCCAAACTGGGCAAGTTGCAATTACTTCATGTTAACTTTCACTGCATATAACATGAATAACGACTGTACATATTTTATCAATTATCTGGACGGTTTTGTAGTAAGTAGCTATTGTATTGCATTTATTACCCCCAGCTACCTCAAAAATCTTGCTTGCTTACAAGATCTTGCTTGATGCAGTCTAGGACCGAACCCGGTATCGTTGGATTCTTAAATTGCACTAGTATACCGAAAACACTGAAGCATTATCTATATCGCTGCTTGGTTCATCGCTTTCAGTTTCTCACTCACTCCACAAACCGTCAAGGTTCAGTTAAACTTTTTGTACAATATTGTTCTTAATGATAATCGAAATCCTTGCCTCTCGTTTTGTCGACGTCAGTACAGTCAATTATAATGGAAATTATAATCTGTAGCGTTTTGGAAGGTTGTGCATCTTTTTGTCGTTGTTATATACGTTGTATGCGAACACTGTTGTGGTATGAAATGACAAGGTATTTATATACAATTAATTATCTTACTTTCATTTGTGTGTTATTTGGTAGTGCTACATGAATGATTAAATAACCTAGCCCAAGGACAACATCGGCTGATACTTCTAATTTCGTGTCAGTTATTTAGTTAAACTTTTCTAAAACAAACTTTTGTTTGGCCTAGAACGTAGCCACATTCACCGCACACTGATACTTTTCTAAAACAAACTTTTGCTTGGCCTAGAACGTAGCCACATTCACCGCACACTGATACTTTTCTAAAACAAACTTTTGTTTGGCCTAGAACGTAGCCACATTCACCGCACACTGATACTTTTCTAAAACAAACTTTTGTTTGGCCTAGAACGTAGCCACATTCACCGCACACTGATACTTTTCTAAAACAAACTTTTGTTTGGCCTAGAACGTAGCCACATTCACCGCACACTCTGATACTTTTCTAAAACAAACTTTTGTTTGGCCTAGAACGTAGCCACATTCACCGCACACTGATACTTTTCTAAAACAAACTTTTGTTTGGCCTAGAACGTAGCCACATTCAGCGCACACTGATACTTTTCTAAAACAAACTTTTGTTTGGCCTAGAACGTAGCCACATTCACCGCACACTCTGATACTTTTCTAAAACAAACTTTTGTTTGGCCTAGAACGTAGCCACATTCACCGCACACTGATACTTTTCTAAAACAAACTTTTGTTTGGCCTAGAACGTAGCCACATTCACAGCACACTCTGTGGCTTTCATTAATTATCACGTTTGACTTCTATATTTTCTTTTACCATCTTCACATTTAATTCTAATATAACGTAAAAATCTTAATCGTAAACATACAAGTCCTTGTACAAAAACCTACACAAATATGATTATTTAACTATATAGTGTTGACTTTAGATTTTCCATTCATTACATAAGCGTTCTAAACTGGCCCATTGCGTGCTTGCTTAATGCTTATATATCGATATCATGAAAAAAATCTTCCGTATTGTATACCACCATACATTATTATTCCACAGGTAAATAATACCAGACTATGTGTATTACTGTTTCATCATTAGAAGAATAGACGCAGATTAAGTTCAGTGTTGACGTCAATGTTATCTGTGATGTATAGGGCAAACAATGTAGTGACAGTACGTCCATTTAGAACGTGCTTTTTAAAGTTAAATATGACAAAAAGTAACGTTTTTTTTTACTGCAGCTCCATTTATAGAAGTTGTAAAAGCAGTAGATTTGTTTATAGCATCCCGCGTTATGTTCTTTTTGTAAGATGTTCGCATAATGCTGTTAATTGCTGAAATGTTTGTCCTGTAAAATATGTTTATTTTTAGTTTTCGTTCGATGTTAACATATATCAAGTTTTTGGGACTACATCAAAATAAACGGTAATACTCGTACCGTTATTATGTATTAATAAACGTATTAATACCGTTTATTATGATCCGGGGTAGACGTGTTCTTAAGCCTGCAACACGGCAATCGTAGTGTAAGACGCCCTCCGGCTAGGTGGAGCGACGATGTACGCAAGGTGGCTCTTTGGAAGCTGGAAAGTAGTAGATAGGTCTCAGTGGTGGTGTTTTGGGACAGATCTATGTCCAGCAGTGGTCTGATACAGGCTGATGATGATGAATTCTCGTAAACTTATTAGAAGTAATAAATTGTTTAAATAGGAACTACATTATATTGAAGGCATTTAATTTTGAGTTGATTGAGACTAACTTGTTTTTTAAATGTTTTTTTAGGCGGACTGTACTTTTTTTAATCCATATATGCAGTTCTTTTTTCCATCATTATATACCCGATGTTTATTAAGAACAAAAGCTTTTAATATACAAAGGAAAAGGTACCTTTAATGTCCCTTCATTTTGCCACAGCCTGTATATTTGTTTTACATGACGCGCGGCACGGTAAATTTAATGTTACTAATTGTCGCGAGTCATGTTATCGTGGAATATCTATTTTTTTTTATTGTGTTGATTGTTTTTTGTTTGTTTGTTTGTAATAAATACATTTTATTATTATTATTATATGGATAAAATAATTAAATTTCACTTGCTGTTAATTGACTAATTTGCCAACGCAAATGTTAAAGAATTTGAAAAAAAAAAAAAAAAATATACCTCAGTAAAAGTGTTCTCGCTTACAAGTATGACATCATACACATTCACTAGGCGCGTTATCAGACCCTATCGTTTACTCTAGATAGCGATAAGGCTGCCTTAACAATGATAACAAGTGCGGCAGAAGAGCCCCGTTTAAAAAAACCTGCTGGTGAAATGGGTTGAGTAAACTTCCTCACTTTTTATACAGTGGAAAGGAGTACAGGTGTTTTTATACGAATAATCTAGGGTCTTTGTAGAAACTATTGAATGTGAGTCTTTGAAATGAACTTAGTTGTTTTGTAGATTATGGTTTTGCGTAAATACGCGGAAATTCGCATTTACTTTACAATATATAGTTTTGTTTTCGTTCAAAACAACAAACAAAACATTGCAGATAAATGGGCTATGGTGTTATGTACTTATGTGTACATAACACCATACACCATGATGTCGTTTGAAAATAACACCCAGAGGTTTGTTTTAAAAACAGAATTTTAATTTACAATTATATCTGTATGAAAGGCATATATATCCCTGTCTATCAACGTTTGTATTTGATCTTCCATATAAATAAAAATTAAATATTGTTTTTAAAATTTAATTTTCTTTATATAACGAATTAGGGTTTTATGGAGAGAAAAAATGAAAAAGTTTCCTGTTGTTTTAATTTAAATTCTGGAAAACTGAAGGCCCCTTTTCGACGGGATTATTGTACAAATTTAAACTTGAGTTGCAAAAATAATCAAATAACGCTTCACTGTCGTGCTTCTCTCCTGTAGCGGGCCTCATGGCACGTCTCGATACTCCCCAACTTAGTTCGATACTCCCCAAGTAATCAATTTCACAGACAGACAGGCAACTGTCCAAGCCGAGGTTCGTACCCCCTGGGTGCCCTTGAGCAAGTGGCCAAAAACTTAACTTTGGCGTGCGCCTTCTGCGTCACGCATTGCGGCGGAGCGCTTTTGCGCCCGCCCCACCGTCCGGTGACGCTGTAGAGGTCAGTTATAGACCAACAGCACATATCCTTTCTAAAAAAAAAAAAAAAAGACACGTCTCTGGTAAACAAACAATTTCGAACGATGGATATTCTTACTTTTCCACGTTAGTATGTATGTGAGTTTATTTATTCCACCATAACTTTTAAATACCTGAAAAGATTTAGACGTGTATCTTTGGAATCCTTACATCCCCCCGAGTAACATACGAGTAGGCTATTTTTATTTTTTTTGAAATCTTTCTATTATGGCTCCACATTGAAAAATGAAAAAAATAAAAATTACTCGAATTTTATAATACGGGTATCAAATTGAAGGCCTTGATAAGCACATTCCAACAGTATGTAATTTATTGACAAAAGCTCTTTTTTGGCAGCGCAGGTGTTTTTTTTAGCTTTTAACCTAGTTTTTATAGATATTACACATTTAAAAATTTGCCCAATTTTCGTCCAACAACAGACACAAGAAGTTAACAAAGCTTGCAAGCACTTGCACAAGTCATGTCGTTAGTGCCACTGCATACTAATTATTTCAAGTTGCATAAATGTATGAGTAAAGTTACTGTCTTAACTAAGTTGGATGCAGTCCAGTTGGGAAGTTACATCTCATGACTATTTTATATTAAACTACCTGCACTCCGCAGCTTCACTCGCGTGCAATCTTAGCCACCCCCGTCACCCCATTTAGAATGATATGTCAAAAATCCTCCTTTTTGCACGCCAGCTAGGGTTGGTATCTGTAACTTTGACACCTGTCACTTTGACAACTTTCACTTTGATATATGTCACTTTGACAGTGAAGTGCTAATTCCCATACAACATTAACATTTTTCTAAATCGGGATGAAAGGTATTTCTTATATCTTTTACCCTTTCCTGACAACGTGTTTGCAAAATTTCATGACGATCGGTTGAGTAGTTAAGGCGTGAAAGTGTTACAAACAAGCTCTTTTCCATATTTATAATGACTTTTGAAAACTGATGTATGATATTATTTTAGGAAGCTTTTGATTGATTTTTCAGAGCTGATTGCATATAAATAAAATAACTAGCATTAAAGCTAAAAAAACACGCCTGCCCTGCCACTAAAGGACTTATGCCAATAAATTTTATGCTTTCGGAATGTGCTTATCAAGGCCTTTAATTTGATACCCATATTGTAAAATTAAAAGTTTTTTTTTTTCGCATTTGATTATGGAGCCATACCTATGGCATAGCCTATGTTACTCGGGGGGAAGTAAGGATTCTAGCGATACCCCATTTGTCTAAATATGTTCAGGCATATACAATTTATGGTGGAAATACAAACATACATGAATCCTAAAAACATTACACTCCTTTTTTTGGGCAGTCGTGTAACAAAACGCTTGTTGGTACATTTTAAGCGACTTCTACTCCTCATATTAATTTTCTGCTTACCAAATGATTGCACACCGGTTTTTTTATCGTTCCCAGGAAATCCACGTAACAATCCCGCGTGCGTAACGAATCAAACCAATTACAAACGGAGATATCGATGTAGTCATTACTGCAATTGTTCGAAGGGCGACGCAGAAAACGTGAGTACGTGCGATGAAGTACCGACGCTGGGAGATTGGGTTACGTACGTATGTAATACCACAGCACAAATAATAGTATGTACTCGTTTATATTGATTGGCGAGAATGCTAGAACTATAGAAACATACGTCGAGAAATCGTATAAAATACTCTATCCATACCAATATATAAAAGTGAAATGTTGTCTGTTTGTTTGGGGAGCTTTCACGCGATAATGGCTGGACGAATAGCTTATACCCTAGAAAAAAAACATAGGATGCTTTTTATCTCGGAAAATTTAAAGATTCCACGGGAAAACTGGAAAATGTTGATTACTCGCTATAAGGAATGGTTGCCATGGAAACGAAATAACAAGTCTCAAAAAAACTTCAAGAGCATTGGTGCTATACCTACTTTTGCCATAATAATACCTCAATGACTTTTGCATTGGTTTTTAATATCCTAGAAGAACATAGGATGCTTTTTTTCGCGATAAACAGTAGTCCGCGCGGATGAAAGCTATTTATAAAATAAAGCCGAAACAGCTTTCCAAAAACTTAGACCTTACCTTATTGAGTGCAGTCATATAACCTGTTATATCAAGTGAATTAATCAAGGCGTTATAGTGATAAACCGCAGTTATTGAATGGCACTCGACCCTGTCATTGGCGAGGTCGTCGTGACCTCACGGATAACGAGGGCGTGTTACT
Organism: Alsophila aescularia; assembly: GCA_946251855.1. Classification (NCBI taxonomy): domain Eukaryota; kingdom Metazoa; phylum Arthropoda; class Insecta; order Lepidoptera; family Geometridae; genus Alsophila; species Alsophila aescularia. Next base: position 52,311,962 of record OX276373.1, read on the forward strand.
AGAGCTTGTAGAGCATATCTATCTATATAACTATACTTATAATAAAGTAGTAAGTACCATGCGTCCATTCGTCGAAGGATATGGGGGAGACCTTTGCCCAGCAGTGGGACACCATAGGAAAAAAAAAAAGTAAGTACCAAAACCGCACATAACTTACAAAAGTCATTGGTGCGTAGGATCGAACCCGGTATCGTTGGATTCTAAGTTGCACTATAGAACCGTTAGGGTACCATCGCTCCGTGCTTCGGAGGGCACGTTAAGCGGTCGCTCCCGGCTGTTATTGATTAATAGTAGTCGTAAAAGGGTAAAAAGGGGACAAATTAATATCCCCGCCTTATTAAATCGGATTTCGATGGTTCTTTTTTATTTGAAAGGTAGTACTTTTAGTTAGTCTTACTTTAAGTTAGTCTCATAAAAAATTGGTGACGATCTCATGAGGGTCTTCGGCGTGATGAGCAGAATAGCTCCTCAAAATGCAGTAAATTTCTCACTTTTAGGTTTCTATATAGGGCTGATTACACTATCAGCCCTATACCTACTAGGTAGGGATTGATGGAGCACTAGGAGTTTTACATTAGGGTAACTAGATGGCGCTACTGTGCACCGCTAGATTGTTGGCAAAAAAGTTACTAGTACTAAATTTGGTCCCACTTCGGTGGTTACACCATATTTACATTGTATACTGAGTAATACTATTTATTATGTGATTCTCTTTTCACTGCCTTGAAGTGTTTCCATTCATCCAATAAAACGTTCACGAACTAATACAGTAAATTATTAATATTCCGCAAACGTCTGGCGTACTAATTAAACAAAGGCACTCCGTGTTAGAACAGGTTGTTCTTGTACTAGTTTTACGTTTAAACATTGCTGCTTACGTTAGCAAACAAAGCCCGAGCGATTCATTGGTTTCCAAGTAGTTTGTTGAATGGAAACACAGGTCGGGTTTGCGAGTGTGCAGTTCAATATTAGCCATAACTCAAGTGACTTGTCTTGTGTAGGTCATTTTTAAACTTAAACTAAATAATATTTTCCTGCAATTGTATGTCATCCATCGAAAGCTCCCCAAACAAACAGACTACGTTTCAATTTTATATATTGGTTATAAATAATAGCACTTTTACAAGACAAAATACATATTGACTATGGAAATATTGTATGACTCTACCGGTGCTTCGGAAATACGCACGTACGGAAAGTCGCACGAGGAGAGAGCACCTAGAAGCTCTACGGGGGTATGAAATCAATTTAAAAATCAAGGATCAAGGATAAATACATTAAAAACTATGGTAGTGCATTTTCACTTTGAATGTAGTTACAATTTGTTTAAAAAATTAAGAAATGTTTCTTTTGAGTAAAATTCGCTATAATCAATACCTATTTGATGTACTTTCCCTCAACTTTAAATTCCATCTTGTGTATACCAAACCAACACGTGTATTTTACTTATAAGTTCTGCTATAAACATTAACCTGTAGCATAACCTTTACTTTATGTTAATCTCTATATTGACTTCGACAAGTTTAGGAACGCATGTTAACGCAATCTATACTTATAATAAAGCAATAGGAACGAAATAGTCTGTACAAAGAAGATAATTTAACAAAAGTATGGTTTAGTGTACTTAAAATAAGCTACTGAACAAGAATATAATATTATTTTAAATCGTCTGTCTGTTTGTTTGTCTGCATGTTTGTTCGCGTATCACGTAAAAACTACTCGACCGATTGCGATGCGGTTTTCAGTGTTGGATAGCTTAGGGTTTGACTTACAAACCGGGATACTTGGTATCTCAATCCGGATGATTAGATGCCGAGCAATCGATCATAAATATTTGACGGCCGACGGAATTTCGATCATTTATTGGTATATTGGTAGTTTCGGTCCTTGAATAGTACATGAGTACTTTTAATCTAGAGAACAGAGCACGCGTGCGAAGCCGTGGGCTCAGCTAGTACATTTAATAAAATCCAAACATACGTGGGCTGGTCTCCTGTGCGTGGTGACCTCGACGTATGAAATTAAACTTAATCTGTAGCGTGCGAGGCTCGCTGCCCGCTCTTGGACCAAGGTAACAGTTTTTGTAATTTTTGTAGTGTAGGTAATTAGTATATGAATGAAGTATTATTTACAATATTTTGGGGTATTTTCTACTACACTCATGATACCTTAACGTCTATTTCAGGCAACTTAGCACTCTATTCGGACTTTCTCTGTTCTGCTTATAACTTTGAAATGTACCGTGATTTTTTAATCATTTAATTCATTAAAATTAAATTTCTAAAAGGTGTCGAGTTGATTCTTTCAATGAGTGCTCGTCTACACTAATATTATAAAGAAAAAAGTATTTATTTGTATGTCTGTTCGTAAGGGAAAAACTCAAAAAGTACATAACTGGTTATAAAAAATATTTCAACTATAGAAAGCTACGTTATCAGCGAGTAACATGAGCTGTATATTATTTTTCAACGAGTTCCCTACGAAAATTGCAATAATGTATAACCCAAGGTATCAAAAATTTGACTAAAACGAACCGATTGATAAAATAATGTACTACATGTTTATAGTACTCATCATTTTACCCATAATCCGCAATATGTCCAACTATTATATAGTAACTACTAGTTTTCCCGCTTCGTCTTCGACTTCGTCCGCGCGGACTGTTTATAGTACTCATCATTTTACCCATAATCCGCAATATGTCCAACTATTATATAGTAACTACTAGTTTTCCCGCTTCGTCTTCGACTTCGTCCGCGCGGACTGTTTATAGTACTCATCATTTTACCCATAATCCGCAATATGTCCAACTATTATATAGTAACTACTAGTTTTCCCGCTTCGTCTTCGACTTCGTCCGCGCGGACTGTTTATCGCGAAAAAAGCATCCTATTTTCTTTTGGGATATTAAAAACCAATGCAAAAGTAGGTATAGCACCAATGCCATAGAATTAAATAATATATATGTCTATGACCAATGCTCTTGATGTTTTTTGACAGACTTGTTATTTCTTTTCCATGGCAACCACAGACCATTCTGTGACGGCAACCGTTCCATACAGTGAGTAATCAACATTTTCCAGTTTTCCTTAGAAACCCTTAGCTACCCGTGCGAGGCCGGGGCGAGTCGCTGTTTAAAAGTAATTTTGCACACTACACTAATATTAGTATACTGTCTGTCATACATCTTATTTTCTATAAAAGGATATCTGATTCTAGATTCGGCAGCGAAACTGGTTAGTTTTTACGACTTTTAGATTTACGATCTTAAAATCGTTCTTTATCAGCTGACCATTTAGTATTTTTTATTTTGATACCTACTGCTACTAAAAACTAGTCTTTATTATTAATCAAAGTGTTGACTGGCCGATTTTTGACTAATGAATGCCATAAAATCGTGTTTCAAAACATCGTTAATTTAAATTAGAAATCTGTGAATGGCTAAAAATAAACTAGCTTTTATTAAATACTAGCTTACCCGCCTGCGACTTCGTCCGCGCGGACTACTGTTTATCGCGAAAAATAGCATCCTATGTTCTTCTAGGATATTAAAAATCAATGCAAAAGTAGATATAGCACAATTCTCTTGATGTTTTTGACAGATTTGTTATTTCGTTTCCTTGGCAACCGTTCTTTACAGCGACTAATTAACATTTACCAGTTTCGCCGTGGAAACTTACCATTTTTCCGGGATAAAAAGTATCTTATGTTTTATTCCAGGGTATAAGCTATCTCAATTTCAAAATTCATCATAATCCGTCCAGCCGTTATCGCGTCAAATCTCCACAAGTAACATACAAATAGACATCGTTTCACTTTTATATATTGGTAATATTGGTATGGATACTAGCTTTTTACCACGATTTTATTAATTCGCCTGCTAGTCTTCCAGTTCTTTTTGTCAGTTCGATGCAAGTTGTGCAACTTCCCGAAGACTTGAAACTTTAAACGTAGCCCAGAACTGGATCATCATCCTCAGCCTATATTTGTTCACTGCTGGACATAGGCCTCTCTTAATGGACGCCACTGAGACACAACTGGATGACAATTCAACATCAACTCGCTTTATCATCTGTCAGTTTGTCTATTCGGTATATTATATTTGTATGAATACTTACTATATATTAAAACTTGGTAACATTATCATTTGTTTTCCTTCTTTTTTTGGTACTGGACTTTCTAGTCATGTGTATGCATTGGTAAGAGTCATGAAAAATACATAGAAGTTGAGGCATAGAAATTGACATTGACCCTACAACAACTTCGATTACAAGTAACTTAACTTACATTGTTGTTATTGATTACTTAGTTTGCAATCGATAACAATGGGACTTTGAATGAGGTATGAGTTCCTGTAATTAACAGCCGGTATGGGCTCCAACATTTTTGTCCTGCTCTTCAAGGTACAGGTAAGCAGGAGAGGTGATGCTACTCGGGAGCGGATTTTCTATACTAATATTATAAAGAGGTAAAGTTTGTGAGTTTGTAGGGGGTAATCTCTGGATCTACTGAACCGAATTTGAAAATTATTTTACCAATAGAAAGCCACGTTGTTTGGGAGTGCTACATATTAAATTGACCACGCGTGCGAAGCCGCGCATCATCTAGTATTTAATATTTTCAATGTTATTTAACTTTTTTTTAACAAGGTTACGATTTCTCAATAAACTGATCCCACAGAACTATTTGAATGTTTGTTGGGATTACACACTTTTTTTTTCTCTATAGATGCAAATTTATTTAATCGTGTTTCGGTGACCACATCCGGATAAAGTATTTAGTGTACATTTAATACACATAAAAAAAAGAAGTCAATTAACCGTAAAGGTCTAGTTTTAAATATTCGTGAGGAGGAATCGACAAATTTGGAGCACATTTCGCCTCGTATTTACTCGTTGATTTACATGTAATCGTTTCTTTCGTACACGAAATAGGATCTAAACTACATACATACGTATGTATGGTGCGCGCTCTCGGGAAGAACCCTTCCTCTTCGCAAGAAACCTCGCCATAACCATAACATGATTAATAATTAATATTATAGCATCTAAAAATAATTTATTCCATCATTTCTTCACCGATCTAAATATAATCGTTCATATTGTCTATATTTTCACAAATCTTATCAGTTATCAGATAAGCAGTGAGTGTTTATTGGAAGGCTTATCGCAGTATCAAGGCTTAACAGATAACTCGTATATAATATAACGGTGTCCGTTTAAACGGTTATCGGACCAGTTAGGTTTCATTATGGTGCTATAGGTAATTATATCAGTAGAATTGGACTGATTGTTTATTGAGAATTATATATGGAATATATATTATCGATACGTCGCTCTTGCCTAAGTGCACGCCTTACTACTCACTTGTTTTTTAACCAACTACTGCGAAGCAAGGGAAGGGTAATGAGTTTAGCAGTGTAGGTATGTAAGTATGTAATTGTATATATGTATATATGTGGGGTATAAGGATGTTCCACCATGGCGTCGCCGCTATTGGTCCGATTTTGACAAGCGAGGTTTCAATCGATTCGTCTTCATTTATAGAGTGTCATAGGCAATTTAGGAAAATTTTACCCGTCTAAGACGAAGCATAGAAATGGTTATGTGTTCAAACTAAAAACTGGATCCGATTTTGACAAGCGAGGTATCAATCGATTCGTCTCCGTCGCAAGAGTGTTAGATGCTATTTTTTAACCGACCCTAGTCGGGTTTTAGTTTTTGAACTTGGGTCTTACTTTGTGCATACTATTATATCAAATTGTATTGAGTTTCGTTATATTTTACTCAAATATCGAAAAGAGATATCAGCTTAATGAGGGTTACTGTTTTGCTGATTCTAAATATTTATCCCTGGCCACGGCTACCATATTACCACTCGACCTCAAAATTACCACTCGAACCTCTGTTCAATTTATTGATTATTGTTCTTTTGTTGTTGTTATAGCCAACATTAAATAATTTACATTGAATTCAAGAATCGTAACGACTCTTGAATTCAATCACTATCCTCACCAATATATAAAAGTGAAATGTTGTTTGTTTGTTTGGGGAGCTTTAACGCCAAAATGGATGTTCGTATATTGATGAAATTCTGTAAATTGGTACTGCACAATATAGAGACCAACATAAGATACTTTTTTTTCCGGAAGTTTCCACGGAGAAACTGTAAAATGCCGATTAATCGCTGTAAGTAAAGGTTGGCATGGAAACGAAATAATAACAAGTCTGTCAAAACGCATCAAGAGCGTTGGTGCTATACTTTTGCATTGGTTTTTAATATCCTAGAAGAACATAGGATGCTTTTATTCGCGATAAACTGCAGTCCGTTAGGACGAAGTCGCCGGCTAAAGATGTGTTTTAACCAAAAGTGAAGGGGCTTTTCGTTAAAACATATCGTGTAGGTATAATCGAACGAAGCATTATTATTTCGCTTTTGAAGCTAAATAGTAACAGGTATTTACCCTGAGTCATATACAGCTACATCAATATAGACAAGATATCGTGCCGCGCTGCGTACCTACTAACTAACGAACCTAACAAGGAAACTGCAAGGTTTATCTTACAAGAATATAATACGCGATAAAACCAGCACTGCACTCGTGCAAATAATGCCATCAAGTGCGGAATTGTCTTCATCCGACAAAGGTTTCAAATTTAAAAATTGAAAATGTTAGCCAAAATGCTTGAAACTCTATTTCTATGTGGTTAGAGACGAAAGTCATCGTAGCAAAACGTAGCTAAATAAATTCTTGACACAAATGAAGCGAAGCTTTCGCTCGGGACTAAGTCCGCGCGGACTATAGTTTGTCGTGAAAAATATCACCGTATGTTCATCTAGGATATTAAGCCAATGCAAAATTATAGCACCAACGCTCTTGATGATTTTTGACAGACATTCCGATCCTTACAGCGAGTACTCGTCGTTTACCCGTGGCAACTTACCATTTTCCGGGATAAAATTATCCTATATTGGTCTCTATATTGTACAGTACCCATTTACAAAGTTTCATCAAGATCAGATTAGCCGTTTTGGCGTGAAAGCTGCCCGAACGAACAAAACAGACAGCGTTTCACTTTTATATATTGGTTTGATAGTCCATCGTTTGACTACTGCCTCAACTGGCGAGGGGTCGTATGTTGTAAACACGCTGCCTAGAATGGCATTAGTTCTCAAAATTCAATACCGTTGCTGCTGCCCCATAAGGGGCTTGTGATTTTCTAGTCGAGGGTGGTAGCTAGCCACGCAGATTTAACAATTTGCCTTACCACCATGGGATGACTACAAAGAGGTGGCATTCAGCTCCGTAAACTTTTGTGTCTCTAGAAGTGGTCTGAACATCTTTTACAATGTCCTAACCTGTGTCGATATTTTATAAGTCTTGCGCCTTACGACCTTTCTTTTCCATCTGTTCCTATTAGGTAGTCTATGTGAAAGAATATCAGAAGCTAAAACGTTAACTTTATCACCCATTGTGTATCCAGCTTCGAGAGTATTCCTGCCGCATTCCTTAACATAAAGTTTAAAGTAATGTTTCAGTCAGTGTTAACCAATTTGAGGAGCGGTATTTTCCAAAATGTATTTTTCATATATAGGAGTAATTCAATCCTTTGAAGTCTAAAACTAAATACAATTTCAAGATACACCGCAGTAATTTTTCTCATTTTGTTATCAAACACATATTTTTTTACTTTATATTCGCCACCCTTTTCTATTTTCCATGCATCAAAGGGCACGGTTGTAGGTCCCGGCTGCTACTAATTAATAGCAGTCGTTAAGCAATGTCAGAGGCCAGCTCTATTACGACAAGCAAGCACCCCTTTTCAATATTATAATCTAATCATAGTTTATTTGTTTATTAGTTGGATTAGCGTTTGTTAAGTGACAATACTCACCGTTTGTGATAAATAATTAAATCATCAAACTTGACGCATTCATACAATCTTGAAATTGAGCAGGGTTTCAATTGTCTCAACTAACAGCAAACGGGTGTGGGGTGACGTCTTGCGAAAAAACGGGTGGCAGGAATTGGATGAGGAGAGCCGAAGATCGAGCTCATTGGCGTTCAATAAGAAAGTCATGTCTTGTCCGACAGTGGACGACTTTAGGCTGATGATGATGAACTAACGTAAGATTCCTAGCATGGCATGTGGTGATTTACTATACCAAACCAATAGGGATTGTCCCACTGCGCCGAATGTTATGTGTAACCTTCATCTGTGGGTGGCATCAGCGTCTTTGTTTGCTAAATATTTGGACATCTTTAAGCTAAGAACGTATATATAGTTACTAGCTTTCCCGCCCGCGACTTTGTAGGCGCGGACTACAGTTTATCGCGAAAAAAGCATCCTATGTTATTCTAGGATATTAAAAACCAATGCAAAAGTATAGTACCAACGCTCTTGATGTTTTTTAACAGACTTGTTATTGGCAACCGTTCCTTACAGCGAGTAATCATTTTTTTTCAGTTTTCCCGTGGAAACTTACATTTTTCAAACATAAAAAGTACGTTTGTGTTATTCGAAGGTATAAGCTATCTCCATTCCAAATTTCATCAAAATCCGTCCAGCTGTTATCGCGTGAAAGTTCCCCAAGCAAACAAACAAACAGACAACGTTTCACTTTTATATATTGGTATGGATTACTAGGCACCTTTGAGCAAACGTGCACTCTACCTCATGCTGCATTGTCACTTTGTTCAATCTCCTTTACATATTATCAGTTCAAAGAGGACAGTGACGTAGGGACAGTAACTCGTGCTCGTGAGCATCTCGTGCACAATTAATCCGAACACGAGTGGCCACGTACCGTTAGTCGACGGTGGTTACCGTTACGGATGCCAGTCTGTCTGCTGGTTTTGAGATATGCTGCTCATGTGATGGCATTCCGAATATTCCGCTCGAGTGTTTCTGACACTCGACTAATCTCGATGTGTGATGAGTCACAGAATTTTAAGATTCGTAGAATTCTTACTAAGTATAATCTTGATTAGTTTTCCGTATACGTAACTTATATTCCGTATTAAAATGGGTCGATCATAACCCAGGGAATACCTAATCGAGAGCTGCTTACGTTACTTGGCATGGATCTGTACTCTTTATACTTTTAAAAGAGATTTACGTTGTCCTTGTAGGTTGTACGTGGAATTATGAAAGTAAACTCGTGTTGTGTGGGAATAAGTTCTATAGCCTTCTCCTTTGCTGTCACTTAACATAGATAGGTAGATAATACTTTATTGCACCTAAAACGATATTATTACAAATAAAACATTTCTGCAATGGGCGGTCTTATCGCTAAGAGCGATCTCTTCCAGACAATCTTTTGATGGACATTAATGCAAAAACAAGGAGTAGACGGTGGTGCATTAATACAACATTCTATTACATAGATACTTTTGTAAAATACAATAAATCATTAACTATTTATACGATAAACTAATATATGTTATTACAATAAACTAATACATATTTAGATTACTAATTAGGTTTAAATACATACTTTTACGTAGCAGTGCTTAGATTGGAGAGATAGTGATTCTTTGGCATATTTTTAAATATAGGTAATGTTTTAGCTCGTGTGATATTCAGCGGAAGTGCATTCCACAGTTACACAGCTTTTACTGTGAATGACTTTTCATAGAACTGCGTAGTGTGGGGAGGTGTCTTGAGTTGAAGAGTTTCTGAAGAACGCAAGGATCGGGAGTGGGTCATGTGCAAGAACACAAAACGTTCTTTGAGATAGGAGGGAGTAAAAGGAATAAATAAAATACAATAACATAGATCAAGATTTCGAATTTTGACGATAAATAAATCGATTGCAAAGTTAAACATCGCGGGTTCGAATAACGCAAGGTGCAAACACTTGTGTGATGAGCACAAATTTTACTTTCCGGGTTATGGATGTATATATTCGTTTATTTTATCTAAGAAGGGTAGGCCCCTCATACAACTTTTATCTGATCTTCATAGGTCCTTGTTTAATCCCGTATTCAAACCAATTCGATAATATCAATTTACGCCAGTTGTCAACCACGTAACCCGTACCAGCCATGGAACTAGTCGAGCGTGCCACATTCGCCCACTGTCGTTCCGAATCATACCATTAGCTGCCGAGTGGGCGGTGGTAACGGATAGCAACCTTCCTTTGCTTAACTGCCAACTACCCACCTGTGGGGCCTTCTAATGTCTGTGGTCAGGCTCGTGATGGGCTTAGTTAGGTAATGGTTGTTGAGGTTTGTTAGGCTCCCAAAGTAGAAAGTTTAGTCCCGACTAAGGTCGGGTAAAAAGTAGCCTATGACACTCTTGCGATGAATCGATGACCTCGCTTGTCAAAATATGGCCAAGTTTTTAGTTTGAACTCATAACCATTACTTTGCTTTGCAAAAATTGCCTATGACACTATACCTGAAGATGAATCGATTGATACCTCGCTTGTCAAAATGTGACCAAGTTTTTAGTTTGAACTTGTGACGAGGTCCAAACCTCTTTCATAATAATACTCTTTTGATATCTTAATTCTTTCATAATCCATTTCTTTTCATTTTGATAGTTGGCCATTATTCATTCTACATACAAATATCCTGTCATTGACATTGATTTTCAGTCAAAAATAGAAAAATATTCCACTTTAGTGTTTTCATTGATTTAATTTATAAAATATATCTTTCGTCCTTCCTTCGCTAACGCTAATATAAAAAATCTAAAAGTCTGCTGCTCTGGTTTGAGGAACATCATTGAGTTGCAGCGCCCGATCGCGTTGCACTCGATGAACGGCTTCGCGCGGCTTGCTTGATATCAGACTCTGGCCTGCCGAGTCTGCTCCCGCCGTGTGCTAGAATCAAGCGGAAGGAAGTTCCTGTAATTCTGTGTCAAAGAGGTTTGTGTCCTGGAATAGTGGGAACAAACCCACACCCTGGGACCGCCTCGCGACAAACTCATAACCATTACTTTGCTTTGCAAAAATTGCCTATGACACTATACCTGAAGATGAATCGATTGATACCTCGCTTGTCAAAATGTGACCAAGTTTTTAGTTTGAACTCATAACCATTACTTTGCTTTGCAAAAATTGCCTATGACACTATACCTGAAGATGAATCGATTGATACCTCGCTTGTCAAAATGTGACCAAGTTTTTAGTTTGAACTCATAACCATTACTTTGCTTTGCAAAAATTGCCTATGACACTATACCTGAAGATGAATCGATTGATACCTCGCTTGTCAAAATGTGACCAAGTTTTTAGTTTGAACTCATAACCATTACTTTGCTTTGCAAAAATTGCCTATGACACTATACCTGAAGATGAATCGATTGATACCTCGCTTGTCAAAATCGGACCAATAAGATCGACGCTAAGGTGGAACATCCACATACATAGACTGTTAAACTCATTAACCTTCCCTTGCTTCGCCGTAATCTGGTACAAACCTATGAGTAGAGGATGAAAGTTTTTATTATGCGTTTCAGCTTTTTCTATAGGTCGATGTTTCAACTTCAACCGTTTTGTGCCCCGTGACCGTGATGCTTTTGGTTGAAACATCGTGGTATCAGGACTAGCCGACTTGACTCCAATATCGCAGTCTTAATAGGAGTATAAACAAGTTTTCAAATTTAAACTGTCGCTTAATCACTACATTTATTTTGGTATTCAGGTCAGTTTTTACTTTAATAACAGATCTAGTTGTTATAAATCAAAAGTGCTATCAAAATCGTGACAGGAAATCACTCCAATGAATCGATTCAGTCTGATTAATCCTTTATTTGAAATTTCTAGCTTTCTCCGCGGCATTTTAATTAACAAATTCGCTGTATAGCCCGACATCTTCATATTTCGCGTCTTTAGGCCTTTTACAGTGCGTCGCGGATCTCGCGGGTGACCCGTTCGCGATGGTTAGTAAAATGTAATAAGCCTAGAACGTATTCAGTGCGGGGTGGACGATGCAGAGAGCAAGGATCTAAACGATAATTCATCCGTGACGGACGTCGCCGCCTCTTTCGCTCCGGATAGTCCGCGTCGCACTGTGAGGTCCCTTCCAAGTGCCATCCATTTCTGCGGAAATGCCCTGCCTTCATTTTAGGTACTGTGCTCATGAACGGTACTGCCTGCCTAGTTCCACTTCAAGCTGGCAGCTTTTTACACGACTGCCCAAAAAAAAGGAGTTGTAATGTTTTTAGGATTCATGTATGTATGTCTGTGAGTTTATTTATTACACCATAACTTTTAAATGCCTGAACAGATATAGGCGTATGGGATACCCCATACGTCTATATGAGAATCCTTACACACCCTGCGAGTATTTTTTTATTTTAATACGGCTGCAGTATGGCTCTCTATTTAAAAAAACTTTTTTTTTCTTCATATTATACGATATCAAATTGTGGGCCTTGATAAGCCCATTTCAAAGTATAAATATAATTAATTTATTGGCATAAGTTCTTTTTTGGCAGGACATGCGTGTTTTTTTTAGCTCTTAAGCTAGTTTTTCACCAACGTCTATGCGTAGCATTTTGGAAGGCAGTACTGTATTTCTTACGTGGTTTGTCAATACGTACCATAATAGTTAAAATTATGCGATATTGTTAACAGTCTTCGTTCCCAATGTTCTAACAAATGTACATACGCGCTCTTCTAAAACGGCAGCATTTAACAAGTTACATACAAACTGGCAAGGACACGTTGTTAAACTAGATTGACAACCGGTCGCAGCGAGATCTGCTACTTTCTATTCTATTCTAGTACCTAGTACATTAGTATGTATTTTACTACCCTATTATGGAAGCTTCATGGATGTAGGTTTCTTTCTATATTGCTATAAAGAATTAGTTACTACAGGAATTACCATATTTGGTCAAGCAATGCAAGTGCGTATGTAAATCGAGTAAAATCTTCCGTTGCTTTGCTATCGATCTTGAATCGTATATTTTAATGTCTTAGTAGCTTGTACTATTATTTATTACTAGCTGTACCCGCGGCTTCGCACGCGTGGTCATTTCTCTAGGTTAAAAGTAGGTACTCTATGTGCTATTCCAGGACCAAACTACCAATATACAAACATTTGATCGAAAGTCGTTCAGCCGTCAAAAAGTTTTTATCGATTGATCGGCTCCTACTCATCGGATTGAGATACCAAGTACACCAGTCAAACCATAAAATATCCAACAGTGAAAACCGCATCGCAATCGGTCCAGCAGTTTTTACGTGATGTGCGAACAAACATACATACATACAAACTATCAGACAGACACGGTTTAAAAAATGTTATATTCTTGTTCAGTAGATTATTTTATGACCATTTATTTTAAATTATCTTCTTTGTAAAGACTTTTTCTTCGATATTGCTTTATTATAAGTATAGATAGATGAGGTAATAAGTAGTAATACAAATACCTAAATTAGTTAGACAAAATAGTAAAAGCACAAACTTTAAGTAAATAACTGGCAGCTTAACTTTAGTTTCATTTTAATCATCGCTTCTACCCGCGGCTTCGTCCGCGCTGGCTACAGTTTATCGCGATAAATAGTATACTATGTCCTTCCTCAGGGATCAAACTATCTCCATATTAAATTTCATGAAGATCGGTTCAGCTGTTTAATCGTGAGAAGGTAACAAACAGAAAGACAAACAAACAGAGTTACTTTAGAATGGAAGTATGGATTATTCTCTATATTCTCTGCATTAGTTATCCTTGCATCGAAATAAACCTGTCAATACATATTATTTAGCAACAGTACCACACTACCTCAGCCTTCGCTTCGTAACGCTTATTATCTATACAGTCCTTCAAAACTTCAAATTAATAATGTATCTAAATGAATCATTCCATCATAATCATTTTAAATTAGTAGGTAAGCATTTAAATGTATATGATGCCATCCTTATTTGGGCATCAGTGTCCTAGTGTTACTTTTCACGCATCGATGAATCAATCGATAAGGACATAAACCTACAAAATCGTATTCTAACATCGAATTAAGCAACTTTTAAGACTTGATATAAAGTTCCATATAGAGTTATCAATAATCTAATTGATTTACCTAATTCACGCTACCATACAGGGGTTTAATTAAGCCGTCGGAATTCAATATACACAATATAAAATAATAATTAGGCGTGGATCATAAAATTCTTGGATCCATAAATGAGGGGCATAAAATTAGATTTGATGCCTTGTAAACCGATTAATCTTAGGCTACAACATATTATTGTTAGCATAACATTCAAAAAAGTCTAAGGATGTGACCAAATACTTGCATAGTTTTTATTTCAACATTTGTGTGCTGCGCCTAGTTATTATGTCAATGGCTTTTTTATTCAACATTTACATCGATAACAATACCAATATTCAAACCAAATCTATACTTAGGTAGAAGCAATCATTCACTAGCACAGTTTTTATTTGATCAACATTTGTGTGCTGCCTAGATTATTTTGATTTTGTAAATGGATTCTTTGATTAAACATTTACATAAATAACAATACCCATATTTCTAACTAATAGATACTAACACTAATACTAGACTAATAGATAGATGTAACCAAAATCCAGCACAGTTTTTATTTGATCAACATTTGTGTGCTGCCTAGATTATTTTGTAAATGGATTCTTTAATTCAACATTTACATAAATAACAATACCCATATTCCTAACTAATAAATAGAGAGATTTAACCAAAATCCAGCACTGTTTTTATTTGATCAACATTTGTGTGCTGTTTGCATAGATTATTTTGTCAATGGATTTTTTATTCAACATTTATATCAATACCCTTATTTACATAATCAGATGTCGATGACAAATATCTAAATCTGACGAAAACTGAAACACGATTTCCAAGAACGCGCTTCATTCAATGTGAATATTACGAAATACTTTGAATACTGAATTTACAAACATCTATTTTAAACTCTATGTTTCTTCATTTAGAAACTACGATATCTCCTGCCTACACTTTCTGCGAGTTAGGTTGTCATGTTTTTTTTTTAATTTGTTAACTTATTCAAGAACAACAGCTTAATCGTCTTCATTAACAGACCCGTCTACTACTATTTGAATATATAACAATAATAATAAATGCCCTTTTGCTTTTACTTGTTGGTTACTATTTGTTCTTTTACCTTTTACTATTAGTTCTGTCTGTGCGTTACTAATACGATTAAATTTATGAGATGAAATGAATTTTGTGTTCTTGTCGTGTACAATTGTACACGGATGCTTGCTCACAGCCGCATTGCTGGGCCGTAACATCCACCCCCGAACTAATAATAGATTTGTATCTCAGGTAACTGAGGTCTCCGCCTGCACAGATTTTGTATCTTTCACACGATTGTTACATCGTTGTCAGCTTACGTGTTAATTGTTAAGTCTTCTCTAGAGAAAGTAATTGCCCTGAACCACCAACATGTTTTTGAATAAACGCTACTGTTTTGTAATAGAAAATCCGGTTTTTATACGCTTTATATTAGCTTCACTTGTATGTTTCTATGTTTGTAACCGACTCCTTTGGACGCTATTTTGACCCACTTTAAACGGTCAGATTTCATTCAAATTTTGCACACCTGTCAAAGACCGATGACAATGCAATAATTCGAAAAAAAACGCTTTTATTAATAAACCAAACTAAAAAGTAGAAAATAAATAATAGTTTAAAAAAACTAAAAAACACGCTTTATATAAAAAACCAAACTAAAAAATAGAAAATAAATTTTAATAATTTTGAATTACATAAGAAAAAATGTTTTATTTAAAAATAAGCGTGGGTTGCTTTTTAAGATATTATCGAAATGATAATCCTTCTCATATCTGTCAATGAAATATTTATAACTATTGACCCATGCACCCCACGTTTTTTTTTAAATAAAACATTTTTTTTCTTATTTAATTCAAAATTATGAAAATTTATTTTCTATTTTTTAGTTTAGTTTTCTATATAAAGCGTGTTTTTTAAAACTATTATTTTTTACCTAAGAATCAACTCATTGCAGCTATGACACAGCTAGCGTGCAAACTTACCAACTCCCTTAGATATGAAATTACAAAAAACCTTCCTTGTGTGTACTCACCTCCAGGGTACTCAAGAATACTGGTATAGGTTGTCTGACAGTTTGTCATAAGATATGTCACGGACTGTTTTAGAAGTATGAGGTTTTGTTTTGTATCTGACTGTTCACTTGGATATTTAAATACATTTACTTTAAATTCCAGGTTATCTAAGTACTTAATCTATTTCGGTTCATTTAATCTACAAATGATGGACACACGGTGGACCGACGACATTGTAGCCATCGCAGGAAGTCGGTGGATGGAGGCGGCACAAGATCGCTCGTCATGGCGCTCTTTTGGTGAGGCCTATGTTCAGCAGTGGACTTCTAAAGGCTGACATGATGATGATGAATCTACAAATGGAATCCGCAGAAGTAGAAAAACTTAACGCAGAGCAAAGAAAAAGCTATAAAACAGGAAACGATCCAACATTCTAACAACATTTACGAGGATAATTGTCTGTTTTCCGCGTCAGCCGCCTTTTCCTGCAGAAGCTGGCCTTTAAAAGATTCCGTTAAGTAGTCCGCGTTTACTTTAATCACGGCGCGGAAACCTTGCGAGAGCTATATTACTCTCTGTACAAAGTGCAGTTTTTTATAAATTGGGATTAGCAACCTTATTGCCTTTAACAAAAAGACACAAAGCGCAATTTTTATTACAACTAGTATACATTTTCGATGTTTTTGTAAAGTTTTTTTTTTCGAAAATGAATCTTAATCTCAATAGGGGTAAGTTGACATTTGTATAATACACACTACGGTAAAATTATCTCTGAATTTGGAACAGAGTGTAGCATTAATTTAACGACTTGCGATTCGCCATTTCGCAGGACACTGGGCGGATCGATAAGAAACGCGGTCATAGATTTGTACTTAAATTGACTGTAATATAATATAAGTGAGTTAGGTATTAGTCAAAACGGTATATATATTTATAGGCCGCTGGTATCTTTACTTCTTCGTAAATATTGTTGCCTGAAGAAAAATAATGTTTCCAAAAAATGCTATAGAAAGAATAAAGATATGTGTATTAATACGTAATTGCCTCATGTTATGCTGATAATTAGTAGATACGTTATGACTTTATTAAATCATATAATACGTCAGTCCCTCAAAGTATTATTACTATTGAAAGTAATGAGGAATTAAAAAAAAGTTATTACTAAAATGGGCTCTATAAGTAATTAAGATATAACATAACTAAACATTTATCTCTTAAAGTAAGCTTTGGTGCGCAACTGCACCAGTAAAAACTTTACTACTATTGATCAAAGAATGTTTAAAAAACACGGATCCCACATCGTCAAATCGAAAGTGAAGCACGCAAGATATGCCGATCCGCTCGTAAGCACAAGCCTCACGCACACACTTACACCATGTTATGTCATGTTACGCCAAATCGCAGCAAGATCTCGACCTTGTAGTCGTGTTAATCTTTCCAAGTTCTCACGGAAAATAAAAAAAATACAGTATTTTGTGATGAAATTGTGTATCAACCACATTATCCACTCACGTACACATGGCATCGAAGGATAGGATAGTTAGAGGTGGTCACGACCCTCAGTAATAAGGATTACGACTCAAGGAGGGACACATGGCAGCCGCCGTTTCCTATGCTTCACTCGATTGTTTTAACGGCGTATCCTCCGTCATTTTACCCGACTGAGCGGAGGATTGTGTTTATCAGTCTATGAATGTTTGTGCCTTTGTGGCTCTATAAAGACCCGCGTGCACCGATTTTGATGATTGTTACGTTAATCGAATTGTCTTAATCTTGCGAGTGCTATTAAATACATGAATGTAATGAAAATTCAATATGGCGACAACCAGACGCCATATAGTGAAAAAGAAAAAAGTAGTCGATGAACTATGTTAAGTTGTGTATCATTGAATAGATATTTGAAAATCATCTTTAGGTTTCTCTTACCATTTTTCATTTCGAATGACTATTTAGGATTTATAACGATTCAAAGTTCGCAGTCGGGTGTTACATTGTGCGTAAATTTTCTTGTTTCATACCTTCTTGTATCTATGTATCTTAAAACAATGTCGTCAAACTTTCTCCCGTCAAATGTTGGCGTGTGTCGTCCTACATTAGAGTTGCGTCATAATGACTCGTCTCGTTAGACTTATTTTTTTTTCATTTTCGTTTCGTTTTCTCCGATGTTTAGAGAGATATAAAGTTTGACTACACTAACACGTGGTGACTTGAACTGTTCGTGTTTTTGAGTGAGATTAAGTTTTTTTGGAATATCTTTTGCGGTTTATCTACGGCGCGTGAAGTTTATCGTTGGTAATTTTCTACTTGGTTAAGTTTTGCCAGGTATAATAATTGTTTTTCATTTCTCATGCTAGTAAAGTTCTTGTTTATGCTGTGTGTAGGCGACATAAAACTGCATTTTATGCTCTAGTGCTTATTACTTCTCTAATTCTCTATGGTCTCCGATCCGAGAAAAAATAAGTTTCGGGAAAGAAGACCTCGCCTTTTCTTTGCAGTATTTAATTTTTTGGGGACTTAAAGTAAGTTTGTTACATTTGTTCACAATTTAAGTAAAAATCAGAGTGAAGAAAAATTAAGTAAAAAACTCGTTTATAAAACAAGAAAGGCATGTTATCCTCGACTTCAATATCTTCCCTCGTCTACGGCTCGGGCAGATAAATGTCAACTTTTAAAATGGCTTGTTTTATATACTTGTTGTACAATCTACTATTTGTTAATGCATTGTTTTTTTCCTGTGAATATAATGATTCAACTTTTACAGTTATAGTTATGGTTTTGGGAATATACTAAAATATCGCGATGGATAGTTTGTACCTTCGCTAGGACCGTGCGAATACAGTTGATAATGGAACGAAAAGAAGCTCTAGTTTGTAATAAAATTTACGTGCTCTTAGCATCCAGGCTTCTTCGAATATCCATACCAATATATAAAAGTGAAACGTTGTCTGTTTGTTTGTTTGGGAAGCTTTCACGCGATAACGGCTGGTTGGATTTTGATGAAATTTAGAATAGAGACAGCTTATCTATATCTACTTTTGCATTGGTTTTTAATATTCTAGAAGAAAAAAATATGCTTTTTTTTCACGATAAACAGTAATCTGCGCGTACGAAATCGCTGGCAGGAAAACTAGTTTATAATATAACTTAGATATTTGCCTTGTATTCAATCAAATAAGCCAAACCTCGGAATGAGAGATAATAAGCTGGAAACATGTTTAAACTTTTATTTTGGCATTCTAAAGTTGTCTCAAAAGTATCATAAAATGTCGTGTTTGCGTCTTAAGGCATTCAAGGTCAAAGTTGCAAAAATTGATTTTTGCAAATATCTCGGGTTCTACAGCTCCTATGATGTTGACATTTATCACAAAACTGTAGAAATAAAATTTTGTTCAAAACTTTTTTTTACTCGCTTAATTAGTTTCTAAAATAAAGCGCGGAGAACGCGCAGTGCTCAGCCATACGTTTTATTAGACTTTTGATATAACTTTTAGAAGGCCAAATAAAGTTTTATACAAGTTTCCAGCTTATTATCTCTCAATCCGAGGTGAAACCTGGAATATTGCATTTGATTAGCAATGCAGTCAAAAAAAATTGCATTGATTACAAATTATAAAAAAAAACACTAAACCGCTGTAGTCAGCACAAGAGCAACAACAATTTGCCACCAACACATATAAATCACTTCAGGAGACCATTGTTATCGCCGCATGGGGGGTGCACAGTGGGGCGAATAGTGTTAACTCATGGACAAAATGGCCTGTGTGTGTGTGTTTAACCAGGGAATAAATCTGGAATGGACGCGGCGGAAAAAGATTTTCATCTATTAGTTTGTCTATGATGAAGCTGTTTTTATTTGACCGATAAGTTGAATTAATTATTAAATGTCATATATTATGCTACGCTATCATACACTACCGCCAGTGAAATTATTTAAATTGAGCTACATAATATGTAACTTGATGCGTCCCGGTTTTGCCCGGGTGCAAACTAACTCCGGATCACCCCCTAGGTTTTTTTTTTCAAAAATCCTCTTTAGTGAATATTTCCTTCAAATTTCTAATCTCTATGTCCACCGGTGTACGCTGTGCGTTGGTACTGTCTTATAATATATATACATAAAATAATAATAATATATATAGGTATATATAACAAACATCGTTGGACAAGGTAACTTTAACCTTGTCACCCACAGCCATATGACGCGTAATTGCCAAATTTAATGACACATTTAAACTAACTGCAGTAATTGCGGAAATGACATTCAGTCTACATCCCCATTAAGCCTATTAAGCCTGTTTACACTATGCCTAGTTTACACGGTGCGAGCTACTGTCAACTACGAATTGAGATGGCAGTGATTGTACTGCAGAAACTGACCATTTCAAATCAGAACGGTAAGCCTGCAGTACAGTCGTCATCATATCATTTCGTGAACAGAACATGCGAGCTACAGTACAGAATGACTAATAGTGTTACAGTCATTTAGAAGTAGGAAACAACAGATAATTTAATAGTCTGATAGGAAATTATGTTTAGTAGATTGAAATCTGTTAGTACACGTGCGATGTGGCCTCTACTAATCTCGAGCCCCGCGCTGATATCGCTGATCTAACTGACCTACACAATGAAATTTAAGTGAGAATGGTTGCTAACCAGCTTTAAATCGTTATAGATCCTAAATGGTCATTCGAAATGAAAAATTATAAGAGAAACCTAAAGATGATTTTCAAATTCCTATTCATAACATAGTTCATCGACTTTCGTTTTTTTCTTCATATTTTTTGTTTTTCGTCTGGTTGTCACGATATTGCATTTTGTTGATTAATGTCGCAATCGTCGTTAATGTCGTTTTGTGGTTACTCGCAAGCTCAAGACAAATCGATTGACGTAAGAATCATCAATGTCGGTCCACGCTTTGGGCGAACCTGTTTTATGGAAGGTAGTAGTCTCTACAATTTAAGATCATTTCTGTCGCATGCGAGTTGCTACTGGCTGTTTAGCAGCTGACATAGTACGAACTAGGCATCACTGACAAGTTTTTCAGCCTACATTGCGGACAATATGTTTGACCCCACTGTGAAACTCTAACTGGATTGTGTCCATTAATTTGCAAGTAAATTAATTGTTGGAAACAGTAGCGGAATTTCCTTTCGTATAATTTATTATTTAATAATGAATAAATTAGTTTCAAAGTTAATGAAGGGAGTCAGGTCGCTTCCTAACGAGTGTCTTTATCTTGTGAAAAACGGTAAAGTTATCTCTTAAAATATAAAATCTTAAATGTAGCTTCGTCAGTAAAGTTATTCTCCCGTGAAGCAGTATTCTACAAATGATAAGTCTGTAATGTGCCTTCATTGCATCATCATCATCATCAGCCTATATCAGTCCACTGCTGGACGTAGGCGTCTCCTAATGCACGCCACTGAGCTCGGTCTTCAGCTCTGTTCGTCCATTTTCTTCCAGCCGCTTTTCGCAGGTCGTTACAGGTCGCGTCATGTAAAAAGAACACTGGCGGTTAGGCTGCGCATTAGGCGATTTATCGGTCTATTGGTGGTTTTACCATGTACCTAGTAATAACCAATATACGAAGCTGCGAGCGAAAGGGGCTAATTAATGATTATTTAAAACAATAGGCCTAGTACTTTTGTGCGCGAGTGTACCCATGCGCAAACACACCCCCTCCACTTTCTTCCAGCGTTCTTTTTACATAACGCGACCTATACTCAACCTAGCTACAGGGCGTCCTACACTACGTTAGCCTTCAGTACCATAGGTTTCGATAACGCCCGAACACCAGCCGAGAAGTTGTACAAATTAATCCACGAGTGGTGGGTAGTATTAGGTACAGCTTACAAGATTAATATCAAAAAGACATCAGATCGGACAAACGTAGATTTGGGTAATGACCATAAAACCAATTACTTCACGCCATTTGAACCCAAGAACAGATGTTAAACGACCAGAACCATCCACGTCGTAGTTAAAAAGTTAAAATTTAATAACGATTCGTCTAGTTCTATCGACTTAGCTTTCATGGAAATAATCGAGTACAATCGATAAGGAACAATACAGGGAATCAGTTTATTATCTAATCGTCAGAATATCGCCCGATTGCGAGGACTAAGTCGCAGAGGGAGATGGCAGTAGTCGAATACTGGTTTAGAAAGGGACGGACGGTCGACGCTGGCGAGTCATGGATCGGTGCTCGCGCAGGCTTTCTTTGTGGTCTGTCGTATTAACGTATATTTATTTGAATGAGTAAATTTTTGTATAAAAAAGTGATTATATGGTTTTAAACCAACATGGTCACATACACTAGAACATTAACCTTGGATATTATTTTCAACGAGTTCCCGATATTTTGGCACTGTTCCAAGCGCCATCTAGATAAGTATCGGGAACTCATTGAAAATAGTATCCATGGTAAATATACCGTTCTAATGTTTAAAAAAAGGCATAGTTTTTGTTTTATATTCATACTAGCTTCTTCCCACGGTTTGATCCGCGTCCCTCGGTAACCGTGCCTTTTTCCGGAATAAAAGTACCTAGACCTATGTGTTAATCCAGGGTATAAGCTACCGCCTTACCAAAATTCTTCCAAATCCTTTCAGCCGTTTGAGCGTGAATGACAAACACACACACATCTACAAACTTTAGCGTTTACAATATTAGTGTGATTTCATACAACAATGTGACTAAACGAGTAGGTAAATTATCCCTCAAATATCCTCAGAGATATGTAATTCAGAATCATAATAAATGTCCCAATTCGCTACTTTGTAAGCACTGTGCCTAAATTAAGATCACTACCGTCTCGTTACTCGTAAAGTCACTATAATTCATCTCACGTCTTAAATCACAAAATTCGCACGGCACCGAGTCGATCGAGTTGGAGTCGGACCGGTTCCTTTGAGTAAATAGTGCGGCTGACGACTCGCCTGCTACTATTGTTTATTCTGTGTGGTGAGTCACTCTGAGCCCAATTTCTCGTCACGATCGTTGGACGCTGTCGACTGATAATCTACGTAAAACTTATTATTAATTCTGTGGTAAAACTAGTACGTGTTCGTATAGTCTGGGCATTGAAATAATTGTAGATGAAGATTTAACACTTGGTTTTGCGGGTAGGTAAGTAAATAATATTGTAGGCGATGGTTGGTAAGAAGCGGCGCAATGCAATTTATAATCCTACAATTCTGCTCTACAATTGCACTGCTCTACAATTGCACTGCTCTACAATTGCACTGCTCTACGATTGTTACGAACGTGACCTTAGCACATGACAAACGATTGTTTAACAAGACATAAGTTCAAAAACTAAAACCCGGTCGGGTAAAAAATAATCTATGACACTATACATGAAAACGAATCGATTGATACCTCGGTTGTCAAAATTGGACCAATACCTAAGGGGACCTCTGTCAGGAGGTTTCAACTTGTTGTCACTTCGTTTAAACCAGCAAATCGTTCAAACAGACAGAAAACAAAAAAAACAATAAAAACCCTTTCTAGGCTTATCTAAATCTTGTTAACTACTTTGAGAGGTGAAACGCTTGCTATCATAAAATTAAACTAGTGGCTCTGTGAGCTATAGACCTTGCGCGTACAAACTTTTTTGCAAACAATCCAGCGGTGCACAGCAGGGCCATCTAGTTACATTATTGTGCAACTAACATTAAGAAACAAGGTGCTCTCTCAATCTCTACCCCACTAGGTAGAGATTGAGAGAGCACCTTAAAACCGTAAAGGGCTGTTTTTTATATGGCAATCGTTTGACCACGATGTCACCTGATAGAAAGCGATGATGTGGTCGAACGTGTAGCACGTTTACCTTATTTTATACTCTTGACTTGAACACACCTGGGTTATATTTTACCGGAAACACTGACGAGGGCAGGGCGTTCCACTCCTTAGAAGTTCTTATAATAAATGAAGAAGCGAAACGCTTCGTTCTTGTGCGAGGTATTTCAACCATAAAAGGATGGCGCTTTGCCGATCGTCTAGTCGTACGGTGATGGAAAGGTGATGGGGGAATCAGATTGTGCAGTTCTTGTGCACACTCCATAGTGCAACCTGTAGATTACCGACAGTCTTGCGACCTCACGTCGATACGCCAGACTTTGAAGCTTACTCTTTACCAGAGTGTCATCTCCAATGAGCCTCATAGCACGTCTCGACGAGCTGATACTTGGCAGAACCGTCCCAGAGGTGGCAGCAGTACTCCATACAAGATTGGACCTGTGCTTGGTAAAGATTCAAAAGCTGTCCCGGCGTGAAGTACCGCTTAACTGAAGTACTTTTAGGTTACTTCCACTGGTAGTAACCTAAAAGTGAGCAATTTACTGCATTTTGAGGAGCTATTCTGCTCATCACGCCGAAGATTCTCATCAGATCTTCACCAAATTTTTATGAGTCCATAGCCCCTTTTTGCCTCTTTTTGGGGGAAGTTGGGTCGTCAGGGATTTTTGACTGGGGGGCCAATCAAGAATTCCCGACGACTAAAAAATTCTAAAATTCGTTTAACCTGTATACCAGGTTTTCGTCTAGATCGGTTGAGAAATGCGACCTGAAGAGGAGAACAGAGATCCGGACTGACATCCGGAAGGACATACGAAAGCATTTCTGCCCAAGCTGAAATGGAGACGATTCGCGCTCGCACGGTGAAAAAAGTTTATTAAAGCTGTCATAATGTGTCCATAACGCACTTCATTGTTTCTATACGTTTCCTACGGTACATATTGTCTCACCAAGTATTGTAGTGTTATACCGACTTCCGCAGTCGTATAACGGCGATAACTTACGCTTGTTACAGGAAATAACCTGAGAATTCTGAGATTTATCGTGAACTCAGAATAATGGAGTATGTAGTTCCTCAATCTTCGGCCGTCGAGACAGCCGACTTGTCGCTGCAGCTACCTTCGATAATGATAAAAAAGCCATTAAAGGTGCTTCTCAATACCATTTCAGCGACTATACCTTCAAATATCGCGCTCCTAAACCAGGGCTTGATATGTATATCTTAAACATAGATTACTTGAATAATTTGTATCAGAAACAACGAGGATCATCGTTTTAATAAATCAACAGATTTATTTGCAAAGGACATTTTTTATAATCTGTTTCCATTTTTACCCGACTACGACGAAGCAAGGGAATGGTAATGATTTTAACAGTCTATGTATTTATTTATGTATGCGTGCATGTATAAATGTGGGTATGTTTGTATGTGCATAGCTTCGCCCCTATTGGTCCGATTTTGACAAGCGAGGTATCAATCGAATTGTCGTCATTTATAGAGTGTTAGTCTATATATTTATACGACTTCGGCAAAGCAAAAAAAAACTAAGAACTTGGTCTGTTATTACAAGCGAGGGGTCATTCGATTCGTCTTCATGGCAAGAGTGTCGTAGTCTATTTCTACCCGACTGTAGTTTTAGTTTTTTACTTTTGTCTTGTTCAGTTCATAATTTTATGTACATCTATTTTGATAACAAAGAACTGGACCTGATCTGATACACTATCACTATCATCCGATATCGAATGGATCAACATAAGTCCTCGAAGTTAACATGGTGCTAAAATGTATTTTACATAATTTCTGTTCTTGTCCTGTGATTAAAAAAAAACTCACTACTATTACGAAACATGACTTGAAGGTTCACTCACTCAAGACTTCAACAAAAAATACTTACGTCGCGCGGTTCCACCTTAACCACCAGGCCGCAACTAACTTTTTCTTTTTAAAATGGGAAAAGAACAAAACCGGTTTCGCTGAGGTTTCACGGCAAAAACGTCTGGAAGTCACCGCCTTTTTTTTCTTCAAAATGGCGGCCCCAAATGCCTCTAAACTGTCCGCTAATTCGCGTAGGCTGAATTGACGTTGTTAATCCTCAAAGTTAAGGCTTGTTAGTCTTGACAAAACACGCGAACATGAAGTTGTAAAATCAACCTTATATCTATCTATTTAAAAACTACCACGTTCAGCTGACTATACAAGAGAACCCGAAACGTGGCATATTCTTAATCTCAGTTTAACGCCGAATAATCAAGTAATAAATAACCTAAGCAAAAAAAAAAAACAAGGGTTTCAGTAAGACATAAGCGTGCAAAATAAAGACCTAGATTAAGTGAAAGTAGGTCTCGTCAGATATTGTATTGTCATACTAGTGACTCGCCCCGACTTCGCACGTGTAGCGCTCACACCGCGGCATTTTTCTTTCTTTAAACATTCTTAAATCCGTCGCAACTTCTAAAAAAACGCCAGTAAGCGTAATTCAAAATCTTTGGCAGCAACGATGGCTTTTTGACTATAGACAACTGCAGTATTACTCTCGTACTTGACAGACTTGTTATTATTTCGTTTCCACGGCAACATGTCATTGCGTTCCTTACATCGAAAAATAAGTATTTTTTGCAAATTTTTGGTACCTTGGGTAATTATTGTAATTTTCGCAGGGATCTCAAATTTTTTGAAAAAATAATTAATCCTTCCATGTTTCTCGCTGATAATGTAAGTCTCTATAGGTGAATGAATTTTTAAAATCGGTTCAGTATTTTTTGAGTTTATCCATTACAAACAAACGTACAAAAAACAAATCTTTCCTCTTTATAATATTAGTGTAGATGCTATCTTGTAACTACATGACTTTGATATCCCAATTTAGTTTTTGTACGAGTCATATTCTGACGTTTGTGAGTTGGCAATGACATTGAGATTGCTTATCGGCTTATTAAACTTGACTTACTGTTTCCTCTTTAACTTAAGGCCGGGTGTCAGTGAATTTTATATCCCTCTCATCCGCGATAAAATAGAGCGGGAAAGATGATACGTCTGGGGAGTAAAATTTAAGGTTTTTATTTATTTGTATGAATTAAAGCTTTGAATTAAAAAGTGTCTAGCCATTTTCTCAATCATAATAAGCTCTTTCTCTTGTTATATCTTTGATATCAGTTAGTGACGGGGTCTCTTTCCAATCAATGTTCTAAGCTTAAAGTAGTGTTATCTTTGATTTTATTTTCTATCGAGTGAATTCATACTAATAATGTTTCTGTGTTAACAAAGTACGAGAAAATATGTCAAGTTTAGTTGTGATACCAATTTCATAGTTGTGGGTTAATTATAAAACAAGATACAGACGTTCAAAATTGATAAAAAAAATGCTAAAAGTGCTAGAACCGGGCCTTTATCTTCGGTTCTATATCAATGGCTATTATTTATTCTTTCAGAAAAGTAAGTTTATATATACATATTATTACAATTACATGGTATCATATTATGCACGCGATAAAAACTACATAGAATCACAATCAAAGTAGTTTGGCTCTATATGTACGAGTATATTACTAGCTGTGTCCGCAGCTTTGCCTGCGTGGTCATTTCAATTAAAAGTAGCCTGTATACGTGTTAATCCAGGTCCAAAAGTACCTATAAAGTACAATACAGGTACTACATTTCTTCAAAATTCGTTCAGCCGTAAAATAGTTTTTTATAGATCATCGGATTAAGATACCAAGTGTCCCAGTTTTTAAATCAACCCCTATCCAATAGTGAACTGAGCATCGCAATCGGTCCAGTAGTTTTTACGTGATCCGTGAACAAACAGACTTTTAAAAATGTTTTATTCCTATTCAGTAGCCTATTTTAAGTAACCTAGACCAATGTTGACGTAGGTACTTACTGCTTTATTATAAGTATAGATACACATTTAATACCTATTATCCTTCGAAACGCTGATCTAATTACATATCTATTTCTCGAAATGAAGAAACTTCTTATTGTTAAGTAATTCAATAACCACTTTCCCTAACACTTGCAAAACAAACGATACTAACGCCACGTGGACGCAAAAAATGAAAACTGCCTGCAAACTTTTATGCGCGACATTAAAACGTAACTTTTCATTTGTGGCAGCTGCCACGCCTCTGTTACCACCTACACAGTTGTTAGTTTTGCATTGTTGTAAATGGCACGGTTGGACATTGTTCTAGAACATGATAACTTGAACATGAGAATATGTAAATTGGCTTAGGTACTTACTGATTGTCGTCTGGACGAAATAAATTTTGTAAATAACAAGAAGGTGCTATTGTTAATTACCCGACTGCGGAGGTTTAACTTTTTGGGTTGTCTGTATGTTTGTACATTTCTTTGGCGCAGTGTTGCCAGTGGCCGATAGTCAAAAGAAATATGAGACAGCTCAAAAAGTAACATTTTGAGTCGTGTAACATGCAAGTAACATGAGAGGGTCAAAAGTAACGTAAAATGATACAAAAGTAACATTTTGGAAATTCCGTTTTGGCACGTCCTACAGCCTAGGCGGCTTGATGAATTTTGATAAATGAAGTATCATTGGATTTGACTTAATCACGAGAGTACTATAGGATATAATGAAGTGTCAAGAAAACTAATATTGCGACTTACAGCTGCCATATTGTATTTTCGAACAAAAAATGACCAAAACCTATCGGCTGAGCAATGACAAAAATATGTAAGGGAAAATAAAAAGTTGAAAAAAAAAACCGACTGCGAACAAAGCCAAAAAAGAGGCAAACAAGTTTGTGATTCTTGATTTTTAAATATATGATGCATATATTATTATTATTTTCACGGGATCAGGGCCATTATTCTCTATGAACAGTCACACGCGTAACGCGTCTTGCTGTGGAATCGTTCGGAAAAGTACGGCAATTCTCGAATATGCACAAACAATTCCACGCAGATATCTTAACGCGGCGCGAACCTGCCGAGCTACTCATGCCTCCGACTGCATCTTATATTTCAAAATCAACAATCTAAAGTTTGTTTGCATCTTTTTAGTGGCAGTCAGGTTTTTTTTATATATATTTTTACAGGATTGCCCAAAAAATGAAGTGTAATGTTTTTAGGATTCATGTATGTTTGTATGTATGCATGTGAGTTTCTTTATTCCACCATAACTTATAATGCCTGAAAAGATTTAGACGTATGAGGTATCGTTAGAATTCTTCTTTTTTGAAAAATAAAAATACTTTGTGGCGGCAATATGGTTCCATTTTCAAAGGCGTTTTTTTCTACCTGTACGGTATGGGTATCAAATTGAAGGCCTTGATAAGCACATTCCAACATTATATAATTTACTGGATTTAGTTCATTTTTGGCAGGGCAGCCGTGTTGTTTTTGTTTTAAGCTAGTTATTTTTCTAGTTGTGTTCTTTCATATTGAAGTCATCAAAAGTAGAACAATATATTTTAGAATCTTCAGAAAGACAAAAACATTAAAGGTGAACTAACTTATTACTTCACAATCGTCGAAGAAATAAAAACGCGTAATAGCTTACGCGATCTGATCACATCGTGGGAACACACACCGTGCGTGACACACCCGATCATACAAACAAAGCGCAAAAACTAATGCACCGCGTAGCAACGATCCAAAAGTGAACACAACTGTTGTGTTGCGAATGTTGAGCCATAAGGAAGGGACCAGTTGTTTGTTGATGCTACTGGTGTTATCGATAAACTTCGATCCTTTTGTTGTTTTCGATCGATATAATTTGAATTGTTATATTTTACGTTTAACAAAGCCTGTATGTGAAAGTGTATATCGTCGTTGGAAAGCAAGAAGTCACTAAGTGTAATTTTTATGCCGATTATAAGAGCATAAAAACTTTAAAACGCGATTATCTACAAACTAGCTTTTTGCATTTAATGACTTCTCGC
This sequence comes from Alsophila aescularia, assembly GCA_946251855.1. NCBI lineage: Eukaryota > Metazoa > Arthropoda > Insecta > Lepidoptera > Geometridae > Alsophila > Alsophila aescularia. Next base: position 52,341,703 of record OX276373.1, read on the forward strand.
TTGCCAACGACGATATATTAAAATATAGGTAATCTATTTTTAATAATTGCTGCTTATACTCATAAATTTCTCGTAAATATAGTATGTATGTATGATTTTATGCCTTTGTTTATAATTGTATTTATTTTTATCAATTGGCAACAGTACTGAAAAGATTGTCTAAAGCCCGGTTCCCATATCTAAAGACGAACCGTTTTCGCTTACTGTCCGTCAGCTTTTGACTTAAACGCCATACAAAAAACGTCAATAAGTAACGAGACGTTGTAAAAACGACTCGTTTATTTTTTATAGGAATGGCGGTATACCTGTACCGACTGTTAACAGTAACATTAAGAATTTAATTAAAATAAAATTATTGCATCGATATATTTGATTTTGCTATTATCAGTAACATCCCTAGTGAAATGATATGGCGGATGCTTGAAAGAAAAAAAGAAAGAAAGAAAATACATTTATTTCTGACAACACACAACATTAAACATTATCAAGAAGAAAAAAATTTAGGAAATTAGTAAAACAAACAAAAACTGACGACTGAAAAGAAAATATACCCTATGCTTTAGAAATAGGAGCTATTAATGGGAAAGCGGTATTGTTTATGATATTTGCGCACATAGTTGTTTATGGTTTTCCCAGAGTCAGATATTTTTGAATTATTCAACTGATATAAACTAGCATTTTGTTATTCTCATCTTCGGCGAAACGGAATTAACTTTAACCTGTGTACAAATTTATTTTTCAAACAATTAAGATTTTTGCCGATTAAAAGTTTTGCCACACGCACAATCTACATTTGCAGATGGTAAATCAATCACCGGATAAAAAAATTATTTTATTTTTATCATATGCTAAGTAATATCTTTTGCAAAAACATCGCGTTTTTTTCTGTAAGGGCCCACAACGGTACAACCTTAAAAAAAACATATAGGTAAAATTGCTATTATGTAGGTCATTGATCATTACTTTCATTACGTATGATTAAACATAAAGTTGATTAAATAACATTAATATAACTTTACTACTACTTAAGCGATATTATAACTTTCTACATGAATATAAACATATATGTATATTGTATCTCACTTCTAGTATATTCAAATTCTATTTTCGTACACAGAAAGTCGTTCGCACTCAATCACAACTGAACTATGTTTATATTCGGAATAAACACCCAAAGTCAGTAACCCATAACGAGAGTCACGAAATCTGCTACATATTATTATTATCGCTCATTTAGCAAGATATATTCGCACCTTGCTTTAACAGAGCGATACTAAACACGTTGGCGTGATCGAATTTGTAACGAATAACGAATTAATTACAGCCGTCACAAGTAGTAACATTTACTAGCTATTTCGGTGCCGGGGATTCGTTAAATATAACGTTGTTCTGTTTTACATCGTTATTTACGTGCTGGGGGTCAAGGTCAGATGTCATTGTTACAAAAGAGTTGTTTTGTTCGGAACTTGAATATGAATGTGGATTCTGATTCATTATTTACTAGATATTGACATAAACTTTCCTTTTTTATGACTGCTTATAGATCTAGTCATGATTCAAAAGTGATATTCATTTTAGATGTGTATTAACAATAATAATATGTTTTCCAAATTAGTATATTATGCGTACTTTGTTTTATACTTTGTATAAAAAAATGTTATTAAATTTATCATGATTCCAAGCATTATCGTTAGAATCGTTACCAACAACGAGCGCACGGGTTTCACAATAAACATATACAATGCGTTACAATAGTGGAATTAAATTGCAATCAAAAGCGTACGTACAGCGACACAGTCGCCGCGCTCGGTTTTCCTACAACTGACTGTGTTTCTTCAAATGTAATTACTGGACTATCTCCTCCGGTCGCCGCTGTTGACACAGATAGGCTCGCGTCTTATTATTTAATCTCGGTGCGAAAACAACATGAGTCATACGGGTTCGCTGGCCATCTGTTGCACTGTGTTGACTCGCTACAAGGATTTGCGACACGTATCTCTAACATCTTTAAAATCTTCAATCATATCTATTATCACATTATTTAATTTGTCTCCTTTAACGTCGTGTTGACAGAAATAAATTATTACAACAACGTTTCGAGTTGAAGCTACATGAAAAATATCATCACCAAAGACTATTTCTAGTGTTGTGTCGTCTCGCTTATTGTAATCGTTTGTTGATACAAGTGCCATGGTGTCGGTGTGTCTTTCAGGCAGGTGTGCAGCAAAGCAGCTTTTTGTTTATTGGGAACACGGTGAACGGTGTAAGGAATTCCGCCTTTGACTAACAAACCTGTTTTGTCTCTTTCTTTGCAGATGGACTCCATCGCACCGTCTCGCTTCCACCCGAACGGACCACCGCAGAAACCTTTTTCTTTCTTACCTGTCCTTCGTAATATTTTGTTACTGACCAGTAGTTAAACTTTTCGTCAATTGCAAAAACAGAAGGTTGTTTCAAATGTTGCGGTCAGCAATAGATTCACGTACTTTGCGGTAGCGTTTTGGTTTCTGATTACAATCTTGATCCACTTGTCTTTGTCTATGAAATAATAGCAGTTCTTATCTCGGTAGGTTTAGATTGATATTGGTCTGTTTTTCAAATGAAGGCTTGTGCAACATTGCCGTAATTCTTATCGAATTACTGCTTGTTACGGTCGCTCAGTGATTTCACTTCTTGCGTTCTCTAGTTGTCTGATTGTTGGTAATTCGATTGCACAACTATATTATATTCTCATTGTCTTCTCTAAACATTTAAGTAATTGTCCATGAGAATTTTTTGTTTGTATGCAAATAATGTGTCGTCACATGTCAAAACTATCCTGAGAAAGTTAAATGTCTCCAGTTTAGGTAAATTTTCTCTTGTCTTTGTCAACTTGTCTTGCGTATGTCGTTTTTAGTTTCGTTGAAAACGGAATCAATTATTTATCAAAATTGTAGCATAGAATTGGAGTTGATCGTGCGTCAGTAGATAAATTTTAGATGTAGTCGAATGTGTGTGACGTCAATAAACTATTATCTATTGATTAGGGTCGTCGCTTTAACCTTACGCTTGTACTTTGTGTTATTAGCTCAGGAAAGACATATTTCACTTTTATCGGCATTGGTATATTGAATTTAGGTCGCACTCACATATCTTTTTAGGTCTTCATACTGACAATTACAATCTTTCCCTTATCAATAGTATTGATAAGTACTCGATTGTGAATAGCCATTTCAATTTTCGTACTTTCAGGTTGAACCAGTTAAAGTGATAGTAATAACTGTGATAATTGTATAATGAACCTAAACTAGTGGTAAAACATTTCGACCCAGTGGAATGTCCACATGTTAAACATGGAGCGGAAACTGACTCGCGAGGATTTCATTAGGAAGAGCTTTCGAGCTCCCAGGGTCTCTCCAGGGGGAGACGGCCAGGAGCCTGCTGTCAACGGTGCACCTCCACCTTCTCCAGTGTCCCTCGCCATGCTCGAAAGAACCCCACAGTCTGCGCGGGCACAGTATGAAGTCACTTCGTCCGGGATTGCTCCTAAACGCCTGGAACTAAACAGAGCTCATCCGATTCACTTGAAATCGTTCCAATCGCCCGAGCCGCCAGACGAGCCCAACCCCACAGCGCCTTCAGACGACGTTCTGCGTAAACTGGAAAGACAAATCGGCGAAATGGAGAAAGGACTGGAAAGGGCACAGAATGGCAACGTCTCCGTCGACGAAAGGGTCCGTTACGCCGAACACGAGAATTTGCTCCGCACTGGAGTATCCTCCGTCGGTGGTGGAGGATACCTTGCAGCTGACTCCGACACAGAACACGACGTGGTTCCTTTCAATAGGAACGAGACAACTAGAAGCAGCACCGGTGGAACCACACCCGCTCCGAGACCAGCGACCAGACTCGCTCGAACCAACTCCGATACTCAGCAGTCAGTCGCTGCCACAGCCAGGCTTATGCGCAAACTGGCCGATGGAGGCACGAAGGATGAGAAAACTAAAGTGATATCTCGAAAAGCTATTCAAGCAAGAATGGAGAGGGTTAAGAACTCTGTTGTGGGAACGAAACACGAGCACAGGGTATTGGCGGAGCACAGAGCTGAACCGACTTCGCCGAGGTCGCCTGTTTCGCCGAGGTCTTCTGCACAGGTAATACTTATCTTGTTGATTATTGTGAGCGTCCCTGTTTCTCCAAGGCCTTTTTAATGTTATTTATTTGTTTAAAACCAACAGAACGCTGTAAAATACAAATGCTGTGTACTTTTTCATCATCATAACTTGTTCGACGTTTCCTTACCAGTTTTATTAGCAACAAAAGAAAAACATTAAAAAAAACTTATCATAAAATAATAAAGAACAACATTATGGATCTATAATTCACATGGTAATATAAGTAATCTATACCCCATCGCGGTAGTTATTAATGTTTTATTGATTGAACCTCGCACGTCAATAAAAGTTTTCCTTTTACGTACACAATCGTAAAAGTTTGTTCTTTATACATATATTTGAGCTCAAAAAACTGGGCCTAGTTATTGTTTAATTTATTATACCCACTACATAGTGCTTAAGTCTGGCAAAAATTAATCGTATTTTGTAGGACCATTTCATTCAATAAATATTCACCAACTATCCGTTAGGTATCATTAATTTGTAACAAAAACGTTGTGATGCTTGACATCCGTATTTCATTAGTTACTCTACTGCCCAAAAAAAGGAGTGTAAGGTTTTTAGGATTCATGTATGTTTGTTTGTATGTTTGTGAATTTGTTTATCCCACCATAACTTTTAACTAGACTTATGGGGTATCGTAAGAATCCTTACATCCCCCAAGTAACATAGGCGGTCTTTTAAAAAAAAAAACAATATTGCTGCAGTATGGCTTCAAATTAAAAAGAGAAAAAAAAACCCGAATTTTTCTTTATGGGTATCAAATTAAAGGCCTTGATGAGCACATTCCAACAATATATAATTTATTGGCATAAATTATTTTTTGATAGCCTTGTTTTTTCAGCTTTTAAGCTAGTTATTTTGATCCTATACTTAGTCTCATACATCTGTTACATTACAGCCCATAAGAAAGAAAGAGAGTTGTTTAAAGTTACTGATTAATACTTATTTTTTTAAGTCTGACTAGGCATACGTTTGACCACGATCTCACCTGATGGAAAGCGTCGATTTACTACTTACCTAGTACATATACCTATTCACTCTAGACTTGAACACACTTGCTAAGTCTTAGCATTCCGCTCTTTTGCACTTCGATTGGACCGAATACAGAATATTATGTTCCATATTACATCGTGTTATCATATAACGTGACGCAACGGTACACATTAATAAACGTAATTTAATACACGTGACGCTCTCTGACGTGTTGTTGTCGAATTTCACGAGATGAAGGCATTGCATACGTGTTTCAGCAAATCTCGAAGCTATGCTTTGATATATTTCAGGCTTCATTTTCACCGCGATCTTTTCGTGAGAATTCAACATCTTTGATAAATTGAATATTATGGGTCTATTCCGGTCCTATCCACTGAAGAGATCCAGTGATGGATCAGTTTTATTAACTATTTATTTTTTATTCCGGTCTGATCCCTTTGTTAGTGGATCGTTATAAAATTTATATATTTAATTAAATTCCTATTCCGGTAGGATCCTCTCTAATTTTTTAATGCCATTTGGTATACTGTTTCAAAAAATATTGAATTGTTTTATTCATTATTAAGTAACAAACATTTGTATATAAACAATTTTCATGTTCAACCTAACTAAGTTACCTACATTTTTAGGTGCATATCTATGAAACACAGTAGTATGCAAACAGACAAAAACTACTATACTTCTATACTATACTTCAGTATACACTATACTTCTATACTTATATTATACTATACTTCACTTCATAGAGTTTCGCCTAAAAAACTAGGTAGGTTAGTTATGTTGAACATGAAAACTGTTTATAAATATATGTCTGTTTGCAAACTACAATGGATTTGGTTGGTGATTGAATTAAAATGAAGAGTGATATTGTCTTTAATTATTTTTTTGTCATCCTTACTATCTAAACACAACCACGGTGGATCCGACCGGAACGGAAATAAATAGTTTGGTGGATCAGACCGGATTTTTATTTTAATAATAAATAGTGGTGGATAAGTTTGGGGTATCAGACCGGAATAGACCAAATTATGTATGGGCAATAATGAACGGCCGGCTTTTTTTGTAACCAAATCATTTTCATAAACAGTAAAGATTAAGTACGTATTGAATTAATAACAAATTCTACTAATAGTTTTTTCGTGTATAAATGCGAAAGTCTGTGTGTTTGAGCTCCGTAATGGCTGAATGGATTTTGATGAAACTTAGTTAATAATACTTAAAATGCTTAGCTTCAGGTAAATAGCGTAGTCAGATTTATTATAATTATTTGTTAGTGGAAATTATATATAATTATTTGTATATGATGTATATGTAGGTATCTACTGGTTTGTTCCTGAAGGTTCCTGTAGATGTAGGTATTGCGACATCCGATAATATATTTATATTATATTAGATTTAGATTATCATATTGAGTTAGGAAAATGAATACCTTACAAAATGTATGAGTATATTTTCTTTACATATTCACTGGCCTTCATAACTTAGTACCACACTTTTAAAATTAATAGTTTTTTGATTTAATTGCTTGGCTCCTACTCATCGGATTAGGATACCAAATACACTAGTTTTAAGTCAAAAACGAAGCTGTCCAACAGTGAAAATCGCATCGCAAGCGGTCCCGGTTTTAACGTGATGCGCCAACAGACACACCAATTTTTTTTATATTTTTTTTATTTGGCAATACGTTACTAATGTGTAATAAACTGTAATTTCAAAGAAAGTTTATAAAATTTGCTAGTAATGAAAAGTTTTTTATTTCAAAACTTCTTCTGTAGCTTAGAAAAAAATGCAATTTATAAAGTGCGGTTCTAAGTTTTGTAGTTCAGTGTATTTATGTGAAATTTAATATGAAACATAATTTTATAATAATAAATAATAATAATAATCGGGACAATTCACACCAATTACCTAGCCCCAAACTAGGATACCCTATGCTATGGGCACTAGACAACGGATAAACATACATAAATACGAATATTACATCCATGACTCGGAAACAATATTTCTGCTCATCATACAAATGATTGCATCTTGTGGGACTCGAACCCACGATCGTTTGATTTCGTAGTAGAGACCCTAGACCACTAGACCAACCGGTCGTAATAATGAAGTGCAGTATAAATTATATAGTATGTAAAAAGGGAAAACTTTAGGTGTAAATAATCCGATTCTTAACGTCATGCATAAAGAAGCCCATAAAGAACATGTGGCACATGTCGTATTAATATTATGTCGTATTTCATGAAAGCGTTAAATAAAGGATTATGGCACGGAATTATGTAACCTTGGTCGTAAAATATAATGCTACTAGCTTTCCCGTCCGCGACTTCGTTCGCGCCAAATACTGTTTATCGCGAAAAAACCATCTTATGTTCTTCTAGGATATTAAAAACCAGTGCAAAAGTAGGTATAGCACTAATGCTCTTGAAGTTTTATGACAGACTTGTTATTTCGTTTCCATGGCAACCGTTCCTTACAGCGAGTAATCAACATTTTCCAGTTTTCCCGTGAAAACTTTCAATTTTCCGGAAAAAAAAGTATGTTTTATTCTAGGGTATAAGCTATCTCCATTCCAAATTTCATCAAAATCCGTCCAGCCGTTATCGCGTGAAAGCTCCCCAAACAAACAAACAGACAACGTTTCACTTTTATATATTGGTATAGATTGCTCTCAGCTAGAAAGAAGAATATGTTTTTCTTGCGAAATAATTATAGATATATATATATATATATATTATATATATATGGAGATGTCCCTTAAACAACTAAAAAATGGAAAGGCCCCTGGGTAAGACGGCGTTACCTCTGAGTTGTTAAAGGCAGTAGGTAGACCTGTCCTTGGACAGCTGCAGACACTTTTATTTGCCGTCATTCACAGTGCACCCACAGTACACCAACTCCAGAGGGGTGGAAAAAGAGTATGGTGGAATTATTCTTCAAGAAATACCCAACTCATTCCCGCCTGAAGCACGTCTACAAGTTGTTTTCAAGGGTCATCACCAACCGTCTTATGCGTAGACTTGATGAAGACACCCGAGCAGACCGGTTTATGTGGAGTATATGGTACCGTAGACAACATACAGTGCACCGAATTATACAGAAGTCGGAACAGAATAATCGGCCACTGTGTCTAGCTCTTGAAGGCCTTTGACCCATCGAGACCTGGTCTGTTCTGGATTCTTTGCAGCGATGTCAAGTAAACGGGCGGCACATTAAAGTGCTGTAAGATGCTGCTACGATGTCCGTTCAAGTCCAGGACAGGCAAACAGAACCTATCCACTTGCTCAGGAGTGTAATACAGGTGGAAGTAATATCTCCAAAGCTGTTTACAAAAGCTGTGGAGGATATATTTAAGACGCTGAACTGGAAAGAAATGGGCGTCAACATTAAAGGAGAGTACATAATTATCGCGCTTGAGATTTGCTGATGATATCGTATTAAAACCAGGCTCCCCTTTTTAAGGGTTTTTTTTCCATAAGTATGCTGAGTCAAACCTGATAAATTTAAAACTTAACATATATGTTTTTTAAGATCTTTATCTCTCCGTGATCAATATAAAAACGTTATTAACAGAATTTCATTCGATACATTTTTTTGTCAAAAGTTACGTTATTTTCAGTAATTTTTTTTTCTTCTACTCAACGGCTTAAGTGTTAACTCTGAAATAAATCTCACAGCAAGAAAATACAGTTTATTATCCACTGTGGAGACAAAATTTACCAACTAAATTATTAGTCTGCCTATAAAATAAATAACTTTTGAGACATACGTCATTTACTTCCAAGCTAAATTGTATGTTCAAACCGCGCTCTCGATATTCAACCTTGTTACGTAGGCACTCCGGTGCTTATTGCGGGTAGCGGGTGGCAGAGAGTAGGGGAGGTGGCGGGGAGTGGGGAGAGGATAATGTAACCTTGACAGCCTGGCCCTAATGTCGGAATCGCTGCAGGAGCTGCAACAGATGCTGACCAGCTTAGCTGTTTGTCTCCCAAGATGACTTTATTGGACGGATGAGAAAAAAAAGTTGAGATAATTGCCTATTTAATAATAACTTGATTTGCCATATAAAGATGTACCTACATTTATATTCATATAAATCACTTGTTATTACATTAACACATCGCAATATGTAGTCTTAACGTATTGTCTCACTCCTAATTGAATCATAAACCTGACAAAATGGTAATATACTGGCATTTCAAGATTCATTATATTTTGAGATCACAGCATGAATAATCGCAGTACCTGCCTGTGTGCAGGGACGTGCTCAGGATATGGGTCGGGGGGGCAACAGGGGCAAATCAAATTATGCATAGTATCTTCAGTTAGATACACCGCCATCCCAGCAACTACACGCTGTTGGTTTTTAATGTAACAAACGTCCAATTATGGATTGGATGGTTCTGCCACTATCATAGTTAATGTTTTCAATCGAATTCGACACAAAAGGAGGACTTTACTGTATAACAGTTTTTTTTTCACTGATTTATCCGTTAATAGTAGACCGATTTTGAAAATTATTTTTTTATTCGTATTAGTAGACCTCTACGTTGGTTCCATATAAAAAGTATCAAAATTGGATCAGTAGTTTTTTAGTTATTAGTTAATCCATTTGAAGTCGATTTTTTGTACCATGTATGGCTTTTGATACCATTTGTTCAGTAAGAATAGGTAAATAAATATATACTTTTTGACTGTTTGACCAAATGACCGATATAGCGACATTGAAATTAAATTTGCGATTGTAACAAGAACTATTTAGATTTCCTATATCAGTGTACAGGACTGGAAATGTATCTATATTAATTGACACTAGTGTATATATATATATATATATATATATATATATATATATATATTTCTATGAACTTGATTATATTTCTTATTCACGTGGGGGGAAGGCTGCCCATCAGTGGATCCTGATTACGTCCGTATCTTCTCGTTTTATGTGTTTCATGCGCAAGAATAATGTCTTTGTGTACTAAATGCTCCTTTTTCTCGTTACAGGTAAGCTTGTGCTTTGCTCGTGGCCATGACGAACCGTATACTTGAAGGTAACCTAGTTATAACAAGCTTGAGTGAGATATAGTCCGTAAGCATTTGGCCATATTCCGTTAGTTAAGCCATATTCACTGTGGAGTGTGGTACGCGTTTATTTATTTGGCCATTTGTAGGCACTTCTTTTTAACCTCAGATTAGATTTAAAAAACACACACACACACACAGACAGACAGATGTCATGCGCGGTACACGAAAGATTTTTTCTTCCCACTACACAGTAATATCACCATTGTTCACCTAAAAAGTAAGCAGAAAAAACCTCATTACTGCTCATCATAAAAACAGTGTAGCGATGGTGGCCTAACGGTTCTGTAGTGTAATTTAGAATCCAACGATACTGGGTTCAAAACCTAGGCACCAATGACTTTTCTAAGTTAAGTCCGGTTTTCCATCGCTCCGTGCTTCGGAGGGCACGTTAAGCTATCGGTCCCGGCTGTTATTGATTAATAGCAGTCGTTAAGCCATGTCTGAGGCCCTCGGGCGGCTTGACAAATTCTGACATCATAGGCCAGCAATACCTCATACGACAAACAAACCAATAAAAACAGTGCGGTAAGTAAGTATGGAAATCCATTACTGCACAGTACAATATATAGAATAGCAGATTACTGACACTCGCTGAAGGAATACTTGCTGCACTCTATTTTTTAGAAGCCTTGCTAAAGCTCGGACTCCAAGTCACTTTCCGCTCGATACAGTAATCTACTATAACGATGTTAGATCTAGTTTCGTATCGTAATATAAAAGCAACAGTCCTGTATATACAAACAGCAAAAGCAACACTCTCACGTGTGTCAAGGTCTTGCTTGAGACGAGACTGTAGTTACGTGCACTGAATTGTTTTAGGAACTGGTTACGTTATGGCGAAGAAAAAAACCCATTTTTCGCAGGTCGTTGATATTTGAGATGTTAGATTGTTTTTTTTTTGGTGTGTAGTCACGCTTTACTTAGCCTTACTAAAAAAGCTGAAGACGTGGAGCTGAATCAATTTCGATGCGAAGATTTTATTCCAAAAATAATTTTATTATAAGTAGGTACAAATAATAGTGCGAGATGAGATAAAAGTGATAAAAGCATACCCAACAGTGTATAATTTTCAGAATAATGTGTTCTAATTTTCAAAATAATAATGAATTTCAACACACGTTGCCTATAGTTATAAAACGTCTAAACGTCTACGAACCCCCATTCCTATAAAAATGAAATGACTCGTTTTTCCAACGTCTTGTTACTCTTTGACGTGTTTTGTATGGCGTTTATGTCAAAAGCTAACGGACAGTAAGCGAAAACGGTTACTGTAACGTTTTAAGATACAGTAACCGGCCATAAGTCTGTCTTATTTATACCAATAAAATAGTACCGTGACATACTAACTGACACATTCACAGCCTAAGCCGGTGGACCCGGAAATTTGAAATTTGGAGTATATATTTCTTGAGTACCTTTGGTTCGGTGGGCTAAAGAGGGTTTTTGAAATCCCATCCCTAAGGGGGTAAACGGGGGTGGCAAAGTTTGCACACGAGCTAAGCAGGGAGCAGCTTTGCCCTCAGTATTTAATATAAGACAACGTGGTCTGTCACGGGGGAAATATGAAGCTTTACCCTGCAAATGGTGATATAAAAGATGTTTTGATATGTATTGCTTAGTTATTTGAGGACTTTACGAAAAATACAAATATTCGACATCAAGGGGCGCTAGCCGCCCGCGCCATCTTGAATTGAAGGGGTTAAAATTATTATTTTTTCTCAATAGTTCTTTAATAGTTGGCAAAAGTGTCTATGAAAAGTATAAAGACAAATACAACAATAGTCTCAACATTTTTGCATTTTTTGTCTCATAGGTAAAAAGTAAGAAAGAAGCGAAAATAACATGTCTACTAAAAATGGTCTAATGCCGGAACAACGTACATTATTAACCGCTGATGATATTTGGAGAGTATGTTTATAAAGAGGTAACAATGTACACCAAAAGAAAATATTGAAAAAAAAACATATTTCAAGGGGTATAAAAGGGGGTAAAAATTTTAACAAAATACCTCTATTTTGAAGACACTGTTGACATTAGACAGTCGACATTTTGAATGTAAACTCCCGAAATAAAATAAACTAACACGTGTTTTTCAAAATTTACGGAAATAAAAGGTCAGGCTCAGTTTTTCATAAAAAAATAGGAAAATTTTGAATTTTAAAGAAAAACTGAGCCAGAACATTTTATTTTCGAAAAATTTCCAATCTACTAGGTATTGTCATGTTAAATTAAACCACGCTAACTTTCAATTAACTGTAATTTAACTATGTTTTAAGAGTTGATGAACTTAAATCTTACCATCTACTGTCTATCTTCCCAAATGTCCATCATAAATATATCTTTTTATATCTGTTAATGGCTTATAGATAAGTTCCACTTTTCCAGATTTTCCGATTGCCCCAAGAGACGATAGGTTCCCATATCAGTCGATGTCGTCACCCGAATACTTCCGAAACATAGAACTAGAGGCACAATGCTCATGACAATTTGCCCCATCAGTAGATAAATGCCATTATCTGCATTGTTGCCCTAAGGCATGCTTATGGGTCTAAATTACATTAGTATAATCTTCTGTAATATAATATGCCTGTGATGTAATAAGGCTTTAGATGCTGGCGTTACACCTACTCACTTCCTCGTGTGGGTTGGGTCGAAATAGAAAGTTCTGTTGACAGGGCTGCATACTTTCGAGCACTATATATGCAAATGTTTTAATTTGTTTGTTTGTTTGTCGTATGAGGTAGGCCAGCACTACCTCATCCGACAAGCGGCAAGCAAGCATCGTAAGGAAAAAATTGAGAATAGTTTAAATATCATAATGAACACAGTTTGCTATTCGCAGTTCTGGTGATCAACCCTGAGTACTTCTGACTTATTAACTGGCCTTGTCGTGAATCTAATTGACAATGCTCTAGATATGAAGTTACAGAAGGTTCTAATTTTTTTTATAGGAATTTGTTTAGTTAGCCAGCAAATAAAACAAGATAATCATAAAAACAGAGATTTTATGCAGTAGCCATGTCATGGTGAAACTTAGAAGGGGCTATCACAATTAAATGCGTATACAACATTTCGTGTCTGTGCTGTTAACCATTGAAGAGTTCCTTTATCTAGAGACCATGTCATGGTAAAATTTAAAACCGGCTGTCATAATAAAATGCGTGCACAAAATGAAAGAATGGATTTGGTGTCTGTGCTGTTTACCGTTGAAGAGCTCCTTTAACTGGAGCTAATCCTGGATGTCGATTCTGGTCATGCTTACCATAAAATGAAACAACATGCCAAAATTCAACTCCGTAGGATAAGAGGAGGTGGTTCTAATTTAGCTTGCAAGATTTTAAAGCATACTAAATAAAAGCTTTTAAAAATTTACAAATGAATTGAAACTGTCGTAGACAAAGAATGAGACCATTTCAGTTTCGTGAAATCTAGTACTCTAGCACCGATATGTAAAAGTTGTTCGCCAAAAGTGTCTTGTACATGTACATTGTTGCTATATAGCAATAAGGCCGCCCATTGTACCTTCATTTCATGAGTTTATCCTATATATTACCTTCTTCTTGGTGTGCAATAAAGTGTTTTTGTAGTGTATTGTATTGTATTGGCGCACTGCCACAGAACATTACTCAGTTCACATTGCGCCAAAGCCACGTAACTTCTAGAAAATGGGGGCCCACTTTCCGAATGATGTTAACCCTAGTTCGTTTCAGCATTTTAGCCGAAAACGAATGTTTGATTTGGTATACAATTCGATTGAACGATGCGGTGAAATGGGACGTTTGGGTAGGTCAGGCAAGATATGAAATGTGTATAAGAAATGTCCTATTTACTCGTACATCTCGACGAGTTGAGTTTCCAACAAGATTTGATTTCGTTTCGTTTTACCCGATGTCGGCGAAGCAAGGGCAATGAAGTTAACAGTCTATGTATGCTTATATGTCGATGTTCCACCGTAGCGTTGCCCCTATTGGTCCGATTATGACAAGCGAGGTATCAATCGAATCGTCTTCAGGTATAGAGAGAGTGACTACGGCGAAGCAAAGTAAGGATTAAAGGGCGTCACAGACAACTAAGATACGATAATATTTGATGTTACGATATCTGCATATAAAATATTTTAGAATCTTAGGGTATCAAACACGGTTAAGATACGATAATATATTGAAATTATTCATTCGCTCGCTGGCCGCCTTAGGTGCCACACGTATTTCTTCACCGTTTTCTATATCAGGCTGATAAAATATGAGTAATACAGTTTCACTATTAGATTTATTAGATAGCTTTTCAGACGACGATTCTGATTTCGTATTTAATATGCAAATTGCATTAGCGCACTGTAAAAGGCGATCAATTTGGATAGAAAATCACATTAAATTTAGAAAAAGCCGCGGTGAATTTAATCTTTACGCAGATCTTTCTACAAAAAAAAAAACAAAACTTATTTTAAGAAGTCGAAGGAAACTTTTCTCTAAATTCATAATTTACTTATGTTCCTGGAATAATACATAGGTAACTTTTAACCTAGAGAAAAGCCATGGGCACAGCCAATTAAACCAATAACAAGCACTCATTAAAAATGTATATTCCTTCCCCCCCCCCCCCCATTATAGCTATGAATCATCTTGTTTACCCCAGCTTTCAAACATAAAAAAACTACAGCTACATCGGTCCATTTGTTGGGAAGCTACAATTTTCACCCCCCCTTTTCTTTCTCACCTCCCCCCTCCCTCTCCCCACATGTCTAAGAAACATCTCGATAATATCAGCTTTCGAACAGAAAAAACCGCATCAAAATCGGTCCATTCGTTTGGGAGCTACGATGCCACACAAACACAAACACGCACACGCGCGCATTCACACACACACACACACACACACAAACACACACACACACACACACACACACACACACACAAATACACACCCTAAACTTATAACACCAGTCTCTTTGTTTAGGGGTTAAAAAAACGTCACGAAAACAAAACAGAGCAACCTGGAGAGCATTTACGATATATTTTGTATCTTAAGATAGTATATTAATATATATTTTGTATCTGTTACGATATATTTCGTATCTTAAGATGACATCTTTTAATAAATTCCATATCGCTCGATATCTTAAGATACTGTAAGATGAAAATATATATTATCTTCGCCGTTTGTGATGGTTCATATAAATTGTATAGCGAGCGATATTTTATCTTAAGATAAAATATTATCGTATCTTAGCCGTCTGTGACGCGTTTAAGTGTTCAAACTGAAAACTGGTTCGATTTTGACAAGCGAGGTATCAATCAATTCGTCTTCACAGCAAGAGTGTCAAGGCTATTTTATGTTCTGCGGAGTAAAATGCAGCGTATCTCACATCTATATTATTATAAGTTATTATCATCAGCCTATATCTGCCTACTGCTTGGCCTCTCCTAATGCATGCCACTGAGTTCGCTCTTCAGCTCTCCACATCCAGTTTCTTCCAGCCGCTTTTCGCAGGTCGTCACTCGCACCTGGCCACAGGGCATCCTACGCTACGTAAATTATATAGGTACCAATTTTATATCTGTTTCGTAACTCTTTTTTTGCTTTAGTGACGAGCCGGGCAGGTCGCTCGCCTGATGGTAAGCGTCACGCCTGCCCATAACAGTTGCAGTTCCTCCCAGAACTTTGGTTGCAAAATCTTGCGGGGTCACTGCACTGCGCTCGTCACCCTTAATTAGTTCTTATGTTTCATTGCCCATTAATTTCGTTGGAAACATTGCCCTTCAAACAGAAACATGTTTGCACACTACTGCTTGGCGGTTGAATATCTGTCAGAGGTGTGGTACTTCCCTAGTGGGACTCTTGCGGAATAGGCCTACCACTATAAAAAATATATTTAACGTTATTGTTGCAAATAAACTCTCTTCTTTCTTCTTCTTCAAACACCTAATAAGCAACAGACAAATCGCAAATAAAACTTGAATGCAAACCAGTGTTTTCGTCACGTGTGCTGAAGCCCTACTCGAGTCTCCAGTCTAGAGCGAAGCCGCATCAGTGGCCTCGTAATGTTGCTGCGTCTTTTCATTTTGTGCGTAGCGTTTTGCCCGAGATGGGTCTTTTACTGCATCCTTTATCTATATCTGCTGCGTGATCGCGAGTTTTTAATTGCCTGCTCCGGGACAAGTTGACGCATCACAATTAGCCTTAAGTAAATATATTCAGGACAATCCACACCAATTACCTAGCCACAAACTAGGATGCCCTGTACTATAGGTACTAGATAACGGATATACATATTTAAATACCAATTTATTACATTAATGACTAGGGAACAAACATTTGCGCTCATCACACAAATGATTGCACCTTGCGGAATTGGACCCCGCGACCATTGACTTCCCAGTCAGTGTCACTTACCACTCAGCCGTTAAAAAACCATCAGACGTCTGAACGAAATTTGATATTTTGAGTAAAAGTACCTATTTTTGGTCCTGGAATAACACTTTTAACACAGATATTTATTTAAAAAAAAGTACCGAACCTGGTTAACTTACTAATTCATCAGATGTATAATGAGAGTTTTCACCTTTTATAGAGCGGTCCTGAATATTAATTCAATTTGGAAGTCTTCTAATGACTCCACGTCAGCGTTAAGTTTTCTGACAGATACAATCTTTGAATCTGCAAGTCGACGCAAACAGATCATTATTTATTCGACCTCTCAAGGGTTCATTTACCCCAAGTTTATAAGTTTGTTTCGTTTCATAATGAGGTTATTGAGTTAATTATAAAATACAGCATTATAAGTATTTTTTATAAATTATGTAAATGTATTTTTAGCTGATCTTGTCGTGATTATATCATTATCATTTCACCCGTTGCCTCGTCTTGATGTTATTTTTTTCACCTTTTTTTTCTTCAATTGCGGACCAAGTTTGCAAATTTTTTTTGTTAGAATTGTTTCTACTCTCGAGGTGGCCCCACATAAATTGTATCAAAATAATTGGATTAGTAGTTTTTTTTAACTAACAGTTAATCCATTTGAAGTCGATTTTTTTGTACCATGAAATTTTGTTCAGCACTTGTTTAAAATCTTTGAGGGTTCTTTCCTACATATGGACACGTTATCTATGACCATTACAGAGATAAATAAACACAAACAAATAAATACCACAAAACGTCACGAAAGTTAAGGAAAAATAGTAGAAGAAGTTTAACAATGAACAGCCGTATCGCTTCCAGGCAACCATATTTTCACTGGATAGCTGTTGCAAAATAAAGTTGAAGCCTTTTGTTACGAATTCCTTAGAATATATACTGTGTGTGCGATTAAATGTTACCGCAATTTCTATATTTTAGGTTACATTATGTACGATTTACTTTAAAGTGGTATGCAATAAAGAATTATCTATCTATCTATCTGTGCCAATACCTTGACTAAAATTCCTTATCCACATTCCAGTCTAGAACCGCGCAAATATACTGTTCAGTGTACATGTAAAACAAAGTGTACAGGTGCACCCAACCACGTCACTGCACTATTTGAAAGTCTGAACATAATGGCCGCAACGAACTGCCTCACCGTTAACACGGAAAGAAAGCTGCCGAAACTATAAAATTGCGAAAATATTCTACGGTTCAATTCTAACTCGATACAGCTTGTACCGTAACAGTTTGTACAATAGTATATATCTGCGGAAAGAAAGTCAATTGCATTTTTAAGTTAGCCGTATTCTTGTCGTGCGAACAGGCAGTTTTGTTTCTGATATATTCAGCAACAAAACTGTCTGTTCGTATCAAAAGAAAATACTGATGAGGCTTATTTTGCATCACTTCCAATACTTAAGATGCTGTCAGAATCTGTGATGTTGATTGATTATGGTTCTTTATACACACACAATCACACTGCAATCGAATCCGGTTTGTCTATGAACGGTAAGGAGGTACGGAGGTGACCAGGGGTGGTAAAGACTGCAAGCGCGCAAAACCGCGGGGAGCAGATATTAGTAGCTATAGTCCAGAGGTATAGAAAATCTCATGGCTTGTAACCTTCTAATTTCACTATACAGGTGTCATCATTTGGGATTCTGTACAGATAACGTACTAGCTGCGCCCCGTAGCATCGCCCGCAGATTACCCTCGAAAACAACTTATAGACGTGGCTCAAGAGTGAAATAGGTCGGTAGTTCTTTAAATGGTTTTAACCCCTTTTTTTTAAGAAGAGTACTACTAAACCACGCTCCACTCCTGCTCCACGCCTCTGGAGTTCTCCCACTGTTAAGAACAGTGCTAAATAACCCCTGAAGCTCCCGAAGTACGGGTTCTCCCCCTGCTTTAAGAGCTCCGAAGTTATACCATCCTCACCGGGGGCCTTTCCATTCTTAAGTTGTTTGAGCGCCATCTCAATCTCTTCTAGGCTGACGTCGGACAGTTCGTCAGTGTAGTGGCCTTTCCATTCTTAAGTTGTTTGAGCGCCATCTCAATCTCTTCTAGGCTGACGTCGGGCAGTTCGTCAGTGTAGTGTCCTTTCCATTCTTAAGTTGTTTGAGCGCCATCTCAATCTCTTCTAGGCTGACGTCGGGCAGTTCGTCAGTGTAGTGGCTTTTTATCCAACAAGTTAATAGCATTTGCCCCCTGTTATTCTTGTCTCCATAACCGCTTGGACCTATTTTCCATTCACTGCAAGTCTGTACTCCCACTTTGGGGTTAGTCTCCCATGGTAACGTTGTAGTGGGCCCTTGCGGTGTTATGTATCCGTGTGTGCCGAGGTCGGTGCGTAAACCTGTACTATACCTTTCGGTCAGCTTAAGAATCAGGTACGCTACCCTGGTCAACACTCTGGATATTTCCACAACATTATCAATGAGGTCTTTATTCACGAGGAAGTCCACGCCACCCTGAGACTACTGATTGCCCCCTCGGAAGTAAGCGAATAAAAATGAAACGAAAGTTTATCAATAAGGTTTTTAAACGCAATAAGTATGATTGCCTAAAAAATCACAAGCAACCATTGTTGGAGAGCTTCAGCGCTTGCAGGTGAACAATATGAAAGTGTGGATACGCTGAAAGTAGCGCTCCGTCGGGGATGGGATTGAATCCCACAATAACCTGCCTTCGTGCAGCGTGCGATGCCTTTGTTGGAAGACTCGATGCCATTAACCATGTCAAAGGAGGTCATATTGAACAATATGGTATTCGATGAAATGCACTTTATTTCTTTCCCTGAAATTTAGATAATTTTCAATTGGCAACACTTCGAGTAACTTTTTATAATGTACAACTATAGAGAGGCAAGGCGTCTCTATAGCTGTACATTATAGAGTTGTACGCTGCGCTGTTAGTAAAAGATATTCTAGTCTGTTTCGATAGAAAATTAAAAGCAAATATCGTTAGAGCTTCATGCATATTTAAGGACAGAGAGCACTTAAAATAGTGAAAATACACTGGGTTTCAAAACGTAGTACCACAATTTTAAAATTAATACAGTTTTTATTAAATTGCTTGACTCCTACTCATCGGAGTGAGATTGGTATCTCACTCCGATGAGTAGGAGTCACCGGAGGGACACCGGTTTTTAAGTCAAAACCTAAGCTATCCAACAGTGAAAATTGCATCGTAATCGGTCCAGTAGTTTAATTCAAAACTTAGTACCACACTTTTAAAATTAATAGACTGTTTTTATATTAAATTGCTTGGCTCCTACTCATTGGATTGAGATACCAAATACACCAGTTTTTAAGTCAAAACCTATGCTATTCAACAGTGTAAATCGCATCGCAATCGGTCCAGTAGTTTTGACGTGATGCGCGAACAGACACAATAAGAGTGTGGTACTAAGTTTTCAAGGCCAGTGTATATTGCTCCAATTAGAGTTTGAAACGAACCGAACTGCTCTAGTTTTGTTTTAGAATTTCATGCATCTGCAATGAATTTAAATTGCCCCTAGTTTGCTCTAGGAAATATCGAGCAGAAACATGGCATAATAATAGCATGGCTGCTAATAATCAGGTCTGATTCCAATGCAATATTGAGAGCTATCGGATTTTGCTGTTTGTAATGTTTTTTTGTATATTGAAAGTTGGAGTATAGGACGTATACAAAGTGGTAGTTGTACTACTATTACTTATTCTGTATTTTTATTTACTTTTATTTAATTGCTCGTAACTTGTTGAATAATGTTTGTTTATATGTATGTTTGTTTAGGTCAAATCTTGCAAGATGAATTAGAATCACTTTCCTTTATCCTGCGGAGTTGAATTTTTGCATTTGGTTCAGTTCCGATGACAACGCATTTTTATTGTAAGCATGACCTGAATCGACATCCAGGATGAGCTCCAGATAAAGGAACTCTTAAACGGCTAACAGCACGGACATGCAGTTTTGTGTAAGTATTCATTTTATTATGATAGCTGGTTTTAAGTTTTACTATGACATGGTTGCAGTACTAAGGGTTGTGTCCTGACTAGGGAACTCCTCAACGGCTAACAGCACAGACACGAAATGTTGTATACGCGTTTAATTGTGATAGCCGGTTCTAAGTTTCACCATGACATGGCTACGGTCGGGTAAAAAATAGCCTATGAAGAAGACCTTGCTTGTCAAAATCAAACCAAATTTTAGAACACATAACCCTTCCCTTGCTTCGCAGTAGATGGGTAAAAAATACTAGGGTACTTAATAAGCTACTGAGCTAGAATATAACATTTTTCTAAATGGTGTTTGTCTGTCTGGTAGTCTGTAAGTTCGCGCATTAAGTAAAAACTACTGGACCTATTTTAATTCACTGTGGATAGCTTAGTTTTTGACTTAAAAGCTGGTGTACTTGGTATCATTAGTTTATCGATTGATTTTATTGATTATCGATCGATTTGGTATATTGTACTCTACGGGTACTTTTGGCCCTGGAATAATAAAATACTTTTCTCCCTGAAAAATGAGCACGCGGGCAAATCCGCGGGTGGAGCTAGTATTTGTATATGCTATGAGTCACTTAATTAATAAAAACAATTCGTCAACACTTAATTCCTAACAGCTAAATTCTAGCAAAAAGAATTGTAAATTTTCGTCATTTATTATTGAACCTTCTGATACCTCTCTCCCCCTTTGTCCTTGCTCGCATCCCACTCATTTTTCATTAGTCATTTCAAACATTGCATCGCTTCCTGACCGTTAGGGTCTCCAACAAACGCAAAAAGATTTCTAACAAATGATGTTATAAAAATTTACGATTCCACCATCGAGCATAACAATCCACATCAAAATAAAAAGACCCAAACAGAGAGCACCCGTAAAAACAAACATAATTACTTACCAGCTGACGTAACTTCCTTAGCCAGATGCAATAAGTGCCCAAAAACAACTCCAAACAATCCAAAAACGAACTTACAGTTTGAAAATAAAGTGGAATTTCCTTCGCAGAATCAACAGTGACATAAGACATTAGATAATCATACTGTAATATAGGGCGGCACCACCCCTCTCTCACTTCCGTTCAGTTTTGCTCCAAATTCCGTCGCGGATGGACGGGTCTGCGCTTTTATATCAAGAACTATGTCATCCTAGTGTTTCTATACAGTGATAGTGGTAGTGATGGCTAGGAAAAGGGTAAGGGTTGAAACCATCGTGAAGATTTTCCATTGTGACGGTCGGTTTTCCAGATTCGTCTCTAAGATAAAAGTGTGTTGGATTTCTATTTTTCTCTTTCAACTGATTCGTGTTAATCTATACTTATAATAAAGCAATAGGAACGAAATAGTCTGTACAAAGAAGATAATTAAAAAGGTCTAGTGTACTTAATCGTGTATGTCTGTTTGTTTTTTAGTTTGTCTGTGTGTTTGTTCGCGCATCACGTAAAAACTACTCGATCGATTGCGCTGCAGTTTTCACTGTTGGATAGCGTAGGGTTTGACTAAAAAACTGGAGTACTTGGTATCTCAATACGATGAATATAAGCCGAGCAATCGATAAAAATATATTTTAACGACTGAAGGAATTTTGATCCAATGTTGATATTTTAGGTCCTGGAAAAGCAGATAGAGTACTTTCAAGCTGGAGAAATGACCACGCGTGCGAAGCCGCGGGCATCAGCTAGTATGTTATATACTACATAGGGCCGCAAAGAAAGCGGACCGGTAACAATAACCTCAATAACTTCCAAAATATTGGAACTAGCTTTATGAAATAAAGACTGTATATTATATATACACTGTATTATTTTATAGTGATTAAATAAAAGTTTATTTTGAATAAAAGTAGGTGATTATTTTTCACTAGATTTCGAAAAATGTGCTAAATATGAAATTTTCACACAAAGTATTTTGTATTACACGAGTTGTTAATACAGCTGTTATACGGGTTGGCTTTCCACCGGATTTCAGAGCCGATGTTAAATTATAAAATTCGTCTTTATATTTTGTTTATGGTTTTTAATACAATCAACAAAAATAAATAAAAAGGTTTTACTTCTATATTTGTAATGAAATAAACTTTAAATTATGTTTTTGTTTTAAAGGGATTACTTCAATATTTTAAAAGTTATTGCATTTTTATAACGGATCCGCTTTCTTTGCGGACAAGTCAGTATATTTGCGTTCTTAACTATACATTTCGTCAAACCTTCAGTTGTATTGTTTATTCCATTCCCACGATCTTTATAGACTCCATGCGCAATTTATTGACAAGGAAACTTTCCAGGACTACTTTAACATTGTTTTGCGAACGTAATGCCGGTTATAAAGAAGATAACAACATATCAAAACTTTTAATATGAAAGCGCACGAAAACGGATTAAATTTGACTAAAGTTTTAGTAAAGCTTGTTAACAGTTTTAGTTACTTTGTTTAATCTCTTTTTTGTTAAATGAATACTGATTTATTTAATACTAAATCCTTTTCGTGTTCACTTACGTTAAATTTTTAAAAGCTTTTATGTACTTTTTTTTTGTCCTGGAATGTTGCAATTCAAATTTCGAGCACTTCCAGATTAGCTATCCGGCTGAATCTTTTAGGGTAGCTCACAACCAATGAAAATGCAATAACTCTTTTATGAAAAAAAAATGACAAAAGAGAAAATGAAAAAAAAAAAAAAAAAAACTGAAAAACGTAAAAGTTACAAAGCAACAAAAATAAACCCGTATAAGTTTTTTTTATTATATACTTATTTAAATAAAGGTTAACTGAAATGAAATGTAGGTATATAAAATATTTTTTGTATGATAACTGTTATTTAACCAACAAATATATGTCGAATTTCAGCACACAATAAATAAAAGTACATGACTTCAGCTTTTAGATTAAATTTTTATTATTCTTTGCTACACATAACTCATGAAGAACCCACTTCAGCATAAAGAAATAGTATTAAAGACCGAGAGAGATGAGAGAAAGGAAACAGATTAAATGTGCATACATACCTACAGCGACATAGAACTTGAGCCAAAGGAGAACTATTCAAATGAAATGGCATTGTTGGACGGAATTTAATTTTTTAGCTGAATAGTAAGGTAGGTACTTATTTCCGTTCAAATATTATATAAAATTTCTTTAGGTCGTTGTTTGTATCTCAGAAGATGGCTAGATTATAATTTTAGGTGGAAAAAATTGGCGGGCGTCCCGGACCGGTTTCGCCCGACTCCTTTAATGGGCAATATTTAGTATAAAAAGCCTTCATCGTTAAATGCAGATATAACAGTAAGAACCGCATCCAAATCCATTCAGTAGTACGTGAGATCATACAAACGGAGACGCGCCGGGGACTGTTTTTTACACGACTGCCCAAAAAAGGAGTGTTATGTTTTTAGGATTAATTTATGTTCGTATGTATGTTTATACGAGTATGTATGTATGTATGTATGTATGTGAGCTTCTTTATTCTACCGTAACTTTTAAATGTATAAACAAATGTATCAATTTAGACGTATGGGGTATCGTTAGAATCCTTACGCTTCTTAATTTATTATAAGAACTTCTAAGGAGTGGAACCCTGCCCTCGTCATTGTTTCCGGTAAAATATAACCCTGGTGTGTTCAAGTCAAGAGTGAATAGGTATCTACTAGGCAAGCGTGCTACACCTTCAACCACATCATCGCTTTCCATCAGGTGAGATCGTTGTCAAACGATTGCCTAAACCGTAATACCCCCCCCCCTCCCCCCCCCCCCCTCCCGAGTAACATAGGCTTAAATATGCTTTCTTTTTACAAGCTTTTAAGCTAGTTATTAAAACTGGTTATTGATTCATTAGCTAATTCGATATTAGAGGTACAATATAAATTGCTAAAAAATTGTTTGTTTTGAATGTGATAATTTCGTGTTGCACAGTAATTCATTGAAATTTTCCAATCATTCATTGCATTGCAAATGTTTGTGAAACTGATATCATATCTGCTGATATGCATTTGTGGCCTGATTCAATATTTATTAGGTCCGGGACGTTGTAAATTACTGTTTTTAAAAGCTTTTATTTTACTTCACTTGTGTGTATGTATCTATTTATTTCTGTCTGTCCTGGAAACTTTCAATTCAAATTTCGAGCACTTCCCGATTAGCTATCCGGCTGAAACTTTCAGGGTAGCTCACAAACCGATACAAAAGAAAAAATATATGTGACAAAGTAATAAACATTTTTTTCTTCTTATTTTAAAATTATATTTATTGATAATTGTTTTGACATTAGAACCACCGCGTAAATTCGTTGATAGGAACGCGACAGCCTTGCCTGGTAGCTAACGAGATGACACTGTATACTAGAGTTATAAAGGTCTCAGTTGAGTCTTATTCGTTATCGGATTCATTAATGCATTTCGATTCGAAAAAAAAAATTAGGAAATATTGTCATTGTGTTAATACAATCGGCTATTTTATGGCTATAGGAACCATCTCATACAAATGGACTCGAGCTGGAAAAAAATCGTTGATAGGAACGCGACAGCCTTGCCTGGTAGCTAACGAGATAACACTGTATACTAGAGTTATAAAGGTCTCAGTTGAGTCTTATTCGTTATCGGATTCATTAATGCATTTCGATTCAAAAAAAAAAGACTAGGAAACATTGTCATTGTGTTAATACAATCGGCTATTTTATGGCTATAGGAACCATCTCATACAAATGGACTCGAGCTGGAAAAAAATAACAATAATCTTAATTGTTAAATATATGTTGCATGGACAGGATTTCCACATGCCTCAGTGGACTATAATTATTTTCTACTAAAAGCCGATTTATCATCTCTGTCGCATTCCGTCAATGTTTACATATCTGCGGCTATTCCTAATCGAATGTTTGTTCTATTTTGGTACAGCACGCCATACATCAGTTACAGATAAGCAGTAATGGTTTGTGATATCGATGGATTGTCTGGTCTAGTCTAGCTAATACACGGTCACCTTGGTGTGACCTCGGGCTAATAGATAACCTGGGCAGGTGACCGAATTCACTAACAATTGTATTATGTACTTACGTCATCAACAGCCTGCATTAGTCCACTGCTGGACATAGGCCTCTCCTAATGCGCGCCACTGAGCCCGGTGTTCGGCTCTTCTCTTGTAATTGCTGCCAGCTACTTTGTGTAAATTCACCTGGCCGGAGGGCGTCCTACAATACGTTTGCTTATACGTGGTCTCCACTCAAGAACTCGTCTACACCAACGGTTATCGGTTCTTACATATCGTCAGCTAAATATCATAAATTACTAACTTGTGAGAAACGTAAAAAAATTACTAAATTGCTAAATTCATTTTGTAACTTGTGAGAAACTTAAAAAAACAATTTTTAAAAGGGTTTCTCTTTATTTATACACGATTCTATCCGTGTTTTGAGTGACTAATTTGAACAACTTATGGTGTATTGTGACTTAACTATAATAGTTAGACATGTTGTATATTATTTTTATATCATATTTTAAATATTAAAAACCAATGCAAAAGTATAGCAGCAAAGCGCCAGTAAGCTTAATTCAAAATGTTTGTCAGCAACTCTCGTGGTGCTTTTTGACAGACTTGTTATTATTTAGTTTCCACGGCAACATGTCATTCCGTTCCTTACAGCGAGTAATCGACATTTTTGTAGGCACATTTTTCATAAACATACATTTGGGTTACATTATTGCAGTTTTCGTAGGGATCTCTAATTATTTGAAATATAATATTCTCTATGCCCATGTAACTCGCTGATAACGTAGATTTCTATGAGTGATAGAGTTTTTATATTCGGTTGAGTTTTTTTTTGAATTTATCCATTACAAACAAACACACATACAAACAAATATACATACATAAAATAAACTTAAACAAAAAAAATAAAGGGCGACTTCAAAATGAATAAAATAATCTTATGTGGGAAGCAGATAAGGAATTCTTTTCATTGATTTGGTTAGATTTAAGAAAATTGGGCACCAATTTCCTTAACTATTTCCCACATAACATTATTTTATTCATTTTGAAGTAGGATTTAACTATTTTTTTAAGTTTTTTTTATTTTCCTATGTTGGTCCTAAGTGGCGTAAACAATACATGAACATGCGATTACAGCAATCGCAAGTGACTTGCTGTTATCCATTGAGGAGTTCCTTTGTATCTCCGAAGGTCTTTATCAGATCTTCACCAAATTATATATATGGAACCTACCTAAAGCGTATCGTATTCTATAAAAAAAAAAAAAACAATATCGACCCACATTTGACGGGGATATCGCGTCATAAAGTGGATGAAACTTAATAAAATTAAGTCATTCCCGAATTTTTCCACCCTTAGGAGGTGGAATATTTTTATGAAATTTAAATGCAACTACCCCTGAGGCATACCCAAACAATAAAAAATATTTTTTGAAATCGATCCACTATTGCCGGAGATATCGCATAGCATACATACAAAAAAAACATACGGGTCAAATTGAGAACCTCCTCATGAAATCGGTTGAAAAAGCAAATCTTTCCTCTTTATAATTTTATACGGCCAAAATGTAAAGTTACCATATTTTTTTTATTTGTGTTAAATTCGTATGTATTTATGGTGTTGTTTTGGGAGTTTTCAGATTTGTAAAAAATTAAAAATATCCGCGGAGTCTATAGCAGAATTCAGGAATTCACGAATTTAATTTCAATTTACGTGCGCAAGTAAATTGAAATGAAATTCATGAATTCCTGAATTCGTGAGACTGCAGTGCAAATGATATATTATGAGTTTAATTTGTTCATTTAGCATGTTTGACAGTTATAAAGTATAATTTTATCTTTCTTTGGACAGCAAAATATTTTTTTTGTAGCCAAATGGAGTTAGCAAGAGTGATTATTTAGCCGACGAAATGTAATAATTAAATTTCAATGTATGAATGAATGAATGACTTATTATTAATCAACAAACGTCTCTTATCAATAACAGAAAGATACGTAGGTTTGTCGATATATGTGACAGATAATTAAATAAGTTAAAAAAAGTCGTGGTGTAACTTAGAGCGGACTATCAAAAAGTTTTTTTGCAGTAGACATGTCGTGGTGTAACTTAGAGCGGACTATCAAAAAGTTTTTTTGCAGTAGACATGTCGTGGTGTAACTTAGAGCGGGCTATCAAAAAGTTTTTTGCAGTAGACATGTCGTGGTGTAACTTAGAGCGGACTATCAAAAAGTTTTTTTGCAGTAGACATGTCGTGGTGTAACTTAGAGCGGGCTATCAAAAAGTTTTTTTCAGTAGACATGTCGTGGTGTAACTTAGAGCGGGGTATCAAAAAGTTTTTTGCAGTAGGCATGTCGTGGTGTAACTTAGAGCGGGCTATCAAAAAGTTTTTTTGCAGTAGACATGTCGTGGTGTAACTTAGAGCGGGCTATCAAAAAGTTTTTTTGCAGTAGACGTGTCGTGGTGTAACTTAGAGCGGGGTATCAAAAAGTTTTTTTGCAGTAGATATGTCGTGGTGTAACTTAGAGCGGGCTATCAAAAAGTTTTTTTGCAGTAGACATGTCGTGGTGTAACTTAGAGCGGGCTATCAAAAAGTTTTTTGCAGTAGACATGTCGTGGTGTAACTTAGAGCGGGCTATCAAAAAGTTTTTTGCAGTAGACATGTCGTGGTGTAACTTAGAGCGGGCTATCAAAAAGTTTTTTACAGTAGACATGTCGTGGTGTAACTTAGAGCGGGGTATCAAAAAGTTTTTTACAGTAGACATGTCGTGGTGTAACTTAGAGCGGGGTATCAAAAAGTTTTTTACAGTAGACATGTCGTGGTGTAACTTAGAGCGGGCTATCAAAAAGTTTTTTGCAGTAGACATGTCGTGGTGTAACTTAGAGCGGGGCTATCACAATTAAATGCTTATATATAACATTTCGTGTCTGTGATACCTTTCTGTGTTAACCTTTGAGGGGTTCCCTAGTCAGGAGCCAGCCCGAAGTACAGCTACCATGTCATGGTAAAACTTCAAACCGGCTATTATAATAAAATGCATGCACAAAATTTCGTGACTTTCGTTGACCGTTGAAGACAGCGTTGCCAGATCTCCTGATTTCCCAGGAGACAAAACATTTGGGTTACATTATTGCAGTTTTCGTAGGGATCTCTAATTATTTGAAATATAATATTCTCCATGCCCATGTAACTCGCTGATAACGTAGATTTCTATGAGTGATAGAGTTTTTATATTCGGTTGAGTTTTTTTTGAATTTATCCATTACAAATAAACACACATACAAACGAATATACATACATAAAATAAACTTAAACAAAAAAAATAAAGGGCCACTTCAAAATGAATAAAATAATCTTATGTGGGAAGCAGATAAGGAACTCTTTTCATTGATTTGGTTAGATTTAAGAAAATTGGGCACCAATTTCCTTAACTATTTCCCACATAACATTATTTTATTCATTTTGAAAATGCATGCACAAAATTTCGTGACTTTCGTTGACCGTTGAAGACAGCGTTGCCAGATCTCCTGATTTCCCAGGAAATTTTCTCTTTTTTCTACGATTCTCCTGATCTACTGACTTTATTTATAAATCTCCTGACATTTGGGTTTTGAAATAAATGTTGACCTACAATGTATGAAATGAACTAGCTTAAAAGCTTAAAAAAACGCCTGCCCTGCCAAAAATGTACTTATGCCAATAAAGTATATTGAAAATATTGTTGGAATGTGCATATCAAAACCTCCAATTTGATACCCGTATTGAAAAATTAGATGTTTTTTTTTTCATTTGTTAATGGAGCCAGCCATACTGAAGCAATATTGAAATTTAAATAAAAATAGCCTATGTTACTCGGGGAGATGTAAGGATTCTATCGATACCCCATATGACTAAATCTGTTCAGTCATTTAAAAATTATAGTGGAACATGAATCCTAAAACATTACACTCCTTTTTCGGCCAGTCGTGTAAAAAGGAACGGATGTTCTTCCGACTGAACCAATTATTATCAGTCATAAGTTTTGATGATGGACACTGTAACATATTCTAGAAGTTTGTAAAACTAACGGAGCAAGCCTAACATGAGGTTCCTATAACTCCCGTATCGATTTTTCCTAATTGTGTATTCCCCATCAAACATCACAACTGCCTCCTCAAAAGGGATGAATAATTTTGTATTATCATTCCCTCACACGAAATATAGTTAGGGTGACTTGTATTCGTACAAGGGAATTGTAAATTTAAACTTAGGGAAGAATAAAACACACGGGATTTTAGGGTTTACGTTACGCTCTTCAATGCGTTTTGCTAAGATCAAAAGTCACAACAAAATGTTGAAATCTGCGTATTTTTACACGTATGCCCAAAAAAAGGAGTGTAATGTTTTAGGATTCATGTTCCACTATAATTTTTAAATGTCTGAACAGATTTAGTCGTATGGGGTATCGATAGAATCCTTACATCCCCTCGAGTAACATAGGCTATTTTTATGGTTCATGAATGTGAGTTTCTTTATTCCGCCATAACTTTTAAATGCCTTTACAGATTTGGATGTATGGGGTATCCTTACATCATCCCGAGTGACTTAGGCAAGCCTGTAGGGCTTCTACAATGTAGGCGAGTGTTCCTGTAGATTTTAATCTACCATTATACAGGAAGGACTCTTGGTTGTAACGGAAACGGGGTCGCGGGATCAAGAATATTGATAAAACAGGATACCAATATACTCAATTATGCTGCATCGATATAATTAAGGTCTGTAGTTCACAAACACAAACAGAGGTTAAACCAATGTTAACCTAATAATTGTATGTCAATTTTAAGTTAAGTTGATTAACCAAGGTTTTCTACAGCTGCTGAACGTAAGTGACGTTTAATTAGTAAAATAATGATGTTGGATATCGTTTCAAATACGTATATCACTAATGATTAAAGTCTAACTTGAATACCTTTGTAATTTTAAAGGAAAAACAATAAAAACTATAGCAAGAACCTATTCAAGTTATGACTTCATTATATCACAATATAGCTTTTGTAATACAAACAAAATACATTTTAAGAGAGATATTTGGCAAAACATCAACTTAATAATCAATTTTTATAATCTTATATCATTCAGCTCTCAATCCGATACGCAAATCGAGTGTAAAACATGATTCCAGTGTACAATAGTGTTGCGAATGTGAGACACAATGAGTTTGTTCAACTGCGGAACTGAAGTGGTGCGCAAATCTATACACTTGAAGACGCGCTAGTGTCGAACATTGGAGCCGTCACCATGGTTGAGAAGATGGGCGTCAAGTGCAGATACTTGGTGAATTTTCCACTTTATCCCTAAGACTGTAGAATTGTTTTTTGCACGTTTTTGCACGAGTTTTTTAGGAGTAGACGATTATCTGCTTTATTTTTATAGGGGTAGAATTTATTTCTGAACTTGTCTGTCTAGATTCGATTTTCTTTAAAAGCGTTACATGATTGAATTTGGGCTGATTTGTATGTGTTTGTAGATTGCAATGATATATTTACGTTAGTGTAGTACACTATTAGCAGTAGCTATAGCTCTTTGATAATAAGTGGTTGAAATACCTCGCACAAGAACGAAGCGTTACGCTTCTTCATTTATTATAAGAACTGCAAAGGAGTGGGATGCCTTGCCCTCGTCAGTGTTTCTTGTAAAATATAACCCCGGTGTGTTCAAGTCAAGAGTGAATAGGTATCTACAAGGCAAGCGTGCTACACCTTCGACCACATCATCGCTTTGCATCAGGTGAGATCGTGGTCAAATGATTGCCTTATAAATGCCTGATTATATTATATCGTGGTCAAACGATTGCCTAGAAAGAAATAAAAAAAAAAAGAAAATTATTCCGGCTTGCTAGTTTTATTTATCTTTGGACATAATGTCATCAATCACATAAACTAACCTTTGAAAAAAATGTTTACGTCAAAATGCGTTTATTTTTTTTATTACTCGTTATAGAGTAGTTTTTGTCCACAATGTTTCGAGTTTTGAAACATCGCGCCCTCCTCTCCGCAGGACAAAACAAAATATATTTATTTAAATGGACCTAACCTTTTCAAAATTCAATTAAAATCCAAATCAGTTCAGAGGTTTTAGTGATATGAGGTAAAAATCATACAACAAAACAAAATTATTATTTTTTGTGAGGTTTGTGCTTACTACGCCCAAACCGACTGAAGTAAGTAAGCAGGAACTTACCTGGCACAGACCTGAAAAAAAAAACATGAATTATTTATTTCTTTTAAGTATTATATTTTTTATTTCTTACTTTTCTGTTTCGTTAAAGTAGACCTAAAAAAATGATATGATAATTGTGACGAGGTCCAAACCTCTTTCATAATAATACTCTTTTGATCTCTTAATTCTTTCATAATCCATTTCTTTTCATTTTGATAGTTCATCATTCATTCTAAATACAAATATCCTGTCATACACATTGATTTTTGGTCAAAAATAGAAAAACATTCCACTTTAGTGTTAAAAAAATAAAAAAAATATGCTAAGGACAAAAGAAAAAAATAATAGTAGAAGTTAATAATAAAAATATATATAATATGGGTAATATAGTTAAAATAGTAAAATAATTAATTAAAATAATGCAAATGCTGAGAATTCTTTTTAATTTTTATATGAAAATGTTTATTAACAATGTCAATATACAATTGATTGGATTAAATACGTTCGCTAAGAAGAAAGCCACACTGGAAACTGTTGACGTCCATATCTTTTAAACTACTGAACCGATTTTGATGAAACTTTAAGTTGAAAGATATTAAAACTATTAGAAAAATAATTATTGCAATCAGACTTGTAGTTTCCGCGAAATACGAGGACAAACATAAACACATTCGGGAAATTTGGTGTATTTTTTAGATACTCGCATAGACTAACAAAATATGAATATTACGCACTATCAACAATGTTACAATATGACACATCAACTTGATAACCTTGATTTCTTTAAGTTGGTTAAAAATTAAACGACTTGAGAACCTCCTCCTTTTAGAAATCGATTAAAACAACGATTTATCACCGCGCATCATAGTGACACGACATTATCTGTGGAATATTTCATTCGGCTTGATAATGATTGATTTCTATTTCCGGAATTTCCTCACCAAAATTCCCAGATGAAGCTTTCTCTCCTTTTCTTTCTACCCCACTTTGCCCCTTCCCCAGGGAGCTACATCTCTACATTATTTTAACCTGTGCCCTTTCAAATCACTTATGAGATGGTACACCTTGCTTGAATGCAATTGCGTGCTTTATTTTTTTGTTTTAAAAAAATAACTCCCTTTTGTCATCTAGTAGACGTGCTGTTTGTGAAGTTTTTACCCTTGTGTAAAGACAAATGCAAATTATTCATGGTTTTAAACCATAAATAAAATAAGCCTTTTTTTAAAAGTATGTCACTTTATTTGGGCTTTTTTATTGCCTTGTCACTTATTAGTTTGTTTTTTATTTGTCATTTCGTTTTGTGTGCTACCCTAAAAGTTTTAGCCGGATAGCTATTCGGGAAGAGCTCGAAATTTGAGTTGCAAGATTCCAGGACAAACAGAAATACATAGATACATACATACAAGTGAAGAAAAATAAATGCTTAAAAAAAATATTGCATGTTTGTTGAGTTGTGCGTCCTTTGCCACATTCAATATTTTATGATATTTTTTTAGTCTACGAGTATGTTGTCTTGCACCAGGCTCTGCTTTCAGTTTATTTTTCTGTATGTATGTACAGTATCGCAGTACATAGGTAAACATTGATTTTAATATATCATTGTCTACTTTCAAAAGTTGATGAGTTTATTGAGACTCTGTGAAAACTGTCAGTAGATAAAATATTACAGAGAGTTCGTAAGTTAGTAAGGAGAGGAATGCTCTACCCTCGTCAATGTTTCCGGTAAAATATAACCAAGGTGTGTTCAAGTCTACAGAAAAAAAAAACTATCTTGACCGGCTTTATAATTTTGCTCTTTAAATTCTTTGAAAAATCTGAATGAGAGCGTTATTTGATATCTAAAAGGTTGGTAGCGAAAGGCGTGAATAAAATTCAATTGAATTTTGAACTGAAGCATTTACGATCTTTTCTTTTGTACAAAGAGTTTGTTGCCCGCTGCCACAGAATAAATAATAGTGCAAGCTATTGACGACCGGTTGGCCGAGTGGTTAAAGACCCTGACTGCGAAGTCAATCAACGGTCGCGGGTTCGAACCCCGCAAGATGTAATCATTTGTGTGATGAGAAGAAATGTTCGTTTCCGAGTCATGGATGTAATATTCGTATCTATGTATATTTACCAATTGTCTAGTAACCATAGTATAGGGTATCCTAGTTTGGAGCTAGACAATTGGTGTGAATTATCACGAATATATTTATATTTATTTATATCCATACCAATATATAAAAGTGAAACGTTGTCTGTTTGTTTGCTTGGGGAGCTTTCACGAGATAACGGATGGACGGATTTTGATGAAATTTGGAATGGAGATAGCTTATACCCTGGAATAAAACATAGGACTTTTCATCCCGTAAAATTGTGAGTTTCCACGGGAAAACTGGAAAATGTTGGGTACTCGCTGTAAGGAACGTATGGCTTGGAAACGAAATAACAAGTCTGTCAAAAAACTTCAAGAGCATTGGTGCTATACTACCTACTTTTGCTTTGGTTTTTAATATCCTAGAAGAACATAGGATGCTTTTTTTCGCGATTAACTGTAGTCCGCGCGGACGAAGTCGCGGGCGGGAAAGCTAGTTTTATCATAATGCGAGGCTTCGAGCAGGCAACCAACCAAGAATTAAAATTTAAATGTGCTCAGATTTAAAAACTAATATTAAATGACAGACCAATTAATTTACTGTTTAAATGATATTATGCACTTGTGGATTCTACATTAATAAATATTTAATATTTTAATGCTGTGTCATTTTTTATGTTATTTTTTCTTTTGTTTTTTTTTCTCTTTTGTTTTTTTTATTGCCTTGTAATCGATTTGTGAACCCTGAAAGTTTCAGCCGGATAACTAATCGGGAAGATATTTGAATTGCAAGATTCCAGGACAGACAAAATACATACATACATTCATACAAGTGAAGTTAAATAAAAGCTTTTAAAAATGCCTTCCCAATAATAAAATACCTTCATCCACGATATTATCACGGGAAGCTGAAAGCCCGGAATGTGACCTCTTAACGATATCGTACGAGAAGGAGCAGAATAACCTCAGGATATTATGTGTCAGAATTGTCCTAAATTGCTCATAAACGTTAAATGTATTGAGTTCCTGTAAGGTAATTTTTTTGGAGCGATGGTAGCGTAACCGTTCAATAGTGCAACTTACAACGATATCGGGTTCGGTCCTAGGCTCCGCACCAGTGACTTTTCTAAGTTACGTGCGGGTTTCCATCGCTCCGTGCTTCGGAGGGCGCGTTAAGTTGTCGGTCCCTGCTGTTATTGATTAATAGAAGTCGTTAAGCCATGTCAGAGGCTCTTGGGCAGCCTGACAACCAGACACCAGAGGCCAGCACTACCTCATACGACAAACAAACAAACAAGTTTTTTTTTGTTGCAAATCGACGATTCTTACGTTTGTTTTTAACTAAATATAATTATTTAGGGATGTGTGAACCTATTTCTAATTAACATATTTTAATAATACGAGTTCGGGAAACTGTTTAGGTTATTTATGAGACCGTCCAGAAGGTTCAACGCTTGGAAATAAAATAAGTTAGCTAAATAAAAAAGGTTTTAAAAAAATAAGCTTTTATGCCGTAGCCATGACATGGTAAAACTTAAAACCGGCTATCATAATGCTTAGACAAAATTTCTTGTCTGTGCTGTTGACTGTTCAAGAGTTCCTTTACCTGGAGCCAGCCTTGGTTGTTAATTCAGGTCATGCTTACCATAAATGCATTGTCATCGGAACTGAATCTACTTGTAAAAATTCAACTCGGCAGGATAAGAGGAAGTGGTTCTAAATCAGCTTGCAATATTTGACCTAAACAAACATTCATACAAACATTGCAAGTTAATTACATGCTTTTAAGAAGAATCCAAATATGTAGTTCAGATATTCCGAAGAAATCAGATAACACATACACACACACACACACACACACACACACACACACACACACACACACACACACACACACACACACAAATAAATAACAAATTCAGAACCACCTATAACACATACACACACGCACACACACACACACACACACACACACACACACTAAAAAAATAACAAATTCAGAACCACTACATTTGAAGCCCGTTAAAAAGAGTCCCCGCCCTTCCTGCTTGGAACCATCTGTCGCTACCGATTTGTATCCATAAAATATTAGTCCCCAAAAACTTGAAGATTTGTAACGTTTGATCGGGGCATTGGCACCATTGGCCCATCAATTCGCCAGGGGGGGACATTACCGAAGTTTCAATCTCCCCCAGAGACTTTCTAAAGGTTTCCCCCACTCGACTCGTCTAAGTTATATCTCAGCTGCCCATCTGGCCACAGTCAGTACGGTGATAGAACTTGGCACAAATCGGTTTCCACCGATTTTAATAATCTATCTATCTGAATTTTAACCGGACATGAAGGCGGTTTACCGGATGCTCCGAATAAAAATATACAAGACATAACTAAAAAAAACAACTCTGCCCTGCCAAAAAAGAACTTATGCCAATAAATTATATATTGTTGGAATGTACTCATCAAGGCCTTCAATTTGATACCCATATTATTAAAAGGAAAAGTTTTTTCGTCCCATACGGCCACCATCATCTTCTTTTCTTCTTATTTTCGGATTACTGTGATGCTCTCATAGAGTAAGCGCAAAGTAAAGATACTATTACTTAACTCCTCTAACAGCCTTTGATTATGATGACCTTTATTTTAAACTAGCGACCCGCCCCGGCTTCCCACGGGTAGCTATATAGAAAGATACAATTAGTAGGTACTTTATTTGGACAAATAGAACAACAACAATTTCTTACACATAATGTTTATGTTTATAGGTTTTATACTCACGTACCATTTCGTCCATAGTATTATTCTGTTTAACGCAAGGAGGTTGAATTACGGTTACTATTTCGTGTATTATTAGCATAGAGCATTTCCTACGTCAATGATTATTAGATGTTCTGTGATTTCGTTTCCGTGGGAACGTTCCATATACAAAGACCCGTACCTCCTTCTTAGTTTGTGATCTTACGTAGTATTGATATACTCTTTGGTTTGTGATACAAAGTAATCGAGATTTTTAGCAAAATTTAATACCTCAAGTTTCATTATTGCAATTTGCGAAGGGAACTCTATTTTTTTGAAAAATAAAACCCTGCTAGTGTTACTCGCATAATTTAACTTTCATTATGTGAAAGAATTTTTAAAATCGGGTCTGTATTTTTTGAGTTTAT
Source organism: Alsophila aescularia (assembly GCA_946251855.1). NCBI lineage: Eukaryota > Metazoa > Arthropoda > Insecta > Lepidoptera > Geometridae > Alsophila > Alsophila aescularia. Next base: position 52,378,737 of record OX276373.1, read on the forward strand.
CCATTACGATCCAGCAAACAAACATACAAACCATCAAATCTTTCCTCTTTATAATATCAGTGTAGATTAACTGCAACTTGATGCCAGGCTTTGCCAGTCGTGCCTCGATGAGGTACAGATTAAACATTATATTTGATTTCCTGTGTTCCTGTGGCCGGGCCGAATGCCTCCACGGGACATAGCTTCCAATTTCTAGAACATTCCGTTCAGGCGCACTCTTCTCAATTTACACTGAAGCCTATTTCCCAGTGGTCGAATAAACCAATCTAATTTCTTGTTCCTCGCGCGCAACCTAACGATGTTTTGTGGCCAGCTGCCTATACGCCCTGGGAGTTGTATTTCCCTGTATTTGATTTGTTCGGCTACCTTTTGGGAAATACGAGTAATTCGGAAATTTGAGATTTGTGGGACATTAGTCATCTAAGATGTAACTGACCCAACGATTTACCGCCATTTAAATGCAAATTCGTACCTATTAAAACCAATGACTCATCTTAAAACCATTCATAGATGTTGATAAGTTGATGACGGTGACGTATAAAATTAATTATTGAATCTTTATTAATTAACGTCTACTGGTATGTTTACGTATAACAGTCGCTCCGAGTCTAGTGCCCCAAGCACAGAAATGAAAATCATAGATCCCAAATGAATGAACCGTTTTAGATGCGATTTTTTATGTTTGAAAGCTGATGTGATCAAGAAGCTTCTTAGCTATAAGGGGGGTTGCGGAAAGGGGGCGGGGTCGGGGGGTTATATATTTTGTTCATTTGTAATTATTTTGTCAAAATCTATCGATAGGCAGCTATTGGCCCGCGATCGAGTATATATAGCGAGCCAATAGCGGACTACGCAAACTGACAGAATCTGCGATTTTCACGCAATTGATTTGCGTTATCGCGGTTTAATAGCTAACATACTTGGCCCTGAAGCGTTTTGAGGAAAGAACAATATGGCAGTTTGTAATTCAACAGTCGAACTACCCTCAAACTTTCTGAATTTGTAGTCGGGCTTATTGGGTTATCTGATTTGCATGTTGTGATGGGTGATTTAGTTTGAATTGGGTGGGTGATTACTTATTCTGTGACTTCATGTTAAATTTTGCGCTCAGAATAGATTAAAACAAGTTTAGTGTATTGCATCCGTCCCATCTATCAAAGAAGCCAACAAACAACAAAATTATGACATTATAAACATACAATTCAAGAAGAAATCATCTAATCTGAATGATAAACTAGGTTTACATGTCGACGATTTTATCAACTTTTTGGAGCATATCCAAAGCAATTATACTATTTACAAGTCTTGCATATAATTAAGTTTTTGCTTGTGTACCGTTAACGTAACTGTCGTGCCGCCGGGCAAATTGGTACTATCAAAAATGTTAATGTAAAACATCTGTAGTTATAGTTAGTGTGTTAAATGACTTTAATCCAACAAATCTTTAGTGCAACTAATCTAAAAACATAAATAAAAATGGTCTAGATGACTTAAAATAATCTAACATGAACAAAAAAATTTGTGTCGGTCTGTTTGTTTGTTCGCTCATCATTTAAAAACTACTGGACCAATTGCGATGCGGTTTCCACTGTTGAATAGCTTAGATTTTGATTTAAATACTGGGGTTGGTATCTGGTATCTTAATCCCATGATTAGAAGCCGAGCAATCGATAAAAATCTGTCTTGACGGCTGTACGAAATTTGGTATTTTGTACTTTATAGGTAAATATATAACCCCGGATCCCTCCCTTATACCCTTCTTCCTCCATTTTGGCTAAGAAGCATCTCAATAACATCCACTTTCAAGCAGAAAAAAAACACATCAAAATAGGTCTATTAGTTTGGGAGCTACGATGCCTTAGATTAGACAAACACAATGATATATACATACTTACACACACTAAAATTATAACACCCCTCTCCTTTAGAGTTCGGAGGCTAAACTGTTACGAAAACACTACTAAAATAAAACTACGTCCACTATATAGTCGGGCGCCTAGTTTGAAACCAAAGGAAGTACCAGGGAATCCGGAACAGGAAAGCGTCGCAAATTGTCCCCCCCACTTGAGCCACTTCCTAACGGGAGCAGGCCAGAGTCCCGGGCGCTACTTGCGTAACAGTGTAGCTTAACTCGTGGTAGTCTGTCGTTTGAATGCAGATAGATTGATAGATTAAATCTTTACAAGAAGACTAAGTTGATATACAATATAAAAACCCAAATTTATAATTATTGCTAGCTTTCGATCGCGCGGACTACTGTTTATCGCGAATAAAGCATCCTATGTTCATCTAGGATATTAAGCACCAATGCAAAAGTATAGCACCAACGCTCTTGATGCTTTTTGACAGAATTATTAATATTTCGTTTCCATGGCATCACGTCATTCCGTTCCTAATAGCGATGAATCGTCATTTTCCAGTTTTACCGTTGCAACTTACCATATTTCGGGATAAAAAGTATCCTATGTTGGTCTCTATATTGTACAGTACCTATTTACAAATTTTCATCAAAATCGGATCAGCCGTTTTGGCTTGAAAGCTCCCCAAACAAAGTTTCACTTGTATATGTTGGTGTGGATTTTTAAATCCAATATAAATATCACAAGATCAGAATCATTACAAATGTACTGCAGTTTTTATATTCACGTCAAATGGCACACCCGGCGATCCGGTCACATTAAAACTATTGTGTATTGCTTTTTACGCTCAATTCCTTCTCGGAAATCTGACGCATACGGGGAACAATGGCGCTTAGCGGCATTCAAGCGGCTGTGTATACGCTGTCAAATGAAATTACATTCGAAACAATACAAATCTTGCCTCTGAAAGGCAGTTAAAGCTTTCGATATTTATGCAATCATGTTTTTACCCGACTGAGCGGATGGGGTATTGTGTTTATCAGCCTATGTATATTTGTTCCTTTGTGGCACTATATAGACCAAATGCGCGAACCGATTTTGATGATTCTTACATCAATCGATTTGTCTTTATCTTGCGAGTGCTACTAAAGACACGGCATTAATTAAAATTCAATATGGCGACAAGCAGTCGCCTTTAGTAAAAAAGAAAAAATGAAAGTCGATGAACTATGTTAAGTTAACATAGTTCAGTCAATGAATAGGTATTTGAAAATCATCTTCAGGTTTCTTTTATCATTTTTTATTTCGAATGACCATTTAGGGTCTACAACGATTTAAAGTTCACAGTCAGGTTTTATTCATTGGGCGTAAACTTTCGTGTCTAATTAGATCTTTTGCGGAAATCAACATTTCGGATTTTACCTCGCGCCTTCTCCATGGCTTGTTCACTGACTTTGAGCTTATGAATCAAGCCAATAGTGATTGATCACGTTTCAGTGCCTTACCTAAGTCACCACAGGCAATTTAAATTAGTTGTAAACATTTAGAAAAAGAAGAAGAAATAAACTGGCAGAAGTTGGGAGAACTTTAAACTGCCACCACCGGAACCAGTTATTGTGTGGTCTTATCGTAAATGTTGCTCATCTTCTATCTGCGTATCAATAAAACTAAGTACAAATTAGTTCGTACGCCGGCTTTTGGAAACCTCCGTGAAATTGAAACAATAAATCGAATCCGTCCCCAAATCGAATCGGTTCTCTTCCGACAGTCACGACACTTCGTCGACGCCAGACCAACATTCGTTTTCGTGGAATCGCGTCGCGGATCACGGAGCATCGCCGTTGATATCAGTAATCTGGCTCTGGTGTTGAATTTATGCTGAGGTTGGTGTTGTGTTATATGGATTACTAGCTTTTCGTCCGCGACTACGCCCGCGCGGACTACAGTTTATCACCAAAAAAGCACTTCTTATCTTAGCACCTGAATACCTACTGGAGCCATCTACAAATTATCCAACGACGCCGGATTCTCACCTCGGCCTGGTTAGTAGTTGTCATAGTTGCGTGCTTCGGAGGGCGCATTGTCGCTGGTCCATGTTGCTAACAACTAGTGGTTCTGTGAGCTGTAAACCTCGCGCGTATAAACTTTTTTGCAAACAATCTAGCGGTGCATGGTAGCGCCATCTAGTTACCTTATTGTACAACTAACATTAATAACCAAGGTGCTCCATCAATCCCTGCTTAGTAACCGTGTTGATGTATGATGGTCTGTTTGAAAGCAGCCTTAGACCCTGCCTGGCGCATATCGCAGATGAAGAGCTTGAGAGCTTTGGCAGCAATTTTCCTAATTGCCGACTCATGTAGAGTAGAATTCGTACATCGCTCTTCAGTGAGTAAACGATGCCATGTTCACTGTTGTTGTTCAGTTAGATAGATAGATAGATAGAAAATTATTTATTGCACACATAAGATAGGTACATAGGCGAACTTAATGCTAGCAAGCATTATCTTCCAGTTAACCTCGGTGTATTGTGATGTTTTTAATGCGGAATAGTGCCTATTTTAAATTGGAAAACTAATAGATTCCTAATAATAATATCAATACTTATTTCTATACTTACATAATATACCTACGTGTATAATATAATTTCATTTATACATAGTATACCTAATTACGGTACATATTTGAAATATATAACTAGATACAGTAATAAAACAGGTAATAAATAAGGTATTCAATAATTTGCTCAGTTCATTGTTTTATTTTGTAGTGCGAGATAGAGGTTGTTAGAATGAACGATTGCAGTGTAACGACTGACAAGATCAGGTACTGATTACTTTTAACCGACTGTTCGTCTGTACGTTTGTTAGGCGCGTCCTACAGCCTAAACGGCTTGATGAATTTTGATAAATAATAATAATAAACTTATTTATTACATGAAAAATTGTACAATGAATTGGCGGCCCTACCTACCAAACTGGATGCTAGAACACCCGTATCTTGGTAGCTAGTGTTTCCCAGTAATTACTTTAAATTAGTACAAATGTTACCTTAGAATTTGACAACATTACAATTCCAATATAAATGTATTAACATTAGGTGCGAAATTTTATAGAACATATTATATATTTGGTATCATATTAAATGAGGTATCATTGGATTCGTCTTGATCACGAGAGTGCTATAGGATATGTGAAGTATCAAGAAAACTAATATGGCGGCTTACAGCTGCCATATTGTATTTACGACGAAACAAAAAATTACCGAAGCCTATACAGCCTATCAAAATGAAGGTCTTTAAAATACCATTTCAAAAATATATGTCTTATAACTAAACAAAATTGTTATTTAAGCTTCTTACAAAATTTTAAATTTTAAATTTTTAAGCTATTGAACTAAAATATATAAGTACAAAAGAAACATTAAATTTATATTAATAATAGCTGCGCCCCGCGGTTACGCCTGCGTCCCTCAGGAACCGAGCATTTTTACGGGATAAAAAAAGTGGCCTATGTTTTAATCCAGGGTATAAGCTACCTCCATACAGCTAAATCCGTTCAGCCGTTTAAGCGTGATGAATTAACAAACATACACACTCACACACATACATAGTTACAAATTTTCGCCCTTATAATATTAGTGTGATTATTTTTGCGGGCGGTCAGCTCGTATTAAATAATTTTGTTCGTTGTCGGTTTTTTCTATTTTTATAATAATTTTACTTGTTACGGTAGTGCGATCTCGATCTCTAGGTGTGACACTTTCGGCAAAAAACTGCACAACGAAGAGCTCGGGTAAAAAATGTGACCAACTAAACACGGTGAAGCTTTTTTTGGATTGTAGTTGCAGCGCGAGCTACGATCAATTTTGTTGGCTTGTAGCTGGCTAGTTGACGACTGGACTTCTCTATAATTGAATTGTATTAAAACCGTAAAGGGTAATCCTGTGACAGGCATGTACGATAAAATTGTAGGCATGTAAATTTCACCTCCGGCCGTATTCGCAACTGCTGCGTAACCAGCCGCCGTAGATAATAATAATAATAAACACTTTATTGCACCAGAATTAAGGATAAAATACAAGAAATCGTTTAAAAAAAACAGGCACAGTGGGCGGTCTTATCGCTAAAAGCGATGTCTTCCAGACAACCTTTAGATGGATTGAAATTACTAATTTTAAAAAAGGATGGTGGTAGATGTTACTATTCATTGTTCCACCAACCAGCACTGGAGGGATTACTCTCACTGATCTGGTCGATGAAAATGACGAATGATGTCGATTATGATTTTATTCTCACTTGCCTTATGAAACGGTTTTATTTATCTTGCCCTGTTTGTTGTTTTTTTTTTGGGTCAAATCTAGTGATTTTAATTATCCCCCTTCCTATTGACCTATTGATCTGAAATTTGGTACACACTTTTAGATAGGTATATATATTTCAACCCCCTCAATATGGGTATCAAATAAAAGGGCTTAACTAGTAAAACACGTTACATTTTAGAAATAACTAAATAAAAACTAAAAACTTAAAAATAAATCAAGTAAAATATAGTAGAGAACACCATGAAAATTCCAAATCCAAGATGGCCACCACCACAAAATGGCGGATTACTTTGTTCAATTTTTATTCCCCTCAATATTGACATCAAATGAAAGGGCTTAACAAGTAGAATACATACATTATATTTTAGAAATATCTAAATAAAAAACTAAAAACCTGAAAATAACAAGTTTTTCTTTTACGTTAAACGATTTTATTGTAAAGGAGATAATGTATTATAAGCTAATAATAAAATAAAATCGTGGGGCGCAGCGTAACCTGAGTAATATCAATTCGACTCGCTCCACTATATATATATATATATATATATATATATACATAATTTTATTATTTAAATATGTGTTAAATATGTGTATATATAATTTTATTATTATTTTACATACATTATACATCATATTCTTTAGAATAAAACCGTTTAACTTCTTTTTTCAACTTATTTTATTTGATATCGATTGATAATAAAAGTATAGTTTTGAATTATAATGAAGATCTTATTTTTTGAAATAAAGATATCATTTCAGTGGATATATAGAGCGATGGTGGCCTAAAGAGCGATGGTGGCCTAACGGTTCTGTAGTGCAATTTAGAATCCAACGATACCGGGTTCAAAACCTAGGCTACGCACCAATGACTTTTCTAAGTTATGTGCGGTTTTCCATCGCTTCGTGCTTCGGAGGGCACGTTAAGCTGTGTCGGTCCCGGCTGTTATTGATTAATAGCAGTCGTTAAGCCATGTCAGAGGACCTCGGGAGGCTTGATAAACTCTGACATCAGAGGCCAGCACTTCCTCATACGACAAACAAACAAACAAACAAACAGTGAATATAAAATAAAAATACACAGAGACTAAAATCCATACGAATGAAATGCTCGTTTATATGAAATCTTTTACTATTAAACTGAAACACGAAAAGGAATGCAATAACTCATCAAATACGGAAATGTACTCTGAAATGGCTTACAGAGAGAACGCCAGCAAAGGGTGAAAAGACCGAAAATACAAAAACGCTCGGCGTACGTACACGTACGCTCACATAAACAGAAACGGTTTTCGCTCACATACACAAATACAGTGAGACTGGCTTGTTTGTCGTAATTCCCATATTGGAAATGACGTTCAAAAAGGTTGTATTATCTGCCTTTGTTTGTGTGACTTTTTAGGGTTACGTAAAGCAAGAAAAACGTAACCTTCTTAGGAACACTCACGTGCCTCTGTTCCAGCAATTTTGACCGAAAATTATTAAACGAAGAAACTTGAAATTCCGCATATTGATAACGCTTATTGATTCTCATATTTTTCAATTTTTAGGTTTTTTTAATATCGTTTTATAGGAAAAAAACATCATCATCATCATCATCAGCCTATACCTTGTCTTGTTTATTTTAAGTACCCACGACTATTTTTTTTTATTATCTTCTTTGTACATACTTTTTCGTATATATTGCTTTATTATATTTATTATTATAAATATAATATTGCAATATAAATGATTATATTATTATAATTAATTAATTAATTAAGCATTAGTAAACTTACAAGTTAGTATCTATCTATCTATCTATCTATCTATCCATCTATCCATCCATATATACTTACAATAAAGCAATATATACGAAAAAGTCTGTACAAAGAAGATAAATGAAAAAATATGGTAATGGGTATTTAAAATAAAATAATGAACATATTTTTTTAAATCCTTTCAGTCTCTTTATCTGTATGTTTGTTCGCGCATCACGTAAAATCTACTGAATCGATTGCGATGCGGTTTTCACTTTTGTTTGTATAGCCCTACGCTATACAAACAAAAGTGAAAACCGCATCGCAATTTGACATAAAAACTAGTTTGTATATAATATGGTATCCAGGCATAAAGTTGAGAAACACCGCCCTAACGGTGAAATTAATCTCTAATGAAACTCTTTGTTTGTAAGTTTTTCTATGGACCGATTACAACATCAATCTTGCTCATTTCAACTGTGTTATTAATTGAAAAACTTTCACATAACTAATTGAAATTCTTCTTTGTTACAGGTAAGAATAAGTACGAGACGTCGAAGTTACAAACTACAAAATTACTTTGTGTTGAATTCCGTCGTGGTGTGGTGGTAAGATTATGTGCCACTTGTGCAGTCAGCGACGAAATGCAAGCTTTTATTTTAACACTATGAATATTTGTTCCTTTGCGGCGCACTAGAGACCAAACGCGTTGGCTGATATTGATGATTCTTACGTCAATTGATTTGTCTTAATTTTGCGAGTGCTACTAAAGACATGACAGTAATCAAAATTGAATATGGCGACATAGCCATATTGTGAAAAAGAAAAAAATAAAGTCGACGAACTATGTTAATATCATTAAATAGGTATTTGAAAATCATCTTTAGGTTGTGACGATGTGAAAACCTCTTTCGTAATAATACTCATTTGAACTCTTAATTCTTTCATAATCCATTTCTTTTCATTTTGATAGTTGATCATTGATTGATTCTAAATACAAATAACCTGTCATTCGAATATTGATTTTTGGAAAAACCGAAATAATATTATAAAATTCATAAATAAGTTTAATATATATATATATGTACAGGTATATATATGTATGTGCAGGTATTCATATATATATATATATGAATACCTTCGTAAGCCGATGTTTTATAATCATCTCCTCCTGTTCCTGTGCTCCTAATTGAATCCTGACCTTTTGTGTTGTCCACTGAGGCTTGGTCCCTGGGCTGGTGGAGCAAGCCCAAAGCCTAGGATCGCCTCGTGACAAGGTTACATTTGATTTTTTTGTTTCGAATGATCATTTAGATCGTTTTAAAGTAACCTTTAATTTTTGTCTCTTTTTAGTTTTGTTCGCTTTCGGGCTTTTTAGAACTTTCGATTATGTTTTGTCTACGTATACGTGCAAAATAAAAGGGGCGAGATAGTTATCCAACTGCACCCGGTTCAAACCCACCACCATAAGTTATGTGCAGATTTTGATGCCATCTGCCTCAAAATGTGAATGCAAACATCATGACATGATGAGACATGTGACATCCGCCAGCCCGCACTTCGTGCCAGCATGGTGGTGGTGGACTATGGCCCATTCTCTCTCTAAGACCATTCATTCTGGCCTGTTTCCCTGCAGTTAAAAGTAACAGGCTGGGATGTGCAATTTTTGTTTTTAAATTAATATTTGTTCAGCTACTGTGTCACTGACTGTACCAAGTTGTACAGTAATGATGGAAAGTTTTGCGAACCGGCATCTATGAAAAGACTTTCTTGTCCTGATCGTTCTAAGTCGTAGTAAGGTGGTTAGTTATATTCACTTATTCTAGTTTATGGAAGTGGTTGCCGCTACAACTAATCTAGTTGCGCAGACGTTTTAAGAAACATTGGGAACGATTTATGAAAACGCTACTCGGGGAGACCTTGTCTTGTATTTAACTGAAATGGTAAAAGCTTCTTTTTTTTCGGGCTTTTTTACTATTAGATGCTAGGTTTTACTAGTGACGGCTGGTTTTGTTGTTTTGATTATGTTAGGTTAGGTTGATTTGCCTGATAGGCGGAAATCCTCATCCGCGGTAAAGCGGTTATGTAAAGGTAAAGTCAGGTTAGTTTTTGTTCATATTTACCGTGATTCTGTTGTAAATCTTGAGATTTACCAAGTGTATGGTGGTAAAAGTTCGAAATGCACAGAACTACCTTAGTTCGGGCTTGTATAGTAACATATATACCCCAGGATCTTGCACCACTTGTTCCTGTCTTGCACCCCTGGTATATTAAAGATACTAGTATATATCTAGAAGTACTTATGCCCTTAAATTAAAACGAATTTATAAATCTTTTTCTCGCACAAACAGCCTTCCCTAATTAGTTTATAATTATAACAATACTGTGTACCCCATCTAGGTTATCACGGTCATCAGACCATTTTTTCACGGGTCCACTGAATCCACGTTACTTGGTTGACTAATCTCGAGCTTATTATAGCCACCCGTTTGACCCTCGGGCTCTCAGTACCGTATCGGAGGCCGTCATATCGATACACGCGAGATATCGATATTAAACATTCAGTTACCCGAGTATTTGGTGCGAAGTTTGCGATCGGTATGATAAGACGCGTGCGCGGTTTGTGCGTTTTTTGAGTTAGGGGGTTTAGAATTGGGGGTCGTGTGAATTTTGATGTTGTTTCTAGGATATTACGCTGTTGGTTATTTTAACACAAAATTAAACAGAAGGGTCTCTCACTCCATTATCATTATCTTCATCATTTACGTAAAGACATGCCTGATTTAGCCATTTTAACATTATCATGACCAAATAATACACTAGTGGCTCTGTGAGCTGTAGACCTCGCGCGTACAAACTTTTTTTGCAAACAATCTAACCGTGCACAGGAGCGCCATCTAGTTACGTTATTGTACAACTAACATTAATAACCAAGGTGCTCCATCAATCCCTACCTAGTAGTTTAAGGGCTGATTCCACTCGTAGAAACCTAAAAGTGAGAAATTTACTGCTTTTTGAGGAGCTACAGCTCATCATCCTCATCAGATCTTCACCAAATTTTTATGAAACTAAGTAACTTAAAGTTACTACCATTCAAATATATATATAAATATATAATAGAACCATCGTAATTGGTTTTAATAACGTGGAGATATTCAGTAGCCCCCTTCTTTACGGTTTTGTTGGGGGAAGTACCCCCCCCCCCCAATCAAAAATCCCTGACGACTACTAAAATTTCGCTTAACCTGTATACCAGTTTTGTCTAGATCGGTTGAGAAATGCTACCTGTAGAGGAGAATAGAGATCCGGACAGACATCCGGAAATACGAAAGCAATTTTGCCCAAGCTGAAAAGGAGACGCTTCGCACGCGCTTCGCGCTCGCTCGGTCAGTTATCTAAAATCCCATAGAAAATACTAGCTTTATGTTTTTTCCATTGGCCACGCAACCGGGGTCATAAACGTATGAGAAAGTATGACGCTACTATATGATTGCCGGGTGAATTAGGAACCTCCTCCTTTAGGAAATCGTAAAAAAAAAAGAAATCGTTTTACAGAAACAACAAACAAGTGATAAGTTCATAAACTAAAACCCGACTAAGGTCAGGCCAATAAGGACGACGCTATAGTGGAACATCCACGTACCCACATAGATACATACATACATAATATAGTATTCGCAGCGAATCTTTGTGTTTGTGAAGTTAGTCTCTGTGAACGATTTCGCAGGTACTGCTGTGAGGATAAAACAGCATAAAGTAAGAGCATATGAGAATATGCGAAAAACGTAAGCGAGATAGCAAAGCAGTTATACAATGCTGTCTTCACCTTCAAATTGGGATTGCGCAGTTTGCGCAGCGACTTGCAGACAACTTCCGAGCCACAAACTTCCGCTGCGACTACTGTACATAGACTGTTAAACTCATTACCCTGCCCGTGCTTCGCCGTAGTCGTTTAAAAAGAGACTAGTTTCTGCTAATCAATTCACTACCCAGTGAGGATTCTCTCACTCTCTAGATTTTGGATATACCGCGACACGTGTTATCTAATTACAAAAATACATCGATCGCCACTGGCTCTGCGATGGCGCCCTGAATTTTTCAGCAGGCTGTTCCCTGCCCGCGCCCTTGACACGCGCCGTGTTTGTTTCACGGTTTCTATAGGAAATTGTGGTATTTGAAGTTCTGGTGTTAAATTTATTAGGCACTTGGATGTTTTTGACATTGACTTTTAGGGATACGTAGTAAAAGGGTTTAAGCGGAAACCTCTTGCTTTGGTAACGCTGTTTCTTGTTCAAGACTAGCTGTGCCCGAAATCATCAAATTTCTTTCAGACGTTGTTTTTTTATCGTTTGCTCGAATTCTACTCATCAGATTGAGATATCAAGTACCTACCCCAGTTTTTAAGTCAAACCTTAACCTATCCAACAGTGAAAACCGCATCGCAATCGGTCCATTAGTTTTTATGTGATGCGCGAACAGACAAACACGATTTTTACACGACTGCCTAGAAAAGGAGTGTGATGTTTTTAGGATTCATGTATGTTTGTTTATTTGTTTACTAATATGTATATGAGTTTCTGTATTCCACCATAACTTTTTAATGCCTGATTTAGACGTATGGTATCGTTAGAATCTTTACATCCCCCCGAGTAACATAGGCTATTATTTTTTTTATATTTAGGTAATATTTCGGCAGTATGGCTCCATTTTCAAACGCAAAAAACTTCATATTTTACAATATGGGTTTCAAATTAAAGGCCTTGGTAAGCACTTTTCAACAGTATATAATTTATTGACGTTCTTTTTTGCCAGAGCTGGCGTGTTTATTTTTGCTCATAAGCTAGTTATTAACCCCCTTACTTATAAAAAGTTATGCAATGGTTATGCAATGATTAGTAATGCTGCGCAGTACAATATTGTACTGCGCAGCATTACTACTCATTACTTAATCACTGCATAACGTTTTATAAGTAAGGGGGTAAATGTTTTATATCTGATCACTAGCTTATTCTAAGTACACTAGTTTTTTTTTATTATCTTTTTTGTACAGACTTTTTGTTATCTACTGCTTTTTTACAAGTATAGATAATAACTTGTTGTGAATTCATGAGATGTACAATCTTGTATAAATTCATAATTAAGTGCTTTGGTTGTGTCTGGTCGGCCTCTTCTTTTTAATCATTAAATTTTAGTCTTTAAATAGCGGAAGTAAAGTATGTAAGTAGCATATTATATTTTGATACTACGAGTACTTTTCCCAATGCAAAAGTAGGTACAACACCAATGCTCTTAATGTTTTTTGACAGACTTGTTATTTCGGTTCCATGGCAACCACAGCACATTCTGTGATGGCAACCGTTTCTTACAGTGAGTAATCAACATTTCCCAGTTTTCCCGTGGAAACTTACAACAATACAATACAATAACTCTCTATTGAACACATTACAATAAAAAACAACATAACAGTAATGATATATAAAATCTAATGTTGTACAATAGGCGGCCTTATCGCTATTTGCAACTTTCCGGGATAAAAAGTATCCTATGTTTATTCCAGGGTATAAGCTATCTCCATTCTAAATTTAATCACACTCCGTCCAGTCGTTATCGCGTGAAAGCTCCCCAAACAAACAAACAAACATACAGACAATGTTTCACTTTTATATATTGGTATGGATGATATGTTTTAAATAACCTGTTAACGATAATATATCACAAAGCCAAAATGTTACTTTTCATTATAAACGCATATTTCTACGTTTTTATGCTTGAAAATATTTTCTATTTGGTTATCGGGAATATTTTGGGCTGTCACAAAGCGAATTTCTCGTTTCCGCCCTACACTCATCCTACACTGCACAGTAGAGACATTATATAAATAATACTACTGCGTCCCGCGGTTTCACCCGCTTGGCTAATGATCATGACGAAAAGTTTCCCAAAGTTTAATTGAACGAAATTTCATATAAATCCCTGTAGCCGTTTCGGCGCTGAGTAACTACCATACAGACTACATTGACCTTGGTAGGACAGGATTTAGCGACATGGCTCACTCGATAATAGTTTACTTATTGTAAACATTTCGTTGTTGTTATTCATTTGGTATGATGTGGACTTTTAAGCATACTATCTATCTAACGTTATATGTGTACTTTCTTCTGTATCTCTATTATCTAAAGAACTATCCTTCTATCGTTTGTTATACAACATCCTCTTTTCGCAAAATCTCAACGTTTTTCTCCCGAGGCTTCCGGCAAAAAGCCTTTTAGTATTCCGCTCGTATCTTTGTTTGCACATCCATTGAATTTCAAATCTATCTGTCTGTGTTCAGTTGAGATACATTTTATTCAGGCAGGTTTTGCTTCAATACAAATATTGGTATAAGGGATACATTTTGTTATGGTGTGTTTCACATGCTTATGAAAACGTTGTGTTCAAGGTCGGTAACATTGTGTATCACTATTGAGCATATGCCTCTTTCCTTTTGCTCTTGGCTCAGGTCGGTTAATACCCTAACACAGATAACGGGAAAAAAATACATGTTTTTGTTACCCCAGTTTTTAAGTCAAACCCTAAGCTATCCAACAGTGAAAACCGCATCGCAATCCTGTAGTTTTTACGTGATCTGTAAAAAAACATTCAGACAACAAACAAACAGAAAAACAGGATTTAAAATAAAAAAAACCTTGTTCAGTAGCTTATTTTAAGTATCTATGACTATTTTTTTTAATTATCTTTTTTGTACAGACTTTTTCATTCTTATTGCTTTATTATAAGTATAAGTATAGAGGTGTTTATAGTATAGAAGACTACAGGTTGAGTAAAAAAGTAAAAAAAAAAGTTTGATATTCATAAAGTTGTAGCAACTTAAAAAAAACACAACTCTTTGTTCATTATAAGCAGCATAATCCAGTTTCACAAAAAAATATTAATATTTCAATTTTTATAATCGATCTTATTTACATTGTTTTTTTTTTCAAATTTCCTCATTTTCCGTAAATCGAGATATACCTGTAAAAAAGCTCACCTGTATATTACGCTTCCTTTTAAAATACTCGCTAGTTTTATTACGGAAACTCCATAACATTGAACAAATGTTTCATATTCTTTGTTTCCAACTTATCAAATCATTATATCTTCCATCTTAGGTAGTATTTTTTTATATTTTCCTCATTTTCCGTAAATAGAGAGATACCTGTAAAAAAGCTCACCTGTATTTTGCTTCCTTTTAAAATACTCGCTAGTTTTATTACGGAAACTCCATAACATTGAACAAATGTATCATATTCTTTGTTTCCAACTTATCAAATCATTATATCTTCCATCTTAGGTAGTATTTTTTTATATTTTCCTCATTTTCCGTAAATAGAGAGATACCTGTAAAAAAGCTCACCTGTATTTTGCTTCCTTTTAAAATACTCGCTAGTTTTATTACGGAAACTCCATAACATTGAACAAATGTATCATATTCTTTGTTTCCAACTTATTAAATTATTATATCTTCCATCTTAGGTAGTATTTTTTTCAAATTTTCTCGTTTTCCGTAAATAGAGAGATACCTGTAAAAAAGCTCACCTGTATATTACGCTTCCTTTTAAAATACTCGCTAGTTTTATTAACATTGAACAAATGTATCATATTCTTTGTTTCCAACTTATTAAATCATTATATCTTCCAAACACAATGTCGTATGACAGTACAAATGGACTCTTGGTATTTATGGCCTTAGCTTCCACCCCCACATTGGTTCCAAGCTATCTTAATAGTTTTTAAACGATTCTCAGAAAACTTTATGGTATGTCATTGTTAAGATATACGAGTTTAATGTGGTCTTGTGACATTAAGAAAGATTATGCTTTGGGTTATCGTCGAGTTTATTCATGGTTCTGTCGATACTTAAATAACATCATCAGCTCGAAGAAGTTCATCGCTGAACATGGGCCACTCCTATATTAGGGGGGGTTGGGGGGTATACGTGAGTTTTCAAGGTGTATCAAATAAATAGTAAATAAATTTGACAAAGTTTGTGTGAGTAAATTTGTCAATTTCTTCATGAACTTCCGCCTACTAAGGGGAAAGGGAATCCACGCGGCTCTTACATTTTCCGTGAAATTTGCGTTTTGGGAGAAAATGTTTCTACCTTACTAAACTATGTATTATCCATATCCAATAATTCTGGTCTTTTTTTTATTAATCCCAGAATAAACTTCGTTTATATCTCTTATTTTTTCTTAATTTATTATTATTACCCAACTACGGCGAAGCAAGGTAAGGAAATGTATGTATGTCTGTGGATGTTCCACCAGCGTCGCCCCTATTTGTCCGTTTTTGACAAACGAGGTATCAATCGATTCGTCTTCATGTATAGAGTATCATAGCTATATTTGTACCCGACTACGGCGAAGAAAAGGAAGGGTTACGCGTTCAAACTAAAAACTTGGTTCGATTTTGACAAGCGAGGTATCAATCGAATCGTCTTCATCGCAACTTTACCCGACCGTAGTTGGATTTTAGTTTTTGAACTTATGTCTTGTTTTTCATTTAAACAGTAAGTACACGAACTTGAGAGACATCGGTATTTAAACACTCGTTAATTCAAATTCTTTACTAATTATGCTACAAATTTAAAAGGTTACAAACATTGTTTATTCTGTGATTTGTAAAAAATACCAGAATTTCTGGATTTGGTTATGGTCTAATTTGGTTATGGTCTCCCAAAACTAAAAATATCGGAAAATTATAAAAAAAATATATCGGAAAATCTAAGACAAAACCGTGGGTTCTCTAAACCTTTCCATCTTTGCCTTTACTTTGGACTCCTTTATATTTTAAGAAGTTAATTAACTTAATAAAAAAAACGCGTTGTTTACATCCGTGCGTATTCATCTATATCTTGGTATAATTACTTTCCATCATGTTTATACAACCTTGTATAATTTCCTTTGTGTCCTTTATTAGTCAAAAATTCACGATCGTTAATTCAATCATGTTCATTTCATTCAAATATACGTGTTACAATTACTATGACATGTTTATAAAATAATAACGCTATTAATATGACTGTTATCTATGTTTATCTGTTATGCGTGTCTTTCAATCAATTTATTGTGGATCAGTTTTATTCGCACAGACTAGTTGTGAGACGCGTTATTTTTTATTTAATTATTTAAAAAAGCAATGTATTTTTTTGTGATAATTGTGATTTTATTTAACGTGAAATAAGTTAATATTTGTGTTGTTATTAAAAAAAATGAGGAATCTTAACCTGATATGTTCACTTAACTCGAAAACAACAATTCCAATCGACCCCAACAGTTTCTTAGCATATTTTTTGCGTTTAAAAAGTTTTATTTAATGTGTGTTTATTACAATACAATACAATACAACAACTCTTTATTGCACACCAAGCAAAAAAAAACACTAGATAAGAAACTTAAAAACTAAAATGTACAATCGGCGGCCTTATTGCTAAACACCAATCTCTTCCAGGCAGCCTTAATTGTGTCGTCTTATATTGTGGCAAATAAAACCAACAATTTTAAAATTAAATTTTATATATACAATAGAAGCCATTCAAGTGTTCAATTCCAAAATCCATATTCAATTTGACTATCGTTTATAACAGTTTTCAAATTAGAAACAACATTATAGTAATTATTTTCAAATACAAATATCTCAAACATTCGCAAGTCTAGTACTAAGCTAGGCTCTCTTCGAACAGTGCTGGTAATTTTATCAAGATAAATCCTCAAACGATGCGTCACCGCGTGCTGCCGCTGCTAGCGCCCGTATTCCTCTCCAAGCTGTGGCGGCGGAGGCGACGCGCGAAGGCCATAGAGAAACTGCATGGGGTAAATATATTGACTGCTCGTGGTAAATAAATATAACGACTGTATAGATGGGGTAAATATATCGACAGCATGCGGTAAATATTTTAACTCTTTCCAAAACGATGCGTCAACGCGTGCTGCAACTGTCAGTGCCTGTGTTCCTTTCCAAACTCTGACGGCGGAGACGTTGCGCGAATGCCATAGAGAATGGATAACGACTGTATAGTTGCGGTAAATATATCGACTGCATGCGGTAAAATTTTTAACTCTTTCCAAAACGATGTGTTATCGCGTGCTGCCGGTGCTGCCGCGTTAGTGGCTGTAGTTCTACTAACTATGGCGGCGGAGGCAACCTGCGGAGGCCGTAGAGAAACTGCACGGGGTAAACATATCGCATGTGACAAACGATGCGTGCTGCTGCTGGGGCCTGTGTTAACCACAGTACCAACTGCTTGGGGTAAAAGTTTCGACTGCATCTGGTGAATATTTCAATAGCTTGATTTTATTACAAATTGAGTTACTTAGTTGCCTGTTGAGGTTTTAAAAATTATGAAATGTCTGGGTGCATCATTGACTACTATCCTCATTTCTCTTTTCCTAAATGAAGCCCCACCGAAAATTAAAAGGCTATTTCTAAGAGTTTTTGATCCATTTCCACCCCATCTTGAGAACGTACTTCATTTCGCGGCACATTTCGCTGCACTCTTTATTTGCATAATGTTTAAAATCAGAATAAAAGCGTTATATACTGCATTTTATAACTTCAACACACGCCGGGATCCTGTCATCAATCTTTAAGGCGGCATCACTTCAAAAATCTACCTGAATTAATATTCCCTTGCCTTTTCAAGCGGAGAATAGCAAATTAACTGCGAAGCCTTCAAGGTAAACAAAAGCGAGGCAAAGCGCAGTACCTATTCCGTGGCAAAGCCTTAAAAAGTAGCCGAGAGAGAAGCCTAACAAAGTGCTTCGCTTACGTGTGAAGAAAATCAACGGCTGCGTCGCACTTCGTGACCTACAATTTTGTACGATTCGCAAAAATGACAAAGATACTTGTACTTTTTCTGCCGAACCCGTAGACGTCCATTAACTTTTGACTAGCATTAAAACATTTTTGGATTTTGACAGATGTTTTACTGCCGAACCCCTAGACGTCATTTAACTTTTGACTAGCATTAAAACATTTTTGGATTTTGACAGATGTTAATGCTAATTCTACATGTGATGTAACAAACACCACCTCAGTATTCCAAGTTCCAATGAAAGACCACGTGACGATATTTGACACTTCCATAATCACACTAATATTATAAAATGCGAACGAGTTGTTGGTCTGTTTGTTCCTCTTTCACGCAGCAACCAAGCAAAGGATATACGTGTTTTTTGTACACGACTGCCCAAAAAAAGGAGTGTATGGTTTTTAGCATTCATGTATGTATGTGAGTTTCTTTATTCCACCATAACTTTTAAATGCCTGAACAGATTTAGACGTATGAATATCGTTACAATTATTACGTCCCCTTGAGTAACATAGGCTTTTTTTTAAATCGTTCAATATGGTGGCAGTATGTCGCCTTTATCAAATAGCTTTTTTTCTCTTCCGTTTTTTCTATATGGGTATCAAATTGAAGGCCTTGATAAGCACATTATAACAGTATATAATTTATTGGCAAAACCTCTTTTTTGGCACGGCAGGCGTGTTTTTCAAGCTTTTAAGCCAGTTATTGCATGTAGTTCAAGGACAAGAGTATGAAACATACAAAAATAAAAAAAGGTCGGACACTATTTTTCTGACAGTCTATAGACGACTCCAACTCCACAGACTACATTAAAAAATACTGTGGTTCATTCATGGACTTTACAAACTAAAGAGTTCTTTCTGTTAATTATTTTAGGTTAAAGTTAAAGTTAGCGAACTTAGTTGCTAACTCTACCTCCCTATAAACTATACCTACACATGGTATACACGTCACAAGCTATCGCGTCAACATGTAAACACCAAAAATAGACTTATCGAACTTACATCTGTGGGAGTCGGAGTGAATTGGTGCTATTTTTGAACTTAAGGCTATTGATTGTAACTGAAGGATATTTTAGGGCCTCAAGTTTTAACACGTTGGTCGTGTTAGGTGTTGCCATGTAGTTACAATGGAAAATGAATAAGTTAATTAGACAATATAGTGTTAAAAATCCCACGTGGATTATATCTATCGTAGAAGATTATAATTATTTACAAAAGCTTTTGTTTAACTTCTCTTGCATGTAAATATATAAATAACTAGCTGTACCCGCAGCTTCGCGTGCGTGGTCACGTATTTAGATTAAAAGTACCATATTGTGCTATTCCAGGATCTTAAATACCAATATTTGATCAAAATGTCTTCAGACGTCATAAATATTTATATCAATCGCTCGGCTCTAATCGCCAAATACCAATTACTCGTACATCAGTTTTTAATTCAAACCCTAAGCTATCCTACATTGAAAACCGCATAGCAATCGGTTCAGTAGTTTTTACGTGATGCACAAAAATACAGACAAACGGACAGAAAGACGCGAAATAAAATGAAAAATTTGTTCTGTAGCTTATTGTAGGGTAACCTAGACCATTTTTTTTAATTTGACTTCTTTGTACAGTCTTTTTCGTACCTATTGCTTTATTATAAGTAAAGATAGATGACTGTGCCAAGTTGCATCAAAATCCGTCCAGTAGTAACAGCGTGGTACATGTTCTTTCAAATAACTTTCAACCTCTATCCTGCGGGACCACTTTAATTTTTCGGGACGAAAAGTACCCAATGTCCTACCTCGTAGTATGAACTCGTATCATACCAAGTTTCATTTGAATTCATTCAGTAGCCTCGACGTGATGCGCGGTCAAGATACAGACAGTAAGATAGACAAAAATTAAAAAAGAAAACAGTATTGGCACTATTGAATATAGAAATGAATCATTTATTATTTCAAAATTAACATAACTTTGGACCCTTATCGCGCAGGAACCCTTATTTTTTTCGGCATAAAAGGTATCCTCAATCCATCATTTATACTATAACTGCGCATCATAATCCATCCAGTAGTTTCAACGTTGTACGTGTTCTTTTAAATAACTTTCAACCCCTATCCTGCAAGAACCCGTTATTTTTTTGGGATGAAAAGTATTCTATGTCCTACCTCGTAGTATCAGCTCAAATCATACCAAGTTTAATTGAAATTCATTCAGTAGTTCGTCCAGCGGCGTGATGCGCGGCCAAGATACAGACAGACAGACAGACAAAAATGAAAAAGTTACAGTTTTGGCTTCAGTATCAAATATAGAGCAGCACCCAAAAAAATAACTAATTATCTTCAATGTGCAGAATTGGACCTGTTACAGTTTTATTATAAGTATAGATTGTCCTTTTCGTCCCGTATATTTATATTTTAAAAGCTTTACACGCTATTCGTAACTTAGGAATATATACGGATAATTTACCTTCGCGTCTTTACGAACGGTCGTTTGTCGCTTTGCATGAATATGTACATTGAGAGTGAGACGTAGTCGCGGCACGCGCGTCGCGGTAACACAGCCAAGCCAGTTTAAAACTCTATGGTTATATGGTTATCGTTTGAACAGCTGGTTGGTTCATCATCATCAGCCTATGTTCGTCCACTGCTGGACGTATGCCTCTCCTAGTGAACGCCACTGAGCCCGATCTTCAGCTCTTCTCATCCAGTTCCTGCCAGCCATTTTTGCGCAAGTCGCCACTCCACCTGGTGGGCGTCCTACACTGCGTTTGCCTATACGCGGTCTCCACTCTAGAACTCGTTTACCCCAGAGGTTGTCGGCTCTTCGAGACACGTGACCAGCCCCTTGCTACTTCAGCTTGCTACGTTATAAATCATGATCAGAGAATTTCAGAGTTGACCTGCAGCAAATTCTTCTCCCTGTTGATGGTCCTTTAAGTTTATTGCAATTATAAGTACTAGTTAGTTGTATTTTAGTATTCAACAAACCAGGAAATTGGACTAAATTAATGTTTAAACCTTCGCTAGACACACAGACACTTCCTTTATTATTAAAAGCTTTACTTAACTTCACTTGTTTGTATCTATCTACCTATCTATGTTTTGTTTTCTGTCCTGGAATCTTGCAATACAAATTACGAAAAAAAAAAAAAAAAAAAATAGTAAAAATGCAATAAAAAGAAGTGAATACATAAAAAGGTAAAAAGAGACAATGCAATAAAAAAAAGAAAAGAATACCATAAAGTGACATTCATTTAAGAAAGGTCGCGTTTCTTGTTATTTTTTATTTAAGAATGTTATATCGGCATAGAAAATGGCTTGTATGTGACCGGCCAGTGATATCAACAAAGTGTACTTCATACAGTACAGGTTGCCCCACGGCTTGTGCCGTTTGGAAGGCAAGTACTTTAGATATAGAAGATAAGTTGTTTTACTCAATGGGAACATTATTTTACTTTTAAAAGTAAGTAATACAGCATACAAAGATTTTTGAAACGTCGTTTTCCTGAGCCGGCATTCCAACTGGCTAAATGAGAAACAATAACTGTATTTTTATAATACCAATCGAAAGGGTTAATCAAAATGATCATTGCTTGCCCAGTAACACTGTATATTAATTTAAAGAAACCCCACGATGTTTCTTCCTGTATAAAAACAGCATGAAAACTAACATTTCCTATTTTCAAGCGGCTTTATTAGAAAGAAAACATCTTCAACTATGACAATCGTGTCATAACCATGAGCACATCCGGATAAACAAGTCTGGCCGGATGAGTATCCCGAGGTGAATGTCCCGGATATTAGAAAACCGGGCGAATAGGTAGTAAGGATGAGGTATGTGGATTAGAAGGATATTGGATTCGCAGCGGTTCTCCAATCCTTACAGGGCTACAGGTACATAATAAATCTATCCATACTAATAATAAAGCAATAAGTACTGTAACTGTCTGTTTGTTTGTGTGTCTATATGTTTGTTCGCTCATCACGTAAAAACTACTGAACCAATCGCGATACGGTTTTCACTGTCGGATAGCTTGGGGTTTGACTTAAAAACTGGGTTGGTATCTCAATCCCATGAGTAGAAGCCGAGCAATCGATAAAAAACTTTTTGACGGCTGAAGGAATTTTGATCAAATGTTGGTATATTGGTATTTTAACATAGAGAAATGAAAACGCGTGCGAAGCCGCGGGCACAAAATAAAAACTTTACGTCTTTTAGGAAATAAAAGACTAAAGGTAAATGAGAAATAGCTGCGTGACGTAAAGCCTAAAAGAGTAGAAAAGTAGACATTTGAAAAGGGTCTGTGGGCGACCCTTTTGACCCCATTTTAGATCCTCAGACGCAGCTAGCCTAAAGTGCTACAGGCTATTTTTAACACTGTATAATAAGAAAAAAAGTGCACATTCTGCGCCTAACCCATTCTGACAACACATTACGAAACTTGAAAGGGTAGCAGGATAGCCTTTAGAAACGTGCCCCGAAAGCCTTTTTGGTTCGTACCTATCCAAGACTGAAAAGTTTTATTTAGCAGTCTTTCCTAGACAGGCCAATTTTGGGGGTTACGTAGGTTGGATGTAAGTACACATAAAAAAAACGGTGTTTGTACCACCAAAGGACATCATTATACTGAATGTTACATATATATTTTTTCCTAAATTGGAAGTAGAGAGTACGGGAAGGGTAATGAGTTTAACAGTTTATGTATGTATGTGTGTATGTAGATGTTTCACCATAGCGTAGTCCCCGTATTGGTTCGTGTGGTATGTCATGGTCAGGTATGGAGTGTCATAGGCTATTATTTTTACCCGGCTACGGCAAGGTAAATGTGTTCAAACTAAAAACTTGGTATCATTCATCGCAAGAGTGTAATAGGCTATATTAACGTAATCGGGTGTTTGTTTTAACTTATATATGGGCAGTGGGAAGGGGGAGGGGGGTGGGGGAGGAATTTGTACTTTGTGTTATCTCTATATAAAGTATCGTTTGGCCGTAGTTTTGAACTCCAGGCTTTCGGGGCACTATTTAAAAGGATGTCCTTTAAAATAGCTACAGCCTTTGGGCATTGTTTCAAGAAAGTATTTTTCGTAATTCATAACACGGCCGAAGCTTACACAGATAGTTTCATACAAAAGTAGCTACAATCCGCGGCTTTGCCCGCGTGGATCTGGGGTAAAAAGTAAACAAAAAATCAAAAAATCCTCACACTATTTACTTACCAATTTTTTTTCAAAATCGGTTCAGCTGTTAACACACAGACAGAGAAGCAGTTACTTTTTTGTTTTACTTCTTATAAAGCAGTTAATTACAAAAACTCAAAATATAATAGAATGGCCTACCGGACTTAAAATAAGCTACATAACAAGAGTATATTTTTTTAAATTGTGTCTGCCTGTCTGTTCGCACATCACTGTTGTCTTAAAAATGGGTGTGCTTTGTATCGTAATCGGATCAGAAGAAGCCAAGAAATCGATAAAAAATTGTCGGCTGAACAAATTTTGATGAAATGTAGCATATATTACCTTGTACATACTTTTGGTCCTGGAATAACAAACGACCACGCAGGAAAAGCTGCGGGCATAGCTAGTATATAATAGTAGGATAAAGGGTGATACAAAGAATCTCACTCGGCTATATCCTTTGCTATATATAATACTAGCTGTACCCGCGGATTCGCACACGTGGTCATTTCTCTAGGTTAAAAGTACTCTATGTAGTAGTAGAATATACAAAATTCCTTTAGCCGTCAAAAACATTTTTATCGATTGCTCGGCTTCTGCTCATCGGATTGAAATACCAATTACACCAGTTTTGAAGTCAATCCCTAAGCTTTTACGTGATGCGCGAACAAACAAAAATACAGAAAGATGGCCACGATTAAAAAAGTAATATATAGATGTTCAGTAGCTTATTTTAAGTACCCAAGACCATTTTTTTATTTATCGTCTTTGTACAGACTTTTTCGTACTTATTGCTTTTTATTATAAGTTTAGATATAATAAAAAGCAATAATATCTAAATACTAATAGATAGATATCTAAACTGCTAGCTAATAGGGTATCTACCCTAGGTATGTGCTTTT
Organism: Alsophila aescularia; assembly: GCA_946251855.1. Taxonomy (NCBI): domain Eukaryota; kingdom Metazoa; phylum Arthropoda; class Insecta; order Lepidoptera; family Geometridae; genus Alsophila; species Alsophila aescularia. The sequence continues at coordinate 52,403,573 of OX276373.1, forward strand.
ATACGTTATTCCTAGTGACTTCGCCGTGTAATATAAAATAACTATGCCCAATCTAAAACAATAAATATAGAACTGTTCCCACAAGTTTGTTCCCGCAAGCAAACCAATATCGCACAGGGTGAACAACCCTGCCCAGCCCGGGGATAAGTTATGGGATCGGGGTGTGTAACCGGGTGCACGGGTACACAATGTATAGCTACTGTTAGGTACGATACTTAGGAACTAATTGTACTCGTAATGTATTAGCACATATTTTTTTCCGATATTTAAACTGTCGTGGTCGCATCTTTTATCATTAAATAACTAGTTTAAAAGTTAAAAAAACACGCCTGCCCTGCCAAAAAATAGCTTTTGTCAATAAATTCTATACTGTTGGAATGTCCTTTATCAAGGCCTTCAATTTGATACCCATATTGTAAAATTCTAAGAAAAAATATATTTACGTATTTGAAAATGGAGCCATACTGCCGCCATATTGAAAGTTAAAAAAATAAAAATAGCCTATGTTACTCGGGGTATGTAAGGATTCTAACGATACCCCATACGTCTAAATCTGTTCAGGCATTTAAAAGTTATAGTGGAATAAATAAACTAACATACATACATACATACATACATGAATCTTAAAAACACTCATTTTTTTGGGCAGTTGTGTATAAACTGACATTCGCAATGCATTTTTTTTTGTTTGACTTTTAGATATTTCAGCACCGCAGCAAATTTAAACTTTGTTGATTTTAAAATGATTTATTGTACATTAGTTTACAAAAACAATAAAATTAATGAACAATGGACCGACTTATCGGCAGATAATTCATTAAAACTCTAACCGGTATTAGTCTGGATGTATTCCAATCTACAATATTTTAAAGCATTATGTTCTTGTGCCAAATTGAATCTACCAAGATTTTTATAGGACATATCCATTATAAGACTAAAAACCCATACATAAGACATTTGATAAATAATGTGTTTAAAAAATCCATTAAAAAGCAATGACATTTTATAGGACGGGTACTGACGTACAAAATAGCGTTTCAAATTCGGTCACGCTGCAAACCGTGCCTAAATAGTTCTTTTAAAGAAAATCTAATATATATGCACAGTTAGGCCAGTCAAAAGGGGAAAAATATGTCATTGCCCTATAAAAGATGGAGTAGTTTTAGATTTGTATTGCTTAAATATGAGGCCCCGGTCCGGTGCGTTAAACAACATCTTGAATAGTACGTGCCAAAATTTGTTTTTGTTTTAATAAATCCTCAACAGTTGACTTTATAATAAAATTATCTAACAGAAGTATAAATAAAATTAGTTTTTTTTTTAAGATAATCTGTTTTATTTCAACTAAAAGCTAAATAAAATCAAATCGTGTGGCTAGTCCAATTTCTATTACTCAGGGTACGCTACGCCCCACGATTTTATTTTAGCTTTTAGTACATATAAAACAGTTTATCCTATTTTTTTTAACTTATTTTGGTTTCTGGTTTTTAGTTTTTTATTTAGCTATTTCTAAAGTGCACTGTGTTCTACTTGTCAAGCCTTTTCATTTGATGCCCATATTGAAAGTATTGAAAAAAGAATAATCCGCCATTATGTGGTGGCGGCCATCTAGGATTTGGAGATTTCATGGTGTAGGTACTGTATTCTACTAGTTAAACCCTTTCATTTGATACCCATAATGAGGAGTGTAAAAAAACGCCATTTTGTGGCGACGGCCATCTTGGATTTACAATGATACTGAATATACATAATTGTATTGTCATCAGAACTAAACGATATTCCAAATTTCAGATCAATCGGTCAACTGGAAGGAGGTTAAATGTCAATTACTAGATTTGACCAAACAAACAAATATTCAATACAAGACTCAACAAACAGGCCAAGCTATTGAAAACCATTAAAAAAGGACAAAACTTGTAACATTTTTCGAATGTATATTAAGTTATTCTGTAAGCCTTATAAGTACCGCAAAACAAATCAAAACGTTTTCTACTCCACCTTTTGTAAGGCGAAAATACCTATTGACTGGCTTAAATTCGATGTGGTATTAGACTTCCGGTTTATTTGTTTGCATGTAATTGGGGCAGTCTTGAATTTTTTTTGCGTGATAACACTGCGCCGCGCACGTTTGATTGTCTTGTTCATACGACTTATAAGTATTTTTTTGCGGGGACAAATTGAGTGCGCCTATGGCATATCTACCTCCCTTTTTATATATAATAGGCTACAAATATATTACGATCATCAGTGCAAGTACATCACTTAGAAGCGAGTAATATACGAGGCGGGGTGAGAAACAGGGTACACAAATATACGCACTGTTTGCCTCCGATAACACGCCGGAGGGCTGTTTGTGTCGAAAGCTAATTTGTCTTGTGGCTACGTATAACGTACAATATATCCTGTGGTCTGACCTAGATTCTAAGGGAAACTGCGAGGTTTATTTGTTTATATTTTCGCCGAACTGATGTAGATGTAAAGTTTTGTTTTTAAATGGTTCTGTGAGATTATGTGCATGAATTAATAAACGTTTTTTTTTTTAATATAATATAAATAGTATATTATATATTCATATATATATATATATATATATATATAATATTATATGTTTTTAAATCTGTTAAGTGTTTTTCGAGTTCGTCCATTACAAACAGACATACAAAAAAACGAATCTTTTCTCTTAAAATGCAACTCTTTGTACTATATTGTACATTATTAGTCAGATCTACCTATTTTCCGAACTTTTTCCTGGTGAAGCAACCTATGATAATAATTATTCTGTAATCAATTAAAACTATGTTGTTTTGAGTTTAGGGGTCTTCAGAGAGAAATCATCTGCTTCTCGCTATCATGACGTATGTGTCTACTCCTTTCGAAAGTATCGAAGGAGAAAAGTGTATACCTAAGGCGATCAATAGACTGTTTTCCGTTCATACCGCTCTACTTACTTATTTACATCGCTTTCGTCTTTCTTAACGACGTCTACAGTAGAATATCTTATTTCTTCTACAAGTTAAATAAATAAAGTAAACACTCAAACTCGCGCGCCTGTGTTGAGTGTGGAATGGACACAAACATCCAAGACCCGAGAACAAACATTATGCTCATCACACAAAGTATGTTTGCCCCGGCCAGGACTCGATACTGGGACACTAAGCTTAGAAGCCAGATGCACTACTAATTGCGCCAGAGTATCGACTAAGTGTTGGTCACAAAGTATTAACCAAGTTGTTTCTGTTAATTTCAGAGTGCGTCGGAGTCGTCAGCAGGGGCGGGCGGCGGCGGTGCCTCGGGCGGCAGCGCGCGGGTGTCCTCGCGGTCGCGGACGTCAGAGGAGCCCCACATTGGTCAGTACTCCAGAACAAAATTACTAAAGTATCTCCAATTATATTTTAGAGGCATTATTATGAGACGGAGCCATTACACCCAGTCTTCCTCTAGTTCTTACCAGTTGCTGGCATGCACTGGTGCCTCAGTGACTGAGTTTGGGTTTCTGATATGAGAGAGCGCGACTAATTCCGGTCCTGCTCTACCTTTAGCAGTAACCAGCATCTTAATTTTTCATGCGAACTGGTCTCCTGGACCTGTTTGCTCCTGAGCAAGAATAGTGGGATATTATGCGTTCTGCGCTCCGGACACGAGGTCAGTCGGCGAGTCAGTTCGGTGATTAAGTTCAATAACTGCCAAGGCCAGTGGCTGAACCGACTTACTAAACTGACTCGCAAACTGGCCTCGTGTCTCCTGGCCATTCCAGTTAGCTGGCGAGACGAAACGCTGAAGGTAACTAAAAGAGTCTAGAAAGAAGCTAAAGATCGCTATCGCAATTCCATCCTTAACAATAATAACGAAGCTTGCATCGTATATGATTACAGACATGCTTTTCTGCTCCTTATTTTTTTATTATCATTAGTATTGCGCTGAACTGCAATATCTAACCTGAAGTTAAGCGATGATGCGGTCGATGATAGTGCACGCTTGCCTAGAACTAAGCTATTCTTTTTTAAGTGACTTAGACTCCAGGTTATAACTCAGGAACACACTGTACTCCGTTGAGGAGTTTCAATCCCTTGCAGGCATGATAGATAGATAAATTAACTCTTTATTGACACCAAGAAATAAATAATAGTTTAAAACAGCTAAAAAACACGCAAAATGTTTTATTTAAAATAAATCGTGGGGTGCATGAGTCAATAGTTATAAATATTTCATTGACAGATATGAGAAGCACCCCAAGCTTTTTGTTAATTTTTTTTTCTTATTAACACTATTAAAATTTATTTTCTATTTTTTAGTTTGGTTTTCTTTATAAAGCGTGTTTTTTAGTTTTTTTAAACTATTATTTATTTTCTACTTTTTAGTTTTTTTTTTCGAATTATTGCATTGTCATCGGTCTTTGACAGGTGTGCAAAATTTGAATGAAATCTGACCGTTTAAAGTGGGTCAAAATAGCGTCCAAAAGAGTCGGTTAAAAACATACAAACATACAAGTGAAGCTAATATAAAACGTATAAAAAATAAAAAATTGTTTAAAAAAACTAAAAAAACACGCTATATATAGAAACCAAACTAAAAAATAGAAAATAAATTTTAATAATTTTGAATTAAATAAAAAAAAAATGTTTTATTTAAAAAAAAACGTGGGGTGCATGGGTTAATAGTTATAAATATTTCATTGACAGATATGAGAAGAAGGATTATCATTTCGATAATATCTTAAAAAGTACCCCACGCTTTTTTTTAAATAAATCATTTTTTTCTCATTTAATTCAAAATTATTAAAATTTATTTTCTATTTTTTAGTTTGGTTTTCTATATAAAGCGTGTTTTTTTAGTTTTTTTAAACTATTTTTTATTTACTACATTTTAGTTGTTTCTCTTCTTTTTTTTTCGAATTATTTCATTGTCATCGGTCTTTGACAGGTGTGCAATTTGAATGAAATCTGACCGTTTAAAGTGGGTCAAAATAGCGTCCAAAGGAGTCGGTTACAAACTTACAAACATACAAACATACAAGTGAAGCTAATATAAAGCGTATAAAAAGACATAGGCATGATGAATGTGGAAGCTAATCGCTTCGTGAGGGTAGGTGGGATCGTACGTGTAGTCGTTCGGTGCTGAAATGGGCTTGGGGACGTACGTAAAGTCGTTCGATGCTGGTATGGGCATGGGGGACATACGTTTAGTCTTTTCGATGCATAAATGGGCTTAGGGGACCTACGTGTAGTTGTTCGATGCTGGAATGGGCTTGATGGACGCACGTGTATTCGTTCGATGCTGGAATGGGCATGGCGGAATTAAATTGTTTAGGTCCAACGCACACTTGCCGAATTTCATCCGATAAACACCAAACTAAATAGGCATGCATTTTAACTGACCACTGTCATATATGCTAGAATATGCTTATTTCTTTCCCGATCATGAATATTACGTCTGAAGATATGTTACGACTGTCACTCACGAGTTAGTTCGTCGAACAGTCGTAACATATCTTTAAACTAGCTGATGCCCGCGGCTTCGAACGCTTGGTCATTTCTGTAGGTTAAAAGTACTCTTTGTGCTATTCCAGATCCTAAAATACCAATATACCAACAATTGATCAAAATTCCTTCAGCCGTCATAAATATTTTTATCGTTTGCTCGGCTTCTACTCATCGGATTGAGATATAAAGTACTCCAGCTTTAAGTCAAAATATAAGCTATCCAACAGTGTAAGCCGCGATGCAATCGGTCCCGTAGTGTTTACGTGATTCGCAAACAAGCATACAGACAGAGAAACAGACAGACAGACAGGCACGATTTTTTAAAATGTGATATTCTTGTTCAGTAGCTTATTTTATGTACCAGACAAACAGACAGACAGACAGGCACGATTTTTTAAAATGTGATATTCTTGTTCAGTAGCTTATTTTATGTACCAGACAAACAGACAGACAGACAGGCACGATTTTTTAAAATGTGATATTCTTGTTCAGTAGCTTATTTTATGTACCAGACAAACAGACAGACAGACAGGCACGATTTTAAAAAATGTGATATTCTTGTTCAGTAGCTTATTTTATGTACCCTAGACCATTTATTTTTTAATTATCTTCTTTGTACAGACTTTTTCGTTCCTATTGCTTTATTATAAGTATAGATAATGGATTATGCTCATGTTAGTTTGTATACCAATATTTCGTCCTGACTTAGAGTACTCCTTTGATAATAATTTAGTTATGCAAGATTTAACATCTACATTATATGTCACGTTACAGGAAAGTACAAGCTCCTCAAAACGATCGGCAAGGGTAACTTCGCGAAGGTCAAACTAGCGAAGCATGTTCCTACCGGCAAGGAGGTGGCGATCAAAATCATCGATAAGACCCAACTCAACCCGGGCTCGCTACAGAAACTCTTCAGGGAGGTAAGCAATCTTAGAAATAAGTAAAATTAAAATATAACAAAAAAAAGAAGGTTTTAAGCAGTAGCCATGTCATGGTGAAACAGAACGGGCACACAATTAAAAGCGTATACAACAGTTCTTGTCTGTGCTGTTAACCATTGAGGAATTCCCTAGTCAATACCCAAGCCTGAGTGCAGCAACCATGTCCTAGTAAAATTTAAAACCTGCTATCATAATAAAATGCGTACACAAAATTTCGTGTCTGTGCTGTTGACCGTTGAAGAGTTCCTTTATCTGGAGCAGCCCAAGATGTCGATTCAGGTCATGCTTACCATAAAAATGCTTTGTCATTGGAATTGAACCAACAGCTAAAAATTCAACCCCGTAGGATCAGAGGAAGTAGTTCTAATATAAATTGCAAGATTCAACCTAAACAAATATACACACCTACATGCAAACATTGCAAGTTTAATAAAAGCTTTTAACTTTAAAAAAAAACATTTCTCCATTACCCATTACATTTCTCTAGTAAATTGTTCAAGACTACGTTTACCTAGGTCATACATTACAACTGGGCTGGGCAGCATTCAGGAAGCTACTAATCGCCTTCTAATCGCCTTAACTCGGAGCACAGTGACAAAGATCTTTAAGCAGTGCATTACCGGTAATTCACACACATCACCTCAAGTCTTCAATCAGTGCGTCCTACCAGTCAAGACCTTTGGAGCCGAAACGTGGGCACTCACGGTCAAACTAGTCAACAAATTTAAGGTCGCTCAGCGAGCTATCGAGAGAGCTATGCTTGGAGTTTCTCTGAAGGACAAGATTCTTTCGGGTCGTGAAATTCAATCCAGTAATTAGAGCCTGATGCGAGCAAATGCTCAGCGACTGCATATCTGTTTATATGGCGGTTCTTTACAGCTGCAATGTTTTCTTTGACCCTTTCCGCTATAGTACGCTCGGTTTGTCCAATGTAGGAACTACCGTAGCTGCGATCTATCTTATATACGTGAAAAGACATCTTTCGGTGTTCCGAAATGCCTTGCGAGCTTGGACCACGTTTACGTTCGTGACCACGATCAATGCCACTTGATCGAACCGTCGAAGTAAATAAAATAAAGATTTTAGCGCGAGAATTTAACCCGGTATCCTCTGTTAAATATTTAACTATGTGTTCGAATCGTGAAAGTTTAAAAGTTTCAATTAACGTATTCTCGAGTGGAAACCGCGAATTGCCAAATGTAGTGTGGAACGTCCACCAGCCAGATGGAGCGTCGATCTACGCAAAGTTGCTGTATTCTGTTGTACTAAAGGGTATTATTTCGTTTTCCAGGTGCGGATTATGAAAATGCTGGACCACCCGAACATCGTGAAGTTATTCCAAGTTATAGAGACTGAGAAGACGCTTTACTTAGTAATGGAATATGCGTCGGGCGGCGAGGTTAGTCAGAATCTATTATTTTGTCTTTGCACGCACATGCCGAAATTTTGTCGACTTTGTTGAGGATCGTAGCTCCCAAAACGAACGACCTACATTGATGCGCTTTTTTTTCTGTTTCATAGCTGTTGTGATTAAGATGCTTCTTAGTGACTTCTTATATTATATACTAGCTTTCCCGCCCGCGACTTCGTCCGCGCGGACTACAGTTTATCGCGAAATAAGCATCCTACGTCCTTCTAGGATATTAAAAACCAATGCACAGTAGGTTTATCACCAATGCTCTTGTTATTTTTGACAGACTTGTTATTTCGTTTCCATGGCAACCGTTCCTTACAGCGAGTAATCAAAATTTTCCATTTTTCCCGTGGAAACTTACAATTTTCGGGGATAAAAAGTATGCTTTGTTTAATTCCAGGTTATAAGCTATCAGGTTATATTGCAAATTTCATCAAAATCCGTCCAGACGTTATCTCGTGAAAGCTCCACAAACAAACAAACAAACATACAACGTTTCACTTTTATATATTGGTTTGGATGGGGGAGTCAGGGATGTATCAATTATTAATTTATGCTTGTACTCAATTTAACCAAGTATATGTCTCCGTTTGCAGGTGTTCGACTACCTAGTGCTACACGGACGCATGAAGGAGAAGGAGGCGCGAGCCAAGTTCCGGCAGATCGTGTCGGCTGTACAGTACTGTCATCAGAAGAGGATTATACACAGGGATCTCAAGGTAACCCTATCGTCATCTGTTTCATATAAAAGAACAAGTCGATACTTGCTCGTCTTGCTGTGCAGAGTTTGTCAGGCTGCCCGTGAGCCCTTGACTTGGCTTCACGATTTCAATAACAGTCTGGTTCGTCAGCTTAGATGGTGGAATTCCATCGCACACTCTCTGAAATATATAATACTAGTGACTCGCCTCGGCTTCGCACGGGTAGCGCTCACACCACGGCATTTTTTTACTTTTAGCATTTAATACCCGCCGTATCATATATAAAAGAAACAGTAAGCGTAATTCAAAATCTTTGGCAGCAACGCTCGTGGCTCGTGATGCTTTTTGACATACTTGTTATTATTTAGTTTCCACAAACACCTTGACATGTTTAGTGGCAGTATGTGATTCCGTTCCTTACAGCGAGTTATCGTCATTTTCATGGGCAATTTTTGATTCTTTGGGTTACATTATTGCAATTTTCGTAGGGATCATAAATTTTTTTGAACAATAAAATACAGCCCATGTTACTTGCTGATAATATAGCTTTCTAAAGCACGGCCGAGTTATAAGAGTTATAAATGTGTATTCGCTATCTATCTATCGCGGCAGTGCTTTCTAGATTTTTTGAGTTTATCCATTACAAACAAACGTACAAACATCCAAAAAAATACAAATCTTTCATCTTTATTGTGTAGAATGCGGCTATTAGAGGTCACTATAATTTTGATATTTTTTATGAAGGTAGTGGGTTTCTTGCTTTTGTGTTTCATTGCTCGTTTTTGCACAGTTGGTTGGTTAAACCAACCAACTGTGCTAAAATGAGCAATGAGGTTCTGATGGAAGAAACGGTATTTAAACCTTGGCAGGACAATGGTGTCCGCTGGCTAGCTAGCTCCCTCAAGTAAAAAAAGGTTTATAGTCAAGCTTTCTAAGTGCTATGGCAACAATCCTTAATCTAACTAATCTAGTCCTATTCCTTTTTGACAACTTGAGATAATAAACAAACCAAATTAAATAAAGGTACTTTAAAGAAAAGGGTAGGAAGAATCTTGAAGGGTAGTCGACGCATTAGCAATGCCCAAACCACAGGCAAGGATGGTCGCTCCCCACAGATGTCCCCGGCTTCTTTGCCGTTCTACTTTATAAAAAGAAAAAGACCTGGTTAATTATTTAGTAATGTCTGATTCCAGGCGGAAAACCTCCTACTAGACGGCGAAATGAACATCAAAATCGCGGACTTCGGTTTCTCGAACGAGTTCACGCCGGGCGCCAAACTGGACACCTTCTGCGGCAGTCCGCCATACGCGGCGCCGGAGCTCTTCCAAGGTACACCTATTGCCCCATTCACTTCGGTTTCTCGAACGAGTTCACGCCGGGCGCCAAACTGGACACATTATGCGGCAGTCCGCCATACAAGGCGCCGGAGCTCTTCCAAGGTACACCTATTGCCCCATTCACTTCGGTTTCTCGAACGAGTTCACGCCGGGCGCCAAACTGGACACATTCTGCGGCAGTCCGCCATACGCGGCGCCGGAGCTCTTCCAAAGTACACCTAGTGCCCTATTCACTTCGGTTGCTCGAACGAGTTCACGCCAGGCGCCAGACTGGACACACTCTGAACTGACTTAACTAATGATTTGACGTAATGTTTACAGGCAAGAAGTACGACGGCCCCGAGGTAGACGTCTGGTCGCTGGGTGTGATCCTCTACACGCTGGTGTCCGGCTCGCTGCCTTTTGATGGATCCACGCTGCGGGAACTGAGGGAACGCGTGCTGCGGGGGAAATACAGGTGCGTGAAGCTAGCAAGTGCACTTTAGAACAGAACCTGGGCCTGCAGGAAATTAAGAGTTCTAACTTCTACCACTAAAATAACTTGGATCTAGATCTAGGTCCTCTTGTGGAACTGCCTCCACTTTGTCAGATATTCGATTGCCAAGTAGCGTACCAAATTTTTTCATCTGGTTTTCTCCGGCATTGACGGCGAGGAAGTTCGCATCATACTTTGATATGTAAGACAAAGAGTTCTGGCGACACTTTCAGCGCAGTTTTTTACGAGTATCATTGTTTAGAACAGTTAAATTACGCGATACCGAGTCGGCGTTGGGCTTGAGAGATCAAGGACAGGCGTTGCGCTCACTTCTTCTGGTCCAAAGTTGACTCTTGTGGAATAGTCACAAACCTACAACTTTCATCAATAATAGCCTCATTCCGTCCTCTACCGGATGATGTCCTGCATTATGCCAGTTCCTTAAACTATAGACATGGCCATATATGACTTTTACAACACTGTCATAACTAATGTTGACACTAGAACGCCTACCTGTTCCATATATTGTGATATGACGCAAGCATTTGATTATGTCGATCATAACATACTTACTTGCAAACTTTAGGCATACGGTATTAGGGGTAACATTCTAGAGTTAATAAAATCGTATTTAACTAATAGAACCCAAATAACTGAAATCTGTAGTCAACATTAGCACTAAACGAGAAGAAATGTACTTGTCAGGTGCAAGTTCTATTAAATATGGAGTGCCACAAGGAAGTGTGTTAGGGCCGCTATTATTTATAATATATATTAATGATCTGCCTAAATCTATTGACCATCCAATGACACTTTTTGCTGATGATAGCACTATAACTATCGCATGCAAAACTAAAGAGCTGTACGAAAGTGATATTAATAACTCTTTGGCTTCAATTATTTATTGGCTGGATAACAACAATTTAAAGATAAACTTAAGCAAAACTAAAGTAATGCATTTCAATCAAAGACCGCAAAATGCACAAAATATTGACGTTCATCACAAAAACGACTCTTAAGGTGAGGTAGATACTGCCAAATTTTTAGGTTTAATTATTGACCAACAACTAAACTGGAAAGCACATATTTCAGAACTGTGTAAATAAATAAGTAGCTCAGCTACGCTTTATATAAATTATCTCCGATTGTCAATATTTATAATTCGACGACCGGTTGGTCTCGTGGCTAGTGATCCTAGGTACGTAATCAAAGGGTCGCAGGTTCGAATCCTGCAAGGTGCAATCATTTGTGTGATGAGCAGAAATGTTTGTTTCCGAGTCATGGATGTCATAATATTCGTATCTATGTATGTTTATCCGTTATCTAGTACCCATAGTACAGGGTATCCTAGTTTTGGGGTTGGTTATTGGTGTGGAATTGTCCCGAATATATAATATATAATATTGATGCATATCATGGGCTAGCAGCTTCATTACTAAGGTATGGCATTATCTTTTGGGGAAACTCGACGGATAATGAATCAGTCTTCAAATCACAGAAACGATGTTTAAGATCCATGTTTGGACTACAGACTAAACACAACAGACAGCTGCAAGTCATACTTTAGCGAGTACAAAATTTTGACACTACCGTCCCTCTACATTTTAGAAATATCCATGTTTGTAAGAACCAATCCAGGTCTATTCCAACGCATGTCAGAAGTTGTGAAACGAAACAGACGCGATAAAGACAACTTATGTTTACATGCCGCCAAAACAGCTATGATGCACAAAAGTGTGATATGTATGGCTCCGAAAATTTATAATAATATCCCTAGTCAAATAAAAAATCTAAATTCAATATTATTTAAAAAGACATTAAAAAAAGTACTGACTGATAAATGCTATTATACGATAAATGACTTTTTATTTGATAAATTATAACTATATTTTTTGACTACAATTTAACACTCATACTCTCTTACTTGTGTGCTGTTTATTTTTTACAATTATCGGCTGTGTTGACATTGTTTTTTGTTATTATTATTTCATTTTTATTCTTGTATTGTTGACATATTTTATTGTTGTTGATTATGACGAATTTTAATACCAAGAAGTGCCAATTGTTGCCAATTGTTTCACTTCTCTCTGATAATATTAAATTGTGAAATATTATTTAGTTTATGGCATTGTATAGTCAGATTTGTTTTTTATTTATTATTGCATGTTATTTTAATCTGCATGCCATTTACGAATAATTAGTAATTTTTTTATTTATTATTGCATGTTATTTTATCTGCATGCCATTTACGAATAATTACTATTTGTTTTATTTATTATTGCATGTTATTTTAATCTGCATGCCATTTACGAATAATTACTATTTGTTTTATTTATTATTGCATGTTATTTTAATCTGCATGCCATTTACGAATAATTACTATTTGTTTTATTTATTATTGCATGTTATTTTAATCTGCATGCCATTTACGAATAATTAGTATTTGTTTTATTTATTATTGCATGTTATTTTAATCTGCATGCCATTTACGAATAATTAGTATTTGTTTTATTGTGTACGCCTGTGAAAGGCAAAACGTGAGCTCTTTTAACAGACTACTATCATCTGTGCATTATTGTGATGTATACTCATGTTTTATGCAAATAAATAATCTTTATCTTTATCTATCTAAGATCCTGAGGTAATTTCAACAATGTGTGACTTTACGGATGTCATCGATCTATCTCGCTTTTGGCCACCATTCTGTCAAAGCCGTTCCGCCCAACACTGAGAAATATCTGTCATCTTTCTATAGTAAATATGTAAAATTTATCATTTCAGAATACCATTCTACATGTCAACTGACTGCGAGAACCTACTCAAGAAGTTTCTCGTCCTCAACCCGGCCAAGAGAGCTTCCCTCGAGAGCATAATGAGGGACAAGTGGATGAATACGGGCTACGAAGAGGACGAACTGAGGCCTTACGTCGAGCCTCAGCAGGACTTTAAGGACCACAAACGGATAGGTACGGGAAACATGTTTGACAGGGTCATCCTTATAAGGTTGACATTGTTATTATAAGTAAGGTTTCGTAAAGGGCATAATGGATTAACAGCAGGTCTTTAAGGACAACAAGAGTTTAAGGGTTTTAGATTAGGTAAGGGAAACATTTTGTTTGAAATGGTCATCCTTTGTTCTATAGTCAATTTTCGTAGAGGACATAATAAGAGTTATATGGATGAATACGGGGTTTGAAGAGCATGACAAAGTCCTGCATCGAGCCTCAGCAGGACTTTAAGGACCATAAACAGGTTGGTAAGGGAAGAATGTAAGCTAAGTGAGGATTGTCATAATAAGGGACAAGCGAATGAATACGGGTTTCGTAGAGGACAGACTGAGACCTGACGTCCAGCCTGAGCACAAGGACCCCAAACGGGTGGGTAGCATCTAAGGTCGAATTTGAAAGCGTCATCCTTATATAGTTGCCCATTAAGCGAGCTTGCCTAAAAAGCATCCTTATTCTGTGCTTTCCAAGGATCATGTAAGTAAATACAGTACGAATGAAAAACGCATCTATAAGGACTTGGTGCGCTTTAGCTGCCAAAAAACTGACCGAGTTGTTTTTTTTTCCTGGATTTGCCTAACATTTGCATTCAAATTACACTGCTTTTAGCTTTCGCTCGTAAATACGAAAGAAAAACTTTTTTTTTTTTTTAAATATATATTTAACATATGTGCAATTGAAAATGTAATATTAATAAAATTACGTAAAATAATGTTTCGATTACAAAAGTATTTTCTATTATTCTCCATCTACGCGAAAGATACAATTGAACGTTTGTCTAAAACTTTTTTTTTATTTTTTTTTATTTACTATTACTATTTTTTTGTGTGTGAAAGCAGTGGGATTTTAATGCGCTCTTAAAACTAAGCTAGCAATACAATACTGGCTGTTTAAACGGATAGTCATATAAAAAAAAAATATTGATCGATGTCACACATAAAAATAAGCTCTACACTTATGTTGCAGAAGCGACTATCATCAAACATAGCTAAGAACTAGGGATAGTTAACCACCTTTCAAATAAAATATCAGCGACCGCATCATCACTTCCCATCACGTGAGAATGTGGTCAAACAATTGCCTGCTCAGTAATAAAAAAACTCATTTAAATTGGTTCAGCCGTTTGGAAGCTACGATGCCAGAAACTTAAAACACAAAACTCCTATGCATCGTGGCACAAAAAGGCAATATGCAAAATAAACTGTTTTTTAATACACACTGCTCTGATTTTTGATTTACCTCACTGTTGCTATTGGGCAAAGGTTTCAATTCAATTAACAAGATCGTATAGAATGGTTTTAGTCTGTTTGTCTAATATTTTTAAATGTAATTATTAAGTGGAGTTACCGTCCCCCGTAAGACGGATTTAGAAACTGAAGGAAAAAATTGGATACCGTTGTAGCTGTAGAGGTGATGGTTGAACTGGTAGCAGCATATGCCGCGCAGAGGCCATGGATGATGGCATGGGTTCGAGTCCCGTCGGTGATTCAACTTTATTCCTTTACAAAAAAACTCGCTAAGCAGGCGTTAATGTTAAAACTTATTTAAAACAGTTTTAAATCGTGATGTCATCAAAGTCTGGTTCAAAATATTTGAAACAGTTGTTAGGAAGTTTGTCTTAGTATTAATATAAAATAAAACATTGTGTCCGTTTCATTTTACAAAAGTGTCTTGTTTTATGTGTGTAACATAAAACGTGTGTTTGTGTTTGTGTGCCAGTAACATAGAAACTAACATACTTTTTTGTGTTAATTTCATGCGTGCATCTCTACGATTATCGGCACAGCGCAAGTTGGTACGTGATTGTCCTGTCTTGGGTTTATGTGTTAGATAAAATAACTAACAATTAACTATAACTTCATTCTGTCTTGTTGCACTCGGGCTTTTGTACTTGGTGTTATCTACACTAATATTATAAAGAGGGACCATTTGTTTTTTTTGTATCTATGTGTGTTTGTTTGTAATGGATAAAAACAAAAAATTCTGATTTAAAAAATTCTTTCACTCATAAAAAGCTATATTATCAGCTAATAACATGGGCCGAATATTATTTTTTAAAACAATAGAGATCCCTGCGAAAATTGCAATATGACATGTTACCATGGAAACGAAATAATAACACGTCTGTCAAGTACAGTAATAATGAAGTTGTCTATGGTCAAAAAACACCACGATCGTTGCTGCCAAAGATTGCGTATTTTTTTAGAAGGTTGCATAAATGCGAAAAGTAAAAAAAAAACGCGAAAGTTTCGTGTAAGTAGGTGCTTAATGCTTTGAACTAAAGTTTTGCATTTTTCATTTACTAAAATTACTACTAACTAGTGACTCGCCCCGGCTTCGCAGTTCGCACGGGTACCGAAGGGTTTCTCTTTATTTGTAAACGATTCTACCTGTGTTTTGATTGACTAATTTGAACAAAAAAACGGAGTAAGCTTAATTCATATCTTTGGCAGCAACGTTCGTGTTGCTTTTTGACAGACTTGTCATTATTTCGTTTCCACGGCAACAGGTCATTCCGTTTCTTACAGCGAGTAATCGTTTTGATAGTTTTTGGTACCTTGGGTTACATTATTGAAATTTTCGAAGGGAACTCTAAAAATGCAGCCCATGTTACTTCCTGGTAATGTAGCTTTCTATAGGAGAAATAATTTTTAAAATCGTTTTTTTTTTTTTTATATTATCCATTACAAGCAAACATATAAAAATAGAAACATACAAAAATCAAATGTATCCTCTTTATAATACTAGTGAACATTATCATTAAACTTATATGAGACCACCCTGGATATCTACTCTTTCAAGAAAATAATCATCGAAATCGGCCCAGTAATCGCGGAGAAATAATGACATCGGTGTAAATACAAAAAAAAACTCATCTTATTGTGAATCCCTTCTTTTTTGAAGTTAGTTAAAAATAAGTATGTTCAATGTACAATAATGTATACACTTCCGAACTCATAAACATACTAATTTAACTTAACTTTAAATCTCAAATCCAGTTCAAAGGTGCAAATTAAAGAAGCTCTACCATAAATGTTATAGTGCTATCAGACGGATTTATATTTATACTTATTTGTAAGTGTTTATGTATTGCAAGTGAATATTCATTTGATTATTATTTATTCTATGAATGCTTGGACTTTTAATATTGGCAATATCGTGAAATGCTTCTTTTTTTCATTATTATCAGCTGGTCTGTATGCTTGACGGTAATCAATTTTCGACTAACATTCATGGTGCTTCAGGATTATTTTGCTAAACACTTTATATTATCATTTTTTATGCTGCTGCTGATGTTATTTAAAGTTAACAAAATGCTTTGAAGAATGTAAAAATACTTGTTCTGGTTCTACATATAACTAAGTGTATTTTCACTTCTGACCAGCGTGATACAATAGCGTATTCTCACTTCTGCCCAGCGTGATACAAAAGGGTATTCTCACTTCTGCCCGGTGTGATACAAAAGCGTATTCTCACTTCTGCCCAGCGTGGTTCAAAAGCGTATTCTCACCAATGCCCTGCGTGATACAAAAGCGTATTCTCACTTCTGCCCAACGTAATACAAAAGCGTATTTTGCTTCTGCCCAGCGTGATACAAAAGCGTATTCACACTTCTGCCCATTGTGCTACCAAAGCGTATTCTTACTTCTGCCCAGCGTAATCCAAAGGCTTATTATCTTTTCTGCCCAGCGTGATACAGAAGGGTATTCTCACTTCTGCACGGTGTGATACAAAAGCGTATTTTCACTTCTGCCCAGCGTGGTTCAAAAGCGTATTCTCACCAATGCCCTGCGTGATACAAAAGCGTATTCTCACTTCTGCCCAGCGTAATACAAAAGCGTATTTTGCTTCTGCCCAGCGTGATACAAAAGCGTATTCACACTTCTGCCCATTGTGCTACCAAAGCGTATTCTTACTTCTGCCCAGCGTGATACAATAGCGTATTCTCACTTCTGCCCAGCGTGATACAAAAGGGTATTCTCACTTCTGCACGGTGTGATACAAAAGCGTATTCTCACTTCTGCCCAGCGTGGTTCAAAAGCGTATTCTCACCAATGCCCTGCGTGATACAAAAGCGTATTCTCACTTCTGCCCAGCGTAATACAAAAGCGTATTTTGCTTCTGCCCAGCGTGATACAAAAGCGTATTCTCACTTCTGCCCATTGTGCTACCAAAGCGTATTCTTACTTCTGCCCAGCGTGATCCAAAGGCTTGTTATCTTTTCTGCCCAGCGTGATACAAATCGTATACTTAATTCTGCCTTGCGTCATACAAAGCGTGTTCTCACTTCTGGCCAGCGTGATACTAAAGCGTGTTCTCACTTGTGTTACAGAAGCGTTAGTGTGCTTGGGGTACAACAGACAAGAGATCGAATACTCACTCGCGGAGGCGAAGTATGACGACGTGTTCGCGACGTACCTGCTCTTAGGAAGGAAAAGCACAGACGTGAGTATGACATACTTACTTGTAAGTACTTGTTGTATAGAGAAGTAAGTATCAACTATAGGTTCTTGAATGGCGACCACGAACATGCAAGCGAAGTGTAGGGAGACCCCCCACACGATGGACCGACGACATTGTAGCCATCACAGGGAGTCGGTGGATGGAGGTGGCACAAGATCGTTCGTCGTTGCGTTCTTTGGGGGAGGCCTATGTTCAGCAGTGGACTTCTAAAGGCTGAAATGATGATGATGAATGATGAACAATGAAATTCGTATACACTGGTTTTAATCAGTCCTCACTGTGATTCCCAGCCGGAGTCGGATGGCAGCCGGTCAGGTTCGTCGCTATCGCTGCGGACCGCTGCGGGCAACCAGCAGTCGCAGAACCAGACCGCCAACTCGCACTCAGGTACATACACTCACATACATACACACCCACATCCCTACATACATAAATACACATACATAGAAGTTGACTATTTTGTCTGATTTGTTGTTAACTGGGATTGTTGACACACTTTTCTTAACGTAAATATTTATATTCGAAGAAAGAATAATTATTGGTTGAAATATAATAATTTGATAAAAATTTTTTGATACTCCAAAGACATTATTAATTTACTCAATATTTACTCATTAACTATGAGTGAACGAACATACAAAAGAAAATACAAATGATTTGAGAAAATCGTCCATTTGGAAGTTGTTTTAAACTTTGTACAATTTTTTTTAATACTTCAAAGTTTGTTTAATTTTTGTTAATAATAGAAAATTATACTATGTTAACTTAGGAACACATACTTCCTTTTATAGCAAATAGAAACTATAATCTCAAACTAAATAACTAGCTTCTAAAAAAAACACGCCTGCCCCGCCAAAAAAGAGCTTTTGCCAATAAATTATATACTGTTGGAATGTTCTTATCAAGGCCTTCAATTTGATTGAAGCCCATATTGTAAAATTCGAAGAAAAAATATTTAGAAAAAATGTTTTAAAATTAATCCATACTGCCGCATTGAATGTTAAAAAAAAATAGCCTATGTTATTCAGGGAGCTGTACGGATTCTAACGATACCCCATACGTCTAAATCAATTCTGGCATTTAAAAGTTATGGAGGAATATACTCCTTTTTTGGACAGTTGTGTAAAAATAAATTTAATGAAAAATAAACTTTATTGTTATTGATTAGTGTGTCACACAAGCTAGCATATAATGTAAACCCTATTTAATTTTGGGTATTACGTTTTTTTTTACACATATACCTACTTACAACATTAAGTAACTTAAACCAGTAGGTAAAAAAAAAAACATTGTTAAAAAAAAATGTTATATAAATCTAATTGGTATAAAAGCTTGTTAAAACGCTAAGGGTATATCGGGGGGCTTGAGAGCTTTCTAACTGGGAACTCATCGTCATATCATAGTCCAGTCCACGCTGGGTCTAAATCAAGGTCTTTTGTTATTGGAGGCAAAGCAAGAAGAGGAAAAGTACAGTTAAAAAGTAAATAAGTCCTATAAAGAAGTAGATGTAGGACACATCTACTTCTTTATAGAAGATTCTTAAGAGACTCTGTCTAAGAATTTAAGTTATTTCTATAAAGAATTTTGGAAACCAATGTTCCACGGTTTCTGAAAGACTTTTTAATTTTCGACTTGTTGCGAATGACTGCCATTATGAATTGAATGTTTCGAACAAGCGTGGGAGTTTACAAATAAACTAGTACATTTACGAACCGGAAATCTGTTTAAGGAAATCGCTGATCTCCATTTTTTTGTGGTAGGTAGGTAGTTACACTATTTAACTCATCATCATCATCATCATCATCATTTACAGCCACTTCGCTACCCACTGCTGGGTATAGGCCTCGTTTCGCTGTTGCCACGCCTTTCGATCGGATGATAACCTCATCCATGTCTTTCCCTCCACCCTGACGAGATCATCAACCCATCGCGCCGCTGGACGTCCAACCTTCCTCTTGCCAGTTCTTGGTTGCCATTCGGTCAAAGACTTGCTCCACCTGCCATCACCTCGCCTAGCCATGTGTTCCGCCCAATTCCATTTTAGTTCCATGATACTCTTTCTAATGTCTTGAACTTTCGTTCGACGTCGGATTTCGACATTAGGAATGCGGTCCTGTAATTTGATGCCGAGCATGGCTCGCTCCATGGCCCTTTGTGAAACTCCTAGTCTGTACACAGCTTCCTTTGAGAGCGTCCATGTCTCGGCACCATACGTCATGGTGGGTAGGACACACTGGTTAATAGAGACGGGTCTTCAGGCATTGTGGAAAGGTCTTCGATTTGAGGACATAGTCCAGTTTACCAAATGCCGCCCATCCGTGCTGTATCCGTCTGGAGATCTCCCTATTTTGGTGCTCTTTGCCAAAGGATAAACTATGTCCAAGGTACGTGTAATGATCCACCACCTCCAACCTCCCGGTTCCTACTATCAGGGTAGGATTCGTGACGGTGGAGATGTTGGTCATGACTTTCGTTTTGGACATGTTCATCCTCAGGCCTACAGCTAAAGAGGCACTGCTAAGGTCGTACAACATGTCTTGGAGATCTTCCAGGGTCTCGGTAAATATGATGAGGTCATCTGCAAATCTCAGATGCGACAAGTGGACACCATTGATGTTAATTCCTTTGGTATGCCATGCAAGCGTCTTCATCACGTCTTCTAGAGCCGCACTAAAGAGTTTGGGTGATATGGTGTCCCCTTGTCGCACCCCCCTTTTGATTTTTATTGGGTTTGTCAAAGCATGCAGTCGAACCTGCATAGTTGCCGACTGGTACAGCTCCCGAAGTATATCCACGTAGCGGGTGTCGATGCTGCAGCGATGGAGAGAGTCAAACACAGCCCAGTGTTCGACACTGTCGAAGGCCTTCTCGTAGTCGACGAAGGCCATACACATGGGTTGGTTGAACTCATGACTCTTCTTCATCAGCTGCTTGACAGCGTGAATGTGGTCAATCGTGGAAAAACCACTACTTCGGAAGCCGGCCTGCTCGACTGGTTGACACTCATCCAGGTGACGGGTAAGTCGGTTACACAGGATTATTGCAAACAGTTTGTAAATTTGTGACAGTAGACTAATAGGACGATAATTACTCAACAAGGACGCGTCACCCTTTTTATGCAAAATAGTCACTATGGCATTCTTCCAAGCTGTTGTGGTTCTGGCATTAGACATGACTTTGTTAAAAAGCTCCACGAGTACTGCTGTTATATGTTCTCCGCCAGCTCTAAGCAGTTCTATTGTAATGCCGTGACAAATCCCAGTGGGATTTGTCACTCTTCATTTGTGAAAGAGCTTTTTCTATTTCACTCGGTAGAATAGCAGGAAGCTCTTTCCCATCGCAATGTTCTATGGGTGGTTCTGGGATCTTCTTCCGATGACTGAGGCTTCGGAGATTGTGTTTTGTATAAATTCCCGTAGAACTTTTCAACAATAGTCAACAATTTGTCTTGGTCAGTCACTGTGGTTCCACACTCGTTCTTGAGTTTCATAATTTGTGGTGTGCCTGTTTTTTGCTTCCTTCTAAATACTTTCGGATCTCTAAATTGTTGTGTTTATTTAAATTTTCTAATTTTCT
Organism: Alsophila aescularia; assembly: GCA_946251855.1. Lineage (NCBI taxonomy): Eukaryota > Metazoa > Arthropoda > Insecta > Lepidoptera > Geometridae > Alsophila > Alsophila aescularia. Next base: position 52,424,969 of record OX276373.1, read on the forward strand.
TTGATCTCTTACTGTTATTTGTTTTGCTGCTCTTCTTTCCTCTGTTAAAGACAACGTTTCTTGTGACAATTTATTAGATTTATTTCTTACCTTGCAAAGATGTTTCTGTGTCGTTTATTTTAAGCCGACACACAATAACTCGTTTAGCTCATCTACATACAAGTTCTTTTAGCCCTTCAAATCTATTTTTCAGTTCTAATTTAAAGTCATTTGAGAGATATGCTATATATTGTGTTGCGTAACATGTGTTCTTTGGTGAAATCATTTTAGACCTTTCTTGTTTTAAATCAAATCTCAGCTTCGCCCGAACCAAGCGGTGATCGCTACCAGTTTTAAAATGGCTGAGAACTTCAACGTCTGTTACAAAATGTTTGTGTGAGCTGAGGATATAATCGATCTCGTTTTTGGTTTTGCCGTCAGGGCTGGCCCAAGTCCACTTTCTCGAGGGTCGTTTTTGGAAAAAAGTATTCATTGCGTACATCTGCCGATGCTCGAGAAAGTTGACCAGAGTTTGCCCTCTGTTGTTCCGTACCCCGAGGCCGAAATTCCCTATGCATTTTTCATTTAGCAATGGTAATCCGATTTTCGCATTAAAATCGCCAATGATGGTAAAATAGTGACATGGTGTCTCCGTAAGAGCTTTTTCAATGTCATCGTAAAAGGACTCTACCTCGCCATCAGTGTGGTCAGATGTTGGTGCATAAACTTGAACAATTTTAATGCAGTATCGTTTATTTAATTTTACTATGAGAGAGCAAACGCGGTTTGAGAAGCTTGTAAAGTTTTGGACTAATTTTTCTACGTTTTTGTGTATCAAAAACCCTACTCCACCGTAAGATGAGTCTTCAAGACCTTTGTAATACAATACATTACCCGAAGTAAGCTTGATCAGGTCTTCACCTTTCCGGCGAACCTCAGACAATCCTATTATATCCCAGTGGATATTTTCTGCTTCGTGTTCCAGTTCTAAGAGTCGTTCGTCCGTACGCAACGTCCTGGCGTTAAAACACGCCAGGGTCAGGGTCATTAGTTTGTGGCAGCCGGATCTCTTCCAGAGATTCTTATCTCCCTCTGCCCTATTTAACAAATAATTGTGATAGGCCTTTTTATTTCCATTCTCAATAGATATTTAATTATTATTTTGGGTGATTTTAATGATGTATAATCAAATAGTTTAAAGACGTATAAAAAAAAGAGTCAAATAGTTCATCTATCTATAACTACAAAAAAATATGCAAATCAGCGATCAAACAGATCGTAAATGTATTAGTTTCTATGAAAAACAGAGAAACTGTCCGAAATAGTGGAATATAACATGGCGTTCGCAAAGCGGGCGATGTTTGTTAGTCGTATGAGGCCTCTGGTATCAGAGTTTTTCAGGCCGCCCGAGGCTTAACGACTGTTATTAATCAATAACAGCCGGAACCGACAGCTTATCGTGCCCTCCGAAGCACGGAGCGATGGAAAACCGCACATAACTCAGAAAAGCCTAGGTTTTGCTAGGTTACGCGGTATCGTTGGATTCTTAATTGCAATATAGAAGCGTTAGACCACCATCGCTAAAAGAGTGATGAAAAGGCCTATCTGAGTTAGCCATGTAATAATTGTGAGCTTATTAGTAACTCGGGCTAAATTCTATCAATCAACTAAAGTTAGGCCCGCTTCCGGAGCCCCGGGACTGCATGTGCTAAAGAAACAGAGTATTTATCAACTTCACCACGCACTGTTAACCAATGATGACTGCGCATTGCGTGGGGAAGTACCTTGAGCATTGTCACATGCCCATGCTATCACAAGATGGAAAATATTGTCTGTTTTTAGCCCATGCCAGCCGGTGCTAAGCGCAAATAGGCCCATTTGACGCAAGTCGACCTTTAAACCAGTTGTATTAACTGTTTGTTTGTTTGTCGTATAAGGTTAGTGCTGGCTTCTGGTTTCAGTTTGTCAGGCCGCCCGAAGGCCTCTGACAAACTAATACAATATATTCTTCGTATTAACTTAATCTTTATTTTAATATTATATAATAGTTTGCTATTCGAAGTATATTTATCGAGAGCATTCTGTTACTTACAATCTTCTTGCTTTGTTCGCTCCAATCTCGCTTTATATTTACCGTCTATTTTGTGTGCTTGTATCGTATTTACTAAATGTACGGCGATCACAACGAATCCTTGTTATTTTACGTGCCCACTGGTGGGCTGCAGATTCATACTCAGAGGAAAAAATATATATGCATGTTAGATCAGTGAGGTTCTTGGAGGTTACATGCTCTTGATTTTTAGGCATGCCACACGATATTATATTATACACACGATACAATATTAGAGATCCATAAAACAAATGCAATAATATAACCCAAGGTATCAAAAATACAGAACGGAATGACATGTTGCCACGGAAATGAATTAACAACAAGTCTGTCAAGTACGTGAGTAATAATATCAAAAAAACACGATCGTTGCTGCCAAAGATTTTGAATTACGCTTACTGGCGTATTTATTTATAGAACTTACGACGTGTATTAAAACGCTAAAAGTAAAAACTGCTGATTATGTAGCTTTATATAGATACAAGATTGATTGAAATCGGTACAGCATTTCTTGAGTTTATCCGTTACATACAAAAAAACAAACAAAAAAATACATAAAATTTAATCTTTCTTCTTTAATATTAGTGTAGACAAATGGTAAAATTAATATTAGTGTAGACAAATGGAAAAAATAATATTAGTGTAGACAAATGGTAAAATTAATATTAGTGAAGACAAATGGTAAAATTAATATTAGTGTAGACAAATGGTAAAATTAATATTAGTGTAGACAAATGGTAAAATTAACTGGTTAATATTACATTTTACTAATCAAAAAATCACATTGATCAATTACGTTGTTTTCTAAAGCGAAATTAGCGTTATTTATTTATTTATTCATAAACAAATACAAACTTATAGCTATAAGCCAAAATATTCACAATGTTATACTATATGCGTAAATAAAATAACACATAGAAATACAAGCAACGGGGTCAGTATGTATGTCAGCATCATGGATCTCGTTAAGAAAGTTATGGCTGGAATACACATGCTATGTAGTAGCACAAAAGCATGCTTATTCCAAGCATGTGCTACTTAGTAGCATACAGTTAGCATGTGTATATCGCAGGCAGATCATTAAATGTCATACAGCTGAATATCATTCTGGCCGTTAGTTGAACGGCACCATTCAATCAAAAGGATAGGCAGTTAATTAAACGGCGGATTAAGCTATCTGTCGATGACATGTCGGTGACATGACACGAAAAGCGAAAAAAAATGCTACCTAATCGCAAGCCGGTTTATTTTATTAGCACGCGGTGTGAGGCGCGGGTGGAAGGGGAGTAGCTCAAAAGCGAGTCTGAACGCGTGCGAGCGTACTAGTTGATTTGTTGAAATGCGTATCAGCAAATGTACACACTTGGAGAGCATGCTGTAAATGAGCATAGTGCCATGTAGGGGAGAATTATCATATCTGCTTATCGCATATGAATACTTGATGAAAAATTGGATCTGAGGAAACAAATAGGTCGGACCTTTTTGTACTTTGGTGTTCAACATTAGTTGAACACCAAAGAGTTAGTCTATGTTGCCACTATTCCGCTCGTTGTGATCTCCGTACGTGCCACACACCACATATAACACGCGCGGACGACAGGCGGCGGCGTGGCGGGCGCAGCCGGCTCGCCCTCCCACCGCGGCGTGCAGCGCTCCATCTCGGCGAGCGCGCGCCCTGCCGCCTCGCGCCGCGCCTCCTCCGGCGCTGAGGTGTTGAGGACGCAAGGTAACCTCGTACACACACGAACACACGCCGACAACCACAACACATGTAGATACGCTCTTTAGCGTTGCTAAGGACACAAGGTAAAACAGTACACACTCCTGACACATTGATAACAACCAACAAATGATGTAGATACACTCGCTACCAACTGCTAAGGACCAAGTACAGAAACTAAATACAGTACAAACACACATACACCCCTACACCCCCACACACTGTAACAACAACACATTTAGATTCACTCACTACTCAACTGCTAAGGAGGCCAGGTAAACCACATACAGTACTGACACCCATACATGCCAACTCCCATACACACTGATAACAACAACACATATAGATACACTTACTACTCACTAGCAACTGCTAAGGATGCAAGGTAATCCACATACAGCACAGACACACATAACATACACCTTTACCCTCACACACACTGACTGACAACAACAACACAAAGATGCAAGCTAAATCACTAACAAACATAACAATGCATGTACATAGATACACTCAATAGCAACTACTAAGGACACACTAGCATACATACACAAAGACACTCCCACACTACCGAATAAACAAGCCTGTGTCACATTTGAAGGAAAATGTCGACACGGTCGACTGTGGAGAATGCTTGCCTCGAAGATACTTATTCACTCATGACTCTCACACACCCACACACACTCACACACACGAACACACACACACACACAGACACAATCAACGAGCAGCCATATCAATATATTATTATATTACAACATACACAAGACAACTAGCTACACACACATTCACAAAAAACTAGTATCATACACAAGAAAACAATGTACATACACTGCGTCGACAGATTTTAGCAAGTCCGAGTTTTTACACTTTACGTAGCCAGTGAGCAATTTATACAAAGATAGACACAGCATTTTATATAAAAGATCAGTTTTAATATCATTTTCAAAATAATACGCACCGCAATCATAAATCACAACTCTAAATAACCTCAAGAAACAAAACTTTGTTATCAACTTTGTCGTGTAAATTCGTGCTTTGGACATAACTTGGGTAAAAATAAGCTATAGTTTCCGTTTAAACGTTTTTTTGTCTAATGCCGTTTATTAAATGTTTGTATGTTTATGCGATTACAGTGCTTGATTTGGGATGAAGTTCTCATTTTATTTCATAAACGCCGGGATACTTAATAACTTTAAAATTGCAGTACTTAATGAGAGAGCTTCCATATTTGAGAGAAAATGACAGTAATGTTTGTTTATCCGTGTGTTTCAGTTGGAACAACCACCACCGCTGCGAATAACACTACATCTACCGCCACGACGACAACCTCCAATTTTAAAAGACAGGTAGGTACTGACCTGATCTGACTGACAAATGGCCTAATGTGTCTGTAGATGATGTGTCTGTAGATGATGTGACTGTAGATGATGTGTCTGTAAATGATGTGTCTGCAGATGTGTCCATAGATGATCAGTGTCCGTAGATGATCTGTGTCTGTATATGGTCTGTGTCTGTAGATGATCTGTGTCTGTCGTCTACGAAAGACACTTGTTGGTGGGTAGGCTATTAGAGTATTAGACCAATACGGGAGTGACAAGCTCGACTACGTCTTATGCAGATATCATCATCGTCATAAACCTAGGCCCGTATTAATAAATCGCTCTTGGTTGAGCTCTCAAGTGCGATATCAACTGATACGCTCTCAAGTTGTGATCAGCATCTTAAGATCGTCGCTGATTAATAAAGACATTTCAAGAGCATCTCAGATCATGTCGCTTTCAAGAGCCGCATCTCAAGATGCTACGTCATGAACCAGAACTTGAGGAGCAAGATTGAATGAACGATTTATTTTCTTTATTGAAAGTTCGGTCTTTGCTCAAATAAGATATAGCGTAAGGTTAAAATTTATAACTTCGATGTAGTTGAATTAAATTAAATGCGATTATATTAAACGTAATGTTTATTTTCTACATAATTATCATAACCTTACTTTATTTTTTTGTAGAAAGGATGTAAGCCATAATATTTGTCTATATTTTCAAAGTTACACTATCTATTAAAGAACGCAATTCATCAATGAATGACTATAATTTATGAAAGTTCGTTTATTGGCCATGCAGTATTTCCAGCGCGTATCCTTGGGTTACGATTTCGGATCTTTTTAGACTTCAGCGAGTCCTCGCCAGGTTCTGATATCTACCAAATCTTCGGATCTTTTCGCAATCATGCCAAATAAATTTGTTTATTCCCAGAGGAATATAAAAATATTCTTATAATGATGGTTAATATAATTATAATTATCAACTTCTGAAATAATATTTTCGAAATCCTTGATTCTAGCAACTGGCAATCACGCTCTCAAGTCACGGATCGACTGCACTCAACATTCTGCATCTCAAGTGAGCCCTTGAGAGTCGAGATTGATTTAATATTAAACACTAACTCAGCTGATTACGGCATCTCAATCAACAGCTTAAGATGTGTTTATTAATTAGATTCGCATCTTGAGATCGCTCTAAAGAGCGCTCTTGGAGTTGAGATCGATGTATTAATACGGCCCCTAAAGTGTTCCCTCGCCTGGGATTCAGGTCTTCTCTCAAAGAGATAATGGGCCATAATCGACCAAGCTGGCCCAGTGTGGGCTGGTGGTTGCCTTGCAAGTCAAAGAGACATTCACCAGCCCACAACACTGAGCTAAAAAGTTCCTTCACCGTTTTAATGCGATGGCATTTAAACCCCGCACATAAATTACTATAAAATCGCTAGTTTTCCCGCCCGCGACTTCGTCCGCGCGGACTACTGTTTATCGCCAAAAAAAGCATCCTCTGTTCTTTTAGGATATTAAAAACCAAGGCAAAAGTAGGTATAGCACCACTCTTTATGTTTTTTGACATACTTGTTATTTCGTTTCCATGGCAACCGTTTCTTACAGCGAGAAGAACATTTTTCAAGTTTTTGCATTTTTCCCGTGGAAACATGCAATTTTCTGCGATAAAAAGTATCTTCTGTATTATTCCAGGGTATAAGCTATCTCCATTCCAAGTTTCATCAAAATCTGTCTAGCCGTTATCGCATGAAAGCTCCCCAAACAAACAAACAAACAGACAACGTTTCACTTTTATATATTGGTATGGATTGGTGCAAAACCGAAGTTTTGAACCGGGTGCCGTAGCGTTGTGAAAAGAACATTATCGCTCGGCCACCACCGTATGGTATGATTGGTATGCACGTTTGTTTGTTTGTCCCAATGTTTGCACTTTAAAGATGTTTATTAAGTTTTATCTAACGTACTGTTTCAGAACACAATCGACTCGGCATCAATCAAAGAGAACACCGCGCGGATTGCTCAAATGCAGGTAATTCTAACATTTTAATAAAGCAATATGTACGAAAAAGTCTGTACAAAGAAGATAATTAAAAAAAAACATATTTTTAATCGTGTCTCTGTTTTTCCGTGCATCACGTAAAAACTACTTGACAGATTGCGATGCGATTTTCACTCATGGATAGCTTAGGGGTTGACTTAAAAAGTGGGCTAAGTACTTGGTATCTTAATCCAATGAGTAGAAGACGAGCAATCGATGAAAACTTTTTGATGGCTGAACGAATTTTGAAGAAATTTGGTATATTGGACTTTATAGGTAACCTGGTTTGGGCCTGGAATAACACGTATATTAATGCTTTTTACCCGACTGCGGAGAGTATTGTGTTTATCAGCCTATGTATGTATGTATATCTGTTCTTTTGTGGCACTATATAGACCAAACGCGCGGACCGATTTTGATGATTCTTACTTCAATCGTTTTGTCTTATCTTGCGAGTGCTACTAAAGACATGACAGTAATAAAAAACTATATTTCAACACCCAGACGCCATATAGTGAAAAAGAAAAAATGAAAGTCAACGAACTATGTTAAGTGGGCGTTCAGTGTTATTTTTTTGTGAAAATCATTTTAAGGTTTCTCTTATAATTTTTCATTTCTAATGACCATTTAGGATATATAACGATTTATAGTTGGTTAGCAACCATTCTCACTTAAATTTGCCTCGTTTTAGTTTTGTTTGCAGTCGGGTTTTGACACTTTCGATGATGTCTTGTGGACGGATTGTACCACAGATTGTACAATGTCTGACGGCAACCTAATTCTCAGGTGCAAAACACGACGCGCCCGAGCAGCGCGCAGCCAAAGCTGGAGGCGCGCTCGCGCACGCTGACGGGAGGCGCGCGCCGCACCGCCGCCGCGGATGCGCCCGCGCAGAAACTATCGCCGCCGCACGACGCGCCTAGGTATGATATTTCATTATGATTATAGTTATTAGGAATGATATTTAATTTTGATTACAGTATTAGGTGCGATATTTAATTATGATTATAGTACTAGATCTGATATTTTATTGAGATTATATGACTATGAACGATATTAAATTTAATTATGATTATAGTATTATATCTGATATTTTATGACTATGAATGATATTAAATTTAATTATGATTATACTAGGAATGATATTTAATTTTGATTACAGTGTTTTGATTGAGTATGATATTTAATTATGATTATAGTACTAGATCTGGTATTTAATTAAGGTTATAGTACTAGGTATGATATCTGATTAAGATTAAAATACTGGGAAGGTTGATGTAGTTACATATTTAGTTAATTAATTAGGACTCAATCGCGCTAAAAAAATATCTTTATTGAGTTGGAAGTTATATCGAGCGTAGTTATGAGAAGACGACGATAACGTTGATGTAAATACAAATAAGTTTTTAAGCGCGATACTTTGTTTACGTTAAAAACTATTAGGTTTGTGTTCGGTGCCAGTTTTGGTTCATGTGGTTAACTTTTATCTTGCCTCTTACTCCATATTATATTCATTGGAGCTAGCTAGATTTAATATTTTAGACCTTACTGTAAGCGTTGGCATAGAATAACTATATATACGGGGGGTAAGAATGGACAACGTTTGAAATATGTTTGTTTGCTGATTACGACAGATGAATCCGCTGTTCTGTAGCTTGCAACGCTTACGCCAGCTTTTATTGAAAATAATCACCTCTCGCTCGCTTTGCTCCTGCCGATTTTAATAAGGCGCGAGCGAAGCGAGTGAGTAGGATTCGATTTGAAGTATATTTGTCATTGACTCTCAACAACTAAACTGACTAGACTCTGTCGTTTAAAAATCGTTTCACAGATCAGATCTGAACTAATATTTATAATCAAATAGTTTTGCCAAACAAAATGGTAGTATTGTCACATTATGGAGCTAGGGTAGTACTTTGGTGAATAGTGATGCGCCAACCCGGGAATTGTAAGATCGCGTATCGCGCCGCCCAAGAGAAGTGAATAGTGCGTCGAAAGCTTATCAATAGATGATAAAGGATCCCCAAAACGCACATGAGGAAAGGAAAGTTTCGTCATACGAGGAGCAACCACGGATAAATAAGTTGACAGTCACAAGGTCGTAATAATATCTTGCTGCGTAGTCTTTTCCCCACTAAATATTTTAGGTTCCCGCCACAATTCAGTAGAACAGATTAGGTATCTTTCTATCTACTCAGCCTATCTATTCTGTATCCACTGTTGGATAAAGGCGGCCTCTCTTTCACGCCATTTGTTCCGGTCCTGTGCAAGTCTCATCAAGTCTATTCCTGCGTGCCTAACAATGTCGTCTGACCATCGGGCTGCTGGTCTGCCCCGTGAACGCTGAGCTCCTCTAGGCCACCACTCCGTTATCGCCTTGGTCCACCTTTCAACATCCCGCTTTGCTAAAGTATCCTGCCCATCTTCATTTGCCTAGCTATTGGTATGAATGTCCATAAATATCGAACTAGTGGTAAGCTTCCGTTGGTGGCACAGTGGCGCACCCGCCCCGGACAGTAAGGCCGGCGCGAACGGCGCGGCGCCGCCGAAGACGCACGTGAAGAGCGCGTCCATATCGAGTGCGAGCGGCGCGACGCCGCTCAGCGCCGACGCGGCGCCGCACAACGCATCCGCGCGCGACCTCGCGCAACCGCGCCCCAGGTACAACGTGCTGAAGCGCTTTGGAGGTTCTTTTCATTCTATACGGTGGTTTGAAACTTATAATTATGATCGTAATTGATGCCAAAACAGAGTAACGAAATTAGAATTTGAAATCTTCTGATGGCTTTTAAGGGCTGGTACACAAGTCGGTAATATACGTGATCAGCTGCTTATGGAGACTAGTCCAGCCTAGTTCATTTTAAGATTTAGCAATCATTGTACTATTATACCACTTTTGCAAGTAGTGGGACTTTTATTTTTGCACTGAATAATTTGCCAAAAATCCCTTAAATATTATTTTATTACAAAACTAGTTATCTATTAATTATAAAAGAAAGTACTACTGAAAGAACCTCCAAAGGAAACTCGCTTAGTTGCTGTTATTCGCTTCAGCAGATTTAGCTGCGACATTTTAATTGGTTTGTAAAAATTCAAATGCGTTATTTTGAGTGTTTCACTAGTTTGAGTATTTTTTCTTCATGCGTGTTTTTTATTTTTTACTGTTTGTTTTAAAATGACAATGGGCACAGGAATGTATAGACCTTCAAAATAAAAATATGAAGTATCTCTTCTGCCCATAATGTCTCTCAGAACTTTGGCACTGCACTGTACTGCAGTTTTTTTTAAAATAATGATTGCAAACTTGCAATTAATATCTATAATATCTATATGGACATACAACAATATATTATAACCAGCGTAGTTTAAAAATGGGATTGGCATGAATGTATAAATATCTTGCTTTCCCGCTCAGCCGTGTAGGTGGAAATATAAACTGAGCGGGACAGCATGAGATTTTTACGTTCAGCCAATCACATTCATAAGTACGCGGGTTATATACATCTCCTTTTGTGCTATGTTTTATTTTTATTTTAACGCAGTTGAGTTTAGCATTTTGCGATCACGCTTGAGTGTACACGATTTGATCTCACTTTAGATTTACCTTGAAGACACTTTTTCACTTGTATTGCATTATCTAGGCTTGAAGCAACTTGTTTTTTTACCTCGCCACTTATAGACGCTTCTAATGCCCCTTTTCACCAACTACTCTGTAACTAATGCCTAAATTCGCCAATGCCTGAATCACGGATTAATTTAGGTGATAATACAATCATAGTTTAACTAAAAGATTAAAATTTCACTTATTCATAGTATAATTGATATTATAATATCATAGTTTAACTAAAAGGTTAAAGTTTCACTTCAAAATGTAAGTGTCACTTTGTCATAGAGTGTCACTAAAATAACTGATTATAGATTTAAGTGTCACATTTATATATTTGATTATATATTAAAGTGTTACATAAAAATTTATCCTAGTTTCCTAATATAGATTGAAGTCTTCGAATAAGTCGAAGTTTCGCTAAATCTTATAGATTTTGATCGGGTCTTTTCTCGGAAGTCAAGCCCAATTTTTTGGTCAATTTCGGCATCAGTGTTTTGGTTCATAAGTTGTAAAAAAACTACAAAATCGGAAAAAAATATTTTTTATATTAAATTCGGTGAAGTTGGGCATGTGGCGCTTTTTTATTTACGTTGAGTGAGTGCATTATTCATACATAATTTTTCACCAATTTTTTCTGTTTTAAGCTTGTGTATCTATTATGAAACATCTCATAAAATAATAATTCTTATAGTAACGTATCTAAGGTATTTTATAATATTGTAACATTTTATTTCGTTTTGTTTTGTTACTTATACGATTATAGAAAAAAATATGTTTGTATGGACAAAATCATGTAAAATTATATTAGTTTTTAAATATGTAACTAGCTATGTATTAATGTGTAACTTATATAGTTTCCATTAGTTTATTTTTATTTTAGAGCACTAGAATTTGATGTAGTTAGTAGTAGTTAGTTGTTGTATAAATTTCATGTTTGTATGTATGAACGAAAATGTATGTATACATTCAATTTCAGACCATTATTATCAATTTTGTTGAACATTTTTGATCCTGTGTATTTTCTGTTTGTCCTATATAACCTTCGATAAAAGAAACAAATAAAGATCAAGAACTTAATACTTACTATTATTCAAAATGCGATCACACGACTATTTGTGGTGTGCGTGTCGCGTGGTATCGTGATATGTAGTCGATTAGTTATGTGTGCTGCCCGGCTCAAAACTATGGATAGCGACTTTTTACTTCTTATGATGATTAAGATTAGTTACCTATTTGCCAATTAAAGAAGCCGTCTCCACTATAAGCAAGCCATGCGCGGAGTTTTTGAATTGCGCGGAGTTTTGGTGGAACACGAATCGGGCGAACTTACTGAATCATTGTTGTTTCTTTCATCGAAGCTTGTAACTTTTTTACTTGATATTTGGATGCACCAAGGTTGGGTTGCTCGCAATAAGCACTCCACTTACCATAGTTGCAAATGGCTCCAATCCATTATTTCTTAGATTAATGGCTCGGTCTGCGGCTGGTGATGAGGAAAATGAACGGTATTGGTTGATTATTTTAAAGTTCCAGTCGCTTCCTCATTTAGTTCACGGGCACATTTATCATCCAGTTCACGATCTTACATTTTTAGTTTACCAGAGGGAGAAGTGGGGGGGATACTGTCCGTCCTCGCAACTATCGCGGAAACCGATCAGGAGGAAGTAGTTCAAGTTACTCGTCGACATTGTAGCTCGACGGGTTGTTGTCTGGCTCGAGACGCGGCGATATAATCCCCTTATTACACGGGGCTAGTAACAAGCCAGGATCGCAAGATAGTGCTAACTATTTAGTAAATAGAGCTAGTTTTAAACTAGTAATCAAGCTTGCGTTTCAAGCTAGGATTGTCAGGATGAGGTACCCCTATCGCCACACAGGCTTTGTGTATTAGCTTCGTGTAGACTTCGAGGCTTGTATAATTTGTTCACAGACTCGTTGTCACCTATGTCACGCCACTACAATGATATTGGCATTAAGTACTGTTAAACCAAACAATTGTGTATCAATTTTGGCTTGGTGCCAAGCCAAAAGATAGGAAACTTAGTTAGAATCTGGAATTCTGGATACTGATGTCGATTTCCGTTTCGTTTTTATTAAGTTTGTAAATAATAGCAATAACTTCAGAATTGTCAAATATATTTAGTTTAAAATGGTGCGATAAGAATCGACACCACTGACTTGCTAATCTGGCATCGCATTACTAGCCTCGTGTAACCTAGGCATAACAGCGGGGACGGAGAGTGTTTGTTCTTTTGGTGAACTATCACTATAGTTCACGTATAAACATTAGAAACGGGATATTTACCGGATTATTGAGTTCCTGATATGTCGGCACTGTTGCAAGCGCCTTGATTACGAATAACTGAAGTGACTGCGGGTGGTGGAATATATTTTACGGGCAGAAAAAAATTGTCTACCCTCTTTCTCACTCGTTTATTACGCGCGACCAGTACCATTGTTCACAATTTCATTGATAACTCGATCACAACACCAATAGTATTACTTCGTGAATTGGGACGACATTTGTTCGGTTTTCGAGACAGACACTCGATAGTTTCTAATGTTTATGCTTCTTGTATTTGTGACCATGTTAGATCTAAACAAAAAAAAAAGCCTAAAAGCTTGCTTATAAAGGTGTATCCATTGCAGCCTGAACTCGCAGCTGTCGACGCCGGGCGCGCCGGGGACTGCGGCACCGGCGGGTGCGCGGCGGGAGTTCCCCAACCCGCTGGTCTTCCCACGGAACGTTCCCTCGCGCTCCACCTTCCACTCAGGTGAGAAGATAACTTATTTGTTAACCCCTGAACTAAGAAAGAGAAAGGTGTTATTAGTTTAGGGTGCGTATGTATCATTGTGTCTGTCTGTGGCATCGTAGCTCCCAAACGTATTGACCGATTTTGATGCGGTTTTGCTTGGCCTGTGTACGAAAGTGTCTTAAATTATTTTAACCTGTATACCAAGTTTTGTCTGGAACGGTTGAGAATTGTGACCTGTAGAGGAGAACAGAGATCCGGACAGCCGGACATACCAAACCATTTTTGCCCAAGCTGAAACGGAGACGCTTTTGAGAAATGTGACCTGTAGAGGAGAACAGAGATCCGGACAGCCGGACATACCAAGCATTTTTGCCCAAGCTGAAACGGAGACGCTTCGGTGATACAAAACTGACCATTCTGCAGGTCAAACCCGGTCGCGGGGCTCCGGCGGCGGCGCGTACGGTGACGGGGGCTCCCCGCACCAAGCACGGCCCTCCTTCTTCTCCAAGCTGTCCTCGAGGTTCTCCAAACGGTGAGCACCCTGTTTATGTAGCTCTGTTTAATGGTGATATGCAATAGGTGATATCTCCGGAGGACTTGGTATTGTTGTCTCTGATTTTGACGAACTATGCAGTCGTGTAAACGTAAATAATAGTTTAACAAGTTCTTTTATAGCAATCTATACTCTATACTTATAATAAAGCAGTAACCAAAAGTCTGTATATGAAGATAATTTAAAAAAATAACTTGGGGTCTTCAAATAAGCTACTGAACAAGAAAAAATAATAAAAAAAATAACAATTTACGCATCACGTAAAAGCTACTGGACAGATACGAAGTACTCCAGATTTTGAGCCACAACCAGTAGTTTTTACGTGATGCGCGAACTAACATCCGGACAGACAGACATACAGACACCATTTAAAAAATGTTATATTCATGTTCAGTAGCTTATTTTAAGCCCCCAGGACATTTTTTAATTATCTTCATTGTATAGACTGTTTCTTAGACCGGTTATTATAAATATAGATAGATATAGTATAGATTATTGACATATAAATCAGAGAGGATGAACCGGGCCTTATGGAATATCACCTTATCAATTAATCCAGTTATAAACTTGTTTTAGTAGAAAAACTTAGATAACTCAAAAATATTAATAATGGGTACTCAGTCTTACTTAGTTAATTATTGTATTTTTAGCATGTATAGTAACCGCGGCATTATATCAAAGTATGTGTTCAATACCTGAACAACTAAATGTAAAGAACCTGAACAACTTTAGCGCACTGAAATGCTTTTTCCCCACTTAAACCCCGAATGCTTTAGCTCTAACGAACTAACATTTCGTTCGTCTTACATACACACATGCATACAAACGGCGATTCGTTAAAGTTGAATTGGAGAACTCGAAAGTTTAGTTATCATTATGACCATGTTGTTGTAATAAATTTCAATGTGTCAGATTTACTGATTTTCATTTTGATATTTTGGGATATAATAGAACAGATAACGGTAAAATAAAATTAAAAAAAAAGTAATATGAATTTGAAAATATTCCTAATCTAAAACAAGTTTATAACAAACATCACTAGTGTGTTTGTAAAATATGGTTACCAACAGTATGTTACAAAATATAATCTGGATTTTACCGTAATATAGATTTGACATAAGCTTCATAAAAGCAATGTCAAAGCATCTCCAGAATTGGACTCCACCAAATGCCAGTTGCATTTTTCCGTATCTCTGTCTCTTTCTGACACTCGAAGGTAGGAGGCGGCCGTACGCAAACACATCAAAAGTGCGACCGCACGCTATCAGCTATAAGCTAATAGAAAGGGATAGAAATATGGAAAAATGACAAAAGTTCGGACCCAACCCTAACAAGGTAAAATCCGGATATCCCGGACATAACATTTAATTTGATGAACTAACCTATGAACATTATAATTTTAAGAAAATTTACATATACATCTCATGTAAAATAACCAAATACTAACCCGCATCTCGTGACTAACAAACCGACATAAACATATTTTTACCATAATTTAGGCGTTGTATTAACATTTTATTTTATGTCACGCATTACATTATGCTACGCTTTGCAGACGACTCGTCATTTTGTTACTTAGTTTTTATGTTACTGTAACAATTTGATACAATATTTTAATTATAAAATCAATAATATGTTTTCAAGGTTGGCAAGAGTAAACATTGCTCATGTATATTATGAAAATGACCTTATTTCGAAGACATAATTCACTTTTATGTCATGTATATCCACTAATTTATATTATTATAATATTAAAAAAAATATTTCCTTGCTTTATTAAGTTTAGAATATATATGCAATTGATCCTTTAATATCAGTGAAACCCGAACCAGAAAAAAATTAATTGCTTAAATAATATATCTTTTAACTTAGATAAATGTTACAGTAACATAAAAAGTAATGTTGCATATAAATCACACTTCATGATTTCATGCATATTCATGTCACGCCATGCATCTAAATGTTAGCTACTGTCCCATCTATCACTTCACTTCCTGGCAATAAATATAGCATGCAAATATATAAGGCAAAGGATAAACTTGATGACTCGAGGTGTACTTTCACGAAACTGTTTTCAGTAATATACAAAGCTAATTTCTGACAGTAAAGCTCGACAATATGTTCTTTTTAAAATATCACCGACGTGCTATATTCCTTGCCTGGCTTTGCACACAATCCATATTCCATAGACTATTATAGCTTAGATAATAGACTAAAATATAGTGTATTATTATTTGTTTCTATTTAGAATGACAGATTTAAACCCAGTGTTAGAGTGATACGAGTAGATTAAAAAAGGGTTGTGGAGAAAGACTCGTGTTTTTTTAATATTTTTGTCAGTTCATGGCTGGTTCTTTGAGTGTTTTATCTTGGAACTTCATTCATATATTTTTTATATTTTGATGACATATTTTTGCTGCCCGTTTCATAATAGCGCTTTAGCTTTTTTATATGTCATTTAAATTATTTTGAATGAATGAACAACTTGATATGTACTCATTCTCAAAAGAGTTTTTTTTTATTCCGGCTACTAAACTTTCCTCCTCGTATCTTTTTTGTTGTATATAATATAACACCAACACACTATTTTCTAACTTTTCACTATTATTAACCCATTCGTTCTTGTCTCGTTATTTTGTGGAATCATATTATGTGTATTATTATATTATGCCACATGTTTATATATCAAATTGTCTCCCTCTATATGATTCCGTGCTCTATTTATTATTTTCTTTGATTTTTTATACATTCTCGCGTCAATACAGGGGATGCACGATGCTGTAACTTTCTACCTCCCTATTACAAAAAGTTAGCACATATTTTTACTACATCGGGTCTTGACCAAGCGTATATCCAATCTTGCCCTAGTATACCGTTTTTGTTCCAAAGCATGATGTATTCCCCTTATGTCGAATTGAGTTATTTTTTTATTTCGCTATTTGAGTGAGCTAAGGCTAGATACAAACGCAATGCCTTCCATGCTTTGAGTGTTGTCAGTAGAGCTTCTAAAAAGATCTTAGTGACGCGTTTTATTAATTTGTTTCCAAGTAAGTATATGAGAGGTGTACGGTGAAATACCGTTTTTTTGTTGCTAAAAATCTCTCGTGCATCCCCGGTGTTACGATTAACGTTTTTTTAATCTCGCTTCTACTAACGAGAGCATTCCGCGACCTCTATAATTTATTTTTTTCATTAAAAATGTCGCATTTAGTCATTCCACAACCCTTTAACGTTAGTGTTGCAACGTGACGGAAAGTCTTTGCGTTTATTTTCTTTACGGAGGGAGTTCAAAGTATTGTGCATCTTGTGTTGCGACGCGAGGAGAAATTACATTTAAAATGGGGTTGCCAGTTATATTAATAAAAAAGAGTTTTTATCTCATTATATTTCCATAATGGCAACCTTATATTCAACAAAAAAGTTTTCAAGTGAGCCGGAGACAAGAGGGGGGCGATTCGACTCTATTGTCGTCTCGTTCACCCGTTCCGTTGTACGCAGGTTGAATCAGAACCCGTGAAGACACAGGATTGCCAGGAAGCTACGCGTTGTACGAAGAATTAGACATTTATTTAAAAAATATTCTCTGTCGATATGTGAAATTACGGGTTTTACTGGATGAAACTGAGTATTTCTTTTACTCGTATTATATTGAGCATTTAATTTTTAGTTCGTTATATTCAATGAAAGTAAAAATTTACAATAAAAGTCATCAGATCTTCACAATGAAATCTCATTTTATGAGAGTTGAAATTATACTTTACACATAAATGATGTCGTATTTTAACATCCTTTGAAACACAAACTTTATTGTATTGACAGAGAATTACATTTTTGAAATTAAACTCAACAATAAAAAATACGTTTTTTTGTTGCTGGGCTGTATTTCAAAATTAGTTGTTAAGCGTTTATTATTTTTCTCTATGTAATAATGGTTCGTTTAAGTTGACATTTGATGTAACACTACTATCTAATTAAAAAAAACGACGAGTTTTCCGACTACATGTTATTTTATTGAAATGAGAACAATCCAAATATTAAATGTTTTATTTTCGTAAAATAGTATTTTACTGTTAAAGTATCTAATTGAATAAAATTTAAATTTCACTTTATATTTATTATGTTGATTATTATTATATTTTCGTTAAGCTTTCGGTCTCGGCTGTTATTTATTAATAGCAGTAGCTATGTCAGAGGCCCTCGGGCGACCTGGCAAACTCTGACTTCAGAGGCCAGCACTGCCTCACACGACAAACAAACATTATATTTATTATAAAGTTAATATGCATAAATCTTAAATATTTATATATTAATACCTTATATTTATTTTTTTATATATCAGTAACATATTATAAACTTATTTTAATGAAATGACATGTACCCTAGCTAGTCCCGTCGTGGAAGGCATTTTATGTTAGTATTTAAGATGTAAAAGTTCTTACTTCGAACGAATTATTTACATTCCAGGGTTTCTATACATTTTATTTTTAAGCTCGCGAAAAGCACAATGTTATTTCCTGCAATAAAACAATATAAACCAATTCGTAAACTTTGTATTAGTAGGAACTAAGAGTGGTTCGAGTCGACCTTTGCACAAACTCACACAACGCTCGCATTAAGTATGGATCTTTTCCCCGCATCTCGCAACTTGCGGTTGTGTGTGTGAGCGTGAGCTATGTTTGTGTGAGGCATCAAGCTGTTTTTTCGTCATTTCTGTACTGTGGTGTCAGATTTCTGTCTAATTTATATATCATGCTACGCTACGACGACTGATATTAATATATTGTATCAAGTTATATACTTATTGAAATGTATATGAATAGAATATTCTCATTGTTGTATATTTCACTTGGACCATTACACTTATCTGTTTATATATTGTTTTGATTACTTTTATATGTATAATCTTATCCTAGACAATTCTATGTACAAAGTTGTACGGAAGGTCCACTAATTTAAATACAGTACTTGAGACGAAATTTGTCTTGGTGAGAGCTATGGAAGATATTT
Source organism: Alsophila aescularia (assembly GCA_946251855.1). Taxonomy (NCBI): domain Eukaryota; kingdom Metazoa; phylum Arthropoda; class Insecta; order Lepidoptera; family Geometridae; genus Alsophila; species Alsophila aescularia. The sequence goes on from OX276373.1 coordinate 52,444,069, forward strand.
TTATAGCGCTGTCATTGACATGTCTGTTGAAAATATTGGTGACTAGATGAGTCTCGCATATTTGCCAACGTGCAGATTTTGCCACCCTGTATTCACCCTTAGGGATAGAATATCGAAAAATCCATAGTCCACCTCCAGGTTTTTTTGGTCCAGGGTACTCAAGGAATATTTCCTCTATATCAAAGGTTTTAGCTATGCAATTTCTGACAGTATTTTACGGTACTGTTTTATATATACAACGTGTAACAAATTTACCTAATAAGTGCCGGGGTGGCGTATTCTACACTTTATGGCCAACAACTTTAGTTTTACGACTTTTGAGATTTTGAAGTTTTTCATGCTAGTTGTTTTTTTTATGCTTCCTCTAAGAACACAGCAGTAGGCAGCCCTACAGCTGTTAATTTGACCCCTCTCTTTGAACTCTAGACGAAATAACAGAATATTACCAATAATAATGTGCTTATCAGGGTGTCTTTGTGAGTATATACAAATTCCTTATTTTTTTTTTAAATCAGGTGCTGTTATTTTTCATTAACTTTGGTTAATTTAATTAATAATGTAGCATATCTTATCCAAATTTAATGAAAAAAACACCATGTGTAATGTTATTTCGTCTACGAGTTTAAAGTGAGCGGTCAAAATTAACAGTTGTATTGCCTAATGTTGTGTTCCTGGAAGAAACTTTAAAAGTAAATACACAAATGAAAAACTTCGAAAAGTCGTAAAACTAAAGTTGTTCGTAGTGACTTATGGAATGCCCCACCCCGGCAGTTAATAGGTAATTTGTTACACGTTGTATAGATATAATAATCTCACACCTCATTTCCGTTCATACAGTTTTTGCAGCTCAGTTATTGTTATATTGCGGTCTTAGCGAAATTCTGCATATACTTTTATTGTTTGTTTGTTTCTTTTGTTTTTCATGTACGATTTTCCCTTCTTTCTTTCCAACATGCAATATTTCTCTCCGGTACTTAAGTTATTGTTATCATAAGGCGCGAGTGAGATATATTAATCATTTTAACATAATGTAGGAAAGAGCCCGACCTATAGCTTTGGTACAAATACTCAATAGATGTTACCGCGCTGGTGGAAAAGAATTTTTTAGGCAGCTGTATTTGTTTTTAAGTACATTTTAAGTGCGATTTCTTTTCCTATGTGGTCCTACCTTGAAAGTAATTGCAAAATAAACATGATAAATCAAGGTTATATTCTCTTTTTGTTTATTTTTTGTCTTGTGACAGCAGTAGACTAAAATTTCAGTAAATCTAGTGCAAAGAAATTATTTTAGATGAACCAATGGCTCTATCTGTAATCATCGATTTTCGTAAAAAGTATAATTAATGCTACTCTTACAAATTTTGCAATAACAAATTATTGTAGTAACATTAAAACATATTCTTATTTACACAAATATTTTTTCCAAATTGTTCATATTACATACTCAATGTTGTAGTTTATATATTATTATTGTAATGTTAAAATTTGTTCATATTTGTACGTTTGACATTTAAACGTGTGTGTGTGTGTGTGTGTGTGGAGCTATAGAAAAGTTTGTTATAGTATGAATATAACGTTTTCTTAACATTTCTATATAAATATAAAAGTCCATAAATCAATATTATAAATCTATGTACTAGCTAAAATATATATTTTATTTTAGTAATAGTTTTCTCATATAATGTGTATGTCAGTATGAAACGTAGATTTTTAGTATACAAACCAAATCCTAGATTTTCATCGTTTTACACAATATTTTTAACTATAGCTGTGAATCGTATCTGAAAAATTTATATTATGGTACAAACATATACATATTAATATATCTCCATTTCTGTACGTTTTAAAATATATTTGTGTATACCGTTTTATTTTTAACTACAGTCCCCTTAGCTACCTTCAGTTAATAGTTATACGGACAAACATTAAACAGGAAGGACGTATAAGAGGCCATCGTATGTAATATAATAATTATATAAATTAATATATATATTTATATATATATATATATATAAACTTATGTATTTCTCTTATATTTTTTAATAATAGAAAATATTTTGATATTTTATCGCTTATTGATATCTCCCATAATTATTTGATTAAATATTCATGATTAAATAAATAATAATCGTATGTCCGAGTCACCAGTATTGTTTGGTTTTGTATTGCTTTGGAATAAGTAAAAAATAGGTATTTTATCGAACAAATTTACGTTAAAACGTAGGTGCTGTTTTTTTATGTGATTTGAATGTATAGATAAATATTATTTTTGACATCAAAATAAACGTTGCTGAAAAATATATTTTGGACATTAGAAGAAATTTAAAATAAGCCTAATCCGTTTAAATATTTTAATACGAAAATAAGACGAGAATATCTCCTATGATATATTTTTATATTTTAAAATTAATGAAAACAAACCTAGAGTATTTTTGTAAAACTAAAATATTTGTTTCAGTAACGTTAGAATCATAGACACAAAAATTTACATAGTTAATATATCTTCACAATAACATAGGCATTAGAAATAAAAAATAAAGTTTGCGCACACGAGTAGTGCATTACTTTTTGTTTTTTCCTACGAGCATTTTTTTATTTACTTTAAGAGATGTATCTGTAATAATTATATCATTACCCGAAATAGGAAATGCAATACATTCTAACTTAGTCGTTAAGTTTAGATAGATATACAAATTGAAATTTTCTTTATATATCAGTTTTTTCCTCGTATCCTTGCGTATATTGTACTGGCTTATTCCGATTGCACTAATTTTATTTAAATAATAAATACATAAATACAAATATAGATTACAACCTTCATAGTTCTTTTGTCAGTTCAGAATTAAGTAAATCTTGCATTAAATTAAAGTCATGGGCATTGTTTTCATCGTGTATTACAATTAGATGTTAAACATTGCATTTATTTCAAAAGTTTTCCGTATAATTCAGTTTTTTCAAATGTAATGATTTCAAACTTCTAAGCTACTAAAATAAAATATATAAATTTTAAATGACTTGTACTAAATTCAGTGAAGTGAATGTGTTGCGCTTTTTCAAATAATCAAGTTTTCAATAACAAATGTGTGTTTTTTTCTCACCTATTTTATTTAAGTGTTTAGATAAAATTTATAGTTGTATCTCCTAGTTGTGTTCCTATTTTATTTCTCCTGAATAATATAGCGTACACGACATATTTTACATAAACTACTATAACATGACACGCAACGATCGCTCGAATATAAAAAGAAGAAAGTCTAAGAATAAAGCGTAAACAACCATTACAAGTAGTATTTATAAAATATTGTTACTACAAATACGTTGATATTTTCATTTCTTGTTGGAAGAGTTATTATCGTGGTTTACTTTAATCTTACTATAATATGAGAACCAGGGCGCATCAGACGAACGACCTCTTATTATCTGAATAACGTAATAAATTTACGTCACGTTGCAACAATCAGATTCCATTATATTTAAAGTTCTTATGCACAGTTGCATATGCATAAGTTTAGTTAAAATTCTTGCTAGATTATATACATGATTCAAATGCTGGAATTTAAATTTTGAAGTAAACGTTACAGTGTAAAATTGATTTTTTACTTTTTTGTTTATTTTTCTGGAGCGGTTTAGTGACTCCATAAATAAACCAAAAAATGTACTCGTATAGTCACATTCGTATATGTCGTAATGCTTAGGTGTCATATGCTAGTTTTATAGTGTTTAGAATTAAGAAGACTTCTCGACATACTTTGAAATCATGTGTATGTGAGCAGTGTTCCTACATGACACTAATATTTTGTTTTGTTTGAGTTTGTGCAAAACTTCAAACATATGTTTTGACCGAGTTTTGACATGAGTCAAAACATTTCAGTAATCGTATTCAAATATTTGGTTTCGACGAATGTTACCGTCACCAATCATATTGACATTCCCGCGCCGAAATTTGTAATGCAAAGTTGTGGATGGCGCTGCAATAGTTATGGGCAGGCGTGGCGCTTACCATCAAGCGTACCTGTTCATCATGTAAAGTTATATATTAACATGGTAAGTGTTAACCTCTAGCCTGTCAGTGTTGGGAGAGTCCACCGGTTGTGAGAAACCGCGCATATTTTCCTCTTTGGACATACAGCGTAACCCGAGGTACGACCGCGGTGATATCTAATATAACATTTATATGATATGTTTTTATTGAGTTTTTTGAATAATTTATGACTTGTACTGAGTTGAGCGATGCGGTTTGTTTGGTTTTCTAATATTTTTGGTGGTGAGATGAAAATTATATGTTTATATACATACTTCTTCTTTTTTGGAACTAGGATTAAGATTTGAAGCTTTAATTATTTTCAATCAGGCTTTTCTAATGTATATTTTTTAGGATATTTATGTTTTATTTTCTATCATACTGATCATTTATTACTGCTGATCCTAATTAATAAATGAAATTAAACTTACCAGAATTATATAACTTGACAGAATAATTAAACTTATTACTTCGTATTTTTTCTTTATCTAGAGTACATCACATTATTATGTTCCCAATTGAAATTAGAATCGAGCCTTGAATTTTCTTTGAATTAGTTTGTTAATGAGTTTTTTTTTCTTTTCTTAATTATTACACTAGAATAGGATATTTTTGTTTTATATGTATTTTCGTCTTACCACATTTATACACATCGTTCGAATGTTTTAAAATTAATGTTTTGGTTTTTGAAGCAATGGTCCAACCAATTTATACTTAATGAAAATGAAATATAAATAATTTGATTAAATTTGACACCTTTTTAACAATATATTTTTACTGAATAGTTGAATATTGAATATTGATTATAATAGCAATAAATATTCTATAAAATTAATAATATGTCATTATAATATAATTATACATTAAATATTTAACATTATTTTTTCTTTTGCTGTATTCAAATTTTAACTAGTTGCCAACCATATTTGGTTTTGTTCTTTTGATGGGATTTCAGAAAAAGTACTAAATTGGATGGATTGCAATTTTTATTGTAAATAACAAATTAACATTTTTATACATTTTATCATATGCAATGAAAAATAATAAACTTAGTAAGGACTAACAGGCTAAAAATATACAAGAAAAATACACATCGGGCAATAATAAGTACACATCACTACAGGGAATATTGCACATGATTTAAACTTACCTGCGCTGTGTGACTATTTTCAAGTTTTAGGTTTTTATGCATGCATAGAAAACCCATTGCCATAGACGGGTAAGTTTTGTGTGTACCCTTTCTGCAAGGCATGTACATAATTTTATATCCACGAGCTTCTAATTGTCGGCTTGTGCTTGCGTGTGCTTTTCGTTTTACAGTACAGCTATCGGCAAACATCTTGAAAAAACATGAATGTTCGTGGGAGCGCGAGTGGAAATCGACCACGCGAGTGAGTGAGACGCGCTTTCCCCACTACGCAGCTTTTTGGTCTAGATGTTTGCCGGTCTGTGTATTATACTCTATTGCACTTCGTCTGTCTCGACAGCTGATTCTAATAGTCATATCTATCCGATATCCGAAACGAAATCTGTCAAAATACCGATTGTCTGTACCAAAGTTCTGTTATTTGTATCGTTGTACATAGTCGAAAAATATGGACATAATAACCAATAGGTATATAGTTATTTTAAGACCTTTTGGCTGAAACTTTCAGTGTTAGGTTAGGTCACAAACCAATAACAATGCAATATAAAATATATATGAAAAAATAAAAAATAATAATACTTATAATTGTTAGAAAAGAAAAGGATAAATAAGCTTAAAAAAAATTTAAATTAGAGAAAAAAAAAAAAAATACTTAAAAACGTTAAAGTTACAAAGCAACAAAAAAAAGGAACCCGTAAAAGCTTCTTTTTTTCTTTATTTTTTAATCTTACTTATTTATCGATACGTTATTGTAACATAGTAACTACGGCTCATAAAACAGGGCGATTGGTCTAGTACAGTTACCGGTGAATGCAGATGATGTTATGTTTGACAGTTCGAATTTTGGATCACGGATAGTTGTGATTGTTAGAATCTGACAAAGTGATTTTTGTAACAAGTGTTTACGGCGTCAAATTATAATCAACTTATGTTTTAATCATGTTAATCATCTGCCAAAGATCGAATACGATTCAGTTGTAGTAGTGACGTAGCTTCTGATTGCAGGTGGTGGTAAGTATTACTGTCGACATTTCAAAGATCTTGTTACAAACATCATCCTCGGTGTAATATCGTCACCCCCACCTAGTGTTAGTTTATGTTTTTCTGTTTATAGGCCATTGGACGGTACAACTCCGAAGCATGCGGTAGGCGCTAGTCCACAAGCCATGCTTGGGTAACTATACCTACGTTTTATTTATTATTATTGTGTTTTGTCTAAATTTACCTTTAATACACGAATCTAACGACTCCTGAGACTCGAAATCTACCTTGACGATTGAAAGCTTCGTCAATGTCAAGACACATTCTTTAGTTAATGGTAATATGGACACCTGGATTAGTATGTGAGCTCGTTCGCACCATTTCCAATTCCAAGCAATTCGATGCGAAGTAATGCGAATACGTTCACATGCTAATAATTAGCTTTCCATTGAATTAATATAGACCGCCATTTAATTAATGTGTTTGAAGTGTCTCAAATCATAATATACTGAATGGCGTATTAAACAATATACAGAGTGTCCCGTAGCAAAGCTGACCAGAAAAAAAATAACATTGGACTTATGTAATTATTAGTAAACTTGGGAAAACTCGTATCCTTGTTCACAGTTATGGGTTTTTCTTTTTGAATGTTAAGTTTGAGTACCTATGTTGCAAAAAATATATATGAGACCCTGAGTGGCCAACAACTTTAAAAACATGTCTACTTAAAGAGGATTCAAAATTTTTACAATTTTTTTTCCTGATCAGCCTTGCCCCCTTACACAAGTACCTGCAGGATTATCCACTCATTACGGGACAGCCTGTATATATAAATGTTCTATAGTTAATTTGGCCCTTCAAATTCTACTTAAGTGGAAACAAGGGAATACGTTTATTTCAACTATGGAATGTTTGTCAGTAGTTTTTCTTATGAATCATGAAGTTGTTCTTCTCCTGAAGCATAAAATATGCCCAAAATGTAATTTCCAATTTTGTTTTTTGTCTGTCTCTCTGTTTACTGTCTTTTTGTAGCAACAAAAAGTTGTTATTGTGTCGTATTGCTCTTTTTCTTCTTCCACTAATTAGTATTTGCAACTACAACTGAGCGAGTGATTCGATTTTTTGATACAATTTTATTTAATGAATTTGGTAATTATTTTCTAAATCGGTTTTGATCAAACATTCGCATTCAAAGCAGCTGCCACTTATGTTAAGCTTTTTGCATTAAGCTTTGTTTTATTCTGATTAACACTTTTCCATTTTCACTAATACTAACAATCTACATCGCAGCATGGACGCTCTGCTTGAAATGAAATGTTTCAAAATGTTCTCGAACTAAAAGAAAGTGGACATAATGGTATCTTGCTAACAATGCCAAACATGATGTCCAGACCTCCTTTTAATCTTACACTTCTTTTTATATTAGAAAAAAATTGTAAATGTTTTTTTTAATGAATGGAAGGGGGTCTGATAAACCAAGTATAGCATAAGTATAGTAGCTCCATGAAAGCTAACATTACATTACGAAATGTCAATCAAAAAAATCCTTTAACATTAGACGCTTCACACATTACCAAAAAACGCAACTTTGGCGCGGTCCAATGTCGAGCATTCTGTTTTTTCATGTGAACTAAACTAGTGTAATTAAAAAACTATCAACTAGTCTAGTACTTTATCTAACGACCCTACCTAGAATCATAACATAACAGAAGTAACAAGTTATCCTACAATAAATAAACTGAAGCCGCCCTTTAATCTAGACAACGGCTCAAGCCGATGTTCGTACTCCCTTGAGTTAGTCGTTGAAGCGCCTTCTGCGTTAGCGTTATGCCTTTGGGCCCGGCTCCCCAACCCGGTGACACTGTCAAGGTCGGCTAGAGACCAACAGGATGTATTAGTCATAAAAAAAGAAAAACAATCGACGTGGTTTATCACACCCCTCAAATCACGACGTTCCACTCCACCCACTGACATCCCACTCCTGATGTCCGCAGACAAGGCAACGAGGAACAGGTGAAGCCGCGCGTGCTCCGGTTCACTTGGAGCATGAAGACCACCTCCTCACGGGATCCGAATGAGATCATGGCTGAGATTCGGAAGGTAAGATTTTGATTATAGTTTTGGAGAATTCAAAGTACAAAGTTCAATGACCATATCGCTGATATGCTGATTAAGATCACCTGATTTGTGCGAGAGTAAGAAATAAATGTAAACAGGTTAAGTTTAATGTGTCTATAATATAAAATTTCATTAAAATCATTATTAATGCATATACAATTTTCAATTCATATTTGCAACAGGTGAATATTAGAAAATATTGTATACGAAAGTGCAATAGCTATATAAATGTTGACCTAAAATTACGGTGTATCTCAGAATGTGTAGGCCTCAAAACTTACAGAAGTGTATTTTTAACCCCCGAACAAAGAGACGGGTGTTATAAGTTTAGGGTGAGTATCACTATGTCACTGTGTGTGTATGTATGTATGTATGTATGTATGTATGTATGTATGTATGTATGTATGTATGTATGTATGTATGCATGCATGCATGTATGTATGTATGTATGTATGTATGTATGTATGTATGTATGTATGTCTATTATAGCTAAAAGCAATCTTGTTTATGTCAGCTTTGGAACATAAAAAAACCGCAGCTAACGGTACATTTGTTTGGAAGCTACGATTTAACCACCTTTCCTCACCTCCCCCCCTCCCCCTCACCATATAACTAAGAACCATCTCGATCACATCAGCTTTCAAACAAAAAAAAACGCATCAAAATTGGTCCATTCGTTTGGGAGCTACGATGCCACAGACAGACACACACCCACACACATACACGCACTCACACACAGTGATAAACACTAAGGGTGTTTATCACTTATAACACCCGACTCTCTGTTCGGGGGCTAAAAAGAACACGGAGGTTGGTAAAATCAAGGAATAATAAAAATAAACCATTAAAATAAAAATTCTTGGAAGAAAGTTGCAATTTTATAAACTGATATTAGCGATGGGTCATGGAAGTTCACGGTGAACGGGGTCGTTGACTGCCCGCATGTCGTAAAGCCTACGCGGCGGTCAACGACTTCTTCAGCGTACATTTCTTACCTAATGTAATTAATATCAAAATTAAAGGCGCTGTTTGAAAGGATGCCTTTTTTTCGATTTCATTACTTTTATTAATCGACTTCACAAAAGAGGTTCTACATCCTACAGGCTTATTTTAATTATTATTTTTCGGTGAAGTTAAATAAGTCTCTTCTCTTTCTCCGTGAACTGCGGACCAAATTTGAAATTTAGGTTCCAGGTTTGTCCCATATAAATTGGATCATTAGTTTTTTTTTGTTATCGTTTTATCCATTTGAAGTAGATTTTTTGTACAGTGGTATTTTGTTGTTATATTTCCCAGGTGCTAGACGCAAACAACTGCGATTACGAGCAACGCGAGCGTTTCCTGCTGCTGTGCGTGCACGGCGACCCCAACGCGGACTCGCTAGTTCAATGGGAAATAGAGGTGTGCAAGCTGCCGCGCCTCTCGCTCAATGGAGTGCGGTTCAAACGAATATCTGGTGAGTGTACTCACTTATACTAACAGTAGCTGTGCCCCGCGTCTTTACCCGCTTGAATATTTTACCGTTTGCCCCTTTAGGAGATGAATTTATAAAAATAATGAAACACTTCTTATTCACACACACACTCTATATACTTCTATTTGATTGTGTTTACAAAGTGTCATCATCGTAAATAAAATAAAAAGTTTCTTCATACATACTTAACCACCCTTTTTTGCCCCTTAAAGGTTAAAAAAAACGATTGAGCCTCACAGTAGTCTCATGTAATGTGTAATATCTGACATCTCACCTTGGCATTTCATTCATTCATTCATATCAGCCTTTAGAAGTCCACTGCTGAACATAGGCCTCCCCCAAAGAGCGACATGACGAGCGATCCTGTGCCACCACCTGCATCCACCGACTTCCTGCGATGGCTACAATGTCGTCGGTCCATCGCGTGAGGGGCTCCCTACACTTCGCTTGTTTGTTCGTGGTCGCCATTCGAGAACCTTTATTCCCCAGCGGTTGTCGGTTCTGCGAACTATATGGCCTGCCCATTGCCACTTCAACTTGCAAACTCTGAGAGCTATGTAGTTAACTTCATCTACGGATTTCCTCATTTCTGATTCTATCACGTAGTAAAACTCAGAGCATAGCTCTCTTCATTGCACGTTGCCCATTTCTGAACTTGTGTATAAGACCAATAACTATTGGTATGAGACCTATTTGGTCTCATTCTACAACCAAAAAAAAAATTGCATTGCCGTTGGCATTAGTCAACATTTATATACTCTAGTAACGCGCGCGCTCATTGGTCAACTGTGAATCATCAACTACTTCATCTGACCTATCTGATCTTACTTTTCGTCAGAAAATCGTATGTCATCGTACCATTCTGCTGATAGTCTGAAGTACCTGAGTTTTATTCCCGAAAGAAGTGTTTAATTTGCACTATAAAAAAAAAGTTATGGCTTCTAGCTTGATAGCACCGCACGCGCTCATTGGTCAAGTCAAATAGCTCATGCTTCCCCGGCTTCCTATTACACTTCCGGTTAAACATTGTTCAACACTTTTCACGAAATCACTCCCATAGATTTCAGGAAAACGAGTGGAAAGATATTACACATCAAAAATCTTTCCTTAGTGGACCCAAAGGGTATTCAAGAAGTATTTCCACCATATTTCAAATCTCTAGGTCCACTGGTTTTAGTTGTGCATTGTCTGTCAGTCATTCTGTGAGTACATCACGGTACTGTTTGATTAGATTGTATTAAAACGGATTGCTTCACGTCTACAACAGCAAGGATTTGTGACAGAGCATAATTTATAATAATAGAGTGCTACACGCATATATTATCGGGCGTTGATGTTCCCGCTTCTGGTTTCAGGCTTTCTCTCTCACAGAGACAGTACAATCGTCTATAACAGACTGTTAGGTACACGTCACAACAGTCTTACGCATCTATGCTGTTACAAAGCACCACACGTTACTGTAGCGCCTTGTCGTCGAGCGTAACGTTAACAAGTCAGCACTTCGGAAACATTGGCCATAACACCATATAAAGTGCTAACATTTATAATTTTGTTGATTTTTAGGGTTAAAAAGAAAAAGCGGGACCTTTATAGGATCACTTCGTTGTCCGTCCGTCTATCTGTCTGTCTGTCTGTCTGTCAAGACCCTTTTTCTCAGGAACGGGTTCACACTGAAATTAATATCAAATACTCAGGTCTGCAATCCCTTGGAGCTGTAAAAAAAAAACAAACTTCTAAGTCAACACAATCAACAGATACGGCTGTTTATGCCGCATACTTTGACACTCGCAAGAAAATCGAAACCTACAGGGTCCTTCCCGTTGACCTAGAATCATTAAATATGGCATTAAGCAATGTTTCAAGCACAAGTAATGAGAATAATCCGAAAACCGTAAATTGGTAGATACATTTAAAAAAAACAGAACCCTCGGTGCTCGAGTCTGACTCGCACTTGTCCGTTTTTTTAATTAAAAGCTTTTATTTAAGATAGATAGACTTTATTGCACAAGAAATGAACTGATGATACAATGATGATCAAGTTTTAAAATAGTACAATCGGCGGCCTTATCACTAAGCAGCGATCTCTTCCAGGCAACCGTAGGCTGAATAGATACACTAGGCTGTTAGAAAGGATGGTAGTGTGCAGAATTATAAAAATATACCTACATATATAATGAATGATACAAATTATATAAATATTTATTACCATATACATACAAAATAATAATAATACACTTATATACACCTACTGTTAACATAAAATAATTATAAATATTATATTAAGTTCACTTGTATGTATCTTTGTATTTTGTCTGTCCTGGAATCTTGCCGAGCACTTCCCGATTAGCTATCCGGCTGAAATTTTCAGGGTAGCTCACAAACCGATGACAAAGCAATAAAAAATAAGAAAGAATAAATAACTTAATAACTTTAAAAGTGAAAGGGCATAGAAAAAAAAAACTTAAGAACGTAAAAAGTTGCAAAGCAACAAAAAAATATGTTATGTAAAAAAAAACCGTAAAACATTTTTTTTTTTATTATCCTTATTTTGTTTTTTACTATTTATTGTTTCTCGTTTACAGGCACGAGCATCGGCTTCAAGAACATTGCTTCAAAGATCGCGAACGAACTCAAACTGTGACTGCCCGAGAACGCCCCGCGTCGACGCCGACGCAGGCGCCCCGCGCCCCCCCAGCCGCCCTCCCCGCAGTCCACCGACTGCGACTCCCCGCCCATCCCGCCCCCGCCCCCTCCCAGGACCGACAGCCTGCGCCTCTCGACCGAGGACATGGTACAAGTCGCCAACGGAGGACAGAGGACACCCTCAGGTACGCTAGCTCACTTCCTAGCGGCCGACTACATAGCTCGCAGCGACTACCTCCGACCGCACTTGAAATCCAAAAACACCTATCTAACTCCAGATGAACAGATGTTGGCCAGGAGCGACTATCTGCGCCCGGTGTTGTCGAAAAAGTCGTCCAGCTATCTGACGGCGAACGAGATTTCTCTGGCGAAGAGTGACTACTTGAGGCCGCCGTTGTCGCCCAGCAGGTCGATGCAGCAGCCTCGGTCGTCCCTCTCTCTCAAAGCGGATTCGGTTGAGGTGGACGCGAGATGCAAGAGTTTGAGACCGCGGGTGCAGCACCAGAGTTATTCGTACAGTGTGCATACGTTGAGGCGGCAGGCGCGCGCAGTGTCGCCCCCTTGCGATTGCTTACCGACGGAGCCTATACCGCCGCCTGAACTGTTCGATTTCTAAATATAAAATACTATTAACAACCTGTAAGATAACGATAATGTTCGATTTTCAAAAACTATGTTAACAGCCTGTAAGATAGTGTTCGATTTTTTAAATAATTGTTAACAGCCTGTAAGGTAGTGATCGGTTTTCAAATATGTGTAAAAACCCGTAACATAGTGTTCGATTTTCGAAGTGTAACCAATAAAGAATACGATTTTCTAAAAATAATGCTGACAGCCGTTATAAGTCGTTTTTTAAAAACTATATGTTAACAGCCAATAAAATACAGGGTGAAATCGATAATTGGCATCCTTTCAAACTATAAGGCTCTCCATGTGAAATTAGATTAGGTACATACAACATGTATCTAATCATAATAATCAATTTGAAGTAAAAATAAAGATAACTTGATCATGGTAATTGGTAAAATAAACAATTTAAAATATCTTCAATAATAAACAATACTTACAACTTTATCAGCGAGCGAGTCACAGCAGTTAAAGGTTGAATGGGGTCATCAACCTCTCGTCCGATCATAGATCGTCGTCCGGTCAACGACCCCAGCACCGTTAATTTATTATTATTATTATTATTGTCATCTATAGTTTGAAAGGATGCCAATCTGAATATCGATTTTCAAAAAGTATGTTAAAATCCAGTAAAGTAAAGTTTATATTTGATTATCAAAATCTGTGTAAATCATCCACTAAAATACGGATATGTTAATAATTCATGTTAACAGCCAGTGTTTTCAACCAGAGTATTAAAATATGCGGCCAGTGCTACAAAAGACAAACGAATTAATCATTTGAATAAAAATCTTAAATAAATGGAGGAGATTTTATGGTCCATAAGGCATAACTTATATTCAAATTTATTTAAATGAATTAATAAATGAGATAAGTTCAAAAAACATTATAATCACAATTTGGCGTCATTCTTAGTTTCGGTACACGCTTTTTCACTGCGAGCAAAGATCATAGAAAGGACTGCAAGTGAGAAAAATGCATCGCCAATATCGAATGATATGAAAATTTAATTTCTACTTTTGATATTGAAGTTATATCGTACACTTTGTTTTGTAACTTGTTAAATTAAGCAGATATAATGTAAAGAACTTTATAAGAATTCTGTATTAGCGTAAATTATAATATTTGCTAAAATGTATGTTGAGAAAATTGTTCAGAATCGAACCGGGTTGTGCAGATTTGAACACAATAGCATAAACGTGGTAATATTCCGCTGTTGAGTTTAAAGGGTATATTGTTTTTTGACAGGGGTCTCTGTGGCAGCTTTGGAAACCGTTAGAAATAAGAAGATATGTTCTTAGAAACCTATCCAGACGTTTTCAAACTTATTAAAACTGCATATAAGGTTTTTGATTAATCGATATATTCTGCCTAAAATCGAAAAAATTATAATAGTAGCAACGTTATGAACAAAAATGTAGTACAACATAATGTATGAAAATACATATGATGAATTTGTACTAGTTTTAAAAGCAGAAGGACCAAAAAATAATTCTTTTTTTCTAGAGAACGTCGTAATGATTTTCTTTATTGATATGACAATGTAGCCTTGAATAAGGCCAATAAGCCATTTAATTTTAACTTTTAAAATGTTATTACTAAGAATGTGTCCTAAACACTACACTAACTGGAACGGTGTTGTTCGTTTTAGTTCATTCCTTAAATGCAGTTTTAATTCGTTTTAAAACCTCTGAATGGATTTCGAACAAACATCTTCCTATATTTAACGGTCGTGAAAGCTGCTATAGCAGTGCCATAGATAAAAAAACTGTATATTATGTGACTTTTCGATGGTCGGGTAAAAAGTGTTGGACATAAAGTTATGGAACGAATATATGTGCCAAGTGATATGGTATTCGAAGTGATGCGACTATTTTGAACTTGTACCGGCGGAGGCCAGATAAATATTTCTTTAAAATAACTTAACAAATATTTTTAGTTAAATTTTTACGTGAAACGCTCTCAATTTTGCTGCGCATTCTTTGTAATATATTAATTTTACAGTACGTGTGTTTTTTATTATTTCTTTTCTTGTATAGTTATTTGAGTGGTTCTTTTGTTTGAGCGCGGCGCGTCCTTGTTCTGACTTTACGTTTTTATTGCCAATGAATTTTGTTAACTTATAAATGTTTGGACGCTCGTGTTTTAAATGGAAATCGTTTTTTAAAAAGACATTATTTATCGTTTTAGACGCGCGTCGCGCACAAACTAGCGGCCGTTTTCTTTATTGTGCTATTGCTTACATACAATTTAAATTACATTATGTATGTTAATCATGTTGTAATAATAATGTACAAAGTGAGTTTGCGCTCAAGAGATACAATTTAGCTTAGTTTTTTTTAATTCAATTTATATGACGAATATAAATATACAAAAAACATATGGCTGTCGTCGAATAGCAGTATAAATGTTCATAATTATCAATTATAAATATGTCATATGTAAGTTAAAGCACCAGTTTACATTGACACGTGGTTCTTTTATTCTCATATGGGGACAGGTGTCAAGTCAGTCTGGTAACCGCGGTCGCCCTGTGCTATAGCCCTTTTCTAATCTTAAGGCTGAGATTAGAAAATGTCACGTTTCTTCGGGTTGCATCCACACTTTAGACGTGTTATTAGAATAAAATCACTGAAATAAATAAATATATATTGTTAGATGTTATATAAAAGTAATATGGACTTTGTAGTTATAGCAATAATTTTCATTATCGATCGCCTCGTGTCAAAAAACTTTTTGAAAAATTTCAAATGTGTATATTCATATTTTCAGCCTCTGTTATGTGATTTGTAACTAATGTTTTGGTGTGACGCTTGTTTTTTTTTTTTTTATTTGTTTCAAATATATTTTTAACTATATTTTCTCTTCGTGTGTGACTTCACGCATATTAGGTGATAATGTTTGAATATAATAATATATAAAAGCATAGTATGTGCGTATGTGTGGTGAGGGCGATCGCGTACTTTTTCTATAATAATAATTATTATAATGTAATTAAGTGTAGTGTTATTAATTATTATCTTTTACATGAAATCACAAATCTGACGTTTCGGTTACGTGTGTCGTGTTGTCATTGCCATTTTTTTTAAAACATTTAATTTGACAATTAAATTATCATACCAAGATCTGTTAAAATTATAAATAATTCATAATGAATTGTATTTAATTAAAGTCAAGCTTATTCAAAATAACTATTACATTTGTGCGCGAATAGACCCATTTTTATTTATGACGCGATACCAATTTTATTTGGAAATATTGTATGCCAATCATTAATTATCTTCAGTGTTACCATTCCTTTCCGTGTTCCGTGTCCTAATGTCATGAAACCTTTAGTTTTAATAATTTTACTGGTTTTTTTATTATATAATAATGTATACGTAATTTTCGGAGATTCACTTGATAATTTTTTTACGGAATCCAGTTTGTCACGCGCTCTGAATTCACTGCGATACAATAGTAAATATTAATGAAGATATTTTCGATAAATATTATCAGAAATATCTTAGTCAATGCAAAAGTTGTCTGGAAGAGATCGTTCTCCAACGGTAAGACCGCCCATTGTTTTTATGTAACTTTCTACTTTTATAAAGTTTATTTTGACGCAAACATTATAACTAAATTATTTCACTGCAATTTTAAAAGCAGACAATGGCGCTTACCATATTAAAAACGACCTGCTTGCATTGGTATCAAAATGTGAGTTTAGAGCATTGACTATAATTGTATTATAATCTAGTCGGTAAAATACAATAATAACAATAAGGCGCGGACATCACGACACGACAGCTTCCGATGTACAAGCTGTTTAATAATGTAGTTATATCTATATATATATAATGAGCTTTGTTTTACGTTTATATGTCGGGTTTAAATGTAACCACGATATTAAATAACACGTTCAAACCATTTAAACAACTTTTAATTTTACCGTTTGTTTTAATAACTGTCTCATGCGTCGCAAATGCGACTGTTAAATAAAAAAAAGCATATATTATATATGTATATTATACAATGAATTATAATAAATACATATTTATATATAGTATAGCAAGTATATATACTTTTACTGACTATTTTCACGAAAAATTGTAAATCAAAAGTTGTTTACTTTGGTCAGAATGTGTTCAGTTTAATGTCGAGGCGTCTCGTCTAAGCTCTGTATGGTGTAGAGTTGCGCGTGCGCGTGTTAACTGTGTGTCACGGCGTTTTGTGAGGTATTCAAGTGAAAATAAATTTTATTTTTAATTCCAATGCTTCGACTTTTCTTTTATATTCACGATAACGAAGTTTCCTCAGACATAAATAGTTCATTTTACAACAAGTGCTTAAAGCAAGCCATTTTACCCGAGACTTTTATCCGCCCGAGCCGAAGGCGAGAGTAGATATTGAAGTCGAAGATAACATGCCATCTTTGGATTATGTACTCAAAAATGGTAGCATAATGATATACATTACGCACAGCACGTCTCTAATTCGAAAAATAAATAAATTACAACACTGTTTTTTGAACTAAACGATGTTATAATTTATTATTTTTTACCATTAAAGCACCGTTAGCACCTACGAGGGTTTTCGGCATTTATTATCTAAGGCGGCGCGTGTTAGACCGTATGCGGGCGAATTCGCTGTGGACTGGATTTTGACATAAAATTGGTTAGGTACTACCTAACCAATTTTATGTGATTTATTATGATGATCAAATGTTTTATCATGGTTAAAAATATGACAAAGATGTGTAAACATGTGAAAACAGTGTTCGTGAGGAGAATTTGACTCCACCTGACATCACGGAACAGCAACGAACATGACGAACGAGCTTTTTACCAGCAAAATCAAGAAAAGATACGACTTTTTTTTCATTAAAAGTAAGTTCCTATTGCAAGAGTGTAGATAAAGTGGTGTATGAAACGGCACATAACTAGGTATTAATACACTCGTAATACTATTAAAAACTCGCCTATGGCTCGTTTCGATTCATGCTGGCTCAGACTGGCGCGTGGCGGTGCAGTGGTGCAGTCGTACTGACTCAGGCGCGTAACCTATATAAGGGAATTTGTCACCATTGCTTAGTCACCTCAGTCCAGCACTCGACGAGACGAGACGAGCAGAGTAGCTCTTCAAAATGCAGTAAATTTTCTCACTTTTAGGTTTCTAGTTTCTACCAGTGGAATCAGCCCTTTACCTATTAGGTAGGGATTGTTGAAGCACCTTGGTTATTGATGTTAGTTTTATAATTAGGTAACTAGGTGACGATGTCAAACATTTTTCATCATAATGACGATATCAAACCTCTTTCATCATAATCATACCTTTTTGATAGTTGGTCTATATTAATTCTAAATTCAAATAACCTGTCATTCCCACATTGTCATTGGATTAGAAAAAACTGTAATTTTACGAAATACCATAGGTGGCCAAATTATTAGGGACAGTAACGATATTTTTGTAATTTCTAGTTTAAATCATTTTTTTTAACTAATAGGTTTTCTTATGGTTGTTTCATTTGGTACTGCTGGCTGGTATCATTATTATTATTTTTGATAAGTGAGAATATTGGAAACCTGCGTTATTTATCAATTATGAGATGATAATTCTCATTGGTTGAGTTTTTTTTGAAAACTGCTGTTTTAGTGAGGTTGTAAAAATATATTTTCTAATCGTTTTTTGACAGTTTTTCCAGTTTGTCCTTAATGATCAGTACGTATATAATAATTCTTATTGCATTACTTTTGCTAAATTTTATGAGTGAATTTTCTATTTTCTCAACAGTATGACGTGATAATTTCAAAATTAGTTATTTTTTAGAATGGGCTTCAGACTTCAGACACGTCACCAAAAAATTATAGGAAAATACAAACATTATTACTTGACTCCACACATTCCCAGAGAGGCATTGCAGCTAAGGCAAGCGTTCCGAAGTCTGTCGTCAATCGGATAAATATAAAAATGGATCAAAACAAACCCCTGGAAGCAGTTCGTGTGGGAAAATTTGACACGAAAAGGATCACTACTCGTCGTACCGATGGTGAAATCTGGGATGTCTGCCTCGAAAATCGTAAAACGAGTGTTGCCCGTCTGACTACGATGATGAACCAGGAGGGAATAGAAGTTTCCTTAAGGACAGTCGGGAGGCGATTAGCCGAAGAAAAACTGATCGGTCGTCAGCCTGTTAAAAAACCACGCCTCACCGACACCATGAAGTAGAAGACATTGCAATGGGCCAGACAACACAGAAATATGACTGTTGCAGACTGGAGTCGAGTAAGTACAACATTAGTGTTCAGTGCAGTTCGTAAATAACGTTTATTTGTAATTATTGTAATATTTTACAGATACGAGTAGGTATGCTTTTCCGGCGAATAAACGTTTCAGGTTTTGGTCGACAAAAGTTCATGCGTTCGACGACTTCCTGGAGAGAGAGAGAGAGCAGTTCCATCCAGAGAATTAGTGTCATGGTGTGGTCTGTGATCTCAGCCAAGGGCATGGGGCGCCTATACATCGTGGAAGGGACCATAAGGCAAGACCAGTACAAGCGATTATTAGGAACCCGACTACTACCACAGCTTGAAGAATGGTTCCCTGGTGATGAAGACCACATTTTTACGCACGATTTTTATACCAAATATATTAAATTGGGAGAAGACTGAATAGAATAGTCGAGTGCAAGATCTCTGTTTATGAACATCTCCGAGTGCTCCTAATTCGTGTACTTTTATGTTGTCCACTGAGGTTTGGTCCCTGGGCTAGTGGAACAAACCCTAGGACCGCCTCGTGACAACTAGATGGCGCTACTGTGCACCGCTAAATTGTTTGCAAAAAAGTTTGTAAGCGCGAGGTCTACAGCTCATAGAGCCACTAGTTTATTGTGTATATATATTATATGTATATAAATATATAAGTATTTTTTCTGGCCTCCAGGCCTTGTCTTTCATTTCATTTATATTTTACAATAGTTTAATTTGGGTTGCGTTTGAAAAAAAGTAAAACACCTTGCTAAGGGTTTCACTTTTTTGTTATGTTTTAATTTTACCATTTATCATTTCTCTGACTTACAGTTTTGGCGGAAGTAAGCTACATATTTTTATATTGTTCATTTTAAATATTTCTATTAACAAAAAACGGAAAAAATATAATAAAATAGTTAAACTTAGGGTACTTAGTTAGTCTACTTAGTTTAAGCCCTTCTCCTGCATCTGAGAAGGGCCAAAACTATCAGTGGCTAGGGCTGCAGAGTGAGGAATCTCCTCACTATACGCACCGTGTCAAGGAGTACCTGCCTTCTGTATCTGACCCTTAATCCAACCATCTAGCGAGAGCCTCTTAAGATGTTGGTCGAGGCTCTTCCCCAGGTAGAAATTTTCCGTCATTATGACACATTATGGTCAGTTACGTAACAGACGTGACGTCTGCGTATCGACAAGTATGTCCCGGGCACACGACATCATATTGTGACGTCAGTGGGACCTATTTTATATGAAAAATGAAGGCTGAATCTGGTACTTCCTGAGTGACGTCTGCGGACATATCAAGCTGTTTAATAATGTAGTTATATCTATATATATAATGAGCTTTGTTTTACGTTTATATGTCGGGTTTAAATGTAACCACGATATTAAATAACACGTTCAAACCATTTAAACAACTTTTAATTTTACCGTTTGTTTTAATAACTGTCTCATGCGTCGCAAATGCGACTGTTAAATAAAAAAAAGCATATATTATATATGTATATTATACAATGAATTATAATAAATACATATTTATATATAGTATAGCAAGTATATATACTTTTACTGACTATTTTCACGAAAAATTGTAAATCAAAAGTTGTTTACTTTGGTCAGAATGTGTTCAGTTTAATGTCGAGGCGTCTCGTCTAAGCTCTGTATGGTGTAGAGTTGCGCGTGCGCGTGTTAACTGTGTGTCACGGCGTTTTGTGAGGTATTCAAGTGAATATAAATTTTATTTTTAATTCCAATGCTTCGACTTTTCTTTTATATTCACGATAACGAAGTTTCCTCAGACATAAATAGTTCATTTTACAACAAGTGCTTAAAGCAAGCCATTTTACCCGAGACTTTTATCCGCCCGAGCCGAAGGCGAGAGTAGATATTGAAGTCGAAGATAACATGCCATCTTTGGATTATGTACTCAAAAATGGTAGCATAATGATATACATTACGCACAGCACGTCTCTAATTCGAAAAATAAATAAATTACAACACTGTTTTTTGAACTAAACGATGTTATAATTTATTATTTTTTACCATTAAAGCACCGTTAGCACCTACGAGGGTTTTCGGCATTTATTATCTAAGGCGGCGCGTGTTAGACCGTATGCGGGCGAATTCGCTGTGGACTGGATTTTGACATAAAATTGGTTAGGTACTACCTAACCAATTTTATGTGATTTATTATGATGATCAAATGTTTTATCATGGTTAAAAATATGACAAAGATGTGTAAACATGTGAAAACAGTGTTCGTGAGGAGAATTTGACTCCACCTGACATCACGGAACAGCAACGAACATGACGAACGAGCTTTTTACCAGCAAAATCAAGAAAAGATACGACTTTTTTTTCATTAAAAGTAAGTTCCTATTGCAAGAGTGTAGATAAAGTGGTGTATGAAACGGCACATAACTAGGTATTAATACACTCGTAATACTATTAAAAACTCGCCTATGGCTCGTTTCGATTCATGCTGGCTCAGACTGGCGCGTGGCGGTGCAGTGGTGCAGTCGTACTGACTCAGGCGCGTAACCTATATAAGGGAATTTGTCACCATTGCTTAGTCACCTCAGTCCAGCACTCGACGAGACGAGACGAGCAGAGTAGCTCTTCAAAATGCAGTAAATTTTCTCACTTTTAGGTTTCTAGTTTCTACCAGTGGAATCAGCCCTTTACCTATTAGGTAGGGATTGTTGAAGCACCTTGGTTATTGATGTTAGTTTTATAATTAGGTAACTAGGTGACGATGTCAAACATTTTTCATCATAATGACGATATCAAACCTCTTTCATCATAATCATACCTTTTTGATAGTTGGTCTATATTAATTCTAAATTCAAATAACCTGTCATTCCCACATTGTCATTGGATTAGAAAAAACTGTAATTTTACGAAATACCATAGGTGGCCAAATTATTAGGGACAGTAACGATATTTTTGTAATTTCTAGTTTAAATCATTTTTTTTAACTAATAGGTTTTCTTATGGTTGTTTCATTTGGTACTGCTGGCTGGTATCATTATTATTATTTTTGATAAGTGAGAATATTGGAAACCTGCGTTATTTATCAATTATGAGATGATAATTCTCATTGGTTGAGTTTTTTTTGAAAACTGCTGTTTTAGTGAGGTTGTAAAAATATATTTTCTAATCGTTTTTTGACAGTTTTTCCAGTTTGTCCTTAATGATCAGTACGTATATAATAATTCTTATTGCATTACTGTTGCTAAATTTTATGAGTGAATTTTCTATTTTCTCAACAGTATGACGTGATA
Organism: Alsophila aescularia; assembly: GCA_946251855.1. Taxonomy (NCBI): domain Eukaryota; kingdom Metazoa; phylum Arthropoda; class Insecta; order Lepidoptera; family Geometridae; genus Alsophila; species Alsophila aescularia. The sequence goes on from OX276373.1 coordinate 52,466,591, forward strand.
ACTTCAAAATTAGTTATTTTTTAGAATGGGCTTCAGACTTCAGACACGTCACCAAAAAATTGTAGGAAAATACAAACATTATTACTTGACTCCACACATTCCCAGAGAGGCATTGCAGCTAAGGCAAGCGTTCCGAAGTCTGTCGTCAATCGGATAAATATAAAAATGGATCAAAACAAACTCCTGGAAGCAGTTCGTGTGGGAAAATTTGACACGAAAAGGATCACTACTCGTCGTACCGATGGTGAAATCTGGGATGTCTGCCTCGAAAATCGTAAAACGAGTGTTGCCCGTCTGACTACGATGATGAACCAGGAGGGAATAGAAGTTTCCTTAAGGACAGTCGGGAGGCGATTAGCCGAAGAAAAACTGATCGGTCGTCAGCCTGTTAAAAAACCACGCCTCACCGACACCATGAAGAAGAAGACATTGCAATGGGCCAGACAACACAGAAATATGACTGTTGCAGACTGGAGTCGAGTAAGTACAACATTATTGTTCAGTGCAGTTCGTAAATAACGTTTATTTGTAATTATTGTAATATTTTACAGATACGAGTAGGTATGCTTTTCCGGCGAATAAACGTTTCAGGTTTTGGTCGACAAAAGTTCATGCGTTCGACGACTTCCTGGGGAGAGAGAGAGAGCAGTTCCATCCAGAGAATTAGTGTCATGGTGTGGTCTGTGATCTCAGCCAAGGGCATGGGGCGCCTATACATCGTGGAAGGGACCATAAGGCAAGACCAGTACAAGCGATTACTAGGAACCCGACTACTACCACAGCTTGAAGAATGGTTCCCTGGTGATGAAGAACACATTTTTACGCACGATTTTTATACCAAATATATTAAATTGGGAGAAGACTGAATAGAATAGTCGAGTGCAAGATCTCTGTTTATGAACATCTCCGAGTGCTCCTAATTCGTGTACTTTTATGTTGTCCACTGAGGTTTGGTCCCTGGGCTAGTGGAACAAACCCTAGGACCGCCTCGTGACAACTAGATGGCGCTACTGTGCACCGCTAAATTGTTTGCAAAAAAGTTTGTAAGCGCGAGGTCTGCAGCTCATAGAGCCACTAGTTTATTGTGTATATATATTATATGTATATAAATATATAAGTATTTTTTCTGGCCTCCAGGCCTTGTCTTTCATTTCATTTATATTTTACAATAGTTTAATTTGGGTTGCGTTTGAAAAAAAGTAAAACACCTTGCTAAGGGTTTCACTTTTTTGTTATGTTTTAATTTTACCATTTATCATTTCTCTGACTTACAGTTTTGGCGGAAGTAAGCTACATATTTTTATATTGTTCATTTTAAATATTTCTATTAACAAAAAACGGAAAAAATATAATAAAATAGTTAAACTTAGGGTACTTAGTTAGTCTACTTAGTTTAAGCCCTTCTCCTGCATCTGAGAAGGGCCAAAACTATCGGTGGCTAGGGCTGCAGAGTGAGGAATCTCCTCATTATACGCACCGTGTCAAGGAGTACCTGCCTTCTGTATCTGACCCTTAATCCAACCATCTAGCGAGAGCCTCTTAAGATGTTGGTCGAGGCTCTTCCCCAGGTAGAAATTTTCCGTCATTATGACACATTATGGTCAGTTACGTAACAGACGTGACGTCTGCGTATCGACAAGTATGTCCCGGGCACACGACATCATATTGTGACGTCAGTGGGACCTATTTTATATGAAAAATGAAGGCTGAATCTGGTACTTCCTGAGTGACGTCTGCGGACATATCACGTCAATATGTCACGGGCACAGGACGTCATATTGTGACGTCAGTGGGACCTACGAGTGTGACTCAACAAAATAATCAACATGCGACGGCCAGGCGACGTATTTGGCACCAACAAATAGCCTTCTATGTGTTTTTTTTTAGAGTTTCCTTTTCGTGGAGCGGATGTGTACTTGCTAGATGTTCAAAGGCTCTCTCAGTTTTATATTAAATTAAATTATTTAGATTGCACAAAGTATCCAGTGACGCGGATCAAAGACGGTGCCACGGCTTGCTTTGGTATTCGAATTCGTCACGCGACCATCTAAGCCACGGTGACATGAAGTGGCCCGTAGAATTTTGCAAATTATTTCCTCTGACTAAACATACATTACGATTTCGTTTTAACTGGTTTTTGTTTACTGCTTTCGTGCATGTTGAAGATTAAGGATCAAATCCAATCAATCTAAAGATAATCAATGCAGTGACATGGATGTAAGACTACGACAAAAATCTTCTTATTTTTGAAGTGCGACAAGTGCGTTTCTGAATATAGTAATAAATGCCTTAATGTTACTGCTGAATCTACTAGATTGGCAGCATCGAGCTGTCCTTTTTTCCAAAAAATAACTAGACGCAAAGTTGGTGACAATACTCCCGTTTCTCGCCGATCGTTAAATGATACCATGGATGCGTTTTTTAATCAAGGCTCGAATGACTCGCATCCTCGAATTTCTGTGAATACTTCTACTTCTTCTGGCTCTAATATAAAAGATGTACCTGTTTCTATGAAGAGTATTAGTCAACTGTTCGATTTGAAGCTTTCTCCTTACTCTTCATTTATGCAAAGAAAAACAAGTCGAGTTATACCAATTCCATGACAATGTAAGAATGAGAAGTGGCGTTAAAAAATATTTGAATAATATGAATAAATATAGACATACTATGAATTGAGGTTTGATTATGATGAAAGAGTATGACATCATCACATAAGGCCGTGACGTAAAAAATACGTTATTTATGACGTACATTTATGAATACAATAACGTCTTAACTCTCCAACAACGACATCTTTTGCACGTACTGTTGTACCGCTACGTCTGTGACGTTAAAAGGACTTGACCATGTGACGTCTTTTTAGGGTATTTTGAGACGTTTTTCTTGCGTCAGAAACATTACGTTTTTAGACCTGTCGTATTGGTCTGTAACGTCTATTACGTCAAAAGGACATGACCATGTGACGTATTTTTAGGGTATTTTGTGACGTTTTTAATTCGTCAGAAACGTTACATTACACGTGTCATAATGGTCTGTAACGTCTGTTACGTTAAATTGACGTAAACAAGTTCGCATTAAGGTCACTGACGTTACCATCTTACCTATAAGGCCGTTCGCCGAAATTACTATCGGGACAATGATCGTCGAGTCAACATCCCACATGGCGGTCACGTCGTGAACCAAGTCAAGGTACTTGCTGAGCTTGTCCTTCTCGGCCTTCACGATGTTCTCATCATGTGGGATGGTGATGTCAACGAGCACTGCCCGGCGTTGGGACCGGTCTACTTGCATGATATTAGGCTTATTGGCAACAATAGTCCTGTCCGTGATGACAGAGCGGTCCCAATAGAGCAATGCACGACTATTTTCGAGAAATGGCGCCGGTGCGTACTTAGAGTACGGCACCACAGACTCTACAAGGTCTTACTGTAGGGCAAGTTGCTGATGGATGATCCTGGCTACTTGGTTGTATCTGTGCAAATACTCTCCGTTAGCGAGATGCGAACAACCGGAAATCATATGCCTGGGGGACTCTCCGGGAAGGCGGCATGCCCGACAAATGTCGCCCGTTCCTTCCTTTTTAATATATATTTCCAGTAGTTATTCGTCTTGATAACTTCGTCCGCAATTGCACAGACAAAACGCTCAGTTTTCCCAAAGAGGTCACCAAAGCGTAGCCAGTTCACTGACGCAAGCAAGTTAAGACCCGATAGCTCCTTGCCCTTCCATACGTCCCTGCGGTCATCGCTGTTCAACACCGATGGTTTGCGCCAGTTCTCGTTTGTCAAGGACAGCGGCGTGAGAGTCTTATTATTTTTAACCATGGTCATCCCACTGCATGGCTAAGGCGTCCCTACCCTTCTTCCACTCCTCTCGGTTCAAAGATTTCTGCGGCCAATCTTTCCAATAAGCGTCGAGCTCGTCCCGCCGTCTCCGTCTGGGCCTTCCGCGCCTAACTTTGTGTGGGTTCCACTCAGTGATGAGTCTTGCCCACAGCTCGTCCGACATGCGGCAGACGTGACCAGCCCAGATCCATTTGAGGCTCTCGGCTGTTTGACCAACGCCGAACTACGTCCAATATAAGAAGTCCGTACTCGGGGTTTTCCAGCGATTTATGGAGCGCAGTATATTGTTCGTTATGCGGTCTCTTAACCGGACTCTGCGATGAACTGGATACTGCGCTCCCTCGCTGGCAAACCCCGAGTGCGGACTTCTGATGTTTCGCCATATACCATGTCTGAGCAACGTAGGTGAGGATAGGCAGAGTACCAAGTGGACGTATGTCCATGAGTTTCTTCTTGAAGAAAGTAACCCTTCATCAGGTTTTCATAGACCAATAAATAGCTCTTCCTCTTTGGCGTTATCGGTGCATCGTGCAACTTATTTTTCCTGTCTCGCCTGGAATGAGACTGGTTGGCCCAGATATATTTACTCGTACTCTTGGACCTAGATTTCTGCGCCATCAACTTTTAACCTACGTTTCGTGCTGTTTGACATTAGATTGGCCTTCTCATCCCAGCAAAGTGCAAGCTTCTTAAAAACCTCTTTTAGTGTGAAGAATAAACGTAAACTAGAGCAATTACGTTAACAACACGAGAGAAGACATATTTTGCATACAAATCCTAAACAACGATAAGTTCCTAAATTTTCATGTAAAATCGTAATTATGTTCTTTCACCAGGCATTACGCTTCTTCATTTATTATAAGAACTTCTTAGGAGTGGAATGCCCTGCCCTCGTCAGTGTTTCCGTTAAATATAACCCTGGAGTGAATAGGTATCTACTAGGCAAACGTGCTACACCTTCGACCACATCATCGCTTTCCATCAGGTGAGATTGTGGTCAAACGATTGCCTAGATAGTGATAAAAAAGCTTAAAAGCTAAAAAAAACACGACTGCCCTGCCAAAAATGTTTTAAGCCAATAAATTATATTTTGTTGGAATGTGCTCATCAAGACACGCATACTATCGCTGCTTTACTTGGGCAAGTATTCTTTGTGAATAGAGTATGGCTGTTAGAGTATGGGACATAACCTCCCTCACTTTTGAGATACTGGACTACTGTATAAAGTAATATGATAAGCAGTAGCCCTTATGCAGTATGATGGCTCTATTAAATGAAATAATCTTCTGGAAAGAAAACATTTAATTAAAATACAGCCTATTTACATTGAAATAAATACTACAAGAAACATAACTAGATGGCGCTTTTCCTAATAAGGAAAATAGTCTTAAAACTATCATAATACCAGAAAATACTGTTGAAAACTTAAAACTACAATCGATGTGCATTTTGCAAAAGGAAAGGAAATAATGCCTACATTATTTAGTAAAAGTTTGAATATATCCTCATGACCTTGGAATCGTCCATAACATTAAATTCACACATAATACATAAAGAGCTTTATTATCTACTGTGATGATTAGAATTAAGCTATACACTTATTTAGATTATATTCTGCTTAGTAACACCTACACTTTAAAAATAATATTTCCTCTGTAGCACGCTTATTACATATCTATCTAATTTTTACATTTAATAAATTATTATTATAGCTGATTGATCAGTAATGTTTTCCCCAATATTACTCTGATTTATGAACGGGTATACCATCTAAATCAACTTCTGTGCTTGGTATCATGGGTGGTCTGAACCCCCCATACTCTATGGTTACTCTTGGCACTCTATCTGTCCTTCTCAGTTTTACATCAACTAGATAACTCTTGCTATTGTCCCAGTTGCTGTTTTGTTCTTGGCTGCCATATCGATGTTGACCTTGGTTTTGGCTGCCATATTGATTTTGACCTTGGTTTTGGCTGCTATATTGATTTTGACCTTCGTTTTGGCTCCCATATTGATTTTGGCCGTGGATTATTTGATATTGCCCTTGGATTTGGCTGCCATATTGATTTTGCCCTTGGCCATGGCTGCCATATTGAATCCGGCCATGGTTTTTGCTTTCATATTGATTTTGCTCTTGGGTTTGGATGCCAAATTGATTTAACCCGTGGTTTTGGTTTATTAGATTTTCACCTGAATTGTGGTTGTTATACTGGATCTTTCCTTGATTTCGTCCAAACTGGTTCTGTTTTTGATTTTGTATAGTGTACGGATTCTGAATGAGTGAATTTGTTACGTAATTAATGTAGTTTGCGATTGCTTGACTATTCACAGAGTTTTGCGGTCTATAATTAGGTTCAGTAGTATTTATGTACTGAAAAGTAGATGCGTAGTGATTTCCCCATCGATTTGACTGCACTGGCTGCAGATTCTTCCTATTCTTTTGCTCTTTCACGTATTGCTCGTATTGTGATTTCAAATGCTGATACTGTATCTTTTTCAGTTGATTATGATCTAAAGGCCGGTATTGAAGATTGTTTCTCGTCTCGTCTGCTTCGCCAAGTTTGTGGCCATACCTGTATACCTCATAGCTATCAGGATTTTCAGCGTGGTATGGTACATTAACTTCAACAGGGATTTGGACGGTATACGGGACTTTCTTTTCAATAATCTTCTCAACTGGATAAGGGACCTTAATTGGGACAGGGTAAGGTTTATCTACGTATTTGGTTACCATAACGGGCTTTTCGACGATTGTCTCAACAATTTTTTCGACTGGATACGGGACGTGAACCTTTTTCTCGACAATTCTCTCAACGTTTACTGGATAAGGTACCCTTTTTTCGACTATCCTGTCAACAGGAAATGAATGATGTATGTGGACAGGCACCGGATGTGGCACAGGCACGTGAATATGTACGGGTTTTTCTACCACCTTAGTAACAGTAACAGGTTTTTCTACTATTCTGTCAACAGGCACTGGAATTCTTTTCTCTACTGGGTATGGGACGGGTACTTTTGTTTCAAAATGTACAGGATATGGTACTCTCTTTTCAACTGGATACGGGATGGCAACTTGCTTTTCAACTATTCTATCTACAGGCTTTTCGACTTCTACGTGGATGGGAACTGGCCTGTCTACCGGAAAAGGGTAAAGTACCTTTTGTTCAACCGGGTACGGGACTTCTATGGGCACTCCTACAGGGGCTGGCACCGCTACGGGCTGAATCACTTGTTTTTCCACTACTTTCTCAACAGCGTAAGGAACATGCACCGGACGATCAACGTAAATCTTTTGTTGTACTGGATATGGAATTTTGACTTCAACAGGATAGGGTCTTGGTACTTCAACTGGATAGGGTTTGTCAACGTATTTAGTAACTTGAACCGGTTTTTCTATAACTTTTTCAACTTCCACAGCATAAGGCACTGGCCTGTCTACTGGAACGGCTACTGTCACAGTTTCAGGATAAGGTACCGGTTTTTCTATGTACCTATCTATAAATTTGGTTACTGGTACTTCTTTTTCTATTACGATTGGCTGGATAATTTTTTTACTGTCTGATCCGTAATCGTTTTCATCGTAATAATTTATTAATTCACTTCGTTGATTATTTTCACCATTGGGAGAGATTTCTACCTGGCTTTGAACATTTTCGCTTGATTCCAATTGTTCCTTAGGTTCACTATAATCATTATTATTTTGATGGCTTTCTTGACTATTCGTTGAATCTATATTGTAAAGCAATATTTTATTCATATTATCCTGTAATTTCTTAGAAGATCTCACAGATTCCACGTAATTATCAAATAGGTTCTTTGCGAATTCGTATGTTCCTTTGTCATTGCTTCTTCCTTCTTCCAAATACTCGTGAACTTCTACCTCGTTAATATGGGTTATAGCTAAGGGAATAGATTCTTGTACTTCTACAACAGTTTTATCATTGTTTGGTTTCTCGACGATATCAGTTACTAGTTCACTGTCAGCTCCTTCATGGTCATCAACATAATTGAAAGTCTCATTTTCATTTGAATTAAGAAGTCGTAAAGCAACTGTTATAGGTGCCAAATAGTTGGCTCCTATCGGCCTAGGAGTCACATTGATCACACTCTCCTGAGAATCTTTATTCTCTGTATACTGATTGTTATATTCATTTTCTTGCGGACTGTTCTTTATTCCAAGTACTTCAAATCCGTTGTTTAGATATGGAACCACAGTTGATACGACACTATCGAAGATTTGTTTATTTAAATTGTTATCAGGCGCTTCAGCTACAACAATGGGTTCTGAGAATTTGTATTTATTAGAATTCGACTCCAAAACTTGCTGTACGACGGGATTATTTTTTGTATGTTCTATTTCCCCTTTAATAATATTAGCAATTTTCGCTTTAACTGTGATCATGGTAGGTGAAGCATGTAAAGTTTCATCATTATTGTCATGCTGATTTCTTTCTGAAACTCTTGCTTGTATTTTGATAAAATCATCATTTTGATCACGCAAATGTTGTTCAATGGCATCATTGATTCTCAGCAGATCTTCATTTGTTATAAGATTCTGCGTAGATGCAACAAGTCTGTTAATACCTTCTTGTGTTTTATTGTACACTGGCACATGAGATGATGTTTCACTGTTATAATAATATCTTTCATTCCTAGCGTTAGGTTTCGGTGTTTCTACTCTAAAACTGACTTGCCCTCTATAAGTGAGTGGTTTCTTATTTCTAGCTCCGAAGTTTCCGTTAAAATCGCTCCATTCGTTAGAGGGCACAGCCGCAAAGAGGTCTTTCGATTTCTTCAGATCGCTTTCTAGTTCTTTTGAATATTTATCAGGATGATGTTTGTCGTGAGAACAGTTGTGATCTTTGAAAACTTGTACTATTGGCGCGAATGTCTGCTCGGTTGTGGCTTCTTTGGTAAGAGGCTTCGAACTTTCGATATGTTCGCTCTTTTCGTTGTTTCTTGCAGGATGCTGGGTTTGTATATTGTAGAGAGGTGTCAGGTGTCTGTGATAGTTCGGCAGTTGTACAGCGTTTGTTGCTGTCGTTAGTGAGAATGGCGTTGGCGTTATTGATGAATATTGCTGTTGTAGCAAGAAGATGTCGACAGGGGTGTTTCCGTTTGATTGTGCTGCTGGTTGTAAGTTCAGTTGAAGCTGCCCGGTCTGTAAAGTGAGGAATATCAACTGAGTAACAAACATAAATATATTTAAAAAAACATAGTAAGACATTGGAGTTCAAAGTTAGAGCATATGACGGAGGGGAAAGGGGGGGGGGGGAAGCGCGAATGCCGTATAATCTCGACTGCGCTAGTTTTGTAATGTTGGACAAGGATATCACTATCAGTTATTTTCTAACGCGCCACTCTAAAAGACAAGCCCGCGTCTAGTGCCGGACAAGTAGTTGTAAAGTGTTCATTTGAGTATTTTCGTATTATTTCATGTGATATTTGAGTAAAATTGAACTCTTTTATGTTAGGAAAGTGTGAAGTGAACCAAGCCTCATATCTCAGAAGTGTAGAGCAAGCCTTGTATTGATTTCGTAGTTGTCAAAAATGTAGGCTCTCGCTTTAGGCTCTCATCTGTACGTTATATGTAAAATGAATTAAAGAAAATAAAACAATATTTGGTCTGTAAACTGAAATAGTTTTACTAAATCTTTCACCAAATCCGCCTCTTACATTAAGAGGTTATGGGCGAACGTCGATGTGGAAAAAGGGAGGAAGATTTTCACAGATTGAATTTACGGGTAAAAAAAACTGAAAATCCTGTCAGAGAAAAATGGCTACGTCAAATTTTCCTCAGCTAAATTCAGATAATTTTAATAATTGGATGTTTAGAGTAAAGATTATCTTGGATGAAAAGCAATTATCATGTACGCTGAAACAAGAAGAGCAGGAAAATAAGCAGACAAACGCAAAAGCCAAAAGTTTAATAATCCAAAGTATTCCCGATAAATATCTTAACATTGTAAAACATTGCGAAACAGCAAAAGACATGATCGACGTCCTTACAAATACATTTCAACGAAAAAGTATGATCTCTATAATACAACAACGTATAAAATTACACAATCTTAAACAGTCGCATAACGAAATTTAGAAGACTATTTTCATAAATTTGACTGCATTGTACATGAACTCGAGTGTGTGCAAGAATTATTAGGCGAGAAAGACAAAATTGCGTGTCTGTTAACCAGTCTTCATACAAAATTTGACACGGTGATTACAGCAATAGAATGCAACACTGACCTATCAGAGAAAAGGATACAGGGGAGCAGCTAGAGGCTATCGAGGAACAGCGAGAGGCTATCGAGGAACAGCGAGAGGCTATCAAGGAACAGCGAGAGACTACAGAGGACCAGAACAGCAACAGCAGTGGCAACCAAAGTATGAGAGAAGAGAGGAAACCCATTTAGCCACGAGCGGGGAGCAAAAAGGTTTCTCATTTATAAGTACAGGTATGAATGCAAATTACTATGACAATAATTATGTAAATAATGTGGGTAATTGACTCAGGATGCACACATCATTTAGTAAATGATAATATTGAACAATATATGGCAAATGTGAGGAAGTTAGATAAATCAATGAAAACATATATTGCAAATGGTGATTTTATTACAGCAGATAGAGAAGGCCATCTAGAAATATTACATAATGGACAAAAAAATAAATTTAAAGGCATTGATTGTTAAAAATTTAAAATTCAACTTAATATCAGTGAAAAACATGGTTAATACAGGTCATGATGTAAAGTTTAGTCAGGAAAGTGTAACTATTGTAAACCGAAATACACATTCTTTTATAAAAGGGTCATGTTCAGGGAAACTGTTTACTTTAAAAACTGAGGTATGCGTCAATGCTTCTTGTAACATGCAGTAGATAGTTCCAATGATCTTTGGCACAGGAGACTAGGCCATCTAACCGGCGGAGTTTGCACATTAGTTTGAAGTTACCATGCATGGAAGGTATGGAAGGTAAGGCTACTCGACTTCCTTTTGTTCCTGCAAAGAAGCCACGATCATCACAAATAGGTGAATTAATTCATAATGATATAGCTGGACCAGTACGAACACCAGGTATTCATGATGAGCTGTATTATCAGGTAATTATAGACGATTTTAGTCACTTCTGCGTAACTTATCTTCTGCAGAATAAACATGAAGCCAATATGAACATGATGAACTAATAAGACAGTTACAAACTGACAAAGGAATTGAGGTGAATAAGATAAGGTGTGATAATGGAGGAGAAATAAAGAATAGAAAGTTTGAAGATTTTTGTAAAGAGCAAGGTATCGTTATTCAATTTACACAACCTTATTCACCCCAACAAAACGGAGTTTCAGAAAAAATGAACCGTACATTGTATAACAGGGCGAGAACTCTTTTGTTAGAAACTAGACTTCCAAAACATCTGTGGGGAGAAGCCACAGCATGTGCCACATACCAACTGAATAGATGTCCATCTTTGGCAATTCATTTTAGGGCACCAGTGGAAATAATGGAAGGTAAAACAGACCTATCAAGATTGAGAGTATTTGGAAGCAAAGCTTGGGCTGTCAAAATTCCAAAGGGAGACAAAATGGAACCAAGAGCCATAGAAGTGCGTATGGTTGGTTATGCACCCTTTGGATATCGTCTGTGGAACCAAGATACAGACGAAATAGTTATATCACGTGATGTTAGATTTGATGAAAGTGATATAGAGTGAAGCAAGCGAAGTGTGGGGAGACCCCCCATACGATGGACCGACGACATTATAGCCATCGCAGGAAGTCGGTGGATGGAGGTGGCACAGGATCGCTCGTCATGGCGCTCTTTGGGGGAGGCCTATGTTCAGCAGTGGACTTCTAAAGGCTGACATGATGATGATGATGATGATGATGATATAGAGTACAAAGAAAAGAAAACAGAAAAAAATATGAAACATACTACAGATGTGAAGAAGTTGAAGAAGAAGAAGGAAAATAAATTAGTGAAGTAGAAAAGAAGGGAAAAGAAAGAAGAGGAGGAGAAATGGAGATAAATAGAGAATAAAATATGCAAAGAAAAGAGCATGAGTCAACAATACAAACATACCACAAAGAACAAAGAAATTGACAACTTATCTACAAGACTATGAAATAGAAAATGAGAGTCAGGACGGATTTTACGATAGCATATTGTTTATTCGGTGGGTGTGATCCCGCTACATACAAAGAAGCTCTAAGTAAAGGAGAAGACTGGAAAAATGCTATAGAAAATGAAATTAATTCGTTAGAAGAACTACAAACTTGGGAAGAAACAGATCTACCAGAAAATAAAATGGCAATTGACACGAAATGGATATTTAGAACTAAACAAGATAGGAGAAAGAAAGCAAGATTAGTAGCTAAAGGTTTTCTAACAGATAGTAATTATGATGTCTACTCACCAGTCGCAAGAGTATCAACGATAAGAATGGTGCAAGAAAACTTACCAATAAGACAACTAGACGTACCAACAGCGTTCTTGAACGGACAATTAAAAGTAGAGGTATACGTTAAACAAAGAAAAGTACTGAAGTTAAATAAAGCTCTTTATGGACTACGTGAAGCACCATAGGGTTGGAATGAGAGATTTAACAATTATATAATTAATCAAGGATTTGAACAATCAAAACATGACTACCGTCTCTTCAGAAAAGAAAATGTATGGATGCTGATATGGGTTGATGACATACTGATAATGGGACAAAGTACAGAAATAATAGATAAATTGAGACATGAATTTAACGTTAGAGATCTTGGTGAAGTAAAATAATATCTAGGAATGGAGATAACTCGAGAGGAAGGAAAATTGAAAATCAGTCAAAGGAAACTAATAGAAAAGTTCTAGAAAAATTTGGAATGATTGAGTGCAAAGGAGTACATACTCCTATGGAACTAGGAATTTCTACTTCAGATGATGAGGTAATACGTGATGTACCATACAGAGAACTTATTGGATGTCTCACTTATATTTCTACCACGTCACGACCAGTTATAACTTATGCTACATCTTTTCTGAGCAGGTTTTTGGATAAACCTACCAAGGCATTATGGATTTCAGGTAAGAGAGTACTTCGATATCTAAAACGAGACTTCAAATAAATGTCTTACATACACCAAGTCAAATGAAAAACAGATATTAGCCTATACTGACGCATCATGGGGAAGTATCAAAGAAGACAGGAAAAGTGTAAGTGGATGTGCCATATTTCATGACACAAATTTAGTTTCATGGTTTTCTAAAAAACAGACAACAGTAGCTTTGTCTTCAGCAGAATCAGAGTATGTTGCTGCATCCATGGCCACATCTGAGCTCATCTATATAAAAGGTATAGTATCTTATTTCGATTGACCAATGAAACGTTCAATCAAAGTGCAATTAAAATGATTGAAAATAATGAGAATAGTAAACGCACAAAGCATATTGATATGAAGTTCCATTATATAAAAGACTGTGTAAATAAGAAACTGATTTCACTATCATATGTACTCACTAATGAAAATGTTGCTGATGTTTTACAAAACCATTGGGTATTGTGAAACATAACTATTTTGTGAACAAACTTAAAGTTGATAAACTATAATTACTTACAGTATAATGTAAACCTATTATATTTAGAATAACATTATAGATTATAGGAATTAGATTTTTTTAATTTAAAAGGAATTGTAAACAGATGAATAAGTTTTACTAAGTAACGTATGCACAGGTTATTAGAGGATTATTTTGTTTAAGTGAGAAGAATTATTCGTTTTTGTTTGCAATCATTCATTTATAAATAAATTTAATATTGAGAGGGGGGTGTTAGGAAAGTGTGAACCAAGCCTCATATCTCAGAAGTGTAGAGCAAGCCTTGTATTGATTTCGTAGTTGTCAAAAATGTAGGCTCTCGTCTGTACGTTATATGTAAAATGAATTAAAGAAAATAAAACAATATTTGGTCTGTAAACTGAAATAGTTTTACTAAATCTTTCACCAAATCCGCCTCTTACATTAAGAGGTTATGGGCGAACGTCGATGTGGAAAAAGGGAGGAAGATTTTCACAGATTGAATTTACGGGTAAAAAAAACTGAAAATCCTGTCAGAGAAAAATGGCTACGTCAAATTTTCCTCAGCTAAATTCAGATAATTTTAATAATTGGATGTTTAGAGTAAAGATTATCTTGGATGAAAAGCAATTATCATGTACGCTGAAACAAGAAGAGCAGGAAAATAAGCAGACAAACGCAAAAGCCAAAAGTTTAATAATCCAAAGTATTCCCGATAAATATCTTAACATTGTAAAACATTGCGAAACAGCAAAAGACATGATCGACGTCTTAAATTAAATTTGGCATTGTTATTTTAAAATGGCCCATAATTAAGTATCGATTTTAAGTTCACGCAATTCATCTTAAATGGTTCGAACCTCAAGAAATAAAAACTTATGGCTATTTGACTGCGTGGGTCAATGACGAACGAATTGAACGGGGTAAAGCATTCCTCTTTTATTTTGCATTTTTATATATAATTGGAATAGTAATAGTTAATTTACTTAAACAGGTACTTATATATATAAAATCCAAAGTCTGTCTGACTGTCTATACACCTATTTGACTATTACTTAACTTTATTATTTTGATGCGAATTTAATCACCGTGTAGGCTGTCTGTCCGGAATGGTTTTATTTGTGTTATATAAATCTAACACCCAGGGACTGAGTTAGATTTACTTACAATTTTGTTCGTGATTCCTACGCCTTTGGGTAATCCCTTACACCACAAGACTTTGTTTTTTAGTTATAAATTTATTTTATGTTGTAGTTTTTAGAATAACTGATTACTAGATTTTGTGACTGAATAAATAAAGTCAATTTTGAGCCATACACAGACTTTGTACGTTTATCAGGTTTCGTTTTATTGTTCATCTCCCTTAAGTATTCGTAATTACCTACATTCTCCCTAGATCTGCTATCTTTGAATTCCAATATCCCAGAAACAAAAATCTTTATGAAAATAGTGCCTAAAAAATACTGCATTGAAGTCCTCTATCGATTTATTAAAGTTTAATCAGTGGCCGCGAATTAGTGATTTTTGCAAAATGTTGGTTGTAACGAATAAGATTTTAAATACCCAGTAGTGGTCAGCTTTTTTGTGGCAGTGGTTTGATGAAAGAACGATGATGGTTAAGGGCAAGCTTGGCGAAGAACCATGAAGGTGGTGCCTACCATCTGGTATTATGTAAAACTTGTCGTATACCTAATTTATAGTACCTATCGTAGTAATGTATGGACCCATTCGAAGCGGATTATTGACACGATTGACGAAGTATAACATGAGACACCCACCTGGGGCAGTTTGGCATAGTACTGTCCGACCGCGCCGACGTTGTCCGCCCCCGTGCCGGGCGTGAGCTGCCACCCCCATTCGAACCCTGAACCGGAATGGTGCGCCCTCTGAAATAACAGAACAAGATACTGAGTTTCGTTCTTCATTATCGTGTGTGGAGTTCCACAAAAGACTAATGAAGACATGACCTTTCGTATGATTTTAAGACTATGACCTGCTACTCAGCTCTCGTGGACACGGTCAATTCTACTTAAACAAAAAGTTGAGGTTAGTTAAAATGAAAGCGCGAACAATTTTTTTCTTATTACAGTCTAGGCAATCGTTTCGCCACGATCTCACTTGATGGAAAGCGATGATGTAGTCGAAGGTGAAGCAAGCTTGCCTAGTGGATACCTATACACTCTCCACTTGAACACATCTGTGATATATTTTAAAGGAAAGCTTGACGAGGGCAGGGTATTCCAGTCCTTTGCAGTTCTTATAATAAATGAAGAAGCGTAACGCTTCGTTTTTGTGCGAGGTATTTCAACCATAAAAGGACGACTAGACGATCTAGTTGTACGGTGATGGAATGTCAGAATGGGGAATGGAGAGTGGGGGAATCAGATTGTGCACTTCATGATACTCTCCATAGTGCAATCTGTAGAATATCGACAGGCTTGCGACCTCACGTAGATACGCCAGACTTTGAAGCTTAAAGAGTAAGCTTGAGCTTGAGCCAGAGTGTTATCACCAATAAGCCTCATATAGCACGTATCTCAATTGAAACCAAAGCCTCGAGCTGATACTTGGCAGAACCGTTCCAGAGGTGGCAGCAGTACTCCATCCAAGATCGGACCTGTGCTTGATAAAGATTCAAAAGCTGTCCCGGCGTGAAGTTTCGCCTAGCCTTAGACAATATACCCAGTTTCTTTGCAGCTACCTTGGCTTTAGATTCAATGTAAGACCCAAAATTCAGGTTTGATGTGAGCTCGACACCCAAAAGCTCCAGATGGTCGCCTAAAGGTATTGTTACACTACGGAAAGACGGAAAGAGAACAATCATGCCTGCGTTTTAGCAGCATTAAACTTAACCAGGTTAGTAGCCCCAATCGGACACGGCTTCTAAGGCTAAATTCAAACGGTATACCATGGCCTCCGGTCTACCTACCTATTTGGCGACTATAATTAGATGATTAATAAGTATCTACATCATCGTCAATTATATACATATTAACTGCTCATCATCCGGTAGATCCACAGCTGAACATTGGCTTCCCACATAGAACGCCACAACGATCTGCTCCCTGCGACTCGTAGGTCCACCACGTGGAGGGCCGTCTAACGTCCAACCCTCCATCTTCTAGTCAAAGTCGTTATTCGAAAACCTTGCTTGAGCTATGTGGCCTGCCTATTGCCACTTCAATTTGCTAATCCGACCTATGCTACTTTCTTAAAATAAAAATAATTAGACATAATATGTGTGATTGATCTACGCAATATCTACGCAAGATCAATCATAATCATCATTACTTTTTTACAATCTTTTAATCCTAAAGACAATCTACTCACAATATCACAGAATAAATAGTAGTACTATGTACGTATCTATATTTAAAATACAATACACCTTACGCAATGTCGCGGTGGCGCGTGCAAGAATGCACACAGTCTGACAGACAGCCCCACAATTATTTATTATCTAAGACTATGTAACAATCATTTGATTTATAGCATCGAAAACGGCCGGAAGATTAATTAGACTATCTTATGTAATCCGCAACTTCAACTAGATACCGGCTTTGAAGCGATAAATACCGGACTGCGGTCAATATCAATAAAAAACATAACAAACGTAATAGATTACTTTCAACTTTTTATTTAGTAGGTATGTATCAAATGGCTGAAACATAAATCAACCTACCTACATAGCTTGGAGCTACATACCTAATGATTGGTAATTTAATTTGTAGATGAATTGCGGCCAGTTAGTAGGTACCTGACACCTATCTAGTTCTATTGGCTGTCCTATTGGTAGAACTAGTTGCACTTTTTTGTCCAATTAGTCGCACTTTCTGTTTTTTGAAGAATGGAATTATACAACTAAGGAGACCATTTTGTTATTAGTTCTATTGCTAGCAACCAACTCCTATATGTATAGGACATTTCGACCTCCTGCGATTCTATGTCCGCCTGGTACTTTTAGTAGGTAATAACTAGTAGGTAGTAGGTAGGTTTCTAGGGGATACGTACTTAATATAGAATGACGTTATTGCGAATGTCTATTCCTCGAAGCCTAATCATCGAATGCTAGCATCCTCGAAGGGACGTTTCCGCGAATGATCATAACTGCGAAAGGTACGTTTGCTCGAATGGTCCAAACTGCGAAGGTTCATTCCTTCTAGAGTTTACACGCTAGAAGTACGATTTTAATATATTAGCATTAGAATTTTGTAGCAGACTGTACCTGCCGAAATTTAATGTACATGAGGGCGTTTCATTTGCAAATCCCACAACCGAAATCGGTACATACCGATGTCAATCGTTAGCATAGACAAAAGTTATTGTTATTGTTACAGTCATCGGTACCAATACTGACATAATCATGATTGAATCGATATTTGGCAGAGACTACCAAATATCGTTATAATCGGACTTTGCGACTGATTTCGGTTGTAAAGGAATATCAATCGATGTCGCGACTGCTGGCCCTTGAACAGCCACCCAAAATTTCAAATTTCTAGGTTCACCGGTGCTCTGCGTTATCTGTCAGTCAGTCTGTCAGAAGGTATGTCATTGAACTGTTTTATAGGCATATTGATTCAAATTGATTCAATCAATAATCGCCTTTAATGCCTATTATAAATGTGAAAGTAACTATCTTGCTGTCTGTTTATTAACTGTTTAACGACTAAACTGCTGAACCGATCTTGATGAAATTTGACAAGGAAATACAGTGCATCATCAGGAAAGACATAGACTTTTTCACTTAATTACTCCGTAGATATGACCACGCGGGCTTGCCGCGGGCGTATAACAAAAAACGATAAAAATTAAACAATTTATACTAATAGACTAAACCCAGTCGTCTACTATAAACTAATTGAATCAGATCACTAGCAATAATATTAATAGGTAGCTCCAATTAGCTCCGTTTTCTAGGTTATGCAACAGCTACCTCTAAGAGTTTCCGCTTTGCACTCTCTGGATGACTGGTTTTGTGTTGTTACTGAATGAACTGCATGTGTTATAGTGTTACAAGCTCACAAGGTGTAACTAAATGAACCGCACGATGCGGAATTTGTGTTTTTGTTACAAGGTGTAACTAATGAAGGCTTGTGCGTTCGTCGCGCGTTTGTGAAACGGTTGTACTGACAACGAAAGGAAAGGTTTGTACTATTATATTTTATTCTGTGTGGAAGGGACAGCGTCGAGAAAGTTTCTGAAACAATATTGAAAGGGACTATGGAAATGTATTACTTTGAGCTGTCATTGCTTACTACGCTAACTTAACACTGTCAACATTAGATTAAGGGTATTTTGGTCTTTGTACTTTATTCTTTTGCTACGTACTTATGACACCCATAAGTACGTAGCAAAAGAATAAAGTACAAAGACTTACTACTTAAACTTGAACTCTTAAGAATTACGTACTACATGGTAAAGTTATGTTTGTGCTGGAATCATTATGTACGTAGGTACCTACTTACATAATTCTCTGACTTTGACATGACAGAAAAACAAGAAATGACCGAAAAAACATTTCCAGAACAGTACATATATATTAATTTTTTAGACTTTTGCTTAAATTATACTTTACTACGCTTGCTTCAATAAATAGCAGCCTGGACCACCAGCCTAGCCACGCCACCTTAGCATGCCAAAAAGCACAAAACTTAGAAAAGTAATTGGTGCGGAGCCGAGGACCGGACCCGGTATCGATGGATTCTAACACGCTCTAGCAGGTATACCACTTGGCTACCATATACCAATAATCTCATTCCAATAATGAAAACACTAGATAGACGCCGAGCAAGACGAGCCTATTTCTATTCTCGGTTTTCCTTAGTAGAGCTTCATTGAAGCAGCAATTATGTAGGTAAAGTCATTTCAATTTGTTTTTTTGAAAACATACGTGCACCAAAATATCGCCGATTTAAAAAAAACTACGGAACCAATTTTGATGAAAGTTATATGGAAAAAAAACAAATAAAATTAAAATCATCCAAATCGGTTCAAGTTTTTTTTAAATGGTGTCTGTCTGATTTTTTGTTTGTTTGTTTGTTCACCGAAGCTTTGCTCTGTTCAGAAATGTAGTCGTACTTACGTAGACTACAGATACATCTAATGCGCGTATTCAAAAGACGATCTAGCTTTTTGAGAAGGTCAAGCAAAGATCGTACTAATTTATAAAAGCGAAAGTAATTCTATGTGTCTGTCTGTAAACTTTTCACGACTGTACCGATCTTGATGAAATTTGGTATGGAGGTAGATTGAAACCTGGGAAAGGACTAAATATTTTTTTTATCGCGATTAACTGTAACCACAGAATAAATAATAGTACAAGTAACTCCGTCCGCGCGCACGAAGTTGCGGGCAAAAGCTAGTTAAAAATAAATTATTGTCCCTACATGACTTACGGAAGCACCATTGTAGGCATTAAGGCATATCAACTTTTATACCAGCCAGTCTACGTAATCATGTCGTTTCTTGTCATAGTAACAACACAGATATATCTATCAGCGGAAGAGGGCTACCATTTATTATTTTTTCGATTCGCGAGGGAATTGCCACTTCTGTTTGCCACTGTTATTGCCGATACTCAAACATGTTTCCTCTTCTACCAATGTATCAAGGTCCTAAAGGTTAAATACGAGCGGTAGCTCTGGTTACACTATACAAAAACCGGCCACTACGCGTTCCTGAGAAAAAGTGCCTTGACAGCCAGACAGATAGACAGACACAGACACCCAAACCAGAACCAGAACCGGTTCTACACGAGTGCTTGCATTGAGCCTCTAACTTAACTAACCACGTCACCGACATACATACATACCACCATACATACATAACAGAACATACCCGATCCATATACGCGGGCAAAACCAGGTACCAGTAGCGAGTAAAAGTGGTGTGACGGGGAAAAAACTGCGCGCGCGCAATGAAAGTGGAACCGTACAACGAGTAGTACTTTTTATATGGTCTAGGTTTTGTTTGTGGGGTCGATGTACTAGGGGGAATCTATCAGGTGGTTTCTTGTACGAGAGTACGTTTAGCACTTTGCCTGTCTACCTGTTCTGCCGCTCGTGTACAAGTATTACTTGGTTCCTGTTTGTTGTAGGTACTGGAGCCAGTGAAAATAGCCGGGTTGGGAGGCCGACGAGAGAACTGCAGTGTATTTATAGTTTGTAAATTGTGAGCGGCACTGCAATTAGAATAAAGCGATTTCAACTGTATGGTATAATCCTTCCATCCAATTGACTTTAGTAAAATAATTATTTTAATCAAAAAACTAACGAATTCAGATTGATTGGGCAGCATTCGGCAAGCTTCGTCAAGTCATCACGTCGTCCGCCTGAAGAAAAAAGTCTTCAATCAGTGCGTCCTACTAGTCATGGCCTACGGAGCCGACACGTGGACACTCACGGTCAAACTAGTCCACAAATTTAAGGTCTAGGCTATGAAGAGAGCTATGCTTGCAGTTTCTCTGAAGGACAAGATTCGTAATGAAGTGATCCGATAGAGAACAAAGGTAACCGACGTAGCTCTAAGGATAAGCAAGCTAAGGTGGCAGTGGGCTGGTCACATTTCTCGATGAACCGATAATCGTTGGGATAGACGAGTTCTCGCGTGAAGACCACGTTTAGGCAAACTTAGTGTAGGACGCCCTGTGGCCAGATGGAATGACGACCTGCGAAAAGCGGCTGGCAGAAAATGTATGAGGAGAGCTGAAGACCGAGCTCAGTGGCGTGCATTAGGAGAGGACTACGTCCAGCAGTGGACAAGTATAGGCTGATTATGACGGATAAATTCTCGTGAAACTACACTGAATTAAATAAAACAATCATCCAAATCGGTTTAGAGATCCCGGAGATATACAAACATACACAACAATATATACAGCCGAAACAAGAACCTCTTCCTTCCTTGTGTAATTCGATTAATAAATATACCTAGTACCTACCTACCTACCTCAGATACAGGGGTGCGTTTAAGTCAATTAAGCAGTATAAAATTTAAACTGACTAAACGTCAAACACCCCGTTCAAGCACACCGCGAGGCGAAAAATTAACCCGACTAAAATTTAATCTGCCCGTTCACGGGCGTCCGCTGGTATAAGTTATCGCCTAGCTAGGGATACATGTTAGCGAGCTTTTGAGATCGCTACATTTTAGTCTGCTGTCAGAATGACAGCTGTTTGTCATTCGATTCGTGGTTAAATTCAATTGTACATTGTATTTATGTAATGTAATACGGAGACTTTCAATACATTATGTTATAATAAGGTATTTGCCAATGTACGCAATGCAATACCTGCGCAAGTGCTTGGGTAACCCTGGAATGGATAGTTATGAAAGCATATCTAACGGTTATGCAAGATGTTATTGATGGGTAATATTAGTACTGTATTATAGGTAATGGCAAACAAACAAAATAACGTGCTAAATTACATATGATGTAACTCTCTCCGGTCCTTGAGCTATAGGTACATAATATATATGCAACAAGACATAAGTTAAAACTAAAACCCGACTGTGGTTTGGTAAAAATAGCCTATAACACTCTTGCGATGAAGACGAATCGATTGATACCTCGCTTGTCAAAATCGGAACAAGTTTTGAGTTTGAACACATAACCCTTTCTTTGCTTCACCTTAGTCGGGTAAAAAAAATAGCCTATGACACTCTATCCCTGAAGACGAATCGATTGATACCTTACTTGTCAAAGTCGGACCAATAGGAGCGACGCTATAGTGTATAAATATACACATAGCGTCGCTATGTGTATATTTAGACTGTTAAATTCACTATCCTTTCCTTGCTTTGCCGTAGTCGGTTAAAAAATGAAGAGGAACCAACAAACAAACGTATAAACGCGAAAGTATTACTATTTCTCTGTCTGTTTGTTGTTTGTACCTTTTCACGTCTTAATTGATGAATTTATAGAGATAAAATATGATAAGGAAATAGTATGCATCGTGAGGAAGGACGGATGCAATATATTTTTACTGTTTATCCCGCTAAATATCCACACGGGCAGACAAAGCCGCGGGCGCAGTGAATTTAATATACCTACTGACGCAATTCCTACGTAATGTAACGAGGTCGTTGCCCTGTCTAAGCATTATAAAGTGATTACCTTAAAGCTCCATTAAATATTCTCATAAATAGCCGTTAAGTAACACATCATGGCATACTTTTACTTAAGCTTACTGAGGTAGGTAGGTACCTACTCTATTCCATAATGTTGAGGACTGGGTCCAAGTGCTTTTAGCGCTGTGTGTATGTTTGTATGTCACATAATTATATGTTTTGGTTGACTTTTTTACTTGATTGATGTATTTTGAAACTTGTGGGGACTGGTCCAGCCTAGCTTCTTATAATGTATAGTAGTCATTGTATGGTTATGGTCGTGGACCGTATACTTAAATACTCTGAAATCTGCAGAGTAGGTACTTAATAATATATATGTTAAGAACATAATTATATAGGTAATTAATTATATAGGTAATTAATATAATTATATATATTCTATACTTTAGTACATTTAAGAATCAAAAAGTCTGTACAATAAAGATAATTAAGAAACATGGTTCCCTATTCTTGAAATAGGCTACTCGTACTGAACAAGAGTATAACCTTTTTTAGATCGAGTCTGTCTGTTATTCTGTACGCGCATCACGTAAAATCTACTGGACTAATTGCTGATGATGCGGTTGTCACTGTTAGATAGCTTAGGGTTTGACTTAAAAACTGGGGTACTTGGTATCTTAATCCGATGATTAGCTGCTGAGCAATCGATAAAAAACTATTTGACGGCTGAAGGAATTTTGATCAAATGTTGGTATATTGGTATTTTAGGTCCTGGAATAGCACATAGAGTACTTTTAACCTAGAGAAATGATCACGCGTGTGAAGCCGCGGGCACAGCTAGTACTTATAATAAAGCAGTAGGTACCAAAAATTCTGTACAATAAAGATAATTAAAAAAAACATGATCTAAGCTACTTATACTTGAAATAAGCTACTGAACAAGAATATAACTTTCCTTTTAAAATCCTGTGTGTCTGTTTGTCTGTTCGCGCACAACGTAAAAACTATTGGACCGATTGCGACGCAGTTTTCACTAGTCTAGGGTTTCACTTAAGAACTGGTGTACTTGGAATCTCAATCTGATGAATAGAAGCCGAACAATCGATAAAAAAAATATGACGGCTGAACAAAATTTGGCATTTTATACTCTAATTTGGAAAACACTTACCTTTTAATCCAGATAAAAGACTACGTGGGCAAAGCCGCGTGCACAGCTAGTACATATATATATTGTTACCTACTACACTAATTAATACATTTACTCCCTTCAACATAATTTATTCTTGAACTCGGGGGTTCTCAAACTTTTAGCTCCACGGGCCCCTACTAAATTTCTCGAAACGCTGCGTATCTTTTTATCCTTAATAATAAAATAAGTTAACCTAGCTATAATAGACAATTTTTTTTTATCTAATAACAGTGCAGATAATTTCTTTCCAAATAGTGTTAACTTTACGAGCGATTTTGGTATTTTTATCGTCATTTCAGAATTACTAATACTAGGTATGTTATTTATTAATTATTATAAACGAATTGAAATCTTGATGCAGATTCGGGACTTTTTCATAGTGGGTTGTTTAAAATAAGTGATGAAAACACCCAGTTCCATGGACCCTGCCAAGCTACTGCTACCAGCGCCAAAATGGCGATAATCAAATGCTCTCATTGCGACGCCTGTCGAGAGTACGGAGTAATAAGCAGTTGTCTATGCCACACTATACACACGCACACGGCCAGGTCAATGGCGAAGGAAATGTCCTATGGGTCAGGTACGCACGAAAAGTTTGACAGCCTCTACACAACGCTAACGCCATAGAAAAACAAAACAGTAAGCGTAATTCTAAGTCTTTGGTTAACGCATGATTTGATTGCCCTTAAAGCGGTTACATAACGGCATATCGCGGTTAAGAGCCGGTTAAGTTGAACTGTTTCCGAGTGAAAGTAATCCATGTAACATATAAAGTGTGCAGTGAACAGGTGCGAGACGAGGAAGTGCGAGTGCAAGTGACGTTTGACATAGTTATTACAGATTGGCAAGGCAGTGCTGTACTTTTTTGACATGCTATTTATGTATGTTTGTTTAGATTAAATCTTGCAAGTAGAATTAGAACCAGTTCGTCTTATCCTATAGAATTTAATTTTTATATGTTGGTTCAGTTCCGATAACAATGCATTTTATGGTAAGCTTTACCTGAATTGACATCTAGGATTTGCTCAAGATTAAGGAACTCTTCAACGGTTATAAGCACAGACACGAAATGTTGTGTCATGGTATAAAACCTAAGCGTTTTATACCATGACATGGTTGCTACACTCAGGGTTGGATTTTGACTCGCGAACTCCTCAACGGCTAACAGCACTGGCACGAAATTTTATATATGCATTTAATTGTGATAGCCTGTTTTAACCTGTCACGACTGCACAAAAGCTTTATTTTTAAAATTTTTTTTTTAATTTATTCCTTCTCTATAGAATTTTCAAGTCCATAACAACTTAAAAAAATATCAAAAGGTGATGTTCGTAAGGCTATCAAGTACGTATAATTATGTAAATTAGGTAAGTAAATACCTGCAATGACAAGACCAGT
Source organism: Alsophila aescularia (assembly GCA_946251855.1). Taxonomy (NCBI): domain Eukaryota; kingdom Metazoa; phylum Arthropoda; class Insecta; order Lepidoptera; family Geometridae; genus Alsophila; species Alsophila aescularia. Next base: position 52,491,652 of record OX276373.1, read on the forward strand.
AAGATAATCACTGCAATTTACGACCAAAACACTGCAATTAAATATTTTTACTAACGATTTTTGTCGTCATATTTGGACATAACATAATGCACATACGATTTGTGTGACACAACAATAATGCACATGTTACGACATGACATAAACACATAATTTCAGCACCACAGAATTGTCAGAAAATATGGGAAACCCATTGTATGAAATGAAGCTCCTCGTCACACGAAACGCGCAACGAAACTTGGCCGCTCTGAAAACGAAAAACCTAGGGGCGCCTAGTAGTGTTTAACAAATTCGCTTTCGCATAGAAACTAGTGCCACATCAGGTTTGTAAGAGAGAGAGAGAGAGAGAGAGAGAGAGAGAGAGAGAGAGAGAGAGAGAGAGAGAGCAACTTATCGAGTGGTTTTAATTAGAACCCGACTAGAAAACTAGATATAAGTTCATAAACTAAAACTCGACTACGGTTGGGTAAAAAATTGCCTATGACACTCTTGCGGTGAAGACAAATCGATTGATACCTCGCTTGTCAAACTCGGACCAAGTATTTAGTTTTTTTACACATAACCCTTCATTTGCTACGCCATAGTCGGATAAAAAAATGACACTCTGTACCTGAAGACAAATCGATTGACACCTAGCATGTCAAAATCGGACCAATAGGAGCGACGCTATGGTGGAGTATCCACATAACCACATACATAGATACATACGTTTACATACATACTTACATAAACTAGACTTTTAAACTCATTACCCTTCCCTTGCATTGCTGTAGCCGGGTAAAATGTCTAAAATTAATTTTAGGCTAGAATTAACTTTTTTGGGGCTAGAATAAATTTTCATGAGTTCTCGGGTAATAAATAGGCAGTTAAACGCCCACTACACTACTCGCAAAGTTGATCGAAGTTAAGCGAACACGAGAGTGTAGACGGGCACTTCGGTTCGCTTCGTACAACCTTGGCTCGCCTCGGGCGACTTCCGATTGTTGTCGGTTTTTGTGCCCGAGTCAAAGGACTCGAAGCGTCCCGAAGTTCTATAACGAAGCGTCTCACTACACTACTCGGCCTACTTCGAAAAATTTAAGTGATAAAAAATTATTAAAGGTAATGTTAAAATGTATTGTGCCTTGTTTATTCTAATAACATAGTTCTGTTCCAGTGCATTGCAATCATCCACCATTATTTAATATATTTTTCTTGTGGTATATACGTAGATATAATACCTACGCGAGAAAAAAACATTGCAAAAGCAGCTGCCATTCGAACATTATCCATAATGCATAGCGTGCGGGCGCCGCCGGGCGACTGAGCTCCTTGCGAAGTTGCAAGAGTGTGTAGTCACGTACTTCGAACTTCAGTCAACTTCGAACCGTACTTTGTCGAAGCAACTTCGCGAGCAGTGTAGTGCAGGTTTTAGACTTGACGCGATCTTCTGAGATAAGCGACAGGCTGTTCGTGTTGAACCAAGTATGCAAAAATAACTGTTGACAACGCGAAATATGTTTCGATCACCGTTCGTTTTGCATGTTTAGACGACATTTTTTTTCCTTTTTCTAGAGTATGACAGCTTTAACATCGTGGCGGAAAAGCGACTTTATTTCGTAGGATCGTTTTTCGTGTGTTTCGGGAAAGATCTTAGTGGGAAAAATGCCAATCGAAACTTCTCAAAACGCCCTCTTGAAAATCCGAACTCAACGTAAGACAACCATAAAATAACTATTTAGACACCGCCTGTAGCTGACTTTGACTTAGCAAAGATTCATGGCGAAATATTGTAGTTATTTTTCTGTAATAAACTTTTCCCTGTCGCTTTGCATAAATTTGCCGTTTATTCCGTTGGTAGGGACTATTGGAAGTACAAGTTCGTTCTATCATAATAATGAGGGATAGAACATGCAAGATAGAAAAAATACCGTTATTACTTATCGGGGGATAGGCTGGAAGGATAAAAGGTCAATAAACTTCATTTTCATTTTTACATTTACAATAACATATTATTACGTTATTTAGTTATTTCGGTGTATATGCTTTGTTCTCTAAGTTATTCTGTGCGTTGTTACAGGTTCAGAGTTTCCTGGCTTGAGAGAAAGTTATACGGATAGTTTCCGGTCTATGTCGTGCTTCACAATAGTTACAATGGATTTGAGAAATGAATGGTTTCCTGGACACTGGAGATACATTTCTGACGAATTTGATTGTGCTACCTTTTTTATGCATACTTTTGACCGACTTTCTCAATTCGGGTGCTTTTTACTCGACTACAGCAAGGGAACGGTAATGAGTTTAACAGTCTATGTATGTATGTATGTATGTAACTATGTATGTGGTTATGTGGATGTTCCACCATAGCGTCGCCCCTATTGGTTCGATTTTGACAAGCGAGGTGTCAATCGATTCGTCTTCATCACTAAGTTTCATAGGCTAATTTTTACCCGACCGTATTCGAGTTTTAGTTTTAGAACTTATATCTTTTTCAAATTAGTTTTACTCCATATCCCTGAAAATCCTCAACCTAATTGGATGATTATTTTGCATTTGAAAAGTAGTTCTCCAGTCAGTCTCATTTTGTCAAAAAAACGTATCGGTCTGCTCCTAGCTCCTTTGCAATATTGCAATGCCCTAAAAGGATACACATATTATTAAATAAGATTTGATGGAATACTGAATACAGAAACCAGCCATCTCCGCGATTTTCGGTAAAGGGACATATTATAGGGAAACAGTACCGACGTAGAACAATTATTTATAATGCAGAAAAAATGCCTTCGCATAATGGTTAACATTCACAAGCGTATAGACCGCATTTTATCCAACAAAATATCCTAACACTACCATGTATCCACATTTTAGAGGCAGCAATGTTCGTAAGAAACTACCCAGCATTATATGAAACTGATACAAACCCGCGAAATTAAAACAAATTTAAACTCCCGGAACCAAAATTAGAGATTTAAAGAAGAGGGCCACAATACACACTTATTAAAATTTACAATAAAATTTCAAACAAAATAAGAAATGAACTTAATAAAAACCTTCCGAACTAAACTTCGTCAATTTCTGATCACAAAATTTTATTACTCTTTACGAATTATTTGAAGATAACAAATAAACAAAGTAACGTAACAAATTCCATGTAAATATTAATACACCATATTAGACTTCACGGAAATATTATTATACATTAAATTTGTAAATATTTATATAGATATATTAAAATTATTTTGAATAGATAGGATAGATACATAGAAAGTAATATACTCCTAAATGTATAATTAGTATATATATTAAAATATAAACTTTGTTGTAATGTAAGTACCAAGTAATGTTTAGATCTGTTCCTTATTGTAATGAAGTTAATACACTGTGTTGTATTAATACACTGTCTGGTTAGCTATTCAGGTTTCACACAGATATGCTACACTCTAGTTAACAGGGTAAATAGATTTAGGGTAGGGTGGATTCTTTATCGTACACACCACAAAGAAAATTAACAAAATAAAGGAACAATACTCATATTTATACATAAGAATATTGTATGTGTGTACGTTCATAGATATAGATAAAATATGATAAGATATAATGTGACAAACTTACCGTGTTGGTGTGTTGCGACAGCACAGTGGTAGACACGCTAACTGCTATCCACAGACGGACCCACTGGAACAAAGTAGTTAAGTTATTTGCAAATATAAATGTTACCCTATCACTTTAACGGATTGTGGATTTCGCTTATGACCTAAGACCTTGTGTAATGAATAGAAGACAGAAAGAAAACCCATATATTGGCACAGATCACATCTCTACATGTTATTGAAGAAAGTCACGCAACGCGTCTCTCTGTCTGTCTGTCCACAAATATCTCAGAAAATACCTAACCGATTTTGTTCTGGTTTTAACCTTGGCATAGGTTAATTAAAGAGGAAGATTTTTATAAGTATTTTTACAAATTCTAAAAAAAAACGGAAAAAGAGATTAAAATATAGTCCAGGTTTTTTTTGCGAACGCTGCGTATACCATAAGTGCTATATAAGAATAATTTATAAAGCTTGTTCTTATCAAACATTTCTACAAATATGTTTACGACCCTATATGTGTACCTATTACAGAAAGCTCAAAATAAAAGTATTTCAATTCAGTAACCAAACAAATTAAAAAAAAATAGTCTACTTTCTACAGCTTTTTGTGCTATACTGTTTTAACCCATCATCATTTCATGTAAATCAATTTAGCCTTTTACACTATACTTTTAGATTATTCTGTGGTGTGAGTAACAGAGACGACGCGGCGCAGGTGCGAGTGGTAAATATTACGCTATGTACAAACAAATATTTAGAGCAACTCTCAGCTACCCGTGCAAAGCCGGGGCGGGTCGCTAGCTACAACAAAAAAAATAGGAACAACACGAGAATAGGACCCCTCAAACAATCAATGAGCACAAGCTCGCTGGGTTTACTAGAAGCCATTGAAGCCATTCCACCTTCCTGCTCCAGCATCAGAACAGCTCCATTTATTGTATTGCCATCAGAATTGCCTAATTTTGCAGTTTCAAATCGATACGATAATTATTAGAATTATTAGAATTAGAAAGCTGAGTTGTAAGTTTAGCTTACAAAGTTACAGGTCAAGCTAATAAAAGCTTAACAAGCTTTTTGACAAGTTAATTAATTATAAATTGCACTATGGAGAGTGTGCACAAGAACTGCACAATCTGATTCGCGCATCATCTTGCCATAACCGTACGATCGGAAAAACGTCTAGAACAAAGCGTTACGCTTCTTTATCTATACTTATAAAGCAATAAAAACGAAAAATAAGGTTTTTTTAATATCGTGTTTTTTCTGTATGTTTGTTCACGCATCACGTAAAAACTACTGAACCGATTGCGATGCGGTTTTCACTGTTGGATAGTTTAGGGTTTGACTTAAAAACTTTGGGGCTCTTAGTATCTTAATCCGATGATTAGATGCCGAGCAATCGATAAAAAAATATTTTAATGTTGAACAAATTTTGAAGAAATGTAGTATATTGTACTTTATAGGTACTTATGGGCCTGGAATAACACGTTTGGGATACTTTTAAATTCAATGACCACGCGGGCAAAGCCACGGGTGCAGTTAGCTTATTATAAGAACTGCAAAGAAGTGGAATGCCCTGCCGTCGTCAGTGTTTCCAGGTGTGTTCAAGTCTACAGTGAATAGACCTACTAAGCAAGCGTCCTACATCTTCGACCACATCATCCCATTCCATCTGGGCCTGCAGTCTCGACATCGTTAGATATCACTTTACAAACGAAATTGGTCGCAAAGTCCGATTAAAACAATATTTAAATAATGATCGCACAAGAACGAAGCGTTACGCTTCTTCATTTATTATAAGATCTGCAAAGGAGTGGAATGCCCTGCCCTCGTCAGTGTTTCCGGTAAATTATAACCCCGGTGAGTTCAAGTCAAGAGTGAATAGGTATCTACTAGGCAAGCGTGCTACACCTTCGACCACATCATCGCTTTCCATCAGGTGAGATCGTGGTCAAACGATTGCCTAGTACGTAATAAAAAAAAATATTATAAAAAAAAACGTGTCCGGTATTAACTTACCATATTGCAGTCCCCTAAAAGCTATTGACTTGTATCCAGTGTGTTTTTCTCTTCTACGATTTATCTGAAACAAACGATCAAAAAATAAAGATTCGCTTACACGATGCCACTATTGAATTCTATAATTGAAACATTATTAAAGTTGTATCATCATCACTGTTCTATCATCTATACACCGTGACAATGAATTCGATATTTATTTATCTTAAATGAATGTATGTGTTCAGTCCATTACTTAGAGTCGTTCTAAAGCACTCAATCAAAAAATTAAAAATAAACGTCATTAACAAAAAGTAATTAGCCTTAGACTGAAATGTCTATTTCGCTAAACGCGCTACACGGTCGCGGCGTGCTGGTGCTCCATCAGGCGCGCGATGGTCACTTATTGGGTGTCTCATGTCGCAGGGATAACACGTTTGAATGTTGACTAATTTAATAATGCCTAGTTTTATGTTTGATACGTTATTTATTTTACATATTTACTGCTACATATACATTCTGCTGCATGGACTGAGTACATACTTTTAGGAAAAATATCGAATTCAATGTCACGGTGTATACTCCGTAAATTAATTCCATGTTGAAACCAATTTGAATTCACAAATTGCACATCTTTAAACTAATTGTAAACCAATTAATTGCTAAAATTGAAAAAACAACTGTGAAAGTTATATTTATGGCTGAAAAGTTCATTTTTTTAATGGGCAGTTGCATTTTTTGTCTAGCTACCACTGAAACTACTGCTACTACTACTAACACTGTACTCATCTTGCTGGCCTCTGGTGTCAGAGTTTGTCAGGCCGCCCTAGGGTATGTCGGGCCTCTGACATGGCTTAACTTCAATAACAACCGGGACCGACAGCTTAACATGCCCTCCAAAACAAGGAGAGATGAAAAACCGCACTTAACTTAGAAAAGATATTGGTGCGGAGCCTAGGACCGAACCCTGTGTAGCTGGATTCTAAGTTACACTATTGGACCGTTAGGCTGCTCGGTAATGATTGGTGAAAAACGAAACGAAATCAGTTCAGTAGATTCTGATAACTTTGTTTTGTATTGGATTGCTTAGATAATAAATAATACGTTACATTTTATATAAATTATTTAAAGTACGTTGTTATAGTTTAAAATATCCAGGTCATTTTATCTCATTATTATATGTCTAGCAAAGTGTCTAGACATATAATAATTTAACGACATCCGATTCGGATCATTATGTCATTATGTGTTATGTATATCATATGCTGCTTATGTAATCATGAATAAATTAGTAGATGTCTAACGTAGACACAAATCAGAATCTGATATCGTCATTCTGAAAAACGGTTTAGCATTTCGAATCGATTTAAATCAGTACCTACTTATAGAATTTGAAACTTTAAATTTTCCTTCTGTACTACACGCGTCCTGCGGCTTCACTCGTGTCTCCAATCCTGAGCAGTATCCTACGGTTATTCCAATACCTATAGGTTGCGTCACGTAAAACGAACGCTGAAAGAAGTGGAGGGGGTGTTTGCGCATCGCATCGCATCGGGTACACTTGCACAAAAGTACCAGGCCTATTGTTTTAAATAATTATTAATTAGCCTTTCGCTACCAAATGGACCACCAAATACACCGATAAATCGCCTAATGCGCAGCCTAACCGCCAGCGTTCTTTTTATATGACGCGACCTATACTTATCTACACACCAAATTTCATCAAAGTTTGTGTGTTTCATATATTATAGAAACACACAAATAGAGATAAAAAATATTCACATCGAGTTCGATCCTCTACTACGGATCCGGAGCAATGACTTTTAATAAGTTATGAGCGGGTTTGCCATCGCTCCTTACATCGGAGAGCACGTTAAGCCAAGTCCTAACAATTGATAGCAGTAGTTATTAAGCCACGTTACAGGCTCTGGCAGCCAACAACCCCTGACACCAGAGAACTTAATTTTTTGGATCTGCTATGCCGACGTAGCTTTAAGAATTGGCAAGCTGAAGTGGCAATGGGCCGTTCACATAACTAGACGAACTGACAACCTTTGGGGTGAACGAGTTCTAGAGTGGAGACCGTGCGTTTAGGCAGACGTAGTGGTAGTGCGCCGGCCAGATGGAGTGACTACTTGCGGGCGGCGGCTGGTAGCGACTGGATGAGAAGAGCCAAAGATCGGGCTCAGTGGCGTTCTCAAGGACAGGCCGACGTCCAGCAGTGGACAAATACGGGCTGATGATGATGGTGATGTGCTGCTACTTGAGATGTAACCCAAGGTATCAACCATTTGCCTATAAAAGTCATTAATTTGCGTGCGCTGCTAAAACTATTTATGATACATAAAATAATGTATTACATGTTTATACCATTCATCGTTACCTAAATAACGCAAGAAACATGCCGCGGTTTGAGCGCTACCCGTGCGAAGCCGGGGCGAGACACTAGTTGCAGTTGACGCTGTGCGTTGACAATAAAGTTAACAGATTCCATCTCACGACTTAAATGAACAAGCGCTTATGCTCGTAACGTATAGTTTTAATGATATTTCTGAATTAAAACAGGACTAGTAAGTTACATAACACGTTTAGCTTTTGCTTTCCCTTTCGGAAGTCAAAGTTCTAAGCTAGCTTAGAAAGTAGCGGGAACTTAAACTCAAACACTGCGAACTACCGAACACAACAGTAATTGTTAAGACCGCTGTAACAGTAGCAGCTGAAAATAGAAGCAACACGAAGAGAAAGACAAAGTGCGCACTGGCCTCTAGAATTATGATCCAATGACACGCACTGCATAATAAAAAAACTGCAGTGCCTTCAAAAATTTGAAGCATAGCAAAATATGGCTGGTGCGCGCGTGTTTGTGTGTGTGTGTGTGTGTGTGTGTGTGTGTGTGTGTGTGTGTGTGTGTGTGTGTGTAATTTGTGGGAGTATCATCAAAAAAGACGCCATTTTTTTTAATTTTTTTTGTGTGAATTACAATATTTTACAAGGACGAGGTCTTGCTGCGATGAGGCGACGGATCGGCAGTTATGTAGTGTGTGTGTGGTGTAAATGTGTGCGTGAGGCTCGTGCATACAAGCGGATCGGCATATCTTGGGTACTTCACTCGCTAATTGGCGGCATGGAATCCGTCTTTTTTTAAACACGCTTGCACGGCACTGCGTTCTTCACAGAATAAATAATAGTACAAGACCTAGAGACAGGTTGTCTCATAAATGCCCAGTATATTAATAAATATGTGAAGAGATCGCTGGTTAGCGATAAGACCGCGTATTTGTTTTGTTCTATAAATTTTATGTTTTTTGAATGGCTCCCTTACTTAACAAGCGAAGAAAAAAACATATTTTTGTGCCTTGTCGAGTGGGGCCTTTTTTTTATTGCTTACTTGGCAATCGTTAGACCACGATCTCACCTGATGCAAAGCGATGATGTGGTCGAAGGTGTAGCACGCTTGCCTATTAGATACTTATTCACTGTAGACTTGTTAGTCTTGTTGGATAAGTAATTTAAAATTATAACGAGGTTTCATTGGCTGTTATTTTTCTATTTGGTTACTTTTACGAAATATTCGGCTATAAAGTGACATTCTTTTGCATGTTTCTTCTAACTCATAAAGTTAGTTTTTTTTATCTAGCATATTAGCGCTTTTTAGGAATTTAGTAACAAAATTATAGACGGACATCTAGAATTAACTAAATTACAATATTTAGCTGACCAAGGTAGACATACTTTGTTCGCATAATACGTAGAAACTACTGGACAGATTGCAATGCTGTTTTCACAGTTGTCGTAGCTACGGAACACCAAGTCTATGCGTGTCCGACACGCACTTGACCGGTTTATATTTTGGTCAGTTATATGCACTGTACATGGTCAACCAAGAAGGGATGACCATGTCGATACACGCAGTCTGCTATAATGATCATTCCTATTTTATTATCTATCTATACGTATAATAGCAAGCAGGAGGTAGGTCTTGTGCCGCCTCCATCCACCGACTTCCTGCGATGGCTACAATGTCGTCCGTCCATCGTGTGGGGGGAACCTTTATTCCCCAGCGGTTGTGGGCTCTGCGAACTATATGGCCTGCCAATTGCCACTTCAACTTTCTGAGAGCTATGTCGATAACCTTGGTTCTTCTACGGATTTTCTCGTTACAGATCTTATCACGTAGTGAAACTCTAAACATAGCTCTCTCCATTGCACGCTGCGTGACTATGAGCTTATGTATGAGACCAATAGTTAGCGACCACGTCTCAGTGCCGTATGTCATCACTGTCAACACGCGATGATTATAAACTTTCGTCGTTATAAAAATTCTATACAATGAAGATATTAAAAAAAATGGTCTAGGATACTTAAAACAAGCTGCTTGAACAAGAACATTTTATTAAATCGTGTTTGTCTGTATGTTTGTTCGCGCATCATGTAAAAACTAATAGACCGATTGCGATGCGGTATTCACTGTTGGATAGCTTAGGGTTTGACTTAAGATCGGGTATACTTGATATCTCAATCTGATGAGTAAAATTTGAGCAATCGCTAAAAAATCATTTGACTTCTGAACGAAGTTTGATGATTTTGGTACTTTTGGTTTCGGAATATGACAGGATCCTTATATCCCAGAAAAAAATGACCACTCGGGCAAAGCCGCGAGCACAGCTACTTCTCTATAAATGTATTTAAATAGTTCTAATAAAGTAAAAGTCAAAGTAATTTATATATACGGGTTCGAATCCCGCAAGGTGTAATATTTTTTTTATTGCATTTTCAAATGACAGGTTTCAAAGTGATAGGTGTCAAAATTACACATATCAACCCAAGATATGCAATAAAGAGGGTTTATTGAAATTTCATGCTTTAAGATATAATTTAAATGTCTTCTTTGGGTGGGGGTGGTGAGTTTACGTGCGGGCGCTGCTGCAGGGCGCCGCTAGTATATTCTTAAACGTGTCAAAAAGCAATACAAATAAATAAAAAAACAAAAACTTATTTGTGGGTATGCCTAATAGACCTAATACTTAGTACACAATGAAATTAAAATCTATTCTTATTAAGCGCGTCAGTTCTATTTTGCGACAAAATGCATCCACTCTGGTAACAAAATAGTTTTAATTCATCAACTTGAGAAATTCAGTTATGTCATAGTAATAACGGTTACCAAATGCTAAATTCCTTTGTTTAGAATGATGAATGAACTTACAGAATAATGTGTTCATTCTCATTTTCGTTCCGTTGAATAGACAGTAACAATAGGTGTAGAAATTAAGCTCGATTAATAGTTTTTGAACGTTCAAAATGAAATATCAGCTCTTACGCGAAGTGGTTATATCTCTTTGTTACCTACTATCGGATGTGGGATCAATCTACATAAATATGCAACTTTATTATTAGACTGTTTGTATTTAGGTCAACTATTCCGACTTCATTTTCAGTTAATCGCCGCGCGTGGTTTTTTTCCTGTTTTGGTCGCCGCAGCGACCGCGCTGTATTGAGCTTTATGTACGGACAGAGATTGTTTTTTTTTTATTTGTTACTAGCTGATGCCCGCGGCTTCGCACGCGTGGTCATTTCTCAAGGTTAAAAGTACTCTGTGTATTATTCCAAGACCTAAAATACCAATATACTAACATTTGATCAAAATTCCTGCAGCCGTCAAAAAGTTTTTCTTGATTGCTCGGCTTCTACTGATCGGATTGAGATACTAAGTACACTAGTTTTTGAGTCACATAATCGGCAGAGTCAAATAAAAAGTCGTTTAATAATCGGGATACATACAGCTGATTGTAGCTGTATTAAGATGATATAAATCAGCTAGAGAGGTAGAAAACTATCATACTGTGGGACTTCACAGAAGACGTAATTAAAGTAATTGTTAACAATTAATCTCACAGAGTCCACACCCAGCGCGTAAAGAAGTTAAAACATACAACGGATAAAAAGGCTGTTTCTAATACCATCATGTCAGCCCTTGAGTCCAAAGCTGAAAAAAAATGACCTCCCCAAAGAGCGCCAGGACGAACGATCTTATGCCATTTTTTTTAAATGTTATTATTTTCTTATGTTTTACGTACTTAATACCAACTGAGTTCATGATGATGAATACTAACGGAAGAACTCACTAATTTGCTAATCAATAGTTCCCAGTTCCGGACAGTAAATCGATGAAATGCGCCAAACAACGGATTAGGACATTGATTGATTTACTATTGATTAGCTTTGATTCCGGATAGGGTTCGGTAACTTGCTGTTATGTGATGGACATTGACTTAAAAATTACTTTAGTGGATAGCAAGTATATCCGTAATTAGAACGCACTGAGTGTTACGTGTTGTTTTCCAAAGCTCGTTGTGATATCTTTGTTCACCGAGCTTTAGTTTTTTTTTCCGAAAATGATAACCTCGGCGGATCGATTTTACGACCTCTAACAGATCCCGGAGACGATCTAAAATGTAGCATTTTTTTTAGATGGTTTCTGTCTGTCGTAAAAACTAGTGGATTGATTGAAATGCAGTTTTAACTGACGGATAGCTTAGGTTTTGACTTAAAATCAGGTGTACTTTGTGACTAAATCCGATGAGTAGAAGCCGAGAAATCAATGACATATTTTGATGAAATTTTGGTCCTGGAATAACACTTAAGTTACTTTTAACCCAGATAAACCCCACCACAACCAGACCTCGCGGGCAGCAGAGCTAGTTTTTAATAGATTGTATTTAACTTGTGTGTATGTATCTATGTATTTCTGTGTGTCCGGGAATCTTGCAATTCAAATTTCGAGCACTTCCCTATCTTACTTAGCTATCCGGCTGAAACTTTCAAGGTATCTCAAAAGATCAAAAACCGAAGACAAAACAAAAAAAAAAGAAAAATTAAATTAAAAAATAAAAACCTTTAGAAGTTTGTTTGTTTGTTTATCGTATGAGGTAGTGCTGGCCTCTGGTGTCAGAGTTTGTCAAGCCGCCCGAGGGCCTCTGACATGGCTTAATGACTGCTATTAATCAATAACAGCCGGGACCGACAGCTTAACGTGCCCTCCGAAGCACGGAGCGATGGAAAACCGCAAATAACTCAGAAAAGTCATTGGTGCGGGGCCTAGGATTTGAACCCGGTATTGTTGGATTCTAAATTGCACTATAGAACCGTTAGGCCACCACCGCTCTAACCTTTCGAAGTGATAAGGCCAAAAGAAAAAGAAAAGGTCAAAAGGTCAAAAAGCAACAAACAAAAAAAGAGGATTTTTTATTTTATTTTTTCTGATTATACTTAATAATACATGTAGGTGCTAATACAATATATATTTCCAACTCAGTTTCAAGAAGTTGAAGCGATGGTCGATCGATAACGAAAACAAATACTACGTTACAGATTTAAATGACAATATATAGCGCAACTAATAAAATATGCGATATCAATTTATCGAATGGGTTCTATTCTCTTGTGCATTATATCGTGTTACGGTAGACGCTAACGTAGACGAGTACCGATTAGGTAGTCGTCAAACTATTGTGGACTAGAACACTTGTTCCGTTTGGGCGTAAACTGTAAGGCTGTGTTCATTAGCGTTTATATTTTTACCCGACTCGGGTATGTTTTTGGGCGGTATGTATGTTTGTATGTTATTTGGCACGTCCTACAGCCTAAACGGCTTGATGGATTTTGATAAATGAGGTATCACTGGATTCGTCTTAATCACGAGAGTGACATAGCTGCAATTGTATTTCCGTGTGTAGTAAGGTATCAAAATTAAGGTCTATAAAAGATTATTCCAAAAAATATAAATTCTGAAACTAAAACGTATAAAAACAAAATAAATTATTATAAAAACAAAACAAGAACCCGACTGCGAAATATAAATGAGGCAAAAAAGCTTTAGATTCTTGAATTGAAATATAATCAGCCTCTTAGTAGTTTAGTTAACAATCGTTTTTTTATCTCTTTCTACCAATCTCTTTATTTTCTATAATGGGCCAGTATTATTTACAATCTGTTCCACGAAAGAAGTTATGTATTGTTATGGGCAGAGCGAGCGACCTGCTCGTCTCGTATTAATTGACGGAGCGAGCGCGAAGCGCGAGCGAAGCGTCTCCGTTTCAGCTCGGGCAAAATGCTTTAGTATGTCCTTCCGAATTCCTTCCGAATGTCCGGATCTCTGTTCTCCTCTACAGATCGCATTTCTCAACCGATCTAGATGAAACTTGGTATACAGGTTAAGCGAATTTTTAGAATTTTTTAATTGTCAAGTATTTTTGATTGAGGGGGTACTTCCCCCAAAAAAAGGGTAAAAAGGGGGCTACTGGTCTGCTAGGTCTTTTTTTTATTTGAAAGGTAGTAATTTTAAGTTAGTCTCATAAAAAATTGGTGAAGATCTGATCAGGATCTTCAGCGTTATGAGAAGATTAGTTCCTCAAAATGCAGTAAATTTCTCACTTTTAGGATTCTACGAGTGGAATCGGCCCTTTACCTATTAGGTAGGGATTGATGGAGCACCTTGGTTATTGATGCTAGTTTTACAATAAGGTAACTAGATGGCGCTACTGTGCACCGCTAGATTGTTTGCAAAAAAGTTTGTACGTGCGAAGTCTACAGCTCATAGAGCCTCAGTATAACAAGCTGCGTTATATACTAGGGAAAACTTGAGCTCATATAACAGGAGAAATCTATATCTATCTAACTCATAATAAAACTGTAACAGGTCCAATTCTGTACATTGAAGATAATTAGTTTTTCTTTTGGTGGGTAATCTGTATTCGATACTGAAGCCAAAACTGTATATTTTTTCATATTTGTCTGTATGTCTGTCTGTCTGTATCTTGGCCACGCTACACGCCGAAACTACTCAATGAATTCGAATGAAACTTAATATGATTTGATTTCATACTACCAAGTACGGCATAAGATACTTTTCATCTAGAAATAATAAAGGATTCCCGCAGGATAGAGGCTCACAGCTATTTAAAAGAACACGTACTATGTTGAAACTACTGAACGGATTTTGATGCAGCTTGGCACAGTCATAGTTTATATGTTTGGTTAAAATTGAGGATATTTTTAAACCCAAAAAATAAAGGGTTCCTGCGGGATAGGGGTCCAAACTTATGTTTAATTGTGAAGTAATCAACAATATTTTTTGGAGGGATTATTTTTATTTTTTAATCGAACTCCATATTCGATTCTAAAGCCATTAAAGTCATAATAAATTTTTACATGTAAATAATCAGATAATTGTTATAATGATACCACGTACGTGTTACACGTAAGGGTTATGTCATAATTAACTAAATTATAATAATTGTTATTATTATATTTTGTAGGTACTTAATGAATTTTAATTAATAGTTTTCAATAAACGTATGAGCATTCCATAGACATGGAACAAGTTGCGAAAGCAGTAAATTCAGAAGTTCTTTATTTATTTACATCAAATCTTGTGACTTGGTACATGTTAAATCCTTATTTATCCACGGCGATGTAAGGGAAGGTTAATGAGTTTAACAGTCTATGTATGGATGTGGGTATGTGGAAGTTCCATCATACCGTTGCCCCTATTGGTCCGATTATGACAAGCGAGATGTCAATCGATTCGTCTTCGGGCATAGTGCGTCATATACTTTTTACTCAATTTTGTTCAATCTAAAAACTTGGTACGGTTTTGATGAATTCGTCTTCATCGCATATACATGAATATGAATATGAATATGAATATGAATATGAATATGAATATGAATATGAATATGAATATGAATATGAATATGAATATGAATATGAATATGAATATGAATATGAATATGAATATGAATATGAATATGAATATGAATATGAATATGAATATGAATATGAATATGAATATGAATATGAATATGAATATGAATATGAATATGAATATGAATATGAATATGAATATGAATATGAATATGAATATGAATATGAATATGAATATGAATATGAATATGAATATGAATATGAATATGAATATGAATATGAATATGAATATGAATATGAATATGAATATGAATATGTGTGTCACAGGCAATTTTTTCACCCGATCGTAGTTGGGTTTAGTTTTTGAACTTATGTCTTGTCTATGTTTATTATGGAATCTCAATGTAACCACACCTCTGCATCGCGTGTTATAAACCAGTTACTAACCGACTCACACGGTGCTATAACATTTCAACAATAAAACATGTCAATGATATGTTTTTTTAGTTTATTCGTATTGTCTATAACTCTATTTAACGTAGGTAAGTTATGTGTATTCTGCCCTCTTGCGTTATAGTTATTAGCTGCGCCCCGAGTGAGTGATGATAATGATGAACCGTATTCTGTGTTTTTAAAGGGTATAAGATATCTCCATTCCAAATTCATAAAAATCCGTTCAGCCGTTTGAGCGTGAAGGAGTAACAAACATACACACATACATACTTTCGCATTTATAATATTAGTGTGATATATAACAGAAGAGACAGAGATATATAACAGATTTACTTATTTTAGTTTAAACACGTAAATAAAATACATGTAGAAAAAAACGTGTGCTTAAACTTTTTTCAATTGTTAAAACCAACATTTCAAAGGATTTATTTGAAAAAAATGTTCTTCTGTTTTTTTACTTTCCAAAAAAGGAGTGTATTTTCAGGATTAATGTATATTTGTAGGTATACGTATGTGTGTTTCTTTATAACACCATCATTTTAAAATGCCTGAACAGATTTGGATGTATGGGATATCGTTAGAATCCTTTCATCATCCCGAGTAACATGGGCAACAATATTTTTTGAAAAAAATTTGTATGGTTGCCACCATACAAATTTTAGTATGGCTCCATTTTCAAATAAGAAAAAACTTCAAATTTTACGAAATGGGTATTAAATTGAAGAACTTGATGAGCACATTCCAAAAATATATAATTTATTGGCATAAGTTCGATTTTGGCAGAGCAGGCGTGGTTTTTTTATCGTTATGTGATGATGTTCTTGCTTTAATTAAGTTTTCTTTTGATTTTTGTTCATACTATACCCCACGCTAATCTGTCATCCATCACCATTCCACTCTTACGGCCTTTTATCACGGCTAATAGAATCATTGCACCTCAATCACTGTCGGCAGCCGACCGTGCCGCCATCTGGATTACAAGCTTATATACGCTTTATACACGGCGGTTTAAACGGCGCGCGTTTTCGAAACGGCTGTTGGTAACCACTAAATAGAATCGAGCGAAAATATTCCTGTTCATCGAATTTTCGCAGTTAAAAGACAGGTTTAATCTAAAAAACTCATGGGCATTAACATGATGTACCATAAGGACCTCTTTATTACACAACTGCCCAATGTTTTTAGGATTCCTGCATGTATGCATGTATGTGAGTTTCTTTATTCCACCATAACTTTTAAATGCCTGAGCAGATTTAGACGTTTGGGCTATCGTTAAAATCCTTAGATCCCCCAAGTAACAAAGGCTATTTTTTTTTAATTTTCAATGTGGCATTTGTGCTCCATTTTCAAAGGCGAAATTGAAGGCCTTGCACATAGGCACATTCCAACAGTATATAATTTACAGGCAATATTTCTTTTTGACAGGGCAGGCGAGTCTTTTTTGCTTTAAAGCTGGTTGCCTACTAGCTGTGCCTGCGTGGTCATTTCATTTAAAAGTAGCCCATATGTGTTATTCCAGGACCAAAATTACCTATATTGTACATTTCTTAAAAAATCGTTCAGCCGTCAAATAGGTTTTTATCGATTCCTCGGCATCTAATGATTGGATTAAAATACCAAGTACCCAAGTTTTTAAGTCAAATCCTGAGCTATCCAACAGTGAAAATCCCACCGCAATCGGTTTTACTTGATGCGCGAACAAACACACAAACAGACAGACTTGATTTTTGAAATGGATATATTCTTGTTCGAATAGCCTGTATTAGGTACCCTAGACCATTTTGTTTTTAAATTATCTTCATTTAAAGATTTTCTGGTACTTACTGCTTTATTAAAAGTGTACATAGCATAACCTGTGGATGGTCGCACCTCACCAACCAACAAAAAAAAGGAAAAGGAAATTATTGTTATTCCTATCATCATATTATTTCTTAGTCCTATTTTATTCAATGATTATGTCCATTCTTAGCTTTTTATTCAATTATTGTGTTATATTTTCTGTAATTAGTTATAGTAATTATATATATATTTATTATTAGTAGTTATAGTAATATATAATCTATAGATTATATGGCCTTGGCCAATTCCTATAGCTATTATTATTTTATATTTATATTATAATAAAACTGTAACAGGTCCAATTCTGTACATTGAAGATATTTTGTAAAAAAAAATTGGAGGCTTTTCTGTATTCCTTATTGAAGCCAAAACTGTTCTTTTAGTTTCATTTTTGTCGGTCTGTCTGCCTGTCTGTCTGTCTGTCTGTATCTTGGCTAGGCATCACGCCGAAACTACTGAATGAATTTAAATGAAACTTGGTATGATTTGAGTTCATAATACAAGGTAAGACTTAGGATACTTTTTATCCCGAAAAATTTAACGGTTCCTGCAGGATAGGGGTTGAAAGTTATTTAAAAACACTTACCACTCTGAAACTACTGGACGGACTTGGCACAGTCATAGATATATGATGAGTAAAAATTGAAGATAATTTTTAACCCGAAAAAATAAAGGGTTACTGAGGGATAGGGGTCCCAATTCTGAACATTGAAGATATTTTGTAATTTATTTTGAGGCTTATATGTATTCAATACTGAAGCCAAAACTGTATTTTTTTAAATATTTGTCTTTCTGTCTGTCTGTATCCTGGCCGCGCATCACGCCGAAACTACTGAATAAATTCAAATGAAACTTAGCATGATTTGAGTTCATACTACGAGGTAGGACAATGGGTACTTTTCATCCCGATAAATAAAAGGGTTCGCGCAGGATAGGGATTGAAAGTTATTTAAAAGAACACGTATCACGCTGAAACTACTACATGGATTTTGATGCAACTTGGCACAGTCATAGTTTACAAGATGAGTGAAAATTGAGAATACTTTTTAGACCGAAAAAATAAAGGTTTTCTGCAGGATATAGCTCCAAACTCTGTGCATTGAAGATATTTTGTATTTTTTTTGGAGGCTTTTCTATATTCGTTCTGATTCCAAATTTTTTTTTTTCTGTGGTCTGTCTGTCTGTTTTTCTGTCTGACTGTATCTTAGACGCGCATCACGGCGAAACTACTGAATGAATTCAAATGAAACTTGGCATGATTTGAGTTCATACTTCGAAGTAGGACATAGGATACTTTTCATCCCGAAAAAATAAATGGTTCCTGCAGCATAGGGGTTGAAAGTTATTTCAACGAATACTTATCACGCTGAAACTACTGGACGGATTATGATGCAACTTGGCTCAGTCATAGTTTATATGACGGGTGAAAATTGAGGATACATTTCATCCCAAAAAAATAAAGGATACCTGCAGGATAGGGGTCCAAATTCTATACATTGAAGATATTTTGTATTTTTTTTTGGAGGCTTTTATGTATTCGATACTGAAGCCAAAACTGTATTTTTGTAAATATTTGTCTTTCTGTCTGTCTGTATCCTGGCCGCGCATCACGCCGAAACTACTGAATAAATTCAAATGAAACTTGGCATGATGAGTGAAAATTGAGAATACTTTTTAGACCGAAAAAATATAGGTTTCCTGCGGGATATGGGTCCACACTCTGTGCATTGAAGATATTTAGTAAATTTTTTTGGTGTCTTTTATTTTATTCGTACTGAAGCTAAGTCAGTTTATTTTTATTTTTGTCTGTTGTCTGTCTGTCTGTCTGTCTGTTTGTTTCTTGGACGCGCATCAAGTACTGAATGAATTCAAATGAAACTTGGCATGATTGGAGTTCATACTACGAGGTAGGACATTGAATACTTTTCATACTAGTAAATTAAAGAGTCCCCGCAGGATAGGGGTATTTTATTTGGAGTCGGTATTCATGTTTTACGGTTTATAGTTACTTCCGTAGTTAACCACTAGGATACTCAAGAAATATTCCTCCAAATTTAATATACCTAGGTCCACGGTTTAGGCTGGGCGTTGTCTGTCCGTTAGTCAGACAGTCAATAGGTATGTCACGGTACTGTTTTATAGGCATGATTAAAATAATGTAATAAAAGACATACTTTTATTATTCTGCCCAAAAGTGAAGAGTGAAGATACATATAATAAGTACCAAAAAAAACTGTAAAAGAAACATATATAAAAAAAATATCAAGGCTACTAAAAATATACTACTGAAAAATAATAAAACTTTTTTTTAAATTCGTGTCTGTCTATTGTCTGTTAGTCTGTTCACGCATTACGTAATAACTACTGCACTGCTTGTGATACGGTTTTCACTGTTGGATAGATTAGGGTTTGACTTAAAAACTGGTGTACTTATCATCTCAATCCGATGAGTAGAAGCCGAGCTGGATAAAAACTTTTTGACGGCTGAAGGAATTTTGTTTTAATGTTGGTATATTGGTATTTTAGGTCTTGGAATAGTAATAGAGTTATTTTAACCTAGAGAAATGGCCACGAGTGCGAAGCCGTGGGTACAGCTAGTTGATTAAATAAATCTATTACTTACAATAAAGCAATTAGAACGAAAAAGTCTGTACAATGAAGATAATAAAGAAAAAATGGTCTAGGGTACTTAAAATAAGCTACTGAACAAGAATAGAACATTTTTAAAAATCGAATCTGTCTGTTTGTTTGTTAGTTTATATGTTTGTTAGTTAGATTGCGATGTGGTTATCGTTGTTGGATAGCTTAGAGTTTGAATTAAAAACTGGTGTCCTTCAATCCGATTAGTAGAAGCCAAGCAATCGATAAAAATATAACCTAACGATATAATCGAAGCTGTTGATCACTATGTCTACTTAGGTCAGACGATCCACCTGGGTAGATCCAACTTCGACAAAGAGGTCAACCGAAGAATCCAACTCGGATGGGCAGCGTTCGGGCAGTTACGCCATATCTTCTCGTCGCATCTGCGGTATTTACCGCTGAGCCTCAAGACGAAAGTTTATAATCAGTGTGTGTTGCCAGTGATGACACCCGGCACTGAGACGTGGTCGCTAACTATTATTGGTCTCATACACAAGCTCAAAGTCGCGCAGCGTGCAATCGAGAGAGCTTTGCTCGCTGTTTCACTACGTGATAGAATCCGAAACGAGGAAATCCTTAGAAGAACCAAGTTTACCGACATAGCTCTCAGAGTTTGCAAGTTGAAGTGGCAATGGGCAGGCCATATAGTTCGCGTATGGCGACCACGAACAAGCAAGTGAAGTGTAAGGAGACCTCCGACACGATGCACCGACGACATTGTAGCCATCGCAGGAAGTCGGTGGATGGAGGATCGCTCGTCATGGTGCTCTTTGGGGGAGGCCTATGTTCAGCAGTGGACTTCTAAAGGCTAAAATGATGATGATGATGAGAAATAACCTAAAAGTCTGTTTTTCAAAATCTTTGTGCGATTATCCGAAACAATTTTCATTCTTTGAATTGACTTACAACTAGGCAACATTTTTGTTAGCTGTTCTAGTTTTTTTCTACCTAAAAAGTATCTCGGAAACGGGCTAGTTTTTTGGCAATTAATGCCCCTTTTGTACATCCAGGCAACAGGTTATGCGTACCTACCCCAAAATTGTAGCTCGATGTTGCTTTTCGACTAGGTCTACAAAACGGACTAGCCCGTATCCGAAGAACTTAAGATTAATAATTTCACTGCGTTTTGACTAGCGCGCGTTGTTTCTGCCTCATTCACTCTATGCGGGAACCTTATACGTCGACGTTTGTTGTCACGCGTGTGTAAAGGGTCTTACACCTATGTGCTATTATGTTATGTACATGCAATAGCGTGTTGATGGCAATGGAATGGTGACAGCTTTGTATGGATTATGGAACTAAGTAAAGTACAGTGAGAGTGAAGTGTGAGTAGCATGCTACCTGACACTTTTCTACTATACAATGAAGACGCTGTAAAAAATGTAAACAAAGACATTTGTAACTAAACAGACGTGCATGCAAAAGTAGTTAAACGTGATTTAATAATGCTGATGACAGCATGCGGTAGTTGTTCGTTTGTTTATCGTATTATATATATTAGTATGTCAGGCCGCCCCAGGTCCTCTGACATGGCTTAATGACTGCTAAAATATCAAAAATAAAATAAAACCGCGTTATTTTTTTCACATTATTCCTACTTAGTTAGTTTTAAATAGAAAAGTACGTATAGCTAGCGGCACGTAAGTCTAGCGGTGAATAAATCGTGGCGGGGATCTTGGCACAGTCAGTTTTCGGGATAAAAATTATTCAACATTTTAACACATTATATAAACTTTGACTGTGCCAAGATCCCCGTCACGTTTCATTCACCGCTAGACCGTTCACCGTTAGATCTACACTGAAAACATAAAACTGAAACAAAACTACACTAAACTGTCTGCGAACTGCACAAAATTACGAATAGTAAATATGTTATTCTAAAACTAATACGAATCCTTAGGTACTGACATTACAAAAGCAAAGTAAATCTGTCTGTCTGTTTCTTACCTTTTCACGAGTAAACGGCTAAGCCGATATTGATGAAAAATTATATGGAGATAGTTTAAAGATGGGAAAAAAACTGGATAATGGGGAACGACGTAAGATTTTTAACGCGATAGATTGTAGTCGGCGCGGACGAAGTCATGGGTAAAAGCTAGTAAGTAAATTAATGATGATCCAATTTAATATTAACATTTAATAAACAATTGTGCAAGTAAAGTAATAATGAATTTTAGAGTAACCAATTAAATTAATAACTAGCTGTGCCCGCGGCTTCGCACGCATGGTCATTTCTCTAGGTTAAAGTACTACAAGTGCTATTCCAAAACCTGAAATACCAATGTACTAACTATTGATCAAAATTCCTTCACCCTACAAAAAGCTTTTTATCGATTTCTCGGCTTTTACTCATCGGATTGAAATACCAAGTACTCCAGTTTTTAAGCCAAACCCTAAGCTATCCAACAGTGAAAACCGCATCGCAATCGGTCTAGTAGCTTTTACGTGATGCGCGAACAAACGTACAGACAAACAATCAAAGAGACAATATATATTACAAATAATTAAAAAAAAAAAAACGTCTTTGTACTTTTTTTTTTTCGATCGTATTTCTTTATTATAAGTATAAACGATTGATAACTTTCGCTTTTTGTGTAACAACGCGCACGACGATTATGTTCGATTTAGGAAATAATTTTGATATATAGCTTTAATTTCATGTAAACTAATTAAAATTCATAGTTTATATTACTTATTATTTAAAATTAATAGTTTTTATTAAATTGCTTGTCTCCTACTCATCGGATTCAGATACCATCAGCTTTTAAGTCAATCCTTAAACTATCCAACCGTGAAAATCGCATTGCAATCGGTCCAGTAGTTTTAACGTGATGCATGAACAGACAGACATTAAAAGATGGTACTAAGTTTTGAAACCCAGTGTATTTTAAATATTATGTCAATGCTGACTCAAATCATTTTACCGAAGACATTGTAATAAATAAATTACCTAACGGTACTACTACTGCGAGTTAGAATCTAACGATACAGAGGTCGGACCTACGCTCCTCACCGATGACTTTTTTAATTTATGTGCGGTTTTCCATTGCTCCGTGCTTCGGAGGCTGTCGGTCCCGACTGTTATTGATTAAAAGCAGTCGTTATGCTATGCCAGAGGCCCTCAGTAATAAAATTTACCTACAAAGTGCAGTTAGTAGAACCTGCCGTTTCTAAAATAAAAGTACATCACAATGAATAAAATAATATAATACAAATCAATTTAGCAAACGATTGTTCTGTAAATAAAAACTCCAACAGTTTTATTCCAAATTAGAAATGAAAAGTCTAAAGAAATTAATGTGTGTTCAGTTAGGTTAGGTTTCAGTTGTTTATTTTGAATTCCTAAAAAATCTCGTAACATTCCCATATGATAAACTATATAAAAAAAAAAGTAGTAGGTTTCAATTCGAGCCAAGTTTTATTCAAGTAGGTGGCTGCTTTTTAAATTTATCTCCACCGAATACTTCGAAAATGGGCTGCTAATTCACTATTTAAATAATTAATATAGGAACATGTGTGGTATAAATTTAAGAAAATTGTTTTAGACTTATAGTATAATAATAATATAGTATAATATAATAGTTAAAACATTTCAATTCGATTTTGTTATTATATTTCTTTTAAACCTTTACTCACTTGCTCTTCCAAGGCATACAAAACACTGCACCAAAATAAAACAGTCACAAAAATACTACACGTTATTTTTTTTTCGGCACTAGTGGCAAATGTCGTGGTGGTTATTCGGCCAAAGAGTGTGTGCCCGATCGCGCGTGTTGGATCGACTGATTCGAATCTGCCTTAGATCACAGCTCCCTTTCCCGTTTTAGAAGTGGAGGGAAGGTTCTCTCTCTTACATATATTCTACAAAATTGAGAGTGTATACAAACGACATCATTTACGAATTATAATCCCTTCACAAGAATGTGTCATCTATTTACTGAGTTGGCATCAAACAATAAAAGCATGGATATACTTTGAACCCCGGTACGTTTGGCATATGTTTGAGGGTTATACCGATATTGAATGCAAAACAAATGTAAATGTATTATAATTTATACAAATATAATCTTCTATACTTATAAAGCAGTAAGTATACTTATAAAGCAGTAACTAAAAAAAAAAAAAAGACGTTTTAAAAAAAAAACTAGGGTACGTAAAATAAGCTACTGATCAAGAATGTACCTTTTTTAAATCGATTCTGTCAGTCTGTTCGCGCATAACGTACAAACTACTGGAACGTTTGCGATGTGGTTTCCACTGTTGGATAACTTAAGGTTTGACTTAAAATCTTGTGTAATTTGTATCTCAATGCGATAGGATAGAAGCCGAGCAATAGATAAAAATATATTTGATTACATTTGATATTTACATTACTTAAGTTACGAGCGTTGAATAAGCTCGTAGCTTAAGAAATTACTATAGTAAAACATGAGTTCAACTCCTCGAGTTCGATCCGGTGGTAATTTTAATGTATCTAACTAGTAAGTTAGCTACTGAACAAGAAAAAAAATTGATTTCTGTTTGTTTGTTTGCGCATTACGTAAAAACTACTGAACCGATTGCGATAAAACGTTCACTGTTGGATAGCTTAGGGCTCGACTTAAAAACTAATGTGTTGATATCTCAATCCGTTGAGTAAAAGCCAAGCAATCAATAATGATGGTTGAAATAAATTTGGTGCATTGTACCGTATAGGTAAATTTGGCCCTGGAATAACATAATAGGATACTTTATCCCAGAAGAATGAGTACGCGGGCAAAGCCAAGCCACAGCTAGTATAAAAATGAATGTTTTTTACAAATTAGTTTACCAGTTAATAACAAAACTATCTGCATACAAAAATATGTAATGTACTTAGTTTAGTAATCTGTCTGTACTTCTACATCTACACTAATATATATATTATCTACACTAATATTAAAAAGAGGAAAGATTTGAATATTTGTATTTATTGTATGAAATGGATTAACTCAAAAAATACTAAACCGATTTAAATATTTTTTTCACCTGTAACAAGCTACATTTTCAGCAAGTAACATGGGTAGTATTTTATTTTTCAAACAATTTGAGATCTCTACGAAAATTGCAATAATGTAACCCCAGGTAAATTTGGCTTTAAAAATGTCCTTTACTCGCTGTAAGGAACGGAATGATATGTTGCCGTGGAAACGATACAATAAGAATTAAGTTTGCCAAAAAACACCACGATTGTTGCTGCCAAAGATTATGATATTACGCTTTATTTAATTATTTTTTATTACCGGCGATTCTTTTTAGAATTTAAGTAGTAGTAAGTAAGAAAAATTGCCGCGGTGTGAGCGCTACCCGCGCGAAGCCGGGGCGAATCACTAGTCGTACATAATAAGCCGGGTTACAGTTCGTTGAACGTTATCTACAGCTCCGTCTTATCGAAGAAAAGACATCAACGCGCGCGCGGGCGCTAGCGCGGTTCTAATGGGTGAGATGATTAATATCTGAGAACGGGTTTAGCCTCGCTCAGTTAGGTAATATAATACTTGCACTTAGTATTATTATCTATTATTCAATAATAAGGTTTAAATAGCGGTCAAATTTGACTACAAACCTATAAACTATTTCACCATACGAAAGTGTATTTTGCTGACCGATTAGATCGTTTGTAACATACGTGTTAATGTTAATAGTATATCTATAATAGAATAGTAGATTGTATTAGGAGCGAAATAATATTTTGCCGGTGAGGGCGCTATTTTGAATCCAGAGCGGAGTGAAGGATTCTAGAGTAGAATCCCGAGCGTAGCGAGGATTTCTTAAGTAAAATCCTGAAGGCAGCGATAGCGACGGATTCAATACACGTCGCCCGAGGGAAAATAATTTTGCGTCCGAGTGATACACTCTACTTTTCATCCCCCTCTATGAGAAAAATAAATAAAAGGCGCTTGTATTAAAGGACTTTACAGCTCATACATTTATTTGCAAGCACAAATTAAAAAAGTTTACAAAACTCCGAGGTATCAATAGATTCGTCTTCAACACAAGAATGTCATAGGCTATTCATTACCCGACCATAGTTGGGTTTAGTTTTTGAACTTATGTATTGTTTTTGTAGAACTGCAATCTAAGTTAAAGGCATCATTACTCTATTCAATTTGTAGGAATCCTGATTAGGATTTACGATGGTGTAATCACTAGCTTCCTATTTAGGATCATAAATAGGTTTCATTGGAATTGAATAGGTAATAAACCTTTACATTACACTATTTCCTGCGCTGCTTCCTGAATAGTTCCTAGCGTTAAATCACTCAAGTTTTTATTGGAGAATGCGTGTTAGAGCTAGTAATAAACTGCGACTGCTGGGTGGGCTGGGTGAAATATTTACCAGTAGTAATTAATTCAACCGATTTATGAACAGGCCATAAATTAAAATTTAATAACACGCCTGCCCTGCCAAAAAGTAATTTATGCCAATAAATTATATGTCGTTGGAATGTGCTCATCGTGGCCTTCAATTTGATACCCATAAGTATAATGAAATTATAAGTTTTTTTTCGTATTTGAATTTGTAGCCGTACTACATACAACTTTTTCAATAAAAAAAAAATGCCCAATGTTACCCGCGATGATGTAAGGATTCTAATGATACCCCATACATCCAAATCAGTTCCAGCATTTAAAAGTTATGGTGGAATAAAGAAACTCACATACAAACATACATGAAGTCTGAAAACATTACAAGGAGGTTTTCATTTAGTAGCATTTTTTATGTGCCTCCAATTTATCTGTAAAATCGAGCAGGCCATCATTAAAAAAGTTTACATAAGTAGTTATTTGTATGCTGAAAGAAACTTTTGGATGATGTATCTAATTGATAAAATTCCTGTACCTCGTTGTACGTAGGTAATAGCTCTATATGGTGTACCTATTCTCGAATGAAATTACACTATAGCGAAGCAATGTTTAAAGTTATGGCCCGTAAGTTCTTTTTACACGACTGCCCAAAAAAAAGAGTGTATTGTTTTTAGCATTCATGTATGTATATATGTATGTATGTTTGTATGTGAGAAAAGAAGAGTGAGTAAAGAAAAAACGATCTCACTGCTCCAAGCCAACCTCACCACTACTAATGCAGCGAAATGAACACAGACTGGTGACGGGCAGCAGCGTCACTGGTGCGAGAAGCTACGCCCTGCGATCGCTAACACGCATGCCTAGCGTGGCGATTATGGGCAAACCCTCCTCATGAACGGCACATATAAAAAATTACCCTCAGTTCCCGGTCGCCCTGCTAGTCCTGACCAAGATGGCGGTCACGGAAATGACAGGGGGTGCGAAGAATACCGTAGCGTCCGTGAGCTACCTTAGGCCACCCAAAACAAAAACAAATTAACCTGGCTACGTACAACGGACGAACGATTAGGCTTGACGAACACATGTTTTTTTTTTATTACGCTCTAGGCAATCGTTTGACCACGATCTCACCAGATGGAAAACGATGATGTGGTCGAAGGTGTAGCACGCTGGCCTAGTAGATACCTATTCACTCTTGACTTGAACACACCTGGGTTATAATTTACCGAAACACTGACGAGGGCAGGGCATTCCACTCCTTAGAAGTTCTTATAATAAAAGAAGAAGCGTAACGCATCGTTCTTGTGCGAGGTATTTCAACCATAAAAGGGTGGTGCTTTGCTGATCGTCTGTCGTACGGTGATGGAAAGGTATAGTAGCGGTAGGCCTCTTTCGATGAAAAGCTTTCATTTCACAATCACTATGACCACATTGTCGAGCGGAGCTCTCGGCTACTTGGATTTATAGACTTCACCTCGACGGACAATAAGCACATATTCAGGGATATCTCAAAGTTCAGCAGGTTCAATACCGGTAGTGATCGTCGACTTATCCGAGGATCCTTGAATATCGACCACAAGCTTGAAAGATGCCGTATCTGCGTACTCTACGCTCCGACTCAACCTGCTCCAGGCCACTGTTGGATCAGAACAGTTCCAACTCAAGTTGGACAATTGATTCGCTGCCTTGGAAACCACAAAATACATGGACGAGGAACTCCAAAAAGTTTTGGGAATCTTTAGGGAGGAAGGCACTAGATTTTGTTAGCTGCAGCGTACAGGCACTAAGTCTTAAATCTCAGATGAGGCTCTTCGATGGACGAGTGACGGGAGCAACAGCAAGGGCAGCCGCATCGTCAGAATAGTGGAACTCAATCAAAAAATCAGTAAGCTGGTGCGAAGTGACTTCCGATGATCAAATTCTTGCTGAATAGAAAAGGCAATTGAGTAAAATTGTGGTTTTGTAGTGGTAGGCCTCTTACGCAAGAGGCCGCCTGGGGAAGTACCACACCTTTGTCAGATATTCAGCCGCCAAGCAGTATGTGTAAACATTTCTGTGTTTCGGTTTGAAGGGCAATGTTTCCAGCGATCTGGGCAATGAGACTTAACAACCAATTGGGACAAGAAGAGAATTTAGGACGAGCGCAGTGCAGTGACGCGCAAGTTTTTGCAACCAAAGTTTTGGGAGGCACTGCAATTATTATGAGCAGGTGGGACGCTTACCATCAGGCGAGCGACCTGCCCGTCTCATCAATAAAAGTAATAAATAAAAATGGGTGTCAGAAGTCTTTGTCCAGCAACTGAGTAGATCCCAACTGACGAAGGTCCAAGACCACAATAATGGCACAACCGTCGTCTCTATCGTCGTCGGATACTTTCTGAGATCGAAGACTTCTATGGCCGATTGTACGACTCGCATCATTCTAGACCCGAACCCAGCACTGAGGATTCCCTCTCAATACTGACCCTCCACTACACTGACGAACTGCCCGACTTTAGCCTGGACGAGATTGAGATAGCACTCAAATAACATATAAGAATGGAAAGGCCCCTGGTGAGGATGGTATAACTTCAGAGCTGTTGAAAGCAGGGGGAAACCCGTACTTCACGTGCTTCAATGAGGTTATTATAAGCACCGTTCTTAACAATGGGAGAACTCCAGAAGCGTGGTGCAGGAGTTTGAGAAAACTCTTCTTTAAAAAAAAGGAGATAAAACCATTTAAAGAACTACCGACCTATTTCACTCTTGAGCCACGTCTATAAGTTGTTTTCAAGTGTCATCTCAAATCGTCTCACAAGAAGACTTAACGATTTCCAGCCTCCTGAACAGGCCAGGTTTATTAGCACCATAGACCACATACACAAAGTGAGGCAGGTTATACAGAAGTCTGAAGAGTATAACCAACCCCTGTGTCATGCTTGTGTGGACTATGAGAGGGCCTCTGACTCCATTGTAACCTGGGCGGTTCTGGAGTATTTTCAGCGTTGTCAAGTGATATATTAAATATATCCCGAGATATATTGAAGTGATGTTTCAATATGATGCCGCGACTGTGAGTGTCCAAGTGCAGCAGTCTAAACATATCCAACTGCTCAGAGAAGTGAGACAGGGGGGTGTTATATCCCTGAAACTGTTCACTAATGCCCTGGAAGATATGTTTAAGACGCTGGATTGGAAAGGAATGGGCATTAATATCAATGGTGTGAATATCTCACACTTACTATTTGCCGATATTATCATCCTAATGGCGGAGTCGCTGCAAGATTTGTAAAGTATGATGACCAAAGCTTCTCGACGCATCGGTCTTTAAATGAACATAGATAAGACCAAGATCATGTTTAAAGATCTTATTGACCCGGAACCGATTGTAGTTAATGGTGTACCCCCTTGAAGTTGTCGAACAATATGTTTACCTTATGGAGAAATATTGCAATTAGGTAAGAACAACTTTGAGAAGGAAGCCAACAGAATAATTCAGCTGGGTTGGGCAGCATTCGGCAAGCTTCGTCAAGTCTTCTTGTCGTCCATACCACAGTGCCTGAAGACAAAAGTCTTCAATCAGTGTGTCCTACCAGTCATGACCTACGGAGCCGAAACGTGGACACTCACGGTTTAACTAGTCCACAAATTTAAGGTTGCTCAGCGAACTATGGATAGAGCTATGCTTGGAGTTTCTCTGAAGGACAAGATTCGTAATGAAGATATCCGACGGAGAACCAAGGTAGCCGACATAGCTCTTAGGATAAGCAAGCTAAAGTGCCAGTGTGGTGGTCACATTTCCAGAAGAAACGATAACAGTTGGGGTAGACGAGTTCTTGAGTGGAGACCACGTAGCAAACGTAGTGTAGGACGCCCTGTGGCTAGGTGAGTGACGACCTGCGAAAAGAGGCTGGAAGAAAGTGGATGAGGAGAGCTGATCGAGCTCAGTGGCGTGCATTAGGAGAGGCCTACGTCCAGCAGTGGACAGGCTGATGATGATGATGATACTCAAAGAACAGCAGTAAAACAAACAAAAAATCATTTAAAATATTAAACCCTAATTGCCTAATTCCTGTGGCATCGATCTTCAAAGCTGGAGTTAGCAGGATGAGCTATGTTTGAAAGGAGTACCCAAGATATTTAGCTCGGGGATTTTTAAATTTTGACTAGAATTATATATGAAAGACATTATTGTTCTTCATGTTTTTATTGCTCAGGTATTTCACAAGCCGTGACGACGTGGTCGAATAAGTAAGTCGCAGTACCCATATGGTGCCATCCATGAAACTTGGTTCAGCAGTCTTAGTTTAATTTTCTACCCTTTAAAAATGAATTGAAGTATCCTGTTTTTGAATTTACGTTGTAATTTCGCTTAAGACTATGCGCCGACGCTCATTCTCACTTCTTGAACGTGTGTGACAGAAATAATCTAGTACAGTGTTTTTCAATCTATTTGAATACGTGACATCTTTAGAAGTAAAAAAAAACTAGCGACCCCCTAGCGCCATAAACAAATAAAAAGTTAGTGATTTGAAAGACTACGTTTGTAATATTTTTGCTGCTGACAGCATTTAAACAATGGTACATATTTCATTGCAAAGTATTGACGTGTTCTGGATGAAGAGAAAACAAGAATATCCAGAGCTGGCACCTTGTTTTCTGTTTTCTGGATGTGCTTCAAAATTAGTAGTGCCATTCGCCACTTACAAGTACAAGTTACAAGTGAACTGACGTTCTCTTCAATAATGGATACTAAAACTAAAAAGAGAAATAAGCTTCAACTAGAAAATTATTATTAGGGTAATTCTCATCGAAGCTCAATTTTGATGGTCACACAGTTATATTTCCTTAACGGTATAAGACAGAAACAGATTTTTTGAATTGGAGGATTAAACATTTATTAAGCTACAAAAAAAATAAAGCTTGTCAGAATAGAAGTAAAAATAATACTAAAAATTAACACGAATGGTCAAAAACGGGGCTATTTTTCGTATTCTCATCGAGTCGCACTTCCCGTTGCAGTAAAACATTTCGTTACTGCTTTACCAAATTTCAGTGTATTTATATGTTTTTTTATACTAAAGTCATCGTAATTAAATACACTTTACACCCAATAGCCTAAAAAAATATTTTGATCATAATTTTGAATTAATAACATATGCGTCGGTCACACGATTTTAGATACTTTAGATTTGCGTAGTATAACGGCTGGCAGTTTAACACAACATTAGCAACTAAACACAGAGTTCGATTTAGTTGGACGTCTGTCGTATTCCGGCATCGCAGAAGTGAGAAGTGCGGCTAATAGTGCCGTGAGAACAAAAATATTGGTAAGTTTATATATATTCATAGGTACACCTATGAATATATATAAACTTACGTGGACGACATTTTTGTGCATTGTATTTTAGCAATTGAAATCAAAATTAGCTCATCAAAATCCCATAATATGCGAGATATTTATGTAGTTTTAATTTATTTGATTTAAAACGTTACACCAAAGCATTGCAGCAATTTATAAAAAAGGGGTATTTTTGTCACCTTCGTGGCGTTTTATCCATAAAGGTGATTTTATGCCATGAAAGTGATTTTTTGCATATTTTTTATTCAGAAGTATAGCAACTGGTGGTGTATTTACAAAGTTTTTAAAGATTTTTTAAAGATACATATGCTTTTTAGATAGGAAAAACTTGATATAACGACGAATTATGCTATATTTATATGTTTTTTTTTATTTTTATCACTGTTGACTGATTTTTGTAAATGTTATAAATAACTTATGACATTACAATTTAATAAGTACTCAAATGAAAGTGAAATCATTATATTTTAAATTTAGATAGGTACATCGTTTCGGTCTGTTGTTACTACATAGTAAAAAAACACATACTTACATAAGTATGTGATAATATTTTATTTTAGATTAAAAATTTACTCTGAAATATAAGTACGTGGTTAATAAAATTACAGTAAAGTTCCTATTTGTCACTTTTTTTTTTTTGTTGTTTTTTTTTTATCGGGTGGCGCTATTTCTAACATTGCGCAGTACTGAGCGCATACATGCGCGTGCGCGCGTGGCAAGCAACTGGTTATAAACCTTTCACTAAATTTGTGTAGCTTTAATTGACGTAGCATATCGGTATATCTATTTTGTTGGATGACCGAACCTAGGACCGAACTGATAATAAGTTATCTCTATTGATTACTAATACCTAACATATATTTGCCTGTTTAATTATGAAAAAAGGATTAAGTTGTTATTTCATGAATATTTAGTCTCATAAACAGTAGTAAATTGTGAGAAAATAATGTCTGTAAAGTTACTGAATCACTTTCATGGATCATCGCGTCACTTTCGTGGCATCTAGAACTTCAAAACCATTATTTTTCCAAACAAGACTCACGTTTCGATTAATTTACATATGAATTTACTCGTCTTATCAAGCGCTATAAGTTTATTTTACAAAAAGAGTTCAAATAAGCAAAAAACAAAAGTTGCCATCATCGCAAATTACGCGATCGCCGCGTGAGAATCGCGGCGATGAGAATTAGCCATTAATATCTCCAAAATGTAACTACGTGTGGACGTTTTTTTTAAATAAACTATCCCGTCCTTCTCACTGAATTTGTACTTTTTATGGTAGTGTAGGACAATTGCCTTTTTTCTATTGCCTGCGAACCTCCGAGTACAGGGACCTATAGTTTGAAAATCACTGATCTAGTTAAACGAATTGATAAGTACTTTTGCCGAAGGCCGCACCCAAGCTAATTTAAAAACAAATTGCACTTGTAAATTAGCTTCCCTGGTAGCCCAGTAGCCCTTAGTCACAGAGTAATATACACCTCGGTGTAGATTGCGGATTATGGAAAACTGTTATTATATCTGGTGGTTGGATTACACTTTCTCAGATCAGGTGAGACTTGCCTTCTCCGGTGCAAGGTTGATAGGATTTGATCTCCTTGCTCTTGTTTCTGGAGTGGTCGTTATTTATTCTTGACAAATTCTGTTTTCTTCTTGAGAAATAAAATTAAAAACGGATCTTATACTTTTTACACAATGCACAAAAGTTGAACATTTGACACCTATTCATTATCTACAATCCGCTATTTTACCTTGGAAATTTCCCCGTTTTTCTTGCGGATAAATGAGGTATAAAGACTTAATTCTTGTTAAATAATAAACGTTGCTCCTTTCGTGCACTATCCTTGGGCAAAATTTCATCAAAATCAGTTCTGTGGTTTTGGCGTGAAAGCCACACAGATATTTCACTTTAATTTATGTAAAGGACCCGTTTTCATGAAAGAAAACAAAAATGACCACGTAAATAACTTATAACTTCGTACTTGTTACGAAAGTAGGTACTACTTTATGATCATGTTAAGCATGCTTACTTATCTTTAGTTCTATATAAATGTTTTAATTATTGGTCATAAATATCTACTTATCAGCTTTAATCAAATGTAAAGATAATTAAAAAAAGTGATTATGGAGTTTAAAAAATAAATAATAAGTATGGATTTGTTCCTTTTCAATCGGATATCCGAAAGTTTCGGATTTTTTTGGACGAGGATTATGTGTTTTTCATGGAACTTTGGATTTTGATGATATTCACACTACATGATCATCAGCCTTTAGCATAGAGCGATTACTAGTGCGACTTAGAATCCGACGATACCGTGTTCGGGCCTGGGCTCTGCATCAATGACTTTTCTAAGTTATCTGTGGTTTTCCATCACTCGTGCTTCGGAGGGCACGTTACGCTGTCAGTCCCGGCTGTTTTGGATAATAGCAGTCGTTAAGCCATGTCAGAGGCCCTCGAGCGGCTTGACAAACTTTGACACCAGAGGCCAGCACTTTACGATAAGCAAGTTACGGATGTCCGTAACATCCCTGTAAATATTAATGCATCTCTCGACTTCGCCAAACTGTAATCATCAATTTGTTTTTCTGAAGCTCTTATTTAAATAATTATCAAATCAAAAAGAATGCTTCCTTTCCAACTGGTTTGATATTTGCTATAGAGTTTAGATACAGGCTGTTTAGAAATAATATTTGTTTAGTTGCTGGAATCGCCTCAGCAGTGTTTTTATGCAATTGAGTGAGGCGAGCTGGTCACTCGCGTGATGGTAAAGTAAGTGGCACGCTTGTCCATAATAATTGCAGTGCCTACCAAGAAGGTGAAGTCTACACTCCCAAACATAGGAGAGAAGAATAGCAAGTGATGGTGCGTGAGTGGATAATTAAGTAAATAAAGAAATAAAATGTTACATAAGCATTGTTTTTAATTTTCCGTGAGAACTTGACTGAATTATCAATTTTAACTACTGCAGTGCAGTTTATGGACCGAGGTTCATTGCTAAAACGGATAATGCAATTCAAAGAGTACTAAATGCATGTGCAAGATTCTGTTTTTGCATACCAAGACGAGAGCATGTTACACCTTACCTCGTCAGAAACAACAGTTTGAATATGAAAGCTAGGAGAGACCACCTAGTCTGCACAACACAAAAGGTAATGTGGAGCAAAAAGCCAGAATACTTTTTTGAAAAGCTTACATGTATTAAGGATATTCACTCACTAAACACTCGCTCATAATCCCTGAATGTTCTGTCTATACCCAAGCATAAGACCACTGGATTAGGCTGCTTCAAATATAGCGCATCTAAAATTTGGAACAACATACCACCTCCTATGAGAAAAAAAATAAGGTCAGCTCTATTTAAATATATATACAAAAGTCTTCTTTTGAACCGTTCCAAAAGGCAGTTTGAAGCAACCTTTAAAACAAAATAACAAAACACACACGCACACGGTGGGTGTGTGTTTTGGGTGTCTCTTTCAATCAAATTACACACTTATACACATACACACCAACCCCCATCCCCTTACACTCATCTCCTGAAACTTTTTGAATTACAGTGTATAAGGCTTTAATAAATTAATTTTATAATGTCCATCATAAGTGCTGTTTTGCAATTATGTTTTTTTTCTGTGTACAAAATAGTAAATGTTTTTTTTTTTTTTTATTACTGCTCGCTTAACACTTTATTTGCGCTTGACTAACACCAGAGTTCAAGCAACAGGGTATGCTGAAAACCAGCCCTGCGTAGACTCTTAGACTTTTCAGTGCTGAGCATACCCCAATTGTCAAACAACCTCAATATTGTAAAAAAAAAAACAGATATGCATGCTAACATGACGCGCGGCACGGTAAATTTAATGTTACTAATTGTCGCGAGTCATGTTATCGTGGAATATCTATTTTTTTGATTGTGTTGATTGTTTTTGGTTGTTTATTTGCAATAAATACATTTTATTATTATTATTATTACTACTAAAAGGTCGAGATCTTGCTGCGATGTAGCGGCCGATCGGCATAGCATGGTGTGTGTGCGTACTAGCGGATCGGCATATCTTGGGTGCTACACTTTCGATTTGCCGGTGTGGGATACATCCTGTATGTTCTCTGCGTTCTGGTTAGAATATAATTTATTATTGAACATCCTAGCATATTATGTTAGATTAGTATTATTATTTTATAGATTATACTATACTCTACTAGAATAATAAGTAGGTATGTGTATATATAATATCCGGAGTATTTTCCCACGAGCTTCGCCGAATCGAAACCGAACGAGTATTTTGACATGCACCCGCCACTTGACTGTGACATACGTACCTACTTCTTTTAGTTATGTATGATGTAACGATTTTATAATTAAAAAGAGAGTAAAACTTTCCTTTTTAAGTTTGTGATGGAGTGGTGACAAATTGAAATCGATTGTCATGGGAGTGACCTTTAGTTGACTGAAGAATAATTGTCATCACGCAACTTTTTGGTGAAAGCTAATATGTCAGCTCGATGATCGTTAAAAAAGCGTAAAAAAAGTGGTGATAGAGTATCAAATCAACTACTACTACTCGAGCAAAAAACTGGCGCTAAACCCCGGTTCGGGAAATTCCGTAAATAATATTTGTAAATACGATGTTACACGTTGCATGGCGGAAAGATGGAAGGTGGATCAAAGCTGTCACCGAGTGGTGGCCTCGGTAAGGTAAAAGATCAAGGGGCACACCACCGGCCTGGTGGAGTGATGACATACCCAGAGTTGCTGGCAACAGTTTCTGAGGACAGCACAAGATCGAAAGGGGTGGCGTCAAGGAGAGGAGGCTTATGTTCAACAGTGTGATGACGAAGGCTGAGAAGAAGAAAAAATACGATGTTATAGCTATTTATGTTTCTGGGCTAATAATAAAAACAAATTGGCCTTCAAAACTAAGAACCACACTTTTAAAATTGCAATTTTTCCTAAACTATATACCTAAGTCAGAGTTTTGGAATAAAAAACGTTTACAGTAAATTTCATCAGCTTTATTTGAACTTATAGTTTATCATATATCACATCACGTTAAAACCTGGACCGTTTGCGATTCACTGTTGGACAGGTTAGATTTTGACTTAAATGTACTTGGAGTATCAATCCGATGAGATACCAAGTACATTAGCCAAGCAATTTAATAATAAAACGATTAATTTTGAAAGTCAGTGATCGAAATTGGTTTAATCGTTTTTCAAAATATTCTCCATGAAGATCAATACACTTTTGCATGCGTTTGAACCAATTTTCGAAGCACTTTTTTAACTCCGGTCTCCAAAACAAATGCGTTTTGAATGCATCGACCGGTTTCCCACTGTCGCCACGTGCGTGACCGGTAATGCCCAAGAAACAGACAACCATTCGCTTCGATGTGATGTGATTCAAAGATCCGTACAGTCGGTTGAAGTTTTGTTCAGTACCCCTAGTACGAGTTTTTATAGTTTTCGAAAACGAAATTAGTTTCGTTTAGTTCGATACATTTACTGCAGTTCCTGCAAGTTTCCGCTAGATGCGCTGTCAGTAAATGTATGGAGCGAAATTAAACTACATTTCGTTTGCAAGGGTTTCGGATCTTGAACCATTGCATGCCTCGATTGACATTCTCCGGAATGAGTCAAGGGTGACGAAGGGTCAGCTGTCTACTAATGACCAGAGGTCTAGACTCAATAACGTAGAAATAAAAGGTATCCCTGTAAAAAAAGATGAGAATCTATTTACAATTATTGATAATATCAGCAATAAAGTCAACTACGTGTTTCCGAAGACACAAATTAACTACTTATATAGGATACCTCTTCATAACACAAAGGATAAAGCGATTGTGGTGAGCTTCTTGAACAGATACATCAAGGAGGAGTTTGTTGCAGCGGCCAGGGCCATCAAGACCTTGACGGCGGCAGACGTTGGATTTGGGGAGTTTACTAACCGGGTATATATCAATGACCATCTCAATGCAGAGGTCAAGTCTGTCTTAACTAAAAGCAAATTGCTTGCGAAGGAGAAGAACTACAGTTACGTATGGGTCAAATACGGAAAAATACACGTTAGTAAAAATGATACTTCGCGTGTGCTTGTAATCAATAGTGAAATCGATTTAAACAAAATTGTTTAATCTGTCTTTGTGAACTATTTGTACTTCCATTTTCGCTTTTTAAACTGTTCAGCACCTCTGTATCGCCTAGTGTACGCGTGCGCCTGCGCCGCGTCATTTGTCGAACTTTTTGCCTACTGTGCGTTTCTCGCGCAGCAATTCGTCGGTCGCTAAATGTATGTATCTCCTTCTCACTACAGTGCTTGCATATTTGTTGCTCGCTCTGTTGCGGTGAGTATGCTTGGTACGTTTTACCTACTTTGCCTTTCGGTAATATGTTAATAATAAGAATTTTGTTTACATTTCGAAGAAAATATGTTATATGTGCGGTGGTTGCTTCTCACTACATATCCTACCTACATAATTCTGCTTCTAATATGTGTATATTAGTTACGAACATAAAAAATGGATAGCACAAGTGATAAACTTAATATTTATTATCA
The DNA here is from genome assembly GCA_946251855.1 of Alsophila aescularia. Classification (NCBI taxonomy): domain Eukaryota; kingdom Metazoa; phylum Arthropoda; class Insecta; order Lepidoptera; family Geometridae; genus Alsophila; species Alsophila aescularia. The sequence continues at coordinate 52,530,078 of OX276373.1, forward strand.
GAATGTGCGGGGACTTCGGTCTAAAAGTACTATTTTTCACCGCAATGTTTGTCTCAACTCTTATCATTTGATAATTCTGACGGAAACTTGGCTTCTTGATAATATCTCGAATTCGGAATTATTTGATGACCGGTATATTGTCTGGCGTCGCGATAGGGATTACTCTCTAACGGGTCAGTCACGCGGTGGGGGCGTGTTGATTGCAGTTCGTAAGGAACTTGTGGTTAGGTCACAGCCCGATTACCATTCCACGGCCGAAGATTTATGGCTTACCTTATCCATTAATCCAGTTAGTAGTAGACGAGTGGTTAACGTACATTTATGCGTGTTATATTTGTGTAAGCAGAATCTAGGTTTCTCGTTTTCCGCCCAATTGAATAACTTTTTATCGAAACTCAACGAAGTCATACTCGCGCATCCTGATGATAAATATTTAATTATAGGTGACTTCAATATGAGTAGCATCAATTGGTCACCTTCAACGTCGAGCAGCGACAATTTCTTGTGTCCTTCTAATATTATTGTTGCTGATGAAACAGTTTTAATCGACGATTTAATCATGCATAACCTGAATCAATACAATGGTTGTCTGAATAAATATGGCAAAATTCTTGACCTTGTATTGTCAAACGACTCAGTGACTGTTACCGAGAGTGATGACCCGCTTGTACCTATTGATCCATATCATAGTTCTCTGTTAATTTGTGTGCAGTATATTGATATACCACTCCTAAAATCTAACGCTTACGTTAAGTATGCCTATAATAAAGGTGATTATGACTCTGTGAACAGAGAAATCTCGGAGCAGAATTGGGATATTGAACTTTTTAATAAACCGCTAGATGACGCGGTTGAACACTTTTATAATATACTTCTTATGCTACACACTAAATATATCCCCACCAGATAGGTTAATAATCAGGCTTATCCTAAATGGTACTCTCTAGCTCTTAAGAGGGTCATTAAAGAGAAGCATAAATACTTACGTAAATTTAAAACTTATCAAAATAGCGCAGACCTACTAACTTATAAGCGCTTACGTGAGAGAGCTAGAAAACTAGAACAGTCATGTTATCAGTACTACGTGGCATCAGTTGAGGATTCGATAGAAAAGGCTCCTAAGCACTTTTGGTCTTTTATTAAGTCCCGCGCCAAATCAAATAGTATGCCTAGTAATATAACGTATAACAATACTACAGCCATTACTGGGGAATCAATTTGCAACATGTTCTCCTCATATTTCTTCTCAACTTTTCTTTCTACAAGTACATCTGATAATTGTGTCCCTACGCGGTTTTTATCCCAAATTCGTGGAGATATTTCTTCCATATCAATAACTAGATCAGAGGTAGAAAAAATCTTAACTAACCTTGACCCGTCGAAGTCTGCAGGACCAGACCGCATTCATTCTCTGTTTTTGATAAAATGCGCCGAAAGTCTGGCAGTTCCTATAACTATTCTATTCCAAAGATCTGCCACCGAATGCTATTTTCCTCGTGTTTGGAAGTCCGCTTTTATAACGCCCATTCATAAAAAGGGACCCAAAACAGATGCAACGAACTATAGGCCGATCTCCAAGTTGTGTATAATATCCAAAGTATATGAGAGGATTGTGTATAATCAAGTTTACTCAGCGCTCAAAGGCTCGTTTAGTCCGCTTCAACACGGTTTTTTAAAGGGACGGTCTACGGTTTCTAATCTGATAATACTCAATGAATATTTGACCAAGGTGATGGACTCTGGTGACCAGGTGGATGTGGTGTATACTGATTATAGTAAAGCTTTTGTCAGAATACACCATACTATCCTAATAGCCAAACTCCAGATCATAGGCATCCACGGTGACTTGCTTAGGTGGTTCTCTTCATATATTAACATGAGAACTCAAGCCGTTGTCATTAATAATTATATTTCTAATTGGGTTAAGATCCCTAGTGGTGTTCCACAGGGATCTCTTCTCGGTCCTTTGTTATTTGCAATTTTTGTAAATGACATTTCACAGTGTTTTCATAGCTCTAAATTATTATGTTTTGCTGATGATATGAAGATTTTTACTAATGTATCCACTCCATCGGATGTTCGAGCACTCCAAGATGACCTATCTAGACTGGATGATTATTGTCGCCTCAATAAACTTGACCTCAATCCATCCAAGTGTTCTGTCACTACTTTTAGCCGGAAAAAAACCTAGTTAATTCTGCTTATTCACTTAGGAATCAAATCCTACTACAAACGCGGGTCATCCGCGATCTAGGTGTCATACACGATTCTAAATTATTATTTGATGAACATATTTCGCACATAGTTTCCAAGGCTTCTAAGGCATTAGGTTTTATTATGAGAAGTTCAAAGGGTTTTAAGAAAATTAAAACACTTAAGATTCTCTACTGCACTTTTGTTCGGAGCATACTGGAATATGCGTCTCAGGTATGGAATCCACGGTACAATAGGTATATTTTACGAGTTGAACGAATACAAATGAAGTTTATTAAGTCTTTATGTTTTCGTTTGCGTATTCCATATCAGTCAGAAATTTATCTTCAACTATGTAAACAATTCCATTTTTTACCACTCAGTGTCAGACGTGATATTTCCGACGTATCATTTTTAATAAAAATAGCTTCAAATCAAGTTGATAGTCCGGATTTAGTCGGTAAAATTAATTTAAATGTCCCCCTCAGAAATATTAGATTCAATCCTCCTATAAGCATTCCACTTGTTAATACTAAGTATCGGCAGAACTCATTTTTGCACAGGACGAGCAAGAAATTCAACAATCTTTGTAAGGATAACCAATCAGTTGACTTATTCTGTACAAGCGTACACTCGGTGAGGCGGCTGCTGAGCAGTCAATTCTTTGATTAGTGTGTGTTACTTAGCTTAGGTATAACTTGTTACTAATCTAATGGTAGTAGATAAGGTGTAAGGTGTGGGTCGGAGCAGTAGTTACGGATGTGCTTATCCCGAACTATTGTTTTGATTTTACATCACATTAGTTTAAAGTGTATGCTCATGTGTCTTGATTTAATTATGTTTCTAAACGCGAGGACCTGTAATTGGCTCTCTGGCGCGTATAATAAAATTTCAACTTTGTTACTTAAGCTTGGTTGGTCTTCCTATGAATAAATAAATAAATAAATAAATAAAAACTATAAAACTCGTACTAGACCCCCAGGGCTCATACGCTTTGTATCCATGTTCGTCACCGTTGTAGATGTTATACACAGCTTTTGATGCATCATGAACATATTTTATCTACAATCAACACTGTTTTTTGAACTAAACGATATTATAATAAAACTTTTTTACCATTAAAGCACCGGTAGGCTCCGCACCTACGAAGGTTTTCGTCATTTAAATGTATCTATTGACCTTAACATTTGGTCTCTGTGCGTATTCTCAGATTCCTGTCCTCCGAAAATCAAAAAATACCTATTAACACTTTCACTGCTGACCTTAAAAAGCTCCGTCTAGCTCCGGGTGCTGACGATGATGTCACTGGGCTAAACTCACGTCTAAAATCACGCCCGGCGTGTTTGCTGCACTGGCGTCGCGCTTTCAAAAACACAGCGTACGTGTTTTCAGCAGTGAAAGAGTTAAATGAAAATTTACCGATAATTTATCAGACCTGATTCACGTTATACAGTAAATTATTTGCACCAAGCTACTATTCAAGCTAAACATCATCCAAAAATGCTTAAGCGCTTATTTTATTCCTCCGTTTATATCTAGCCAAATAATTAGATAAGCAAGAGCTACACGATTCCAAAGAGGTTCCTATTTGTATGTCACCCTCTAGGGTACACTCCACTATGAACCTATTCAAAAATGAACGAGAGAAAGGTCTTGCGTGATAAATAATTGTCACTTTTCTTTTTTTCATTTTTCCATGTCTTATTGCACTATGGATTCAAATTTACGATGGCAAATGAGGGACCTAATCAGACACAAAAAAGAATAGGCATAAATGAGGAATAGATAGGCATAAAATTAGATGAGAAATAAAAAAACGACATCGAAATTACTCATTCAAATGTTTATTTAAAAATGCAAATGCTAATTCCATTTACAAATAGTTACAATAGCACGAAATTATCCATAATTAGGACTAAAACTACTTCAAAAAAAGATACTACATACTATAACTATGTATTAAAAGTCACCAAACTGTATTCATATTGGCCAGGCTTAGCCGGGTTATAAAAAAACTTATTTGTATAAATTAATTGATATCCTAGATTTATTTTTATTTTGTATTTAAGTATGGATAATTAAGCCAAGTTAGTTGTTTGAATTATTATAAAATCACAAGGTAGACTTTTAAGTGTTTTGAATTTTATTAAATAAATGGAATATTCGAATCAATGGAATTATCGATAAGTTTTTTTTACTATGTTTTTTTTTTATATTGTACTTTTGCCTAGACCAATATGATACACACCTTCAAATAATTCTACATCAGATTGTAAAAGAGCAAAAATACAGTCAATATCACAAATAATAGTCAAAATATTCTAGATATGAACTCTAAACTCTACAAATATTAAAGCATTATTTTCAAAATATATGAAAATTAAGGGGACCTAGCTTCATTAAAAAATGGCCAGCTATTGGCCATAATGGGTTAGACGCTCACAAACAAATACATTATATCTGGCGATATCGTGGAATTGTCAATTTTATGAAATGGTCGATAATTTCACGAAATGGTTCTATTTCATGAAACGGCCATCTAAAACTGACCATATTGTTGAAGCATCGTTTAATGATATTTCAATCCACGTTTGGCCACATAATTATATATCATTAATGTAGGGTTTTCATAATACCAAAGATGACGAATAGATAAGTTTACAAGGCTTAAAAAAAACACGAAGACGAAGGCACGAACACGGAACACGAAGAACACGAAGACGGGTGCTTGCTACGCTTCGCTCCCGTCTTCGCTTTCTAACCTATCACGGCCAAGTCGGGCTTCCGCCTAGCGCCTCTAACGGTGTATAATGTAACTATTTTACGATATGAACACTAATGTTTGACCATATCATGCAGTAGTAGTGCGTTTAGCTGTTCATATCGTCAACGCTAATCATTCATTGATCTGGCCAAACCATTCCATGATGTCAAGGATAATTTAATCTCAAGACATACATTTTTCATGATGTAGCCAACCATTTCAAGAAATGGTCAATTTTACTATATCACCAGGACATATCTTCTAATCAGCTCTTTGAAATAATTGAAATATAAAACTTAAACATTTTAAGCTGGTGACGCTTTTGTAACCAAAATTCTTTCAAAATATGGATAGTATGTTAGTGTAGTATCTAAATCATAGTTTTGTTTAATGATAGCGAAAAATGAGCACACATTTCACTATAACAGTATTTTAAAAGCATTATTAGGTTAAGTGGTCAGCGGAGGATGAATTGCCCATACTACGTAACAGCGAAATCATTTGTAACTGATGTATATTTCCAATAAATTATGTTATTATTCGGATAGTATTTATCTAGATTCCCAAATGTTTTTTCTTTTCAAAATACTTATCTAAAACAAAATGTAAGCGTAAATGTAAATGTTAGTCGTGAATATATGCAAAAAGCAAAATTCACTTACATTAATTCATCTGCTGTCCTTAAAAAGCGAGCCTAGCTCCGGGTGCTGACGATGGCGTCACTGGGTTAAACTCACGTCTAAAAACACGCTGAGTGTGTTTTGCCGCACTGGCGTCGCGCTTTCAAAAACACAACGTATGTGTTTCCAGCAGTGGAAAAGTTCACGAAAGCATTTAGAAAAAAAAATTTTTTGCTAATCTAGATAATGACTATCAGAACAATATTGTGGAAATATGCTTCAACTAGCTCTCGCCCGCGACTTCGTCCGCGCGGTCTACATTTTATCGCGAAAAAAAGCATCCTATGTTCTTCTAGGATATTAGAAACAAATGCAAAAGTATAGAACCGACGCTCTTGTCGACAGACATGTTATTATTTCGTTTCCATGGCAACCGTTCCTTACAGCGAGTAATCAAAATTTTTCTGTTTTACCGTGGAAACTTACTATTTTCCTGAATAAAAAGTATCCTATTTTTTATTCCAGGGTATAAGCTATCGCCATTCTAAATTTCGTTATAATCCATCCAGCCGTTATCGCGTGAAAGCTCGCCAAACAAACACACAACGTTTCACTTTCATATATTGGTATGGAGTACAAAAGGTTTTGGTATTACGGTTGTATGGACAATTCATCTTCCGCCGACCCCTTTAAACAAACATTACAATGAGAGATTAATAACCTAATTTTATAATTTAATATAATTTTATTTAAATTGCCGATCATAAATTATCAAATCTAGTCTTAAATTTAAAAATCTAACCTTAAAGATATTTTAATACAGTTTGACACCTGTGAGCTCTCTTAAAAGTTTTCTAGATATTTTTAAGTTAACATAAATACGAGTCAAATTGACACAAAGTTATAACTTATCTAAGTTAAGAACTAAGTCTGGCACTAAGCTTTTATCTATCTAAGTCTTAAGTGAAGACTAATTTTGCCAGTTCAAAACTGACCTTAAGGCGCTGTGCGCTCCAAAATTGTTGTCCTGCTCGTCAAGGTGCAGGTTAAGCAGGAGAGGTGATGCTAATCGGGAGCCGATTTTAGTTAATATTTTCAGTTTTATTTTATTATTTTTTTCTTATGATTTTTATAAAAACTGGTTTCACAGAAGTATTTGAATGTTTGTTGGGATTACACACATATATTTTTTGTACAAATATCTTCGGTAGAAACTGAATGAAGTTGATTCATTCCATCGACGGGAACGTCAACATGGATGATTTTTAGGAACCTACGATTTTTTTCTATCGAGGCAAATTTATTTAATCGTGTATCTGTGACCACATCCAGATAAAGAATTTTGAAAACATTTATTACACATAAAAAAAAAGAAGTTACTTCACCTTTTCTGAAGTCTAGTTTTAAAAATACGTGAGGACGAATCGTCAAATTTGGAGCCCATTTCGCCTTAAATTAATTACATTAATATTACAACTAAGGTAAATTAATGAAAAGAGCTTTCAGTGCACGAGTTCCAGGATAGTAGATAATTATTAATTACAATCAAATAATTATTGTTTCATTAATTAATCGCACTTCAGTAGTCTATGTAAACAATAGGCTATTTGACTTTAGGATTAAGACAAATCGATTGACGTAAGAATCATCAAAATCGCTCCACGCGTTTGGTCTATATAGTGCCACAAAGGAACTGACTTACATACATAAATACATAGGCTGATAAACACATTACCCGGCCTTTCCGTTGCTCAGTTTGATAAAAATGTTTATCGTAAAATTTATAAAAATGTATATATATTTTACTCAAAGGAACAATAAATTGATATTTATTGAGAAAGATTTTTAGGATGCCAGCAATCCGGGATCTTTTTTAACGACAGTTAAAAAGCCTATTTAATGAGCACATGTAATGTTGTGTTTAATTACAGTTAATTATTTAAACGGATCTTAATCGTGTGTTTAAGTACCGTTTAATAAACTGACTAAATTGTTCGACTTACAAAAGTTTAAAAGTAACAACTGAGTTAAGTTATTTTCTTAAAAATGTATCATAATATACTCAAATAAATGCAAGTAAAAATGCACACGATTACACATAAACGCAGCCTTAATGATAATTAATTGAATATTGAGGTTATTCTAATAATAATGAGATACAATAAAAACTTAATGTAAATATGCTACTTATTCTAGTAAATGCATTCCTGGTCACTTCCAACAAATGTACAAATTTTAATTTACTTTAATTACAATCGAATATTTATTTTACAATTTAAAAGCGCTGATATTAAAGTTTCTTTTAAGAGATCATAATATAGGACAATTCATCATTATTACACTATTTTTTAAATGCTTGAATATCACATGTTAAGGTTTATTTTACAACAAATAAAAACTCAAATGTTTCTGTGTGTCTCGATAAGTCTTATTTTAGCACATAGTTTTTTTTTTTAAATAGGCGGCGTATTAAAAATAAAAAAAATCCACAATAGACTTGATGTTTCAGGCGCAAAAGGACGTCACGGAGACGTTTTGCGAACATGACCTATTGCATATTTCATTGTCATATCCGCGAACAGTCCAATTAGCAAAAGGTCTAACTTTTGGCTCTTGATGGGTAAGATGTGCCTACTAATAAATAAAAACCACTGATCTCTATATGCTTTGCCGCTTTCGTTTCTGCTGATTTAAAGCGCCCCACCGAGCGTCCTAGTACAACTACATTAGTTCCGTGGACGCTCACTACTGCTATACTGCTGCTATCAGCGCCAAAATGGCGATAATCAAATGCTCTCATTGCGACGTTCGTCAACAGCCAGTCTACAGTACGGAGTAATATGCCGTTGTCTATGATAAAACAAAACCTATAAGGGTTTTATATACAAAAAATAGGTACTTATGTACCAAAGTCAGCTAAAAAATTAAATTTAATATTTTGCGAATTGGATAAATGGATCATTTGAGAATTAGACATTATGCGTAATTTGAGAAATGGACTTTTTGCGAAAATGAAATATAGCGTTTTGCGAATATGTCTTTTTGCGCCTGATCAGATTCTATGATGTGAAAAAATCTCTTTTTTTCCTTCGGACAAATATTTGAGCACAGCAAAAATCCGCGATGTATGTGTTTGTCCGGTTGTGTGTCCGTGGTCACCGTACATGTACAGATAACACTACTACTCTCTTCTTCTCTCTTCTTTTTTCTTTCTTTCCACTTCCTAGATACAGGAAATGTTAGTTACGGGTCAGAATATATCTATGAGATTGTTGAAAATTACATAATTTATCCTATTTCTTTTAGCTTCCTTAAAATCTAAACTTTCGATTCAATCAGGACGCTAATATTCCAACGATTTAGGACGAATACTAAAACAAATTTCTTAATTATAAAAATGGCTACATATCAGTCTTAAAACCTAAAATTTTATTTACAAAGTGGCAGTTTTGTTAGCAATAGTTGTCAATATTATAAATACAATATCAATATGCTATATTTGTAAAAATATTTGAACCTTTTTTTAATTGATTGAATTAAAAGCTTTTATTTAACTTCACTTGTATGTATGTATGTATGTATGTATGTATGTATCTATATACTACATACATACATACGTATTTTGTAGGTCCTTGAAACTTGCAATTTAAATTTCGAGCACTTCCCGATTAGCAATCCGGATGAAACTTTCAGGGTAGCTCACAAACAGATAACCAAGCAATAAAAAAGGAAAAGATAAAAAAAACGTAAAAAAAATTAATGTAAAATGTGAAAAAGCATAAAAAAACAAAATGTAACAAAAAAAACATAATAAGCGTTTTTTTTAATTATCCTTATTTTAACACACTTTTATTAGATCGACCTGTAACTATACAATCCATACCATTTATATTATAAAGTAAACTCTCTTTCACGATTAAACGGCTGCACCGATCTTGATAAAATTTGGTATGGAGATAGTTTGGGTCCTGGGGAAGAACAAAGGATACTTTTTATCGCGATAAGCTAAACTCCGCGCGGACAACGTCGCGCAAAAGTTATTGGAATATAAGGAATTGAATTTCTCCCATTTCTTGTGGTATCCATTTGAGACTGCAGTTGTATGTAATTCCGATGACAATACAATAGCATGGTAACATGAGCTGGTCTGATGATGGAGCTGGCAGACTGAACTGAATGGCTAGTAATAACCCTTCGAGTTGGGATCATTAGTTTTTTTTTTATTTTTTTTTTAATTTCACTAGATTACAAGCTTTTTTATAGGTAAAAACTAGAGTCTACTGCATGACAGTAGCTCGACTCGTAGTACTTTTGGTACTGGAATAACACGTATGGGCTACTTTTAAATGAAATTACCACGCGGGCAAAGCCACGGGCACAGCTAGTCATAGCAACATGATGAACTAATTCACCAATAAAAACCGTATGCTTATCGTAGTCCGTTAGAGAAGCTCGAGTCGTCAAGAAAATATTAAAAAGAAATTAATTGCAATAAAAACAAAGATCGCACAATTCACAAATAGCGAAATCGTTCATTTTTGACAGCCAAAACGATGTCATCTGCTAGAAACACGTATCCTTGTAAGTCGCGCGGACTTATATTTCATGGAGACGCCATTGAAACCCAGAAATGCAGTTTAACGATTTTTTATATTACAATTATAATCCGCGTTTTTGATGCATTCAAAACTATCACAATAAATCCTAGTTTTATAAACGAAGTATAACTAAAAATAAGATTTTGCTGGTCATGTCAATCACAGGTGGGGCAGGAATGGTCATCGTCCTTGTAATTAGATAACTAGTTAAGAAATAGCGAAAAGAACGTAATTTTCGAGCTAGTTATGAACAAGACCAAATAAAAAAAACATCTTGGTCACATCAGCTTTTAAACATTAAAAACCGCATCAAAATCGGTCCATTCGTTTGGGAGCTACGACCCATGTGCCAACAAGTGTTGAATCTCGCACAGGAAATAAAAACACCCTTCCTACTCTACCGGTGCTTAGGAAATGCGCCCGTTTGGAAAGAGAGCACCAAGAAACTCTACGGGCGTGTCTTTTTTATAATTACTTTAAAACTATAAATAATGTTGAAGTAACTCTGATGCGAGTTAATGGTGGACTCGCACGTGACAGTTACTCGTGCCACACGGTAAGAGTGCCTTCATTGCAGTGACTCGCACTGCCAACTCTGACTCGCTCTGTGTGACTACGGCATAAGGGCAGTCAAAATTCAGATTCAAATATTTTTACAAAATTAAATCTTAGTGACTAATTTATATGATAGTTGATTATATTATCCTAAGTACTTTTAAATACTATTTTCATACACCATTTTATTAAAATTTTGAGTTTACCGATACATAGATGAAATACGAAACAAATGTTGATAATTATATTTTAACCATTCCGCCGATTCCAAATTGATTTCCGAAAATAACTGATTCAATGTTCATACAGGAAAACCAATGAAAAATATACTTAAATCGTTTCAGCACTCTCTGAGATATGAGAAAACAAAAAACAGTCTAATTGAGAACCCTCCCATTTGAAAGAATCATCCGTCGAGCATTTCTGGTTGTGTTCCGGCTTGAAGGACACTGTTTCAAGCTAAACTACTGGCAGTCTTTGCACTAACGATTTTCATGAAAAACAATCTATGGATTTGAGAACCCTAACTTCAGGTTTGATCCTCGGCCCGCCGTTAGATGCTCCGGAGTGCTTTTTTTTAACACGGTTCGATTACTTCCCCAGGCGGACTCTTGCGTAAGACACAACAACAAATACACTATTATTTTAACTATGTATCGAAATTAGACATACTTAAAAATTTAAGTCTAATCTACATATAAATAAGTTAGATTTAAATAATAATTAATAAATTGTTGTAAATGCTTCAAAATGACTACATGTATATATTACATAATACTTAATCATATAGACAAATAAAAAAATTACAAAAAGCTTACATGCACTTTTAAATCGCTATTAATTAACTTATATTTGGAAAACCAAAAATAATTTCAACTTTGCCTAAAATTGTAAAATTCATTTTTTATTTGCGGAACATCTGTTACGCTGTAAAATCTGTTAGGTGCGTTCGGAAAGTCTGTAAGTCGTGTTCATTATTTAGCCTGTTAGAAGAGTTCGTTAAGCTTGTGAGGAGTGTTTGTTAAGTCTGTAAGGTGTGTTTTTTTAGTCTGTTAGGTGTGTTTTATGTCTCTTAAGGTGTGTTTTCAGACTTAAAGTCTGTTAGGTGTGATTTTTAAATCTGTTAAGGCGTATTTGTTAAGTCTGTTAGGTGTGTTCGGTATGTCTGTTAGGTGTGTTCGTTATGTCTGTTAGGTGTGTCTGCTAAGCGTCTTCGTTAAGTCTGTCCTGAGAGTGCAGCGATACGTTTTCCGAGGAGACGTCCAGTAGTACAGCGGCCATAGCCTCGCAGATGTTCGTGAACTGCGGCCGGTCGGCAGGCGACTTCTGCCAGCAGAGATTCTGTGTGATAAAAGGATTTATCTTTAGTTATAATAAAGCATTCTGTACGCAAAATAATGACCAATACATGGTATAAAACAAAGGAGTCTGTCCTTATGTAACGCTTAATCTCTTAAACTACGCAACGGATTTTAATGCGGTTTACATCAATAGATAGAGTGATTCAAGAGTAAGGTTTATATGTATAGTTTGATATTATTTTGTGTTTATTTGTTGAAATATGACGATAAATGTTCAAGATGTTGGAAGAAATCAATACATAGGTATTGATAAAACAAAGTCGCTTCCCGCCGTCTGTACCCTTAAATCTTTTAAATTACGCAACGGATTTTAATACGGTTTTCAGCATCAGTTAGTTAGTTATCATTTTTCACCGAAGGTTTATATATATATATATATAATACGAGCATACGAGACATGAACGTAGCGAGGGGGGAAGCGGAACGTTCCCCGAAGCGGAGTGAAGGTCGAATGTGCAATAACTACATTTTCACCTCTTCTTTTCTCTCATGACAACAGTGCGAAGCCAGGGCGGGTCGCTAGTCACTTATAACCTGACAACCTCATCCTGATAGCTGAGACCGCTGCTGCGAGCGGCGGTTTAAAGATGAACTTGTCCAAGAGCAAGGTTTTAACGAATCTTCCGCCACGAAGGCCTAATGTAATCGTTAATAGCTGCCCCTTGAAGGTATCGACGAGTACATTCCTCCTAGCAGAAGGAGATAGCTAGGCGAGTCCAGTTCCGACAGCCACAATCGTTTTGGCTCGATTCATTCGATCATTATATTTTTGCAATTTAACAAATAAAATTGCAAAAATATAATGATTTTAGCTTGATTTTTACATAAATAATGTATTTTATCTACACTCATATCGTAAAATACGGATTATGAACTCAAAAATGGTGGCATAATGACATACTTTACTCACGGCACGCCTCTAATAAGAAAAATAACATTATTACACTGTTTTTTTGGAACTAAACTATTTTATAATATATATATTTTTCCATAAAAGCACCGGTTTGGTTCCGATCAACGAGGGTTTTTAATATGTATGTCAGCGCGTGCTAGACCGTATGTGCACGGATTCGCTGTGGACTGGATTTTAGCGCCATAATTTACTTTACATTAGTCACCATGTCAGCCTTAAGAACTCCACTGCTGAATATAGGCCTCCCCCAAAGAGCGCCATGACGAGCGATCTTGTGCCACCTCCATCCACCGACTTCCTGCAATGGCTACAATGTCGTCGGTCCCGAACGTTGCCCATCCGAGTTGGCTTCGTCGGATGACCTCTTTGTCGAAGTTGGATCTACCCAGTTTGATCGTCTGACCTAAGTAGACATAGTGATCAACTACTTCGATAATATCGTTCCCAACATACGGCGGGATGCGCATGGGCATTTGACATGATGTTCGTCTTGCCCATGTCCATTTTAAGACCCATCTGTTGGAAAACAATATTTATGTCACTGAGCAATGTGCTTAGGTCTTCCACGGTTTTTGCCATGATGAGTGAAAACAAAAAAAAAAAAAAAAAACATCAGCAAATCGAAAGTGAGTGAGAGTGATGTATTCGCCATTGATGTTAACACCACATCCGTTCCAGTTCCGAAGCTTGAATATATCTTCCAGTGCAGAAGCTTGAATATATCTTCCAGTGCAGAGGTGAACAGTTTCGGAGAAATAACGTCTCCCTGTCTCACACCTTTTTGCAACTGGATAGAATTCGTGCTCTGATCCTGAAGACGGACTGTCATGGTGGCCTTGCTGTACAAATGCTTCAACACTTCGATGTATCGGTAATCAAACTGGCACCGCTGTAATTTAAAGACTTTCTCGTAATCCACAAACGCTAGACATAGTGGCCGATTATACTCTTCGGTCTTTTGAATAAACTGCCGAAGAGTATGGATGTGGTCTACGGTGCTAAAGCCTTTCCGGAATCCAGCTTGTTCGGGAGGCTGAAAGTCGTCAAACCTACGAGCGAGACGGTTTGTAACTACTCTCGAAAACAGCTTGTAGACGTGTCTCAGCAGCGAAATGGGCCTATAATTCTTCAAGAGGGTTTTATCACCTTTCTTAAAGAACAAAACCACTACGCTCCTGTGCAACGCCTCTGGCGTAGTACCCTCGAGGATGACGGAGTTAAACAGCTTCTGAAGGACTTTAAGTACCGGTGTTCCACCCGCTTTCAGTAGCCCAGTCGTTATTCCGTCCTCCCTGGTGCCTTGTTGCTCTTAAGACGTTATTTCTCCGAAACTGTTCAGCTCTGCACAGGAAGATATATTCAAGCTTCTGATCTCGTATAGGCTAACATCCGGGATATCTTCGGTATAATGTCGGGTCAAACGGGCTCTTGCATCGCTAGTCCTGCTAGGAGGACTACGTGATGAGGTGTATAATTGTCCATAGAACTTTTCGAGCTCACTCCAAATCCCTGGTTTCGACGAAACGATGCTGCCACTGTCGGTTTTCAGCTTCATCAACAGGCTTTGCCCAATAGACAGTTCTCTTGCGAACACTTTGGAGACCTTGTTCCGCTCTATTGCTTTCTTAATTCAAGTAGTATTATAGGAACGCTAATCGTGTCGCATTGACTTGGAGATATGTTTATTAAGCAAGCTGTAACTCAACATATCCACTGAAGACTGCAGCCTCATCTCGCCTCGTTCTGCCATAAGTTTGAGTGTATGCTCAGAGAGTTTCTATGTTCTATTTTTACGGGGGGTTTTAAAGAACTCCGACCCGACCGCGTGAACAATTTCCACCAGCCCGTTGTTTAGTTCGTCCACCGTATCGCATTCAGTAAGGATTTGGAAACGATTTTGGAGCTCCAACTGAAATCTCTCGGGGTTTTGGATTTGGGCAGTACTTGGGCGAAGAGTAGATCTCATCAAACGAGACCTCTCCAGCTTCACGTTGATATTCAATGAGCCTCTTACCATCACTGCCGGTCTTAACCCTGTTGATCACAGAGACATCATTGAATATTATGCTTATTGGTCGTCAAATGAAATCTATCTCGTGCTTATGACCGCCGGGGTGCAGCCACATCCATTTCCTGGACGGCGCTTCTTGAAAAAGGAGTACATCATAAAGAGTCCCTCCTTCTCATGAAGTCGACCAATCGCTGACCCCTTTGGTTCCGCTGTCAAAATCCAAACTGCCCCACTCTCAGTTCATCGCCTTTCCTCATGCCCAGCCGTGCGTTAAAGTCCCCCATCACCACTGTGAAGTGTGTTTTCGGGGTATGTATGGCATTAGAAATGTCGTCATACATAGCCTCCACTTCATCGTCCGGGTGTCTCGAGTGTGGGGCGTACACCTGTATGACCTTCAACGAATACCGTTCGGTAAATCTGAGTATAAGGTATGCCACCCTGCTCGAAATGCTTTCCATCTTCACAATGTAGTTGATGAGGGACTTGTGGACGATAAACCCGATACCGTGTTGGGACTGCTGGTCGCCCTCCCGGTAATAGAGTATGTTGCCGGAATTGAGGATCATTGTATCCTCTCCCTCTCTTTGGACTTCTGATAACTCTATAATACCCCAGCACAACTTACTTACTACTTCTTCCACCTCTATCAACTTTTCATCGGTCCTCAAGGTGCGTGCGTTATAAGTTGCCAGGTCCAGAGATCGTGGGGGTTGGTAGCTGGGTCTCTGCCGGGGATTCTTAACACCCTCTGCTCCGCCGTTACCGTGGCTGCTACCGGTGCCAGGAATAACGAAGCCGCCGGGGACTGGGGGCCGTCTTTGTGGTGTGTCTATCATATTGTGGGGTTCGCCATAGTCACCACGATTGGCAGGCGGATTGGTGACCAAATATGTGTTCGGAGTCGCCTCTTACGACATCCACAGGAGGATAGGGAGGGGTCTTATTCTAAACCGAGACCGCCACGGCCTATTTACATTAGTACCTAACCAATTTAAAGTGTTTTTTGTTGATCAAAAGTTTTATCCTGATTACAAATGTCCGACAGCAGTGTTAGTGAAGGGAATTTGACTCCACCTGACATCACGGAAACAACAATGAACATGACGAGCGAGTTTTACCAGCAAAATCAAGAAAATCTTACGATATTTTTTTTCATTAAATGTAACTTCCTATTGCATGAGTGTAAATAAAGTAGTGTATGAAACGGCACATACTATTTTGACATGTAGCTCTTAGACCTTTCAACAACACTTACCAGGAGGTCAGCCAGTGCCTCGGGCATGTTACTGGGCGCCGCCCACTCGAGGGAGCCGCTCTTCAGGCGCTCCAGCACTGAATTGTCGTTTAACTTTGCAAATGGGAGCTCCGCTTTAGTGTAGATCTGAAAAAAAACAAAAAAGTAAAAAAAAAACAAGTATAAACTGATCTATTGAACCGATTCGTCCAAATTGGTTCAGACATCCCAGAAATAAAATATGAAAAATATAAATATGTGAAATATGTATATAAAAAAACAATTTCAGAAAAAACCCATAAAATAAGGCTTTGATTTTTTTGCCACATTTGTAACCGAAGAATGAATTTAAAAAAAAGGTTTGGTTAAAGTTTTCCTGGTCTTTATTAAATGTATTTTTTAGGCTGGCTACATTTTTCCAAAATCCATAAATGCAATATTTTTCGTCACAATTCACCTAATGTTACATGAACAAAATCTTAACTAAGTACAATAGAAATGGTAACCCTTGATGTCCCACTATTTTACTCATCCTATTTTTTTATGTATCCCAATGTTCCCTTAGCAAGGCGACTCACTCTCCCCAAAACTGTTCACTGCCAACCTCGAAGAAGTTTCCAAAAAGCTGGCTACTGGCTCGGAGAGAAAGGGCGTTGTTGTTGGCAATAAGAGGTTAATCAGCCTCCGATTTGCTGACGACTTTGTCCTATTTTCTTCACAGCCACAGAGTATGAACATGTCAAAGAACAAGCTCATGACTAATACCACCAATTGCAAGGGGATGTGGAGATTGCATATGTCCAGGAGTACGTATATCTTGGCTATATAGTCTCCTCCTACAAAGACGCACCGAAAACGCCTGGAAGAGTTATTGGGCCATGAAGGGCTTAATGAAGGGTAACTTTACCCATGTGCCAAAAACGTAAACTCACGGCATTCTCCCCATCCTCACATACGGCGCTCAGACTTGGTCTTTGACTGTTCAACAAAGGTCCACGCTCGAGGTTTGCCAGCGAGCGATGGGGCGCAGTATCTTGGGAGTAAAACTGACAGACCGTATCAGAAATACAGTACTGCGCTCCAAGACCCAGATCGCCGACGTAACTCAAAAAGCAGCCATAGACACGTCTGTCGTATGCCAGACGAGCTGTGGGCTAAATCCATCGCGGAATGGATCCCGCAACGCGTCAAGCGATAGCGTGGCCGGCTTTGACCGACCATATACCTATTAGTCACATTTATTTATTTATACATATAATAACAAAAGAAAAAGTAACAAGTTAAAGTTTTTTCTCTTATACCTATATACTGAAAGTGTTGTATTCCTCACCTCCCAAACGGTGGCTGCGAACATGTACACATCTGACTTTGTGGAGTATTCTCCCTCGGACACGGCTTCCAGCGGCAACCAGCGCAGGGGGATCACCTGGAATGTCGACAATGTTATTACAAAATAAAAAAGGATAATTAACAAAAAAAAAACACTTTACATGTTTTTTTATTGCTTTGTCACTTTTTACGTCTTCAAGGTATTTTTTTATTGGTTTGTGAGCTATCCTGAAAGTTTCAGCCAGATAGCTGCTACAAGTATGTTAAATAAAAGCTTTTAAAAAAACACATTAACCACATTTGTTTTACATACACCAATTAGGGACGGTTCCCATATCTTAAACCTTGAACACGCACGATATAAATAAAACTCAAAGGATTCAGATAAGTTTTGTCTCGTACGATAGGAATGCTTAATTTAGGTATTTACGAATCACTTGTCGTACGAGGCGTATGAAAAGCGTTCATGAAATAAAATGAAATACATACATTTATTTGCTTGTATACAGGCACAATTTTAGTTATATGATTTTAGCATTAACGCCTGCTTAGCGAGAACATATCTAATAATAATTATCTAAACGAAAAATTTGAATCACGGACGGGGTTACTAATGTTAGCTGTGTTAGGTTCGTCAATTCAGAATACTGCCAATAGATGGCGTTACCGTCCCCATAAGACGAATATTCAAGCTAAGTGAAAAATTTGAAGCATGTAGTATCTGTCACGGTAGCCGAACTTAGTAAAAGCAATTGCCGTGTCAGCTTAAATTAGACTCCTTGGGCAATAAAACCTAGTGAAGTATGATGGTGATAGTGTATCCTGTTTGTTATTCCAGGATATAAGCTTTCTCTATTCCAATTTTCACCAAAATCCGTTCAGCCGTTTGAGAGAGAAGTATCATGATGACAATGATGATGATGATGAAAATTATCAGGTTTTATTTCAGGGTATAAGCTATTTTCATTCTAAATTTCATCAAAATCTGTCCAGCCATTATCGCGTTAAAACTCTCCAAACAAACAAATGATACCCTAAGCAAACAAACAGCGTTTAACTTTTATATATTTTATTGATGTGGATTTTCATATACCCGGTAAACTTCTAAACAAAACGACAGTAAGCGTAATTCAAAATCATTGGCAGCAGTGTAGGCTATAGACAACTGCATTATTACTCACCTACTTGACAGACTTGTTATTATTTATTTTCCATGGCAACGTAATTTCCTTTTTTTATTTTTGTTACCTTGGGTTATATTATTATTATTATTGCAATTTTCGAGAGGAACTAATTTTTTGAAAAATAAATTACTGCCGCTGTTACTCACTGATAATGTAGCTATCTACAGGCGTTTTTTTCTTATCAGTTCAGTATTTTTTTAGTTTATCCATTACAAACAAACAAACACACAATCACATCTTTCCTCTTTATAATATTAGTGTATATAAATAAATAAATAAATATATATATATAATATGAGATATCGCTCCAGCAGAAGTTATGTTTGGATCTTTCCGTTTCATAGCAATATTACATCCAAGGGCTGAAGTCTTTTTAAACCCCCGCATCAAAATGGGTACATTCGTTTGGGAGCTATACCTATATTGGGATGCCACAGACAGACAAGGATACATACATACACATACACACACACGGGACATGAATTTTGTTCATTGGCTCGCGTGGCGCGCTCTCTGTATTTAAAAATAAGGAAAAGGAATCTGAAGGAAAAAAGCGCGCAAATTACGATATCATCGTCACGGACACAAGGAATATCGACAGTGCAAAAACTAAATATTTTTTTACAACAGGAGTTCATCAAGTTCAAGTAGCGAAAGTATTACATTACTTACACCTGAAAATATAAGAAACTACGCAATAAATGTGATTCAGAATGTAACCAACTAAATCCCGGTAAAAATATTTGACAGCTTATAACAATTTTATCGAGTGGGAAAATGCAAAACAGCGAAGACTTTTTCGGAAACAGTTCCTATCTTCAAGAATGACCCAAATGTAAGCAACCTTCACACTTTAGAGGTCTGTACCAATAATGACATTCAAATCGATACCTACACAAAATTTATAACATAATATCTAAAGAAATTGTCTGAAGGACATAAATCCAAGAAGTCCAAAGTCTACTACGTGATAAGATCCGTAACGAGGAAATCCATAGAAGAACCAAGGTTATTGACATAGCTCTCAGAATTTGCAATTTGAAGTGGCAATGGGCAGACCATATAGTGCGTAGAACCGGCAACCACTGGGGAATAAAGGTTCTCGAATGGCGACCAGGAACAAGCAAGCGAAGTGTAGGGAGACCCACAACACGATGGACCGACGACATTGTAGCCATCGCAGGAAGTCGGTGGATAGAGGTGGCACAAGATCGCTCGTCATGGCGCTCTTTGGGGGAGACCTATGTTCAACAGTGGACTTCTAAAGGCTGATATGACGATAACCTACCTAGTTTATGTTTAGTCTATCTAATACCCTTTAAATAATATGAATCTAAAAATAATATACGTATCTAAAAGTATTTTTGTCATAGAGGAGAAAGTAGAGTGGGCGGACGCAAAATTATTTTTCCTCGGGCGACGTAGGAGTATTGAATCCCTCGCTACGTTCAGGATTCTACTTAAGAATCCTTCTCTCCGCTCTGGACTCAAAATAGCGCCTTCGCCGTCAAAATATTATTTTGCTCCCTTGTCATATAATCTACTATTGACCCTATTTATTTTTTCGCCCTGGTACTTGTACTATAATATAATGTATTCTTATATTCTGTGCCTGGTGTTTCAAAGTGGACTGGGAATGTACTGTACTTGAAAGCTTGAAAACTCTGGTGAAGTCTGGTGCTGTAACTGCTGGATGTTGCATTGCATGTACAACCCATTGGTGAATTGAATACAATAGTATAGTGTTGCGTGGACGTGGAGCCGTGGACTACACATGCTACTATATAATATAATGATCTATACAGTATACATACTAAGCGTGGGCGTTATATAGCATAGCTCGTTGTCCCAACGTCTTCAGTGAGAGAAAACGCAAACGTTACGGGCGACTTCCACAACAATCTTTTTCTCAAAACGTCTATTTCCTAGTTTGGTAAACAGTTGTTATTAAACTGGCGTTGCGAATAGCGGTTGCACGAAATCCAAGAAATATCACAACGCCGCCAACATAACGAACAAATTAAGTGAAATGGAACGAGTTGAATTTGACGTCTAAAAATGGAACTATCTCTTTTGTTCACGCGCTAGACTTGCGGGTGCAAAAGAGATGGTTACAGCGTGATCGTGCTTTCGATTTACTTTTGCATTGTGCATTTTAGTAAGCTTTGACATGCTACCGATGATAATGTTTTCTAGAAAAACAACAACAATTTTTTAATAGAACAATATATGTAGATAAAACCAACCTAAGAAAATGTATAAAATGAAGTTTTAAATACGCCTGCATAATAATACCTATTAATTTGAACTGCTTCTTTCCGCCCGCGACTTGGTCCACGCGGACTACAGTTCATCGCGAAAAAAGCATCCTATTTTATTCTAGGATATTAAAAACCAATGCAAAAGTAGAGCATTAACGCTCTTGATGTTTTTTGACAGACTTGTTATTATTTTGTTTCCACGGCAACCGTTCTTTACAGCGATTAATCAACATTTTCCAGTTTATTCGTGGCAATTTACAACTTTCCGGGATAAAAAGTCTTATGTTTTATTCCAGGGTAGGTATAAGCTATCTCCGTTCTAAATTTCATCAAAATCCGTCTAGTCGTTATCGCGTTAAAACTCACCAAACAAACAAACAAGGATTCACTTTTGTATATTGGTATGGATTCAGTCGCCATAAACATAGCAATCGAAAAACGTAACGTTATTGCGAATAGATGTTTGTTAAAAACGTAACGTAAACCTCTATCATATCTAAAAACTTTTATCGTAAAACATTTTTGAGAATAAACCTATTTGAGAGTTGTGAAATAGATCGTTATAAAATAGACGGTTTGGAAAACGTTGTCAAGACTCAAAACGTGTTTCGTTTTGTTATCTTAAAATCACACAACGACACATGTCAAATATATACATACACAAGCCATGGCCACATGGATTAACCAATACCAGTGAGTTGAGTTATTTAGTGGGCCGATCCCGGCGGCACTGCAATGCCGGGCCGACCCGTGACGGAAGTGGAGCGAGCCCCGAACATCCCGTCGAATTAAAAAAATCAGTTTAATATACTGGTCCCTCAATGAGGGAACTTTCAGATATTAAGCTGAAAAGAACAGATACTACACTTTGATCTTAGCCAAAAGGCCGAGAAGCGATACCAGGTCGGTAAGCTTCGGAGACGGTCGTGTATTCGCGGAGAATCTTATCACCGCGATGCAGGATTCTCGGCTCATTTAGCATCGCCATCTAGTTTCCTTTAGGAGAACTAGTAACACAATCTGGAAGGCCGGGATTTTCATACGTCATTGTTGTCTACAGCCGTCAATAGATGGCGCTATAAAAGTTTGAATTTATCATTTTTATTTTGAAAGCTCTAAAATGGGCCAGCGAATCTCTTTTTTAGTGCTTTAGTGTTTTTTTTTCTTCAGTTTTTTTATTTTTTTTAAATGACATGACATTTATCTTCTTTATCTGACCTATAAATTTCCTTCTAGGTCTGCCTCCCTATCTTCCCTTCTATCTTTCTTCTATGATGGTTTTTAAAAAGTTGTCATGTAGCATATAAGGTGGCCAAACATCTTTCCTCTTCTGTTTTCTATGATCGCCTTTAGGTTTCATTTTTCTTGGGCGAGACTAAGTACTTCGTTCGTCTTTCTTTCAGTTCAGCTCATTTTCTCCATGCGCCTCCAACACCACATTTCAAATTTTTCCAGTCTTTTCCGGTCTTTCAGTGTCATTGTCTCACTTCCGTACAAAGCTAAGCTCTGGAGCTTAGCATAATACATCTGGATGTAAATATATTTTTAATTTAATGAGATGCTTTTTGTTGTTGAATGCTCTTTTTTTAACACGCTTTTATTAGCTTCTCCTGTTTGTATGTATGTAACGGAATTTTTGAACTCGATTTTGACTCACTTAAATGGTCAGATTAATTCAAAATTTTGACCCATTATCCTAATCAGGATCATCAGGATAAAAGAATTTGTCTTAATAAACAATTTTCTTCTTTTTTTTTAAATAATTCAAGTTCTCCGTTTTCATATGCGAAAAAAAATAGCTTCTTACAATATGTTGTATCAAATTGAAGGTCTTGATAAGCACATTCGAACAGCATATAATTTATTGGCCTAAGTTTTTTTTTGGCAGGGCAGGCGTTTTTTTAATATGTAAGCTAGTTATTACACTCATTTTCTAACCAAAATCTTACTAAAACTGACAATTTTCTCGTAGATAAATATAATTTATATACTACATTAAAGTTCAGACTTTTGCCACTACGATTAAATTATAATATGCGCACTAATAATAAATTATAATATGCGCACTAATAATAAAAGAATACATCATAAGCTAAATATAAAAATACTATAAGTTCCTTGCGCCCGCGAAAAGAACACAGCTTAGTTCACAGTTACCACGCGAACTAGAAAGGCACTGTATGATATTCACCTGATCATGTAGTTTGTAGTATTCGTGGGAGTCCGGCCCCCTGGTCAAAGCCGGGTACGACAGCTTGAGTTGCAGCTTCGACGTTATCAGGCAGTTGCGGGCCGCTATGTCTCTGGAAATTATCAAACGTAGATTGAAAATAAGTTAGATAAGCAAAATTAAAAAAAAAAAAAAAGTATTTTTTTATTGCTTTGTCATCGGTATGTGGGCTAACCTGAAAGTTTCAGCCGGATAGCTAACAGGAAAGTGCTCGAATTATGAATGGCAAGATTCCGGGACAGACAGAAATACATAGATACATACAAGTGAAGATAAATAAAAGCTTTTAAAAGTTTTTTGTGGGTTGATTTATTATTCAAATCTATAACTGCACTTTTAACTGAAAAAAGAGGAGGATCTCAATTCTCTTTTTATGTAGGATATTAATAATTAATTATTAAAATCTTTTATTTAACTTGCATTGTTTGTATGAATGTTTGTTTCATGTTTGTTTAGGTCTAATCTTGCAAGCTGAATTAGAACCACTTCCTGTTGTCCTACGGAGTTGAATTTTGGATGTTGGTTCAGTTCCGATGACAATACATTTTTATGGTAAGCATGACGTGAATCCTCCACTTAGGTCAGACGATCCAACTGGTTAGATACAACTTCGACAAAGAGGTCAACCGACGAATCCAGCTCGGATGGGCAGCGATCGGGAAATTGCGCCATATGTTCTCGTCGCAGATACCGCAGAGCCTCAAGACAAAAGTTTATAATCAGTGCGTGTTGCCAGTGATGACATACGGCACTGAGACATGGTCACTAACTATTGATCTCATACACAAGCTCAAAGTCACGCAGCGTGCAATGGAGAGAGCTATGCTCGGTGTTTCACTACGTGATAGAATCCAAAACGAGGATATCCGTAGAAGAACCAAGGTTACAAACATAGCTCTCAGAGTTTGCTTGTTGAAGTGGTAATGGGCAGGCCATATAGTTCGCAGAACCGACAACTGCTTGGGGATAAAGGTTCTTGAATGGCATCCACGAACACGCAAGCGAAGTGTAGGGAGCCCCTCACACGATGGACCGACGACATTGTAGCCATCGCAGGGAGTCAGTGGATGGAGGTGGCACAAGATCGCACGTCATGGCGCTCTTTGGGGGAGGCCTATGTTCAGCAGTGGACTTCTAAAACTGACATGATGATGATGACCTAAATCGACATATCTATGAGTGAAACTCTTGTTTGTTAGGTGCATGGCTAGAACAGCGCAGTGATGTGGGGTGGGGCGGGGGTTGGACAGTAGAGGACATGGAGGGTATGTACAACTAAGTACTCCGATATTTATCTAAACAGTTACTTATGAGTGATCCTCTTATTGCTCGCAAGGTAGTAGCTATAAGTGATCCTCTTGTTAGCCAGCAAGTATGAGTGGATCACTTGTATGAGTGAAATTCTTGAGTGCTAGGTGCAAGGCTAGCACAGCGCATTGATGCGGCTCGGGGAGGGGGGAAGGGGGATGGGGGGGCGGGAGGATTGCTTCGTGGTGGGCGTGGATAGCTAAGACTCGATGGTTATCTAAACAGTTACCTATGAGTGATCCTCTTGTTATCCAGCAAGTATGAGTGGTCCTCTTGTAACACATACCTGTGAGTGAAATTCTAGATTGCTAGGTGCAAGGCTAGCACAGCGCAGTGATGCGGCTCTGGCCAGGAAGAGGGGGGTGAGGATGAGGGGTGCTTCGTGGTGGGCGTGTATAGCTAAGTACTCGGATATTTATCTAAATCTAAACACTTACCTACGAGTGATGCTCCTATTAGCCAGCAAGTATGAGTGGTCCTCTTGTAACACATACCTATGAGTGATCCTCTTGTTAGCCAGCTTGCCAGCTGCAGTAGCTAGGTGCATGGCCAGCACAGCGCGGTGGTGTGGGGCCAGAGGGGGTGAGGAGTGCTTCGTGGGGGGCGCTGGGAGCGCGGGTCCGACTCGCGAGATGTATTCAGCATTCTCGTCTGGTGTGCGGGTCGCGAATAGGAAGTTTTTTAGGTCCCCCTGGAAAACAAATGTACAGAAAGTAAGTCATAAAACACGTTAGAAATACAACAAATAATGACGTGTATGTAGTCTTTAATAGGTATTTATTAAATGTATTGCTATCTCATTCCCTCCCCCCGATCCCCTATACGAGAGATAGAGTGAGTGGCTGCTGGTCGTGAGTTATGATAGAATTGGTGCTTTGGGGGAAAGCACTTTCCACCTGCTAAATTGCGGTAAAATCTTTTATTATTTGTGTCAGTTGCTTGAATAGAATATAATCTACGCTTGTACGTTTCATTTCTAAACGGTTTTATTTAGTTTGACCTGTTTGTTGTTTTTTGGTTGTTTGGGTCAAATCTAGTAATTGAAATTTTACCCCCTTCCTGTTGACCGATTGATCTGAAATTTGGTACACACCTTTAGTTCTGATGCCAATACAATTATGTATATTCAGTATCTTTGTAAATTCAAGATGGCCGCCGCCACAAAAAAGCGGATTAAAATATATTTTTCAGCCCCCTTTCTTTTTGGTTATCAAATGAACAACATTGTGACACTTTATTATTAATTTTGTATTTTTTTTAGTTGTATGATTTTTATTTGTGTGGTTCAATAAAGAGTTATCTATCTATCTATCTATCTATGAAAGAGCTTAACTAGTAGAATACATTACACCATGAAAATCCCAAATCCAATATGGCCGCCATCACAAAATGGCGGATTACTTTTTTCAATATCCTCAATATGGGTCCTTCTATGATTTATCTATGATCAAATGAAAAGGCTTGACAAGAAAAACTAAAAAACTAAACACAAAAACTAAAAACTTTCAAATAAATTTGTATATTTTTAAAGTTATACGGTTTTACGTATGTACTAGAAGCTATAAAATAAAATAAAACTCATGACACACGATTTTATTTTATTTTTGAGCTTTTAGTACATATTATATAAAACCGTTAAACAAATTATTGTTTTAACTTATTTTATTTATTAATTGTCTTTAGAAAGGATATGTATAATTCTATGTTCGACTGTACGTATGCTTTTTTTGTTTTGTATGTTCACCGATTTCTTCGTCAATTGCGGACCGATTGTGAAAATTCTTTTTTTGTTTGAAAGTGTATACGAGCGTGCGAGGTGCGAAATGTGTGCGAGGTGGTCTTATATAACTTGTAACAAAATTAGATCAGTAATTTTTGATGTGAAACATCTAATGGCGCGGTACGAGAGTGAGGCCGAGAGTAGTTATTAGTTAATCCATTTGAAGTCAATTTTTGTACACCATACAACATACATAACAACATACATAATTTTTGTATGGCATAGTATTTGTCTCTTTATTATTACCCGAGTACGACGAAGCAAGGGAAAGGTAATGAGTTTAACAGTCTATGTATGTACGTGGATGCCCCAACATACGTCGCCCCTGTTAGTCCGATTTTGAAAAGCGAGGTATCAATCGATTCGTCTTCATCGCAAGAGTGACATAGGCAATTTTTTTTCGACCATAGTCGGGTTTTAGATTTTTAATTTATGTCTTGTATGTATAGAACTTAACTTGTAAGTATAGAACTTGTAAGTATAGAACTTGTAAGTATAGAACTTGTAAGTATAGAACTTGTAAGTATAGAACTTGTAAGTATAGAACTTGTAAGTATAGAACTTGTAAGTATAGAACTAGTAAGTATAGAACAGATAAGTAGTGTTTGTACCCAGTCCGTGTGTTGCAGCAACATGTAGTGTGGCTCACGCTCGTTGCAGAGGCCGATCAGTCGCGCGACGTTGTCGTGTCGCACGCGACAGAACATGTCGAGCTGGCGACGGAACTCTGCCAGTTGGATCTGTGAGTAAAACGAGACATAAACAATTATAGAGTGCATTGTGAGAAGATATCCGAATGGTATATGGGGTATCGTTAGAATCCTTTTTGGCAAAAGCTCTTTTTTGGCAGGGCAGGCGTGTTTTTTTTAGCTTTTAAGCTAGTTATTGCAGGTCGTCACTCCACCTGGCCACAGGGCATCCTACACTAAGTTTGTCTAAGCGTGGTTTCCACTCGAGAACTCGTCTACCCTAACGGCTATCGGTTCTTCGGGAAATGTGACCAGCCCACTGCCACTTTAGCTTGCTTATCCTTAGAGCTATGTCGTTTACTTTGACTCACGAGCGGTATAGTAAGAGTTAGAATACAACGATACCAAGTTCAGTCACAGATTACTAAATAGTTACTCGTAATCGGTTTTCGGCTCAGCACCTATGATTTTATTTTACTCGTTATGGGTTTCCCTTTCTCCCTAGTGTAGAAAGCAGTGGGAAGGGATGAGTAGAAACAATTATGGCCTTTCTTCCTACTATAAAAGGTAGTGGTGAGAAGGGATTAATAAAATATTGCCTTTCTTCCTACTATGAAAGGTAGTGGTGAGAAGGGATTAATAAAATATTGCCTTTCTTCCTACTATAAAAGGTAGTGGTGAGAAGGGATTAATAAAATATTGCCTTTCTTCCTACTATAAAAGGTAGTGGTGAGAAGGGATTAATAAAATATTGCCTTTCTTCCTACTATAAAAGGTAGTGGTGAGAAGGGATTAATAAAATATTGCCTTTCTTCCTACTATAAAAGGTAGTGGTGAGAAGGGATTAATAAAATATTGCCTTTCTTCCTACTATGAAAGGTAGTGGTGAGAAGGGATTAATAAAATATTGCCTTTCTTCCTACTATGAAAAGTAGTGGTGAGAAGGGATTAATAAAATATTGCCTTTCTTCCTACTATGAAAGGTAGTGGTGAGAAGGGATTAATAAAATATTGCCTTTCTTCCTACTATGAAAGGTAGTGGTGAGAAGGGATTAATAAAATATTGCCTTTCTTCCTACTATGAAAGGTAGTGGTGAGAAGGGATTAATAAAATATTGCCTTTCTTCCTACTATGAAAGGTAGTGGTGAGAAGGGATTAATAAAATATTGCCTTTCTTTCTACTATAAAAGGTAGTGGTGAGAAGGGATTAATAAAATATTGCCTTTCTTCCTACTATAAAAGGTAGTGGTGAGAAGGGATTAATAAAATATTGCCTTTCTTCCTACTATAAAAGGTAGTGGTGAGAAGGGATTAATAAAATATTGCCTTTCTTCCTACTATGAAAGGTAGTGGTGAGAAGGGATTAATAAAATATTGCCTTTCTTCCTACTATGAAAGGTAGTGGTGAGAAGGGATTAATAAAATATTGCCTTTCTTCCTACCATGAAAGGTAGTGGCGAGAAGGGATTATTAAAATATTGCCTTTCTTCCTACCATGAAAGGTAGTGGCGAGAAGGGATTAATAAAATATTGCCTTTCTTCCTACTATGAAAGGTAGTGGCGAGAAGGGATTAATAAAATATTGCCTTTCTTCCTACTATGAAAGGTAGTGGCGAGAAGGGATTAATAAAATATTGCCTTTCTTCCTACTATGAAAGGTAGTGGCGAGAAGGGATTAATAAAATATTGCCTTTCTTCCTACTATGAAAGGTAGTGGCGAGAAGGGATTAATAAAATATTGCCTTTCTTCCTACTATGAAAGGTAGTGGCGAGAAGGGATTAATAAAATATTGCCTTTCTTCCTACCATGAAAGGTAGTGGCGAGAAGGGATTATTAAAAACTTATAGACTTTCTTCCCACTATGAACGGTAGTTGGGAGAAAGTGAACAATAAAAAATGTATGGCCTTTCTTCCTACTATGATAGGTAGTGGCGAGAAGGGATTAATAAAAAATGTATGGCCTTTTACCGATCATGAAAAGCAGAGGTGGTGAGAAGGGATTAATAAAAAATGTGGCCTTTCTTCCTACTATGAAAGGTAGTGGCAAGAAGGGATTAATAAAAACATGTACAAAAGGTCATTCTTCCCATTATGAAAGGCAGTAAAAAATATTTTGCCTTTCTCTCCACTATGGAATAAATGATTAAGTAGTGGCGAGAAAGGGATTAACCAAATTTACTGAAATTAATGTCCCACTACACTAAATAAATCACTCCATGTATTTTCTCTTTTCTTTACTTTTATTTCGCTGTTTCATAGCACCATGATATAATTATGTCAGAATTAGGTTCAGACACAAACATTATTGCCCATGCTATATAGAAAACTAGACCATTTCCTTTCTCTCCACAGCCACAACATGTGAGAACATATATCATGGGGAGAAAAGGAATAATAAAAAACTATTCCCTTTCTCCCCACTGGTTGGGCAAATCTGGGAGAAAGGGAGTAAGTCTTAAAGTAGGATGCCAATCTCTATAATATCTATTTTTGCAGTAGGTTAAAATATCTTTCACAGAACTCACCTCGTCTTTAGTAGTAAGTGCTTTAACCAACACGGGCTGTATATCGGACTCTGGTTCACCGTCCTCCTTGCACTTGAGTCTGTTCACTTGGCACAAGTCTATCTTTGCTAGAAGCACCTCACCAAATTCACCGCGACCTGGAAAAATAATTAAAATAAGAAAGCAAAGAAAACAATTTGGAACAATATACATTACAACATAAATAACATATAACTAAGCAATCCTACTAATATTATAAATGCGAATGTGAGTTTGTTTGTTTGTTACGCTTTCACGCCTTAACTACGTAACAAAACATCATGAAAATTTGCACACACGTTGTCAGGTTTAAATAAAGTTATAATGGTGAAGGACCGGGTGCTCTATGATTTAAATAAAGTTATAATGGTGAAGGACCGGGTGTTCTACGATTTAAACACAGTTATAATGGTGAAGGACCGGGTGCTCTATGATTTAAATAAAGTTATAATGGTGAAGGACCGGGTGCTCTATGATTTAAATAAAGTTATAATGGAGAAGGACCGGGTGCTCTATGATTTAAATAAAGTTATAATGGTGAAGGACCGGGTGCTCTATGATTTAAATAAAGTTATAATGGTGAAGGACCGGGTGCTCTATGATTTAAATAAAGTTATAATGGTGAAGGACCGGGTGCTCTATGATTTAAATAAAGTTATAATGGTGAAGGACCGGGTGCTCTATGATTTAAATAAAGTTATAATGGTGAAGGACCGGGTGCTCTATGATTTAAATAAAGTTATAATGGTGAAGGACCGGGTGCTCTATGATTTAAATAAAGTTATAATGGTGAAGGACCGGGTGCTCTATGATTTAAATAAAGTTATAATGGTGAAGGACCGGGTGCTCTATGATTTAAATAAAGTTATAATGGTGAAGGACCGGGTGCTCTATGATTTAAATAAAGTTATAATGGTGAAGGACCGGGTGCTCTATGATTTAAATAAAGTTATAATGGTGAAGGACCGGGTGGTCTATGATTTAAATAAAGTTATAATGGAGAAGGACCGGGTGCTCTATGATTTAAATAAAGTTATAATGGAGAAGGACCGGGTGCTCTATGATTTAAATAAAGTTATAATGGAGAAGGACCGGGTGCTCTATGATTTAAATAAAGTTATAATGTAGAAGGACCGGGTGCTCTATGATTTAAATAAAGTTATAATGGTGAAGGACCGGGTGCTCTATGATTTAAATAATGAATAAGCAGCAAATGTGGATTAAAAAACTAATGTAAAACCATGTTATTTTTTAAAAGCTTTCATTTATTTCACTTGCAAGTATCTATGTATTCTGTCTGTTCTAGAATCTTGCAATTCAATTTTTGAGCACTTCCCGGTTAGCTATCTGACTGAAACTTTAAGGGTAGCTCAAAATACAAAGAAAAACGAAAAAAAATACGAAGCAACAAAAAAGTATGTAAAAGACCCGAAAATACTTCTTCTATTTTATTTCTTTTTTAAATTTATATTTATTTTCAGATTACTTTGTCTTCGAGTTGTGAGCTACCCTGAAAGTTTCAGCCGGATAGCTAATTGGAAAGTGGTCGAAATTTGAGTAGCAACATACAACCCGGAACGACAAACATAAAAAAGAAAGTGAAAGTGTTAATAAAAACAAGAGATAAGAGACAAGAGTACATACCTAGAGTTATCTGGTCAATGAGCAATGTCCTGGGCACAGTGAGGTGGTCAAATTGACCAGACTTCTTGGACACCCGGGACACCCCGGACACCTCCGAGTTATCGGCCCCTAGAAACCATATATTATTAAAGAAAGAAAGAAAAAATATTTATTGGCACAAATTGCAATACAACTTTAAAAAAAAATATAGTTATAGTATAAAACTATAAAAATAGGTGACATGTTGTAGCTGCGTCTGTACCAATGGGGCCTGCTCAAAAATGTCCAGTGCTGGACTATGCACACGTCAAAAAAAACAGGGATAAAAGTATTGTACTAGTGTTATTCTAGGACTTGAAGCATCTATAAGTTAAAATAAAACCAGTTTTTAGTTAGAACGCGTTTTCACTAAGTAAAAATCATTTGAACACCTTTGTTACAACTAGAATCAATGGCTAGTCAAAAATGAATGTAAGTCAAAAAGGGTTTTAACGAAATGACTCAATTAAAACTGTTTCGACATCGGCTTCTACTATTATTTATTCTGTGACAGAGGTCATAATATACAGATGGATTTTTTTAACCACACCCGGATTTCCTTTTATTTTATTTATAATTTTTGTTAGAGAGATTTGATTCTTATGATTGATCCTATCGATTGATGCCACAAGAGTATAGAATGTTATTTTTTAGGTTTTAGCCGGTTCGATTCCCGAGTGTGGCAAGCGAGTTTTCGAAAATCTTTGATTTCAGATTTGTTTCTTTTTAAATATAAAGGAATGTTTGGTTTGAGTAAAATTTGGTACCTCCAGTATTTAGAGAACTTTCCAACCGGGTGTGGTTAAAAAAAATCCATCCTATATACCCCGAGACGACCGATTGCAATGCGGTTTTCACTGTTGGATAGCTTATGGTTTGATTTAAAAACTGATGTACTTCGTATCTCAATCCGATGTGAAAAGGTCGAGCAATCGATAAATAACCATTAGACGTCTGAACCAAGTTTGATGATATTGGTACTTGTGGTTCTGGAATATCACAGGATTCCTTATATCCCAGAAAAATGACCACGCGGGCTAAGCCGGGGTAACAGTAAAACCTAAGATTTACCAACTCTTAATGGTAAAAGTCCGGACAGATATGTCATCATCGTTCATTTCGAACTTTTACCACTACTAACTTTGTAAATTATATGATTTACCTCAGAGACATGGTAAATGTTGAAAAAGTTAGGTTGTAAGTTTTATCAGGATAGGGTTTTTTTACTTAACCTAACCAAAATCAACATTTTCCAGCCGTTACTGGTAAAACCTAGCATTTTATATCACTATGCTAGGTTTATACATAAGATTCATAAGATTGACCAATATACGTGCTTTAACTGTAACATATATGATTCTCACCGCTGTCCCTATCATGCGGTAGCAGCCGTCCGTTGGCCGCGGGCGCTCCGTTGACGGCTTTCTTGTCCTCCGCCCCTTCTTCCACCAGTTTCTCCCGACCTTCGACCATCTCCAGCTCCAACTTCTCACCTGATGATGGAGAAATGTTACTTATCAGTTCAGCAGATTTCCCGCACAGTTGGTACTAATTGTTCAAAATTACTTTGAAAACCTATCTCAGAACATATTTATTACCAGACTGCGCAACGCAAAGAACGTTAATGTGTTTATCAGCATACGTAATGTATGTCTGTTCCTTTGCGGCCCTCTAGAGACCAAGCGCGTGGGGCGATTTTGATGATTCTTACGTCAATCGATTTGTCTTAACCTTGCGAGTGTCACTAGAGACATGACAGTAATCAAAATTCAATATGGCGACAACCAGACGACACCAGTAGTGAGCACTAAGCCTTTTGCTACAAAGACATTTAGCATTTTACGTGTTTTGTACAGTGAGCATTAAGCCTTTTGCTACATAGACATTTAGCATTTTACGTGTTTTGTACAGTGAGCATTAAGCCTTTTGCTGAATAGACATTTAGCATTTTAGGTGTTTTGTACAGTGAGCATTAATCGTTTTGCTACATAGACATTTAGCATTTTAGGTGTTTTGTACAGTGAGCATTAATCGTTTTGCTACATAGACATTTAGCATTTTAGGTGTTTTGTACAGTGAGCATTAAGCGTTTTGCTACATAGACATTTAGCATTTTAGGTGTTTTGTACAGTGAGCATTAATCGTTTTGCTACATAGACATTTAGCATTTTAGGTGTTTTGTACAGTGAGCATTAAGCCTTTTGCTACATAGACATTTAGCATTTTACGTGTTTTGTACAGTGAGCATTAAGCCTTTTGCTGAATAGACATTTAGCATTTTAGGTGTTTTGTACAGTGAGCATTAATCGTTTTGCTACATAGACATTTAGCATTTTAGGTGTTTTGTACAGTGAGCATTAATCGTTTTGCTACATAGACATTTAGCATTTTAGGTGTTTTGTACAGTGAGCATTAAGCGTTTTGCTACATAGACGCCGCGCTCATACAGAAAAAACTCGTAGGGGTTGGAATTATTCGGAGTAGAACTTTTCATCTCCGATTTGCCGAGATGAAAATGTCTACTCCGAATGAGGTAGCTTGCTTGTCGTATGAGGTAGTGCTGGTCTCTGGTGTCAGAGTTTGTCAGGCCACCCGGAGGCCTCTGACATGGCTTAACAAATGCTATTAATCAATAACAGCCGGGACCGACAGCTTAACGTGCTCTTCGAAGCACGGAGCGATGGAAAACCGCACATAACTTAGAAAAGTCATTGGTGTCTAGAATTGAACCCGGTAACGTTGGATTCTAAGTCGCACTAGAAAAGTTAGAGCGATGGTGACCTAATAAAACTAGTTCCCCATTCGGAATTGAAATGAACATGTGTGGAAGTTTTCAAAGAAACTATTTAGTACATCTAATAACCGAAAATCTGTTTCAGAAGATAATCGCAGTATTTTTATAGATAGATAAACGTGGATTAACTGTTCTGTGCTAAGTCGGGTCGGGGGGGTTATATTATATACATTACAATTTATGGTTGGTTGTATATTGATATTTCATATGTACAATGTTGTTTATATACATTTATCATTTATCAGTCAGACAGGCCCCACAGATTAACAGTTCGCCGGACGCGTCCCTACTCTCTCTACGGCCGGACGATATCAGTCTGTCAGTTAATCGCAATAGGTCACACACTCACAGTTTCGTTTAAGGTTTCGCACTGGCAACTAATTCCAACCGAGAGTGTGTGACCGCTAGGCGATCTCGGTCAGCGTCGACAGATATCGGCCAGACAGTCAGCGACCTCACGGTCAAATCAACACACAAACACACACTATAGTACAAGCATTTTAGCTGAAAATTTGGAAAAATATATGGAGTTGTTTTATCTATCGTATTCCGATTCCGATTTGTTCGATATAAAGCGAAGTTAAAATTTATCAACTCTCGGAGAGAAAGTGTCCCGAATCGCGGTTTTTTCCACTTTAACAGAAAACCGTACACGATACATGTAAAATGTGTAGGAACAAAATGATCCTTGACCTACAGACCTACACGTTTCTCAAAAGTTGGGGACAAATAATAAGATAGGGACAATCCCCTACTATTTTCAAAAACAAATTTTATACAAAGGTGACCCTAAAATAGACGCAAGTACTTCCCCTAACACAAATACTACATTTTTTCGTCTCCAGTGATGGGAAATCAAAATTCTCCGTTTTTCACCAGAATATAGCAGGTCTTTTAGGTAAACTGGATATGATAGATACAGTTATTCAGGAATTATATGTTGCTGACAAAGAATTAGATGTCTTATGTTTTACTGAGACCTTCATAAAATCCGGTGATGAGCGTAACATAATATTACGAAATTATAAGGTTCAGGCATTTTATTCACGTGCACAGGAAAGAAGGGTGGCTCGTGCATTTTAGTTAAAACAGTTAAATTATTAGACCTAGAAATTATTAAAGCTTTTGAGTGCTGTGGAGTGGAACTTACTGATAATAATTTGATAATTGTATGCATTTATCGCACACCGAAGTCTGATATTGACCTATTTTTTGAACAGTTGAATAAACTACTGTTCAAATTATCTAAAAACCATAAAAAAAATATTATTTAGGCTGGCGACCTGAACATAGATATACTTAAAGATAATAAATATACAAAGCTTTTGAAGGACATTATTAATAATTTCAATATGAAGATACATATAAACAGCCCTACGAGAAAAAAGTCCAGTATTGACTTGATGATTAGTAACGTTAGAAGGGCGGAAGGAACTGTTCATCAATTAGGACTTTCTGATCACGACACCGGCCAAATCTTAGAAATATCATCATTTACAAAAAAGCTCTGCACCTATTGGTTTGTGAAGCGAAGAGATATGAACCAATGTAATATAAGTAAGTTTATTGATTGTATTTCTAGCCTGTCATTTTCTGATGTGCTATCGAAGAGTGAAACGGATGATGCGTTTTCGCTATTCCATGAGTATGTGGTTTTGTTTTACAAGCTTTGTTTTCCGATACTTAAAGTAAAAATCACTTCTAAATCCACTAAAATAACATGGATGACGAAAGGGCTAAAGCGATGTTGTAGAAGAAAACGTAATCTGTACCTGCAATACAGAAAAAAGTTAGTATCGAAACAAAATTATACAAAGTATTCATACGTACTCAAACAGTGTATCTTAAGATCGTATAGGCTTAGTAACTCTAAATACCTTAACACTGCAAAACAAGTGTAAAGCAGCTTGGAACATTACAAAGACACATACTTCACCAAAAATTACACAAAACTGTATACAACAAATTAATTGTAATGGAAGCACTTTAACTTGTCCAAACAACATTGCTTCAGCTTTTAATAACGTTTTTATTGATCTCACCAACAAAAATGATCCTCAAATTGGAAGTGCAACTCGATCTGGTTACGGGTCAAGTATATTTTTAAAGCCAACAAGTAATGTAATAATGTCGCTGAATAATTCGCAATCGACTGGTTATGATGAATTACCTACACTATTGCTGAAACAGGCTGCCAACTTGGTTTCGCCTATGTTAAGCCATATTATGAACCTTTCCTTTACTCAGGGCATTTTTCCGGCCAGGCTGAAATATTCTGTTTTAAAACCACTATATAAAAAGGGCGATGAAAGGGACCTGAATAATTACAGGCCTATTACCCTTATACCTATTTTATCTAAGATTATAGAAAAAGACTTTTTAGATAAATTCGATATTATCTGTCCCGAACAAAACGGATTCAGGAAAAACAAATCAACTACCCTTGCAAACTTTAAGCTAATGAAGTTTGTAACAGATTGTATCGATGATGGCAAGCCCGTAGTTGCATTTTTTTTAATATGAGCAATGCGTTTGATTTCGTACATCATGAGCGTTTTTTAAATAAACTCTATAATTACGGGATAAGAGGGATTGCTAATGATTGGTTCAAGGATTACTTAAGCAGTCGCCTACAGTGTACGGAAATAATGAATATAGATCAAAAACACAGATTGAAACAAGGCCATAGGTCGCAATATAGAAATAATGTCTCTGGTGTCCCGCAAGGAAGTATTCTGGGCCCAATATTATTTTTGCTATATATTAGTGTCCTTCCAGACAACAATCAGAGCTTCCTTCATAACAACTCACAATAATGCTAATTATTCTGTGATATGTTATGACTTAGATATTGTAACAGAATAAATAAGTAATAATGTATTATGTTATTACTTATTATTATAAATTAAAATAGTTCTATTACATACAATGACATTCTTATCAGAATAGACCTACTACCTCATTTTTTAAGTAGTAGGTGCTCTATCGCTAAATACATGGCGCGCGACTCATCGAGCGCACGCTTGACACTCGACTGAACGGACCCGAATATTGGGTCCTTGAATTTATTTGTACTTGTTGCGGAGTGCGACCGCCCTGACAATACTACTGCAGGCGAACTGTTAGTTCTGTGGGGCTATTAGTTAACAGAAGTCTCAGATCAGGACGAACGAAACCCCTTATAAAAAGGAGTTTTTTTTTTTTTGGATGGCTTCTGCGGAGGCACTGGCCTACTAGCAATTTCGCCAATGTCAAGTGTATTATATTTTAAAGTAATGTCACGTCACAGTCAATTATTGTCAAAGGCACGAATCAGTAAAATGGTGGACATTTACTGAAACTTCCGAGGGAGATTTGGAAAAATCACAAAATGCCATTTATTTCTACGTTTGATTCTTTTGTCCGCACTTGTGCACGTTAACGAACACCTAATGGTTAATATTCCACCAATATTACACATTAACACTCGAAGATACACAAGATTGAGAATAAAATCTAACTCTACATCACAACATTTTGAATTTCTTCAAAAAACCCCCAAAAAGGAGATTTACAAAAACAAGACAACTCCACTTTTGAAAGTTGTCAGACGTTTAGTCAATCAATGTGAAACCGTGGAAAGTTATAGTAAATGAACCGGAGTCAAAATTGCGAATATAATGCCACCGCGAGCTAACCTGCATACTAACGCCATCTAGTTCAATCGCGGTTATTAATCTCTAGGCAAGTAGACTCATTTGGGGAAATGATGTCGTAAGAATACATAGATGGCGACACCGTTATTCAAAGAAAATATTCTAAGTTTGAAAGAGATAATTACTATCCTGGCCGGTGGGCGTCCTACACTACGTTTGCCAAGACGCCGTCTCCACTCGAGGTCACGTCCACCCCAGCGGTTGTCCGTCCACCGATAAATGTGGCCAGCCCATTGCTATTTCAGCTTGCTAATCCTTTGAGCTATGTTGGTGACTTTGTTTCTCTGGCGGATTACCTCGTTTCTGATTTTATCCTTCAGAGATACCCCGAGCATAGCTCACCTAGCGACTTTAAATTTGTGGACAAGTCCCACTGTTAGTGTCCACGTCTCGCCTCCGGCCACCATTTAAGAGTTCATAATCCAGATTTTACGTTATGAAAACCGTGTTATATATTTATTTTCCTATTACTGACGTGCCGTGCGTAAAGGATGTTTTGAATTCATAATCCGGATTTTACGTTATGAAAACCGTGTTATATATTTATTTTCCTATTAGTGACGTGCCGTGTGTAAAGGATGTTTTGAATTCATAATCCGGATTTTACGTTATGAAAACCGTGTTATACATTTATTTTCTTATTAGTGGCTAAGAACCATCTCGTTTACCTCAGCTTTCATATATAAAAACCGCAGCTAAATCGGTCCATTTGTTCGAAAGTTACGATTTTGACCCTCTTTTCTTACCTCCCCCCCCCCCCCTCCCTCTCCCTCCCATATATTTTGACTTCAAAGATCCTTTTAGTAAGGGTGCTGCCATTTATGTTTTTAACAACATCATTTTCTCAAATGGATTACTCTCCTAGCAAATAGTACCAGCGATGGAACTAGATGGCGTTAGTATGCAAGATAGCTCGCGGTGGCATTATGTTCGCAAGTTTTACTACCGTTCATTTACCGTTGTACACAAGCCGAATAATCATTAATAATGAGGTTTGACAACGTCAAATAGTGATGTTGTCATATTTTTATAAAGCTCCTTCTTTCTAAGGAGTTTGCTGAATTAGAATTATTGTAAGTAAATACATACTTACTCAATCAGTGTTGCCATGTAAAAAATCAGGTCGACGGTGAATCCATTTAAAAAAACCCGGTAAATCCTAGGAAATTACGGTAGGTTTCCTCAAAGAGTATACAAATACGGTTTCCTGTTAAATAAATAAAAAAGAAATAAATTAAGGGGTCTCCATATAAGCCACGAGGTTTTTATTTTATTTTCTCTGTCGTAAAAAGCACTAGCAATAGCATACAAACGTCAAACTTGGTGTGATCATAGTGCAAACTCTTAATAATAAAAACCTGTCAAGTCGGGCTCATGCTGTGGACACCGAACTGAATGAAAGAAAGCACATTTTTTGGTAACTTTGGTACGAAACCTTTCGGTGCACGAGTCTAACTACCAAGCACTAGACTATTTTTAATAAGATTAAGTGAAGTTCAGCAGCTAAAAAGTGCCATGCATGTTTGTGTGTTCCTATTTGATCTCATAAACGGTAGCCTAAACAGCTTGATATATCGTGAAATGTGAGGTATTGTTAGATTTACGTCAATATCCGAATGATCAATTATCAAAATTGTCAATTTGTGCTACATTTTATAGTAATAATACTAATACAACGGTTGCAACAAATAATAAACTAACTATTATTACTCACAATTTTATGTTGAACTTCGGGAATTACAAAAAGCTAAATTAATCGATGAATTTCATAATTTTTGTGTCTTTTACGTGCAGTTGGGTTTTTGTTTTTTTATTTTGATGTGAAAATTTAATATAAGCAACAATAAAAGAGTAACTATAACCATCTGTAACATTCGATTGCGACAGTGCAGACCATTTAGCATGTCTATCTTATAAAGCCCAAATTAAAACTACACTATTATTATTTATGTATTACACATTTTTTTTAGGAAAAAGAAATTTTGGGAGATGTGAATATTATTGATAACGACTCATTAAAAGATGTATATATTTCGGACAACGACTCAATATTTGACACTCCAAGAAAAGCTTATCTCAAAAAGAAAATCACAAGAATAAGTATAGCAAAAAAAATATTGCAAAAGAAGAATTACAATTTGTGTAAGAAGAATAAGAGACTTAAAGAAAATTTTATAATTTACAAAAAATTGTATCAAAGCTCCAGAAGAAAAAATATTTTACAGTGGATCAGTTCAATGAGTTGAAATTCAAAGCTGAAGCAGTAGAATTGACAAATCGGTTAATAACTGAAAGCAAGTCTAAAGGTTATCGCCAAAAGTATACACCAGCATGCATTGAGAAAATTTGCGGTTACGCTGCATTACTACTCTGTGGCAGCCTACAAATACGTCAGGCAAGTGTTTAATGGATCACTGCCACATTCTCGTGTCATAGGTAAATGGTACGAAAACAGTTCGGGAGATCCAGGATTTAGTAAACAAGCCCTGGATATTTTAGAGAAAAAGCACAAAGCTAGCGGACAGAGAATACTATGCACACTTATAGCCAACGAAATGGCTCTTCGCCACCAAACCATTTGGACTGGTAGCAAAACTGCTGGCGTTGAAGATTTTGGCACTGGTTCTCTAATCATGTGAAATTGCTACTCAGGCGTACGTGTTCACAGTAGTATGTATGAACGAAAACTGGAAAATACCTATCGCATATTTTCTAGTTAATGGATTGTCAGCCGAAACACGGGCAAGTTTATTGAAAACAAGCTTAAGGGAATGTTATAATGTAGGAGTAGATATTGTCGCTATCACATTTGATGGTTGTGCTGCTAATATAAACGCCGCCAATATGTTGGGATGCGATCTTAAGAATCCGTTTTGCTTGAAAACCACATTCAAGCACCCTGCATGTAATCGTGAAGTAGCAATCATACTTGATGCATGTCACATGATAAAACTAGTGAGAAATTCATTCGAAGCCAAAGGACTAATTTTTGACGGTGAAAATAAAATTCGCTGGCAACTGCTAATAAATTTAGTGAAATTACAAAACAATATGGGGTTAAATTTCGCCAATAAAATAACTCCATGACATATTCACTTCAGGAATGAGGTCATGAAGGTCAAACTGGCAACACAGGTTTTGAATATGAGCGTTGCTAATGCACTTAAGTTGTGCAATGAAATTATTACGTCTTCCATGTTTGTTGACACTGCAGGTACTATAAAGTTTATTACCATCTTTAATAATCTCATTGACATATTAAACTCAAAATCATCCTATTTGTATGGCCTTAAAAAGCCACTTTCCGATCAAAACGCTAGTTAATGGTTAGCGTATCTCGAAAAGGCCAAACATTACATATTAGGTCTAACTATATTTACAAAGTATAGGAGAGTTATTCGTAAATAAACGCATCACAATGCAGGTTGTGAAAAAAAGTCGTTGAATCGAAAAATAAAACCGGGTTTGTGTGTATTGAAAGCTTAAAATACTTGTATGCAACGTTGATACAGGAACAAAACTTACGCTATATTGCAACTTACAGATTATCACAATATTGAGATTCTATTCGGTGTTATCAGAAGACACGGAGGGTATAATAATAATCCAAACGCCATACAATTTAAAGGAATTTTCATGAAAATTCTCCTACATTTGGAAATGAAATCTTCGTTTTTAGGCAATTGTGTGCCGTTAGAAAACATCCCTATCTTGACGTGCTCGTCTGAACTACAAAACATTAACACAACAGTTAGTAAACGTGCATACGACGATAAAAAGTCATTTTAGATGATGATAGTGAAAACACAGAATCTGGCCACATGATCGATGGAAATGTAGAAATATTTTCAAGATGCTGAATCGTGAAAGTGTGAAAAAAACGACTGATCAAATCATTGGTTAGATTTCTGGATGGGTTTCGAGAAAATTCTTTAAAGCTCTTAAATGTGAAACATGCATCAATAGTCTTTTTTCAAACGAAAAAATGTGGTTTCATAAAATGATTTCACTAAAGAATATGGGGGGATCTATGTTACCCAAGTGAAGACGTTTTTAAAATTTGCTTAAGATCAGAAACCATACTCAAAATTCACATGAAAGAAAAAGGAAACATCATACTTCCTGAGCAAAAGGACGTAAAAAATAATTTCCTATGACACTACCTGAAGACGAATCGCTTTTCAAACTTGGACCAATAGGGGCGATGCTATGGTGGAACATCCACACATACATAATTACATATACTGTTAAACTCATCACCCTTCCCTTAGTTCGCTGTACTCGGGTAAAAATAGTGGAAAGTAGTAGTAGACCACAATTAATTTACCAGCTTGTCTTCTCTTAAGGCGGCGT
Organism: Alsophila aescularia; assembly: GCA_946251855.1. Lineage (NCBI taxonomy): Eukaryota > Metazoa > Arthropoda > Insecta > Lepidoptera > Geometridae > Alsophila > Alsophila aescularia. Next base: position 52,572,160 of record OX276373.1, read on the forward strand.
CTTCTACAGTAGACCATCAACGCTAGCACGAGCAGCATGTACGCTCCCGCGACGGAAATCGACACGACGACCGCTTTACCCGCTACGCCACTCGACTCCGACGGGGGCATTTCACCTTCTGAAAAATTACAAAATCCAAAATTATTATCATAAAAAAAAAGTGTTAAGACTAACGTGGACTTTTACCTGAGGACTATATTGATGGATGATGATATGGGGGCTGGTCAAGCCTGGATTTTTATTAGTCATTTGTTTTTTTTTATCGGTGTGCTTATAGTGGGGCGTATCATAGGCAGTTTCATCTTTTGTATTTGACATTACATGTAGTTATTATAATTATAATATATAAAGAACTGTCAAAAATGGCGTATGTGACATCCCCTTAGAGTTTCTTGGTGCTCTCTTCTCTAACGGGCGTATTTTTGAAGCACCGGTAGAGACAGAAGGGTATTTCCTTTTCCCGTCCGAGATTTAACTCCGAGTCGGCACATGAAAGGGAAATTTCCCTTTCAAACTCATAGCATACTTAATTTACCTTATTTTATTGAATTGATGTATCTATACTAAGTCTGTATAATGAAGATAATGAAGAAAAAATGGTCTAGGGAACTTAAAATAAGATACTGAACAAGAATCGAACATTTTAAAAAATCGGTTATGTCTGTTTGTCTGTATGTTTGTTCGCGCATCACGTAAAATCTACTGGACAGATTGCGATGCGGGTTTCACTGTTGGGAGCTTAGAGTTTGACTTAAAAACGGGTGTACTTGGTATCTCAATCTGATCAGTAGAAGCCGAGCAATCGACTTTTTGACGGCTGAAGGAATTTTGACCAAAAGTTGGTATATTGGTATTTTAGATCTTGGAATAGTACATAGAGTACTTTTAACCTAGAGGAATGAGCAAGCATGCGAAGCCGCGGGTACAGCTAGTTTGTAATAATTTATGCTTTGTCTTTAAACGTACTATTTTAAGTATTGACTTGTAAACGTACAATTTTAAGTATTGACTTGTAAACGTACAATTTTAAGTATTGACTTGTAAACGTACAATTTTAAATATTGACTTGTAAACGTACAATTTTAATTGTTGACTTGTAAAAGTACTATTATTTTGCCTATTTACAATAAATGCTTTGAATTTTATGAAAAGCATCGTACGTGTTATTCCAGGACCATAAATTTTATATTAAACCAAATGTCATAAATACTTTCAGCATTTTAGTGTTAAGTAACTATGTTATAACCTGGCTCAAAGAAAAAAAACTCTATGTCAGATTGCCACTGATATCTATGGATAGGCTTGCCGTCCTTTCGTTTTGGTATCCTCTTTCTACGGTTTGTGCCGATTCATAGCACCTCACCGAGCGTCCATGGTACTAAAATGTACAAGTACGTTAGTTCCGCGGACGCTCACTACTGCCTAACTACTGCAGCGCCAAAATGGCGATAATCAAATGCTCTCATTGCGACGTTCGTCAAAAACCGTTATACCATATACTTGAGTTGACAGACAAACGTTCTGAGTTGCCGACCGATTAGGATGAAAACTATTTGGTGCTTTTGACCGAGCGAGCGCGAAGCATCTCTGTTTCAGCTTGGGCAAAAAAACTTTCTTAAGTCCGGATGTCTGTCCAGCTGTTCTCCTCTACAGGTTGCATTTCTCAACCGATCTTGACGAAACTTGGTATACAGGTTAACGAATTTTTTGAATTTATTAGTAGTCGGGGATTTTTGATATTTCCCCCAAAAAAGGGTAAAAAGGGTGCTCCTGAATATCTCCGCCTTATTAAATCCGATTTCGATGGTTCTTTTTTTATTTGAAAAGTGGTAACTTTAAGTTAGTCTCATAAAAAATTGGTGAAGATCTGATGAGGGTCTTCGGCGTGATGAGCAGAATAGCTCCTCAAAATGCAGTAAATTTCTCACTTTTAGGTTTCTACCAGTGGAATCAGCCCTTTGCCAGCCTTGCCTTGATGGAGCACCTTGGTTATTAATGTTAGTTTTACATTAAGGTAACTAGATGGCGCTACTGTGCACCGCTAGATTGTTTGCAAAAATAAGGAGTTGTTGTATTGTATTGTATTGCCGTTTACAGCGATGGCAGTCTAACGGTTTACTAGTGCGACTTAGAATCCAACAATACCGGGTTCGGTTCTAGACTCCGCCCCAATGATTTTTCTAAGTTATGTACGGTTTTCCATTGCTCCGTGCTTCGGAGGGCACGTTAAGCTGTCGGTACCGGCTGTTATTGATTAATAGCAGTCGTCAAGCCATGTCAGAGGCCTTCGGGCGGCCTGACAAACTCTGACACTAGAGGCCAGCACTACCTCATACGACAAGCAAGCATTGGTTTTTTTTAAGTTCCAAAAGGTGTTGAACTCCGCGCCGATCACGACACAGACACGAGGAACACCGCTATTTTAAAGGCTTATTAACTTCACTTGTATCTATGTATTTCTGTCTGTCCTGGAATCTTGCAATTCAAATTTCGGGCATTTCCCGATTAGCTATCCGGCGGAAACTTCCTGGGTAGCTCACAAACTTCCTGGGTAGCTCACAAACAGAGGACAAATCAATAAAAAAAAAGTGTGATTCATTAAATAAAAAAGCTCGTAAAAGCTTCTTTTTTTATCGTAAAACCTTATTAAGTTATATTTCTTTTAAATTTGTTCTTGTTAAACAAGTTTTACTTCCGGTTTATCTAATTAATAATGAAAATAATTAAAAATAATATATCTAATTAATATGTATATCTAATTAAAAGTAAGAAGATTAGATCCTCACCGAACCGCTGGACCGCATAAATTGGCGCAACGCAAACAATTGGCTTTCTGTGGCTTTAGTCACAATCGAAGTGGCGTTTGTGTAACATGTGTTAGCAGGGACTCTCATTCGCGCTATAGTCCGCGTATCTATCTTTGTTGATGATGCACATAAAACACGAAAGGCGGAACGTTTCTATGTATGTGTGTTATATCTAGACTAGTTTTGGTTTCATCAACAGCCTGCATTAGTCCACTGCTGGACATAGGCCTCTCCTAATGCGCGCCACTGTAATTGCTGCCAGCTACTTTTCGTAAATCGTCACTCCATCAGGCCGGAGGGGGTTCTACACTACGTTTGCCTATATATGGACTCCACTTAAGAGCTCGTCTACCCCACCGGTTATCAGGGCCCCAATTCTGTTAGATATAGAACCGCGATAACGCAAGTTGGTTAGACGTGTAAATAGTCTAAACCTTTGATGTACTTGCGTACAAAAATGCGTATGCCAGAAAAACTATTTGAAATTCCTATGGAAAACACGTTGTAACTCAAAATGCAGTATATTATGCCCACTCACCACGTCAATCATCCAGGCCCACTGCAACTCTTCGAGAGGAATCACTGCAGAGCAGAAGCGTCTCCAAGTCAGGCGGCGTCGTGGGTAGGGTGCTCCAGCCTCCAGGGATGGTAAAAAACACGCAGCACTTCCAGCAAGTTCACAGTTCGACACAAACACCCACCGCATATATATATATGAGACAAAGTTTTTAGGAAAATCAAGCTTTTTCTATATTTGTATGTCCGAGGGCAGGATTAGTAACCAGCCATACCGGAGATCACGACGGCAACAACGTATATGCTTTTGAAAGAAGCCTCTCGAGAAAGAAGCCTTTGCTGGGCCAATTATAGGCGAGCGTGACATTTGAAATTATCTGTGTCGAGACAGCTAGCGCCATCTCTTAAGTTTAGGGTGGAACCCGAAAAATATCAATGAGAGCGGGCCTACATATAGGTACAAAAGTTTTCCATCGCTTTAGTTTTTATCATATTTATATACTCTTTGGTTTTTATGTGCAAAATGTACACACCAGTTGGAAATTGAACTCCAGTACTAAATACCGCCAGTTCCGCAGCGCCATCCAGACTTATGGTATTAGATCGAAAAGTTTGTATAGATCAGATGAAGGGTTGCTGATTCACAGTTTTTCGTTATTTTTAGATATTTTTTATGTGTACACATCTGCCAGGCATCCCGTGCGACGGTTCATGTTAAAGCGTGCCATATCTTCCCGTCTTTATATAAGCTTACGGTAGAATGTCGTCGATAGGGTGGGTTAGAGCATCGAAACGATGGTGGATATCTCAGATGAGCATAGAATAGCATAGATCGGAGTTTCGAATTGGAGCCGTCCCGGATCGGACGCGTGCCGTTTAAGATTACCTCTAAGCACGACCAACTGAATCTCGTTCCGTGCCAGTCCCGCCGCGCTGGCGGCCGTGCACCCGTACTGATCCAAATCGGCCTCGGACACGTCCCGGAGCGGAAGCGTCTCGAATCCGTCCCGCGTCGGACACGTGACGTTGTAAGATTACCTCTAAGCACGATCAACTGAAGCTCGTTCCGTGCCAGTCCCGCCGCGCTGCCGGCCGTGCACCCGTACTGATCCGAGTCGGCCTCGGACACGTCCCGGATGAGAAGCGTTCCGTTGTTCAGAAGAACGAACCTGAAATATGTCGGCCAAAGAATGTGAACAAAAAATAAAATAAAATAGTGGGGCGGGTCGAATTTCTATTACTCAGGTTACGCTACGATTCGACTCGCCCCACTATTTTATTTTAGTTTTTATTACATATAAAACCATTAAACCTATTAAACTTATTTTATTTTCAAGTTTTTAGTTTTTATTTAGTTATTTTTAAAAGTGTTCTGTGTTCTACTTGTCAAGCCTTTTCATTTTATGCCATGGCATTTGATAAGCCATGTTGTGGTGGCGGCCATCTTGAGTTTAGAATTTTCATAGTTAGCTATATTCTAATAGTTAAGCCCATTTAATTGATACCCATATTGAGGGGTTTGAAAAAATATATGTAATCCGCCATTTTGTGTTGGCGGCCATCTTAGATTTACAATAATACTGAATATACATAATTGTATGGCTAGCAGAATTAAAGGTGTGTACCCAATTTTAGATCAATCGTTCAACAGGGAGGGGGTAAAATTTCAATTACTAGATTTGACCCAAACAAACAAACAAAACACAAACAGGTCAAGCTAAATAGAACTATTAAAAAAATGTTTGCTTGTTTGTATCTTTGTTTGGGGAGCTTTCATGCCAAAACGGCTGAAACGATTTTGATAAAACTTTAGTAAATAGGTTCTGTACAATATAGAAACCAACATAGGGTACTTTTTATCCCGGAAAATGGTAAGTTGCCAGGGGAAAACTGAAAAATAACGATTACTCGCTGTAAGGAATGGGGAGCTTTCACGCCAAAACGGCTTAACCGATTTTGATACAACTTTAGTAAATAGGTTCTGTACAATATAGAAACTAACATAGGGTACTTTTTATCCCGGAAAATGGTAAGTTGCAACAGGAAAAAAGAAAAATGACGATTACTCGCTGTACGAATGGAGAGCTTTCACGCCAAAACGGCTGAACCGATTTTGATAAAACTTTGTAAATAGGTACTGTACAATATAGAGGCCAACACAGGATACTTTTATCCCGGAAAATGGTAAGTTGCCCCGGGAAAACTGGAAAATGTCGATTACTCGCTGTAAGGAACGGAATGACAAGTTGCCGATAATAACAAGTCTGTCGAAAAGCATCAAGAGCGTTGGTGCTATACTTTTGCATTGGTTTTTAGTATCCTAGATGAACATAGAATGCTTTTTCGCGATAAAATGTAGTTCGCGCGGACGAAGTCGCGGGCGAAAGCTAGTAGCATGGATCCATATAATCAGAATTATTTAACGAAAGGTTGGCAGTGAACCTGGTTAGTGACCATGATTGCAAAGTCAACCAACGATCGTGGGTTCCAATCCCGCAAGGTGCAATCATTTGTGTGATGAGCAGAAATATTATTTTTCGAGTCATTGATGTAATATTTTTATCTATGTATGTTTATCCGTTATCTAGTGCCCATAGCACAGGGTATCCTAGTTTGGGGCTAGATAGATTGTTAGATAGATAACTCTTTATTGTACACCAAAAATTTACAAAAACAAATGTATAGTACATTTGTTTTTGTAAATTTTAGAAAAAGGTATTTTCCCATGGGCGGTCTTATCGCTAAAAAGCGATCTCTTCCAGACAAACTTTGTATGGAGAGGAAATCAATACGATAACAGACGGTGGTGTATTCATATGTATCATAAAAATATACTAATTAAAATAAAATATATAACTAATAAGAATAAAATTTATAAACTATATATGGATCAATAATAAATATTTATAAATATCAATATCATATATTCATAAATTTCTAAAATAAATCATTGGTGTTAATTGTCCCGAATATATTTTAGTGTTTATATATTATTTTATTCAAGAGCTTTGTATTACCATTTAAATAAATATAAAAAACGTGGTACAGTCCGAATCAAATTTAATGGCGGCTGTGAAGTTGGCTCGGAGCGCTGCGCAATAGCAAATATTAGGTATGTGCGGGTGTTGGTGGGGTGAGGTGATGCGCGGTGCCGCGCTAGAAGCGCACTTCACAGCCGCCATTAAGTTTAGTTCGTACTATAACAAAGTACGATGTAAACAATATGTTCATTTCAAGAAGTGATCTTTCCTGAACTTCCAATATTTTAAAAGCTTTTATTTAATTTCACTTGTATGTATGTATGTATCGATTGTATCTATGTATTTCTGTCTGTCCTGGAATCTTGCAATTCAAATTTCGAGCACTTCCCGATTAGCTATCCGGCTGAAACTTTAAGGGTAGCTCACAAACCAAAGACAAAGCAAAAAAAAAGAAGAAAAAACAGAAACTTAAAAACGTAAAAAGTTACAAAGCAACAAAAAACTATGTAAAAAAACCCGTAAAAGGTTTCTTTTATTTGTATCGTAATGCCCAGTTGCGATACAGAGAGAATTTCGTACAATGACCCCGCATTTCCTATCTCACTCGCTCGCACACAAAAGTGTTGCTGTCGTGGTCGCACATGAGCGAGATAGGTAATGAGGGGTCCATGTACGTAATTATCTCTGTATCGTAACCGGGCTTTAGTCGGGCTTAAGTTATTTCTACTTTGAATTTCAACTTACTTTGCAGTAGAAGCATTCACGCCACCCTCCACTGCAACACCTTCTTCTGAAAAATACGAGCACAAAATATAATTTATATAACCCCCGACCCTCCCATAAAAAACCGCATCAAAAGCGGTCCACTAGTTTGGGAGCTACGATGCCACAGACAGACAGACACACACACGCACAGTGATACACTCCCTAAACTTATAACACCCGTCTTTGGGGGTCAATAAAATAATATAATCCTCATTCTAGTGATGATGGAAAACCTGACATAACCGCATGAAAATAGGTTCAGTTGTTGTAAATCTATACTTATAATAAAGCAGTAAGTAATAAAATGTATGTACAATGAAGAAAATTAAAAAAAAAACTTGGTCTAGGGGACTTAAAATAAGCTACTAGAACTTATTTATGATTTTTGTCTGTTTGTTCACGCATCACGTAAAAACTACTGGACCGATTGCGTTGCAGTTCTTACTGTTAAATATGTTAATAAATGACTTAAGAATTGGTGTACTTGGTATCTAATTATGATGAGTGGGCGATCGAACCGAGCAATCGATAAAAAAACGATTTGACGCCTGAACAAAGTTCGCGGTACTTTTGGTTCTGGAATAATCTCTTAGAATTCCAGAATATACCATAGAAAAATGCCAATACGGGCAACGCCGCGGTCACAGGTAGTAATATAATAATATAAACATTATAATTAGTTATGTAAGGTTTTCCGTCGCTCCGTGCTTCGGAGGGCACGAAAAGCCGTTGGTCCCGGCTGTTATTGATTAAAAGCAGCCGTTAAGCCATATCAGAGGCCTTATATACGATAAATAAAATAAATAACGTTGTAATGTTGTAACGTAACACTAACGTTGGTGCAACACGGTGAGGTTGCGGTCCCAGTGAGTCGCGGGCGGCGGGTCGCCGTACACGCGGCAGTTGAGAACTGCCAGTTGTCCCATCCACACGTGCACTAGTTGTAAATACTAGTATATAAACACTAAAGTTGGTGCAACACGGTGAGGTTGCGGTCCCAGTGAGTCACGGGCGGCAGGTCGCCGGACGTGCGGCAGTTGAGAACTGCCAGTTGTCCCATCCACACGTGCACTAGTTGTAAATCCTAGTATATAAACACTAAAGTTGGTGCAACACGGTGAGGTTGCGGTCCCAGTGAGTCGCGGGCGGCGAGTCGCCGGACGCGCGGCAGTTGAGAACTGCCAGTTGTCCCATCCACACGTGCACTAGTTGTAAATGCTAGCATATATACACTAACGTTGGTGCAACACGGTGAGGTTGCGGACCCAGTGAGTCGCGGGCGGCGGGTCGCCGGACGCGCGTTAGTTGAGAACTGCCAGTTGTCCCATCCACACGTGCACTAGTTGTAAATACTAGCATATATACACTAACGTTGGTGCAACACGGTGAGGTTGCGGTCCCAGTGAGTCGCGGGCGGCGGGTCGCCGGACGCGCGGCAGTTGAGAACTGCCAGTTGTCCCATCCACACGTGCACTAGTTGTAAATACTAGCATATATACACTAACGTTGGTGCAACACGGTGAGGTTGCGGTCCCAGTGAGTCGCGGGCGGCGGGTCGCCGGACGCGCGGCAGTTGGGAACTGCCAGTTGTCCTATCCACACGTGCACTAGTTGTAAATACTAGCATATATACACTAACGTTGGTGCAACACGGTGAGGTTGCGGTCCCAGTGAGTCGCGGGCGGCGGGTCGCCGGACGCGCGGCAGTTGAGAACTGCCAGTTGTCCCATCCACACGTGCACTAGTTGTAAATACTAGCATATATACACTAACGTTGGTGCAACACGGTGAGGTTGCGGTCCCAGTGAGTCGCGGGCGGCGGGTCGCCGGACGCGCGGCAGTTGAGAACTGCCAGTTGTCCTATCCACACGTGCACTAGTTGTCCAGGCTCGGGCTCCAACACTCGAGGGGAGACTGGAATGGAAGTCAAAGTACTTATTGTAAACAAGCAAAATAATATCACTTTTATAAGACAAAATTTAACATCTCATGAACAAAAGAAACACATAAATTATTATCATCATCAGCCTATATCTGTCCACTGCTGGACGAAAGCCTCTCCTAATGCACGCCACTGAGCTCGGCCTTCAGCTCTCTTCATCCATTTTCTTCCAGTCGCTTTTCGCAGGTCGTCACTCCACCTGGCCACAGGGCATCCTACACTAAGTTTGCCTAAACGTGGTCTCCACTCGAGAATCCGTCTACCCCAACGGGCTTATGCTTATCGGTACTTCGGGAAAAGAGACGAGCCCTCTGCCACTTTAGCTTGCTTATCCTAAGAGCAATGTCGGTCGCCTTGGTTCTCCGTCGGATATCTTCATTACGAATCTTGTCCTTCAGAGAAACTCCAAGCATAGCTCTCTCCATAGCTCGCTGAGCGACCTTAAATTTGTGGACTAGTTTGACTGTTTGTTTATTTGTTTCCACATTTAAGCTCCGTAGGTCGTGACTGGTAGGACGCACTGATTGAAGACTTTTGTCTTCAGGCACTGTGGTATGTACGTCGAGAAGACTTAACGAAGAGAGTTATAATATACAATTATATATATTGAAATATGCTAAAGCCCGTTAATTTTATTTGATACCCTAGTCAGAACTTTTTTTTTTAATTTGTTTTTTTTTTTTTTATTTATTGTGACGTCACATAGCCATAAAATCAAAGCCACATATTCATTTAACCAGCGGACGATGCAGGCGCTTCCAACAATACCTCATTAGTCGAAAAGTTATGAGGGAACAGATGAACATACATACATACATACCCACCCACATACATACATACCAATCAAAATCATATACCATCTTTTTTGCTTCGCCGTAGCCGGGTAAAAAAAAAGCTGTTAATACACATTTCTAGAGGTCTTAATACAAATATCTAGCAGGTCTATCACTATAAGTACCTAGGACAGTCAATATACAAGCTGTTGTTTTGCATTCCCGCCATACTTACAGAGGTTTTGTATACTCCACTTACAGAATACGAATCATTCATAAAAAAGTACCAATTTTTTTTAATTAAAATTAAAATAAAAGTTTTTAAATAGCGATATGTGTACGCGATCCTAATTTTAAATCATCCCGTGTCTTTCCACAAGTATGCAAATACACACAAATAAATCCCTGCCGACAAAGGCAAACGGCGGGCCACCTGGCCTTTGTCGGCGCCACGGCGCGGCCCCTGACATAGACAAGTCGCGCGTGGGTCACTGCCCCGTCACGCGTTGCCCGTGCTATCAGCTGTGTCTTGTACTATTATTTATTCTGTGGATGTGTGATTACTGATCAGTCACAGTACTTGTAGAATTATTAATTCTGTGGTCACAGTCAGTCAGTTGTCACACGCTCGTTTCCAAACTTGATAGGTTGATATTTTCTTAGAATTATTTTGGATTAGACTTAGACTAATTAGGTAGGTATTTTTGACGGTCTAAGCCCGCTCAAGTAAGATGGTAAAATTAGGAGGAAATGAAATGTAGGAATTAAATAGTATTGTTAGGTGATTACGGTATACCTATTACAATCGACTCTCCAAATATGGCGGGGATGCAAAACAACAGCTTGTATATATCTAGGGCGGTCCCTCACCGACGATATTCAACGTTATCTTCGCGTCGATGGTCTTCGTAGCGTCGACAGCGCGGCACGTGTAGTTGCCGGCGTGACGACGGGACGCCTCCGGCACGTGGAGCGTGCCGTTGGTGGAAGACATGCCTTCGGGCAGCGGGTCAGCATCATTCTGAAAGTATTCATCGGGTAGATAAGTCTACAACAGACGTATCATTAGGCTGAAGCCGTGACTGCTGAACATAAGCTTCCCTGTGGTGACCTAAACCACCACATTGAAATCAGCGCCATCTAGTCCAGTATTGGGCGAACTACTTCCAACCACTCATAGATATGGTACTAATACCAACTTGTAGATATACCACACCTTATCTCTATGGATTTGCTGTGCCGTACTTTCGTTTTTATTGTGGGTTAAGGCAGGGAGATATCTTGCCAGAAGCGTCTAGATGCGAAGCTTCTACAAAAAGAGAAGCAAATTTATTCGCTTTCTCTGCGGCAGTGTGAGCCAGTGATCCATCTGGTTTCAGCAATGGTGGCACCCTCACTGCCACCTTATAGAAGAACCTTACAGGACAGAAGTTCACTTCGACCGACTTGGCCAGGGACCAAACAGCTTTGCTACCCGCGGGGTATGAAGCCAGTTTGGCCCGACTTAGAATTTTCTTTTCTTAGCCCGAATATCAGAAGATTTGCGCTTTCGAGCTTCAGTCCAGGCTCTTCGAGAATATATCCAATGCTCGAAGGCCCAGGCTAGATACGCCGCATGCTGATTCAAAGCGCCCCACAGAGCCTCCAACTAAAATTTTACTAAAATTGACATTATTTCATCTCCTGACGTTAGTCACAGGATAATTAATAATAGTACAAAAAACTTAGTATTTTTTTACTGCTGCCCAACTACTGCTATCAGCGCCAAAATCAAATCAAATGCTATCATGGCGAACGCATGGCGACGTTCGTCAAGAGCTTGTTTAGAGTACGGAGTTGTCTATGTACCACACGGATACAACGGCGCATTACATTAATATGTATTTGGTAATAAATAAAAATATTTTATTTCTTATTTTTTTTACAATAACAAAAGAAAAAAGTTTCTAAAATAACAACAATTATTTTGACTCGCCCTGGCTTCGCACGGTTAGCGCTCACACCACTTTTTTTAGTTTATCCGTTACAAACAACTATACAAATCGTTCATCTTTATAACAATAGTGTAGATATGTAATAATTTTCTAATGGAAAAATTTAGGTCACGGACGAGATTCGAACTCGCACACTGTGACTCAGCGCAGCACATGCCTTTTACCAATTCGGCCACCGAGCCGTCGTTATCCAAATCTTTTCACTAGCTTCTTCTTTTTTTTTTGAACCCTTCTTATGGGGACGGTAACGCTATCTATTGGTCGTATTACAAACTACCAACCAAACACGGCTAATATTGATTAACTTCGTGTCTGAAAGATAACGCCTCCCAAATTATTATAATATATTTTTTTCCTTTAGAAAATTATTGCATATATTTACGCTAAGCAGGCGTTAACTAATATAAAAAAAATATAGTGTAGATACTTACCAAATACCAAGTAACATTCGGCGATACACCGCCGGCAACTTTGCAGTGAATTTTTCCTGAGCTGTTCAATTCAAACTTCTTGTTGTAGGGTTCCGGCTCGAAATGCAGAACGGCATCTGTTGACGAGTAGACAAACTAATTTAAGAGATGTGGTAGAAGCGCCATCTATCAGTCACTGTAGAGTCAGTTTCCATGTTAGTATTGCTACTCGATAATAGATGGCGATAATGGATAATGTAACTATTAGTTACTGTACTAAACCATAGGTGGCGCCAAAAGCAAAGTTCACGTTAAATTTACGAATTAAATTTATTTCTGATAAGTTACGTTCAATTATTTATATTTTTACCATTTGTGGTAGCACGATGTCTTCTGTTAGTCTTGTGCGAATGTAGCCTGTGCGCCGTGTGATGTGTCACATCTGAAACAAAACAAGACATAAGTTCAAAAACTAAACCCAGACTACGGTCGATGAAGACGAATCGATCGCTTTTCAAAATCAGATCAAGTTTTTAGTTTGAACACACCTAACCAAAAAAAACCTTGCTTTGCCTTGCCATAGTCATGTAAAAGTAGCCTATGTCTACAGTTTCATGTGGTTTTATTAAAATGTCGAGGTGGCCAAGACACCGTAACAATTTATATAGCACCATTTGTACCGAAATGCTTTGATGTTATTTCAAGTATTGTCCTTTGATGATTCCCGATTTACCACCGGAAGTAAGAATACCTAAACACCGACAAACTTGAGCATTTCCTTTGACACGATATATCTAAACTTAAACTAAAGATGCGCAGCGATGTGTTACTGCCGGATAGACAACGTATCCGGCCCATATGGCTATATTTTGCCTGCTTACAATAGTAAGCAGGCAAAATATAGCACATTTAAAAGTCATACACTAATATCACAAGCACGACAGAAAAAATAAAATTTTGATGTTTTCTAAGTTAAATAAATATTTTTTCAAAGCTATATACAAAACATGGCAAAAGAGAATGGGTCATCGAGGGTAGGTAGCATCTTTTAAGCTTTTTCTTTGGGAACGTTTGATCTACTTTGAAGACCAGCTCAAATTAAAAATGTATATAACCCCCGAAACCACCCCCCCCCCCCCCCCCCATTATAGCTAAGAAGCATCTCATCACATCAGCTTACCTCATCAAAATCATTTGTGAGCTACGATCCCCTCCACTCCCCCTTTATTTTAGCTAGCTAATAACCATCACGATTAAATTTCAATCAGAAAAAACGCATCAAAATCGGTCCATTCGTTTGGGGGCTACGATTCCACAGACAGACACACGGATACAGTGATACATTCATATGCACCCTTAACTTATAACACCCCTCTCTTTTGGAGTTTAGGGGTTCAAAAATAGAACTGCATTGAGGGATTTTAAAAATAAAATATAGATAAACTAATAAAATGAAAATATAAAACAGTTGCACAATCAAACTGAAAAACAACTCGACAGGTAAACTTTTTCCATACATTTTCTACGAAGTGCCATTTGCCGCACCATTATGAGCACAGAACATACATTATGTAACTTTTCCATGGAGCCTTCCAAAGCGGTCAGCGAACATTTAAGATTTGCACCTTTTACATAGATTTGCTGCCGCGAAAGGAATCGCGATAATAGGCATAAACTGGGAAACTGGCCGGACCCGTCTCATCTCTAAACCTATAAATAATCGAATGAAGTGATGTCGGTTAAATAGAAGACCACATTTAGTCAAACCGCGGCCGCTCGGTGTTGGAATACGTAAACACGCAAGTTTACAATCGGCGACTTCAAAGGGATACGTTTCACGCCTTTTAACGTTATGGGGCGACCACGGCGGCGCGGGCGCAGGATTTTACGTGGGTTTGGAATACTTGTGTGTCATTTATTAGACTAGCTTTTGCCCGCGAGTTGGTTTATCGCGATAAAAAGTCCTATATCCTATCTCCTTCGGCAGGCATCAACCTATCTTCATACCGAATTTCATCAAGATCGGTTAAGCCATAGTCGTGAAAAGGTAACAATAAACGGAGTTACTTTCGCTATAGATAATTAGTAGGTACTGAGAATTTTAGGTACTTTATAGGTGGCTAATAGACACAAAAGCTATAGAATCGCGTCTCGCTGATTGGAGACTTTTGTCTTCAGGCACTGTGGTGTGGACGACTAGAAGACTTGACGAAGCTTGCCGAATGCTGCCCAACCCAGCCGAATTCTTCTGTTGGCTTCCTCCTCAAAGTTATTCTTACCCAATTGCAATATTTGCGCAAGGTAAACATATTGTTGGACAACTTCAAGACAACCATTGACTGCAATCGGTTCCGGGTCAATAAGATCGTTAAACATGATCTTGGTTATCTATGTTCATTCCAAGATCGTTGCGTCGAGAAGCATCAAAGGGGTTGGTCAGCATACTTTGCAAGTCTTGCAGCGACTCCGCCATTACGACGATATCATCGGCAAATCGTAAGTGTGAGATGTTCTCGCTATTGATATTAATGCCCATTCCTTTTGTCCCAATACTTAGGCACTGTGGTATGGACGGCGAGATCCATGCCAACCCCAAACATTACTTCCGGAAGACAACAAAATCAGTTCATACTTAATTTCCTATAACATACACACCCTACCGTGCACAAACATACACAGAGCGAGCTGGCGTTCGTCACTCCGCGGCCGATGCACCGACTCGTCATCAATTCACACCCGCCCATTACAGGCACTTAGTAACTGCAGTTTTCCTTGTTCACTGTACATTAGCAGAGCGTGGTTGGTACGAGCGGTACTTATACAGGGCGGAAAGTTTCGGGCCCTGGAGAAGTACCCTCAATAGGTATTGAAGGATGCGATGACCATTCATCACATTTCTATTTCGTCGCTATCCCTAATAGTTCACATTCATAACACATCACTTTGTGCTTCCAGTCAGTTTCCTTTTCTCTTTTCATGCTGTATTTCAACTCTTTCCCAACTCGACCGACGCATTTTTACTAAAGTGTGTCTTAATTGACTGCGTTAAAAAAAATGCCATTGACATGTCAGAATGCCTAAACCTAAAGAAATTTTAACTATTACAAGAGAAACCAAAGAAGCAGAAAGTAAAATTATTATATTTAAGAAAAAGGAATGTTATGAGATATTCCTTTTTTTTTAAAGTTCATATTATATCATTTTCTTTCTTTGTGGCAATCTTAGTGTGACGAACAGTCATCAGATCGTTATTTTCTAGTAATAACAAGTTTGTACTAATGATTTATTATAATAAAATGTTGTTGTACTTACTGAAATTTTTATTTTGTTATTCTTTGTACACATGCGTCAGACGAGCTGGGAAAGAGTCGAAATAAAGCATGAAACGAGAAAAGGAAACTGACTAGATGCACAAAGTGACGTATTATGAATGCGACTTATCTTATCAGGGGGCAATTCTCACGAAGTGATATAAATATCACAATAGATATATATTATTATGGATTAATGTATGGATTTTTCGACATTTATCTACTGTGATATTTATATCACTTCGTGAGAATAGCCCTCCAGGGATAGCGACGAAATAGCTAATATGACGAATGATCATCGCATCCATATTGAAGATAGCAAATTTTACTCGAAGGAAACATTCGCTTATTTTTAAAAGTAAGCAAATAAGTATAATTTAAAAAATATGTAAGAAACCCTTTAACGACCCTTTTTTTAAGGAATTTCATGTATATTCTTTTTTGCTATTTTTTTTTCACAAAAATATAGTTCTTTTATTTATTTATTTTTTTGTTGCATTTTCACTTACAACATTAAAAAATATAACAAAAAAAACATTTTTTTATTGCTTTGTCTTCGGTTTGTGAGCTACCCTGAAAGTTTCAGGCGGATAGCTAATAAGTGCTCGAAATTTGAATTGCAAGATACATACAAAATTCATAGATACAAGTGAAGTTAAATAAAAGCGCTTTTAAAATACAATCAACCTTTTTTGAAAAAGTGCTTACATCTACTTATTCTGTGCCTCAACCAAGAATCGAACTGACACAAATTCTATAAGATAACACATGTATCTGGCACCAATCGATAGGGTCCATCATAAGGATCAAATCTCTCTAAAAGGTATTGCATCTTAAATTAAGGGACAGTCAAGAAATCTAACATTAACTTCAATGGGCCAAGGGACAAGGGTCACCCTGTCGCAGATAGAAAATACTCTAGTTATGTATGCCTATTACAGAAAACCCAAAATAAACAATTTACAGTGACAAATACAAATAAATTACTATAAAAAACAAAGAAACCCGACTGCGAACATAACTAAAAAGAGGTAAGCTTTAGATTCTTGATTTTTTAATTTAAGTTACAGTTAATCTTGTTTCCTCTTTTTAGTTATGTTCGCAGTCGGGGGTTTTTTCCCCTTATATATTTTTGGAATGGTCTTTAAGACCTTCATTTTGATACCTCACTCGATAGGTATTGGTAATGTTTTGTTCCGTCGGAAATACAATATGGCAGCTGTAACCCGCCATATTAGTTTTCTTGACAATTCATATATGCTTATAGCACTCTCGAAATAAAGACGAATCCAATGATCCTCATTCATCAAAATCCATCAAGCCATTTAGGCTGTAGGACGAGCCTAAGGTATGTATGTTTGTACGTTACAAACATACATACTCGTACATACAACTCAAACACATAACCGTATGAATCCTTTTCAAATTAGTTTAGGTATAGTAGTTTTCCTATTTTATTTAGATTATTTTTTGTTTGATAGTTATAACGTTGTTTTTTGTTTGATAGTTATAACGTTGTTTTTGATGAAAGGGACACGATAAGAAGAAGATGAATGGCTTTCAATTAATTCTGCGCTACCAGTTCTCTTCGTACCATACAAGTTATTTTTGTCACCTGTGTCATTTAACAAGGCCTTGTCTACAAAAGTAATGGCTCTGTGAGCTGTACACCTCGCGAGTTTATTTGCGTTCTTTATTCATTATTTTCCACCCACTTACACCTCCGACCTCTTGAAGGGTACCAAAAAAGTTTTGTGACATATTTGAACATTTTTCGAAATGGCTGAAAAAGGTCGAAAAACAGAATTGACAAAAAAGTACATAATTATCGAACCGGCTCATAAAATTACTCGAGAATCGGTTGAGAAATGCGACATGTAGAGCAGAACAGCCGGATATAATATACGAAAGGATTTTCGGACAAGCTGAAACGGAGACGCTTCGTTCGCAACTTCGTGCTCGCTCGGTCAATATAAGCTAAAGTAGCTCTGTCCTTCTGTCTGTTTGTCACCTTTACACGACTAAACACAGCTCGGCCGCACAAGGCCGCGGGGCAAGATAAAATTTAACAACTTCGGGTTACCATTAGGGTAGCGTCGATACTATCTAATCGAAAGTTAGTGTGTAAATATTACTTTAATGTTGACGGTAAGTCAAACCACCAATCAAACGAGTGAGGCATACCAAATGGCGGCTGAGTATGTATGAGTGGATAATAAGTTGGTGTTTTGTAGTTGATACACAATTTCATCACAAAGACTACATTGTTGACTTTTCGTGAGAACTTGACAGAATTAACACGACTAAAAACGTCGAGATATTGCCGCGATGTGGCGGCCAATCGGCATAACATGATATAAGTGTGTGCGGGAGGCTTGTGCGTACAAGCGCGTCGGCATATCTTGGGTGCTTCACATTTGATTTAGCTGTGTAGACTCCGTCTTTATCAAACTACTTGAACTTCGGGTTAATATTAGGGTAGCGTCGTAAAATTAAATGTATCCTATCTAGTTGGTATGTAGACAATCCATACCAATATATAAAAGTGAAACGTTGCCTGTTTGTTTGGGGAGTTTTAATGCGATAATGGATGGACGGATTTAGATGAAAAATGGAATGGAGATAGCTTATACCCTGGAATAAAACATAGGATTTTTTTATCCCGGAAAATTATAAGTTTCCACGGGAAAAACTGAAAATGTTGATTTCTCGCTGTAAGGAACGGTTGCCATGGAAACGAAATAACAAGACTGTCAAATCACATCAACAGCGTTGGTGCTATACCTACTTTTGCATTGGTTTTTAATATCCTAGAAGAAAATAGGATGCTTTTATCGTGATGAACTGTAGTCCGCGCGGACGAAGTCGCGGGCGGGAAAGCTAGTGTTTAATATTGACGATAAGTATGCAAAAGGTATCATTTTCCTATCCTACTTATGTTAGTGGTTCGTCACAAAAGACACAACCACAGGTCATACTCGTGAACGGGTGCTGCTTGTGGGCTGCTGCACACAAAACCAATAGTAACTGGCGTTAAAGCACAGCAACGTATCGGTGCTCACGGTTCAGAAACTTGGTCGAAGCTGACGCCAAGCTTCGAGGCGGACATTTATATCTAAGCATTTGCATCGATGCGTTGTGCGCCGTCGTCGTCTTTCATGCGGTATCTATGGGGGTAATCTGTGATTGATACTGACGGAATGTGCTCTTAAAGGCCTTTAATTTGATACCAATATTGTAAAATTAGAAGTTTTTTTTTCGCTTTTTTAATTGGTGCCATACTTACTGAATATTGTATTTTTTTATATTCTATGTTACTCGGACTGATGCAAGGATTGTAGCGATACCCCATTCATCTAAATCTATTCAGGTATTTAAAAGTTATGGTGGAATAAATAAACTCACATACATGAACCCTGAAAATATTACACTCCTTTTTTTGGCAGTCGGGTAAAAAGTATCATGTGTTTCATCAAAATCCTTGCATCCGTTCCAGCACCGACTGTAAGAAAGCAAACTAACATACATTCACACAATCTTTTTGCAACCATACAAATATTATAAAAGCAAGACCCTGTCTCTATGTCTGTCTGTTACCTTTTCACGACTATCGGCTGCATCGATCTTGATGAAATTTGGTATGGAGGAAGTTTGAACCCTGAGGAACAATGTTTGAAGTTCGAACATGGGATACTTTTATTCAATAAACTACAGTCCGCGTGGACGAAGTCACGGGCAAAAGATGGTGTGTATTATTACTAGGAAATAGGATTTTTCGTTTCATCTTTCCTTTAATGTTGAGGCATGTTAAGGGAAGAGTTTCTGATATCCTAGTTAGGTAGGGATTAGAATTTATGCCCAAAAAAAATCGATGAAAATTCTATAACGCCTTAGTGCATCCTAAAAAAAAAAAGCACGCCTGCCCTGCTAAAATTTTATGCCAATAAATTATATTATGTCGGAATGTGCATATATTTTTAAATATATAATAAAAAATATTTTTACACGACTGCCCAAAAAATGGAGTGTTATGTTTTTAGCATTCATGTATGTTTGTATGTTTGTATGTGAGTTTCTTTATTCCACCATAACTTTGAAACGCCTGTTTTTTTTTTGAAAAAATTCATTGTGGCTTCAGTGTGGCTCCATTTTCAATTGCAATAAAAATATTTTTTCTTGGAATTTTACAATCTGGGTATCAAATTGAAGGCCTTGATAAGCACATTCCTATAGTGTATAATTTATTAGCATAAGTTCATTTTTGGCAGGGCAGGCGTGTTTTTTTAGCTTTTAAGCTATTTATTTAGCATTTGAAAATGGAGCTTTACTGCCGCCACAAAGAATTAAAAAAAAAAAAAAAAACTCGGCTGGAGGTAAGGATTCTAGCGATAACCCATACGTATAAATCTGTTCAGGCATATAAAAGTTATGGTGGAATAAAGAAACTCACATACATACAAACATACATGAATCCTAAAAACGTTACACTCCTTGGGCAGTCGTGTAAAAACACTTTACTCAAACAATACTAGTAATGTGGTCATTATTTCGACAACCTTCTTTGGGCAAAGTCGACCTTGCCGCGCTGCTTGAATAGGCGCCAGCAAAGTTGTATGGAATTTCATTATTGTCGTGTTTTGCGGCCAGCAATTTCCTTTGAAAATCCATTATTGTCGTCTTTTGTTGTAGTACTATTATTTATTCCGTGGGTTTGTTAACCCCGAACGCGAAAAGAGAGGCGTTGTAGCTCCTAGACGAATGGAGCGATTTTGATGTTTTTTTATGTTTGAAAGCTGATGTGATCGTGATTGTTGTTGCTGTTGTTGTTTCTGTTTATATTTCTGTTTCTCTTGTTGTGGTCGTTGTTGTTGTCTTTCTCGTTGTCGTTGTTGTTGCATTGTTTGAGTAAATTCTTATTATACTAAGCTGGTTTTATTTAAATTCCTCGCATTGTTTGAGTAAAGCACTATACAAGCCTTGATCCGCAATGACTGCCCTGCTGGCCACGCTATGATGGCCTCGAGCTTTGGTTTTGCTTTGAACTTAACTTAGCTACGCTCTCGACCATCATCATCGCTGCCAGCAACGCAGTCATTACAGACCGCCGCAGTTATGTACTATATCTACCCCTAAATATAATTCGATATCCAATTTAAATTTTGCATAAAGTTGTTTCATTAATTAACTACGCTTAAACGGCTTCGTTTTTCTACTTTTTTTAATAACTTCAAAGTTAGCACTTTAACTGGCGGTTTTTGCGCTGAAACTGACAAATTGAAAATGCTCTTTTTCAAAAATAAAAAGTTTTCTTTAAAAACTTATAAGCGTAGATTATATTATACTCAAGCGATTGACACTAATAACAAAACATTTCACCACAATTTAGTGGGTGGAAAATACTTTCAACCAAAACACCAAGTCTATCAAAAACTGTACTACTAAAACTCACGACCAGTAACTCTCTCTATCGCTCGTATAGAAGATCGGGAGGAGGGAAGGAGATAGCAATACATTTACTAAATACTTACTTAGCGAAGATCTCGTCAAGCCACTATTCTCTTTACCTGAATACCGGGACCGTGGCTCTCCCCCTTCTTTCGCCATTCCGATCACGTAGGTAATACCACCTGCCTGTCACTTGGCGAGACGAACCCAATTTATTATATATAGATATAGGCTTGTCGGTCGACACGTGTTTTCTATTAGATGGTTGCCATTTGTCGTGCAGCTAACGAAGTTTGCTACTGTGGTAATGATAATCATAATATCCTTACCAGCCCTTTATGTGGTGGCATGGTAGGGCATTTTTAGTGACCATCTGGTTAGGTAAAATTCTCAGGAAAAATCTGTCTTCTAGATCTTTTCGACAGCGGTTTTCGTGAAGGTATTACCGCAGTGTCGAATCTCTCAGCGTCGACTTTATAATGCCTATATTATTATGCTAATTTAATACAGTCGAAATAAAAACAGTAAATATTCATATTTCTATGTATCTATCTATACTTATAATAAAGTAAAAGGAACGAAATAGTCTGTACAATGACGATAACAAAATAAATTATGGTCTAGGGTACTTAAAATTAGCTACTGAACAAGAATAGAACATTCTTGAAAATCGTATCTGTTTGTTTGTTTGTTTGTAAGTTAATTTGTCTGTATGTTTGTTCGCGCATCACGTAAAAACTACCGGACCGATTGCGATGTGGCTTTCGCTGTTAGATAGCTTAGGGTTTGACATAAAAACTGGGGTACTTGGTATTTTAATCCGATGAGTAGAAGCCGAGCAATCGATAAAAAAAATTTCGACCGCTGAAGGAATTTTGATCTGATGTTGGTATATTGGTATTTTAGGTCCTGGAATAGTACATATAGTACTTTTAACCTAGAGAAATCACCACGCGTGCGAAGCCGCGGGTACAGCTAGTATAAAATAACTTCAATAAAGAAATATCTTGCTTAATTGGTCCCCACAACTTTGTTAAATAATTAAATTCTAGAAGCGCCTACCCTAGTATAATAAACTACCCCTAGAAGTCGTAAAGTGCCGTTGATGGAATTCAACCCCCTGCCCCTAAATTTGGCATTTTATGTGACAGCTAGGCGGCGGCAGTCATTATGGTAAATCGTAAAAAAAGTAAATGAGATTATTTGAAACATTTGTTTATATATCAGACCCCGCGCCCCGCGGCGTTGCCCGCGTGCTTTTTTTCCGGGTTAAAAGTATCTTAAGTTGGTCGCTATGGTGTTAAGCATCTAGAAACAACATAAAATTCGGACCACAAACAGACAACTGTTTCACTTTTATATGGCGGGACCTTCGTTCGACAAATAGTCAATGAGCGAGCCCTAGTTTTTTTACAAATGTTGACATGCCATTTCATGCCCCACCTCCACCTCATAAGGTGGAAAATGGAACTAGCTTAAAAGCTAAGAAAAGACGTCTGCCCTGCCGAAAAAGAACTTAATCAATAAAATTATATACTGTTCGAATGTGCTTATCAAGGCCTTCAATTTGATACTCATATTGTAAAATTACAAAAAAAAAACGCGTTTCATAATGCTACCGCCATATTGAATTTTTCAAGAAGCCTATGTTATTCGGGGGATGTAAGGATTCTAACGATACCCCGTACGTCTAAATCTGTTCAGGCATTTAAGTTATGGTGGAATAAAGAAACTTACATACATGTATCCTAAAAACAATACATATTTTTTTGGGCAACCGTGGTTTGGGCAGAAACCTTTTATGTTAGACCCTACGTATGTATCTTTCTATCCTTATAACGCAGTATCAAAAATTCTGTAGAAAGAACATAATGAAATAAATTAATTTAAAAACATTAAAAAAAAAACTTTTATGGCGTAGCCATAACTTAGAACGGTCTATCACAATTAAATGAGTATACAACATTTCGTGTCTACGCTGTTAATCGTTGCGGAGGTCCTTTATCTGGAGCTGTTCCTGGAGTCGATTCAGGTCATGCTTACCATAAAAATGCATTGTCATCGAGACTAAACCAACATACAAAAATTAGGACAACTCCGTAGGATAAGAGAGAGTGCGAGTTCTAATTCAGCTTGCAATATTTGACCTAAGCTAACATACATACATACAAACATTGCAAGTTAAGTAAAAGCTTTTAAAAATGGTCTAGGGTACTTAAAATAAGCTACTGGTCAAGAATATAACATTAAAAAATGGTATCTGTTTGTCTGGATATTTGTTTGCGAGTCACGTGAAAACTACTGGATCGATTGAAATGCGGTTTTCACTGTTGGATAGCTTAGGTTTTGACGTAAATCTGGTGCAATTTGTATCTTCCGACCATTAGAAGCCGAGCAATCGATAAAACACTATTTAACGGCTGAACGAAATTTGGTCCTTTATAGACGTATACATATTTTTGGTCTTGGAATAACACAATGGATACTTTTAAAATGTCCACGCAGGCAAAGCCGCGGGCTAGCTAGTACTTATAATAATACAGTAAGTAACACAAATTCTGTACATAGAGGATTGGTCTAATTTTTCATTTAGAACATTATTAGAGATATACCTAAGTACCTACTTAATTAAGTATGAACTATAAAATCGACACATTCTGTTGTCTACCTTTTTAAATGCAAAATAATCAGCCAAATTAGTTCAGTAATCTCGAAATTTCAAATGAAACTCCTACAGTCAGCTGTTCTCAGCTGATCATTAAAAAAACTAAAAAACTAAAAAACATACTTTAATACCATTAAACCGAACTAAAAAGTAAAAATAAATTTCAATATAAAAATAAAGTGATTATCGAGTAAATTAATGTCATTGTAAAAGAAGCGTGGTTTTCTCGTTAATCACTTTATTCATAGATTGAAATTTATTTTTCTTTTTAATGGTATTAAAGCATGTTTTTTTTAGATCATCATGTCAGCCTTTAGAAGTGCCTCCTCCAAAGAGCGCCATGACCAGCGATATTTTTTAGTTATAGTTCATTATTTAGGACATATTTTTGAAAACAGAACATTTATAAATAAATATGTTAATCCTGATGATCCTGATCAGCCAGGATAATGAGACAAAATTTTGAATTAATCTAACCATTTACTGTGGGAAAAAATCGAGTTCATAGATTCCATTACATACAAACATACATACAGGTGAAGCTAATAAAAGCGTGTTAAAAACTAAGTTATTGTATTGCTACTATTACTAAAGGGACAAGCTTTTAATGTAGAGAGAAGTCAACACGCGACTGCACACAACTTTATAACAAATAATATTGAACCAAATAATTTTAAATGAAACCTCAAGCCACTAAAAAATAAATCGTAAACCGCCGGCAGCGCCCCTAGCGTCAGTTTATCGCACTATGTTATTCCAAAATGGCGTCGTTGCCATGGCGACCGATCGTAAAATTTTATGGCGCGCAAACCCCCTTTGAAATCGGTAACTCTGTGAGCTAGACACAAGTTGAGGATTAGAGAACGAATATCATTTTCATGGTTGCCGACTGTACGGATTTACCAGTAAGTTACTATTTATTGTGCATATCGTATTGTGCTGTAGCTTTAAAGCGGTTTTTGAACCGCTATAATAATATACCGTTTAATTTAGTTGAAGGAAAATCGTGCGCTTTTGATTGTTTAGATATCCAAGATACGAGTATCAATATGAAAATCGTTGAGCGATGGTAGCTTAGCGCTACTTAATGATCCCGATACTCCTAGGTACCTATATAAAATAATCTTTTCAATACCTTAGTAACACTCACGAGCGTATCAGTAACCTACTTCTTGCTACTCCTAAGCACCTTTCCTCCTTTCTGGACAACTTCTTCTCGGTTGTAGCGGTAAGACTGTGGAATGCGTTGCCGGTAGACGTAAAAAAAGCAAAAAAACTAAGGGTATGTTTCAAGCGCCATGTTTGCAACTTTTTTGTCGAAAATGTTCATCATTCATAATTTCTCACACATTTTTTGATTTGTTCCTACAAACTCTTCTTTACAAACTCTTTAACTTTTTTATAATATTTTTTTTCACCTGTAATAATGATAAATGATAATATTTAAATAAATGTAATGTAATAATTTAAGTATATTCAGCAGTACGAGCATGGATCTTATCGATCGATAAAGATCGATAAATTTATCGATCGGTAAACAGTTCCGTTTTATAGATTTTATCAAAATGCGGTAACATAAATCAAGCCTCTCGGTAAATTTTATTGATTCGATAACGTCTTGAGTTTATCGACTTAAAAAATGGCAACTCGTGGACTATACCATATATCAGATAGACGACTAATTGACGAAAAAATATTTTTTGACACAATTTGGCAGACTTTTATTATTTCGAGTTATCCAGTCGACGAACATCGGGTGGCGATATATCGCCAACACACCTCAATGTGCGCATACTGCACGTGCGCACGCGGCAAGGTACTGGCAAGGTAATTCTACCTAACTATTCTACAAAATGGCCACTCGGACTACCTATACCACTGATTATATAGACAACTAATCAACTTTAGTTAGAACCTACAACAATGATTATACATATAGTTTTTAGACTGAGTACCTACTAGGTACCATAATAATTGAGCATTAGACAAAATCACAACAAAAGATAATTTCTGGAAATAGGAAAAACGTAACTAAGTATTTTGGTATTATTATGTAAAGTAGATACTACAACATGCACAGGCAGTCCATTAGAAAGAAAAAGAAAGAAAGAATGAAAGAAAATACATTTATTCAACACACACAAAAATAAAAGATACAAATATTTAGAAAAATTAAGTAGGAACAATAGAAAAGGAAAACAAAGAAAAGGTAAAAGTAGATAATTAAAGTGGTGATGAATGGGCCTTAACTCAGCATTAGGCTGTTTGCCTCCTAGATCGACTCCTTCTCAAAAGCCCTCAACATCTTGAATGAGGGCGAGGGCAATTTCCTTATAAATTCTAAAAATAACCTTAAAATGCTGTTCTTCCAGATCGAAAGGATCATTGGCATCCTTGAAACTCGCCTCACGATGTTCTGACACCTCCACCTTTTGGGTTATAATCCGAAAAGGAATTTACAACAAAAAAAAGGTTTGTCGTGTAACTTTGGAAAGCCGATAAAATTCGATAAATTCGGTAAAATTAACGACATTATATAGACCACAATTGTCAAAAATAAGATTAATGCTTCCTTTTGTCGATATAAATCGATATATTCAATATGTTTTTTTGAATTTATGTCGTCGATAAAGTACGTTCCGTCCTACCGAACTCGTATTATCGAATATTAACGTCAAACTTGATAAAAAAATATCGGTAAATTTATCGATCGATAAGATCCATGCTCGCACTGACTGCAGTGCAGATCTTTGTAAATCCAAGATGGCCGCCGCCACAATATGGCGGATTACATATTTTTATTCGATCCCCTCAATATGGGTATCAATTGAAAGGGCTTGACAAGTAGAAGACAGTACATTTTTTAAATAATAATTAAAAAACTAAAAACTTGAAAATAAAATAAGTTTTTTTTTTTATTAATCTGTTGTATGTGTTTTTTGTTCAGTAGCTTATTTTAAGTACTCTAGACCATTTTTTTCTTAATTATCTTCATTGTACAGACTTTTTCGTTCTTATTGCTTTATAGATAAATATATTCGGGACAATTCACACCAAATACCTAGCCCCAAACTAGGATGCCCCGTGATATGGGTACTAGACAACGGATAATCATACATAAATACGAATATTACATCCATGACTCGGAAACAAACATTTCTGCTCATCACACAAATGATTGCACCTAGCGGGATTCGAACCCGCGACCGTTGGTTGACTTCGCAGTCAGGGTCACTAAACATTCGGCTAACCAGTCTTCAAATAGATCAAATCAATAAAAAAAAGGTAAAATAAGTATGCTTTATTAAATATAAATAAAACGACTAAAAACTCACGAAAAAGAAGATCGGAAATACTCCGACCAGTTTCGGACTATTTTGAAGTCCTTCATCTGGGAGTGTTATGCCGACAACAATAATACTCCCAGATGCAGATTAAGTATGCTTTGTGTTTGAAAAGGAAATTTCCCTTTCCTGTGCTTTGTTTGTGCGTTGCTTCGAGCTTCGAGAGCGGACGCTCCTCGGTCAGTATCAATACGTTGAGCCGGCGCACTTCCTGCTAAGCATCGAATATTGCATACGCGAATGCTCCCGGTGGGTACCCACCTTAACAATAATTTTCTGGAATAGTCACAAAAACAAGTGAAAAAAAGCTTTGATATATTTTTATGCTTTGTCACTTATGTACTTACATATATTTTTTGTTTGTTTTTATTTGCATTGTCATCGATTTGTGAGCTACCCTGAAAGTTTCAGCGGGATTAGCTAATCGGGAAGTGCTCGAAATTTGAATTGCAAGTTTCCAGGATGGATAGAATTACATAGATACTTAGATAGATACATTCTCGTATATACAAGTGAAGTTAAATATAAGCTTTTAATAAAAAGCAAGTCCGTGGATATATGTGTAGTGTACCAAAACTAAGTCAAAATGACTGCAAACAAAAGTTGGTCAGATCAGATAATCTAAACAAACAACAATGTTGGTATGCATGACGTCACAAGGGTGTCGCATCCGAACCAATGTAAGTATATTATTATGGCGATCAAAACTCCATTACGACAGACCCCCAAGAGGATTACCATAATATGTGCTGGGAATCGTATAATGATGCGAGATTCGAGAAGAAATGGGTCATGTTGGGGACATAATATATTAAGTTCTGTTATTGGGGATGGTGACATAGAGAAGAACAAAATATTTTGTCATTTCGGTGGGATTCACAAAGGCCCCAGGGTTACCATCCCAACAGTTGTCGGTTCTACGAGTTGTGACCGGCCCATTGCCACTTCAGCTTGCTAATTCTTTGAGCTATGTCGGTTACCTTTGTTCTCCGGCGGATCTCCTCATTTCGGATTCTGTTCTTTACAGCAACTGGTCATAACTGGTAGAACGCACGCGTTGACGACTTTCGTGTTTAGGCACTGTGTGTGTGGTGTGGTGTGGTGGACGAGAAGACCTGACGTAGTTTACCAAATGCTGCCCATCCCAACCGAATCCTCCTACGATCGGCTTCCCTGTCGAAGTTGTTCCTTATACCTAGTTGCATAGTCTGCCCGAGGTAAACATATTACTGAACAACTTCACTTCGGGGACACCGTCAACGACGATCAGTTGCGGGGTAACAAGATCGTTAAATATAACCTTCGTTTTATCCCTGTTCATCCCGAGACCGATACGACTAGAGGCGTGAGCTAGGCTGTACAGCATTTGCTCGAGATCCTGCAGCGACTCCGCCATAAGGACAATATCTTCGGCGAAGCGGAGGTGCGAGATGTACTCGCCATTTATATTAATGCCCGTTCCTCTCCAGTTCACAGTCCTAATATAAACATATACTTGTACTTTATTTATAAGATTGTTCCTTTTAGCTGTTTTTTTTTTGGAAACTGGTGAACAATAAAATGTTATCTATCTATCTATCTATCTATCAGTCCCCGAAACTATTCAGAACAGTTCTGTTCTGTTTGAACAGTTTCGGGGATATGACATTCCCCTGTATCACTCCCCTGCGCAGATAGATAGGTTTAGTCTGCCTAGTCGCGGCATCATAAAAGCATCTCAACACCTCGATATATCGCCAGTCTACTTGGCATCGCTGCAGGGATTCGAAAACAGCCTAGGTTTCGACAGAATCAAAAGCTTTCTCATACTCCACAAAAGCAAGACACTGGGACTGGTTACTTTTCAGTCTCCTGTATAACCTGCTTTACTGTGTGGATGTGGTCCATGGTCTCGTAACCCCCTCGAAACCCAGCTTGCTCTGGAGGCTGAAACTCATCAAGTCTTCTCGCTAGACGATTCGAGACTACCCTCGGAAACAGCTTATAGACGTGGCTCAGTAAGTGAGATGGGCCTGGTTTTTAAGGAGCGTTTTAAAATGTTCTACGCCTTTGGAGTTCTCCCATCGTTCAGAGCAGAGTAAAACAGCTTCTGGAACTCTCGAAGTACAGGTCTTCCTGCCGCTTTCCAAAGTTCCGGAGTAAATCCATCTTCCCGTGGGGCTTTTCCATTTTTAGGCTATCTCGCTCTCGTCTCGTGACTTCCAGCAGGTCGTCGGTGTAGTGGCGGGTCAAAGTGGCTCGGGAATCCTCATTGCTGGGTTCAGGTCGCAGAGCATGCGAGTTTTTACGTGATGCATTTTTTTTTAAATGTCTTAAATGTACAATTTTTGTTGGTACTTACTGCTTTACTTTAATACCTATCATTTTTTCTTTTTGGATAGATTGAAACACAAACATAAAAGACAGTGATCTTCAACTTTGTCTTTTCTTTGGAATTTAGGTAGTCTCTGAAATGTTAGATATATAAAAAGCCCGATAAAAAAATCGGATTATGGATTCGGTTATGGTAAACCGAGACTAACGAACTAACTAATTCATTATATTTCTACTAATTCATTATATTTTAATTATAGTTAAAACATAAAAAATATGCTGCCTGTTTTAATTTTCAGTACAAAATTAAAATAGCTCAAATTGGACTCGAGCACTGAGAGTTCCGTACGTATAAGGGGGAGGGAGGGCATTAGATTTTTACCCGACTAAGGGTTACTTATGTGTTTGCGTTGTATGTATGTTTGTATAATTGTACGTTTCTTAGGCGCGTCCTACAGCCTAGACGGCTTGATAGATTGTATCATGAAATGAGGTATCATTGGATTCATCTTGATCACGAGAGTGCTATAGGATATATGAAGTGTCAAGGAAACCAATATGGCGGCTTACAGCTGCCATATTGTGAGTTGATTTTCAATTTAATGTAAATAAAACAAAGTAAAGTAAAATATGTTAGTAAAAAATAAACAATTATATAAATACTAGCTGTGCTAAGCAGTTTCACCCGCGCCTCTCAGGAACCACACATTTTCCGGGATAAAAGTAGCCTATGTGTTAATCCAGGTTATAAGCTACCTCCGTAGCAAATTTCATCCAAATCCGTTCAACCGTTCAAGCGCGAAGAAGTAACAAACATAGACACACACTTGCCCCTCACATACATACAAACTTTCGTCTTTATAATATTAGTGTGATTATTCTTGCGGCCGGTCAGCTCGTATTCAATTATTTAGTTCTATTTTTTTTCTTTTAGGAAAAATAAATTACTTTTGCACGAATAACCAAAACTCCACACTTCTCCGTGGCTCCAATTTCGAAGAGTAAAACAAGAAAAATAAATAAATTGGCTATCTCCGCACTTCAACAAAAAGTGAAATTCAGCATCATCGCAATAGTGTAACATCAAAGCTGGATATTATGAGTCGGATGTGGATGTGACCTAAACAGACGAAGGGATAATGCGATACAGCTGGGCTGGTGTGTGTGCTTTATTATAAGTATAGATAGGTAGATATGTATTGTGGCTGGCTGCACCATGTGCTGCGACCGAACGCTGTACTGGCAACGACAGATGTCATGGCAAAAAATCGGTGGGTAGAAATTGGGCTACCGCTAGTTTTATTCCGGAATTCGATTAATTCATCTACACTATACCTACACAATCAAATATTATAATGGAAATTTACAATATGGGTATCAAATTGAAGGCACATTCCAACAGTATATAATTTTATGGTTTTTTTTATAGCAGTTAACGCCTGCTTAACGTAAATATAATTATATACTAATTTTCTAATGGAAAAATTTGGGTCACGGACGAGATCGCGAACCAAATTTTTCCATTAGAAAATTATTAGCATATAATTTATTGGCACAAGCTCTTTTTTGACAGGGCAGGCGTGTTTTTTTTTTAGCTTTTAAGCTAGTTATTAAAATATGTTTTAGTTTTTCGTCTCGACAGTACATACATAATAGGCGATGTTCTTCCTGCGAATCGGTTTACAAAAACGCTTCGTACAAGCAAAAACGTAAATTTCTCAAGCTCGGGCAGAAAATAAAAGAATTGGAATTACAGGAATTTGCCCTCTTGTCCTTTATTTTGTTTCTCGATACAAAAGAATTTCATATGGTAAATATCCTGAAAGGGGTTATAGTGACCTGTTTAATATCACTGTTTATCAGCCAAATCCATACCAATCCATACCAATATATAAAAGTGATACGTTGTCTGTCTGTTTGTTTGTTTTTATGTTTGTTTGTTTCGGGAGCATTCACGCGATAACGGGTGGCGGATCTTGATGAAATTTGGAATGGAAATAGCTTCCCACGTAGGACACAAATGCTGCATACGTGCTTAACAAAGGCTGCCGTCGAATATCAAATCTGTATAACGGTATACCAATTTGCCTTACTAAAGCTGTTTAAAAAAAGGGCCCCAAATTATACAGCTTTTGGTATTAGAATGGCTGGAGAGAAGCATCGATTAGGCTTATCATAAGCTTTATTAGAGCTTAAATAAAGCCCTGTGAAAAGTTTAATTCTGTGCAAGACTCCCCCATCTAGCTCTAATGCAACTACTAACGTTATTTAACTCCCTATTCAAACTTTTTTAACTTATGTGTTCTGAAAAATTTTGAAATTATTTTAAGTGTTTATTGTGTAATTGCAATGTCACCAACCAGTCACCATTTTTATTAAAATAATTTTGTTTGAACTAAGTAAGTACCTAATAATCTAAGTAATTTAAAATGCGTTCAGGATGCGAGTGCAACTTTATCGTGATGTTTATACCATTTAATTACAAAATTTTCATGCGCCCTTCGAATAACTAGATTTTAACCTAAGAAATATGTGGATAAATCACGAGTGCAAGAACTTTTAATCTATTATAATTGAAAACAAATTAGATTCCTACTTAAATGATTTCTTTAAAGTGCATATGAAGTTAGAGCTTAAATTATGGTGTATTTTTGCAGTAAAACTAATTTAAAAAATACTAGTTAAGATATTTTTTAGGTTAGTTATGGTGTCCATAAGATGCTCAGCTTAAATCGTTAAAATATTATTTTTTAATTATTTTTGCTGAACAGAACACCATTAATCAGCCATAGACTGTTAATGTTCTGTCTATGAGACCTTCATTTACACTTTTAGTTCTTATATGGATTCGGAAAATGTAGTTGTACTGACTTATGAATTATTTTGTATTACTATAACTATTTTTTGCAGATAATTGGGGTTACTCCAGCAAAAACAAAAAAACCCTTGGTAAGAAACCCTCTTGAAAAAAAGAGTGACGATCGACGCGCAAGCAGTGATGAAAGCTTTAATGAATCAGAAGAGGAAGAAAGTAAAGAAAAAAACAAGCAAAAACATGAGAAAGCGGAAGAATGTTGTTACATGCAAAGTGCAGAAAAAAACATGATGATTAAAGATATAACGAAGAAAGTTCTAATAAATCTGACGAAGACGAAAAGGAAGATCAAATAAGCGAAAATACGAGACAGCGCATAAAAAGTTGTTACATACAAAGTGCAGAAAAAACAATTACGTGAAGATGAAAGAGGGCACGGCGACAAGAAGAAACAACTGAAAAATAAAATAAATAACTAAAAGGAAAAAAAGGTCTTATAAGAAGAGTAAAAGAGAGTGATGATTTTTAAAGCACTTCAAATTCGAGTGATTAAGAATTCTCAACACTTAGACTGATTATTGAAGATATTGAATTCTAAAACATATTAAATTCTACTTACCTACCTAATAATTTCCTACTGTTCAAACTGTTGTAGTCCCCAAGAATTTTACCCAATGTTACGTTCATTTTATTGTTCTAATTTTACGTGACTGTAATTTAAAAAGAAATGTTCTAGTTTCTAAGAATCCTAAGTGGTATTTAGTTTTGCTAAAGTACTGATAAAGTGCTATTTGGAGCAGTAAAAGTCTTCGTTAAAGGTATTTTACAGTTTTATTATAAAATCACTTATACACAATACGTATGAAGAAGAGGTATAAAAAATATATGTCCTTATGTTCAATTGATACAAACTTGTACTACA
Source organism: Alsophila aescularia (assembly GCA_946251855.1). NCBI lineage: Eukaryota > Metazoa > Arthropoda > Insecta > Lepidoptera > Geometridae > Alsophila > Alsophila aescularia. The sequence continues at coordinate 52,605,163 of OX276373.1, forward strand.
CGTCTTGAGGGGGCTATGATCTTCTTGACAAGTTATCCAATATATATAATAATATATGAGGCAGTGTATGAGACCTTGGTGCCAGTACTCACCTTCTCCGACTGCTTTTAAATGAACATGTCTGGGTGTAATATTGTCTTTGATATTTTTTTAATGATTTCTTGTATATTTTTTCCCTTAATTCTGCTGCAATAAAATGTTTATTATTATTGCCTTAGGATCACTGGGAAAATCATTGGGAATAACTTTATTAAATATTCCTGCTAAATATCTTAAAGCGACTTGAGTAATATTGTTTTCGAGGGCCCACTTTCTTATATTTGTTCTTCTAAATATATTTCTTTAATCCCGTTCAATTTTCTCTTTTTTCTTTTTCTGTTCTACTACACGTTTGTAGACTTAACGTTCTCTAGAAGATTCGTTCAATGCAAAAGACTGTGAAATCAAAAAACCAGAAGTACTTGCAACGACATCGGCAGGATTTACGTGTACAGAACCCTCGTCATCGGGTACTAGTAACGCTTGGCCATATTCATTGAAATCACTGTTATGTTCTCTTAATTATTGATATTATCTTGCCAAATTTATTTTTATGGCACGATTTCGTTTTCTTTTCGACCAGGGCTTGTATATTATTAATTATTAATATTTATAGAACTAGAATTAGCAGTTAAGTAGAAAATTAGTAACTGAAATATGAAATTTACAACAGATAGGTAGAACAGCTGTTAAATGAAGTCTATAAGAGCAACAAGCTCTAATGTGGTGTATTTAGATGGAGATAACTGTTTACTAGTATGTACAAATTACATTCTAACTCTCAAAGAATTACAAAGCACTTGAAAAATGGTTTATAACAACTTCGCAAAGAAAGCTGTTTAAATATAAAATTTCTTACACTTCTTCAGCTTTAAGAGTTATTATTTTTTACTTAGGCGTAATTTAAGCAGCAACAGGCTGTTAAAAGTATTTCCTATACAATCTTAACCAGACAACCTTACAGTAGTATTAAATTACACCACACTTTAGCTTAAAGGCGTCATAAAAGATGCCTTCAAGTTCAATGTACAGCTTTAAACGTTAAAATACCCTTCGGTCGTACTGTTAAGTTAACAGTACGACCGAAGGGTATTTTAACGTGTTTTTTACCAGTGTTAACCAGTTGGTGTTAGAAAACATTCATTTTAGACCGTTCAACAGCAAAAATCATTATAGAAGGATTTCGTTACACCGCTTTTCAGCTGCAATAGTATTAAAACATTTATCTTGAACTAGTAAACAGACCACAGCTTAATGAAGTATTTCTGGAGTGCCCTTTACATATAATTGAATAAGTAACTTTTTTATATGCAACATATCAGCCTTGAGAAGCTACCAAAACCTTTAAACATCTTTTATCATACTTTTAATCTTATATAGGTGTATAGTTCTATAATAACTATACATAAATCAGCTACTGTACTATTTGGGTTATACCCTAGAATAAAACATAGGATACTTCTTATCCCGGAAAATTGTAAGTCTGTCAAAAACACATCGAGAGCATTGGTGCTATACCTACTTTTGCATTGGTTTTTAACATCGTAGAAGAACAAGGATGCTTTTTTTTCGCGATAAATAGTAGACCGCGCGGACGAAGTCGCGGGCTGGAAAGCCTAATAATCTTGACTTCTCAGAGAATACGACGTTCATAGTTAATTGTGTTCTGTGGTGGCTGCAACATCAGAAGTGGGATGTCCATGTGCGAGAAACTAAACAATACATTTTTTTACCCGTCTACGGCAAGGCAGAGGAAAGGTTATGTGTTAAAACTAAAAACTTGGTCCGATTTTGAAAACGAGGTATCAATCGATTCGCCTTCGTCGCAATAGTGTCAGCTATTTTTTACCCTACCGTAGTCGGGTTTTAGTTTTTAAACTTACGTCTTGCTAAAAAGCAGAAGACATGGCGTCCTATAGACTGATGTACCCAGCGCGTCTGCGCGAGACGTATTTAGGTCGTGCACGTGACTGGAATGCAATTCGCGACTACCCCCCGATCCATGCGGTCCTGGTAGGGTGAAGAGATGTTCGATGTTTTTTGAGACATACAGAGTGACGGACACCTCGATAATGTTGAGGTTTTTTTATTGTCGACTCGAAATTAATAAAACTACGTGGTCAGAATTCATAACTGAGCCAATTTTGATCAGCAATTACTTCGCATTGTTTTCGTGAGCTTGACACAAATATATATATCTAATAAGTAAGAGAAAGTATGTACAAAGAAGATAATTTAAAAAAAATGGTCCAGGGATAAAATAAGCCACAGAACAAGTTTTTTTTAAATCGTGTCTGTTTGTGAATGAAATGAAATAATTCGAGAAAAAAAAACGCTCTTATAAATAAACCAAACTGAAAAGTAGAAGTGGGGTGGTAGCCTGGGGTGCTTTTTAAGATATTATCGAAATGATAATCCCTCTTCTCATATCTGTCAATGAAATATTTATAACTATTGACCCATGCACCCACGATTTTTTTGAAATAACTCCTTTTTTTTCTTATTTACACTATTAAAATTTATTTTAAATTTTTTAGTTTGGTATTCTATATAAAGCGTGTTTTTTAGTTTTTTTAAACTATTATTTATTTATAGAGTAACTAGTTTCCCCGCCCGCGACTTCGTCCGCGCGTACTACTGTTTATCGCAAAAAAGTATCCTATGTTCTTGTAGGATATTAAAAACCAATGACAACGTAGCACCAATCTTGATGTTTTTTGACATATTTCGATTGCAACCGTTTCTTACAGCGTGTAATCAACATTTTCCCAGTTTTTCCAGTTTCCCCGCGGAAATTACAATTTTCCGGGATAAAAAGCATAAGCTATCCGGGGTATAAGCTATCTCCATACCAAGTTTCATCAAAATCCGTCCAGCCGTTATCGCGGGAAAGCTCCCCAAACATAAAAAACAACGTTTCACTTTTATATATTTGTGTTGGTAGCACGTAGAGTACTTTGTGTTGGTAGCACATAGAGTACTTTCTGTTGGTAGCACATAGAGTACTTTCTGTTGGTAGCACATAGAGTACTTTCTGTTGGTAGCACATAGAGTACCTACTTTCAACCTAGAGAAATGACCACCCGTGCGTAGCCGCGGGCACAGCTAGTATTTATAATGACGCAGTAAGTGACTAAAAGTGTCTGTCGAGACATTTAAATTGTATAGGTTAGTAGAATTAGGTTTAAGTTAATAGATTTGTTGATTTTGTGTATTTCCTTACAGAGCGATGTGGTCGCTTGGCGACAAAGCCCATAAACAAACTGAAAAAAAAACTAAACCTCGTTAGAAAGAAGATATAATAAAATGTGTATAGGGGACTTAAAATAAGCTACTGATCAAGAATATACCTTTTTTTCTTCATTGTATCACTTTGTAGTCCGTCTGTCTGTCTGTCTGTCTGTCTGTCTGTCTGTCTGTCAAGACCCTTTTTCTAAGGAACGCGTGGAGGTATCAAGTTGAAACGAATATCTAATACTCAGGTCTGCAATCCCTTGGAGCTGTGAAAACAAACTTCTATGTCAACGCAATCAAACGATACGTCCTTTTATGCCGCATATTTTGTCACTCGCAAGGGAATATATATATATAAAGGCATAAGAAAATAAGGAAAGGAATAAGGGAATATATGTGATGTAACTACAAATATACGCCAAATTTCAGGTATAGGTATAAGCTATAGGTTCTATAATATTTGTAGTTATTATAGAACCTATAGCTTACCTTATACCTTACCTTATAGCTATACCTTATTATAGAACCTATAGGGTACTTCCCATTGACCTATCATGAAATTTGGCGTATATTTGTAGTTATTATAGAACCTATAGCTTACCTTATACCTTACCTTATAGCTATACCTTATTATAGAACCTATAAGGTACTTCCCGTTGACCTATCATGAAATTTGGCGTATATTTGTAGTTATTATAGAACCTATAGCTTACCTTATACCTTACCTTATAGCTATACCTTATTATAGAACCTATAGGGTACTTCCCGTTGACCTATCATGAAATTTGCCGTATATTTGTAGTTATTATATAACCTATAGCTTACCTTATAGCTATACCTTATTATAGAACCTATAGGGTACTTCCCGTTGACCTATCATGAAATTTGGCGTATATTTGTAGTTATTATAGAACCTATAGCTTACCTTATACCTTACCTTATAGCTATACCTTATTATAGAACCTATAGGGTACTTCCCGTTGACCTATCATGAAATTTGGCGTATATTTGTAGTTATTATAGAACCTATAGCTTACCTTATACCTTACCTTATAGCTATACCTTATTATAGAACCTATAGGGTACTTCCCGTTGACCTATCATGAAATTTGGCGTATATTTGTAGTTATTATAGAACCTATAGCTTACCTTATACCTTACCTTATAGCTATACCTTATTATAGAACCTATAGGGTACTTCCCGTTGACCTATCCTGAAATTTGGCTTATATTTGTAGTTACATCACATATATTCCCTTATTCCTTCCTTTCCCCTTCCTTTCCTAACGGGAAGTACCCTACCGGGTCTAGGGTACTTCCCGTTGACCTATCATGAAATTTAGCGTATATTTGTAGTTATTATAGAACCTATAGCTTACCTTATACCTTACCCTATAGCCTATAGGGTACTTTCTGTTGACCTATCATGAAATTTGGCGTATATTTGTAGTTACATCACCTTTTTTTATTTGCAATTGGTAAACTGACTGCGACCTATGTTGTTGTATGGGGACTACAGTTTTCCAACGGCAAAGTTAAGTTTGCACGGAACCCTCGCTCCGACTCGCCTTGGTCGGTTTTATAAATGGTGTCTATCTGTTTGAATGTACGCACATCACGTAAAAACGACTGAACCGATTTAAATTCGATTTTCACTGTCAGATAGCATAGGTTTTGACTTCAAATCTGATGTACTCGTACCTTCTTTAGTATCTCAATTCGACTAGTACAAGCCGAGCAATCTAAAAAAATAATCTATTTGACGTCTAAACAAATTTTCATGAAATTTTAGTGAATCGCATGTATAATAATTGTCTCATCAGCTGATCAATTTCTATCCAAATCCAAAGTCAGAACGATTTTGCCTTTAATTTCGAAAACTTATTGTTCAGACAGAAATAATAAATATATCAGGCCCGTCGTTATGCGTCTAATAGATTTCAAATTCATAATCGAAAAAAAAAAACGAATAAATCGAATACGTAATAATGTGTTTGAATTGAGTTTGTATATGAACTTAAAATGTAAGTTATTTAAAGCCGTTTTATTATGAACTTCACAACACTGATCTCAATTGGCGTCAAAAATACTTTTATCAATTGCTCGGCTTTTAACTCACCAGATTGAGATACCAATTAAACCAGTTTTTAAATCAAACCCTAAGCTATCTAACAACGAAAACCGCATTACAATCAGTCCAGTAGTTTTTACGTGATGCGTGAACAAACAAACACACAGACAAACAGACAGAAAGAGACGATTCAAAAAATGATATATTTTTGTTCAATAGCTTTTTTAAGCACCCTAGAGCATTTTTTTATTTATCTTCTTTGTACAGCCTTTTTCGTACCTATTGCTTTATTATAAGTATAGATATAATGATGACTGTGTCAATTTGCATCACAAAGTCCTTTCAGTAGTGTGATACGTGTTCTTTTTAATAACTTTCAACCCCTATCTTGCGGATACCTTTTAATTTTTCGGGATGAAAAGTATCCATTGCCCTACCTCGTAGTATGAACTCAAATCATTCCAAGTTTCAATTGAATTCATTCAGTAGTTCCGGCGGCATGATGTGCGGCCAAGATACAGACAGACAGACAAAAATAAAAAATATACCGTTTAGGGTTCATTATCGAATATAGAGTAACCATTAAAAAATATATTTCACAATATCTTTATTGTACAGAATTTGGACCCATATCCCGCATGAACCCTTTATTTTTTCGGGATGAAAAGTATACATAATTTTCACCCATCTTATAAACTATGTTTGTGCCAAGTTGGATCAACATCCGTCCAATAGTTTCAGCGTGCTACGTGTTCTTTTAAATAATTTTCCACCCCTATCCTGCAAGAACCCTTCAATTTTTCGGGATGAAAAGTATCCAATGTCCTACCTCGAAGTATGAACTCAAATCATACCAAGTATCATTTGAATTCATTGAGTATTTTCGGTGCGATTCGTGGTCAAGATACGGATAAACAGACAGACAGACAGACAAAAATGAAAAGTAAAACAGTTTTGGCTTCAGTATCGAATGCAGAGAACCATCCAAAAAATATTATTTATTACTTCAATATTAACATAACTTTGGACCCATATCCCGCATGAACCCTTTATTTTTTTCGGGATGAAAAGTATACATAATTTTCACCCATCTTATAAACTATGTTTGTGCCAAGTTGGATCAACATCCGTCTAATAGTTTCAGCGTGCTACGTATTCTTTTAAATAATTTTCCACCCCCATCCTGCAGGAACCTTTTAATTTTTCGGGATGACATTGATGTCCAACCTCGAAGTATGAACTCAAATCATACCAAGTTTCATTTGAATTCATTGAGTATTTTCGGCGTGATGCGCTGCCAAAAATGAAAAATATACAGTTTTGGCTTTAGTATTGAATATAGAACAGCCTCCAAAAAATTATAACAAAAAATCTTCAATTTACAGAATTTTGGATATTATCCCGCAAGAACTCTTAATTTTTTTTGGGATAAAATGTATCCTCAATTTTTACCCATTATTTTATATAATGAGTAAAAATTGAGGTGCTATTTATTGGGTTCTATGGTATTGGGCTATGATTGTGCCAAGTTGCAACAAAATCCGTCTAGTAGTTTCAGCGTGATACGTGTTCTTTTAAATAACTTTCAACGCCTATCCTGAGGGAACCCTTTAATTTTTCGGGATTAAAAGTATCCTATGTCCTACCTCGTAGTATGAACTCAAATCATGCCAAGTTTCATTAAATTTCATTCAGTAGTTTCAGCGTGATGCCTAGCCAAGATACAGACAGACAAAAATCCAAAAAAAAAACTGTTTGGCTTCAGTATCGAATATAGAGTACAGTCCAAAAAAAAACAAAATATCTTCATTGTATAGAATTGGACCCGTTACAGTTTTATTATAAGTATAGATTAAAAAGTGATACTCAACTACGAATCCTAAATTTAAACTAATATGTACTCGTAGCTGTCATGAAGGTCGGATGAATGGTTTAAAGTTATCGTCATACAAACACACACACTCATGTATACTTGGAGATACATAACTTAGAGACCTCGTTTCGAGGTCAATAAATTGGTGCTTGTGTAGTTTTACCCTAACAAGACATATATATATATATACATATATATATATAATATATATACATACATATATACATACATATATATATATAATATATATATATATATATAACATATATATATACATATATAATATAAAAATATATATATATATATATTTTTTTATATATATATATATATATATATATATATATATATATATAAAAATATAGAGAAAAAATAGCCTACGACAATCTTGGGATGAAGACGAATCGATTGATACCTCGCTTGTCAAAATCAGACCAAGTTGTTAGTTTGAGCACATAACCCTTTCTCTACCTTGCCGTAGTTGGGTAAAAAGAATAGCCATTGACACTCAATACATGACGACGAATCGATTGATACCTTGCTTGTCAAAATCGGACGAAAATCGCGACGCTATGGTGGAACATCCACATACATAGACTGTTAAACTCATTACCTTTCACTTGCTTCGCCGTAGTAGGGTAATAAATAACAGTACAAGTTCTGGCTTATTTTATTAACCCAGTTTCATCGCAAAACAACCCAATATAAAAAGTATATCCGGTTTAAAGAAATACAAAGTGACGAAACCTAGTCTTGTACGAAAGTATATCCAGTTTAAAGAAATACAAAGTGACGAAACCTAGTCTTGTACGAAAGTATATCCAGTTTAAAGAAATACAAAGTGACGAAACCTAGCCTTGTACGAAAGTATATCCAGTTTAAAGAAATACAAAGTGACGAAACCTAGTCTTGTACGAAAGTATATCCAGTTTAAAGAAATACAAAGTGACGAAACCTAGTCTTGTACGAAAGTATATCCAGTTTAAAGAAATACAAAGTGACGAAACCTAGTCTTGTACGAAAGTATATCCAGTTTAAAGAAATACAAAGTGACGAAACCTAGTCTTGTACGAAAGTATATCCAGTTTAAAGAAATACAAAGTGACGAAACCTAGTCTTGTACGAAAGTATGTCCAGTTTAAAGACATACAAAGTGACGAAACCTAGTCTTGTACAAAAGACAATATTTTCCCTTAGCGGGAGATGAAAGTGTAGGCTTCCCATTAGTTTGAATTTTAAGAGATTTTTAGGGGAAAAAACACCAATTTGTGTATGTATGTTTGTTTGACAACCACTTTTGAACCATTGATCCTACCTTCATGAAAGGTACATATTAGTCTAAGTTTAGGATTCATCGTTCAATACTTTTTTACCCGACTACGGCGAAGCAAGGGAAGGGTAATGCATTTAACAGTCTATGTATGTATGTATGTATATATGTGGATGTTCCACCATGACGTCGCCCCTATTGGTCCGATTTTGACAAGCGAGGTAACAATCTATTCGTCTTCATTTATAGAGTACTAGTTTTCCCGCCCGCGAATTCGTCCGCTGTTAATCGCGAAAAAAGCATCTTATTTTCTTCTAGGATATTAAAAACCAATGCAAAGGCACAGAATAAATAATAGTACAAGTACAAAGGTTTGGTAGGTATAGCACCAATGCTCTTGATGTTTTTTTGACAGACTTGTTATTTTGTTTCCATGGCAACCACAGACCATTATGTGATGGCAACCGTTCCTAACAGTGAGTAATCAACATTTTTCAGTTTTGCCTTGGAAACTTTCAAGTTTCCGGGATAAAAAGTATGTTTTATAAATATATATAATAATATATTCGGGACATTTCCACACCAATTATCTAGCCCCAAACTAGGATACCCTGTGCTATGTGCACTAGATAACGGATAAACATACATAGATAAGAATATTACATCCATGACTCGGAAACAAACATTTCTGCTCATCACACAAATGATTGCACCTTGCAGGATTCGAATCCGCGACCGTACGATTTCGTACCCAGGATCTCTAGCCACGAGACCAACCGGTTTATTATGTTATGTTTATGTTTTATTCCAGGGTATAAGCTATCTCCATTCTAAATTACATCAAAATCCGTCCAACCGTTATCGCGTGAAAGCTCCCCAAACAAACAAACAGACAACGTTTCACTTTTATATATTGGCATGCAGTAGTGTGTAAACATTTTTTTGTTTCGGTTTGAAGGGCAATTATTGCAGCGAAATTACTGGACAATGAGACTTAACAACCAATGTCTCAGGGTGACGTGCGCAGTGCAGTGACGCGCAATATTTTGCATCCAAAGTTCTGGTTGGCACTGCAACTGTTATATGGGCAGGCGTGACGCTTACCGTCAGGCGAGCGACCTGCCCGACTCATCAACCAAAGTAATAAAAAAATAATAATTTTATGTCTTACTCTATGATCAGAAATAGCCTCGTTTGCTGTTGCTGATCGTGGCTCATTTAAAAGCTTTTATTTAACCCCCTGTTTAGAAATATCTATGGATATTGACATTGCTTAGGACAAATCTTGCAAGTCAATTTGGACCAGTTAACGACGTTCAACGAAGCTGAACGTGTAGTTCTTGTTTATTACAATACAATATTGTATAATTCTTATTTATGACAATACAATCTATCTATACTTCTAATAAAGCAATAGGAACGAAAAAATCTGTACAGAGAAGATAATTAAAAAAGAAATGGTCTAGGGTACATAAAATAAGTTACTGAACAAGAATATAATATTTAAAAAAAAACGTGTCTATTTGTATATTTGTTCGCGCATCATGTAAAAACTACTGGACCGATTGCGATGCAGTTTTCACTGTTGGATAGGTTATATTTTGACTTAAAAACTGGGGTACTTTATATCTCAATTCGATGAGTAGGAGCCGAGCAATCGATAAAAATATTTTTGACGGCTGAAGGATTTTTGATTAAATTTTGGTATATTGGTATTTTACTCGTAGGTCCTGGAATAGCACAATTAATACTTTTAACCTACAGAAATGACCACACATGCGTAGCCGCGGGCATCAGCTAGTATTGTCATAAATAAGAACTATACAATATTGGTGCTATACAGCTGGTCTGATAATAGATCCGGAAGGTAGTCAAAGAGCTCAACGATCAAATGATGATATCCTTTTGGTTAGGGTTCATTTGATTTGTCTCAATGAGTTCTCTGGTCTGAAGCGGTGATGGCTTTTCAAAGTGGTGATGGCTTTAAGAAGTTTTTTTTTTTAATAAAACTTATATTACTTTTATCATTTGATTTGTCTCAATAAGTTCTCTGGTCTGAAGTGGTGATGGCTTTTAAAAGTGTTTTTTTTTTAATAAAATTTATATTACTTTTATCATTTGATTTGTCTCAATGAGTTCTAATAAGAACTATACAATATTGGTTAAATGATGGTGGTGATTGGTCTGGTGATGGTGATGGCTTTTGAAGTGTTTTTTTTTATTTGTCTCAATGAGTTCTAATAAGAACTATACAATATTGATTAAATGATGGTGGTGATTAGTCTGGTGATGGTGATGGCTTTTGAAGTGTTTTTTTTTAAATAAAACTTATAATAAGTACTTTTATCATTTGATTTGTCTCAATGAGTTCTCTGGTGATCGTGCTGGCTTATAAAAGTGTTTTTTTTTTAAATAAATCTTGTATTACTTTTATCGTCCTGGACCGCAACATAAATTAACATCATCATCAAGGCCCTACAACTTTTACCTACAGAAGCTATATCAGAATTCGGTTGAACAAGACATAAGTTCAAAACCAACTGCGTTCGGGTCAAAATAGTCTATGACACTCGTGCAATGAAGACAAATCGATTAACACATTTCTTGTTAAAATAGGACCAAGTCTTAAGTTTGAACACATAACCATTCCATTGCTTCCTCGTAGACGGGTTAAAAAAAACCTATGACACTATACCTGACCTGAAGACGAATCGATTGATACCTCGCTTGTCATAATCGGACCAATAGAAGCGACGCTATGGTCGAACATCCACATATATACTCGTACAAACATTAGCTTTACCACCCGCGACTTCGTCCGCACGGACTACTGTTTATCGCGAAAAAAAAGCATCCTATGTTCTTCTAGGATATTAAAAACCAATGCAAATGTAGCTATAGCACCAATTCTCTTGAAGTTTTTTTGACAGACTTTTTATTTCGTTCCCATGGCAACCGTTCCTTACATCATCAACATTTTCCAGTTTTCCCGTTTTTCAGTTTTTCCGTGAAAACTTACAATTTTTGCGGGATAAAAAGTATCCTAAGTTTTATTCTAGGGTATAAGCTATCTCCATTCGAAATTTCCTACATCCTCCTCCATCAAAATCCGTCCAGCCGTTATCGCGTGTAAGCTCCCCAAAACAGGCCACGTTTCACTTTTATATGAATATTGGTATAGATGGATAGACTGTTAAACTCATTACCCTTACCTTGCTTCGCCGTAGACGGATAAAAATCGGCAAGAAAAGAATAATCAGTATAGCCAGCCGAATATCATGTTTGATTTGAAAACATTCAAATGGCAACATCTGCAATATGCCGACTACAATATCCTAAAACAATGGAAACATACCATAGACAAAAGCAAACAAATCTATACAAATTCAAAACGCGACCAAAAACGATCTAATGCTAACGATTTGGCGAAACAAAAAAGAGCTCGGCAGAGTTCTGTTATCAATTATTCGACGGTGGAATTTTCACGACTGGCAACAATGGTCCATCAATCCGAAAAAACTACATTTTGGCGGCAACAAAGGGCGAGTAAAAGCTCTGGAATGGCGGGCTATTTTATTTTAATGGATTAGTTAACAAAAACAACCAGGCCTGCAGTATTTTTACCCGACTATGGCGAAGCAAAGGAAGGGTAATGTGTTCAAACTAAAAACTAAGTCCAATTTTGACAAGCGAGGAATCAATCGATTCGTCTTCATCTCAAAAGTATCATAGGCAATTTGTTTTACCCGACTACGGCGAAGCAAATGAAGGGTAATGAGTTCAAACTAAAAACTTGGACCAATTTTTATTTTCAATCGATTCGTCTTTATCTCAAGCGTGTCATAGGCAAATTTTTACACAAACGTAGTCGGGTTTTAGTTGACAAGCGAGGTATCAATCGATTCGTCTTTATCTCAAGAGAGTCATGAGCAAATTTTTTTCAAAAACGTAGTCTGGTTTTAGTTGACAAGCGAGGTATCAATCGATTCGTCTTCATCTCAAGCGTGTCAAAGGCAAATTTTTACACAAACGTAGTCGGGTTTTAATTGACAAGCGAGGTATCAATCGATTCATCTTCATCTCAAGAGTTTCATAGGCAATTTTTTACACAAAAGTAGTCGGGTTTTAGTTGACAAGCGAGGTATCAATCGATTCGTCTTCATCTCAAGCGTGTCAAAGGCAAATTTTTACACCAACGTAGTCGGGTTTTTGTTGACAAGCGAGGTATCAATCGATTCGTCTTCATCTCAAGAGTGTCATAGGCAATTTTTTACACAAACGTAGTCGGGGTTTAGTTGACAAGCGAGGTATCAATCGATTCGTCTTCATCTCAAAAGTATCATAGGCATATTTTTAGCCCACACGTGTTATTCCCAGATCAACAGTACGAGTATGTATGTATAAAGTACAATATAAATACTGCATTCCTTCAAAATTCGTTCAGCCGTCAAAAAGATTTTTATCGATTGCTCGGCTTCTACTCATCGGATGGAGATACTAAGAACTCCAGTTTTTAAGTCAAACGCTAAGATATAGGGTTTCTGTCTGTTTGTTTGTTTGCCTGTATATTTGTTCACTTATCACGTAAAAATACTGGACCGATTGCGATGCGGTTTTTACTGTTGGATAGTTTGGCTTAAAAACTGGTGTACTTGTATCTCAATCTGATGAGTAGAATTGGAGCGATCGATAAACAACCATTTGACGTCTGAACGAAGTTTGATGATTTTGGTACTTTAAGTTCTAGAATATCACAGGATCCTTAAATCCCAGAAAAATGACCACGCGGGCAAAGCCACGGGCACAGCTAGTATACTATATTTCATCAAAATTCGTTCAGCCGTTACAAAGTTTTTTATCGTTTGCTCGGCATCTAATCATCGGATTAAAATACCAAGTAACCCAGTTAATAAGTCAAACCCTTAGCTATCCAACAGTAAAAACCGCATCGCAATCGGCCTAGTATTTTTTACGTGATGCGCGAACAAACATACAGACAAATAAACAAACAAACAGACAGACACTATTTAAAAAAAAAAACTTGTGCAGTAGCTTATTTTAATTACCCTAGGCCATATTTTTTTTAAAGTATTTTTTTCAGCTTTTTTCGTTCTTATTGCTTTATTCTAAGTATAAGTATAGATAGATATATATAGATTAATAGCGAAACACGGTATCTGTCACCTGCCCCGACGGCGAACGTGGCGACATAGTATGAGAAGAGACAGGCATCTAAAATTCTAGACTACTGGACCATCCAAAAGTTTAATAACCCAGCGCATTCAAATCCTATAGTACTATTTTCTTAGCACATGACTAACAGAGCCCCTTCAAAATGACATCGATGTCCTTAAAAAAAACCTTCCCTCCAATCAAAACGCATCTCAATATCAGAATCATTAAGGCTCAGATAGCGGTTCTATACGCACTCGACTATCGCCCTCTTTGTTCTTCTCGCACAATAAGAAGGGGATGGACAAAAGAATGCTCGGGTATTCATGGGTATGTATGGAGCGGAGGCGACGAAGCGCGGCTTTAGACTAGTCGATGCCGATGACATAGGGATGGGATATCCGACCAAAATAAATAGGACGTGTCGACATTTCGTTCTTTTTGTACTTTTAAAATTAGCGCCTAATCAACTGCGAGTCGTCACCGAAACTTTGTATAAAATATCGGGTTTTATATGATTAAAGTTAAGGGTATCTAACGTAAACAATTAAACTGACCGAAATCAAGCACAAATAAAAAAAAATTACCCCCAACCCCCCTCTTTAATAATCAATCGAGAAAACCATCTCAATCACATTAGCTTTCAAACAGCAAAAAACCCATCAGAATAGGTCCATTCGTTTGGGAGCTACGATCCTCACCCCCCCCCCCCCCCTCTATTATAGCTATGAACCATCTCGATTATATCAGCTTTCACCCATAAAAGACTGCATCAAAATCAATCCATTCGTTTGGGAGCTACGATGCTCCAAAGAGACAGACATACATACACACACATACTAAACTTATAAATACCCCTTTCTGTTCGCGTTCGGGGGTTCAAAATACAAAAAATCTGTTATTACTTCTAATACCAATGTTACGAGTATATAGTACACTTCCTAGTCGTGAAACGATGTCGTGATGACTGATGAACTCTAATCCTCTCAAGAGAAATTGTCAGAGATAGCAGGGGTAATGAGGGGTAATGATGTGAAGAAAATGAGAGAAAACATTGCTCAGCAATGCAAAGGCAAAAATCTGGGGACGGATTCACGCATACTTGGTGTGTTACGCTCATTCAAATAATTTATTTTCAATAATCGGCTACACCGAGCATGACGCTGTATTTGGTGTTTGCGTGAGGTTTTATTCACAAGAATAGGTCTGATATATCAACTAACTACCACCGTATTGAAAGTTGATGACTATCACATGAAACAAAACCATTCGAGAAGAGCGTGCCAGGAGCTCTACCACATAACACGGACCAAAATTGTTATTACCATTCTTCATAAATCCTATTCGGGCAGTATTACATCCTATACGATAGTGATGAACGAGCCAGTTTTAAAACATATTATCGATAGCGATATTCTTAATGGATAATGACTCGCGCATCTCTAGATTCAAAATAGACACTGCCACTTGATGACTCCTTCACCGCGTCACAGAATAAATAATAGTACAAGACCGCGTCGCTCTAAAACTGAAAACACGCCGCGATGCCGTTGAACAATTTTTGTGCAAACACGCTATTCGTAACCCCACAATATCCACACCAATATATAAAAGTGAAACGTTGCTTGCTTGTTTGTTTGGGGGGCTATCACGCCAATACGGCTGATCCGATTTTGATGAAACTTTAAATATGTACTGTACAATATAGAGACCAACATAGGATACTGTTTATTCCGGAAAATGGTAAGTTTCTAAGGGAAAACTGGAAAATGTCGATTACTCGCTATAAGGAGCGGTTGCCATGGAAACAAAATAATAACAAGGCTGAAAAAAGCTTCAAGAGGTATTATACTTGCTAAACTTTTGCACTGTTTTTAAATATCCTAGAAAAAAATTTTTTTTTTTTTACCTTTTGTGTCCCACTGCTGGGCAAAGGTCTCCCCCAAATCCTTCCTGCATCTCTATCCAGGGCTAGACTTGGGGCCCTGGTTTCAAGCCCATTCTTCGGGGTGTCTCAGGAATTCACGAGATCCAGCCTAATTCTTGGCTGGCCTTTCTCGCGTTTGACCAGTCTTACCGATGATAAGGCCAAGGAGTAACGCTTATAAAAAATAACGACTAGTATTTCACCTAATTGTATTAATTAACCAATCGTACTGTGAGGGAACTCCACCGACGCCGATGACTTATTGATACTACAGAAAAAGTGTTTTTTTTAAATATATATTTTTATTACGTACTAGGCAATCGTTTGACCACGATCTCACCTGAAAGACACAAGACTCACCGGAAAGCGATGATGTGATCGTAGGTTTAGCACGCTTGCCTAGTAGATACCTATTATTTGTATTCTAGTGCAAATAGAAAACACTAAAAGTTGCAAGCCTAATTTTATCGAACATCAAATATTAATCTACATTTACATTCAACAAATTTTCAAATTTGTAAGATAATACCTGTTTTTTTTTAAATTAAATTTAATGAAACCTATGCAGGATGACATCATAAAGAAAGGCTAGTCCACAAAAAAATCTACATTTTTCATATTCTTAAAATACAATAGGTACCAGGTATCCAGGTAACCAATAGGTATCCTTCAATCAAATAAAGGTACATCTCATCAAAAAATGCTACATGCTAATTCAGCAAGACTTCTTTGATGACAAAAATGCTACACCCCAGGGCGGTGTAGGTGGGTACCTGGTATCAAATTGAAGGTCTTGATAAGCCCATTCCAACAATATATTTTTTTGGCAAAACGAAACGCTATTTGAATGATAAGCGTTTGTCGATATCAACAGCTACTACTTTATGAATGTATGGTTAAACATCTATCTTATTATCTTATCTTACAAATAAATAAAATTGAAGTGTATGTTTGTAATGTCAAAATAACAGCTTTTTACTAAATGCATATGAAAGTATACGCGGTACTCGTAACAAAATAGTCATTTTTATTTTTTTGTATGGCTGTCTGTTTGTTCCCGCTAATCTCCAAAACGGCTGGACCGATTTTGTCGGGACTTTCACTGGAAGATAGCTGATGTTACAAGGAGTAACATAGGCTACTTTTATTTTCGAAAAATAAATACGGATCCGCGCAAAAAAAAAAACATTTATGTTGACCACGCGGGCAAAGCCAGCTAGTTAGTAATAATATCGTAAAATAGTTACATTATCCACCTCTAGAAGTGCTAGGCGGAAGTCCGACTGGGCCTTGATAGGTTAGAAGACGAATTATGAATTAAGCAATTAATAATACTTTTAAGTAAACTTAAAACTGAAATATCTCTAAGTAGCGTCTCCGCGGCGGTCTGCTCAATTCCATTTATTCCCAAGTTGGATTAGAGTTGGATATAAGAAGGTAAACAGGGATTTTCATGGATAAGTGGTGATGGTATGTCAATAAAGTTACATGATCTCTGCTTCTAATTCTCCAGTATTTTAAACTAACAGAACTCTGATGTGCCTGTTAACTGGCCAAGTTACCCAAAACACAACTAATTTTAAAGTCATGAGCGTAATAATAACTTGGCGCCCAACGTCCCCAGTGGATCGTAAAATGTCTGGTTGATAATGTTAGCTTTGTAACATGTTCGTTATCGAAACAAAACTAATACTGTTGTTATTGTGGCTTGTGTCCAAACAATTACAGTAGTTGCAGTCAATCTATATGTTTGTGAAGTTAGTCTCTGTAAACGATTGCGCAGGTACCGCTGTGAGGAAAAAACTGCATAAAGTAAGAGCGAGATAGAATATGCGAAAAACGTAAGCGACGGCGACGCAGCTATACAATGCTGGCTCACCTTCAACATTGGGATTGCGCCTGAAAAATGGCAGTTTCCGCAGCGACTTGCAGATAACTTCCGAGACACATACTTCCGCTGTGACTACTGTACACCATAGATGAACTATATTCTTGTACACAGGGTGGATTTGTGGAATGGATCTCCCTTACTGAATATCTCCGCCTTATTAGATCTGATTTCGATGGATTTTTTTATTTGAAATGTAGTAACTTTAAGTTGGTCTCATAAAAATATGGCAAAAATCTGGTGAGGATCTTCGGCGTGATGATCAGAATAGCTCCTCAAAATGCAGTAGATTGCTCAATTTTAGGTTTCTATCTGTGGAATCAGCCCTTTACCTACTTTGATTGATGGAACACCTTGGTTATTAATGTTAGTTGTACAATAAGGTAACTAGATGGCGCTACCGTGCACCGCTAGATTGTTTGCAAAAAAGTTTGTACGCGCGAGGTCTACAGCTCACAGAGCCACAAGTATTCTTGTTACAGTAGCTTATTTTAAGTACCCTGTAATACGGCTATACCGCGTTTTTTATATTCTTCATTGTTCAAACTCTATTCTTATGGTATAGTTTTTATAAAGAATAGTCGGTCGGAATAAGAGAATAATTTGAAGGGCTACCTGGTTCAACTCACCCCGAGTGCTGGAGGTCGGGTCACACTTTTACCAGACTGCGCAATGCAAAGGCCCTGTAATGTGTTTATCAGCCTATAGTATACATATCTATTCCTTTGTGGCACTACATAGACTAAACGTGTAGACCGATTTTGATGATTCTTACGTCAATCGTTTTGTATTAATCTTGCGAACTAAACACATGATATTAATCAAAATAAAATATGGCGACAAACATACGCAACACTGTGAAAAGAACAAAATGAAAGTTGACGAACTATGTCAAGTGTGGTATCATTGAATAGGTATTTGAAAATCATCTTAAGGTTTCTCTTATAATTTTTCATTTCGAATGACCATTTAGGATCTATAACGATTTAAAGTTGGTTAGCAACCATTCTCACTAATTCTTATAAATATACACTAAGTAAAAAGTTTAACATAAAAATAAATTATAAATAATAACAAAAATCCCGACTGTGAACAAAACTAAAGGCAAACAAGCTTTAGAGTTTTGATTTTGTAATATAAGACGCATGCGGATGTTTTCTTTAGAGTTTTGATTTTGTAATATAAGACGCAGGCGGATATTTTCTTTAGAGTTTTGATTTTGTAATATAAGACGCAGGCGGATGTTTTCTTTAGAGTTTTGATTTTGTAATATAAGACGCAGGCGGATGTTTTCTTTTCGTCCAAAATTAGCCCTCATTCTATAAAAAAGCATCCAATTTTATGGTAGCGAAATTGATTACATTTTACTTGCAAATCTGTTCTAATTAAATTAGGCAAGAATTCTCGCCCAGAAATGGGACTATTGGCTATCTTCTTTATTTTTTCCCGATCCCTTTCAGGCTTTAGGTACTTTAGGGTTTGCTATTGGTTTAATTTTGATGTGCGTCAACTATATATCTATATAGTACTTAATTGGTCTAGTATACTCAAAATAAGCTACTAAACAAGAATATATTATTTTTGAAAAGCTTTTATTTAACTTCACTTGTATGTATGTATGTATGTATGTATGTATGTATGTATCGATGTATCTATGTATTTTGTCCTGGAATCTTGCAATTTAAATTTCGAGCACTCAAATCCCGATTAGCTATCCGGCTGAAACTTTCAGGGTAGATCACAAAGCGATGAAAAGACAAAAAAAAAAGGAAGAAAATTGACCCGAATTGTTATTGTTTTTTTTACTATACTTATTTTTAATGGTGTCATACTCGTGAACGGTTCCTGCTTGTGGGAACAGTTTTAATGATTGTGGGACATTTCATTAGATATTAGTTACTCTGTCATCATCATCAGCCTATATTTGTCGTAGGCCTATGCATGCCACTGAGCTATTTTCATCCAGCCGCTTTTCGCAGGTCGTCACTCCACCTGACTATAGGGCGTCCTACACTACGCCTCACTTGAGAACTCGTCTACCCCAACGGTTATCAATTGTTTGGGAAATGTGACCAACCCAATCCACTTTTTTAAATTATTGCATTGTCATCGGATTGTATTTGTTTTTGTTTATTGTATTGCTGACATGTAATTTATAATTTCATTTATATTCCATCTTTCAGGTTTTTGACATTTGCTTATTTTATTTGTAGTACTTTGTTATAATTTTCTTAATTGATTTGTAATATGTTTATTTATATTTTGGTAAATTATTTTATAATAATGTTTAAATGGTCTCACCGTTCTTATTACAATAAATAAATTTGAGTTTGAATCGGGCCCTGAAAATGTTTGCAAAATTTTGACCATTTAAAGTGGGTAAAAATCGAGTTCAAGGATCCGTTACATACATATAAGTGAAACTAATAAAAGCGTGTTAAAAAGGGACAAATATTTAAAAAAAAAACACAGTTTCTTGGTGCTCTCTTCTCTAACGGGTATTTCCGAAGCACCGGTAGAGTTAGAAGCGTATTTCTGCTTTTTGTGCGAGATTCAACTGTGAATCGGCACATGAAAGGGAAATGTAACTTTTCAAACTCGAAATGTAATTTATATCCTTTCTCTTTCCTTGTTCAGGAGACATTTAAGATTTTTACTTGTAAAAGTTTTATTAATATTATCTGTAAAAAAAACGTTTTACAAGTTATACATAGCAAAAGATCGCGATGCTTGTGACTAGACTCAAGGGGTGTTTTGCCCAACATGGATACATTACAGCCTGACAGAACACAGTACCGGAAAAGACTGTCCATTCCTAAAATTGAAACGCGTTACCCAGCTAGTCGCCCATCGAATATTTCATAAGTCGCAGTCAATAGCGAACACAATGACAAAGGCCGGTATGTCCGACAAACAATGACGTGTACGCCAGCGGCATGACGGCTTCTCGAATATTCCTAGCACGTCCGTTCCTAAAAACTAAAATATTTTTTTCGCACATGCTTTTGGTTTTGCTATCGGATAAACGTAATACTTTTATAACAGTTTAAACAAAATGTTATTTTCGTGTCAAACATCGATTTGTATGGTGAGTGTCAGCCATTTCATTTTTTTGTTTCTATCTTTATACAACCTGTAACATAATTAACAACATAAGTAACTTAAGTACCGGCATGGCGAATAACGTTAGTTTTACGACTTTTGTGATTTCGAAGGTTTTACTTAAAAAAAAACCTAAAAGAACTGTGCACTTAAAACCTAAACTACTTTCTTAGTACTATATAAGTAGACATAGTTCGCGCATCAGAGGCAACTGCGCAGTGGACAGTTGAACGACAAAATGAAAATAAGTAAAAATGTTTATGTCTTATTATCTTTTAAAAGGTAAAATAATGTTTTTAAGTGTAAGTTAACATTGACCTTTCCTAGCCTTCGGTGTTATTTTTTGTTCGGTGTTTGGTGTAGTGATGTGCGTGAACACATCACTACAACCGTCTCCACTCAATCGGGTCTTTCCACCAGCGCGCGCCTGACGAGAAGAGGCGAGAGGAGGGCGAGAGGAGGCCTTGCAACCTGAACATACATGCTGTACATACCTTCTTTTTGGTGCGACGTGATAGGAAATAAACAAACATGCTTGAAATAAACTTGCTGCGTAATTAATAAGGCTATTCAGTTTCCCTTGTATAATATTTTTGATTACCGCAGTGTCGAATCTCTCTGCAACGACTTTATTGTCCTATAGCTTGCGGACGGTAGTAAGTAAGTAAGTACTGTTGGAAAGAAAGGGAGTTTGACTAAATATTAGATTCAGTCATACTATTCATCGAACTTCACTTAGTTTATGATTGCATGGTACAACACGAATGCTTCAGTTGTCTGTCAAGATTCGACGGCTGAACCGATTTAGATGAAATTTGGTATGAAGACAGTTTTACCCTTGTCTTTCCATTTTTTTAGTTATCGCGATAAACTGTAGTCCGATCCTCTGCTCCGCGCCTGGCCTCTGACTTTTGATCTATAAATATAATTACCGTGACATACTGACTGACAGACAAGCACATAACCTGAACCAGTGGACCTAGAGATTTGAAATTTGGAGGAAAATATTCCTTGAGTAGACATGCAGTACATTTTTGGAAATTCCATACCTAAGTGGCGATTGTGGGTGTCAAATTTTGCACGCGAGCTAGTAAGTTATATACAGATTTCCCATAGCATTATACTATTAGTTATTCTGTGCCCGTGTTGGTCCCGGTTAGGAAATGCAATACCGGGATTCCAAAATACCGGGATCCCGCATACATTTTGCGGCGCGTGGACTGGCTAAGCCAAATCATTTTTTGTGATATTTAACTCACTATGTCAATTTATGTTTCTGATGTTTATGTTGTTATGACAATGTATGTCTTGCGTTGTGTATTACTTACTTATCTTATTCTATGTCAATTTATGTCTTAATTTTTATGTGTAAAAGTATTAATAAACTATTTAAAATGTACCAAAAAGTTCGTTTAATTTGGTTTAAAATTAAAACCATGAAAACGAGTTCTATTATGTCTTTATTACGATTGATTGCAGAAGTCTAAATCCACTCTGCTGGATTCCACTAAATACCGGGGATCCAGCGGGACAAAGATGGTTCAGTCTCGCAAATACCAAGATTGAAATTATCTTGCGGGATTGCATTCTCTAACAACAACATTGTGGTTGGTAACAATGCAGTCGTTAAGCCACCTCAACTCAGAGGCCCTTGGATGAACTCTGACCGCAGACGTCGGCAAACAAACGGATCTCTATCGGTACGCATAAAATAAAATGACATAATTTATTGTGGCATAATCTTGCTTATCCTAATAATGTGCAAGCATAATAATAATAACGCATAAATGTTTAGGCATAATCGTTTACCATATCTAAAGTTAGCGTATCGATAAACAGGCATATTATTTAGTAGAATAAAAATTTCATTATTTACTGTGAGTGAAATAACTTTAAACTAAAATTATTACTTACCTACCTAGTAAAACAAACATGTTCGCGGCTTGCGGGTGGCCCAAGGTCCATAGTAGTCCAAAATAATATAGTCCAAAAGATCGTTATGCCTACCTTAACAGTATGCCAAATATTGTTTATCATCATCATCATCAGCCTATATCTGTCTACTGCTGGACGTAGGCCTCTCCTAATGCACGCAACTGAGCTCGGTCTTCAGCTGTCCTCATCTGTTTGTGCCGTTCATAAGGAGGGTTTGCCCATAATCGCTACGCTGGGCATGCGGGTTGACGCTCCGGTGACGCTGCTGGCCTTCACTGACCTGTGTAATTTGGCTTGGCTACGCTTGTTTTGGGTTTGTATATACCGCTATCTGTCGGTCGCCATAGCCTCTTTCGTCCAGCAGGATGACCGCGTACAGGATGAGGTTGGCTTGGAGCAGTGAGATCGTTTTTCGCTCCCACACATCCCTGTTACTGTTTATGTAAAATTAATATAATGTCATAAATCAGAGGCAACTGCGTTATGCCTAAAAAGTTATGCCTAACTCATTATGCCTAAGTAAATTAGGTATTAAAAAGTTGCGAACCAAACTTGTGTAAGTCAGTAGGCTCTTAAAAATCAATGAAGCGGTCGAACATCTAGACTAAATAAACCTTCAGACGGTAAACTTACTCGTATTACATTAGTTCGTTCACATTGTCCTAACCTTCAAAGTTCAAAGTTAAAGGCATTCTGCACAGAATATATAATAGTACTAGTCTGACCGGCTGCGACCTTGCGACCTTTGTATAGTGACTTACAGACTGATATAATAATTTTCTATTTCAGTGGTTAATGTACATATTGTTCTGATACCAATTATTGGTTAGATTCCTCGATATTATTTACGACGGGCTGTGTTCATCCATACCAGTATATAGAAGTGAAACGTTGTCAGTTTGTTTGTTTTTTTTGGGAGCTTTCACGCGATAACGGCTGGACGGATTTTGATGAAATTTAGAACGGAGATAGCTTATACCCTGGAATAAAACATAGGATACTTTTATCCCGGAAAATTGTAAGTATCCACGGGAAATGTGGAAAATGTTGATTACTTACTGTAAAGAACGGTTGCCAATACAGAATGGTCAGTTGTTGCCATGGAAACGAAATAACAAGTCTGTCAATAAACATCAAGAGCATTAGTGCTATACCTACTTTTGCATTGGTTTTTAATATCCTAGGGAAATGTGGAAAATGTTGATTACTTACTGTAAAGAACGGTTGCCAATACAGAATGGTCAGTTGTTGCCATGGAAACGAAATAACAAGTCTGTCAATAAACATCAAGAGCATTAGTGCTATACCTACTTTTGCATTGGTTTTTAATATCCTAGAAGAACATAGGATGCTTTTTTCACGATAAACAGTAGTCCGCGCGTACGAAGTCGCGGGCGGGAAAACTAGTTTCATTTAAAATTAGCCCATGCGTGTTATTCCAGGACAAAAAGTACAATAAACGAGATTTCTTAAAAAATCGTTCAGACATTAAATAGTTATTTTATCGATTGCTTGGCATCTAATTATCGGATTAAGATACCAAGTACCCCAGTTTTTAAGTCAAACCTTAAGCTATCTAACAGTGAAAACCGCATCGCAATCCGTTCAGTAGTTTTTACGTGATGTGCGAACACACATATAGACACGATTTATATAAAGTTAATAGCTATACCCGCGGCTTCGCACGCATGGTCATTCCTCTAGGTTAAAAGTACTCTATGTACTATTCCAAGACCTAAAATACCAATATACCAACATTTGATCAAAATTCCTTCAGCCGTCAAAAAGTTTTTATCGATTGCTCGGCTTCTACTGTTGGGATTGAGATACTAAGTACACCAGTTTTTAAGTCAATCCTAACCCTAAGCTATCCAACAGTGAAAACAGCATCGCAATCGTTCCATTAGTTTTTACGTGATGCGCGAACAAACATACAGACAGACATGATTTTTAATAATGTTATATTCTTGTTCAGTAGCTTATTTTAAGGTATTCTAGACCTTTTTTATTTTTAATATCTTCTTTGTACAGACTTTTTCGTTCTTATTGCTGTATTATAAGTATAGATAAAGTCTAGAGATACATAGATAACGCTTGCTTAACGTATGAGGTGGTCATCTGGTGTCAGATTTTCAGGCCGCCCGAGGGCCTCTGTCATGGCTTATATGCATACTAATACATATTTATGCTTATATTATAATAGCGGAAATAACTCTGTCTGTCACCTTTTCACGACTGCTGAACCGAACTTGATGAAATTTTGTATGGAGATAGTTTTAAACCTGGGGAAGGACATATAACATAATTTTTATCGCGAATTTTATGGTGATGATACTAATGAAAAGTAGCTTAAGGATATAAGCTATCCTGGCACCATATCCGTTCAGCCGTTTGAGCGTGAAGGAGTAACAAATATGCACAAACACACATACATAAAAACTTTCGCCTTTTTTTATTTACCATATTTGTTGAACAGTTCTTCAGGACTTTTCATTAGATTAGGTTTTGCTTGGTAACTTTCGTGTTGTACTGTAGTACTTGCCTTCAGATCCAAACGATTGTAGAAAACCTGAAAAAGAATAAAATAAACATTAAGAATTTAATAAGACGTAAGTTTCAAAATTCAAACCCGATTACGGTCGGTAAAAAAGTTGCCTAAGACACTCATGCGATAAAGACGAATCGATTGATACCTCGCTTGTCAAAATTGGACCAAGTTTTTAGTTTGAACACGTAACCCTTCCTTTGCCTTGGCGTAGTCGGGTAGCCTATGACATTCTATACCCAAAGACGAATCGATTGGCACCTCACTTGTCAAAATCAGACCAATAGCACGGAATAAATAAACATCATCACCATCATCAGCCCGTGCTCGTCCACTGCTGGACATATGCCTCTCCCAATGAACGCCACAGAGCCCGATCTTCGGCTCCTCTCATTCAGTTTCTGCCGGCCGCCTTTCGTAGGTCGTCACTCCACCTGGCCGGTGGGCGTCCTACACTACTACGTTTGCCAAGAAGCGGTCTCCACTCGAGGAGACGTCTACCCCAGCGGTAGTCCGTCCTTCGAGAAATGTGACCAGCCCATTGCCACTTCAGCTTGTTAATCCTTTGAGCTCGTTTCTGATTTTATCCTTCAGAGAACCCCGAGCATAGCTCTCTCCATAGCTCGCTGAGCGACTTTAAATTTGTGGTCAAGTCCCACTGATATAACTAGAAGGACGCACGTATTAAAGTCTTCAGGCACTGTGGAATGGACGACGAGAAGACCTGAAGATGTTTTCCGAATGCCGCCCAGCCCAACTGAATTCTTCTGTAGGCTTCCCTATCGAAGATGTGTCTACCCAACTGCAAAGTTCGCCCGAGATAGACGTATTCATTAACAACTTCTAGGGGTTCACCATTGATGACTACAGGTTTTGGGGTAATAAGATCTTGGTCTTGTCTAAGTTCATCCCGAGACCGATTTGTCGAGAAGCATGAGCCAGGCCGTTCAGCATTCGCTCAAGTTCCTCCAGCGATTCCGCCGTAAGGACTATATCATCGGCAAATCTTAAGTGTGAGATGTACTCTAAGCTTTGCCAGATGCGAGCGCTTCAACTGCTGGGCGAACACAAAAATCGGGGTTCAAAAGGACCCCGATTTTGCTAAATAGCCTTTTCGATTTGGCGTGTGTTGGAGCATCGGAGGTCACGTCGTCGCACCAGTTTACTAATTTTACAATTGAGCGCTCGCTTTTCTGATGGCATGGCTTGCGTAACGTTCCGTCTGTTCTCCATAAGCTGGAGAGTCTCAGCCGAGAGCTTGGACTTTGGGCCCATATGTTGCAGCTGGCAAAACTTCACACCCTCTTCCCTCAGGACTCCCACCACTTGTTGAAGACCTTCGTCTATGTTCTCTGTGGTTTCCAAAGCAGCGAATCGATTTTGTAGGTGGAGCTGAAACTGCTCTGATCCCACAACGGTTTGAAGCAGGTTAGGACGGAGCGTAGACTTCATCATTCGACATATTTCCAGCTTGTAGTAGATATTCAGAGTGCCTCGGACAAGTCGGTGATCGCTACCAGTATTAAACCAGCTAATCACTGAGATATCTCTGAATAATTATGTGCTTCTTGTCTTTAATAATGAAATCAATCTCATTTTTTGTCTCGCCATCGGGACTTTTTCTACGTCCACTTTCTTTGGGGCTGTTTCTCAAAGAAAGAGTTCATCATGTACAGTCCCTCTTTTTCCAAGAAATTAACAAGCATTTGCCCCCTGTGATTCCTATTTCTGTAACTGTGTGGACCTACCTTCGATTCACCGCAAGTCTGTACTCTCACTTTGGCGTTAAAGTCCCCTATGACAATGTTGTAGTGCGCTTTAGTGGTATTACGGAGCGTTGAAGATATGTCTTGATACATATCTTCCACTTCATCGTCCGAGTGTTTTGAGGTCGGTGCGTAAACCTATACAACCTTGAGACTGAATCTCTCGGAAAGTTTAAGTTCTAGGTACGCTGCCCTGGACGAAACACTGAAGATTTCTACAACATTGTCAGCGAGGGCCTTATTGACGAGGAATCCAACGCCACCCTGGGATTGTTGATCTCCCTCTCGGAAGTACATAATATGGCCTGATTCAGGGTTAAGGTGTCCACTCCTTCTCTACGGACTTCGCTCAACCCCAGAATCTGCCACCGTATCCTATCTAGTTCCGATTCTAACTTTGCCAAGTGATCATCCAGCCTAAGCGTTCGTCCATTATACTTAGCCAAGTCGATTTGTTTTTGTTTTTGGTGGCGTACCGTAACCCGGGGATTCTTCGCACCCCCTGCCCTGCCATTTCCGAGACCGCCATCTTGGTGAACAATAGTGATATTACTTTGTAGTGGAAAGAAAAGCAGATTACCGACACTCGCTCAAGTGACTCCTTGCTGCACCCGTGGTTTTAGAGCCCTCGCTAAAGCTCGGGCTCCAATCTAACCACTCGGTGCAGCAATGAGTCACTTTCAGCTCGATGCAGTAATCTACTATTTATTTATTTTTGCTATGTACACACATACGTTTAAACCTGTCAAAACACGGGTAGATCTAAAATAATCGGCAAAGATAAGGGGGCGCACTACAGATAACGAGTTAGAAACATTTGGACCGCGGGTTGTGGCCACACGAACGCAGAAAATATCGAAACAGTACTTGAGTTTGGGATTATTTTGCTTAATTTTCTTTAAATTATAACTTTGCAAATAAGTTACTTTAAAAAAAAAATTTTAGCAGTAGCTATTTTCAGGATGAAACTTAGAACCAGCTATCACATTTAAATGCGTATAAAACAATTCGTGTCTATGCTGTTAACTGTTGAGGAGTTCCCTAGTCAGAAGCCAGCCTGGCGGCTAGCATTATAAAATACGTACACAGAATTTTGTGACTGTGCTATTGAACGTTGAAGAACTGATCAGGTCATCCTTACCATAAAAATGCATTGTCATCGGAACTGCACCAATATTCAGAAATTCAACTCCGTAGAATATGAGGAAGTGGTTCTAATTCAGCTTGCAAGATTTTACCTAAACAAACATACATACACACAAACATTGCAATTTAATTAAAAGTTTTATTAAATTTGCAATGTCTGTAGCTTTTAGAAAGCATACTATTATTTAGGAAACGCAATATTGAATTGAAATAAATTAAGGTTTAATCTAAGTATTATTCATATATAATGAACTAGCTTTTGCCAGTGACTTCGTCCAAGAGGACTACAGTTTATCGCGATAAAAAGTATCCTATGGCGTTCCCACGGGTTCAAACTATCTCCATACAAATTCTCATCAAGATCGGTTCAGCCGTTAATTGGTAAAAAGGTAACAGACAGACAGTCAAGAGTTACTTTCGCTTTTATAATATTAGCTTGGAGAATGGATGTTTCATGCAGTAGTTTTTGTTTTATTCTGTAATAGTTAATTATTTTAATAGTTAAAGAACTTGCTTATTAACATACATTTTTGAAAAACTAATTGAAATACGGAAAAAATATTAAGCCTCTAAATCTATGTTTTTTATTTGTTTACAATTTTTATGTTATTTTTTCGCGGTCTTGAGTCTTGATTACTTAAAATATATCACAGAAAATATAAAAGTAGAAATCAGAACTAGATTTGAAAGATACATAGATCAATTTCTGGTTAGAGATCAGCAGGGCGACTGCGGTTGAGCGATCGCAATGGAAATATAAACAAATATGACGTTAATGTACTGTCCGTCCTTGTCATATCGCAACTCAATGACAAGGACGAACAGTGCATTGGTATCGCTACAGCTTTGAATTAGGCGGTCACCGGTATGGTAGTAAGTTTTATTGTTTTTCATCATCTTTATGAAACCCGGGCGAGTTTACGTACTGCGTCGATACTGATCTGCGACGTGACACTTAAACTGGTGGAGAGCGATTCGTTAGCGTAGCCGCGGCGTTTTAATTGCGATACGTTTTGAACTTTAGTTGCGAGTGGTGGACATTAAACTTTAAATGGGTTTTAGAGTTTTAAGCCGAGAGTTTTTTTTATGAAACTAAAATCACACTAATATTGTAAATCAGAGAAGTGTAGCCACGCTGCCAGTCGTAAACAGGTCAATCAAAGCTTAGAGTTTTAAAAATGAATACGCACTTAACGAGCGGAAAACTTCATAGTTATGCGCGATGCCGAATTCTATACATTAGAACTGACAGTCCATACAAAAAGTCATTAAATCCGATTAGCGCCATGTGTATGTTTGTTACTCCTTCACGCTCAAACGGCAGAAGAAACTCACATAGATACAAAAAGGCATGACCCCTGAAAATAATGTTTTCGTGTAAAAAGGAAATATTTTTTTACTTATTTCACACAATAACTCCTCATCCGGCAGGTGCTGTGAAAACCAGCAAAGGAATTCACGGAATGGGCAGCGGTATTCTCTTTGTATTATCACCAGCTGATGCGATGTCCAAGCCGCCTGACAAGCGTGGGGATTATTCACGGAATGGCCCGCGGTAATCTCTTTTGTATTATCACTAGCTGCTGCGATGACCAAGCCACCTGCAAAGCGTGGGGATTATTCACGGAATGGGCAGCGGTATTCTCCTTTGTATTATCACCAGCTGCTGCGATGACCAAGCCGCCTGCAAAGCGTTGGGATTATTCACGATATGGGCAGCGCTATTCTCCTTTGTATTATCACCAGCTGCTGCGATGACCAAGCCGCCTGCAAAGCGTTGGGATTATTCACGACATGGGCAGCGCTATTCTCCTTTGTATTATCACCAGCTGCTGCGATGACCATACCGCCTGCCAAGCGTGGAGTTTTTTATTTTTTTTATTATTGACTAGGCAATCGTTTGACCACGATCTCACCTGATGGAAAGCGATGATGTGGTCGAAGGTGTAGCACGCTTGCCTAGTAGATACCTATTCACTCTTGACTTGAACACACCGGGGTTATAATTTACTGGAAACATTGATGAGGGCAGGGCATTCCACTCCTTTGCAGCTCTTATAATAAATAATATAAGCTGCACCGCTTAAAATAACGTAATTAAAACAGGTTTTAACACGCTGTCTAACAGCGTTTGGATAAATTTGGACACGTTCTGAGACAGTGTTTGGACAAATTGGGACTCTCGCCGCGTGGAAACAAAGTTGATTTTACGCTGACAGGCTTTAGTGATAGTTTAATGAGTGAGGATTAGATGCCAGGGGAAAAAATACCTTGTTACGAAGCTAACAAGGTTTAAATTACATTTGAAGAAATTAAGTTTAGTTTAGGGGATGTCCAAATCGCTACCATTGGCTATTTTTAACCCGACCGTAGTTGGGTTTTAGTTTTTGAACTTATTTCTTGTTAATATCCTAGATGAACGAAGGATGCTTTTTCCGCGAAAAACTGTAGTCCGTGCAGGCAAAGTCGCGCGCGAAAGCTAGTACTTATAATAGTACTACCTGTACCCGCGGCTTCGCAGGCGTGGTCATTTCTATAGGTTATAATTACTATATTATGTGCTATTTTAGGACCTAAAACACCAACATTAATTGATCAACATTTCTTCAGCCGTCAAAATGACTTTATCGATTGCTCGGCTTCTACTCATCTGATTTAGATACCAAGGACCTCAAGCCAAGGTTTTTAAGTCAAGCCCTAAGCTATCCAATACTGAAAACTGCATCGCAATCGGTCCAGTAGTTTTTACGTGATGCGCTAACTAACATACAGACAACAGACAGACACGATTTAAAAAAAACTGTTCACTATCTTATTTTAGGTCCAAGAATAGCACATAGAGTACTTTTAACCTAGAGTAATGAACACGCGTGAGAAGCCGCGAATACAGCTAGATTGCTCGGCTTCTACTGATCGGATTGAGATACCAAGTACACCAGTTTTTAAGTCAAACCCTAAGCTATCCAACAGTGAAAATTCTTGTTCAGTAGCTTATTTTAAGTACCCTAGACCATGTTTTACTTAATTATCTTCATTTTACAGTCTTTTTCGTTATTATTGCTTTATTATAAGTATAGATAGATAGATAGAAGAAAGATAAGTATTGTACTACACTCAGGTAATATTTCGCGAACATATTGTTTTCCCCAATCGTTCCACATCGCCACAACGTCAAAATAAAAATGAAAAATATTAGAAAACTTAGAAAAGGTAAATAATAACATATTCGGTAAAACCACTACGAATTTCAGATGTATTCCAACGAGTTTAGAGTCAATTTTAAAGATTTCCTAAAGGACTAAATGATAAGCGATGAGACCACTTTCGGATTCCTTCCGAGTTTGAACGAAACGCTTATTAGTTCAATTTCCCGTTTTGAATACGGTTTGTGGGTTCGTAATGATGCTTGGAAGATGTCTTCAGTTAAATTTATTAAATAATAATATTATTTCGATTTACGGGGTTTTCCGTAATGGATAAACCTGCAGGTACTTGTGGAGGGCAGAAAGGAAGACCAGTTTTTTTTTTGGAAAAAAAATGACAATATGTTGATCTATGTAATTATTGTTCACACTTTTAGGTTTTTCTTTTTGAATGTTAAGTTTGAGCATCTGTGGTGTAAAAAAAATGTATGAGACCCTGAGTGGCCAACTATTTTAAAAACATGTCTACTTCAAGAGGATTCTAAACTGGTACGGTCTTACAATTTTATTTTTTTTCTTTTTCCTGGTCGGCCTTGCCGCCCTCTACAAGTACCTGCAGGCTTATCCACTACGGGACAGACTGTATGATGAGTTTTATATTAATTAAATTTATCTGCAGCCTTTGCAGTAGGTAAAATTTGACAGTTTACCAACTTTGTCAGTTTGCAAGATTAGTATATTTCAGTTACTTTCACAGTACGAGTATCATGTCATAAGGCATTTTGATGTGGGGTAAGCCGCAGAAATAAAATCTATATTTGTGCTACAGAAGAGAGCAATTCGTTCCATATAATAATACTAGCTTACCCGCCCGCGACTTCGTCCACGCGGACTACAGTTTATCGCGAAAAAAGCATCCTACGTTATTCTAGGATATTAAAAACCAATGCAAAAGTAGACTTAGACTTCTTGGTTATGGCCTCTGTGGCTTGTTGTTGGTATAGCATCAACTACTTAATCTGTGGCACCAACACTCTTGCTGATTTTTGACAATTTGTTATTTCGTTTCCATGGCAACCGTTCCTTACAGCGAGTATTCAACATGTTCGTTTTCCCGTGGATACTTCCACGGAATTTGTGGAATTTTCCGGGGTAAAAAGTATCCTATGTTTTATTCTAGGGTATAAGCTCCATACCAAATTTCATCAAAATCCGTAAAGCGGTTATCGCGTGAAATCTCCCCAAACAAACAAACAGACAACGTTTCAACGTTTCTATTTCTCATACAACGAACGAGACCTGGTGTTATCCAGGGCTTAATAGGTCGTTTACATCTTGGAAGATTAACTTGTTTAGTATCTTCCTGGATAATGCATGAAATCCTACTAACCATGAACTCAGTTGCCATATTACAGTTCTCTATATCAAATATCGGTTGAAAATCTATGCCACTTAAGTCTTTACTAATTCCTTTGTAATCAACTTTGCTTAGAGTAGGAGTTTGCGAAATTGAGCGCATAACGTCCAAATTCAATGATAGCAAAACAGAATCATGGTCAGTTAGACTATTTTGTATGACCAGGGTAGTAGCAGTAAGTTTTGATTTCAAAATTATGTGGTCTAAGCAGTTATTATTGCTCGTTGGAAGTGTATGTGCTGCTAACAATCCGTGAGATGCGATCAGATTCAAATAAAAAGAGGCGTGTCGATCCGAAGTATCATATTTAATATCAATATTGATATCGCCAGCTATAATAATATTTGGGTAGGAAGCCAAAGAAGTCAGCACCTTATCCAAAGAAATAATAAAGTTATCTATATTTAAAAAGGACGGCGGTCTATAAATGGAAATTATTGCAGTATAATTTTTTATTGCAGTAACTATACAATTTGCGTCCAAAAACTGTGGCTCGAAACTGTTACAGCTATGGTTTAATTTTGTATACAAAACTAGGCCGTCATTTTGATTGTAAAGTTTTTGCGAAGAAGTGACACTGTAATTAGTTAGCTGTGGCAAGACTGGGTTGCATGACAACCAACATTCTGTAAAAATGATGAAATCTGGTTCAACCGCCATTCTAGCTGATAATGCGGAAAATCCATCTATGTTACGAGAAACACTTCGGATATTTTGAGTGACGATATTAAATTTTGAATGATTATTGTTTGATAAATATTTAGAGCACTCCTCAGGTTCACAACAATATGAAACAGAAACATTATGTTCGTCAATTTGTGTTTGAATATTATTAATCAAATCATCCATAATATTTTCGAAAAACAGCAAAAGGCCAGAATACGGACGCACAGCTATTATAAACAGCTGGTACCATACTCACCGAAATATGTACTAGTATTTGTTTGCAAAAATTGCGTATTTTGAGGTATGAGTCACATAAAAAAGTGTATTTAATAAGCACAACATGGGGCAGATTTTTGTATGTGTGTTTAAGCTGAAGTGATGTAAAAGTGTTAAGAATTTTGTACATGATATGAGCATGTGTGTTTAAAAGAGAAATCGATTGTGTAAGAAGCCAAGCTAGGTGTACAATTATAAACAAAAAAAATTGAACAATTAATATAAAAACCATTGAAAACCTGTATCTTAGTCACTTAGGGTCTTTAAGTTTTACAAGGTCCTCCCTCCTCCTCTGAGATTCTGACGAAAGGCAAATTATCCTTTTTACGTAAGTATACAACTTCATTTGAGGTTCAACAATAGGTGTATCAATGAGTTTCGGCGAAGTCTCTTGCAAGGTAGAACAACTTCTTCGATTTGAATGTGAGGCACTCCGACACATAAATCGGCTTTTCGGATCCTAGTAGCTTTACGTGTCGTGTATTCAACTTCTCGTCGCGTTTTTTCCCTTTATTAAAATTCTTGCAAGAGCTTAAAACCAACTCTTTTTTGATTACAGAAGAAAATTCCACAATAATAGGTTTAAGATCCTTTTTGGACCGACCTCTATAAATGTCTTTAATATCAGACTTTTGAATTTGCAAATTTATACTTTCGCCTAAATCAATCACGAGGTCAGAGAGGCGAGATTTACTCTCAGTGGCCAGTTTTTGGATATTGCGTAGCTCAATACAAGAGTTACGAGATTTTCGGTCTTGAAAATCTAGTTTTTCTTCTAGGTCTTTGATATATTTCCTATCTCGCAAGCACTCGGCATCCATTTTAGAAAATCTCTCTACAAATTCCTCATTTTGGTGGGCCAAGAACTCCACACTTTGAGTCAATTCCGAGACTCTGGTAGCAAAACAGTCAAATCTTGAGTTTAATTTATTAAATTTCTGCTCCATTGAAAAATTATTAAACAATATGCGCATTTCTGCTATGACTGACTGCGTATCGCTGTCGTCCTTGCCATCAAACTTTCTCTTACGGTTTAAAGTTCCTTCATTTGTCTGCGCTCCAGACTCTGTGTCACTTTGATGTCTAGAGTTCTTAGCAATTGGAGTTACAGATCTTATTTCAGGAGTATGTGGTGGGGTGCGTTTCACAGACATAATTGTTCAATGTATAGAAAAACTTACAATATTATGTTTTGGTCAAAGCAGCAGATTTATCTCAGTATAATTGCTATCAGAACTCACTCAGGCGCTCAATGGAGCTTGCAAATATGTGTGCTTTTGCTAGTTTGATTTTATCAGTCACCATATAAAAATGTGGGTAGACTTATGGTTCATAACTTACGAAGAGAATTTGCGAGATTTATTTTTGATTATTTATAGTTTAAACTGTATTTGATACGCTTGATTTATCACTGATACTAGAGGGTGGCAAAACTGATCGGGATTTTCACTCGCGTTGCTTGTTATTTTTGTTCTGGACACTGATATTAATTTGTTTTGTAAGAGCAACTCACAACAGGTCTTACTAATATGACAGTCGGGGGGGGGGGGGGGGGGGTGGGGGGGGATGAAAAAGCTATTGCTGTCACGCTGTGCCCGAATAACCGAGCTATCAATGTGTGAGTGGTCAGGTGACCCTTTAATAAGACACGAAATTGTTATTAAAAAATAATAAGAACAATAAAATAATTATTCAAAATTTTGTTCAAAGCAAAGGTCATCATCAGCCCAAATTTGATCACTGCTAAGATGTAGACCTCCCCTAATGCACGACACTGAGCTCGGTCTTCTGCTCTAATACATTTACTGCCAGCCGCTTTTCGCAGGTCGTCACTCCACCTGGCCACAGGGCGTCATACACTACATTTCCCATGATAACTCTAACTTTTAATGGTATTATTGTTAGTTTGTCTAAATAGCATTTAACAAAATATATTTCATAGTCGAAAAATGTTACAGTCCAATTTAACTCTCGCCTACAACTTCTACCATAAAAGTAAGGGTGCAGGGGGTGAACCTCGTAAATATGTCGGGTTTTATAGTTGCACACCCCTGTTGCACCGTGCGACGGCAGGGGTGGTGGAGTTAGGGATCCTTGCGTTCGGGTAGGAAACGGAATTGACAGCTAGTTTTTTTGTATGAGACGTGCTCACGTTTCATCACTGTCGTACAATTTTAGAGAAATTATGAATACATTTTGTGTTTATAAAATCTAAAGTCTAAATTAATAAAGAATATCAAACATCTCTAAAAACTGTCACATTAAAAACGGAACGTTATGGTGTATCTACTTATAACATATTTTATCTACACTCATATTGTAAAATCCCTATTATGAACTCAAAAATGGTGGCATAATGATATACTTAACACACGGCACGTCTCTAATAAGAAAATAAATAAATTATAACACTGTTTTTTGAACTAAACGATGTTATATATATTTTTTACCATTAAAGCACCATTAAGGCTCCGCATCTAAGAGGGTTTTCGTCATTTATTATCTATGGCGGCGCGTGTTAGACCGTATGCATAAACTACTATTTTTGTGTTACGTCAGTTTTTTAGAGGATTTGCGAGATTTTAGAAGACACATCCATCAACAGCCATCGTGACCTGTACACGATTTACTAATTTTAACCCACATGTGTTCAAGTCGAGAGTGAATAAGTATCTATTAGGCTAGCCTTCACCTACACCTTCGACCACATAATCGCTTCACATCAGGTGAGATCGTGGTCAAACGATTACGATAAAAAAGTATTTTTTTATCGTAATCGTTGGTGGGGCTGTATTGGGGCTCACGGCCGTTTGTCGTTAAACATCTACGCCACGTACAATTTGATCTGGCCCTGGAATCCTCTCGTTCGCTCTGTGGAGTTTAGGGTACCGTTGTGACCTCCAGAATTTCTTCTTTCCAACGTTATTTTCATACGGACTTTCCGGGCGCTGCAGTCACTTTTGTGATTTTTACTTTTCTCCATCTCGTTTTTTTTTATTTACTTATTCTTTAGTAGATTTTTTGTGAATTTTTTCATCTTGTATCGAATATTCTCATCGAGATCTTTACAACAACACTCGATTCACTACCCTATCTAAATCGCGAGTTATACCGAACAAAAGATCACAAATACATACGTTTTGCTCTGTGAAGTTAAATAAAAGCTTTTAAAAAGCATAGGGTCGGTTTTAAGGTCGCTATATAAACAGAACCCTCTGTTTAGAACCTACTCTATCTTGGCGTTTCCATTCTCACCCCAGGGTTTGTTAGCGTTGATTTCTTGATTGCTTATCCGTCGCTCCTGTAGGGTATACGTATCACGTCTTGAGAGTGCGATAATTCGATTGTGCACTTCTGGTTAGCGTAGTTTATATGTTCTTTGCTTATGGTTAGTGTTTCGGATTAATGACTAATGAGCTGATCCGACAGTCAGATTAATCAACATAGCACAAATAATTAATAATTATTATATTACAAATAATTAATTATTGCAAGCATTTGTTTTATTTCAGGTGCTCGCCTGATGGTAAGCGTCTAGCCTGCCCATAACAGTCGCAGTGCCACCCAGAACTTTGGTTTCGAAATTTTAGCACGGAGTTCGTCGCGCTGAGACATTGGTGTCTCTTTGCCCAGTAGTTTCGCTAGAAACATTGCCCTTTAAACCGAAACAGAAATGTTTACACTACTGCTTCATCATCATCATAAGCCCGTACTCGTCCATAGCTGAACGTAGGCCTCTCCTTGTGAACGCCACTGAGCCCGATCTTCGGCTCTCCGCCTCAAACTTGCTATAAACTTTTCTGGCAGGGAAGGGCGAGAAGGGCCGAAACTTGGGCTCAGTGGCTTAACGGTATTACTAGTACGTGTTAGAATCGGTCCTTCGCTCACAGTCCACTGCTGGACATAGGCCTCTCCTAATGCGCGCCACTGAGCCCGATCTTCGGCTTTTTTCATGTAATTGCTGCCAGCTACTTTGCGTAAATCGTCACACGATCTGGCCGAAGGGCGTCCTACACTACGTTTGCCTATACGTGGTCTCCACTCAAGAACTCGTCTACGCCACCGGTTATCGGTTCTTCGACTAATGTGACCGGCCTAAATAAGTTTATTTGCTACAATAACAAACATAAATAATTATAAGAAAAAATAATAATAATAAAGCTTAAAAGATAATTGCAGCAAAAAGGTCCCAACTCAGCATAATGTTGGTTGTAAAACAACCAACGCTGGTCTTCCGTTGGGGCCTTACGGTGACATCACGGCACGGACACACAGACAGCAAAACAATAATAAATATAAAAATTAAAGAAATAAATTAACTTAAAAAATGCAAAGACTAATTTTAACATTACAAGGATGCACTCAAACTGTGCTCATTACTGTGATTCTTACAATGTGAAAGTGAGGGTAAATAATCTATTTTAAAACGTGGAAATATACAATAGTTGTGAGTGAAAGAAGAAAAAAACACGACAATGAAAAACAAATTAAATGAGACAAGTTTCCAATTTGGTAATTAATAAAGAAACAATTACAGGTAAGTATTGACATAGAATTTCATATAGCGCTTGTGTCATGTTTTAGAGTTTCCTGACCCTTTTGGTGATCAATAAGATACTTTTTTAATTTGACTTTAAAACCCTGAATACATTGCAGGTTTCATTATCGGCGGTGGGATATTGTTCCAACATTTGGTGGCAGCGTAGCGGAAACTACCTCTGAACGCAGCCGTTCTGTGCTTCTGTGTCGAGAGCTGCATCGCGCACTGCCGGGACTCATAAGGCCTTTGACTCGACACCCATGACAGTTTTTCGTAAAGATAATGCTAATGCTTGATGTTTGAGGACTCCAAAAAGAAGACAAGCCAAATGTAGTTTTCTGCGATGTTTCATTTTCATAATAGAGTTTATTTAAAAATCGCGTCACATGAGCCCTTAACGGAACGTCGAAACAGAAGCGGGCACAAGCATTCTGGACTCTTTGTATCAGTGTTTGTGTTTTTGCTAAGAGCCGGGGACCAAAAACTGCGTCCATATAATTTAACTTAGACAAAACTAGTGACTCCACAAGCTGGACACGCAACACCTCCTTTAAAACTGGCCTCATTTTGTACAAAATTTTCAATTTATAAAAGCAATTTTTTACAGAATTGGCGATATGTTTTTCAAAACGTAGGTCACAGTCCATCTGTAAACCAAGATTGCGTGCTTCATATACCCGTTCAATAGGTTCATCAATGAGCATGACCCTCTCCAAATGATTCAATTTACTTAATGTATGCTTACTACCAAAGATTAAGTATTTTGTCTTCGTAGGATTAAGCAACAAGCAATTATTTGCAGACCAAGTTGCTATACTCGACAGATCCTCATTAAGCTTGGCTGTCGCATTATTACAATCAGCTGGTTTGCAGGAAATATACAGTTGTATATCATCTGCATAGATGTGGAATTTACAAAGCCTAATATGTTTTTGAATATCAGCCGAGTATAAAATAAAGAGGATTGGACCCAAAATAGAACCCTGAGGAACTCCCCTATTAAAGGCTACTTGTTGTGACACCAACGAAGAACCATCATTACGATTGAGTTTTACATATTGGTAACGATTACTATAGCTCTCAAACCAAAGTAATGCTTCACGATCAAAACCATAATAAATTAATTTAGAAAGCAGCAGGTTAATATTTATTGAGTCAAATGCTCTGGAAAAGTCTAGTAATACAACTAGCGTACACATACCCTCATGTAGGGAGTAAAGTATACTGTCCGTAACATCGAGCAAAGCAGTCACTGTACTTCAACCTTTTCTAAATCCAGACTGTACCTCAGGCAATATATTATTAGCTTCAAGAAACTCAGTCAACTGCAAACATACAGCTTTTTCCATAATCTTTGACAAACATGGTAAGATACTTATTGGCCTAAGATCTTTTAGTTCAACTGGGTTTGAAACTTTAGGCAAAGGGCGCACAATTGCAAGTTTGTGGTGGTAGTGTTTATAAGATCTGAAATAACATCTATTGTTTGAAGAAACGTCATTATGAGCATATCCAAACTTATATTATCGCAATCTTCGGCATTGGATTTCAAGCTCCTTATTATTCTTATCATTCTATCCAAACTAACCCGTTCTATGTGAAACACTGTGTCACTAAACTTATGGTGTTCATAGTACGTCAATTGTGACAAACATACATTTGAAATGCCAGGAATATTTAAAAAGTGACTATTAATAATTCCTGGATTATTTAAAAATTGGGGAAGCTCCGCATTGTTCTTAGGTAATAAAGTGTTGTTAATATTCTTCCATAAAAGTTTAGGGTCATTTATTTTACTATTTATATGTTGCTTAAAATATGCAGATTTTTCGTAATATAGTGCTTGATTTACTGTTGATTTAAGAGTTTTATAATATTCCTTTTTGATTATAGTTTTTGTTTTATGATAATCAGCTGAAGCCTCATCCCGTAACCTCATCATAAGCTTGACGGTGTCCGTGATCCATGGGTTAGATTGATTTCTGATCAGAATTGATTTCAAAGGCGCGTGAACATCAAAAAGACTTAAGATACTCTGATTCAAAGCGCTAACCATATCGTTAACATTATCATAAAAATATACTTAAAAAATAGTACAATCAGTGGCTTTATCGCTAAGCAGCAATCTCTTCCAGGCAACTATAGGCTATAGACGTAATGCCCGTTACACTAATAAATTGTTTAATCTTCCACAATTACAAATTATGCATGTAGGTAATGCATTTTTACAAAGAGAATGCAAGTCTCACAATTACCAATTTTCGATTTGTGTTATTTTCTTGTTTTCACTTATTTTTCTAAGCTAACTTCAAAAATCAAGTATCTCTATTGTAGTTTTTTAGTAAGTATATGGTTTTTTCTTCAGTATGTAGTTTATTCTAAAATGTATTAATATTGTATTATTCTGTTTTACGTAAAATTCTGAATTTAATATATAGGTATATGTTCTATATTTTTAAGTATTTCTATCTTTTTATTGAGTGCCGTTCTGTTCTTATAAGGTGTATCTATTACTTAGTGGCATCTTTTACTAATGTATGTATTTTTGTTAAGACTGTTTTAAGTTTATATAGTAAAAATTGTCAAGTGCCTTAATAAAATACGGATTAATAAATAAATTGTTTTGTAATAAACGCGAAAAGTTTTCTACAAATTAAATTTCATTCCAAAATCACAACGTAATAGAACATTATTCATCGATGATTCGACGCACCGGTACTTGATTACATTTACAATGTTTACCTACAGTGTCTAGACAAAATCAGATAGAACCGTCTCAGAGAAAACATTGTGTTCATTAAGTAGGTAGGTATTACGTGTATATACGGCCGGCGGAACAAGTAGCAAATTACAATATCCTAACATATCCCAACCAGACTGGTACACGGCCTAAAAATAGCACTGCAAAAGGACTCAAAGGATGCGTTTACTTACCGGATAGCAGCAGAAAGAGTATGCACCGACACACACACATTTTTCACTGTTTATCACTTAAAAGCAACAGAAACTTTACTCAGTAGACAAGCTAGAAGTATTTTTCGTCCATTTTTGCAAGTTAGAAGACCTGGGGATAGTAAACAGGCTGTTATTTGTAGTAAACGCGATGTAAACAAATCGGGCGACTGACCACGGACGGCGGCGACCAACGACAAGCGAGCGACGAACTAAGATGGGCAAAGCAGGCAGGCTTTTGATATGAAATGAACTTGGGACGAACGAGCTTTCAAAAGCTGCTTTCACAGATGGCACACAAACAAAACAATTGCTTCACGCATAGCACACAGATGAGATTTTACAACAGAATCCAGACAGCGACCAACTTCACTTGACAGTTCATTCACACCATTTATGTTCGAAAACAGTAATTTTGATTTGACTATTTATTAATGAGATATGGACGGAGTTTCTTCCAACGAAAGAAAACTATATTTTCTATTATCTGTAAATAATTAGGTGTTACATCACATGGACTAAATGTAAATATGAAAGTACATTTTTTTATTCTATTTCGTCTATTTTGCAAAAAACGAGTTAGTTTATCTAAATCCAAATGTTTTAAAACGAAACGAATGCATTTTAGCTACTCGACAATAGATGACGCAACTAAAATGTCTACCCACCCCAAAGCAATAAACATGGACATGTAAGAAAAGCTATCTTCTACTCATCATAAGATGGCGTGATTTTCAATTATCTATAACTATACAAATTATGTGCTTAGCTTTATTACACGACTGCCCAAAAAATAAGTGTAATGTTTTATGGTTCATGTATGAATGTAAGTTTCTTTATTCTACCATACCTTTTAAATGCCAATAATTTTAGATTTGGATGTATGAGTTATCGCTAGAATCCTTACATAATTCCTAGTGACACAGGCTATACGTTTTTTGAAGTATTTTTTTTGCAGGCCTGTTGTTTTTTATTTTTCCTTGATGATTTACTTGTTTTAATTATTGTAATATAGAGATTAAATAAATAGGTTAATTTCTCCAGGGTTAAAATAAAAGTATGACAGTCTACCCCAATTCGTTCAGCCATTATGACCATGTTTACAGGCATCAACCTTTTAACCCAGTAGACGCCTAATACCTACTTATTTGCAATGCAACCAGTTGGTTGTAACTAAGCGCTCATTCGGGTGTTGGGGTACTGAAAGCTCATTGGTCAGGTAATAATCCCAACATATCGCAACATGCTCATTGGTCAGGTAATAATCCCAACATATTGCAACATGCTCATTGGTCAGATAATAATCCCAACATATCGCAACATTCTCATTGGTCAGGTAATTATCACGTCATATCGCTACATGTCACTATTGGCCAAACATTAGTCGGTGTGGATTTGTATAAGATCTATTTTCCTAATGTGGTATCTGAAAGCCTTAATCCTTTACTAGGAGTTTACTGGGTTATAAGGTCGATGTTTAAAGGTCATAATGGCTGAACATTCACATTTAACATTTATGCTGGTAAAATATTTAAAAATAAAATACCAAAAATAATCATTTAGACATTCTTTTTATTCCTAAAATAATGCTTGGCAAAAGTCTGAGCCACAATCAATGGAAACACTAAAGTGGCATCTGCATACAATTTAACAGGATTAGCATTAGGTCTGATCTTCCCCCAAGACACGGCTTCATCAGGTCTGGCGCCCGCATCACTCCCATCAAACTCACTTGCTGTATTGACATAAACTGCAAAATCTGCTCCGTTTCTCATGAGATTAGCATTACAAATGTGATGTTTTATAACGCCACCACCTAATATTATCATCCCCGTATTGTTGGCTTTTACGGCCATTGTGTTTAGCCTTCTCAGATCGCTTAAAATATCAATAATTAGTCCTGGACGTTTATAGGAGTGGAAATACATCATATCTCCTAAAGATCCATCTGTTAATGCTGGACTGAATATTGGAATGTTATTCTTCCAAGCCCAGTAGCATACAGAGCTCTCATCATTGATTTTCTCACCTAATCTGGATATGATTCTAGACGGAGTCCACACCGTGCCATGTTGTAACTGCTCATCTAGCATTTCATCAAGTAAAGGAGTCACCCACTCCTCAAACTTGCAATAATTGTCATTCGGCACTAATAGATTACCAATACGGTTTATGCCCCGCGTCCTTAACATTTTCCCGCTCAAATTGAAATCTCCAATGAACGTTGGGGCAAGGCATTTTATGAAATCTTCCTCCACTCCGCCTGCAGTTGTCACTATGCAGTCAACAAGCTTATTTTTTACTAAAAATCGTATTGTATCGCGTAGCCCTGATGAAACCATGTTCGATGTGTAACCTAAGAATATAGTACAGTTGCTCTTTTTCTTGATAAACTCGTCTTCTTCGTATGGGTCACCATTTTCTTCCGTCAGAGGTACAGCTCGAGTTTTGAGCATGTTGTTAATTTCAGAGACCGCTTTTCCAAAGTTGGTGGCTTGGAATCCGGAGCAGGCGTAGCTTTCCAGTATTTTGTTGTAATCTGTACCATTTTCCCAGTCGAATCCCAACACAATTGGAGTTTCCGCAGGTAACTCTTGGCTCGGCAATAGAACGGCATTCACGGCCATGTTCGGCGCTAAAATAGTAGCTTTTTCAATTTTCGGCACTTCCATTGTAAATAGTTTTATTTCATACTCTTTATGATTTGACAGAAAAAAGAGAAAATTACGTACATAAACGATGTATTTAAAATTTCTTTCTTTTGGAAACGAAAAATAAACTTTTTTTTTTATTAAGTTGGTTTCTGCGGAGGCTCTGGCCTACTAGCAATTTCGTCAATAAATAGTTAATAGTAAATAGTTTATTTTCCCTGCGTTCGAGATGACGAGATGGCGTTGTGGGCAGTCAAAGAGAATATCATCACTACGTTTATGGGCAGTTTCGAAATATACATTGTTAACAAGCCATTCACTTTGAACATTTTCAACATTTTCGCAATTTTTGCAACTTTTGACTCTACCGAACCTTTCGAAACCGAATGATAACCGACCCAATGTTTGAAAGATTTAAATAGATTTTCCTGTGTCAACTTGTCATCAAAACGAACGGTGATCTGATGCTATTTTCGCCCACAAATGTCCAAAGTGAACGCCAAATGTGATAATATTTAGCTATATTAACCGTTATTTTCGCCATTTGCTACAAAAAGAACGGCCCTTAACTAAAGTATTGTCAAGTCAAATATATAATGTCAAAGTCACAAATCTGTAAAATGGTGGACGTTACACTCAGTCCGGCACAACCACAAAGAAATTCTCAAAGGACATGGCCAGTTTTTGCCTAGAACGTACTTTGACTGCAGGTAATTATTAATATTCACAAAAAATATATAGAAATTACGGCATGTGTTATGTATGTCTAAAACTCCAGGCTTTAAAGGGCTGCTATTAAAAGTAATTAAATTGTTCTATCTGAAAATCAACGACATTTTGAATGTCTTACTTTCCGTTCAATGTACGATGATAAATAAACTTATAAATGAAAAATGAATCAATAATTAAAGAGAATGCACATAATGTTTATTAAAAATAATATTGTAAATTGCAACATTTTTTGACTTGATTATTTGTTTGTTACTTCATTCTTACAAATAATTCAATACGATTTTGCTTTTCACATAACAAAATCGGACTACGAGAAATTTCAGACAAATGTCACATCACATTATGTCATGTAACTTGTGAATACTTTTTTGCATTTTGTAGTTATCAAAGAGAATATAATCACTACCTACGTTTTAGTAGTTATCACAAGTAGTTATTCATTGACTCCGTTGCGCTTGCATTCTTGTGTATGGTACACTATATAATTCTGATCTTGTTAGTGCATTATAAAAC
This sequence comes from Alsophila aescularia, assembly GCA_946251855.1. NCBI lineage: Eukaryota > Metazoa > Arthropoda > Insecta > Lepidoptera > Geometridae > Alsophila > Alsophila aescularia. The sequence goes on from OX276373.1 coordinate 52,650,018, forward strand.
CGACAACCTTCGCTTTTCTCCCGGACTGATTTCTTCTACAAATATATCTTTACCGTCGTTCGTTACTACGGACTCATTTATGCTCACGTTTTGGATAAATATTTATGCTACTGATTTGATTGAGGTGTATCTACTGCAGCATAGCCACATAATAGCCACGCAACGTTTGCGAAGGTATAATGTATCCTCACTATCAACGCATTCACTTACGAAGCTCACACGATGGCTATCAATTGAGGTAAGTATGTAAAAATGAATTTTGAGTGGGCTATGTAAAGATTATATCTAAAAATAGTAATTATTCAATGAAACACTCTATAATTCAAAAGATTTTCTCAAAACAAATTCAAATGGAGTGCCTGAGAGCCTCTATAGCTATTTCTAAGTGTTTCAACTTGTAAAAAAATATCTTGTCATTATCTTTAAAACTAGACGTTCTTGAGAGATGTTGCTTATTTACAATTAGTAATGGGGGTAATCTTCAATACAAATAACATTAAATTATTGATGAACATGAACTTTTAATAACTAGGCAGAAAGCGCTAGCAAAACGGGCCGTGTCCTTTGTCTCAAATGTATGGACTTTGGCAGAACAGTGAAGTTCATTTGTTTTTCAGATCCCAATGAAAGGACCAAAAAGAACGAAGTAGAGAGTCCAAGCATGATAATATTACTATATACTCTATGGTCCATTGAAATGAAATTTTTCAAGAAAAATCGTAAGTTTAGTGTTCTGTGAATTTATAATTTTATTCATATTATTGTTAACAACGTACTGTTTTGTGTTTTCTTTGAAGAATCATCAGTTTATAGTGTTAAACCAGTTTAAATGCTAATTTCAAAATGCCACCAACTTTAGAAAGCTACACCAGGGCGACCGCGGATACGCAAAGTTAACGTAAACGTTTTCAATTTGACATTTTAAAACAATTATCCATTAATTTAGTACCGCCAAACTGTCGCGTTTACCATTGAAAAACGATTACGAAAAAACTTTTGGTGGAAAACTATTGAACGAATGATTTCCTACAAAATGACAGTTGTTACAAAAAAGGGTACCGCGAACGCCTTCGCGGCTTTGAAAACGATCGTAATGGTGATTGTTGAAAATGGTGACTAATGAGCATCCTTTTATGCTACATACTATCAAGTTAATACTTTGAATATACACATTGATTGTGATTTATATTCGAAGTCAATGTTTTCATTTTAGATTATGTTATTGATTTTAGATTATGTTAAGTCTAAACATAGACCCAGTTATTAAATAAAGTACCTAGTAGTATTAGTATCTACTACCTAAATGAAAAGTGATCTATAAATCAATTTTAGTTCTTTCTAAGTGGCGGCAAGAGCCTATTTGCATGGGGCTGCAGAGGAGGAGCGTCAGAAGGCAGCTCATAGAAAGAGGCGTGTATGTCTTACGCGATCTCAACAACCCATTGTATCTGCCGAAAGAACATTATAGGGCCAATTACAAACTTAGTAAGCGTTTATTTCAATGGTTGTTCGAGAAAATAATTCCCCAACTGCTACCGGCGACAGTTTGGCGGTAATAAATTATTATTGTATATTTATTATTTGGTTCTGCACGACCAGTGCATTTAGCCAGTGCCAGGTAAAGAGATATAGCAAATTGTATGTTTTTTTCAACAGATTTTAAAAATGTCTAGTCTCAGTCAGTCAGATAGTCAAAAGTCTAGTCATGTCACGATTCAGTAAAGTGGTGGAGCTTTACTAAAACTTCCTAGGGAGTTCCGGAAAGAACACGAAATGGCACGCTTGTATCATTTACCTACACTAGTGCACATTACCGAATACCTTACGGTTAATATTCCACCAATATTACACATTAACACTCGAAGATACACAAGTTTAGAAAATAATAAAAAGTTAAACACCCGTTTCGATTTCGTTTCCCGCCGAAAGTAGGTACTACTTAATGTTATAAACTTTCTTGGTTATGGCCTTGCTAATGGTATAATCGTTTAATAATTTGTGGTTTTAAAATTACAAATTGAAAACGTTTACGTTTACTTTGCGTATGTATCCGCTGTCGCCTGTCGCCCTGCAGTTTGAGAAATAAAACAAAGCAAAACACCCGTTTCGATTTCGTTTCTCGCCGAAAGTCAGTACTAATATAGAGGTTTATGGTTTTAAAATGACAAATTGATAACGTTTAAGTTTACTTTGCGTATCGGCGGTCGCCCTGCAGACGATTGAAAACTATTCATTCGTTCAATAAACCATTACAATACGATTACTCATCGTGGTACCAATTTTTATTCGATAGTAATCGTCAATGGTAAACGTAAACGTAAATAAAACCATAACTATCGCTATTACATGGACTTAATTTTTGACTAGAAAATTGCAAATAAAATACATAATAAATAATACATACCAAACTAAAAACATAGAAAGTATATCGTTGTCTTTATGTGGACACTGTTGAGTAAACATAAAAGTATTATGGCTGCTTTGCGTTTGTTGTAGATATACAGTGACCGGTGTACTTTTCGTGTTTCCAGCTTAATTTATCAGTAAAATTATATAAAATGGTGTATTTTTGCTGCGTGAATACTTGCAAAAAAGGAATGGTATCGTGGTTGTGGCATAATGCTATGAAAAAAAATGATAATCCGATTGAAACCAAGTTCTGTAATAGGGCCACTGTTAGTACTTACTTATGCTTCTAGGATTCCTAAGGATGAAAATATAGCTGAAACGTGGAAGAATACCTGTGAAAGTCACGAAGTCATCAGTAGTATGTAGTCTACATTTTAAAGATGAAAACTATATTAATCAGTCAAGAAATACATTGAAACTAGTTTCGGAATAAAAGGCTTTATTATTAACTACCTCAGGAAGTATTTAAGTACGCCACACGATGCTATCTTTGTTGCAACGGAAATGCTTCTATAACACCCATTATTTCATTATGTTAATATAATAGGATATTGTAACAATAAATGTTATTACATTAACTTTCTAGTTTCATTTCTTAGACATGTGCTAGAAAATAAACTCTTCTAGGTTATCATAATACAATATATTTTGATACCTACTTACCGAACTAAATCTGGGTCTAGTGGCTAGAGATCCTAGGTACGAAATCAAACGGTCGCGGGTTCGAATCCTGCAAGGTGCAATTATTTGTGTGATGAGCAGAAATGTTTGTTTCCGAGTCATGGATGTAATATTCGTATCTATGTATGTTTATCCGTTATCTAGTGCCCATAGTATGGGGCTAGGTAATTGGTGTGGAAATGTCCCGCATATATATAGCACCGTTAACAGTGGGGAACTCCAGAGGAGTGGAGCAGGAGAAAGGAAGTACTCTTCTTCAAAAAAGGGGGTAAAACTCTTTTAAGGCCAGGCTCCAAGGTTATATTTTCCCACTCCCCACTTCCCTGCCACCTACCCTACACTCTGCCACCCGCTACCCGCAATAAGCACTGAAGTGCCTGCGTAACAAGGTTGAATATCGCGAGCGCTGTTTGAACGCACAATTTAGCTCGGAACTAAATGACGTATGTCTCAAAAGTTAATTATTTTATTGGCAGGCTAATAATTTAGTTAGGTAAATTTTGTCTTAGTCTTAGATAATAAACTATATTTTCTTGCTGTGAGATTTATTTTAGAGATAAAACTTAAGTCGTTGAGTAGAAAAATGTAAACATTACCGAAAAAAACGTAATTTTTGATAATAAAATGTATCGAATGAAATTTTGTTAATCATGTTTTTGTCTTAGTCTTAGAGAGATAAAGATCTCAAAAACATATATGTCAAGTTTCACATTTATCAGGTTTGTGGTTGACCCAGCATATTGTAAGATTACCATGACCTCATGTCTCGTCCTCTCGTGCAATACTGTTCGCCATCAGGTCTTGTCTCGTCCTCTCGTGCAATATTTATTTCTATAGATTAACACTATAATCTTACACGAGGATCTGTTCGCCACCAGGTCTTGTCTCGTCCTCTCGTGCAATACCTAGTTCTATAGATTAACACAATAATCTTATACGAGGATCTTGGTTGAAATAATGAGCTGTCTTATCATTTTCATGATATATCTATCTATCTTGGTCTTGAGATCTATGTCTAGACTTATGGGGGCTTCTAATATTTGCTCGTCTTTGGCCTCTGTCTTGAGTGTTCATCACACCTCGCTTGCTCCTGGGTATACTGGTACCAACGAGCACACTGAACCCATCATGGGTACCCATGGACCCTGAGTATCCGGCAGTCTACTCATGCTCGGGGCCTTCTACGTGTCCCTGAATGAGACATGCTCACCCAAGACGCCCTTCATCTAATCGCCTCTCGGATTCGCTTCAGCTGGCCAGTCCGAGACGGATGGCGTAGCACAACTTATTGGAACCGTCCACGTGGACTCTTCAAGGCCGCCAGAACCATACGGACAGGACTCCGAGCCCACTGCTCAAGGAATCAGCAAGCAGCGATCATCTTAAGCCCCCTGCTGGGTTCTTACCGGAGGTTAACTTTACCGGCTGTTCTGGGTATTATCTCTATCTGGGTCTTATCTCTTTACTGGGTCTAATCTCATCATCATTTCACCCTCGTCTTGGTCTTATATCTAATAGTGATCACTATTATCTATCTAAGCAATGGAAAAGTCTCACCCGAATCCTCGTTGCAATCCTTACTTGAATCTTACCACCTGGTCTATAAACTTTAATCGCAGCCTCTTCACAACGAAGCACGTTTTATTATCTATCTAAGCAATGGAAAGGTCTCACCCGAATCCTCGTTGCAGTCCTTTCTCGAACCTTACCACCTGGTCGATAAACTCTCATGGCAGCCTCTCTGCAACGAAGCAGTACGTTCTATTATCTACATTAACACTGGATAGGTCTCACCCAAATCCTCGTTGCAATCCTTTCTCGAGCTTTACCACCTGGTCGATAAACTTTCATCGCAGCCCCTCCGCAATGAAGCACGTTCTATTATCTATCTAAGCAATGGAAAGGTCTCACCCGAATCCTCGTTGCAATCCTTTCTCGAACCTTACCACCTAGTCGATAAACTCTCATGGCAGCCTCTCCGCAACGAAGCAGCACGTTCTATTGTCTCTATTAACACTGGATAGGTCTCACGCGATTCCTCGTTCCAATCCTTTCTCGAACCTTACCACCTGGTCGATAAACTCTTATATCAGCCTCTCCGCAACGAAGCAGCACGTTTTATTATCTATATTAACACTGGATAGGTCTCACCCGATTCCTCGTTGCAATCCTTCCTCGAACTTTACCACCTGGTTGATAAACTTTCATCGCAGCCTCTCCGCACCGAAGCACGATGCACCAGAACACATAACCACACGGAAATGTGGCCCCTCAGAGCTCCTGGAGGACGTCGTCTGCTTTCCACGTGATCAGGTTCTCGCAAGCGCTATCCACGACTAGTTCCGTCCGCGTTCCCGCCGAAAGTGCCGTCTTGACAGCAGCGTGCACTCACCAACTACCACAGACAATACTACTACGGACAATCTTACCACAGGGGTGCGTTTAAGTCAATTATCCAGTATAAAATTTAAACTGACTAAACGTCAAACACCCCGTTCAAGCACACCGCGACGCGAAAAATGAACCCGACTAAAATTTAATCTGCCCGTTCACGGGGATAAATTTTAGCGAGCTTTTGAGGTCGCTAAATTTTAGTCTACTGTCAGAATGACAGCTGTGTGTCATTCGATTCGTGGTTAGATTCAATTGGTTGATTGTTTTATTCGTAAATACTTGATATATTTATAATAATGCAGTAACATAAATTCTGTGCAACGAATATAATATAAAAATGATTTAGGGGGCATAAAATAGTCTACTGAACATAAATTTGACAAGTTGAATTTGACAGATAAACCCAAGATAAACCTATGACTCCGTTCAGCGAACCCTCGCTAGTTAATTTTTATCCGGTGAAAATTTCGCCGACTTACTTAAACGCACCCCTGCGATGCTACGGTGGCCCAATTACAGAACTTGGCTACAATCGGATTGTCACTTTTTTCATAGCAAAATCGACTCTATCGCAAAGCATTATTGAATTTGACTGCTTGAAACTGTCATGATCAACATTACGTAATCGCACTGCGCATGTCATGACTAGAGGTGGTTAATATAATATATAGCTCTTATTATAACGTTAAATTTATAAATAACTATAGTCGTTATAAAATAGAATAAATTAATCCGCTAATGTTATAACCATATTTTGTTTACTTACATCTCAAATCTTTATCATTATTCGACAATTAGTCCGCGATTCCGCGACTCAGCGCAACAAAAGAAGTACCGCGGTGTCAAGAGGAACTAACGTTTATAATATGTAAATCTAGGGAGTCACGTCGCAGCATATTGCACAATCATACATGACAAGCTATTACATTCAAAAATCCATAGATGGCTCTAGTCCGCCAGCACGCACGCGCCTTCCTGACATTGATTTATTTGATTGGGATAAATGCGAAATGAATTGTAGATGGCGCTAATCTCAATTCATACAATTCCTCAAAGCTAATCGTTAACACACGTTGAGCGCTCATTGGTTGAATTATAACGCAACGAGTTTTAACTGTAGCTTCGCGACGCGATGCGATTCGTGAAATAACGAACTGTACAAAACGCGAAGTTATGTTATTGGTTTGTTGAATTATTTAGTGTTATGTTCTGCTATATTAGCTGTTCTGCTCTATGAAGTTAGTACGTTATATGTTATAGCGACAGCTATTAGCTTTTTGTACGGATCAAGGAACTTACACATTTGTAAAAAAAACTTTGTAAAATACTCGTTTTCGGTACGGCCTATGGAAAGTGGGTGAAGTTTGAAGGATGAAAATATTGTGTAGCTTTTATTTTATTTCCTTTTACTTGACTTTATTGTGTAAATCAATGATGTTATATTAAATCATTGGTGTAAATAGACTTTGTTGTTAGGGTAGTTTTATTGTGAGTGAACAAAAAATGTCTGCAAGAAATAGTAATGCGATAGTATGGAACTTTATTGAAAAGTCCAAAAAGTCAAAAATTCCAGTTTATTGAAACGTAAAAATGCATACTGCTGCTGTTTTTAAAAATCGGTAGAAACTGCCAGTTTTTATTGAAGTATTAGTCGTTTGTTAGTCTCGCCATTCGTTGATTCGTGTCTTGGCGTTCAAGTTCACGTTATAACAATAGCTTTTTAAATAGCTGGCTATATAAGTATAGCTAAGCGCATATAGCTCGTTAAAAAAAACTAGCCGTTATTCACACCTCTAGTCATGACTCGTCGAAACTGACACGTTATAATCGTGTGTCAATTGATAGCTGACACCTCTCTAATTCCATGATAATAGATAGAATCGATAGAACTCGCACTGCGCGACATTGGTTTCGAGGGTCATCTCAAATCATCTCGCAAGAAGAATTTACGATTTCTAGTCTCCTGCAGTGCGATTACGTAATGTTGATCATGACGGTGTCAAGCCTTCAAATTCAATAATGCTTTGCAATAGAGTCGATTTTGCTATGAAAAAAGTGACAATCTGATTGTAGCCAAGTTATGTAATTGGGCCACTGAACAGGCCGAGTTTCGCGGAGGATTTAGCACCATAGACCACATATGCACAGAGACGCAGGTTATACAGAAGTCTCAAGAGTATAACCAGCCCTTGTGTCTTGCTTTTGTGAACTATCACAAGGCTTTTGACTCCGTTGAAGCCTAGTTGGTTCTGGAGTCTTTGCAACGTTGTCAAGTGGACTGGCGAAACATCGAAGTGCTGAGGTGTCTGTAAGACGACGCAGCAGTCTAAACATATCCAACTGCGCGGGGAGTAAGACGAGGATGTTATATCCCCGAAACTTCACTAATGCAGCTACAAAATGTCACCTATTTTAATATTTTTTAAGTATACTTAGGTAACTGTTTTTTTCGAAGTAGCGTAGTGAACCCGTTTTTTTAGTGCCTATTAATGTTTTTCTTTTCTTTCTTTAATGACCTGAAGATATGTGTTAGACGCTGGCTTGGAAAGGAATGGGCATTAATATCAATGGAAAGAATATATCATACTTACGATTTGCCAATGATATTGACCTAATAGCGGAGTCGCTGCAAGACTTGCAAAGTATGATGACCAACCTAGATGATGCCTCTCGACCAAGCTAAGAATAAATGATGATGCTCTCAATAGCTAAGACCAAGATCATGTTTAACGATCTTTTTGACCTGGAACCAATAGAAGTCAATGGTGGACCTCTTGAAGTTGCCCAACAATATGTTTACCTTGGAAAAATATTGCAATTGGGTAAGAACAACTTAGAGGTGGAAGCCTAAAGAAGAATTCAGCTGGTTTGGGCAGCATTCGGCAAGCTTCGTCAAGTCTTCTCGTGGTCCATATCACAGTGCCTGAAGACAAAATTCTTCAATCAGTGCGTCCTACCAGCCCTAATGCCGGGTCCACACCAAGAGAACGAGAGCCAGCGAAGGCAAACGGATTCGCCGATTAGTACCGCACGCTCGCTCCGACTGTGACTTTGTCGCATCGCACCTAATTCATCATTTTAAAATGATGTAGTGTTGCGCGTTGTTGCTAGGGTGGTAAGGTGTTTTATTTCAATGTAAATGCTAATAAATAGATCGTTAAATGGGTCATTATCCAAAATGTATTAATCATAGTAACATAAAAACTTATTTTTTTATTTTATTTGGGCACTGGACATCCTTAAAAAAGAGAAAACTAATTATTACAATACAGATGTGACATCTCGACTACGGATCTGACCATTACTTACACAAACCAAACCCAAAAGTATTAAAAATGACACAACCGTAGTCACAGTGAAATTACGGATGTGACAACTATGGACGTGACATTTTGACGTTGTTACCGCCATTTTATAACTAAAAATAAACACCATGCGATTAATATAATTTAGGAAGAAACTGTACTACATTACGCAACTCATGTTATCAGGAATTTAAGTTAGAGGTTTATATATACACAGAATATTCACAGTTGTGACACATTATGCTTATTTTGTTAACAAATTACTTTTAATAAATGTAGCTCCACAGATCCTTGCATTAGCGTTCGAAAACTGAGCTGAAACAAGATGACTGCCTAAAGCTATGTTTTTTAGGGAATTTAAACATTGAACATCTAAAGATTCGTTTCTTTATTTAATTGTACTTTTTGTTAGAAAACGATAATGTCACATTACACGGACCGTGACATTTTTTTATTTATTTTTTCAATTCAATTAACGTTATTTTGATGCCTAATACAATTAAGATATAAGAGGCGCACCAAAAAAAACAAACAAAATTTTCAACTATTTTTTATTTATTTACAAATCACTTTTTATTTACCTAAATAATAATTACCCAAATAAGGAATATGTATTTTCAAAATATTTGGAAAAAATTGCTGAAATAGTATCTTTTTGGGGAGTTTTTTGCTCCGTATGGGGAAATTACAATATTTATAAGTATTTATTATTGCTATTATATTTTGAATCCCACAGCCGAGGTTTTTGCCTATAAAGCTCTATGAGCCTCATAGGATTTTCATTCGACCATTCCATACTTACGTCAAGAATGAACCTTCCTAAAAATGTATGCGCGAGACGTCCGTTCCATGCAACTGTAGAATGAGCATTCGCCCGTTCATACACACCGCGTGCGCTCGCTATAATCCTTTTGATGTACCGACACGCGGCGGAGCATGGCCAAATGCGAACGAAGGCTTACGCTGGCTCTCGCTCGCTTTCGTTAAGTCGTCCACATTGATTTGTTCGATTTCGCACGGTAGCCTTCGTTCGCACTCGTTCTCTTGCTTTGGACCCGGCCTAAGGAGCCGATTAAACTAGTTCATAAATTTAAGATCGCTCAGCGAGCTATGGAGAGAGCTATGCTTGGAGTTTCTCTGAAGGATAAGATTCGTAATGAAGATATAAGACGGAGAACCAAGGTGACCGACATAGCTCTTAGGATAAGCAAGCTAAAGTGGCAGTGGGCTGGTCACATTTCTAGAAGAACCGATAACCGTTGGGGTAGACGAGTTTTCTAGTGGAGACCATGTTTAAGCATACGTCGTGTAGGATGCCCAGGTGGAGTGACAACCAGAGAAAAGTGTCTGGAAGAGAATGAATGGAGCTGGAGACAAAGCTCAGCGGCGTGCATTAGGAGAAGCCATTAATTTATTCTATTTTATAACGAATATAGTTATTTATAAATTTAATGTTATATTAAGACCTATGTATTATACTAACCACCTCTATGTTAGCATTACCATTATATAATTTGTATTTTAAATTACTCTGAGAGGCTGATGTTGATGATGATGACGCTTAGCCTGTAAGCAATAGTTGTACATGAATCTAAGAATAAAGTAAAGCAACAAATATCATTTTTTTTAGATGGTGCTTATAGACAGTAGATTGTTAATGATCCGGAAGAAGTCTTTGGGGACAAAAAATGGCAAAAACTGTTTTACTCGAGATATTTCTATGAGAAAAAAATAAAGCAGTGAATGCTGGTATTACTTAACATCTTCTGGCTGCACCTCAAGGTTGTTGGAATATCGTCGTAAACTCGTAGACGCAGTACAGGCCGCAGACAGCCTCAAGCCGGATCGGGACCAGCAGTGCGATTACGTAATGTTTGATAATCGGGCTGCTGGGGCCCGACCACAGAACTTGGCTTCAATCAGATTGTCACTTTTTTCATAGCAAAATCGACTCTATTGCAAAGCATTATTGAATTTGACGGCTTGAAACCGTCATGATCAACATTACGTAATCGTACTGCGGTAGTGGCATTAACTATTGACAGAGGCCAAGACCCACTTTAAGTCGCTCCAGCAGCAAGAAGTGATGGTTCGTTCGGTTTGGCACCGACTTCAAAAAACTTTCTGACCCTGTGTTGTATTTTTGTGTTGGTATTAGTTTTGTATTTTTTTAAAAGTGATATTTTGTTTGGTTCAACTGAGTTATTTTATTCTTTGTAGTGTTTGTTTATAAAAGAACATTTTGAACTTATTTTTTTATATGAAGACTTTTTTGTTGGAAATATATTTTTATTAGAGCCCCTATTGTATAGGATTTGGCGGTTTCCATTTTATTCGACGGGACAATATGGCATCTATCATCATCATCATCCTATACTTAAATAAATAAACTAGTGGCTCTGTGAGCTGTAGACCTCGCGCGTACAATTTTTCCTACAAACAATCTAGCGGTGCCCAATAGCGCCATCTAGTAACCTTATTGTAAAACTAACATTAATAAGCAAAGTGCGCCATCAATCCCTACCTAGTGGGTAAAGTGATGATTACACTGGTAGAAACCTAAAACTGAGCAATTTACTGCATTTTGAGGAGATATTCTGCTCATCACGCCGAAGATCCTTAACAGATCTTCATCAATTTTTTATGAGACTAATTTAAATTTACTACCGTTTAAAATAAAAAAAGAACCATTGAAATCGGATTTTATAAGGCGGAGATATTCAGTAGCCCCCTTTTTACCATTTTTCTGGAGGAAGTAACCCCCCCAATTCCCCCTCTATTCAAAAATCCCCGACAGCTAAAACATTCTGAAAATTCCCTTAACCTATAGGTATACCAAGTTTCGTTTAAATCGGTTGAGAAATGCGACCTGTTCCTCTACAGGTCGCATTTCTCAGAGATCGGGACTGACATCCGGACATACCAAAGCATTTTTGCCCTAGTTAAAAAGGAGACGCTTCGCTCGCGCTTCGCGCTCGCTCGGTCTATATTCGGCACAATTCACACCAAATTACCTAGCTCCAAACTAGGATAATCTGAACTATGGACACTAGATAAAGGATAAACATAAATAGATACAAAAATTGCATCCATGACTCGGAAACAAACATTTCTGCTCATTACATAAATGATTGCACTTTACGGGATTCGAACCCGCAATTTGATGTCGTAGTCAGGGTCTCTAGCCACTAGACTAACTGGCCGTCCACTGCTGGGCGTAGGCCTCTCTCCTAATGCACGCCATGACGCCACTGAGCTCGGTCTTCAGCTCTCCGCATCCATTTTCTACCAGACACTTTTCGCAGGTTGTCACTCCTCTTGGCCACAGGGCATCTTACGCTACGTTTGCCTGGACGTGTCTCCACTCAAGAACTCATCTACCCCATCGGTTATCGGTTCTAAGGGAAATATCACCAGCCCACTGCCATTGCTTATCCATAGAGCTATATCGGTTACCTTGGTTCTCTGTCAGATTACTTCATTACGGATATAGAATCTGGAATATGGATTTTCTGATACTTCCGAGCTAAATTGTGTGTTCAAATGATACATTACATTATTTTAGTTAAAAAACATAATTAAAGATTTCCTGGTAAGTATTAAAGATTTCCTGGTAAGTAGTACAGCAAGATTTATAATCATTTGTATAATACATAATTAAGGTTACAATCTAGTTTAAAATAAGTAGGTATAAAAAAAGAGCTTTTACGGCATTTTATCATTTTTTATATCAGTTAACGCCTGCTTAGCGTAAATATATCATTATTTTTTCTATCCGTGATCCAAATTTTTCCATTAGAAAAATTATTATATACCTATATAGCTTTTACGACCATTTTTTTAATGAAAGTCACTTTTTTAGATATATTTTTTTTCTTTTCTTTTTGTCAGTTTCTTTTTTTGGTGCACATTTTTATATATTAACATATTTTACATTTTTACATACATTTCTTTTTTCCCTATTTTTATTGCTTTGTCATCGGTTTGTGAACTACCCTGAAAGTTTCAGCCGGATAATTAATCGGGAAGTGCACTTTTGAATTGCAAGATTCCAGGACAAAATACTTACATACATATCGTCGTTAGGGAGCAAGCAATGAGTTAATGATGTCAAAGTGTTTTAAGCCCATTATCTACCTTAGGAGTTGTTTTGTTAGTATTTCCGATAATACACCAATGTCAGAAGTAACAACTACTTGTCAAGCAAAATATAGTTTTGTCAAAATTAACTAACGGTTCTTGAGTAATTTAGGACAATCGTTTTACTAACGTTTAATCAAATACTGGGGCTATTAAGACTAGGCCACAGACCAGGCTCAGTTTTTAAGGGGTTTTTCCATAAATAGGCTGTGTCAACCACAAACCTGATAAATGTGAAACTTAACATATATGGTTTTGAGATCTTTGTCTCTCTAAGTTTAAGACAAAAACATGATTAACAGAATTTCATTCGATACATTTTCTTATGAACAATTACGTTATTATCAGTAAAATTTTCATTTTTCTACTCAGCGGCGTTACGGCGTTACGCGTGTGACTGTTTATAGAGAATAATGGCCCAGTGCTTATTGGGGGTACCGGGTGGCAGAGTGTATGGGAGGTGTCAGGGGAGTTTTCCACTCCCCAGTGGAAAAATGTTACTCTGGAGCCTGGCCCTAACTGCTCTTAGTTATTTCTGGCAGAGGAAAAACTTTGAATAAAATGTAATTCTGTATCAATCGCACGTTTTTCGGTCTTTACGTTTTCCAGAATCTAACTAAAGTTTATTAATTAAAGCAAAACGAACTAAAGTTTTTGTTTTTTGTTTTTTGAAAATGCTAGATTTAACTATCATACTTTTTATTATATGTCTCAGTAACGTTACAAATATTTAAATAATTTATTTATTATTAGGCTGCAGGGTAAACATATCAATATTTTGTTCATAAACACATTTTTTGTAACGATAAGCGTTGATCAGTTATGCCGATTATAAGAACAAAAACTTTAAAACGCGATTATCTACAAACTAGCTTTTTGCACTTCATGACTTCTTGCTCGCCAACGACGATATATACTTCGATACATACATACATACATACATACAAGTGAAGTTAAATAAAAGCTTTAATTACACAACTAATATAATCGTTGTGAAACTGAATGTAATCTGCTTTGTGAATTAATTGAATAGCTCAGCAAGACATGGCGCCTCCTATATCATAAAAGTACCGAACCGTTTTCGCTTACTCTCCGTAGGCTTTTTACATAAACGCCATACATAAAAGGTCAAAAAGGAACGAGACGTTAGTAAAACGACTCGTTTCATTTTTATAGGTATCGGTGCATTTGGTGAACCGGGGATATTATTATGTGTAAGTACAGTGACCGCAGGCGGCGCGCGGTCACTGCCCCCCGCCGACCATGCTGGTCCCGCACCTTGTGCAAAACAGGTACTTACGTGAAGTTTTGTCAGTCTTTCAGACGCTCCTGAATTAATCATACATTCCTATGGCACATTCACATATACATTGATTTTGAATTTAGATATTAAAAGCAATTTCTCCCGAGCTTAAAATTTGTTTACCTAGTATATAGTTTTATGTATTTTTGTTGTGTTAAACAGTGAAAATGAATCTGATTTGGATGTGCTTGGCCATATTAGGTGAGTTCATTATATTATGTCTGTGGGAACTGCGGCGTGCCACGAGGCCACACTTTTTTACAAGTATTCATGTGCAAAGGAAAATTATATAATTAATTTTAGACGTTTTTTGTTATCCGACGGAGAACCAAGGTAACCAACATAGCTCAAAGGATAAGCAAGCTAAAGTAGCAGTGGGCTGGTCACATTTCCCGATGAACCGATAACCGTTGAGGTAGACGAGTTCTCAAGTGGAGACCATGCACAGGCAAACATTGTGTAGGATGCCCTGAGGCCAGGTGGAGTGACGACCTGCGAAAGGCGGCCAGAAGAGAATGCCCTCATTCTATGACGGGATCTGAAAATAAAGTTCAGTGGCGTGCATTCATTAGGAGAGGCCTACGTCCAGCAGTAGACATAATTTTTGTTAGGTACTGGCTATACAGGAAAGCGTTTGACCTGTAGTTCATCTGGTATTATGCGAGCACTTCAAGATTATAATGATTGTAAACGAGACACACGGGAAAATGTAGATACCTAAACGGACGAGTTAAGAATTAAATGTCTGTTCTTTATTCTGCCAGCAGCATCGCAGGTTCCTGCATCAAATGTCCGACAAGCTCTTGACTCCTGCAGGTACGAATAAATCTATACATAAAAATCTTATAATAATGCAGTAAGTAAAAAATTACTACATAAAACATAATAAATAAATGGGTCTAGTCTACGGGATTACTACAGTCCTAAGCTACTGTAATATTGAACAAGTTTTTTTTTAAATCGTATCTCTCTGGATGTTTGTTCGTGCAAAACGTAAATAATACTGGACCGATTGACATGCAGTTTTCGTTTTTGGTTAGTTGCACCTAAAAAACTGGTGTATACGGTATCTAAATCCGATGATTAGAAGTCGAGCAATCGATAAAACACTATTTGACGTCAGAACTAAGTTTATGATGTTGGTACTTTTGGTCTCGATGCAATGAGTAGAAGCCGAGAAATTACTATCAACTGAATTGATTCTTAATAATCAACAAAAGACAAACATTATTATATTTTAAAAGATTTTATTTAACTTGTATTTGTGTATCTATGTATTTCTGTCTGTCCATGGGCCTAATTCTCTAATTTTAAGACACCAATTCCACGCCGCCTGCATGGAATTTGTTCGTGATTCCACGCAGGCGGCGTGGAATTCGCATGGAATTGGCGTGAGTGGTCATACAGAATCCAGACCCTGGAATCTTGCAACTCATATTTCGAGCACTTCCTGATTATCTATCCGGCTGAAACTTTCAGGGTAGCTCACAAACCGATGACAAAGCAATAAAAAAACGGGAAAAAATAAAACTTTTTTTTAACAAGTAGGTCTTAATTGTTTTGTCCATTAATTTATTTTGTAGTCCAAAGGAGTTCTTGTGCAGTGACGGTGGCTGCGTCAGCGCAGACCTCGTCTGCGATGGCGTGACACACTGCAGCAATGGCGACGACGAGTTCGGATGTGACAGAGGATTGTAAGTGAACAAAATAATGATATCAGTGAAGTTGTTAGAAACTTTTATTATTTAATTTGTTTAAAAATATATATTATATAAATATATTCCCTAAAGAGAGGGTGAACATTTTTAGAAAAATAACCATTCAAGTGCGCGTTTGACATACATAGACTTAGGGTTAGGTTAGGTTAGGTTAAGTTAGTTAAGTGAACAAAATAATGACATTAGTAAAGTTGTTGGATACCTGTATTATTTAAATAATTTTAAATTATAGTTTTTCAAACTTTTTAGCAAAAAAAATAAAAAATGAGTTTACGTTGGATTATGTCTCATACTATGGAATTTGTTCAGAGTTCTACGCGGGCATAAAATGTGTCATCTAGGTCGGCTACTCTCGTAAACTATGTAAATAACATTATTAAATTCACATATTGTATTCGCATGCTTTATAATTTTTTCCTTCCTGTTCATTTAAGTATTTTTCTATGAGATCTTTACACTTCTTCTGTCTAACATCAAGTTTATTATTTCGGGTGTTAACCAGTTCTTTGTTGGTATAATTTTAACTTTGTCAAGGCATTCAAGGCAAGAAGAAGACTTTGCCTTGACACATATCTTTAGGACGTTTGCTCGCTGTGTACCTAAATCGCATTGTGCCGTAATCGCGTTATGCCTAAACCAAACGCGAGGTAGGCATAATGAGATTTAGGTCCATTGAGTATAGGTTCAATAGCGAGATAGACTGTACGAGACATAGCATAGGTAATTCGACTTTATTGTTTACTAGCTGCACCCCGCGGTTTTACTCGCACGATTAAAACTTAATTAAGTTGGTTAAAAAGTAGCCTATGTCCGTCCTCAGTGTCTCAGCTATGTCCATAACAAATTTCATCAAAATAGTCACAGCCGAAACATTTTCACTTGAGGAAAATTATACGATTTTCACTTGAGGAAACTTATATGAAACGTTTGCTCGCTGCGTACCTAAAACGCAGTGTGCCTTAGTCGCGTTGTGCCTAAAAGTCATTTCAAATAAGCGTTTGGACTAAGTAGCTATTCGTCTATGTCACTATGTGTTTTTCTTACATTGCCCATTTCGCGATACGACTATATCGTTATTGATCTATTTCTTAAATTAATTGCTCGCAATACTTTAGTTTGTAGTGGCCAGTAATAAAAGAGACAAAATTTAGATTATAAAGAAGTTTGTAATGAATTAGTTTGACATAACGCGAATCAGGCTAATAACCTTTGTAAAATATAAACCCATAGCGGCATAATCGTATCACGAAATGGACAATGTAAAAAATAGACAAATATCGAAATAGTCGTATTGCGAAATAGGCACTTTAAGAAATAGACTAATAGCGACATAGACTAATAGCTACTTAGTCCAAACGATTATTTCGAATGACATTTAGACACAACGCGATTAAGGCACACTGCGTTTTAAGTACGCAGCTAGCAAATGCTTTAGAATTTTCTCTATTTTTAGTCATCAATCAAATACTCTGAACAGAAGTAAAGCAAAACACCAGCGACTCCCTTTAACTATTTTCCATGACCCACTTGAGAACAACATATTGAAAAATATTGTTTTATATCAATAACGAGTTGCTTATTTTCATCACTACAGGATAATCCTGAGTTCAGATCATTCAGTGTCGTCTCGAACAAGACGTCAAACTTCTACATTAAGTCGGTAAGTTCAAATTCAAACACATATTAAAAACAATTAAAAGAAAGGTACTCTCATCATTGTATGATAGAATATACGAGTACTTTCTTTATATATTACATTATATATATATTTCTTAACCTATTGTGTCCCACTGCTGGTGGTCTGCCCCGTGAACGCTGCGCTCCTCTAGACCACCACTCCGTTATCGCGTTGGTCCAACTTTGATCATCCCGTCTTGCCAAGTGTCCTGCCCATCGTGATAATATAATAATAATTGTGCACCTGCATATATAGTACTATGCATAATAGTACTTTTTATTATTACCTCACACCGATTCTTGGAAATACCATAGTACCAAAACTGTGGGTTCGAAGAAGTGTACTTCAAAGTTATGTCAGCTGTGAGCCTATTGTCTTCCTTATGACATAAATCTACTACCCATGGCCAAAAGGATGGCTCGCACTATGAAGTTTCCTCTACACCTGTTATTTATGAGAATAAGTGAGAATGGTCTTTAAACCGGTATAGATCCTAAATAGTCATTCGAAGTGAAAAATAATAAGAGAAACCTATAGTTGATTTTTAAATACTTATTCAATGATACCCCACTTGTTTTAGTTCCTCAACTTTTTTTTTCTTTATATGGCGTCTAGTTGTCGCCATATTGAATTTTGATTTATGTCATGTCTTTAGTAGCACAGACAATACGATTGACTTAAGAATGATCAAAATTGGTCCACGCGTTTGGTCTATATATTGCCACAAAGGAACAGACATACATACGTAGGCTATTACCGGGCTTAGCGTTGCGCAGTCTGTACATCAACTGCGTCACTACCGAAACAAAGAAAACGTGCGTGTTTTCTTGTTTAAAATTTTTGTAACCCAGCTCCTATTGTTATATGGTCGATGTTGTCACGAAATAGTACAGCTAAATCGGCAACTAACGTAGATCATTAATCAAATATACACTAGCTATAAAACAAAAATTGATTCTCTCAGCCTCCCCTTCCCCTACACACGAGGCGGCCAAAGACACTTGCAGCAAAAGTGAATTAACTTCGGCATTTTTCAAGATATTTAAATAATTCTTTCTCGATTCTCCATTTCAAGCTTTGAGTTATTTTAAAAACCATAAAAAAATATGGAAACTCCTCCGATATGGACTTGTCTTTATGGATCATGCATCGTATTGCGCTTCAAATGCGATGGCGAAGACGAATGCGGACAGAGAGATGTATAGTTCAGATTGTAGATAAATGTACTCAGAAGATATATCTCTCAACCTCAAAAATTGTGTCAATCTTACATCATTTGTTGAGGATGAGGTATGTTTGTATGGATATTTCTCATAGATTTTTGATTATAGGCTTCAAAACGGGACTTGCACATTGCCAGAATACCCAGCCCATGGAACATACGTCACAAATATACCCAATGTAAAACCCGGAGAAGCTTATGACCAGGTTAACATCAGCATCTCTTGCCGATACGGATTTGTAGCGGATGCCTCTACCTCAGTTACCTGCTTTAATGGACTTTGGCAGAACGAGATGCCGAAATGTGTCTGTGAGTATCACATTTGTAGCGGATGCCTCTACCTCAGTTACCTGCTTTAATGGACTTTGGCAGAACGAGATGCCGAAATGTGTCTGTGAGTATCACATTTGTAGCGGATGCCTCTACCTCAGTTACCTGCTTTAATGGACTTTGGCAGAACGAGATGCCGAAATGTGTCTGTGAGTATCACATTTTACTTATCTTTGTGCTTTTCGGCTCAGATTTCTAACATAGAGGTAGTTGTTTTTGTTTTATCAACACGGTAATAAATAAGATAAGTTGTCTATTTGTCCAAATGATTTGGATCATTTGAAATTACTTACAAGACATAATCGAAAGTATTAAAAAAACTGACTGCAAACAAAACTAATAACTAGGTCAAACGTTAAAAAAAAAACGCCTGCCCTGCCAAAAAATAACTTAATCCAATAAAATTATAAACTGTTCGAATGTGCTTATTATTAAGGCCTTCAATTTGATACACATATTGTAAAAATTTAAGTTTTTTTTCCGCATTTGAAAATGAAGCTATACTGCAGATATAATGATTTTTTCGAAAAAAAATGGCTTATGTTACTCGGGAGATGTAAGGATTTCAACGATACCCCATACGAGTACGTCTAAATCTGTTTAAAAGTTATAGTGGAATAAAGAAACTCACATACATGAATCCTAAAAACAATACACTCCTTTTTATGGGCAGTCGTGTAAAAAGCGGCAAAAATTTGAGTGAGAATGAGGTGAATGAGGTTGCTAACCAACTTTAAACCGTTAGAGATCTTAAATGACCAATGGAAAATGATAAGAGAAATTTAAAGATGATTTTCAAATACCTACCTAATCAATGATACCCAACTTAACATAGTTCTTAGACTTTAATTTTTTCTTTATCGCTATATGGCAGACGCCATATTGAATTTTGATTATGTCATGTATTTAGTAGCACTCGCACGATTGACGTAACCATCATCAAAATTGGCCCACGAATTTGATCTTTAGGGCGCCACAAAGAAACAAAGAGCCGGGACAAAAAAAACTGAGTACGAAGAAAATATTATCAAAAGCTAGGTAAATTTTTGAACAAAAAGATCCCAATTTGTACCCCAATAAAATTTATTTAATACTAGTACTCCGCCCTGGCTTCGCACGGGTAGATAAATAGAAAGATAAACTTGAACATAAAACAGCTATTGTGACTCAACTATAATTAGCCTTCCGGACTTTTTTGTGGACTGTAAACATGTAGTACATTATTTTAAGTATCATCATAGTTTTCACAGCGCACGCCAAATAATGACTTTCATAGGCACATTTTTGATACCTTGGGTTACATTATTGCAATTTACTTAGGAACCACAAATTTAAAAAGAAATAGAATTTAGCCCATTTTACTTGCTGATAAAGTAGCTTTTAATATGAGAACCAATTTTTGAAATCGGCTGTATATTTTTTGAGTTTTTCTGTTACACATTACAAAAATACAAAAATCAAATATTTTCTCTTTAAAATATGATTATTGTAGATGTAGATTTATTCGTAGATACATTTTAAATACTTACGTCTTTATTTACATTTTAAACGCCTGCTTATATTTTATAGGTAATAAGTTTTTATAGGTAACAGGTGATGTAGGTCATTCTTACATTACCTGTAAGAATGTATTTTATTATTGACTGAAAACCACCGTCTCTTTGACATTCGTTATTCTTCGCTGTGCAGAGTTGCTGTTTAAAAGAGATCACTCTGAGCTATTAGACCACCCATTGTGACACGTTTGCTTAGTTTCATTTTTGTAGTTTTATCATTGTAGTATTCAAAACTTTCCAGATAATGTTGTATAATTTCCCATCTCTATTTCTCTAACTTTGATGGCCAACTGACAGCTGTCATCGGGGGTGACAACCGCGTTCCAAAACTGTACACCGTCCAGATAATGTTGTTGTATCTATCCACGTGACATTGGCAAAATGGTGGCAACCCTGCAGAAGCTATAAATAAAAGAGTTGAAGTTGAATGTTGTTGTATAATTTCCCACAGTATGTGGTACAGTGACCTCGAGTGGCAAACCTCTAATCGCCGGCGGCGGGACATCGGCGAAGCGAGGAGATGTACCCTGGCATGCAGGCATCTACATGAAGGACACAAACCCGTACCGACAGATTTGCGGAGGCTCTTTGATTAGCACTGACATTGTTTTATCAGGTGAGAATCGGGAGCGAAACCACAAAATTTAGGAGCATAAGAAAATTCATCAGATATTCAGAATTCATCAGCGTATTTGATGAATTTTATTTTATATATATATATATATATCCCAACAATTACAGAGGGTATTGGTATTTAAACATAAACTAACGTGAGCGCGATTCATTATATGTAGATTTATTACAACTGTCACGAGTTATTTCGTCGAACAAATCGACCAGGGTTCGGACGTTAAAGTCATTCATCCTCAAGTTTGCGCAGCGAGGGCACCACGCGAACTGCGGACTGCCGCACGTGTCGCCCGTTGCGTCAGCGGCGCTGGCGGCGCAGGTGCTGCAGGCGGGGGAGCCCCAGCCCAGATGTAAACACACTCGCGATGATGCTCAAAGTCGCGCAGCGTGCAATAGAGAGAGTGCTCGGTGTTTCACTACGTGATAGAATCCGAAACGAGGAAATTCGTAGAACAACCAAGATTACCGACATAGCTCTCAAAGTTTGCAAGTTGAATTGGCAATGGGCAGGCAATATAGTCCGCAGAACTTTTCTTTTGAAGTGATATTTTCGTTTGAGTTGCATGTCCCTCTAACTAACAAAGTACAGATAAAAATAAAAGGGCACAAAATTAATTTACTAACAAAATTAGCCCAGTTATCCAGTGGTTACTAGGAAGGTATAACTGAACAAGATCACACATTTTATGCCCGCATCAACTCTGCACAAACTCTACCAACCGTAAAAACAATTTTGTTGGCGTATAACGTAAACGTTACTGGACCGATTGCAATGGAGTTTTCACAGTTGGATCTATGCCTTTCTGACACGCACTTGGCCGGTTTTTCTAATGAAAATCTAGCAATTTTTTTAATCTGTAGTCGGAATAATTCCAGCCGCCCATTGCTTCTGGGACCCCAAGTTACTCGACGACGCTAAACAGCCAGCTGCCAGCTACGCTGTGGCGGTTGGCAAGCTGTACCGCCTCTGGAATGATAGTACGGATACAGAGGCGCAGACATCTGATGTGAGTAAAAGTATATTGACTACTAGTCTATCGCTCCAGCTCAACACGGGTACGAGTAGCTTTCAACCGCGACATTTTTCTTTTATTTTCATTTTTATACCAGACGTAACTTTTAAAAAAATACGCCAGTAAGCGTAATTCAAAATCTTTGGCAGCAACTACCGTGTTTTTTGACTACAGACAATTTCATTATTACTCACATACTTGACAGACTCGTTATTATTTCGTTTGCATGGCAACAGTCATTACGTTTTTTACAGTGAGTAATTTTGTTGATTTCGTCTCTAATATAAAAAAACTGCTCATGTTACTCGCTGATAATGTAACTTACTAAAGGTGAAAGAATTTTTAAAATCGGTTCTGTACTTTTTGAGTTTATCCATTACAAACATCCAAAAATACTAACATACAAATAATCAAAACTTTCCTCTTTCTAATATTAGTGTAGCTACATAAGGTTCCTTAAAAGGCGTCACAGACGATTAAGATACTATAATATTTGATGTTACGATATCTGCCTATAAAATATTATAGCATCTTAGGGTATCACACACGGCTAAGATACGATAATATATTGAAATTATTCATTCGCTCGCAGGCCGTCCTAGGTGTCACACGTATTTCTTCACCGCTTTCTATATACAGAATGATAAAATACGAGTAGTACGGTTTCACTATTAGATTTAGTAGATAGCTCATCAGACAACGATTCTGATTTTAAATTTGATATGCAAATTGCATTAGCGCATTGTAAAAGGTGATCAATTTGGATAGAACATCACATTAAATTTAGAAAAAGCCGCGGTGAATTTAATCTTTACGCAGACGTTTCTACAAAAATAAAACAAACTTATTTTAATAAGTCGAAGGAAACTTTTCTCGAAATTCATAATTTGATTAAGGAAGATTTAGTGAAACAAAATACGAACATGCGCGAGAGCATTTGTACAGAACAACGACTTGCAGTATGCTAAGAACCATCTCGTTTACCTCAGCTTTCAAACATAAAAAAGCGAAGCTAAATCGGTCCATTCCTTTGAAAGCTACGATTCACACCACTCCCCCCCCCCTCCCCCTCCATCCTCAAATTATAGCTATGAATCATCTTGTTTACCCCAGCTTTCAAACATAAAAAAACCACAGCTAAATAGGTCCATTTGTTTGGAAGCTACGATTTTCACGCCCCCTTTTCTTTCTCACCTCCCCCCTCCCTCTCCCCATACATCTAAGAACCATCAAGATCATATCAGCTTTCGAACAGAAAAAACCGCATCAAAATCGGTCCATTCGTTTGGGAGCTACGATGCCACAGACACACACACACACCCTCACACACACACACACATACTAACTGATACACAACCATCTCTTTGTTCAGGGGTTAAAAAAAACCGTCACGAATACAAAACAGAGCAACCTGTAGAACATATTACGAAATATTTTGAATCTTAAGATAGTATATTAATATATATTTTGTATCTTTTACGATATATTTCGTATCTTAAGATGACATCTTTTAATAAATTCCATATCGCTCGATATGTTAAGATACTGTAAGATGCAAATATATATTATCTTCGCCGTTTGTGACGGTTCATATAAATTGTATAGCGAGCGATATTTTATATTCTCGTATCTTAGTCGTCTGTGACGCGCGCTGCGCTGCACCGCGCGCACACACACACACACACACAGACACTATTTTACTTTGACGGTTAAACAATATAACGTTTGATAGAATGCATCAAAGGTTCGGCGAGTTGTTCCATATATATACTATATGTACTGTGTCTATACTTATAATAAAACTGTAACAGGTCCAATTCTGTACAATGAAGATATTGCGACTTTACAAAAGGAGACGGTTGTATGTTCGATTGTACGAAAGTTTTTTTTTTATGTATGTCCGTCGATATCTTCATCAAATGCCAATATTGTCTTTGTCAAATGCATTCCAATTTTGTATATTTTTTTTGTTTGTAATGGTATACTCTTCAGGTGGTCCCATATAAATTGTATCAAAATTGGTTCAGCAGTTTTTCGAGAATAAATTGTCTTGTTGAGTAAATCCATTCGATTTTGTGTTTATTTTGCCTTGATTATGTCTTTATCTCTAAGATTTCAAAACCGATTTAGATGTTTAATTTTATTCAAAAGGGTAAACTTTCTGTGTAGTCCCACATGAACTTCATCAAAATTGGTTCAATTAGTTTTATTAGAAAATCTATTTGTTTTATAGTTTATGTTCTCTAATACCTTGGGATTTCTGAACAGAATTAGATGATTGTTTTACTTGAGTAAGAAGACCTCTATTGTGGTACTGTATTGATTTCAACAAAATTGGTTTAGTAACTTTTAGTGGTTTAAAAGTTATTATATTTGGGACTGGATTGCAAGTCCATTTTGATCATTTTAATTACGTCCAAAGATGCTGAAGTTTTGCACATGATGACAATTAAAAAACTACAGTAGTAGTAGTAGTAGTAGTCAAAGGATCTACACATTTGGATGATGGAATCCCTTCAAGTTTGGTCTCATTTGGTTTGTCTTGATGAGATCTCTAGTTTTATGTGGTATCCAGGGTCTGATGATGGAGCCGGAACGTATTCACAGGAACTCAACAACAAAATGATGGAACCCTTTCGAGTTTGGGTTCATTTGGTTTGTCTTGGTAAGTTCTCTGGTTTTATGAGGTATCCAGGATCTGATGATGGAGCTGGAAGGTAGTCACAGGAACTCGCGCAACAACAAAATGACGCAACTCCTTCAAGTTTGGGCTCACTTGGTTTGTCTTGATGAGTTCTCTGTTGTTAACCTTCAGTTGAAAGTGCCTAGTCATAGAACTATATTCTATGACTGGTCGTTTTCCGTAGAAGCTGTTTCATCTCTGGAATGCACTCCCAATCAACATCAGACAGGCTCCGTTACTTGCAATATTTAAAAAGCTAGTACTAGGATCTCCTTAAATTTTAGAGGTATCTATGTGTTGGAATCTATATATATTATTATTATTTTAATTTGTTTGTTTTTATTTTAATGTGTGTATTTGTATTTAATGGCATGTATGTATATGATTATTTATTTTTAATAATTATTTCATAATGATTATTATTTCAATATATATATTTGTTTTAATGGTTTACACCGCCATCCTCTCTCACTCCATTATTTCTTTCCATCCAAAGGTTGACTGGAAGCGATAGCTTTTAGCGATAAGTCCGCCCGTTGTACTTTAGTAATAAGATTGTTTCTATTTGTTGTAAATTTTTGAAAACTGGTGTACAATAAAGTATTATCTATCTATCTATCTATCTATCTATGTGGTATCCAGGGTCTGATGATGGAGCCGGAAGGTAGTCACAGGAACTCAACAACAAAATAATGGAACCCCTTCGAATTTGGGCTCATTTGGTTTGTCTTGATGAGTTTTCTGGTATTATATGGTATCCAGGGTCTGATGATGGAGCTGGAAGGTAGTCACAGGAACTCAACAACAAAATGATGGAACCCTTTCGAGTATGGGCACATTTGGTTTGTCTTGATGAGTTTTCTGGTGTTATGTGGTATCCAGGGTCTGATGATGGAGCCGGAAGGTAGTCACAGGAACTCAATATCAAAATGATGGAACCCCTTCGAGTTTGGACTCTTTTGGTTTGTCTTGATGAGTTCTCTAGTGTTATGTGGTATCCAGGGTCTGATGATGGAGCCGGAAGGTAGTCACAGGAACTCAAAATCTTTATCCTCAAAATAAATAAAAATGTTAAGCCAGAACAGTAAAATGCGATATTTCATCGATTTCAGGTAAATTTTAGTTCTAGCGAGCCAAGTATCGCCATCTAGCAACATTTTTTAAACTACTGTGTGTGGACTAAGGAGATAGCTATCTTTCTTTCCTTTCTATGATCTTTGGTTTCGATATATCTCAGCGTGATCACAAATAAAATGTCAGAGTTAACCTCTTAACCCACCAAAATCAGCGAGATAAATATTTAAACTTATAACCTAGAGTTACCACTTAACTCAAGGTGGTGCAAGGCAAGTTATCTAATTAACCCTGAGGTACTAATTAACTCAGAGTTAATTACGCTAACCCTATATGACGCATGTGGGCCTTATCTATGTGACTGACACAGCAGAGTACCTCTTTATATACGGAAAACTTACTGTATGACAACTACACTTATAAATAAACTCAAATGACTACATCCTTTTAGACGAGTTGTTCCGGCTCTCCGCGTCTAACAATCCATACCAATATATAAAAGGAAAACGTTGTCTGTTTGTTTGCTCGGGGAGCTTTCACACAATAACGGCTGGATGGATTTTGATTTAATTTGGAATGGAGATAGCTTATAACTAATATAGCACTGGAATAAAACATAGGATACTTTTAATCCCTGAAAATTGTAAGTTTCCACGGGAAAACGGAAAAATGTTGATTACTCGCTGGAAGAAACGGTTCCCACATCAAGAGCGTTGGTGCTATACCTACTTTTACATTGTTTTTTTAATATCCTAGAAGAATATATGATTCTTTTTTTCGCGATAAGCTGTAGTCCGTGCGGATGAAGTCGTGGTCGGGTAAGCTTGTAGAAAATATTGCAAGCCCCTATTTTTTTGCAGGTTAAGGAACTTCACCTGCCAGCCCATTTCCAAGGCAATGAGGCGCGCTTTCAGCATGACATAGCTGTATTGATACTGACGAAACCTTTTGTATACAAAACGTTCATCCGGCCCGTGTGCGTGGACTTCGATATCCACGTCGAAGATAGACAGCTGCAGCCGGGAAACAAAGGGATGGTAAGATGAATACGACTTAAGACATGAACTGAGGGAAAACTTGGAGCGTGATGTAGTTGTTACTCGTACAGTGGCTAAATTACAAAGCATGTTTCGCGTAGAAGCTCGGATGATATGCATTCATAATCATTATCCACAGCTAGTAATAACACTGTCCACACCAATATACAGATTGGAATTTTTTAACCAAACCCGGGAGGAAAGTACTCTAAATACTGGAGATAGCAAATTTTACTTAAAAGAAATATTCCATTATTTTTAAAAAGAAACCAATCTGCATTCAAAGATTTATGAAAACTCGCTTGCCACACTCCTGCAGAAAACCTGCAGATATTCGAAAAAATTACATCCTGTACTTTTATGGCCTCAGTCGATAGATTAAATCATAAGGATCAAATCTCTTTAACAAATATGGTAAATAAAATAAAAGGAAAACCATGAAATCTAAAATCATAAACTTATAAATTCAATGGGTCAAGATAAAGCACTATTAGGTACTCAAAGGTCGACGAAGACGAATACCTATTTAGAATTCAATTTGCACGTGTTTGTAAATAAACTCTTTATTAGATACTTTATTTTCTCTTTATTAAAAGAACAACCTTCTGATTTAATGGATTTCCTGTTATTTTATTTATAATGTTTGTTAGAGAGATTTGATTCTTAAGAGTGATCCTATCGATTGATGCCACAAGAGTACAGGAACGCATTGCCTAAACCAGGGAACCTAGAGATTTGAAATATGGAGGAAATACTTCTTCGAGTATCCTAGATGCAATAATGGAGGATTTTAACAGCCAGATACAGGTGTTGCTAGGCGCACCCAACGATTGTGAACTTGGTCACTGCATGCAACTAGTTTTTATTACGACGATATTTATGCAGAAAACTGGGAAATCATACTTGTATATGTTCAAGAAATGCGTGATCCTATATTTTATTTTATTTATTTTATTTTAGTAAGGCACAAACAGTTTACAATAATCTTAAAATAAACATACTAAACAAAAAAAAAACATACACCAATGAAGATGCCACTATATGGGTTAAGGTCGTTGTCTATAAACCGTGAGCGGCCAACCTATCATACTTTTCATACAAACGCTCGTACGTGATTATGGCGTTGTAACCCATCTTTCTTTGAAATTTTTGAACTAACATGTATCTTGTACACTGTGTCTAGGTTTCAACAAAAGTAAAAAATAAAAATTTGGAGAAACAAATTCAGTATAAGCCTCAAAAAAACTGCTTTATCGCACGAATTTTACCTGAACTTTGGCCGTTCATAATGTACTCATAAATTGTAAAAATAAAGAAAACATCTTCGTAGAAACCTTGCACATGTAATGGAGATTCTAAATGAAAAATATTTATTTCACAAATTAATAAGGATTACTCAAAACGCGTATTTCCTGGAACAAGTTTTATGAAATTTCCGTACACTATTTTTCGTTCAATGTTGTTATTATTGTTATAAAGCGGAAGTTTCCGAATGCCAACGAAGCGTTCAGATGCAAGGGCATTAATATATATGGCGAGAACATCTCACACTTACGATTTGCCGATGATATCGTCCTAATGGCGGAGTCGCTGCAAGACTTGCAAAGTATGCTGACCAATCTAGATGATGCTTCACGATGCATCCGTCTCAGAATTAACATAGATAAGACCAAGATCATGTTTAACGATCTTGTTTATCCTGAACCGATTGCAGTCAATGTACCTCTTGAAGTTGTCCGAAAATATGTTTAGGTAGGAACAACTTTGAGGAGGAAGCCAACAGAAGAATTCAGCTGGATTGGTCAGCTTTCGGCAAGCTTCGTCTTCATTCAGTGCGTCCTACCAGTCATGACCTACGGAGCCGAAACGTGGACACTCACGGTTAAACTGGTCCACAAATTTAAGGTCGCTCAGCGAGCTATGGAGAGAGCTATGCTTGAAGTTTCTCTGAAGGTCAGGATTCGTATGAAGATATCCAACGGAGAACCAAGGTGACCGACATACCCCTAAGAATAAGCAAGCTAAAGTGGCAGTAGGCTGGTCATATTTCCCGAAGAACCGATAACCGTTGGGGTAGAAGAGTTCTCGAGTGGAGACCACGTTTAGGCAAACGTAGTGTAGGATGTTCTGACGTAGTGACGACTTGCGAAAAGCGGCTGGAAGAAAATGGATGAGGAGAGCTGAAGACGGAGCTCAGTGGAGTGGATTAGGAGAGGCCTACGTCCAGCAGTGGACAGATATAGGCTGATGATGATGATGATGATAGGATAGCAAAGTTTGGACGCGGACGAAGCTAGTATATGTCATAATGTCAGCGTTAACATTGGCGTTGGTAGAGTTCTAACACAGTCAGAATCCTAATAATGGAAAAAACACAGATAATTGTGTTACTCCTCGATTTTAGGAAGATCTGAGTTGACCATAATCAAAGCTGCCTGCATGTTTGGTCCATAGAATTTTGAGTGTGTTGTTCATTTGACAGAAAATAATGTTTTGTATCCGCAGGTAGCAGGCTGGGGCCTCACATCTGAGGACGGTACCAGAGCCCAGGGCCTGAAAGTGATGGAGCTTCCTTTTGTCAGTATCGACACGTGCATTTCGAAATCACCGCTCTCATTCAGAGGATACATCACGGGCGACAAGATGTGTGCTGGTTTTAAAGATGGTATACCTTAATTTATTAAATCACTATCGGCTATGACTAACGTGTTTAGTGTCGAAAGCATTGACCTAGGTTTCGAGCGTATCCGACGCTCTTCCTCAGGAGTTCACGCCGCGAGATCCCGATGCGCATTGCGGGCAGCGGCCCCTTGAGCATGTTTTATAGACGATTTCAAAAATATATAATTCTTCTAACAAATCACAAGCAAATTTTTTAAGCTTAAATTTTTTAATTTTTAGATTATTCAAGTTAATGTAATGTTGCAATTGCAACTATTAGAGTAAATTAAAATATGTAAGTAAAAAAACCGTTATATTTATATAAATAATAGCTGTGCCCGCGGTTTCACACGCGTCCTTCAGGAACCGTGCATTTTTCCAGAATATATAGTAGCCTAAGTACCTCCATACCAAATTTCATCCAAATCCGTACAGCCGTTTAAGCGTAAAGAAGTATCAAACATACACGTACATACAAACTTTCGCCTTTACAATACTAGTGAGATTGCCGGTCAGCTCGTAGTCAATAATTTTGTACGCAGTCGGGTTTTTTGTATTTTTTAAATAATTTTACTTCTTGTTATTCACTGCTTCATTCAATGTATAGACATACATACATATACCAAATAATTGTCTTGGTTTGTTTTACCCCAACCCTGGTTTTATATCTAACCCATAATAGATGAATACATCACACAACATTTTACATCGACAATATCTGGCGTATAGATACAGGTAGAGTACCTGTATCTGTACGACCAAGTTCAGATATTACTACTTATCCAGTCGCTTCTTACGCGTGCGCACGCGCAGTATGCGCAGTATGGTCGTGCTCGTGCGCGGTGCCCTTACGGTGGTCTTATGGTCGTCGTAGCTTTTTCGCGCGCGAGCAAGATAGTAGGCCGGTATTTAGGGTAGTAGGGGGGTATTTTTTTGTTCTCTTGATTCGATACTGAAGCCATAACTATATTTTTTTTTTCATTTTTGTCTGTCTGTCTGTCTGTCTGTATCTGTATCGCCGAAACTACTGAATGTATTTATATGAAACTTGGTATGATTTGAGTTCATACCACGAGGTAGGACATAAGCTACTTTTCATCCCGAAAAATGAAAGGGTTCCTGCAGGACTGAGGTTTAAAGATATTTCAAAGAACACTTACCACTCTGAAACTAGTGGACGGATTTTGATGCACTTTGGCACAGTTATAGTTTATATAGGCTACTTTTTATCCCGAAAAAATAAAGAGTTCCTGTGGGATAATGTCCCAAATTCTGTATTTTTTTTTGTTTTTGGTGCCGTTCTATTTTCAATACTAAAGCCAAAACTGTATTTTTTAAAGTTTTGGTCTTCTGTCTGTCTGTCCGTCTGTCTGTCTGTACCTTGGAAGTGCATCACGCTGAAAATACTCAATGAATTCAAATGAAATTTGGTATGATTTGAGTTCGTACTTCGAGGTAGGACACTGGATACTTTACATCCCGAAAAATTAAAGGGTTACTGCAGGTTAGGCGTTGAAAGTTATTTAAAAGAACACGTATCACGCTGAAACTACTAGACGGTTTTTTTTTAAACTTGGCACATTCATAGTTTATATAATGGGTAAAAATTGAGGGTACTTTTTATCACGAAAAATAAAGTGTTCCTGCGGGATAATGTCCAAAATTCTATAAACTGAAGATATTATGTATTTTTTTTGGAGGCCGTTCTATATTCAATACTAAAGCCAACACTGTTTTTTTTTATTTTTGTCTGTCTGTCTGTCCGTCTGTCTGTCTGTATCTTGGCAGCGCACCGTGCCGAAAATACTCAATGAATTCAAATGAAATTTGGTATGACTTGAGTTCATACTTCGAGGTAGGATATTGGATACTTTTCATTCCGAAAAAAATTAAGTGCCTGCAGGATAGGGGTGGAAAATTATTTAAAAGAATACGTAGTACGCTGAAACTATTGGACGGATGTTGATGCAACTTGGCACATACATAGTTTATAAGATGGGTGAAAATTAAGGATACATTTTGTCCCGAAAAAATAAAGGGTTCCTGTGGGATATGGGTCCAAATTTATGTTAATATTTAAGTAATAAAAAATATTCTTTGGATTTTCCGTATCTACGGACAAACAGACAGACAAAATTAAAAAGTAAAACAGTTTGGCTTCAGTATCGAATATAGAGAACCACCCAAAAAATATTTTTGTGCGATTTTTTGTAATATTTTGGTGCGTTGCGCAGTCAATCTTGACCCCAAACCAAAACCAAACCCAAACTAATAAATGAATTCAAATAAAAAAATGCTCTTGAGTGCTTAACAACATTTTTTTGTTATTCGCGTCTTTCTTTCTGTTTGTCTGTATGTTTGTTTGTTCACGCATCACGTAAAAACTACTGGACCAATTGCAATGCGGTTTTCATTGTTAGATAGCTTAGGGTTTGATTTAAATCTGGTGTAATTGGTATCTCAATCCGGTGAGTTAGAAGCCGAGCAATTGATAAAGTATTTTTGACGGCTGAAGAAATTTTGTTCAAATGTTGGTATATTGGTCCTGGAATAGCACTTTATGGTACTTTGAACCTAAAGAAAGGAACACGCGTGCGAAGCCGCGGGTACAGCTAGTTATAAGAATATAGATAGATAGTCGTCCTATAGTTACTGCCTTTTAAATAAAAAAGAACCATCGAAATTGGATATCATAACGCGGAGATATTCAGTAGCCCCTTTTTTCCCCTTTTTGGAGGATGTGGAATACATCCTCCAAAAAGGGGCAAAAAGGGGCCTTAGTCAAAAATTCCCGTCGATTAAAAAGTTCAATAATTCTGTGAAACGTGTATACCAAGTTTTGCCGAGATCGGTTGGGAAATGCGACCTGTAGAGGAAAACAGCCTGACATCCGAAAACACGAAAGAATTTTGTCCATGTTGAAACGGAGACGCTTCGCTCGCTATTAGCGCTCGCTCGGTCAACAATAATTGAGTACATTAAGCGTATTATTCGTTTTTTTAACTATATTGTATTTATTATTTTCTCTTATATTTCCACGATTTGTAAACCGATATGATTGTTAGTCAAATAAGACGGTGCCGAACTTTAAAAAAAAAAATACAACAAATCTAATTTTAAGTAAATTTTTTTGGTCTTACTTTTGACCGTAAAATTCAAGCGAAAATAAATTAATGTCAATTTGTACTTGATGACTTCCTTATATAACTTCTATAAATGCGTAGGCGATTTATATTACATTCTATATATGTAGTAAACAACAAAGTAATTTAATTTCTCATACAATACCGAGAAAAACATCTAAGTACATAAGTGCTTATTCAGGTATGCGTAATTAAATCAAGTCAATAAGTAGAGTACATGGACTGCGCATTATTCATAGAAAAACATAGTATAAAAGTGCTTACTAGTTACTTTCACAATGAAAGGTACTTGTATGACTAAATATGTCGCAATTGGACTTTGGTAAACAACGAAGGATTTGCGGTACATATATCTTGATTATTTTATGTTTGTAAGCGAAGGCTTTCTGTGTATTCAGTCGTTTTGGCGTTCTACCAAACAACTTAGCAACAAACTGACAAGTTTGACTTAAATATGTTATTAGTAGGGATTTATACATATGTATCCTTTTTTCTATTAAAAGCTTTTATTTAACTTCACTTTTATGTACAATGTATGTACAATAATATTTGTATCTATGTAATTTGTCTGTCCAGGTACCTTATTCTTTATTGCCACGTAACGCGCCGCGTTAAGATATCTGCGTGGAATTGTTTGTGCATGTTCGAGAATTCGTGCCGTACTTTTACGAACGATTCCACAGCGATACGCGTTACGCGTGTGATTGTTTATAGAGAATAATGGCCCTGGAATCTTGCAATTCAAATTTCGAGCACTTCCCGATTAGCTATCCGGCTGAAACTTTCAGGGTAGCTCATACACCGATGACAAAGCAATAAAAAAAAGAAAAGATTAAAAAAACTTAAAATCGAAAAAAAAATTAAGCAAAAAAAATGTTCATTAAAAAAATACGTTTTTTTTTAATTATACTTATTATTTTCAGAGGGCAAGGCAGTGTGCGAGGGCGACAGCGGCGGTGGTCTGGCATTCCCTGCATCGGATAATGACACAACACGTTTCTTTCTACGAGGAATAGTGTCCACAGCGCCGTCCAGCGCTAACGTTGGCAGTTTCTGCAACGTGGACGAATACACGACGTTCACCCAGATACGGAGTCACCAAAACTTCATCAACAAGTTTTGGGTAACTGCGGGTAAGTTGTGTTTCCTGGGCCTGCAGTCTCGACACAGGGCGTCTATTCTGATTCCACCAATTAAAACTAAAACTAAATTTGACAGCTCTAAAATTGTTTCACCCAGAATCGTCACCAGTGATTGCTTTTTAGACTAATTTGGTACGTATACTAATGACAATCGTTAACTTTGACAGTTATTGTCAAAAGCTATCAACTGTCATCGGTATCGGTACTGACATTGATCATGATTGACGTCGATATTTGGTGGAGACTACCAAATATCTTTATAATCGGACTTTGCGACCAATTTCGGTTGTAAAGCAATCTCTATTGATGTCGATACTGCAGGGTCTGAGCGTTGTTCCAATTGATGTAAACGGAATTTATAGATAGGTATTATTAATATATTGATGCAAACTGTAAACAAAAGTATAGTGAAGCAATATCAGTCGAGAATGTATATGAATATACATAAATGTAAATTCAACCAGTGCTGTGTATAATACCACGGTATAAAAATCTACTTCAAATGGATTAACTGGTAACTAAAAAAACTACTTCTGCACTTTTCATTTCAAGCAAATAAAAAAAGCCTGTTTTTTACATTTAGGTAGCGGTTAGGTATAATTATGTGCCAAACTTCAACTCATCATCATCATCATCATCATCGGCATGTCAGCCTATAGAAGTCCACTGCTGAACATAGGCCTCCTCCAAAGAGCGCCATGACGAGCGATCTTGTGCCACCTCCATCGATGGCTACAATGTCGTCGGTCCATCGTGTGGGGGGTCTCCCCACACTTCGCTTGCTTGTTCGTGGTCGCCATTCGAGAAACTTTATTCCCCGGCGGTTGTCGGTTCTGCGAACTATATGGCCTGTCCATTGCCACTTCAACTTGCAAACTCTGAGAGCTATGTCGGCACCTTCGTTCTTCTACGGATTTCCTCATTTCTGATTCTATCACGTAGTGAAACACCGAGCATAGCTCTCTCCATTGCACGCTGCGGAACTCTGAGTTTTGTATGAGACCAATAGTTAGCAACCACATCTCAGTACCGTATGTCATCACTGGCAATACTTTTTTTTATTTTTTATTACTGACTAGGCAATCGTTTGACCACGATTTCACCTGATGGAAAGCGATGATGTGGTCGAAGGTGTAGCACGCTTGCCTAGTAGATACCTATTCACTCTTGACTTGAACACACCGGGGTTATAATTTACCGGAAACACTGACGAGGGCAGGGCATTCCACTCCTTTGCAGTTCTTATAATAAATGAAGAAGCGTAACGCTTCGTTCTTGTGCGAGGTATTTCAACCATAAAAGGGTGGCGCTTTGCTGATCGTCTAGTCGTACGGTGATGAAAAGGTGATGGGGGAATCAGGTTGTGCAGTTCTTGTGCACACTCTCCATAGTGCAATCTGTAGAATACCGCCAGGCTTGCTACCTCACGTCGATGCGCCAGACTTTGAAGCTTACTCTTTACCAGAGTGAGAGTTATCCCCAATGAGCCTGATAGCACGTCTCTCAATTGAATCCAAAGACTCGAGCTGATACTTGGCAGAACCGTCCCAGAGGTGGCAGCAGTACTCCATACAAGATCGGACCTGTGCTTGATAAAGATTCAAAAGCTGTCCCGGTGTGAAGTACCTTAGACAAAATACCAAGTTTTTTTGCAGCTACCTTGGCTTTGGATTCAATATAAGATACGCACTGATTATAAACTTACGTCTTGAGGCTCTGCGGTATCTGCGACGAGAAGATGGATTCGTCGGTTGACCTCTATTTCGAAATTGGATCTTCCCAGTTGGATCGGTCTGACCCAAGTAGACATAGTGATCAACAGCTTCGATGATATATTTCCCAACATAAACTGGCATGGGTACGACATGGGCATTTGACATGATGTTCGTCTTGCCCATGTTCATTTTAAGACCCAACTGTTGGGAAACAATATTGAGGTCACTGAGCATTGTGCTTAGGTCTTTCAGGTTTCAAACATGATGACTATATCATCAGCAAATCGAAGGTGAGTGATTTATTATTTTCTCTATATAAGGTTCTCTGTCAAGTTGTAAAGGGACCGTTATAATAAATCTGCACTATTTCGTCTATTTTATCTAACATTTTGTGACCCTAGTCAAGTTTTTACTTTGACAGTAAAAACTAACTAGGGTTACAAAATGTACAATAAAATCCGCCGTTACCAGATGACTCCCGTAGTCTCGTAGCGCTCGCTCGCAGCGCCTCACTCATTCAACGTCAGGCCAAAGCCTAACAAGTAACAATATATTACTCCCTAATACCTCATTGTGATTATAGATTGTGGTCAGCCTGTCCAATTTATTCGGTCAATAGAGTAGAAATAGGGAAATAGTAAGTTTTTGAGAAGTTTGATTCTTTAATAATTTTCTAGTGGTAGTATTTTACATAAACTATCAAGAATGAAAAAACTAGAAAAAACCGAAAAACCCGGGTTTTCAATCTTAAAAATCCGAGTTTCGAATCAGTCGGTTATCCGGGTTTTTCGGTTAATCGGGTATCCGGTTTGCATGCCCTAGTTAACACCAAATCCGTTCCAGTTCAGAAGTTTGAATATATCGTCCAGTGCAGAGGTGAACAGTTTCGGATAAATAACGTCTCCCTGTCTCAACCCTTTTTGCAAATCGATAGAATTTGTGCTCCGATCTTGGAGATGGACAGTCAGTCATGTTGGCTGTGCTGTACAAACACTTCAACACTTCGATGTACCGGTAGTCAATCTGGCACCGCTGTAATGACTGTAGCACTGTCCAGGTCTCGACTGAATCAAAGGCTTTTTTCGCGTAGTCCACAAACGCTAGACATTGTGGCCGATTATACTATTCGGTCTTCTGTATAATCTGCCGGAGCGTATGTATGTGGTCTACGGTGCTTAAGCCTTTCCGGAATCAAGCTTGTTTGGGAGGCTGAAAGTCGTCAAACCTACGAGCGAGACGGTTTGTAACTACTCTCGAAAACAGCTTATAGACGTGACTCAGCAGCGAAATGGGCCTATATTTTTTCAAGAGGGTGTTATCACCTTTCTTAAAGAACAACATCACTACGCTCCTGTGCCGCGCCTCTGGCGTAGTACCTTCGAGGATGACGGAGTTAAACAGCCTCTGAAGGATTTTAAGTACCGGTGTTCCACCCGCTTTCAGTAGTTCTGTCGTTATTCCGTCCTCCCCTGGTGCCTTGTTGCTCTTAAGTGGTTTGAGAGCCATTCTGATCTCATATAGACTGACATCCAGGATATCTTCGGTATAATGTCGGGTCAGTCGGGCTCTTGCATCACTAGTCGGGCTAGAAGGACTACGTGAGGTGTATAATTGTCCATAGAACTTCTCGAGCTCACTCAAAATCTCTGGCTTCGACGAAACGATACTGCCACTGTCGGTTTTCAGCTTCGTCAACAGGCTTTGCCCAATAAACATCTCTTGCGAACACTTTGGAGCCCTTGTTCCGCTCTATTGTGTTCTTAATACAAGTAGTATTTATAGGAACACAAATCATGTCGCATCGATTTTAAGATCTGTTTATTAAGCAAGCTGTAACTCGACATATCCACTGAAAACTGCATCCTCATCTCGCCTCGTTCTGCTATAACTTTGATTGTATGCTCTGAGAGTTTCTGTGTTCTATTTTTGCGGTGGGTCTTAAAGAACTCCGACCCGACCGCGTGAACAATTTCCACAAACAACGTTTAGTTCATCCACTGTATCGCATTCAGTAAGGATTTGGAAGCGATTTTGGGGCTCCAACTGAAAGCTCTTGGGGTTTTGGATTTGGGCAGGACTTGGGTGAAGAGTAGATCTCATCAAACGAGACCTCTCCAGCTTTACGTTGATATTCAATGAGCCTCTTACCATGCGGTGATCACTGCCGCTCTTTAACCCTGTTGATCACAGAGACATCATTGAATATATGCCGATTGGTCGTCATAATGAAATCTATCTCGTGCTTATTACCGCCGGGGTGCAGCCACGTCCATTTCCTGGAGAGGCGCTTCTTGAACAGGGAGTTTATGATAAATCATGAAGTCTGCCAATCGTTGGTTCTGCTGTCCAAATCCAAACTGCCCCACTCTCAGTTCATCGCCATTATTCCTCATGCCCGGCCGTGCGTTGAAGTCCCCCATCACCACTGTGAAGTGTGTTTTCGGGGCATGTATGGCATTAGAAATGTCGTCATACATAGCCTCCACTTCATCGTCCAGGCGTTTCAAGTGTGGGGCGTGCACCTGTATGACCTTCAACGAATACCGTTCGGTAATTCATTTTAATGAGTCCCGAACCACAAGTACAAAGTATGCCACCCTGCCCGATACGCTTTCGATCTTCACAACGTTGTTAACGAGGGACTTGTGGACGAGAAACCCGATACCGTGTTGGGACTGCTGGTTGCCCTCCCGGTGATAAACTAAGTTGCCGGAATTCAGGATCATTGTATCCTCTCCCTCTCTTCGAACTGATAACCTTATAATATCCCAGCGCAACTTACTACTTCTTCCAGCTCTATCAACTTCTCATCAGTCCTCAAGGTGCGTGTGTTGTATGTTGCCAGGTCCAGAGATCGTGGGGGTTGGTAGCTGGGTCTCTGCCGGGGATTCTTAGCATCTCCTGCTCCGCCGTTATCATGGCTGCTAACCTTCCACTATACAATGTTAATAATTTCTAAATGAAATGGCTGTGACATACCATACATACAGAAGAATAGACAGACAGACCGACAGAAGGACTTGTCGAAACAAGCCTTGTTTAACTACGGAACCTTAAAAGTGTATTACTATTAACTAAGATCGGATCAACAAGGATCGTATTTTTAAAATTTTGCATCGAACATACAATAGGTACATACATACTTCATCATCAACCCGTGGCAGTCCACTGTTGAACTTAGGCCTATCCCATACTTATACAACAACGCTAATTCATCCAAGTCGATTTGGAGACGTCACATCGTCATCGTCAGTCTCTATTAGGAAAGCTACATCACTGCACATTTTTAAAGACCGTGTCAAGAATCTGTACTTGTCAAGGTGTTAATCTGTTGAATGTAATATAATATTTATTATTATTTTATGTTAACAGTAGGTGTATAAGTAAGTGTATTACTATTATTTTGTATGTATTATGGTATATGTATAGGTATATGGTAATAAATATTTATGTAATTTGTATTATTCATTATATATTTAGGTATATTTTTTATAATTCTGCACACTACCATCCTTTGTAACAGCCTATGTGTCTCTATTCAGCCTACGGTTGCCTGGAAGAGATCGCTGCTTAGTGATAAGGCCGCCGATTGTTCTATGTTAAAACTTGATTATTGTATCATCAATTTCATTTCTTGTGCAATAAAGAGTTATCTATCTATCTATCTATCTATCTATCGTTATGCTAAAAATATTGTAAGTCCTCTTAATTACATACTTATTTAGACCAAAATTGTGGGGAGGTGTTACTGAAGGTGAATGTGAAGAACGCTTTCAATTCAGTAGATAGGGGAGCCCTTTTAACGCAAGTGAAATACAAAATTCCAAATTTGTACAATTTTCTTTGGCAACGCTATGGTTCTTCTTCAAAATTAACTTATCACGGCAACGAAATTTGATCTACGGTTGGTTGCGGTATTTAGCCTAGCCATCCACCCCATCATCCAAACGTCTTAAATCCAAGCTTAATTATTGGTACTTGGATTGTACCAATAATAGTTTGGGTGGTGACGTAAATATAGTCTTTGACGATCATACCTTTTTAATCGAAGAGTTTCGCACGATCGGCCTTGAGCTCAATTTTGCCAAATGTGAACTCCTCACCACTGCCAGTGTGGCTCTGCTATTGACCGGCTTGGTCACCACGGTACTTGGTACTTGGTCAGTACGGCTTATCCTGTTGCAGAAGCTCAGGAAGGATTCCTCGCCACTCCAGTCTTAATGATGAAATCCGTCGGGCTTTTACCACTGCCAACTGTGATGCCATTTTAGAACCTAACGGCTTTATACGTAAAAGACCTGATGGAATGACTCTTATTCCATGGAAGATGGGGCGGCCTATGGTGTGGAACGCTCCTTGCGTAGACACCCTTGCGCCTTCTCATCTTCAAGGAACTCAAAATAAGGCTGGAGCGGCGGCTGAATCAGCTGAGAGCCTCAAAAGGCCCATTAATATAGTACCCTTGACAGCGGATATATATTTGAGCCTTTTGAGGTAGAGACACTAAGGCCGTGGCGAATATACAAAGATCTATCGGGCGTCTGGTCGAAGCAATACGTGACCAAAATGCTGGCCTTTACTTTGCCCAAAGTCTAAGCCAGCATTTTGGGAACGTTGCCCACTGTCAGCGGCTTGATAGACTAGTTCTAGTATTATTTAACTGCATGTTTATTATTTTTCGTCTTGTTAATTACATACTTAAAATATTTTACAGGTATTTGGAGTGACGGCGATGGCGGCGAAATGTAAGTACCTGTATTATTACCCGACTACGGCGAAGCAAGGGAAGGGTAATGAAGTAAACAGTCTATGTATGTATGTTTGTATCTATGTGGTTGTTCCACCATAGCGTCGCTCCTATTGGTCCGATTTTGACAAGCGAGGTATCAATCGATTCGTATTCATCGTAAGAGAGTCATAGGCTATTTTTTTCACCATGGTCAGTTTTTAATCGACTTCACAAAAGGAGACAGTTAAATGTTCGGCTGTATGTATGTTTTTTTTTATTTATTGAACTTGTGTCAACTTTTGTCTTGTTACACAACTGCCAAAAAGGAGTGTTTAGCATTCATGTATGTCATGGATCATGCGAGTCATGGATGTAATATTCTTATCTATGTATATTTATCCGTTATCTAGTGCCCATAGCACAGGGTATCCTAGTTTGGGGCTAGATAATTGGTGTGGAAATGTCCCGAATATATTATCATTATTCACTTTATTTATCTTTTTATCTTAAATTTAAATTTTTTACAATATTTCTTTAAATAAAAGCAGATAAAAATATTATAAAAAATTATTATTATTATTATGTTTGTATGTATGTGAGTTTCTTTATTCCACCATAACTTTTAAATGCCTGAACAGATTTAGACGTATGGGGTATCGTTAGGATCCTTACATCCCCCCAAATAACATAAGCTCTTCGTGGATATATGCTCGAAGCTTATGCTACATTATTTTTGAAGCTAGTATACATTAAAATAGAAAGACGACTTGAGACCTCGTCCTTGAAGTAGATTAAATTACATTTAACTAATTAATTTTATTTAGGCAACAAAAGAAAGACTGCACATTGCCACCATACCCCGCCCACGGAACGTACGCCGTTGCCAACGCACCTGACGCGAAGCCTGGAGACTCTTTGGACTTCGCCATTGTCAACGTCGCCTGTGATACAGGATACGATGTGAATGGATCCCGCTCAGGTCAATGCTTTAATGGAGTCTGGCGGGGACAGTTTCCGAAATGTGTCGGTAAGAATGAGGTTTCACCATCACCATCGCCAATTTTTAAAAAAGCTTTTTATTTTACTTCTCATCTATGTGTCTATGTATCTATGTATATTATGTATCTATGTATCTATGTATCTATGTATCTATGTATCTATGTATCTATGTATCTATGTATCTATGTATCTATGTATCTATGTATATATGTATCTATGTATCTATGTATCTATGTATCTATGTATCTATGTATCTATGTATCTATGTATCTATGTATCTATGTATCTATGTATCTATGTATCTATGTATCTATGTATCTATGTATCTATGTATCTATGTATCTATGTATCTATGTATCTATGTATCTATGTATCTATGTATCTATGTATCTAAGTATCTATGTATCTATGTAAAACGTAAAAGTGTCAAAGCAACAAAAAAGAAAAAGAAAAAAAAAAGAAAAGCAATGTGACACATTAAAAAAAAGCACAAGTTTTTTTACTTTTTCTTTAAACCCTATTCTGACGTTTTAACTCTATTAACATTATGTATTGTAGGATAAAGATAAAGATTATTTATTTGCATAAAACATGAGTATACATCACAATAATGCACAGATGATAGTAGTCTAATGATAGTAGTAGGCAAATGTAATGGCCCCTATTAGTCGTGGAAAGCCTGGTGTAGCTATATGTAGCTGTATTATGCATACAGGGTATGCATACAACGTGTCATTGAATAGGCTTATAAGTACCCATGTAAGCTCGTTTACGTGTGCAATGGTTGAATACTTCTTATTTAAAATTCCCGTACAAAAATGCGACATCCCTACATTTTTGTTATCATGTCGCTACAAAAAGTAGGCATGTGTACAATTGTACATACGTACTGCTCCGTCTGTGGGTTCAGGTTGCTAGGCCTCTACTCGCTTGCGCGCTGGTGGAAATACCCCGTTGAGTGGAGGTAGTTCACCAATCCGAGCAGATGTGGGGCGAGCCTGCTTATTGTCTCCCTACACGCTGTTACAGCTGAAAAAAACACCGAAGGGTTAAGAAACGTCAATTCGATGTAATACTTGAAACTGATCACTAATCTAAATATCTATTATGGCATTTCAATGTGGTCGGTCTGTCCCGAGTCAGCCCTGGGGGACGATGTCGGCGTAGCTGGGACGGAACTTGTTCGGCTGCCGCTCGGCCAAGATGCGGTTTATATAATACTAGTCCTTTCCCGAC
The DNA here is from genome assembly GCA_946251855.1 of Alsophila aescularia. NCBI lineage: Eukaryota > Metazoa > Arthropoda > Insecta > Lepidoptera > Geometridae > Alsophila > Alsophila aescularia. The sequence goes on from OX276373.1 coordinate 52,692,816, forward strand.
CGCGACTTCGTCCGCGCGGACTACTGTTTATCGCGAAAAAAGCATCCTATGTTCTTCTAGGATATTAAAAACCAATGCAAAAGTAGGCATAGCACCACTCTTGATGTTTTTTACAGACTTGTTATTTCGTTTCCATGGCAACAAACCATTCTGTGATGGCAACCGTTCTTTACAGTGAGTAATCAACATTTTCCAGTTTTCCCGTGGAAACTTACAATTTTCCGGGATAAAAAATCCTATGTTTTATTCCAGGGTATAAGCTACATTTCATCATTCTAAATTTGAAAGCTCCCCAAACAAACAAACAAACAGACAACGTTTCACTTTTATATATTGGTATGGATGGATGTTATTACTTTTAAATTTTTTAAACATATTGATAATTGATCAATACCATTATATAACTTATTATAAAAGCGTATATAGTTCAAAGAGTACTTTTAACCTGCAGAAATGACCACGCGTGCGAAGCCGCGGGCATCAGCTAGTTTGGTATATATATATATATATATATATATATAAAAAAATATACCTATATATATATATATAGGTACTTTTGGTCCTGGAATAACATATAGGAAACTTTTATCCCAGAGAAATAACCACGCGGGCAAAGCCTCCAAAAAAAGATACTTCCATAATTAAAGAAAGATATATATGAATTTGTTTCCAGTTTTGCCTTGTAAGGAGCAGACGGTTGGCGACAATGACAACACTCCAGAGTACTCGATGGACGACGTATCTCTGAAACACTACGGCACGATGAAGAGAAACTCCACGGGACGCCTCACGTTCTTCGAGCTACGTGTCGCTATACAAACGGACGGAGAAGTGGGTATCGGGCTGATGGAGAAAGACTACTCTTCGGGTGTTCATTGTACACTATGTAAGTATACACCTACAATACGTATTAACACTTTTGCTAGAAACAATCAGTATCAGTAGAATGTGATCTAAAACTAACCGTTTTGTAGATTAATAGCTTTGGTTCGCGGCTTCACGCGAACAATGATGACATGTATCTAATACCTGGTTACGGAGCTGAGTGGCAACAAACGTACTTCATACTTGTACACTCATATATACGCATTTATCATAATGGTTCTGTCTTTGTCTTTCGAGATTTATTTGATTCTTCTTCTTCTTTTTTTATTGGATGGCTTCTGCGGAGGCACTGGCCTACTAGCAATTTCGCCAATGTCAAGTGTATAGTTTAAAGTAATGTCACGTCACAGTCAATTATTGTCAAAGTCGCGAATCAGTAAAATGGTGGACATTTACTGAAACTTCCGAGGGAGATTTGAAAAAATCACAAAATGCAATTTATTTCTGCGTTTGATTCTTTTGTCCGCACTCGTGCACGTTAACGAACACCTAATGGTTAATATTTCACCAATATTACACATTAACACTCGAAGATACACAAGATTGAGAATAAAATCTAACTCTACATCACAACATTTTGAATTTTTAAAAAAAAAAATATTTATTTGATTACTTGAAAAGACAGTCATGTCCCTACACGCCGGCGCTCATGTGACATGTCATCTGTACTCAACGTCACTAAACGCTGTGATTATATACAAAGAATATATAAATACTACTTATTATATAAATACTACGTATTATATACTCTTTGATTCGTTTTTGTGCGCGCACCACAATCGCATGTGATTATTTTTATATTTTTTCTTTTGAAATAACTATACGTGTTTTCGCTAAAATATTATCGATATGCCTAAACGCAAGCAGCAAGGCAGTAAAGAAGATTAATTGAGAAGTAAGCTGAAAACTGATCTAAAATCAGTGATGTTAGGAAAAGATGGCGTTCATCATTCTTTGAAGGTAAAACAAAAGTATGTCCTGTCTGGTCCCGTCCATATTTGCTTCGATCCAATACGTGATATTGGGCAACAGCTATTTACTGGAGTTAATGCGAGACATTAATCGAAATATTTTGTATGCTGATGACCGCGAGTCGTCCAGCTCTAAGTCATCACAACGGACCCAAACGTGCGAGTGCGAAGTGTCTCCACATGTCACTCGGTCCTAGCCGAACAGCCGTTTGTTTCCCAGCCAACTCGTTATTACCGCGTGCGGTTATGTCGCTTGTTATGCGATCATCACTGCGATAATCGGTATCGATGAATTCACAGCATTACCTGCTTGCTAATGATACACTACTGTCTTCACCTGCCACGGCCTCTTCCCCGTGTCTTGATCCAGAAACGCTCCTTCATGTAGGTGAGCCCCTAGATATTCCTTTGATAAATCCGGAACTCTTAAAGGCCTTAGGAATATTTTAAATTGAGACAAATGAGGGTCAGAGGTACACCCTAACCCAGATGAGTAACATAACTGATGATCTTGCGTCCTTTTTGCTTAAGGATGGCCTTAAAAAGGAAGTACGAGTATAAGTAGTAAAAAAACATGCCTTCCATAAAAATTGGCCGCTTATTAAACGTCCAGTGTTGAATCAAAGAAGTAGGTGTAGCTGGGTTGCGCTCTTATTATTCTTGGAAGTACAATGTCTGGTATGCTGACAAGTTCAATAAATACATCAGAGGTACTTATTAACCTCTCAATTATTTGGTAAAATCCTAACAGACTGCCACTTTTCTGAAACCGAGACTAGACGGTTCCATAGAATACTCAAGGTGGACAAAGCATGTGTAGACTCATTTAAGGATCGCAGGAGAGTCAATCACTTGTTTGGTGACATGCTTGGCGAGGTTATAAAAAGCTTACGAGGTACTCAGAAGACAGAAAAGCTGATTCGGCCTGTCGTGATTGCTAGTTCCAGTCTATTAAACTCGAGAGGCCCAGCGTCGAGCGACCAACAGCATAATCGCAGCTCTCGATCGACCAACCACCAACCAAGCCACCGACACGACGCGGGCGCCCCAATATCGCCGCCGCGCCCCCCGTCTGCCGGCCCAGAACAATCGTGTGCCGTCAGCGATGACTACTCCACCACTAGCGGTGCCGAACCGCAAGCAAGCTTGCAGCGCCACCCAAACGTAAGCAGTATATTTACTGGTACACGTTGGCCGTCTTAGGCACTTGTTGTGTTAATGACCGCCGGGGTTAACACTACAAGTGCCTATTAATGTTTTGAATATTGTTTTGGCTTATAAAATTCTTTTTTTTGAAAGAACTTTTCAAGCTCCTGAAATTCACCATATGTTATGTCTACCGGAATTTAATAATGCTTTTATATCTAAAGAATTGTGAAGGTTACTTGTGTGGGGCGTTATACGTAAACGTAGTCCATGCAGAAATCAATTTGTTTCTAGTTTTTTTTTCTAGTTCCGAATTTTAAATCTTAAATAACTGAACTAAATTAGTGCCAGTCACTTTAAAATGGAGGATATAAGAACCGCAATAAAATTGTTAACCGAACTATTATATGGTTAAAGACTACGAATAAATAATAAGTACTTATTTGTTGGTTAAAGATGCATATTTTTATGTGCCAATCCATAATGAATACACAAAGTACCTACGATTTTACTTTGATTCAGTTTTATACGATTTTTTAGTTTTACTATTTGGTCTCGCTGCTGCTCCTCGTGCCTTTATTAAACTAATGAATTTGACGCGGTCGTTTTATGGTCTCAAGGTTTAAAGTAAACTTTAAAGATAGCTGTTATTATCGCAATAATTATGAAAGCTGCATCATAAATACCTTCTTTTAAAACTAGGTTTTGTTACAGACTATGAAAAAGTTCACTTGGCCCTGGTAAAACACGTCAGTTTTTGGGTTTTATAACCAACTCCTTAGACATGACCTTGGTATTACAAGACAATAAGAAATAGGACATACTTTTAAGTTCCGAGCGAATGATTAATACATATTTTCTTACCATTCGTGCCTATGCTCGTCTTCTAGGAATTCTCACAGCAGCTAATCCTGCTGATGCTTATGGCTGGCTATATAAAAAAATGGAAAAGATCTAAATACTTGGAGACTATGACCAGGGACATTATTCTCTATTGCCACTCGGCCACGTAACGTGCCGCGTTAAGATATCTGCGTGGAATTGTTTGTGCATGTTCGAGAATTGCCGTACTTTTCCGAACGATTCCACAGCAAGAAGCGTTACGCGTGTGACTGTTTATATAGAGAATAATGGCCCAGGTGGTGGAAATTTCGAGTAATTTACGTGAAGTTATTTTATGGAAAAACTTGGTAATGATCTCTAAAAATCAAATTAGATTAAGTGATTTTAAACATGAAATATTTACTGACGTTTCTTCTCTAGGCTCCGCGTGTCAAGAGGAGAAAATTTGTGGTTCTTGGAATTCAGAAGAAGCTGTTCATCACATAAATTACTTGGAACTTCCATCTGCTTCTTTGTCTTGGAAGTCTTTTGCTGGTATGCTTAGTAATTGTCACATTTTAAAGCGAATAGACAATACAACAGCTTTCGCATACGAGTATATCAAGTGAATGGGCGGAGTTCAGTATCCACACCTTAACGATATTGAACGAAAGTTAGGACTTGATGCCGAAGATGCAGCATTTTTTCTGTTAGGCGTCGTTTATAAATTTTTCATCGAATGGCGACGCGGATAGTGAGAGTAGAAATATAGATACAGTGTGGGGATAACATCCACAAGCTTATGAACAAATAATAACTAAATTAGACAAGCCCTCAATAGATATCTTCGCATCACGGTTAAAGGCCAAGTGTAGGAAATAGGCATATTTCCTGGAAAAGAGACCCATTTGCTAACAATGTTGATGCCTTCACAATTAAATGGAATGATATGTTCATTAACGCATTCCCCCCTTTTTCACTAGAATTGAGACTTGCAAAAAAAAAACAGTTTCTTGTAACGCTACTAGCATAAGTAGTTATAATGCCAGATTGGATCAAATTTGGATTGGCCATCAAATTTGGGATTGGAAGACCAGAAACTTGGTTTCTGGTCTTTCTGGTCCTTATTGTTTTCGAAATCATCACATTTCAGCGTGATCGGTTGATCAGGCATACATGACGTACCTTGAGGACCGATGAGAAGTTGATAGAGCTGGAAGAAGTAGTAAGTAAGTTGCGCAGGGGTATTATAGGGTTATCAGAAGTCCGAAGAGAGGGAGAGGATACGATAACCCTCAATTCCGGCAACTTACTCTATTACCGAGAGAGCGACCAGCAGTCCCAACATGGTGTCGGGTTTCTCGTCCACAAGTCCCTCGTCAACAACATTGTGAAGATCGAAAGCGTTTCGAGCATGGTGGTATACCTAATACTCAGAATTACCGAACGGTATTCGTTGAAGATCATACAGGGGCTCAAGTCTGTTAATTTAATAACGCTTCCATGGAATCTCGCTGGCATGTCGATAGCCTAGTTTTACACATTTGGTATTCTGCTAGCTAAATAAGATACATGGTCGTTCAGTGCTTTTCCACCGAATTGCAATGGTGCTTATTTGGTATTCGGCTATTCCATGGATAATCAGTGACCTCTCGATAGTTTTTTAATCGGTAGTCTGCTCGTACTTTGCCATTTGCCATTGAAACAAATGTCGTACTTTGAGATTTGTTTCAATGGCATTTTTTCATCGAACTACAATTGAGAAGTCATGGAACAAAAGTTACTTTTTGATCAAATTCACAAAAGGAGACGGTTATATGTTCGAATATATTATGTATGTTTTTTTGATATATATTTTATTACTAAACGAACGGACCGTTTCGGAATTTTCATTGTTCTAGGGATGTGAAAAAATAATCGTTTATTAAAATATGTAATCGATTCTTATTTTAAAAATGTTGATTTCTTGACCTTTTATGTGTCCCCCCCTCCCCCAATATATCTAAGGACCATCACGATCACATCAGTTTTCAAACATAAAAAACATATCAAGATCGGTCCTATCGTTTGGAAGCTACGATTCTCACACCCCCCCCCCCTTTTCCCTCCTCTCCCCCATTATAGCTAAGAACCATCTCTTTTACCCCAGCTTACAAACATAAAAACCGCAGCTAAATCGGTCCATTCGTTTGGAAGCTATGATTCTCACCCCCCCAACCCCTATATATATAAAAACTTCATCAGCTTTCAAACAGAAAAAAAGCGCATCCAAATCAGACCATTCGTTTGGGAGCTACGATTCTCACCCTCCCCTTCCCTCCTTCCCCCATCATAGCTAAGACTCATCTCGTTTACACCAGTTTTCAAACATTAAAAACCGCAGCTAAATCGGTCCATTCGTTTGGAAGCTACGATTCTCACCCCCTTTTCTCACCTCCCCCCTCAATGCCCCATATATTTAGGAACCATCTCGATCACATGAACTTTCAAACAGAAAAAACCGCATCAAAATCGGTCCATTCGTTTGGGAGCTACGATGCCACAGCATACACACACACACACACACACACACACACACACACGCGCACACACACACACACAGTGATACACACCCTAAACTTATAACACCCGTCTCTTTGTTCGGGGGTTAAAAAACAAGCATTACATTGAAGCTAGATACTGAGGCATAAAAACGATCTAAAATACCAAGGTGTTGTCGGATTACTTTGGTCCGTAACTTCGTTAGTACTGAACGAAATTAATGACCAAAGGTACTTACAGAATCAGAAAAATACGTTCTCTCCATTTATTACATCAATTCAACGTAAATCGATAATCTTATTTTCCAAATAAGACCACAGATAAAAAGATATACGAAAGAAAACGTCAAACACGGTGGAATATATTTATCTCATTTTTTTGCTTGTGGGGAAGAGAGATAGAAATATGTAGTGTGAAGTTTGTTCAATCCATTGAATCGTCAGGCAAGTGAACAGCCATGGAAGCCACTAAAGTTTTAGCAGAATACCAAATTTGTCATACATGATCATGAACAGTCGCTGGAATGACATTTTGATGGCATTTTATTTAAAATTATCGGCCCCCAGGTGTACGCCCCACACTCGAAACGCCCGGACGATGAAGTGGAGGTTATGTATGACGACATTTCTAATGCCATACATGCCCCGAAAACATACTTCACAGTGGTGATGGGGGACTTCAACGCACGGCTGGGCATGAGGAATGGCGATGAACTGCGAGTGGGGCAGTGGATTTGGAGAGCGGAACCAAAGGGGTCAGCGATTGGCCGACATCATGGAGAAGGAGGGACTCTTTATGATGAACTCCTTTTTCAAGAAGCGCCCGTCCAGCAAACCGACGTGGCTGCACCCCGGCGGTCATAAGCACGAGATAGATTTCATTTTGACGACCAATATGCATATATTCAATGATGTCTCTGTGATCAACAGGGTTAAGACCGGCAGTGATCACCGCATGGTAAGAGGCTCATTGAATATCAAAGTAAAGCTGGAGGGGTCTCGTTTGATGAGATTTCTACTCTTCGCCCAAGTCCTGCTCAAATACAAAACCCCGAGAGCTTTCAGTTGGAGCTCCAAAATCGCTTCCAAATCCTTACCGAATGCGATACAGTGGACGAACTAAATAACGGGCTGGTGGAAATTATCCACGAGGTCAGGTCGGAGTTCTTTAAGACCACCCGCAAAAAAATAACACAGTAACTCTGAGCATACACTCAAACTTATGGCAGAACGAGGCGAGATGAGGCTGCAGTCTTCAGTGAATATGTCGAGTTACAGCTTGCTTAATAAACAGATCTCCAAATCAATGCGACACGATTTGCGTTCCTATAATACTACTTGTATTAAGAACGCAATAGAGCGGAACAAGGGCTCCAAAGTGTTCGCAAGAGATTTGTCTATTGGACAATGCCTGTTGACGAAGCTGAAAACCGACAGTGGCAGCATCGTTTCGTCGAAGCCAGTGATTTTGAGTGAGCTCGAGAAGTTCTATGGACAGTTATACACCTCATCGCGTAGTCCTCCTAGCAGGACTAGCGATGCAAGAGCCCGTTTGACCTGACATTATACCGAAGATATCCCGGACGTCAGCCTATACGAGATCAGAATGGCTCTCAAACAACTTAAGAGCAACAAGTGTTAACACCAATGGCGAATACATCACTCACCTTTGATTTGCTGATGATATAGTCATCATGGCTGAAACTCTGGAAGCTAAGCACAATGCTTAGTAACCTCAATATTGTTTCCCAACAGGTGGGTCTTAAAATTAACATGGGCAAGACGAACATCATGTCAAATGCCCATGTCGTACCCATGCCAGTTTATGTTGGGAACGATATTATCGAAGCTGTTGAGCACTATGTCTACTTGTGTCAGACGATCCTTTGGGTAGATCCAACTTCGACAAAGAGGCCCACCGACGAATCCAACTCGGATGGGCAGCGTTTGGGAAATTACGCCATACCTTCTCGTTGCAGATACCTCAGAGCCTCAAGACGAATGTTTATAATCAGTGCATGTTGCCAGTGATGACATACGGCACTGAGACGTGGTTGCTAACTATTGGTCTCATACAAAACTCAGAGTTCCGCAGCGTGCAATGGAGAGAGCTATGCTCGGTGTTTCACTACGTGATATAATCAGAAATGAGGAAATCCGTAGAAGAACGAAGGTTACCGACATAGCTCTCAGAGTTTGCAAGTTGAAGTGGCAATGGACAGGCCATATAGTTCGCAGAACCGACTACCGCCGGGGAATAAAGTTTCTCGAATGGCGACCACGAACAAGCAAGCGAAGTGTGGGGAGACCCCCCAAACGATGGACCGACGACATTGTAGCCATCGCAGGAAGTCGGTGGATGGAGGTGGCACAAGATCGCTCGCCATGGCGCTCTTTGGGGGAGGCCTATGTTCATCAGTGGACTTTTAAAGGCTGACATCATGATGATGATATCTCAGAAAGAGAGCCATCACATTCTATCATGCTGTTTTCGGTCAAGGATACACTCCAGAACAGACAGTCTCAAAGTAACTTAATTAACATAACCCTACATAACAGTCTCAACCCTTGCGCAAGACATAATATAACACTGAATTCAAATCGCTAAACCAAAATACGAGACCTTTCGAATTTTTCGCTCGTCATGGCGCTCTTTGGGGGCGGCCTTTGTTCGGCAAAATGGACTTCTAAAGGCTGACATGATGATGATGATGATGATGATAAAAATACTACGTGAGAAAACTATAGAAATCACTACAAGGATAAACTTATATTGACTTTAAAGAAACCTTTTTCATGTGACATCGTCCCAGACAATACTCGTAGAGCGATGGATCAAACAGACTCTGGCCGCTCGTTGGTATCGACACTTTAGTTTTCAATGCTCATAGCACTCGTCACGCAGTCACATCGGCTGCACATCAAGCTGGCATAAGTGTCAATACCACAAGGAGGTCTGCTAGTTGGACCGAGCAATAATTCTGCTGTATTTGTTTTTTTTTATAAGAGACCAATTATGGATCGTGATCGTGATTCTAATTTCGTCAACGCTTTGTTTACCTGAAATGTATGCAAGCTTATTTGTTTTAATTTAATCTATGAAGTTGAATTATTTTGTTTTAGCAATAGCTACTAAACTAAAAAATATTAATTAAGTAGCTCATTTATATTTAGTCCTTTTCCAACATTGTTAACATTTTTACCTCTAAACATCTACAAGTAATCAAATAAATCTCGAGAGACGAAGACAGTACAATTAAATGATCAAACGAACTTACCTGAAGTGAAGTTCGATCTTAATTGTTCTGTCTTCGTCTCAGAGATTTAAGTTCCCTCCCAACTCCTTGGTCTAGTAGACCAAATTCTTCCAAAAGGTCAATGTTGCAAGGGTTATTTATTTTGTCTGCTCTAAACTGAATGACGTTGAGTACAGATGACATGTCACATGAGCGCCGGCGTGAAGGGACATGACTGTCTTTTCAAGTAATCAAATAAATCGCTCAGAGGAAGCCAGAACAATTAAGATCGAACTTCACTTAACTTTATTCGTTTAAAGTAGCCTTGAAAAAAGGCTATTATATAATATTGAAGACTAATACTTAAATGTCTTCAATATGCATTATATTTTTTTTTTTTTTTTATATTTAGATGTACTCACAAGTCCTTAAATAGGTACCTCTACCTTTATAAAACTAAAATTAATGACATAGCTATAACATAACATGAGAGTTATCATCTGCCTACAAACTACTTTGCAGTTTGACATAATATTGTTTTATAATATTTGCTATGTATATTGATGAATAAACAAATACAAAAAAAGGTAAGTACGTTTGATCATTTAATTATTTGCATTAGGATGATTTTAGTCAATAGCGTGATTATTTTCAACAGATGTTGGACGTAACAGTAACCAACGCACGGGATTGGATTGTAATGGCGTAACAATTCAGGACATTGCCACTCCCGGCATATTTTCCTCTTCTGAATTCAGGGCCTTTTACATTAAAATAGATGACGGTAAGTTGCACCTATTCTTAAATGTTTCTGTAGAAATCTATACTTATAATAAAGCAATATAAACGAAATAATCTGAACAAAGAAGATACTTAAAACTACCTTATAGGGTAGGTAGACCATGGTCTAGTGTAGTTTGTTCGCGCATCACGTAGAAACAGCTGGACCAATTGCAATGTGGTTTGCAATTCATTGTTGGATAGCTTAGAGTTTGACTTAAAAACTGGTGTACTTAGTATCTCAATCCGATGAGTAGAAGCCGAGCAATCGATAAAAACTTTAGACGGCTAAAGAAATGTTGATCAAATGTTGGTATATTGGTAATATTGGTAGAGATATGATTACCAATTACCAATACAGATCCTGTATCCGGTGCTAAGCCGCGGATACAGAATTTGTACCCGTGGCTTAGCACGCGAGTACTTAACACGTGGGTTTCTCTAAGTTAAAAGTACTCTATATCCAGTCGCCTATTCCAAGACCTAAAATACCAATATACCAACATTTGAATAGTAAATAATAATTCATCTAAGCTGGAACCGCTCTACAAAGACCTCCCTGGAGCTTTTATATATAGTACATAAGGTATACAGGTATAGTACATAAGGTAGGTCATAGTATTTTACTTATTATTCAAAATTTTAGCCCAACTTATATAATGAAGTTCTCTTTTTAAATGTTTTTTTTAAATGATATACCAACATTTGATCGAAATTCCTTCAGCCGTCAAAAAGTTTTTATCGATTGCTCGGCTTATACTCATCGGATTGAGATACCAAGTACCCCAGTTTTTAAGTCAAACCTTAAACTATCCAAAAGTAAATATTGCATCACAATCAATCCAGTAGCTTGTACGTGATGCGCTAACAAATAAACATACAGACAAACAGATAGACACGATTTTTTTATATTCTATTATTCTGTTTCAGTAGCTTAATTTTAGTACCCTAGAGCATTTTTATTATTATCTTAGACAGACAGACAGACGTTTTCGTATTTATTGCTTTATTATAGTACTAGCTGTGGCCGCGTCCTAGCCCGCGTGGTAATTTCATTTAAAAGTAGCCCATACGTGTTATTCCAGGACTAAAAACTACATTTCTTTAAAATTCGTTCAGCCGTCAAATAGATTTTTATCGATTGCTCGGCATCTAAGATACTAAGTACCCTAGCTTTTTAAGTCAAATCCTAAGCTATCCAACAGTGAAAACCGCATCGCAATCGGTTTAATAGTTGTCAAACAAACAAACAGACAGACACGATTTTTAACAATGTTTTATATTCTTGTTCAGTAGCTTATTTCAAGTACCCAACAACATTTTTTTTAAATTATTTTCTTTGTATATACTTTTTCGTTCCTATTGCTTTATTATAAGTATTGATAAATAATTGTAAATCCAAGATAGCGGATTACGTTATTTTTTCAACCGCCTCAATATGGGTATTAAACGAAAGGGCTTAGATAGTAGAATTGTATTGGGTGACTGTGGAGGGTTCGAACCTCGAGTGCTCACTGTACGTAAATCTATGTAATGGTACCCCGCGTTGGGCGTGAAATGTAATGGGCGTCTCTGGAGGGTTCGAACCTCGAGCACTCATGGTACATTAATTTACGCCCCCTGCGTCTTGAGTACGCTGGTGGGGGCAAGAATCTTGTCTAGCTGTGTTGGAAATCTGTAGCTAAGGACTTTCAGACTATTTACTATTTCACTATTTCAGACTATTTTATATTTTAGACCGATCATTTATTTATATAAAGCTTATAATCTAATGTACATGATTTATGATCTATATTTCGGAGGGTAAGGGACGAGTCTATCGCCTAGCTAAGTTTGTGAGTTTACTGGTTGGGGAGGAATCGCTATCGAGCTACGGATAGTTTTGATAGGTTCACCTATGTGCTTCCCGGTACCCCAAGCCGCACAAACGTGACCTTCCTATGTCCCTCAAACTCGTCCGGGAGTTTTTCCTATGAGAGGTTCTGGTCAATGCCCTGATCGGGGTGAGGTTCACGATGTGCTGCCCGGAATCCTCAAGTCGCACAAGGTGTTCCACCTGGAACCTAAACTCTCTGAGACTCTCTCTCGGCCGCAATGCGTGATGCAGAATGCGCACGCCAAAGTTAAAATTATTGACGGCTGGCACAAAGGCTAGTGTTAGTAGTAATCGAAGGGGCTCTGACAAAATGGCTAGGAGCCCTTTTTTAATTGATTTAAATAACTGACCACCGATTCGTAATACACCTTCGAGAAATATCGGCAAGAAACTCGAAGGCGATTAATAACTGACTGCGAGTTACGGGAACTTCTAAGTGTGTCAGTTACCCCTGGCGGGTTGCCAGTCCCAGTCCACAAACAACACTAGTAAAAACAAAAGATACATGGTACGGTTGGGCGAGGCCACCGCTGCCAGTACTTTGGCTGCGATGGCGTCATCCGGGTCGTCCGAGACATCGCGAAGGCGTCTACGGCGGGCTGTCGTGTTTGTTTTTTTTTTTTAGAAAGGATATGTGCTGTTGGTTTATAACTGACCTCTACAGCGTCACCGGACGGTGGGGCGGGTGCAAAAGCGCTCCGCCGCAATGCGTGACGCAGAAGGCGCACGCCAAAGTTAAGTTTTTGGCCACTTGCTCAAGGGCACCCAGGGGGTACGAACCTCGGCTTGGACAGTTGCCATTGATTACTTGGGGAGTATCGAACTAAACACCCCTCGATCTCTACCGTTAGTTAGTGATCGAGGGGGGCCCTCGTGAAATGGCTGGAGCCCTTTAAATGAATTGCATAACTGACCACCGATTCGGAATACACCTTCGAGAAGAATCGGCAAGAAACTCGAAGGCGAATAAAGTCGACATTAATTACGGGACCTTCGACCTCGCATCTGGCGAGGTCGGTGTCTGTGTCTAATTGTGTTGAAAGATGGTGAAGATGACGGAGTGGGCGAATCAATCGCTGCCTGCATTGCGGCAGCGATTTCATCGTCCGGATCGCTCAAGATGTCTCTAGGGCGTCTACGAAGGGGCCGTGCGTCTGTTGTCGCGTCTGTCGTGTAGTCAGAGGCCTGAACTACTAGGGGGTTGGGATGATGGGGTGCCGCGTCAAAGTAGCGTCGAGAGGCATTTTTCATATATTGAACTATCGAGGGAACCTCGAGATCACTGTGCAGGTCGATGTTCCTCTGATACCAGGGGGCATCTAATGCACCGCGAACGAATTTATTTTGTAAAATCTGAAGTTTCTCTAGGGAAATGCGGGAAGCGTGAGCAAATGCTACGGACGAGTATGTCATTGTCGGTCGGACGCAGGTTTTATAGAGTGTCAACTTATTTCTAAGAGACATTTTACTGCGCCTGCCTAGGAGTAACGCGAGGCGGTATAGGTAGAATGCCGCCCTTTTGTGGACGGCGTGGATGTGATCATTGAAGTTGAGTCGATAGTCAAGGGTGACTCCTACGTATTTAACTGACTTTTCCCACGGTATGGGTCGGTCATTGATCCTGACTTGTTTAATTGGGAAATAGCGTTTAACCCCGTGAGTGAAACGCATCGCTACGCTCTTCTCGGGAGGGTGTCGTGTTTGTAGCCGCGTTGGGCCTTATATACCGGTCGTCGCTGGGTGGGACACGGCGCGCTTGGGGATGCGGTTGCATGTCGTAGTAACTCTGCTTATTCTGTGATCTCGTTGTCATGCGCCCGCCACGTGATCGCTCGGCCGGAGCGCGCGTAATTGTTAAGTCGAAATTCTTCGTTACAAAATACAGTACACCATGAATTAATTCCAAATTCAAGATGGCTAGCACCACTAAATGGCGGATTACTTTTTTTTTTCAATCCCCTCTATGTGGATAACAATTGACAGGTAGAACACTAGAAATAACTAAATAAAAAACAAAAAATAAAATATATTTTTTAAGGTAAACGTTTTTATTGTACTAAAAGCTTAAAAATAATATGAAATCGTGGGACATAGATACAGTATCATACACAAAATTTCTTCAAAGTTCGTTCTGACGTTAAATAGTTTTTGCTCGGCTTTTAATCGTGGGACAAACATACAAAGTACACCATGTTTTAAGTCGAAATCTAAGCTATTTAACAATGAAAACTAAATTGCAATTGGTCCAGTAGTTTTTACGTGATGCGCGAACAAACAGACAAACAAACATATAGACAGACATTATCCCATAAATGTTTTATTCTTTTTAAGTAGCTTATTTTAAGTTTTTAGACCATTTTTTTATTATCTTCACTGTACAGACTATTTGTACTTACTGTTTTATTTTAAGTATAGATATAGTTTATGATACTCAAAAAATACACGAATGTCCTTTAAGACATTTCGTCTTACATGCGAGGATTGCCCCCCCATCTTTTCTTGCTCTAATATCCTACAAATTAATATTTAGGTAAACTGCAGTTTGGCAAGGAAGGTGACCCTCCACTTATATCGTACTCCGACGCCAGCCTTGGTTCGCTCAACAACTACTCATTCGGTACATCTGGGGGATCAGCAAAGATCCGTTACTGTCCTGCTGCTGATGAAGGTAATAAAAAAATATTTTAATTCTGTAATGTAAATACTGAATGTAAATTAGAAACTAATAACATGAACAAATTTATTAAACTGACAAAGTGCTTGTCGCACTACGCATAAGGTGTTCTGTAGATAGTTTTCCTTACGTAACTGAAAAAAGTGTTCAGCTAAAAATATTGCTGTTTTTTTTTGGTATGAAAACGATAATTCGTTCAACCCGTCACTTGAAATCTTTTTGTATTAAGAAATATTTAAATCAACCCTTAGGTACCCATTCGAAGTCAGGGTAGTACGCTAGTATTTGTTAAGTAAGTGCTAAGAGATCGATGCGATCGCTCAAAATCGGAGAAAAACATCGTGAGGAAGCTGGTAAGTGCAAGAGCTTCACAAGTCACGAACACGTGACGTTCACCAAATCTCACTCTCTATGAATAAGAAGCCTGAAAAAAGCGGTATCTCTCAGCAGTTGGAACTTAATAGGCTGATGATGATATTACAAAGACCACCAAAATATAAGAGTTAACCCACAAAAAAAAACAAACCTTCTAAGCACGTACATACCTCTAGGGAATACGAATCTAAATACAAGAGATTATTTTTTTCATATTGAGTACTGTTAGAGCATTTGTGTCAAAGTCCATTTCTTTGCATTTCATTTTATAATTCTAGAAGTTGTCGCGGACAATTTATAGACGACAGACCAGGTGATATTATTTGAATAAGAAACCCTTAAAACCAAGCACTCTGCTTAGTCTACAAATATTTCTATATTTTTCAGGGTCTTCATGAAAATCCAGATGGCAACCTGATACCAGAACTCTGAAGAAAGTTGAATATACTGTTCACATATGAAGAACGAAAAAAAATCTTTTTTTTTAACTATATGGCCCACAGTTTGTGGTCCTGTCGTATCGCCTGCTAACAAGAGTTGAGTAAACACCTTGGAAGCTCGTCGGACTGATGGATCATCGTGTGAAGGCGCATACATTGGCGCAGTGAACCCTACAGTACCACGGTACGGTTTGTTTGTTTGTCGTATGAGGTAGTGCTGACCTCTGGTGTCAGAGTAATGTTTACGGTATGGTGAAGTAAGAAAATCACCCAAAAGTGCGACCACGCCGTGTTTGTCGAGTCGAAGAAAGAATATCACCCAAAGGTGTGACTTGTTTGAAATAGAGAGAAGAAGAGAGAGCTGTATGCTTAAGATCGCTAAAAGGTGTGACGATGACGTATTCATAGGGCTTGAATCGATAATTATTTGAAGTGTGAAAAATACGTCTGGACAGCGCTAAACTTTGAAATGAGGTGTAAGCTTGATGAAAAAGGATGACTTCGTCACAACATCAAGCCAAAGTAAACCCGAAAGCCGAGAAGTGTTACACGGACACTGCTGACGGGAAAGAAAAACCAACCATCACTTACCCTCCTGGATTGAAATACAAAATAAAAAACTCCAGAGCATGAAGAAAAAGTTACAAGTGTGCACATTACAAAGCGAACCGAACGATCGAGATTACGATTTGAACGAACTGGTCAAACGCACTTTGACATTGAAGCACTAGGTGCTTCAATGCGAAAGCTATAGGCTTTCGCTTGATTGAGACATCCTGCGCCTGGCCTGATACCAGCCCATCCTTGATGAGCGCGCTAAGGAGATTTTCGAATTAACATATGACAGTTGACAGTCAAATCGACCGTCAACTCGCTTGGATGTCAATGGGCCACTAATGACGTCAAGAAGCTACCAAGTGACGACTCCAACTAACTGAGGACGCCGGAGCTCAAAACTGCATACACATAAAAGTAACAAAAAATGCTGGGCTTTCCCTATAATATGATGCGAGGGGGACCATGACATGAATCCACCTGGGTGGTACCTAGCGCACTTGGCGGTGACGAATCCAAACCGAACAAGCCAAACTAGGGCAGGATGGTATTAGACGCAGAGGGCACATGCAAACGATATGTGCCTGAACGATGCGCTGCGTCTTGGACCAGACCTTCCAAACTCTACATGGAGTCTTGTTCCGATTCAGAAAGAAAAATCGCTGTCACCACTGAAGTAATGCAGATGTTCTTACAAGTGATGATCAGAGAAGAGGATTGTATAGTTCAACATTTCTTGAGACGCGGGTATGCCCACACAGGACCATTTCAGAAGTACATGATGACATCTATGACTTTTGGAGCTTGAATTTCACCGTTTCTGGCACACAGCGAGAGGAAATAGGATTGTGACTGACTTCAAAGCTTGCACCTAGTTGTGTTCAGTGCATGACACATAACAACTACATGGAACGACTAGGTGGACAGTTTCGACGCCGAGAAAATAACTGCACGCACATTAGCCGAAGTGCAAGATGTGCACCAGAGCAAGTTCCGAACTAGAAATTAGGAGTTCGAACCACACTCAGCTTCGTGGAGGAATTACCAACGAAAACCGTGCGTAAAAGTATGCCCCCAAGGAGCTCGCTGCTAATATGTATCTGTATGGAAATACATTGATATTGCTATATACTGGCTACAGATGAATTCACTTATAACACAGCTATGCATTGCATACCTGAGAACGTATGCACTGCACGAATGCCGACTAAACGAGAGGCTTTACGGGCAGTGATGTCAATTGTTGAATACGTACACAATCGCTGCTAAGATCATGCAGCAAGAGCTGTGAAAGAAGAGCGTTGTCACGTTGTTTAAATAAATAAAAACAACGTACAAATAAAATAAGTTACATTAAAATTTAGTACAAGTTGTGTTATTAAGGAGGTACGGTCTCAGGTACGGGGTAAGCCGAGGTCAAGTCTGGTTTGGTACCAAAAACACTGTCATTTGGTACCGCACTTCCCAAGGTGGAATGGAAAGAATAATGCCGACGATACGGGCGGCTGTCTTCCTTGTCTTCCTGATATTTCTTAAGTTGACTACTTCGTTACTGAGAAGTTACTAAGAAGTTGCAGAAGACAGTGATAACATACCATGGAAGCGAGTTTTTTTTTCAACAGTACTTTTATTGACCGCGAGCTAGGCATTAAAGTCAACGCAGAGACGCTCGACGCTGCGGTAATAAACCAAGCTATTAGTGAGAGAACAGAAGGAAGTTTGGTACTAATTACAAATTTCGAGTGGTAGTTGCTACTAAAATAGTTAACAAAACGGTTACATATCTATTGCTAGTGGCAAAGAAAAATAATTAAATACGTTCTTAAATAATTGAAGAACGTATGTGACATGCACAAAATTGTAGTATAAGTACATTATTATGTTCTATCATGTATATGATGCTGATGGTGATGATTGATGATGATGATAAACAAACATAGTACTACCATAGAACATTGATTGGTACTACCACAAAACCCATAATCATAACTTACAAAGTAAAAATCCGTTTTTTACACAAATATTTTAAAGTTCCTTACCCAGTATCAGGATGGCTTAATAATGCTTATTTGCTCCGAAATATACGTAGGTAATAGTGAATAATTACAAATTATTGTAAGTTGAGTAATATAATAAGTAAGAAAGTAGAGTCGTCCGCCAGATGTCAGACTGACCGCTTTATATAAGCATAAATGTGTGTATTTTGTATGTATGTATGCGCAATAGTTTCAAATTAGTAATTAATAGTAATTATAAATCGTAGTCACATCGCTTCGTATTGAACGCTTACGGCGTATTTTGGGAACTACCTCCTGAAGAAGCAACCATGCTACGACCCTAGCAAAATATAATACTGACATCAGCGAACAAGCATACACTACAGCCAATGTCAACAAAGTTCTAGTCGCAGGTCGATAAAAGCGCTGAGTATCCCGCGAATGGAACTTCTAACCAGTCTTATTGGTGCAAGACTCGCCGCGAAGATCGCCAAGGGATTTCAAACAAAACCTGAAGTGGTATAATGGAGCAACTCGAAAACCGTATAGCACCGGATCAGTAATTACTCCTTAATATATACTCCATATTTTGTATAGTGTACATAAGCTTACCAAGATTGCAGAGCTAACTCAAGTAGAACAATACCCGTTAGCGAAGCAATGACCACCAAGCGTTTAATACAACGTATCCAAAATTCGTGTAGCCGTTTCTGCTTCAAAATAACACCCCGATCACATGTAAGTCCGTTCCTTAACAAGGCTGGGTTGTTGAACATGTCCGCACGCAGAGAGCTGCACTTGGCAACTCTAGTCTTTGATTTAGTTAAAGTTAAACAACCATATTATTATTTTTAGGATTTTTTATAGCAGTTGACGCCTGCTTAGTGTACCGCGATCTAATTTGAATGGTGATGCCATCTAGTTAATTTGAGAAAAGCCATTCTTGTCATAGAGTTCATATCAAGGAGGTATAAATAAATATAAAAATATATTATTACAAAACATATTATGAACTTGAACATACCGCCCACCAAGGACCGACGGTCCTTTACATTACATTTGTATGAAATCAAAGCTATTTAACTATTAAATCAGTTCTAGTAAACGGGTAAGAGACACAGCATCGAAGTTGGTCGTTGAATTAACGAGTTTTTATAACGTAACGTAACAACTCGTGTTATGTTGACGTTGCCAGGGTGAACATCTACAACTCGCTCATACAGCCACTTTGCTGCAATTATCTGTCATAGAAAATACACAACATCACCTATCCTCAATTCTGAAGATTTGGTCTTCCATTTATGTTTAGATCGAAAGTCATGGACTGTTAAATGATGATCGTGCGTTGTGATTCCATATGCAACCGCTAATATCAGCTTATCTTTATGTGGTTCTGCACTTAGGTGTTTCCTGTTGTTAGATAAGTTCGGATTTTCAAAATGGCCTGCGACCCTTAAAATTTGTTTCTTGTCTAGAAACGCTATTTAAGTTGATAATTTACTTTTTGTACTAGCATTTTGATCTTCCAGCGTGCTGGCAATATGTTCGTGGATCGAACTAGCTTGAAGTTGTCGAGTACAACTGGTTACAAAAGTAGTAAGGTGCGGCAGAGGTTTGATCTGTGCAACAGCATCTTTCATTCGTAAGAATCTTCTGCAATCTAGTTCTTTTGCCTCAACAAAAGTTATATGAGCATCAATAGCTCTCTTTTCGAGATCTGTTTTGGTATAGATGGAATATGACTTAACACACAGAATATTCTCATCACGTAGCCAAGGATCGTACTTCCACAATTTACTTTCGATCAGCTCAGAAGCTGACATTATTCTTGACTCACCATTGGCGGGATTTTCTGTGGACTGTATAGTGTATAAAAAATGAAAAAAAGAAAAAGCTAAAAGATTATGTATGTCTGAAGTACTATTGGCCAAGAAAGTCTTTAATCGACTTGAATGATTACTTAACCAAGTTAAAACAATAGTCAAATCTGTACAGGCATATGAGTTCGCTTTTTGAACATACAAAGATTTAGCCTCTTCTAGATGCAAGTTTGCGACCAGAAAAGCTCCTCATAATTCCAGACCTGTCAGAATCAAGACCTGTTTGACGGTAGCGACTTCAGTTTTACTACTAAGTATTTGAGTTTTATTCTCCCTATTCATAGAGACGCACTGAGTATACGCCACTTTAGCGTAAGCATTTGACGATTCGGTGAACTCATGCAACTTGTTCTTTGCTACTGATCATTTACATACATTGCGCGATGTGACGATTTACTATATTGGTCAGTAATTGCTTGCGACTAAGTTCCCACTTTTGCAAAAGTTCTTCTGGCAATTTATCATCCCAATGCAGTTCAGCTATCCAAAGTTTATGGATAATAATCTTCGCTGTGATGATGCATAGATAAACAAAACCGGGCGGATCATTTCAACGACCAATATCCAAAATAAGTCGTTGTTTTGTTTGGGGCACAGGAGGATCAGACGACAATTGGGCACTATAATCAAATGCGTTAGTCCGACGATTCCAAGTAAGACCTACTACGTTCGTAATTTTGTCTTCTTCAAATTCCCTGTACATTCCTAAATTCTGCGGCAATTGTTCCAGCAATCCTCTTCTATTACTGGACCATATCTGCAATGTAAATCTGCCTTTCATGAGCAATTCGTGAATGTTTTGGCATACCATAAGTCTGTATGTTTCAGATTGATTACCGGTCAGAAGATCATCCACGTTGAAATCCGTTTTAACCATGTTGGCCACTAACGGGCAATTATGACCTTCATCTCTTGCAATCTGTTGAACTAATTTATCGGCTAAGTATGGCGCACTTGATGTACTAAAAGTGACTAAAATAAGACTGTAACCGTGAATATCATCGTTGGTGTCTCTCCATACTATTTGACTGTACTCATATTCCTCGGTGCCTATGATTTGCCTATGCATTTTAACAATGTCGGCTGTGAGGGAGTTTTTATGTGTACGCCAACGCATGATTGTGTGTTGTATCTCCCGTTGAATTGTAGGACACACCGTAAATGTTTCATTTAAGGGGACAATGTTGGCACATTTAGCACTTTTTACTGCATTCGCTCTTTTATTTTTATGATTGTGCTCTATACCTGGACGGATATGCAATTTCGCCATATAGCGACCAGAGTCATCTCTATACGTTGTCGTTGCTTTAAAGTGTTCTTCGCATGCTTGCTCTTCTGCAGTCAAAACTTTCGCCTTAACCGAACTAGGTTCGGATACGAGCTCCCAAAATTTCTTGAGCAACTCGGTATTTCCCAGCTTGACATGCAGATTCAAAACAACGTTATGACAAGTTTGTTGATTGTCATCGTAACCACTCACTTGACCCGACAACACCCATCCAAGGTAAGTATCCTGCGCAATCATGGAACCAGTTGGACTTTTAAGTAAGCCCTTTTTCAGGATACTCCCATATACCTCAGATCCCAATAAGATATCGATCTTATTTGGTGAATTGTATTGTGGATCAGCCAGTTTGATGCAATCTAATTCAGTCCAACACGGGCGGACAAATTCCTTTACTGGCAAAAGTGAGGTTATGGCTTTTAGTACATGCGCCTTTATCTGCAATTTAAAGGTAGGGTCACAGAGTGACTGAATATTGACCATAACCTCATACTTCGAGGTTAAGTCACTCTGACCTCCACCTAAACCTGAAATACAGCATTTAGCTGCGATCTTATTCAGCTGAAACAATTGTACAGCTGCTTCAGATATGAAAGATGCTTGTGACCCTTGGTCCAGTAGCGCTCTCAATATCTGAGGATAACCATTCGTTGACTCAGCTCTTATCAAGGCTGTAGCTAATAAGGTCTGCTTATGGACCTCCCCTGTCGCAAAATGGCTTGCAATACTGGTGGCCTTACTCGTCTCAGAAGACGATTCCGGTTGGTTATTCTCCTCTCCTGGAGCTTCAGTTGCGTTTGCATTTTCCATTGCATATACGACATTTGGTGAGTACGCGGCATACTTTGACTGAGTGGTTGTTGCCAAGGCAATTGAAGCAAAGTCCAAGTGACTTGACTATATTTTGTCGGCTAGTGATATCTTCTTTGGCAAACATACCACAGGAATACAACTTGTGGTTTTCCTTACAGTGAGGACAGGTGACGTTGGTATTTGAAGGGACGTTCGAGTTCGAAGTGACGTGCATGACCTTGGTTGCATTGTTATGGTTAGACTTGTATTTAGTAGGCTCTACAAACTCTAGCGCGCGGAACCGAGACTCTAAAAACTCTTTGAAGTGAGCATATGAGGACAAGTCTTCACATGAGTTATTAACCTGTAACTCCCATTGTTTCCTAGTCTCAGCGTCCAACTTCGAGCTGGCAATATAAATAATAATAATGTCCCATGAATCTACATGTATACCTAAGCTTGACAATTCATTCATGCAATCAGATGTGGTATCTAAAAGATCTTTTAAAGCCTGAGAGGATTCACAATTCATTGAACGTTGGCTGAATAGACGCTTTAGAATACAGTTTGACATGTACCGTTTGTTATCGTACCTACTCTGTAACATATTCCAACATTTCTCATAATTAGCCTGCGTAATAGGTATATGTTTAATTAATTGTTCTGCTTCACCCTTCACTTGTGTTTTAAGATAATGTAAGCGTTGGACGTCATCGAGTGAGAAGTTGTTATGCACTAACGACTTGAACAAATCTTTAAAAGATGACCATGCCCCATAATGACCGCTGAGCACAGGAATCGAAATTGTCGGTAATCTAACGATTGACTCTTTTTTTGTGTCGAGCAAAACAGCGTCATTGCTTTTGGACGGTGATGGTGTTATCAACTTAAGAGCAGCCTTCATCTCGCCTTTGTACACTAAATACGTTTCGTAGCCCAAAGTGAAGATGTCGTCTTTCATGTAATTGCTGTCGTCTAGAGCTTCATTCTCGTACTGCGATATGATGGATTCGTGTTTTGTTGTGAACTTGCTCATCAACTCCTCTAATCCATCTAATCTTGCATTGATGTAAGTTTCTGTAATCTGCCCTTTAGGTGATTTTTTAAAGTTACTCCATCCTCTCCCTATTTGGCTTTTGAAGTCTTCCATGACTCTGATGTCTTTTTCCATCTTTAAGGTTTGTTTAGTAGTACTATGTTTAGTCAAAATTCAATGTTGAAAAAGTTTCAGAATTTTTCTAAGTCAAATAACAAGTAGAAATTTTTCGAAGATAAATCGGGCGTGGATTCCCCGTTCCGTCATTTTTAGCGCGATTATGTCGCTAGACACTTTTAATTACAAGTCCTTGACTCACTCAAATTCTAAGTTCACTGACAGCACTGACTTTTACAAAGGAAAATGTACTCACAGTTTTGCACTTTACCAACCAGGTTTCCAAACTGATCCTCACTCTATGGATGTTGATTCACTTGTATATTCTTCTTGGGTTCACTCTACCAAATCACGTCTTTCTGGTTCAGTTTCTTCAAAAATATCCGTGGTCGGAGGACCTTTGTCCAACACGTACCAGGAGGCGAAGAAAACACCGAA
The DNA here is from genome assembly GCA_946251855.1 of Alsophila aescularia. NCBI lineage: Eukaryota > Metazoa > Arthropoda > Insecta > Lepidoptera > Geometridae > Alsophila > Alsophila aescularia. Next base: position 52,716,661 of record OX276373.1, read on the forward strand.
CTCTTCCGGATAGCAAGACAGTTTGATTTCATATTTGGAATAGCTACCTAAATATCGCGAATATAATGTCACCGCGATCTAATTTGAATGGTGATGCCATCTAGTTAATTTGAGAAAAGCTTCAAAATCATAAACATTCTTGTCATAGAGTTCGTATCAAGGAGGTATTAATAAATATAAAATTATATCATTACAAAACATATTATGAACTTGAACACTTACGCACAGTATGCAAGTTCGAATCTCGTCCGTAACCCAAATTTTTCCATTAGAAAATTATTATATAACCATATTATTTATCTATGAAGCTTGTATAGTCATCCACTCGTAATATCTACAATACGAGAGCCTCTGCATACCTTTTAATAATAAAAAAACAAAACCACTGCGATTCGGGGTAGTTTCCGCTATCAGGCTACTAAGTGCTGAAACAATATACCACCACCTTTACGAAAACCTATGTCAAAAACTACTTTTAGATTGAAATTGAAATTAATTTTACTTTCTCAACAAAAGTCAGCCACTACCAGGCTAACTTTTGTTGAGAAAGTAAACTCGCCCTGAAGAAACATTATTATTCTTGTTGTCAATTTCATTACTAAGCAATATTTATGTGACTATGTTAAATTCTATTACTCTTATTTTTTGTGTATCATATTTTAGTAGTCAAATCTGTGTCATTTATTAGTCAAACCTATCTAATAAGTAATTTTTGACGCGTAATTTCGTGTTAATCTCTGCAACTGCTCGCTGCGAAGGATGCAACTGAAAATAAACGTGTTATTTTTTAGTAAAATAACACATCAATGCTGAGTTGTGCCCTTATTTTGTAGCCAAAATGCAACATATTGTTTATAATACTTTTTATGTAACTCTTTTATTATAATTGTACAAATTAATGTATGTAATATGTATTTGGTTACAAATAAAAATATTTTCTTTCATTCTTTCTTTCTAATTACCGTGATTTTTGAGTCCAGCGATTCAATATGAAACTGAACATTGTTGTGCAAAGATAATAAAGACGACGAAATAGTTATTTGTTATGAAAGGCTGCGAAGTGTTTTGTCGCGAGTACTTAATATTGAAACCTGATCAAGCTAAGGATTCTAGGATAGAATTTTAAATATTTTTTTATTTAATTTGTTTTGATTTCATTCATGAAATAAAAAAAATATTAAAAATAAAATTATTAATATAAAAAAAAAAAAAAAATTGCGCAGAATAACTTTGTGGCCATGCTAAACACATAACTTTTCACCTCACTACAGCAAGGGAAAGTGTTTATCTATATTTATACTTATAATAAAACTGTAACGGGTCCAATTCTGAATTGAAGATATTTAGATATAGTTTTTTTGATTGTACTCTACATTCGATACTAAAGCCAAATCTGTTTTTTTTCATTTTTGTTTGTCTGTCTGTCTGTCTGTATCTTGGCTAGGCATACGCCGAAACTACAAAATGAATTTCAATGAAACTTGGTTTGATTTGAGTTCATACTACGAGGTAGGACGGAGGATACTTTTCATCCCGAAAAATTAAACAGTTCCCGCAGGCTATCCTATTTAAAAAAACACTTACCACTCTGAAACTACTGGACGGATTTTGATGCATCTTGGCACGGTCATAGTTTATATATGATGAGTGAAAATTGAGGATACTTTTATCCCGAAAAAAGAAACGGTTCCTGCGGGATTGGGGTCAAAAATTCTGAACATTGAAGATATTTTGTAAAAAAAAATATGTAATCTATTTTCTATATCAGTAATGAAGCCAAAACTGTTTTTTCTTCTTTTTTTTCTGTTGTCTGCCTGTGTGTCTGTCTGTCTGTTTATCTGTATCTTGGACGCGCATCACGCCGAAACTACTGAATGAATTCAAATGAAACTTGGCATGATTTGAGTTCATACTATGAGGTAGGACATTCTTAGACCTTGGAACTCCAAACATGGTTTAATTTCACACCTACGGTGAAAAAAATATGAAAAAAATACCATATTAATACCGGTTCGGGGCTGTGCCCCCTGCTCTGGGCTTTTCTACGCCTGTAATTACAGTATTATTTTAATTTATAAACATTATAGACACTAAGATTAACAGAAATAATCGGTGCTAACGCTTATTTCTGTTCTGTAAAACGGGGACTAGTTCCCCGTAACTACTATGCTGAGGTATCCTAATAGTGGGATGTAGAAATCAAATATGTATCAAATCTGTTAACACATTTATTTGGTGTCACAATCACAACTCATAAGAGAAATACCTAAATTAATATTAATTAATTACGATATAGTTGCATCATCACAAAGTTGGCTGCGCGTGCTGGTGGACTCACGACCGTAGCTCAGAGCTGGTAGCGAAGTGCTTGGAAGTAAGAAGACAAGAAGCAGATGACTAGTCGTCATTGCTATTTATAAACTACTTCCAGCCTAAAATAAAGTAGCGGTCAAGTTATAGTCCGGGGGCCTGCTGCCATTTTTTATGACCAAATGTAAGAAAAGTAAGATCTTGTAAGTACTGCTTCAAGAACTTCAGCTTGCGCATTTGCGGAGGGTGTATCCGTGACAGCCGTACAATTTTAAAAATAAAAAACATGAAGAAAACTGAAAGTGTGTTAATTTGTTATGACGTAAATAAATGGGAAAAACCAGTCAGCTGACCTGAGGGTGGTGGAATGTACGTCCGCTTCTCTCCCAAACACGAGAAAAACATGCGCTGCGAAAAATAATACTACGAAAGCTGAAACTTCGTGAACTAATAGTTAGACCACCAATTACATGAAAATATAGTCCGCTGAGCTTTTGGCGGTGGAAAAGTCCACAGCTGATGATTGAAAAGTACGGCGTATGGTAATGTGCGCGGGCGCTTGGCATATTTCCCAGTTGAGCATTTTTTCACCGCAAAAAGCTCATCCGACTATTTTTTTAATGTAACATATACAGATCACTAAGTTCATGAAATTTCAGCTTTCTTTATTTCTGTTGTATATTTATTGCTATTCTTGAAACAATGCGTGTATCCGTATGGGCGCGTTGCGTCAATAGAATTAGTTGCTTCTTTCTCACCCAAAACATTGCTGCTAATTATAATGAAATACGTATGTGATGATATTTAATACATTTATTTTAGGAAACAGTGAATATTTTTACTGACTAATATGTATGCGGTTTCAAATAGCAGAGTTTCATTATCCTAATACCTCCTTATAACCAACTTATATGCGCTTTCTAGCACTAAAAAGGACCCACTTTATAAAGTGGGCCCTTTATAAACAAAAACAAACAGAAAGTTTGCACTTGTACCATATCTATAGTCCACTTCTGAGTATAAGGTATACCACCCTGCTCGAAACGCTTTCGATCTTCACAATGTTGTTGACGAGGGACTTGTGGACGAGAAACCCGACACCCATGTTGGGACTGCTGGTCGCCCTCCCGGTAATAGAGCATTTACGTCATAACAAATTAACTAACAAACTTTCAGCTTTATTAATATGTGTTTTTTATTTTTAAAATTGTACGTGCTTGGGAGGCTGTAAAGGATACACACAACGCAAAGGCTGATGGTCATTTCTTTTAAAAGCAGCACTTAATGAACAAGAGCATACATGATTAGCTTTCTTTAATTAATGCACTCAAAGTGGCAGCAGGCCCCCGGACTATTGTACGAAGTGCGCGGTTTCCCGGTTGTCAACTTCGTTGCCCACATGACAGACGGTGACAACTGCAGCCCGACCACGGAACTTGGTTTCAATCAGATTGTCAATATCGCTATCACTAATGCGTTGATATAGAGTCGAAATTGCTATGAAGGCCCCGACCACAGAACTTGGTTTCAATCGCAACGCATTAGTGAATTTGACGGATTGAAACTAATATGATCAATATTGCGTAATAGAACTGCCGGGCACTGCACTCTGCTAATATCAGCGTTCGTGTTGAACAAATAGTCATAATTAACTAACGCCACAAACGCCCACAGGACGATTAGAAGCAGAACTGCTTCCAGGGTAGGGTCCCGGACCTTTGGTTGCCCTTGCTATGTTAATTACTAATTTAGTCTTATACTTGTCGTTTTGACAACAAAACGGTTTTGTTCTTTGAGCTTACTATCTAACAACATTCGTTGTAATTATCAGATCACTTTTAAAACGAAATGTTCGTTTTGAATCGAGGTATTGACTATATGTCAGTCATTATTTAAGACGACCAATGGCGAAGGAAATGTTAAACGAAAATTCCTTACTCTATGAGGACGAAGTATTTTTTTGGAACGAAGTTTTGACTACTTTAGAAAATTCAGCCACCACGTGTAAACTGACGGTGTAATGAAACATCTGTATTATTATGGCATAATTATTAAAATGTTTTTAAAATGTATTCCAATATTTAAATACTATTATTTGGGATGTCTTGTGTAATATATAAAGTAAATGGTTTCTTTTTGACCTCATCGATACCAATCAAATAAGCCTAAAGTCTTCTTCTTTTTTTTATTGGATGGCTTCTGCGGAGGCACTGGCCTACTAGCAATTTCACCAATGTCAAGTGTATTATAGTTTAAAGTAATGTCACGTCACAGTCAATTATTGTCAAAGTCACGAATCAGTAAAATGGTGGACATTTACTGAAACTTCCGAGGGAGATTTGGAAAAATCACAAAATGCCATTTATTTCTGCGTTTGATTCTTTTGCCCGCACTCGTGCACGTTAACGAACACCTAATGGTTAATATTCCACCAATATTACACATTAACACTCGAAGATACACAAGATTGAGAATAAAATCTAACTCTACATCACAACATTTTGTTTTTTTTCAAAAAACCCCTAAGCCTAAAGTCAGAAGGTAACAATGAACTCAAAACTGTAGTGATGAAACCCCTTCACATCACTTCATTGTTGAGTTCCTGTGACTACCTTCCGACTCCATCATCCGTCCTTGGATACCACATAAGACAGATAACTCATCAAGAGAAACCAAATGGGGCCTAACTCGAAGCGGTTCCATCACTTGGTTGTTGAGTTCCTGTGACTACCTTTCGTCTCCATCATCAGATACTTAAGACCAGTGAACTCATCAAGACAAACCAAATGAGCCCAAATTCGGAGAGGTTCCTTCACTTGATTGTAGAATTCCTTAGACTACCTTCCGGCTCCATCATCAGGCCAGCCTGTTCTGGAGGCTGGAATTCGTCAAATCTTCTTGCGAGACGATTTGACATGACCCTCTAACTAGAGAACTCATCATATCCAAATGTGCCCAAAATCGAAGGGGTTCCATCATTTTATTGATGTACCTTAGACTATCTTCCGGCTCCATCATCAGACCAGCTAAGAAGTACCATTTAATAAAAAAATACTGAACAAATTTTGATAAAGTTTATATAGGACTACACTGAAAGTTACCCTTTTGAATAAAACAACAATGCTCTAAATAGTTTAAGAAATCTTAGAGATTTGACGCAATACAAACACAAAATCAAATCATCATCATCACCATCAGCCTATATCAGCCTCTCTAATGCACGCCACTGAGCTCAGTCTTCAGCTCTTCTCATCCATTTTCTTCCAGCTGCTTTTCGCAGGTCGTCACTCCACCTGGCCACAGGGCATCATACACTACGTTTGCCTAAACATGGTCTCCACTAGAGAACTCGTCTACCCCAACGGTTATCGGTTCTTCGGGAAATGTGACCAGCCCACTGCCACTTAAGTTTGCTAATCCTTTGAGCTATGTCGGTTACTTTGGTTCTCTGACAGATATCTTCATTACGAATCTTGTCCTTCAGATAAACTCCAAGCATATCTCTCTCTCCATAGCTCGCTGAACGGCCTTAAATTTGTGGACTAGTTTGACAGTGAGTGCCCACATTTCGGCTCCGTAGATCATGACTGGTAGGATGCACTGATTAAATACTTTTGTCTTTAGGCACTGCGTTATGGACGACGAGAAGACTTGACGAAGCTTGCCGAATGCTGCCCAATCCAGCTGAATTCTTCTGTTGGCTTCCTTGTCAAAGTTGTTCTTAGCTAATTATTGTTGGACAACTTCAAGAGGCACACCATTAACTGCAATCGGTTCCGGGTCAATAAAATCGTTAAGCATGATCTTGGTCTTATCTATGTTCATTTCGAGACCGATGCGTCGAGAAGCATCATCTAGGTTGGTCAGCATACTTTGCAAGTCTTGCTCCGCTGTTAGGACGATATCATCAGCAAATCGTAAGTGGGAGTTTTTCTCGCGATTGACAATAATGCCCATTCCTTTCCAATCCAGCATCTTAAACATATCTTCCAAGGCATTAATGAACAGTTTCGGGGATATAACATCCCCCTTTCTCATTCCCCTGCGCGGTTGGATATTCTTAGACTGCTGGTTTTGTACTTGTTTACACATAGTCGCGGCGTCATACAGAAACCTCAGCACTTCAATGTATCGCTAGTCCACTTCACAATGCTGCAAAGACTCCAGAACCGCCCATATATTCTTATATTCTTAGAAGTCTGAAGAATATAACCGGTTATATTCTTCAGACTTCTGTATAACTTGCCTCACTTTGTGTATGTGGTCTATGGTCAAAATGACATGTCAATATGGTGAATCATCCGTGAAACCAGGCCTGTTCATGAGGCTGGAATTCGTCAAGTCTTCTTGCAAGACGATTTGAGATGACGCTCAAAAAAAACTTACAGACGTGGCTCAAGAGTGAAAAAGGTCGGTAGTTCTTTCAAAGGGTTTAACCCCTTTTTTAAAGAAGAGTACTACCACTCCACGCCTCTGGAGTTCTCCCACTGTTAAGGACAGTTCTAAATAACCGGTGAAACTCACAAGGGACGGTTTCCCCCCCCCCCTGCTTTCAAGAGCTCCAAAGTTATACCATCCTCACCGGAAGCCTTCCCATTCTTAAGTTGTTTGAGCGCTATCTCAATCTCGTCTAGGCTGACGTCGGGCAGTTCGTCAGTGAAGTGGCGGGTCAGTATAGCCGGCTATGGCCGATTGTATAGAAGTCTTCAATCTCAGAATGGATCTCCGGCTTAGAGACGAGGGTTTTGCCATTATTTGTCTTGAGCTCGTCAGATGGGATCTACTCAATAGCTGGACGAAGAGTTTCGACCCCCGATTTTGCTCAATCGCCTTTTCTATTCGGCGTGTATTTGAGCATTGGAGGTCACGTCGCACTAGCTTACCGATATTTTTATTGAGCTCGCTTTTCTCTGACGGTGTAACTTAATGTTGATTCCATCGCTTGTCCATAAGCCGAAGAGCCTTCTCCGAGATTTTAGATTTCTTGCCCGTACGCTGCACAAAATTTAGAGCCTTCCTCCCTAAGGATTCCTACAATTTTTTTGGAGTCCCTCGTCCACGTCATTTGTGGTTTCCAAGGCAGCGAATCGATTTCCCAAGTTAAGCTAGAACTGTTTTGATCCAACAGCAGCCTGGAGCAGGTTCAGTCGGAGCGTAAACTGCACCAGACAGCATATTTCAATCTTGTGGTCAATATTCAAGGAGCCTTGGACAAGTTGGTGACTATCTTTATTAAACCTGCTGATCACTGATACATCCCTGAATATGTGCTTATTGTCCGTCATGATGAAGTCAATCTCATTTTTAGTCACACCATAGGGCCTTTGCCAAGTCCACGTCCTCTGGGGACATAATTTATCTTTCTGAAGACATAATTCTTCAAAAAGGATACTTTTTATTCCAAAAAGTTAACTTACATTTTCCCCCTGGGATTCCTGTCCCCATAACCGTGTAGACCTATTCTCGATTCACTGCAAGTCTGTACTCCCACTTTGGTGTTAAAGTATCCCATGATAATGTTGTAGTGGGCTCTTGTGGTGTTGTGTAGGTCCGAAGATATGTCAGCAAACATATCTTCCACCTCATCATCCGAGTGTGCCGAGGTCGGAGCGTAAACCTGTACGACCTTAAGGATATACCTTTCAGTCAGCTTAAGACCCAGGTACGCTACCCTGGTCGACACACTCGACATTTCTACAACATTATCAAAGAGGACCTTTTTGACAAGGAACCCCACGCCATCCTGAGACTGCTGATCGCCCTCACGGAAGTAGAACAGGTGGCCCGATTCCAGAGTTATTGTATCCTCCCCCTCTCTTCGGACTTCACTTAACCCACCTATGCCATTTGATCTTATTAAGCTCCGTCTCCATATGCGCCATGTGTTCGTCAAGCCTAATCGTTCGTACATTGTACGTACCCGGGTTTTTTTTGTTTAGGGTGGCCTACGGTAGTTCGGAGATTCTTCGCACCTGCCATTTCCGTGACAAAATCGAATGAAAATACTAAAAAAAAACTACTGACCAATTTTGATACAATTTGGGACCACCTCGAAAGTATTCCATTACAAATCTATATCTATCCTTATAATAAAACTGTAACGGGTTCAATTCTGTACATTGAAGATATTGAGATATTTTTTTTGGACCTTACTCTAGATTCGATACTGAAACCAAAACTGTATTTTTTTTCATTTTTGTCTGTCTGTCTGTCTGTATCTTGGCTAGGCATCACGCCGAAACTACTGAATGAATTTAAATGAAACTTGGTATGACTTGAGTTCATACTGCGAGGTAGGACATAGAATACTTTTCATCCCGAAAAATTAAAGGGTTCCTGCAGGATAGGCGTTGAAAGTTATTTAAAAGAACACGTATCACGCTGAAACTACTTGAAGGATTTTGTTGAAACTTGGCACAGTCATAGTTTATATAATGGGTAAAAATGTAGGATACTTTTTTTCTCCGAAAAATAAAGTGTTCCTTCGGGATAATGTCTAAAATTCTGTAGATTGAAGATATTATGTAATTTTTTTTGGAGGACGTTCTATGTTCAATACTAAAGCTAACACTGTATTTTTTTATTTTTTTCTGTGTGTCTGTTTGTCCGTCTGTACCTTGGCAGCGCACCACGCCAAAAATACGTAATGAATTCAAATGAAATTTGGTATGATTTGAGTTCACACTTCGAGATAGGACATTGGATACTTTTCATCCCGAAAAAATTAAGTGTTCCTGCAGGATAGGGGTGGAAAATTATTTAAAAGAACACTTAGCACGCTAAAAGTATTGGACGGATGTTGATGCAACTTGACACAGACATAGTTTATAAGATGGGTGAAAATTTTGGATATATTATGTCCCGAAAAAGTAAAGAGTTCCTGTGGGATATGGGTCCAAATTCTGTACTTTAAAGATATAGTGTTTTTTTTTTGGATCTTACTCTATATTCTATTATGAAGACTAAACTGTATGTTTTTTCATTTTTGTCTGTGTGTCTGTCAGTCTGTATCTTAGCCGCGCATAACGCCGCCGGAACTACTGGATGAATTCAAAAGAAACTTGGTATGATTTGAGTTCGTACTACGAGGTAGGACATAGGATACTTAGCATATCGAAAAATTTATGGGTTATTATTTAGGGGTAGAGACTTGATTAAAAGAACACGTACCACGCTGAAAGTAATGGACGGGTTTTGATGCAACTTGGCACGGTCATAAGTTATATGATGGGTTAAAATAAATTTAAATAATAAAATATTGTTTTTGGATGGTTCTTTATATTCGATACTGAAGCCAAACTGTTTTACTTTTTAATTTTGTCTGTCTGTTTGTCCGTATCTTGACCACGCATCGCATCCAAACTATTAAATGAATTCAAATGAAAAAAATGCTCTTGTGTGCTAAAAGGTATTGAACAATTATTTTTTTGTTAATCATGTCTTTCTTTCTGTTTGTCTGTATGTTTGTTTGTTCACGCATCACGTAAAAATTATGCGACTGATTGCAATGTGGTTTTCATTGATAGGTTAGGGTTTGATTTTAATCTGGTGTAATTGGTATCTCAATCCGGTGAGTTAGAAGCCGAGCAAGTGATAAATTATTTTTTACGGCTGAAGATATTTTGTTCAAATATTGGTATATTAGTCCTGGAATTATGGTTATTATGGTACTTTGAACCTAAAGAAAAGAACACGCGTGCGAAGTCGCGGGTACAGCTAGTAATAAAATAATTTTCAAAAGCAGTCCGCAATTGACGGAGAAATTGATGTACATACAAATAAAAAAGTACAATCGAACATAGAATCGTTTCCTTTTTTGATAAACTATTCCGAAAAGCTTCATCTCACACCTATGGTGAAAAAAAGGCAAAGAAATCCCTAATAAAACGGGTTCTGCGCTGTGCCCAGGGGTTCTTTGCTCTACCACGATGACGCGGTGTTCTTGTGAAGGTTTAAGGATTTTTACGGCTCTCCTGGGTATTGCTACTTACTCCTTCGTGTTATATCTGGTAGCCGAGTAATTTACTAGTCTTGTGACCTGCAACAGTGCAACTGTGGTGGAGTTCTCGGACCTAAACTCCAAGGAGGCGGCATGTGGCATGTGTTTGCGGGTTTCGTTTATGTTATTGTTTAGATCTGGGGCTTTCTTTGCTGGAAGTAGCTGGATAAGCTTCACTACGCTGTCGAGTAAATAAAATACCTGTTCCTTTTCGTTTTTCTGCTCTGTTGTAGTTTAGCAGTTCTTTCCAAAGTTACTATATTTTACAAGTTATGCGTTTATTAGATTGGAATTATTGTAGTTTGAAGTAGTCCGCGATTTCTATTGCTTTGTATTGGTCTTACTGGTTGGGATACTATCGATAGCTAACGGCATAGGTGATAGATTTAGAAGAATCAAGTGCCCATATGTTTCTTACAAGATTTAGCTGCATTTGGTTGCGTCGTCGTTGCATATTGCGGTTCCTGGTTCTCATCAGAAGGAGATCATGACACTCCCTCAGCGCAGTGGCGTGCGTAACTGTCTCGAAAAAGTTACGGATTCAAACGTCTATAATAAGGTGGTGGTGGGTCTTTTCTCTATATTTTATTTCAAGGATCTTCCTCTTATTTTTGAAAAGGTCACATTGATTGGGAGCTCCTTGAGTTTCATTAACCCTGTCTATGGCGTGCCTATGGTCAGAAGATTGGGCAACATTATGAGCATTGATGGCGTTATGTTATGTTTTTCCAGTGTACACTGTGACATCCAGGACATCTTCATCCCCGTTAGAGGTGTAGTGGGGTTGGCTCCTCCAGTCTCTTCACATCATATTGGTGATCCAACGATTGTTCGTTATTTCCCTTGCTTGCACATCTTATTGGAACTCCAGTAAGACCGTTGGATTGTTGGATTTCACTGGTTTTGCAATCTCTTCTGCCTTGGTTTAATCTCTTGGTGGCTTATAAACTCTGAAGAATTTTTAGTTTCGGTCAGCTTATTTATCAATACCCCCAACGCGTGTATGCCTTGATGTTCTGTGAATGGGATTACCTGGGAGATGGCCCTTTGGTGGACCATCACTGTTATTCATTGGTCAACTCTTCCATCACCTGTTAGCTCGTCTTTTCTATATAATAAAAATAAATCAATATTCTACTCTCGGAGGAAGAATGTCAGCAATTTCCTCTCCCTCACGAGCGTTTGGGCATTTCAGTAAGCAACCGCCCATTGGAAAGGATCGTCATAAGCCCTCTTAGCATAGCAAATTCAGCATTTGTATCAGATTATACCAATTCCAGTATACCTTGCGATGGTACGCCTCAGGGAATCTCGGTTGACGGTGTTGCCTTCTGTGGTCGAGTCTGGTTCATTCAGGCTCCTTTTGCTTTTTATGTTCTGCTGGTGACCCCCTGGCCTTCGGCCTAGTATCCTTCTGCGCCTTCAAGGAATGTGCGGCTGATTTTTCAATCGATGACGGGATAATCAGGGCTTATTTAGAGTCAGATCTGGGGTTTTTTTCAGTAGTACATAATAATATGTACCCAGGTGTTGTGTACATTATTAGTTTCTTTATTCTGGGCATACAAGTTGCGCCGTCGATCTCTATGTGCGGTGCCGCAATCTTTATTCTAACAATGCTAGAACGTATCTGCGCGCTACCTCACCTCTAGAATATTGTAGCCAATATGAATTATGATTATTTTTTGTATTAAGTAGAGAAGCGTGGAAATGTATAAAAAGAGGTAACCGTAAAAAATATTGTCGTCATACAACATGGCGAAACTATTACGTCAGTAGCTGCTACAGCACGATGCACCGCGAAGGTCGGAGACAAGTTGCATATTTCATGAAGTCCCTGAAAAGATACAAACATTTTGAGACTGTGCTTAGTTACCTAGTCCGTCCATCTGTATAATGCCTCAGCGTCATAAGTAACTCCTAAAACTTACATATGGCATGAAATGCAAATTAATGGATCTCGACATGAATGTTTGAAAAGCTTTTTATGTTCTTAAGAATTTAAATCCTGTTGAACTTCCGTTTGCTTTCCCTATACGTGTTACGGGGTTAGTAATCCAAACTTCTCCCTCTTTATAGTTGACATTGATTTCAGGCTATACCCAGTGAAAAAAGACTTAAAATCTTAAATATCTTAATCACTGTAAGATTAATTTTAGTGAAAATGACCCAGTCGTTAATAAATACTGGACCGATTGCAATGCGGCTTTCATTGTTGGTCGGTGTTGTAGGCGCGGCCTCGGAAACCTAAGTCTATGCGTGTACGACACGCACTTGGCCGGTTTTTTGTTAGAAATTCGAATTTATGAAAATAACAAAATCTTGTCATACATATTTTTGAACGGTTTTTTATACCATGTACTTATTGAACTAACTCACAATTGTTAGAAGGCTAATGACAACATAGCTTATTGATTAGGCAGACGACGTTTTCGTGTCCGTTCACGAAGACCGGCTCGCAAAGGAGAGTTGTTTTCAACCGCGTTTAATATAGAATTTTGGATCATTGAAATGAGGTTTATACGGCTCTCAAGCATTCTCATTATAGCAAAAGAAGTATTAGTATAAGTTAGTAATTATTATATAGTAGTAAATATTATTATTATATTCTTATTAGTAATAAACCTTATTTCAATGATCCAAAACTCTTATATAAACGCAATCCAAAAACTGCTCTCCTCTTCAAGCCGGTCTGTGTGAACGGACTCTTCCTCACGTGCTTTTAACGCGCGCTTAAACGCGATGCAAACTCCATGTGTTAGCAGCCTTTGTAGGTACCTTTGCACACGTGAATTGCACAATACGTTTATAATAAACCGTATAAACCATTGGCCACTCTTAAAATTAACATCCAAATGAACCTACTTCCGACGGGGAGAAACTTCGTAAATCATAACGCAATGTTGGATGCAAACGCGATGCATCCAACATTGCGTTATATTTCATGCCCGCCGGACACGAGGCCAGTTTGCGAGTCAGTTCAGTCACTGGCCTTTCACTGGCCTCGTGTACGAATACATTTGAAGACACATGTCTCTTAAAAGGTATTCGTACACGAGGCCAGTGAAAGACCAGTGACTGAACTGACTCACTGAAAAAAAAAACAAATCGCAAATTGGCTTTATGTCTTTATGAAGCTTATCTCAATTATAATTTTCTAAAAATGTTTAATCTACAGATTTGGCCCAGTTACAGTTTTACTATAGTATATAGATATTGATAAATATATAGATAAGTACTATATTAATAAGTATTGGTAACCTTCGAGATTCGAACCAGATACCATCGGATTGTGGAGTATATAATTTACAATTTGGCCAATGCCAACGTTGAATTACATATCTTAAGAGGATTGGGAACCAACGCGGCCAATAGAAACTTCTACAGGTTTTGCCTTAGCTTTTCCGTGAAATTTGCGTTTTGGGAGAAAACATTTCTACCATACTAAACCTATTAAATCTAATATTTAAGGTCTTTTTTTATTTGTAACAGAATAAACTACGTTTTCAGTTTGTTTTATCTTTTTTTTTTAATTTAAGCAGTACACATACTTTTACGAGAACATATTTTTAAAACACCTTAATAAAAATTCTTTACAAATTATGATAAAAATAAAAAGCCTCAATATTGATGACATCTCTTATGTTTTCAAAAATCATCAAAAACTGTGTATTTATATGAGGGCACAAACATTTTCTCTTTTTGTATGGAAATTTTGAGCGTCCCTTCAGTCAATTTGCGTTCTGTTAAAAAGCCGTATTTTGTGATGAAAATATTTTTAATTATAGAGTAAATACTGAGACTAATGGTGGCCATACACGCAAAGGTATACCTGATATTAACATGAGCAAGTTTACTTTTCAGATATATCGAAACTCCTTCGAAGGAATAACTTTACAGTTTTATCAAATACACGCTCCAGTTTACCTGAACAGGTCCTGTTCAGGTAAACCTGCTAGGTATACCGTTGCGTATATGGCCAATATAACAAACCCTACACTATTTACATGCGTAGTCCGTCACACTCTTGCCAGTTCATTTAATATACTACACTTTTTTTTGTATATATATATTTAACATTATCACCTTACCAGCAGACAGTGACTTGTGAGTGTACTTTTGCGTGTCAGACCGTGTGCCCACGCTCGACATTTCAGGAATAAACTGTTTTTTATTTGTAAATAGGTAATCTTTATAAAAAAATGTACATACTTAGTTTTAATAAAATTATTGTTTATACCATACTAGCTGTACTCATGGCTTTGCTCACGTAGTCATTTCTCTAGATTAAAAGTACTCATATGTACTATTCCAAGACCTAAAAGTACCAATATCAAAACATTTGGTAAAAATTTACTCTGTCAATTTTTTTTATCAATTGCTCTGCTTTTCCTTATCGGATTCAGATACCGTACAGCAGTTATTAAGTCAAACTCTAAACTATCCAACAGTGAAAACTATATCACAATCGGTCTTGTAGTTATTTACGTGATGCGCGATCAAACATACAGACAAACAAACAAACAGACAAAGAACAGACGAACACGAATTTTAAAAATGTTATAATCTTGTTTAGTAGTTTATTTAAACTACCCTAGACCAATTTTTTTTATTACATTCTTTTTACAGACTTTTTCGTTTTTATTCCTTTATTATAAGTATACTCGTAGATAATATAGATGATAGTAAAGTAAATACAAATAATAATTATCAATAACTAATCTATTATACCTTCAACACCAGCAGGGCAGTAACTGATCTTTGCTGATTCACTGTAGTATACATCGAATGAATAGTAATTGAGTGAACCGAAGCCGGCGTCGGAGTAGGATATAAGTGGAGGGCCACCTTCCTTGCCAAACTGGAGTTTTCCTGAATAATTAATTTGTTGGCTATTAAAGCAGGAAAAACAAGGGAGCCTTTCTAGTTCATAAGATATAAACTCTAATATTACTATTATCTACATATTTTTGAATATCTAATATTTGTATCACATGATATTTTCTAATAGAATAGCAAATGCAAACAGCTGTTCGCCGTGGCTTTGCTTTCGTTTTTTATGAAACACTAAAATCTAATTGTAATTATTAAAGAGCTATAAAAAAATAAAAGTTTAACTTCAAATATTGTTCGAAGCAAAATATCTCTTCAAAGTTTCGAGCTCCCTAACGTTAAAAAAACCAAGGATAATGTTATGCAAAATTATTGGGCAATGAGACTTAACAACCAATATTTCAAGGAGACGAGCTCAGTGTCACTGCACTGAGCTCGTCTCGCAAAATTTAGCAACCAAAGTTCCGGGTGGCACTTCTACTGTTATGTGCAGGCGTGACGCTTACCATCAAAATAGCAACCTCATCGGGTCGTCATACAAATGAATAAAAAAATGTAAGCACAGAACCAAATCACAACCTTGATGTATTTATAAATATGATGATAGGATATAAACCTAAGTAAATACCTACCTTAAATCATTTTTTAATACTATTATATTCTCAGATATTCTAACTGAAATTAGTCCTCTTGGAGTATTGCATTTTTTTAAATGAAAACAAATTGTTAAAGTTTGAATTTAGAATAATTAATATTAATTATTATGCATGCAAGCTTTAGGAGTTCGTAAAGCGGCACAAAATTTTAGAATAGGTGCAACCGGTGCATCTTACCATCATCCATTTTGATATAAAAGGTCCTGAGTTGCGTCGTGGAAAGTATGTCGGGAGTGTCAATGTCCTGAAGTAGTGCCCCATTATAATACAATTTCGTGCGTTGGTTACTGTCCTCTCCAACCTCTGTTGACAATAATCACAAAAAAGGACTACATTTTATCGCGAAAAAAGCATCCTATGTTTTTCTAGGATACTAAAACACCAATGCAAAAGTATAAAACAACTTATTGTATTATCTTTGGCACCAACGGTCTTGATGCTTTTTGATAGACTTGTTATTATTTTGTATCCATGGCAACCGTTACTTACAGCGAGTAATCGATATTCCGTGGACACTTACCATTTTCCGGGATAAAAAGTATCCTTTGTGTTATAAGCTATCTCCATTCCAAATTTCATCAGAATCCGTCCTGCCATTATGGCATTAAATCTCCCCAAACAAAAAAAACAAACAGACAACGTTTCACTTTTTTAAATTGGTGTGGATACGAATGTTTATTTTTATGTAATTATTTTTGTTGCCACTCAGGTCCGTAAAGGCTAAACGAATTTTGGTGAAACTTGGTATTTAGATACTTTAAGTGTTGGAATAATAATGATAATACTACTATGACTATGACTAATACTTTTCATAATTATCCAATCGGGTAAAACCGCGGAGCGCAGCTAGTAATCTACAAACATGAATAGTTTATAACTTCATTCTACTAATAAAATAATTGTTTTTAAAAATGGTATTATTATTAACGTCGGTTTAGATACATACTTAATTGATATCTAATATTCGAGTTCGTATAGTATTTTTTCTCCGACAGGTAGAGAGGCACTACTCCGTCCGTTTGCACAGCGACGTGAAGCTCGAAGTACGTGAGGTGACCCGTGGAATTTCTCTTCAGCATGCCGTAGTGGTTCAGAAACACATCGTCCATCGAGTAGTTTGGAGTGTAGCCAAGGTTTTTGGTACTTAATGACCCCTCCTTACAAGGCAAACCTGGAATCAAATTCACGCTTTAATATTATATTTCATTATAGACGTTAATTAAGAGGGCTCAGCTTATACAACGTGGTTACCGATCAGGACTGCGATGCGCTAGTTTTATGCGCCGTCACGTGCGCAGGCAAGTTCTCTCGGACCACTCAAGCACGAGAAATGGTCAAACAATTTGAATGGACAAGCGGTTTTTAATCAGTTGGCAGAAGTACTGATCGCAGTAGTTGATGTAGCTGATGTAAGTAACGCACTGTGTGGGCAGCTGCCCACTTCCTGAATTTCTTATGCTGGATCTGACAGCACCCGTGGGGTGAGTAGGGGTGGACCTATTATTGAGCTGGGCTACACAACAATAATTATTCAGTTACAGCAAGGACAGGTACCTTAACCGTTGTAGCTGCAGGAAAATGTCCATAGGAGATTGTCCATAATTTTTGGAAATATTCTGACCTGCGTGCACAGATTTTTGGAAAAAAATACAGTCAGGAAGTGGTCATTTTACACAAAAACTTTTGATGTTTAAACATCTAATGATGCGGTACGGGGGTAACGCCTACTCTCGGCTGGTGATAGAGCAGCGCCACGCCGCTCGTGTCTTCTCTTTCCGCCTTAGCTCGGCCATATTGAGGTTATTAACCATCACATAATTTTTTTATTGTGTAAAATGTAAACACTCCAGTTTGGAATTGAACTCCGGCACAGACTCCGGTACTAAAGACCGGCAGGCAAACGTTGTTCCCGTTGCGCCAACCAGACTTATGGTATTAGGTCGAAAAGTAACTAAAGATCAGATGAAGATTCACAGTTGACCAATGAGAGCGCGCGGTGCAAAACGTTGCACGTTATTTTAGTTTTTTTTTAAATGTTTACTCATCTGCTAGGCGTCCCACGACGGCTCATTTTTTATGCCTATCGATCCTGTTTCATATAAGGATCAAAAGTCTCTATTGGACTGTCTGAGGTTTGAGTACTAGAAAATATGTCATTAATCGCGTATAACTTTTCTCATACATTGTGTGCGAAATTACCTTAACCATTGTAGATACAGAAATACATTGAAACTGAACTGAATTAAAACAACCTTAAATTTTGGAGATATTTTGATCAGCATCATCAAATTTAGAAAAAATATACAGTCATCAAGAAAATGGGCATTTCACGCAATTTTTTTCTAAAAGCATTCGATCCTGTATCATATACCTAAGGATCAAAAATCTCTATAGGACCAATAACTTTTAAATGTAATAATCACGCGGGCAAAGCCAAGCGCACACCTAGTACATTATAAAACTAACTCTATAAATAAGGCCCCATGTATACCTAGAGTAAAATAGAATAGAATATTTAATTGTCCTTATAACTGATAATTTTATGCTTGGCAAGTCAAATGAAATCACATTACAATCATATAGTAAAAGAAATAGTCACTAACCTAATGACATTCGAAAGATTATAAAAAAACTAAAGAATTCAAATAGTGTTGGACATGATAGGATGTCAACAAAAATAATCAAATAAAGTTAGTATCTGATTTTATAGGTGTACATTTAACCTATTTAGTCAATTTGCGTATTATTATATATTTTGTCCAGCAGTGGACAAATACAGACTGATGAGGGTATATTATTAATGGAGTTATTCCTGATGGTATGAAAACATCTGTAGTAAAACCCATATTCAAAAAGGAGGATAGGGAACTAATGAAATTATATAGTCCTATTGCCCTGATTCCCATATTTTCAAAATCATAGAATAGTACATTTTTAAAGAATTGAATTCATATTTTGAATAAAATAAAATTGTATGTAAAGGAACAAAAAGGCTTTCGACGAAATAAAACTACAAACATGGCAATTTATGTCTTTTGTACATATAGGGTCATTATCATTATAAAAATGACCCTATATGTGAGGTAGATACTGCCAAATTATTAGGTTTAGCTATTGAGAAACAAAATGGATGGCCCCTATTTACAGTAGATTAATATTGTATTTAGATCTTTGATGTCTAGGTAAGATATCAAATATCTAATACAATATTATTTAAAAGAGACATTGAAAAAAAATCTGACAGATAAATGCTACTACACAATAAATGTTTTTGAGCGATACATTTACGTTATATTAAAAAAAATACTATTTAATTGAAAAGACTTGTCCACATATGCTTTGTGTAGGCACCAATATTTTTTTTCTTTTAGTTTTTTGTTGACATCGAGTATGATTATATTTTGTTGCTGTAATAAGTGCTAATTTTTGAGATATTTCAATTCTATCTAATATATTCCTTATATTGATAATTTGTTTGGAACTGTACTGTCAAATTATGTTAAGTATTGTGTTTATTATTTTATTTTTCGCTCGTTATTTTGTATCAACTACATGATAATTTGATGTACTTCTTTTTAAATGTTGCTCTGCTTTTTTGGCAAAGTTTCTTATGACAGACTAAACAACATCTGTGCATTTCCGTGATGTATAATATACTTGCATTATGAGCAAATAAATATTTTTTAAACTATTTCTTAAATATTTTTTATTACCTAATTTAAATTACCTTCAACACTAGCAGGGCAATAACGGAGCTTTGCTGATTTACTGTAGTGTACATCGAATGAGTAGTAGTTGAGAGACCTGATGCCGGCGTCGGAGTAGGATATAAGTGGAGTGTCACCTTCTTTGCCGAACTGCAGTTTTCCTGAATAATAATTAATTTGTAGGCTACTACCGTGAAAAAATAGTGAAGCAATTCTTGCAATTACGACGTAATCTCTATTAAGACTTATACCTGTTATTGATTAACTTATAAATAGTTGCAAGATTTTAAATATCTATTTTTATCTAATCTATTTATATCTATAGTATACTATTATCTACAAATAAAATAAATTACTAACCATGCTAACAATAGGAAGAATAGGATACTATGCCATTGTTTCCTAAGCTAGACGCACCGCGGTTTCGCACGCACTTATCTGTTTTCCAGCGGAAATGCAATAAACCCTATATAATGTTATGGCTACAATACTGAAGGTCTATCTTTCCAAACGAAAAATAAACATCAAAACTGGGCCAGTAATTTCAGAGATTTGAATGAGCTCATAATCTACGAATAAATAATAAGTCAGGAACTCTAATTCAGAACAAATGCCACATTAAAAGTCGCCCTACTTCAAACCAAAACGACGTATGATTCAAAATACGAATCACTTCCGAGGTTACAAATAGACATGCTTGGTGATTGGTTTAAATTCAGAACAAAAGCAGGGATTGGTTCACGCGCTTGCTGCAGTGTCTGCTATGACAGCTGAGTCATAGCGGCGTGGACGATGTTATGCAATAAGTGGACCGGACCAAGTAACTGTAACCAAGTAAAAAATAAAGCAATATTATTGTACAATGTTCTTTTTGGCTTACTTTTTACAATTCATTGAACTCTATGTCCCGCGAAATATAATTAATTTATTAAGTTTTTGTCTAGAAGACATTCAAAAAGAATCTTTCTTCGCAATGTAGTAAAGACGGATTCTGAGAAATTGAAAATGGAATGTCCTCTAATGGTATGCTGTTGCCTGTGAATTTTCAGCTGAGGTTCAAGTTCAGTAAATTCTATTTATATATTTTCATATACAATAACCCAAATGCCCGACACGTTTGGGTTATTGTT
Organism: Alsophila aescularia; assembly: GCA_946251855.1. Classification (NCBI taxonomy): domain Eukaryota; kingdom Metazoa; phylum Arthropoda; class Insecta; order Lepidoptera; family Geometridae; genus Alsophila; species Alsophila aescularia. Next base: position 52,737,296 of record OX276373.1, read on the forward strand.
GCAACGGCCGTGGTTGCGGATCACTCCAAAAAACAACTCAATATGATCTTGGCTAAATTTATATGGTAAAATAAATTTCAATATTTGTACCTCTACTAGCCGTGCAAAAAGTAATTTAAAACTTGAAATACATAATGAGGAGTCCTAGAAATCCAGTTTTGGACTGAGTTTTGGTCACTGGTTTCAAAGAGTTAGTATATATTGTTACTCTTTGTCGAATAATAGTATTCGAGTTCTTTTTATTATGCAAAAATTTACTGACTTCATTTTGCATAGTATTGACCATCTCGGTTTGATAACGTATTTGAACATCTTTGAATATAATTATAATTTTGCAACTGCTTACTAGTGAAAAGTGATCCCGGACATTTTAATCTTGTATGGCTCCTGAACCACTTCACAACACTTGCTGGCATGATGATTCACAGCAGTAGTTCACAATTATAAAAACTAAAACGTACGTGAAGATATGACGTGTGCTTGCTTGCATGTAAAATGTCCGAATGATGACGCGCTGGACACGACTTTTAAGCCCCACCTACTTGGGCACGACTTTTGTTGGGTCATTTTTTTAACGCTGTTAATTTCCTGACTTATTACTTATTCGTAGCTCATAATATATTTATAAAACATTCGAATTGAGAACTTCCTAATTTTGAAAGTCGATTTAAGATATTATAATTGTATAATACCTACTTTCATCCAAATATAATCCATCTAAATAATACTAACTTACATTAAAAATTAATGTACCTATTTAATACCTATTTCTATTCAAAAATAATTCATCTTAATAATACCTATTTATATCCAAAATTAATCCATCTTAATAATACCTAATTACATTAAAAGTTATTGTATCTATTAAATACCTACTTACCTTCAAAAATAATACATGTAAATAATACCTACTTAATTATTTTTTTAAAGTATCTACTTAATACCTCATACATACTTAAATTAAAAAAAAACTATTTACATTCAAAAATAATCCATGTTAACAATACCTACCTACATTAAATATTAATGATCAAAAATAATCCATCTAAATAATATGTATATAAGCAAGGATTGTAAATATATTCTTGGAGGACTTCGTAGATCCACTCTAGATGATTTTATTCGAAAACTACAAATTTAAGAATACGAGAAACTTACCATTGTCAATTTTAATATACAAGGTTCTGAATTGAGTCGAGGAAAGTATATCAGGAGTACCAATGTCCTGAACTGTTGACCTATTATAAAACAAACTCGTGTGTGGCCTACTGCCCTGTCCGACACCTGTTGACAATAAACAAAAACACGCTATTAAAATTAACATTATCCCAGTGCTACTAATATTATAAAAGCGAATATATATGAGGAAGTATGTAAGTTTGTTGCCTCTCAATTTCTCCTTTTTTTGTAAGTTATGACTTACCACGGTATTGTGGTGCCTCATAAAAATTACAATCTAGCCTTAAGACTAGTAATTAATTTTACTTTTGCCTAACCTGCTAAGTAAAGAACGAACTAACTAAGAATGTGTCCAATAGCACTTTTCTTAATGTCACTATTTAAGGGAAAGTCACTTTGTGCTTGTGTTTTCAATATCTTAACGTATGACATTTGGTATTTCGATACTTTAGGTCCTGGAATATTTCATAAAATACTTTTTATCACAGTCGATGCGGGTGAAGCCGCAGGGTACAGCTAATAATCTACACACACCATTCGTTTATAACTATATTCTTCTATTTGATACAGTTATTGTGTGTAACAGCAATAATATTATTACCTACGTAGATTGTACTTACTTAATATACATTTAATATTCGAGCTCGCAAATTTTTTTTCATCCGACAGGGAGATTTCCACGTGTCCGTCCGTTTGTACAGCGAAGTGTATCTCGAAGTACGTGCGGTGTCCCGAGCAGTTTCTCTTCATCGTGACGAAGCGGTCGAGAGACACGTCGTCTAACGAGTAGCGCGGAGTGTAACTATGTCCTAAGGTGCTTATGGACTCCTCCTTGCAAGGCAATCCTGGAAAAAAGTCACGGCTTCATATCTTTCATTACACGAGAGTCATTTCTTTATTAAACAAGATATAAGTTCAAAACTAAAACCCGACTTGGCGATGACACTCTTGCGATGAAGACGTATCGATTGACATCTCGCCTGTCAAAATTGGGCCAAGTTTTTAGTTTGAAGACATAACGTTCCTTTGGTTCGCCACAGTCGGGTAAAAACTAATAATAGCCTACGACACTCCATAAATGAAGAAGAATCGATTGACACCTCGATTGACAAAATTGGGCCAAGTTTTTAGTTTTAACACATAACCCTTCCATTGCTTGTCGGATAAAAAAATAGCCTATGATACTTTGTACCTAAAGACGAATCGATTGACACCTAGCTTGTCAAAATCGGACCAATAGGAGCGACGCTATGGTGGACCATCCACATAAACACATACAAAGATACATACATAGATACATACATACCTATAACACATACATTTTTTAATATTTTTTATCCCTGTATTATGTATTTTTTTATACATACATACATACATACATAGACTGTTACCCTTCCCTTGCTTTGCTGCAGTCGGGTAAAAAAACGTGTTCTTAGCCCACTTAATAAAAGGAGTTTCTCAAGTTGACTCTTAGGTTTGTATGTATATATTACGAGTATGTCACCGTCCAATTGTAAGAACAGTCCGATTTTTATAAATCTGGAGAATTTGAAAACAAACAAGAAATTGTGAACGGAGCATTCAATATTATACTTATAATAAAGCAATAAGAACGAAAAAGTCTGTACTATGAAAATAATTTTAAAAAAATGGTTAAGAGTATTTACAGTAAGCTACTGAACAAGAATAGAACATTTTTTTAAATCGTATCTGTCTATTTGTCTGTTAGTTTGTCTGTATGTTTGTACGCGCATCACGTAAAAACTATTGGACCGAAAGCAATGCGGTTTTCATTGTTATCTTAGGGTTTGACTTAAAAACTGGGGTACTTGGTATCTCAATCCGATGAGTAGAAGCCGAAAATCGATAAAAATAACTTTGACGGCTGAAGCAATTTTGATCAATGTTGGTATATTGGTATTTTAGGTCCTGGAATAGCACATAGAGTACTTTTAACCCGGATAAATAACCACGCGTGCGAAGCCACGGGCATCAGCTAGTTAACAATAAAACTAATATTATTTCGATATATATATATATATATATATATATATATATATATATATATATATATAACAATCTAACCGATATTTTTATGTTTGTACACGTATTTCCAAAAAAGTACAAATATGAATGCAATAATTTGTTTTTATCTAGGTACTGATGTCAGTATATTTCAATTTAGGGCTAGTTTCATCAAGATCAGTTCAGCAGTTTAAATAATTATGGTCTGTTTACTGTTTACCGAAGTGGTTGAATTGCTCTAACGAAACACTATTCAGTTTTTAACAACTACTGAAAAAAAACGAGGGGTTTTATTCGTTTGATATGAAGTTAAGATGTGTGCTGCTGTGTGCTAACAGACGAACATTCATACACAGTTACATAATATATTAAATGCTGCTAAAATACACGAAATGCATAATCCTTCTTTAATCTCTTAAACTTCGGGCAACTTCACGAGTGGTATAGACGGCGCATAACATTATGCTACAAATAATTTCAGAATACAGTGAAAGGTATCAAAGAAGTAAAAGTAAAAATTATGATGATGGTAAATAAAATATCATTCTTACCAACACATTCAGGGAATTGTTCCTGCCACGTTCCATTCAAACAGTAACCGGAGTTGGATCCGTTAATTTTGTACCCTGCATCGCAGCTCACGTTGATAACGGCGATGGGCAAAGAGTCGCCAGGCCGCGCGTTTGGATCGTTAGTGACGACGTAAGTTCCTCGGTCCGGGTATGGGGGCAATGTGCAGCTTTCTTGTTGTAGCCTTAACAAAAGTAATTACTTGGTTAGGAACACTAACTGAACTATGAAGTGTAATTTAATCAACTTCAAATCAAGGAGGAAGTTCTCAAGTCATCTGTTTTTTGTGTATTATGTTGCCTCATATCTCTAAAATATGTGAAAGATTTAGATGGTATTTTTTAATGTGAAAACATTTAATGGCGGGGTAGGGCCGACGTGGTGTGGAAATTGAGCGGTGCGGTCGTCTCTTTCCGCCTAAGCTCGGCAATATTGAAGTTATAAGCCATCACATATTTTTCTTAATGTGAAATATGTAAACACTCCAGTTGGGAATTGAACTCCTGTACTAAAGACCGGCATTCGAACGTTCTCCCGTTGTGCCAACCAGACTTAGTATCAGACCGAAAAGTTGATACATATACTAGTAGATCAGATAAAAAAACATAGTTAACCAATGAGAGCGCGCGGTGCAAAACGTTGTACGTTGTTTTAGTAATTTTATTTTTTTATGTTTACACATCTGCCAGGCACCCGCGACGGCTCATTTTTATTAATACAAAGTTTAGAAGAACTTCAATATGCTATAAAAAAACATAAAATATAGATTTGGGAGGCGTTATCTTTTAGACACGAAGTTAATCAATATTAGCCGTGTTTGGTTGGTTAGTTCGTAATACTACCAATAGATGGCGTTACTGTCCCTATAAGACGGGTTCAAAGAAGCTAGTGTTGATTACTCACTGTAAAGAACGGTTGCCACTACAGAATGGTCTGTGGTTGCCATGGAAACGAAATAACAAGTCTGTCAAAAAACATCAAGAGTGGTGCTATACCTACTTTTGCATTGGTTCTTAATATTCTAGAAGAACATAGGATCCGATTTTGTTTTTCGCGATAGACAAATAGTTCGCGCGTACGAAGTTGCAAGCGGAAAAACATTTTTTTTATAAAATCAAAATAAACGCCGGTCAAGAAATTTAAAATTGGGCCCTTTTTAATTTTGCCATAGAGACTTGTCTCTTTTGTAACAAGTATGTAATTTCAGTTCAGTTTATTGAAAAAATAATACTTACATATCGGTGCCATCGCCGTCATTCCGAATACCTGTAAAATATTTTAAGTAATGACGAAGATAAATAATTCAAATCTATACTTATAATAAAGCAATAGGTACGAAAAATAACGTAAAAAGAAAATAATTTTAAAATAACTAGCTTAAAAGCTAAAAAAAACACGCCTGCCCTGCCAAAGAAGAACTTTTTTAAACTGTAATTATTATCTTTTTCAAAACAAATTACCTGCAGTCACCCAAAACGTGTTGATGAAGTTTTCATGGCTCTGTATGCGAGTAAATGTCGTGTATTCGTTTACGTTGCACAAACTCGCTAAGTTGACGCTTCTAGGCGAAGATGACACGATCCCGCGCAAGTAGAAACGTGTCGCATCGGTATCCGATTCAGGAAATGCCAGGCCACCGCCGCTGTCGCCCTCGCACACTGCTTTGCCCTCTGGAAATTAAAAAGGATATGTATAATCCTTAAAAATAAATAAAAGTTATGCGTTGTCAGGTTGTCAGTAGTAGCACCATGCATATCGTCCTTAGTTGAGTTTTCATTATTTTCAAGTAATAGCATAATTCCAGAATTTTAATACCAACATACATTCGATCTCGTATTGCCCACTTAATATTTATGTAGCATTTACATCGCTGTTTGCCAACTTTATGAAAAACTGTAATCTGAGGAAAGCATAATGTCTATTTTAGTACAGTTATGTTCGAAATATTTATTTTTAATGCGGTTTCTCCGAAAGTTTGGTTTACAATGAGCTGAAGCTGAGAATTTTTCGAAACGTCTTATATAAATCTATTGTTCTTTTTTATTACAAACACTGCAAAATTATATAATTTCATTAAAAAAGCTAATAAAAACCTCAATTGTATAAACAAATAAAAACTATTTGAACTAAAAAATAATATACATTAAAAAAAATATGCTTTTTTTGCAAATCTGCAACACTACGCATTTAATGGTTAACAACTGTGAAATAGTTTATGTAAATATTATATTCACTAATACTATAGTAAAACATTAAAATAAATAATGCAATGTCGGCCCTATACTCGTCAAAAAGCTAAATCAAAATATAGAGATCGTATACTGTTGGAAAGAGCTTCGCAAGAGCAAATCAGTTATAACCATAAACACCAAATGACAGAGTGTAGCGTTGCCAGAAACGTAAAATAATGAAGGCGTCCAAGCGGATACGTACACGTATCCACGTAAAACCAATGATGTTATATATAAACTGAGGTAAATACGTTGTACTCCGCTCTGCGTGGCGAAGCAAACACAAGCTAATCAGCTTGTGTCGACTTAGTCCGTCCCAAACAGAGTGTCAACGACGCAACACGGAAATACACGCGACTTCCGAAACATTAAAAAGTAATCAAAAATGCCATCTTGTGTGTTTAGAAAGCACATTACATACTCTGGGACAACTGTGAAAGGCAGGAAGGATATGTCTTTTCATTTTTAAGTACTGTTTACGGTATTGAAAATGGAGAATAATAAATTTCATTTTACTCTAAATCAACTGTTGCGATGCTGCCGCTTCACCACTTACACGAACGAGACCAAGTAGCGGCTTACGTGTAAGAGCGACAGAGAGAACGCGATAATGGCGCGCAGCGTTGTTAGTTCGTATGATGCTAGGTGATGTTGTGGCTTACTTGTGCCTGCCGATCGTAAGTCTGCGCTGCGACCCGTAAAGGCCACGGCTGACGATCTTCAGTCGGGGAGTCTAGCGGAGTTGCAACCATAATTGTATTGAATTAGGATAGAGTATTGTATGTTACATATATTTGAAAACAGCTTGAAACGAGCAATTTTATTGGATAATAAAGTGCTTCGGTCCTAATCGTTTTTTTTGTGAGTTCAGGTTGTGTAGTCAGATCAACGACCGCGTGATTTTTATTTGTGTTGTTTTTAGTGATTTATAGCTTTTATTTTGTATTATTACGTCTAATAATACTGTAAGGAAGATAATAAAATAATTTTGTGTTTAGTGTCCCGCGAGTGACAATTGTCACAAAGTGCTTCAAAGTGCCTTCCGTCACTTTTGGCGGGAAAATGTTAACGTGAGTATATTTTTTGATAGTTTCATCGTATTTTATTCGATGTTCTTTATTGTTGTAGCTATAAAATGGTATATAACATTATGTAATTTATACTATAAGCAATTAACAAAAAAAAAACGCGCGTGCTTCAAGTGTCCGGCGAACATACGGGTGTTCTCAGGGATATACTCGTATAGAACTATTAATATGAAGGTTTTTTTTTTTTTTTTTTCTGTTTGCTCCCTTCTATCCATTTTGCCCCAGTTTACTCTAGCTGCTAGCCGCGCACGTGACTTCACATGCCGTCATCGGCGGTGATTGGCGATCGGCCGCTCACTGCAACTCACTGTAACTGAGAACATATGTTTATCTCTTTCTGACAACGCGGTTCTGTATATCTCTGTGACCTTTTAGCCTCTTCAGTGATGCAAATATAGTTGCTTAAGTTCTATGTAAGTAGCTATAGTACAATTTCGCCGTGTTTTTAGTGTTTTATAATGGGTATGACGTCTCTATTGGTAAAATCTCATTGCGTAAAACACATGGTCGTGCCACTCCATAACCCGTTTTATTTATATTAATTTTAGTTTCTGTAATTATTAATATAGAAATTTAGGATAATTTATACAATTAAATTTTAAAAAAAGAAGCATTCACGGGTTTTTTTTATTGAAAGTCGCGTTTTTTTGTTGCTTTGTAAATTTTAACGTTTTTAAGGTTATTCCTTTTTCATTTTTTCTTTTTTTATTGCTTTTTCATGCGAACGTCACTTTTTTTTCGTTTCTTAGTAACTTTTTACGTATTTAAGTTTTTTTTCTATTTTTTGTTGCTTTTTCATCGGTCTGCGAACTACTTTGAAAGTTTTAGCCGGATAGGTAATCGGGAAGTGCTCGAAATTTGAATTGTCAGATTCCAGGACAGACAAAATACATAGATAAATCGATACATACATACATACATACAAGTGAAGTTAAATAAAAGCTTTTAATTAAATAATAAAATAGAAAGGTATAAGTACCATCTTTAAAACCAGCACAAATTTTATCACCCGTTATGTACCCTCTGAATTGGAGCGGTGTTTCCGAAATGCATGTGTTGACACTGATGTAAGGAAGGTCAATTACTTTGAGGACTTGGGACGCGGTTCCGTTTTCAGCAGTGAGTCCCCATCCTGCTACCTGTGGGTGGAAAACTTACTTTTAAACAAATCAATCAATCTCTAAAAGAAGCTAGTGAAGCACAACTCTATTGACCAACTCTCGGCTACTGTTTTAATGTTTGTTTGTCGTATGAGGTAGTGCTGGCCTCTGATGTCAGAGTTTATCAAGCCGCCCGAGGGCCTCTGACATGGCTTAACGACTGCTATTAATCAATAACAGCCGAGACCGACAGCTTAACGTGCCCTCCGAAGCACGGAGCGATGGAAAACCGCACATAACTTAGAAAAGTCATTGGTGCGTAGCCTAGGTTTTGAACCCGGTATCGTTGGATTCTAAATTGCACTACAGAACCATTAGGCCACCATCGCTCTCTGTTTTAATGCAGGCACTGATCATGACATGGTCCTGCCATTTCAGACCTCACAAGCATCAATTTTTTTTATAATGATTTTTAGCAGTTAACGCCTGCTTAGCGTATATATTCTATCGCTCCGTGCTTCGGAGGGCACGTTAAGCTGTCGGTCCTTACTGTTGTTGATAATAGCAGTCGTTAAGCCATGTCAGAGGCCCTCGGGCGGCTTGACACGGTTCTGACACTAGATGCCAGCTATCCCATATGACAAACAAACAAACGACAGCGTACATATGATATCTAAGATTTTTCTAAAGGAAAATTAACGGTTGCCGAACAGGTTGGAGACACGTGCCTCGCAGAGGCATGGATGTATGTGGGTTCGAGTCCCTTCCGTGATCCAAATGTTTTCAATAGAAAATTATTAGAATGATATGCTAAAAAGGATTTATTTGCTAAAAATATCATATATAAATATTATATAATAAAATAGATTTGGGAGTCGTTATCTTTCCGACACGAAATCAATATTAGTCAGTTCAGATTACTACCAATGGATGGCGTTACCGTCCCCGTAAGATGAGCAGAGAGAACTAAAGGACAAAATTGGATTATGATGCAGTGGTCACGGTAACCGAATTGGTTAGACGCATGTGCCGAGTTGAGGTGCCGTACTATAAGTACATACCGGTGCTAGTACTCAAAAATGGTCGTGCATTGCTCTATTAGGACAATTCTATAATCACGGACAAGACTATTGACGCGGATGTGAATAAGCTTGATATCGTGCTTGAAGGGCGGTCCCAACGCCCGGGCAATTCTCGTCAAAATCACTATCCCACATGACGAGAAATTCTTGAAAGCCGAGAAGGATACGCTCAGCAAGTACCTTAACTTGGCTCTCGAGGTGACCGCCATGTGGGATGTTGACTCGACGATCATAGTCGTGATAGTTCCTTTGGCGAGGAACCTCAACCAATATCTTGAGGCTCTCGCTAAACTGTTGCACTACGGCCCAGATACAGAAAGCAATCTCCCCCACTCTCTGTCCTCTTTGTTGCCCCATAGAAAGGCATTTTGTCACGACGTGGCATCAGCTCTTCTTAATACGTGACCTTACCATGACAACCTGGTTTTTTATTTATAGGGGCGACTTTTAAACTACCTATTTTTAATTTTACGCACTTTGTCTTTCAGTGTTACTCCTCCCATTGTAACATACGCATTTATGTTGTGAAGCTTCCTTCTTGAGTATTTTTTGACTTTGCTGGTATACAATGCTGGTTTGATAGCCGTTTGGTTTTATGGGCATTCCGTTTTAGGGATTCTTTTGCTTTTGCATACCTCACTGGTTCCGACCAGATGTCGTTCTTGGAGTTGTATCTGCTTTAATTGATCCGTCCTCTGATATTACAGAATCCACATACTTGTATATTTTTATTTTGGAAGTGTGAAGTTATTAAGCTTGACATCAATGGTTGGTGCAGCGTTGGGCTCTGTCATTATTCTGCTGATGCGCAAGACATTTGTTTCAAGTGACTTCCTCTATTCCTCAAGGTTGTTTTCCGATAAAATGCTTACATAAAAAAAAAAAAAAAAACACGGATTTGGTTTCTGTATCTCTGCAGTTGGATAGTTCATTACAATATTAAACTAAACAGTATGGGGTTTAGGGCGCTGTCCTGATGGACACTTACATTGACATCTTCAAAGTCTCTGATAATCCTGCTGGACTTTTGACAAGAGTTTGGACATTGTACTTGTCTATAATAAGTCGCGTATAGAACTCCGGAACATCAAGTGCACGCAGAGCACACCAAATTATTGTTCTTGGTACCCGCTCTCATAGGCTTTTTCTAGGTCTATAAAGGTCATTCACAGATTTTGATTATACTGATTATATTGCGTTGTGTTTTTATAGAATATATATTCAAGTAAATAATGTGGATTAATTTATAATAATAAGAACGAGATCGTACTTGAAAATATAATTATTCTTACTTGATTTCTTCTTATCTTATAATTAGATCAAAAGAAAAGATAAAAGCTTTCAAACGGAACTCGAAACCTCATCATCTGAGCCTCTGCGCGGTACATGCTTTGCCAATTAAGCCATCGTAACCTCCACATAGCAGTCCAAATTTTTCCACAGTTAATCTATGTCGTATTTTTCTTACCATCCCCTTTTTTCCCGGCTGCAGCTGTTTACCTTCGAAGCGGGTGTCAAAATCAATGCACACGGGCCGGATGAACGTTTTGTATTCAAAAGCTTTCGTCACTATCAACACAGCTATGTCGTGCTGAAATTGCGCCTCACTGCCTTGGTAATGGGTTGGCAGGTGAATTTCTTTAACCTGCAAAAAAAAAGATATATTCCCAACTGCCCCATTAACGTCCCCATAAATGGAGCAGATGGTAATTTAAATTCCCATCTGTGAGAAATAAAAGTCCAAGTCAATTCAAATACTGATTTATTGTGTTCTAACAGATAGGATATCAAGGCAACAAGAAAGGAAAACAAGAAAGACAAAGGCGGCCTACCTATGTAAAACAATCATATTCGCGGCTTGCCGCACTTTAACCTACTGTCACAGTATAGTGTCCCTCGTAACGTGGACACAAAGGGGACAACGGTACGGAAATTTAATGAAGTTCTGTTGTTTACGGAGAGAACGGGACTACACTTTATTCTAGCCAATGGGGCAGGTGGGAATTTAAATTCCCATCTGTCCCATTGATGTGGACGTTAATGAGGCAGTTGAGAATATACCAAACATAAGGGCTTACAATAATATTTCGTGTAATTTTATCCAACCCTCGCGCGCCGACCACTTTATGAACTAAACATAAATAGAAAGTTGTAACAAGACATAAGTTCAAAAATCGTGAACATGGACATGCTAATCACCAATCAGTGGACAGTTTTTCAATTTTACGACATTTTAAAGATACTATCGCCAGTTAATTTGTAAACCTTTTCCGATTGTTCAGTCTAGTGTTTGTCACCATAGAGCTACAAAACTAAATAGAAGCTTGGTCCGAATCTGCCCTTCCCCGGGTGAAAATCCAAAACGCGGAGCCAGATGCTCTCAAGGAGTTTCTGAGCGAAACGAGCGCACGAGGCCTGAACGTGGTGCGGAGGGAGGTGGCAATCGAAGCGAGCTATTGACGTCCAAAACGGAGTGAAGGTCGAATGTGTGAGTGGAGCGATGTGACTACGATGCGAGAGTTCTGCCAAGAGCCCGTTTAGATAGATAACACTTTATTTCACCAAAAGAAGCACTTACAAATAAAAATAAACTTAAAAAATAGTACAATCGGCGGATCGCTAAGCAGCGATCTCTTACAGGCAACCGTAGGCTATCTTGAGACATATGACCATATAACAGAGGCAGTTGTTGGTGTGCAAAGTTTGAGCGTAACACACAAATAAAACAAAGATGAATTTGAACAAAATATAAAAAGCAAGATAATACTAATAAATACGCGAATAACAAATACTACTAAAAATATAAATATTATAATAAACTAATAAATATTTTATGGTAGGTTTAGAGTTCCAGCCAAAAATGAAAAATTACAATCCATGAGGCCATATCGGTATGAATAATCTCGAAGTCATTTGCAATTGACTATCTGTTAAATTTCTAACTCTATGATGATAAACATGAGACTGACAAATTAGGGGCAGTTCACAATTTGACGGTGGCGATGGAAACATTATAAATTGTAAAACTGTGCACTGATTGGTCGATAATTTTCTATCGTGCTTGTTGGTTCACAATATTTTGCATGTTTGTAATTTTCTGAATTAGAAACCATAAATTTGTTATCTATGGTTGTATTTGTAATTCTAGGTTCTTACGATTCGGTACATACCTACGAGCAGCTTCAAAAAACAGCGCAACAGTGAACTTGATCATGTATTGTACTAAGACTAATTTCACACCTAAAGTGCTTGATGTGACTCCCCGCACTCTAGGGTAAAGTTTTGGATCATACAGCTAAACCCAACAAACCATCTGAATTAAATTCTATTATATTCATATATTTAGTTAAAGAGGGGAAGATACGGCCTGATGTAACATCACGTAAATAACAACTGGACTAGACACAACTACATGCAAACATACCCACAAAGTTACATTCCCACCGATGTGCTTCATATGCATCAACAACAGAGATAGAGAGACATACGCAGACTGTAGTAAAAATGAGATTACTATTAGCATTGCTAAACTTGCTACGCAAATGCGACTCCGATTGTAAATAAAGCCATTAAGGTTTTCCGCACCTAACTTTGACGGTCCATGCGCGAGGAGCTAGTACATCATGTGCCCAATTTTATTAAGATTTATGATTATATTATTAAATTCTATCGAACGTTTATATTTCTAATCGTAAAAATATAATACGTGCGTAATAGTACGTGCGTTACAATGCAGTGTTCTGTTGCAGAAGAGAACCTCAAGAAATAACCGTGTTTCCTCAGGCTATTAAGCCGATATACTTGCGTGCACAGGGTATATTGCTCACATCGGATTTCTGCGCCTCATCCTTGTTGTCATTCCAGGGGCGGTACAGCTTGCCAACCGCCACTGCGAAGCTGGCAGCTGGCAGTTTAGCACCTCCGCCCAATTTGTTTTTCCAGAAGCAATGGGCGGCTGGAAGTATTCAGATTATAAATTGAAACAAGTAAAAAATATTATAAAAATCCGAAAACCCCGATTGCGAACAAAACTATTGAATAAAATTTTAAACTCTGTTGCAGCTTGAAAAACAACTGCTACTGTTTAGGTAAAAAAAATATATATTTTTGGAATGGTCTTTTGAAGTCCTTCATTTTGATACCTCATAGGTTTTGGTCATGGAGGTTTTGTTCCGTCAGAAATACAGAATAGCAGCGGTAAGCCGATATATTAGTTTTCTTGGCACTTCATATCCTATAAACTCACTTTCACTTTCGTGATTAAAACGAATGCAATGATATCTCATTTATTAAAATCCATCAAGCCACTTAGGCTGTAGGATGCGACTAGGAGACGTACAAACAAACATACAAAGAAACAAACATACATATAACCCAAACATATAACCCTCCTCATTAGGTTAAGAAATAGCTAAATTTTAATTCAATGGGCGGTATTTTCCAAAGTTTATAAAGGTATTCCTAGAAATCACTCTTTCAGGGGGATCCGAAACGGGAACTGAGAAAAAAAGCAAATCATGGACACATAATTTAAATCAATTTTGAAAAAAAGGTCAAACACAATGAGTTCTAAAGTTAATGTGCTCTATAGCCCATATCTGTTTTTTATACTAATAAAATTGAGTCTGCGGCCCTTCCCGATCCTCACCTGATATAACAATGTCGGTGCTAATCAACGAGCCTGCGCAAATCTGTCGGTACGGCTTTGTGTCCTTGGAATAGATGCCTGCGTGCCAGGGTACCTCAGCTAGCTTCGCTGATGCCGCGCCGGCGATTAGCGGTCTTGCACTTGAGGTCACTGTACCACATGCTGTAAGAAATGTTAAAATCTCTATATATATGTTCTGTGGGGTAGTGAAAGCCACGCTGTCGCGACTGCGGAGACTGTGGAGGTGACCAGCTCAGTGGAGTGGAAGGCATGCAGTCGCTGCGCTTAACGCAGTAGTACTGTCACAGAATAAGTAATAGTACAAGGTACTGTGTCATAATGATGGGAACAAAAACATGAAGTTTTATTAAGTACATCAGTTTTTGCACTGACTGCACCAGAGGCAGGTTGCGTTATTATCTTCTTTTTTTTCTTTTGACTTCCAGGTTCCTCCGATATACATGGGATGTCAATGAACTTAATATAAATTATAATTAAATATTGTAATTTGGTTTACAACATTGTGTAAAATATGCAATAAGTAAACAAGGATCAGTAAGTCAATACATTATTATTTTTTAGTGTGACTAATTTTTTTTGTTTTTTTTTCAATATATTTTATGATATTATGTTATAGTTATGTATGCATGCATTATTGGTAATATTCTTAAGAATATACGAAATACATGCGTTTCTTACCAACTTTTTATTTGGAATATTACAAGGTGACTCTTATAGTCACCTTGTCTTATTTCGCTTTATAGCATCTTTGGCTACTTAGTATTTATAATAAAGCAGTAATTTATAATAAAATAACTTATTATAAAAAACAAAAACCTCGACTGCGCACAAAATTAAAAAGTGGTAAATGAGCTTTAGATTTTAGATTTTGAGATATAAGATGCAGTCGGAGGCATCATGCCATTTCTCCTTTAACGGGATCAGCTAGAACCTGGCGAGCTACCCCTCATGCCTCCGACTGCATCTTATATTTCAACATCAAAAGTCTAAAGCTTTTTTATCTCATTTTAGTATTGTTCGCTGTTTTTTTTTTATATAATTAATATGTAAAGTTTTTAGTTTATATTATATAAGAATATAGTCGCTTAAAAAAAAATTAACCGACTTCAATATGTATAAAACTTACAAAATATTCAGTTTTTAAGTTTTTTTTTATAAAACCACACAAAATATGTATACTAGTGAATCAACAGAGAGTTATCCGAATTGGTTGGATGAAGTAGAGGGAAGGGGAGGGGGAGAGGGAGGTGACACTCTTCGCACACTCACTATAAATTACATACAAAAATATGAAATATCCCAAATTCATTGAACAAATATACAACTTATATTCTGATAAAACCTAAACACTGGTCCTACGTTAGTGCCCTGTGGGATACCTTGCCCAAAACCACAAAGTACAATGTCATACTTACAGACACATTTCGGCATCTTGTTCTGCCAATGTCCATTAAAACAGGTAATTGAGGTGGAGTTATCCGCCACAAACCCTTTATAGCAACTGATGCTGATGTTGACTTGGTCATAGGCTTCTCCGGGCTTAGCGTCAGGCATATTATTTGTGATGTATTTTCCGTGGGCCGGGTACTCTGGTAGCGTGCAAGTCCCGTTTTGTAGCCTGTAATTAAAAATCTATGGGAAATATCCATAGATACAGGACCCACAACTTTCAGCCGACGAGAATGATCCATCTTTATTAATAAACTAGCGTGCCCGCGGCTTCGCTCGCGTGGTCATTTCTCTAGGTTAAAAGTACTCTATGTGCTATTCCAAGATCTAAAATAAACATTTGATCATAATTCCTTCCGCCGTTACAAAGTTTTTTATCGATTGCTCGGCTTCTAACCATTGGATTAAGATACCAAGTACCCCAGTTTTTAGGTCAAATCCTAAGCTACCCAACACTGAAAACTGCATCGCAATCGGTCTAATACGTTTTTACGTGATGCGCGAACCAACATACAGACAAACAAACAAACAGACAGACACGAATTTAAAAAATGTTCTATTCATAGACCATTTTTTTTTTAATTATCTTCTTTGTATAGATTTACGTTCTTATTGCTTTATAGCTGTGCCCGCAGCGTTGCTCGCGTGGTAGTTTTTCTGGGATATAAGGATCCTATGAGTTATTCCAGTACCAAAAGTATCAATATAGGTACCTACCTACCTGTGTTAACAGTGGCGATCCGACATGGTCGTGATAGGTTAGAAGACGAAGGCCCCCCCCATTATAGCTAAGAACTATCTTGTTTACCTCAGCTTTGAAACATAAAAACCCGCACTTAAATTGGTCCATTCGTTTGAAAAATACGATTTTCACCCCCCCCCTTCCCCTTTCGAAGGCGGGAGCGAAGCGTAGCGAGCGATTTTCACCCCCCCTTTTTTCAACAACCCCCCTTTTTTCAACTCACCTCCTTTTTTTCACCTCCCCCCCCCCCCTTTTTTTTCAACTCCCCTCATATAGCTAAGAACCATGATGAAACATCTCGATAACATAAGTTTTCAAAAATAAAAAAATTGCATTAAAATCAGTCCATTCGTTTGGGAGCTACAATCCTCACTTCCCCGTTCCCTCCCCCTCTCCTCCCCCCCCCCCCCCTCCCCCCCCCCCCCTCCCCCCCATTATAGCAGAGCCATCTTGTTTACCTCAGCTTTGAAACATAAAAAAACTAAATTGGTCGATTCGTTTGAAAGGTAGGTACGATTCTTACCTCCTTCTTCTGGAAACTCCCCCTTATATAGATATAGAAAATATAGAATATAGATAATAATAATAATATCTAATAACTACAAATAAAGTAAACAAACATAATTCAAAACAATCTACCAAATCAACCAACGAATCTAATTAGAAACCGCAAATACTTTCGAACACATTCCTGTTTTTTTTTCCTATACTGTCCTACGACTGTCAACAACGCCTGCCTTCGGGTCAATCAAATACTTAGCGATGTTCCGATCCCCGCCCGCACGTTCATTTTCCCGGGTCCCCTGCCTTAGCGCTCAGCCGGGCGGCGTGGGCGGCGGCACGCAGAAAGTACAGAATAAATAATAATAGAACCCTGATACAGTAGGTAGATACATCGCGCGAAAACGAATGCATTATAATAGCTTTGAGCTGTTTTATTTCATTTTATTACGTTATATAATAATATATTACTTCATAATTTAATATAACTTTCGACCCCTAGGAGCCCTCTAGTTTTTCAGTATGTATTCTGAATTTTAACCCTTATTATAAGTTACAACTGTGCTAAGTTGCATCAAAATCCATCCGATAGTTTCAGCGTGGTGCGTGCGTTTTACCATAACTTTATTAAAAATATCAAGGAAAATGTAAAAAATAACGCATAAATAATGTTAAAATCTTTTAATTATGGAGCAAAACATTTCTATGGTGCGTGATTACGAACCACGTACGTCTGGATTACGCACCCATGCATCTGTCCAACTGGGCCAGTGAGCCTCGTAGCGAAATGACGAAATTCGGTACCAGTCTATAAACGGATGTATGATCACTTTAAATTTAACACAACTTTGGACCCATAGGCTGCAGGGACCTTTTAATTTTTCGGGATAAAAAGTATTCAACATTTTAACACATGATATAAACTTTAACTGTGCCAAAATCCGTCCAGTAGGTTTAGCTTACGTACGATACGTGTTATTTTAAATAACTTTCTACCCCTATCCTGCGGGAACCGTTGATTTTTCCGGGATAAATGGTATCCTAAATGTTAATCCAGTACATCAGCTATGATTCTACCAAGTTGCATCAAAATCCGTCTGGTAGTTTCAGCGTGATGCGTGTTCAAAGAGACAGACAGACAGACAGACAGACAGACAAAAAAAAACCTTTTTGCACTCCATATCGATTTTGAAGTTTATCTCAATCAAAATTTTCAAAAAATATTTAGCCTGCTAGCAAATGGATCGAATCCACGCGCAGCTATGAATGTTTTGCCTCAATATTTATAAGCATTTACATATTTTGTGCGTTTTTTTACATTTTCTTTGATTTTTTAAGGCTTATTTAATTTCCTGAAGTAAACCGTCAAGTTTTGTTACGTAATATTGCAGATGGTAGTTTTTTAATTATTATGGCTTACAAACAAAGTGTAAAGACAGAAGCGGACACCCAATTTTCGACCTATGTCTAAGATCCTTCGTGGCACAATGGTGTCAGAATCCGACTTACGTGCCGTCAAGCCCAGGTTCAAATCCGAGTAGTTTTAATAGAATACTTTTTCGCACTTTTTATTGTTTACAAACAAAGTGAAAAGACAGAAGCGGACATTAAGTTTTCGGCCAGTGCTTAAGATCCATTGTGGCACAGTGGTGTTAGTACCCAACTGACGTGCCGTCATTCCCAGGTTCGTATCCGAGTAGCCTCAAAAACTTTTGCACTCAACAAAAACTTTTCATGAAGCAATAGTTCCATTAGCTAAATACAGAGGCGCCACTGAGCTTTACCTCTATTGGGCGCGAAGATAGGCATCTATTTCCGTATATACATAGTACTCTGTGCCAGAATCCTTAATGTTTTACATGTTGTACTAACAGAACTGTCTGATGCACTAACTAAAGGAAAGCCGACGTCGTTGCATAATATTTCGAAAATATACATTACGTACACAACGCTCTTTACGTCAGAGACCGTGTTGGCATCATGAATCTGTAGAGGTTCGTGGTTGGCATCGAGTATGTTTTAAAATCCAGAAAGCGAAAATGTATTCTTCGAAATTACACCGTAAAGGTATACATTCGAACATTTATGACGTCACTGGCCAAGCTGCGATCGGGTATAGGTAGTTTCGAATGAAGCTCCACATAACGCTATTCTATTCTATTCTATTCTATTCCACAAAGTTTCTTGGTGGCTGTACAAACATTAATAAATAATAATAAATATATTGGGGACAATTCCATACCAATTACCTAGCCCCAAACTAGGATACCCTGTAATATGGGCACTAGATAACGTACATAAATACGAATATCACATCCATGACTCGGAAATAAACATTTTTGCTCATCACACAAATGAGTGCACCTTGCAGGATTTGAACCCGCGACCGTTTGATTTCGTTCCCAGGGTCACTAGCCACTAGACCAACCTATTAATTATTTATTTGCTATTATTACACAGATAGATTTCTGCCAACAGCCATCAGTGGCAACCCGACTTGGCCGTGAATAGTTAGAAGGCGAAGGCGAGGACGAAGCTTACCGAAGCTTAGCGAGCTCCCGCCTTCGTCTTCTAACCTATCACGGCCATGTCGGGTCACTACTGAAGGTCTGTATGTAAGTTTGTTCGCGCATCAAGTAAAAACTACTTGATCGATTGCAATGCAATTTTCACTATTGGATAGCTTAGGGTTTGAGTTAAAAACTGTGCTACTTAGTATCTTAATCTGATGATTAGATGCCGAGCAATCGATAAAAACTATTCGACGGCTAAACAAATGTAGTATATTATTGTATATTATAGGTACTTTTGGTCCTGGAATAACACGTATGAGTAACTTTTAAATGAAATGACCACGCGGGCAAAGCCGCGGGTACAGCTAGTAATTAATAAATCACAACTAAATTCACCTTTCTTCTCCCTGGATTACACAATGTCCTCCAATGAATTTATTAATATTTCAATGTATATATATATATATATATGTACATATGCCAATGATTGCGTTTATTCGCTTACATGGCAAAGAGATACATGGATTACGTGCGTGCGCACAACGCGGCGACACCGCCGTTTGTCACTGTTCGGCTGACTTCAGTGCCTCTTGCAAGCCTACTCGGATGGTAGTCCTCTCCATGCCACGAAAATTCATCTAAATCTAAGCATCTAATAATGTAAACAAGCCGATTTTTCACTAAATTAATTGCATAAATACTACAATTTGTACAAACGCGCCGTCATAATGCATATTTTTATAAACCTAGTATTATTTTATGAATGTGTTTGACTTTGAACTTACCGACTTAATGTAGAAGTTTGTCGTCTTGATCGACGCGGAACTGGATCTGAATCTGAACTGAGATTTATCCTGTGGTGAAAATAATAAGAAACACGTTATTGATTTAAAACTATATTAATAAATATTTAATTAATATAATTTGTGGTTCGTAAATTGGTTCAGTTCAAGGAGATCGCGAATGCTTCTTTGTTCGATACTACACGAGTAACAAATCTTTTGATTGTTGGAATGAAATAGAGAAAATTTTGAAGATTAAGTCTTTTGACCAATAGACTTGTATTACTGGATGTGAGCGGAGGATTTACGCATTTTTTTGGTAATTTTTCTAAAATTAAAGTATCCGTGTTTTAAATTCCATTACCTGAACATTAAACTTCGTTCAGCCGTCGTTTATTTATACTCTTTATATTAGCTTCACTTGTATGTTTGTATGTTTGTAACCGACTCCTTTGGACGCTATTTTGACCCACTTTAAACGGTCAGATTTCATTCAATTTTAGCACACCTGTCAAAGACCGATGACAATGCAATAATTCGAAAAAAAAAGCGTTATGAAATATTACATTGACAGATATGAGAAGAAGGATTATCATTTCGATAATATCTTAAAAGCACCCCACGATTTTTTTGATATAAAACATTTTTTTCTTATTTACACTATTAAAATTAATTTTCTATTTTTTAGTTTGGTTTTCTTTATAAAGCGTGTTTTTTAGTTTTTTTAAACTATTATTTATTTTCTACTTTTTATTTTTTTATGTAATAACAGTGATTGTGAACTGTGAACTAGTTATCGTGTCTGAAGATAGGTTGATTATTCCTCTTTAAATTTGTTATATTTAGATTAAAGTTTTGATTATAATTAAAAGTTAGGTTTGTACCTCTTGTATATTTTTATTTTACTTTTATCCTACTTCTGCACCTAATAATTTATCTATTCTGTTTCCTCAGGAAGTCAATAAGGTAAAACCCAAGAATATTATCCATCCATACCAACATATAAAAGTGAATCGTTGTCTGTTTGTTTGTTTGTTTGTTTGTTTGGGGAGCTTTCACGCGATGACGGCTGGTCGGATTTTGATGAAATTTAGAATGGAGATAGCTTATACCCTGGAATAAAACATAGGATACTTTTTATCACAGAAAATTGTTTCTACGGGATAACTGGAAAATTTTGATTACTCACTGTAAGGAACGGTTGCCATCACAGAATGGTTGCCATGGAAACGAAATAACAAGTCTGTCAAAAAAACATCAAGAGCATGGTGCTATACCTACTTTTGCATTGGTTTTTAATATCCTAGAAGAATATAGGATGCTTTTTTTCGCGATAAACAGTAGTCTGCGCGTACGAAGTCGCGGGCGGGAAAACTAGTATGTAATTCTTGGTAAAACCTTATAAATTTCCTCCTTCTTTTACCTGTCCATAGATTTACTATCACAAAATTAATTTTGAGGTCGGGACTAAAAAGTTCGAAATTTAAAACAAAATGGGAAATAGACCTAACAATCGCTTTCACTTTTATTATTATTTTGTTTACTTACAATCTTCTAACACAGTTGAGCTCGTCTTCGCCATAGGCGCAGTCTCTCGCGCCATCGCAGACCAATTTCTCGTTAACGCAGTCGCCGTCTCCGCACGAGAACTCCGATGGACTGGAATATTTAACAATTTATGTTACCCATTATCAGATTATTAAATATGTATGAGGAGATAGAAAAATACCCTATTTTCGCAGTTACTAACGTACCTAGTGGTACCCTCTTGTGCTGAGCTATAGTGTACAATATCTATCTATCTATCTATCTATCTATCTATCTATACTTATATATTTATAATAAAGCAATAAAAACGTAAAATCATGTACAAACAAGTTAATTTTTAAAAAATATAGGTTCTTAAAATAAGCTACTGAACAAGAGAATATAAAAAAACTCTGTATGTTTGTTTGTCTGTATGCTTGTTCGCACATCACGTAAAAGCTACTAGACCGATTGCGATACGGTTTTCACTGTTGGATAGCTTAGGGTTTGACATAAAAACTGGGGTAATGGTATCTCAACCCGACGAGTAGAAGCCAAGCAAAGCGATAAAAATATTTTAGACGGCTGAAGAAATTTTGATCAAATGTTGGTATTTGATTTAAACCTAGAAAAATTACCACGCGTGCGAAGCCACGGGCATGAGCTAGTACTTATAATAATGCAACAGGAACGAAATAGTCAGTACAAAGAAGATATTTAAAAAAAAGACAATTGATTTGAGATATTGGAGCTGATATTATTGAACAACCAGGAACATCAATTTTGTATTAGAAAAAATAACAATTACTTTTAAGTATTAACTGAAAATAAATGTTTTTATGATTTTAGCATTAACACCTGCTTAACGAGAACATATCTACTTTTTTCCAGAAAAATATTAAATAAAAAAGTTGAAAAAAAAAATGAAACTATTTTTGAGAAAGTAGTTGTAGTAGTATGTGTTATTCCAGGGTATAAGCTATCTCCATTCCAAATTTCATCAAAATCCTTTCAGCCGTTTGAGAGTGAAGTATGATGATGATAAAAATGAAAAGTATCCTATGTGTTATTCCAAGGTATAAGCTAATTCCATTCCAAATTTCATCAAAATCCGTTCAGCCGTTTGAGACTGAAGTATTATGATAATGATGATGATGAAAATGAAAAGTATCCTATGTGTTAGTCCAGAGTATAAACTATCTGCAATCCAAATTTCATCAAAATTCGTTTAGCCGTTTGAGAGTGAAGTATGATGATGATGATGATAATAATAATGAAAAGTATCCTATATGTTATTCCAGGGTATATATGGTATGGTATGGTTTCCAGGGTATGGGTCTCCATTTCCAAAATTCATCAAAATTTGTTCAGCCGTTTGAGAGTGAAGTATGATGATGATGAAAAGGTTCCTATGTGTTATTCCTGGGTATAAGCTATCTACACTCCAAATTTCATCAAAATCCGTCTAACCGTTATCGCGTTAAAACTACCCAAACAAAGAAACTAACATACAGACAACGTTTCACTTTTATATATTGGTATGGATAATAAGTGTGTATTAGATAGGTACTTACCCGCAGGAGTCAAAGGCATATTGGTCAACTGAGGCAGAAAACGCTGATGCTGCTGCTGGAATAAAAACCAAATTAAAAGGAGGAGATTGTCAAGTCGTCTGTTTAGGTACAAGATACATTTTCCTGTGTAAGATCTGTTCTGAACCATCTATCATCGTGTGAAGATGTTTCGACGAGGTGGTTTCCTTGTCAAAACTCTCAAGTCTTCTTCTTAGCTTTAGCAAAGAAGAAGCTATTCGAGAATTGGTTGTTTATCCACATGGTCATAATCTTTGAAGACATCGACGCTTCACAACAAGAACAAGGGGAACAAGAGATCAAACGCTTGTTCGAATACAATATATATTGTTGGAATGTGCTCATCAAGGCCTTGATTTGATATCCATATTGTAAAATTCTAAGATTTTTATTTTATTTCGCATTTGAAAATGGATACATACTGCCGAAACATCGTTACTTGGGATGATGTAAGGATTTTTTCCAAAATCTGTGAATGCAGGTCAGAATATCTCAAAAAGTTATGGAAGGTCTCCTAGGAGCGTTGTCCTGTAACTATAACGGTTAAGGTACCTGTCCTTACTGTCCCATCTCAAAAATTTTACCGTAACCCCGTGGCTTGGCACAGTGCCCACAGCCAATTATACACCACTATTTTTAAATTACCAAAAAAATAATTGTGCCGTTCAGTAATGGCATTGCAATCTAAATAATGCAGTCAGAACTTTTGAATACTTAGCAGTGTAGAATTTAATAAATGTTAAAGTTTTCGGAAATCCTTTCATAAATTATGGACATAAACAAAAAATACTATGCAAAGAATAATGAATGAAATCACATCATGCGCGTGAGTAGTGAAAACATATCTTTCCTACTCTTTCTTCACGTTCAATTATTAGCTCGTCTATCACGCGACCATTTTGTCAGTGAAAAGTTATAAACAAGACATGCAAATGTATTTGTGGTATTATTTATTCTGTGGCGAAGGCACGTAGGTAGGTGGGTAAGCAAGTAGCTACAAACAAAATAAAATAGGAAATGTAATATAAAAATACATTATTTGGTTAATTCAAACTTTTCCTTTATTATTTTACGGGCTTAGGCAAAATTCCTTTATTTATTAGGTAGGTAGGTATTGAATTGTGCGCTGTTTGTTTGTAGTATCCAATTCACTCACATAAACACACCACTTTATTTGCTCCATAGAAAGAAGTCCACAGGCGGCGAGAGTGCTAATAGTCCACCACGACCATCCCAACGGTTTCCGATGTGGTCGTTTAAGTAGTTCTGATATTATGTGTTAGTGTGGTGTTTGGCCGTCCTGCTAAAACCAAACACCTTGCAGATCGCCATTCAGCATTGACGACACCGTCGTCCGAAGAAGTTTTAAATAAATTTCTTCTCGTGTATTCACGAGGTAAAAATTGAAAAGCCATCGCGATGGTAATCAAACAGCGGCGTAGGTACGTACGATCGTAACGAAACACCCGTGACCGTGACCTGACTTGACCTGTGACGTGACCGGCGCGTGCGGTGCGAGTAATTAATTTATTAAAATACATAATTGTTTAGAATAGATAGACGACGCGGGAGGCGGCGCGGCGGGTGCAGGGCGAAGGTTCGTTGCCTTGAGTAATTGTGCTTTTATTTATTCTGTGCCTTGAGCCTGGAAGTGTTTATATGATGACAAATCGCGCTTACTTGTAGGTACTTAGTATTATTGAATTGCGAGAATTCATTTTTTGTGCGAATTAATGAAGACGTTTGACCAACTATTGTGTTTTTTGTAGGATAATCTTTAAATACAGTCATTTATTATTTTTTTAGAATGGATGTACTGAGTATCAGCAGTAGACACAGCTGTTTTTTTTAATTGGTAATAAAAAAATAGTGGTGTATTAATAAGAACTTACCTAAGATGGCCAAGCACATTAATTTCAAAATCATTATCACTTTTTAACACACACAAATAAAGCAATGGACTAGATATTAAATAATACAACAATTAATAAAAAAAAATGAACATAAATTGTAAAATTTTAATTAGTGAAAATATGACTTGATAATAAATACTATACTTTAAACAAGCGAGTAATCGCGAGAAATATTTTTCCACGACTAATTTGAAGGACAGCTCGATAATGCTCGCTATAAAGCATTTAAAAATAAAAGAGAACTCGTTTTTAGGATTAGTTCAATTTGTTTATGTTTTAATACCTAAAACATAAAAGCCCAAGTGTGTATTAGACCTCGTATAATGTAAGGTTCTGTGGTCGCAGTTTCTCCTTCTTAGCTCGGAAAGTTATCGATAGCGGAAGGAACTATGAACTAAATGGGTTTGGCACGTAAACGCGAGTATATACCTAGCAAGGAAGTTCTACGTACTTGCGTACAACAAGTACATATAACTTCCTTGATACCTATCCTATGCCAAACCGTAGAAAGCTAACGGTTTGGCATGAATCTGTAAAGTATCAAATCAAATCAAATTGTTTATTTGCATAAATATGGGTAGATATACAAAGATGTTTAACTAATTATAGAGGTATAAGTATATAGAGGTTCATTGACAATATGTCAATTGAATTTGACAGCTAAACCTATGACTCCGTTTACCAAACCCTTGATACCTACTAAGTCTTTCTACGGTTTGGCATGAATCTGTAAAGTATATAGAGGTTCGTTGCTATATACTTTACAGATTCTCTATGTGCTATCCCAAGACCTAAAATACCAATATACCAACAATTGATCAAAATTCCTTCAGCCGTCAAAATTATTTGTATCGAATGCTCGGATTCTTTTGTTCGGATTGAGATACCAAGTACCCCAGTTTTCAAGTCAAACCCTAAGCTATCCAACAGTGAAAATTGCATCGCAATCGATCCAGTAGTTATAGAGTACAAGTACATATAACTTCCTTGATACCTACTAAGTCTTTCTACGGTTTGTTGGTAAACGGAGTCATAGGTTTAGCTGTCAAATTCAATTGACATATTGTCAAATACTTGTTGAGCAAGCTAGGCAAGCGCGCTACATCTTCGACCACATCATTGCTTTCCATCAGGTGAAATCGTGGTCAAACGATTGCCTAAACCGTGTTAAAAAAACCCGATCGTGATGAAATATATATATTATAGCTTATACCCAGCTTATTATAGGCACCTTAGCGCGTTTTTTGTTTTGTGGGACCCATTCTGATGTTGTAATGGCCCAAAGTGACGTTGGCATTCGGCTGGCGTGTCCTGCCCAGTCCCATTTCAGCATGGCCGCTTTCCGAGTCAATTTTTGTCTTGGAGCGCAGTATGGTATTCCGGATGCGATCTGTCAGCTTCACGCCCAGAATACTGCGCTCCATAGCTCGCTGGCAAACCCCGAGAGCGGACCTCTGAAGACATGTCAAAGACCATGTTTTTGCGCCGTATGTTAGGGTGGGAAGAATGCACATGTCCATGAGCTTTCTCTTCAAGTTGAGGTGGTTCATGAGCATTTTCTTTTTTTAGAGGAAGAGTTCCTTTCATTTAGTCCTTTAAAGAGCATAAAGCTCTTCCAGGCGTTCTCGGTGCGTCTAGCAACTTCTTTATCTTGTCTCATCTGGAAGGCAACTATTTGGCCCAAGTATAAGTACTCATGGACATATTCAATCTCCACACCCCCTACAAGGGTCTTACGTTGAGCGCTGTTTGTCATAAGTTTGGTCTTTGACATGTTTATTCGAAGACCGTCCTCAAGGCTCGCCTTGCTCAGATCTTCGAGCATGTTACGTAACTCAGAAGCTGAGGAAGAGAAAAGGACTATGTCGTCGAAGAATCGTTGGTTAGTCAACCTCTTTTGTCCGACGGCGATGCCCTTTTTCTCCCAGCCGACGGCCAGCTTCTTGAAGACCTCCTCCAAAACAGCGGTGAACAATTTAGGAGATAACGGGTCACCTTGTTTCACTCCTTTCTTAATGTGGAAAGATGGCCCAGTAGTGTCCAATTTTATTGCTGCAGTACTATTTTTATAAATGTTTTTAAGAATTTGGATGTAATTGCTATCTATTTCTTAATTTTTAAGTGCGTCAAAAATGGAAGAATGTAAATTACATATATATATGTATAATATATACATATATATATGTAATTCGACGAAGGCCATATATAAAGGAAGGTTGAATTCGACATATTTCTCTAGGAGTTGGTTAATTGAGTAAAGGTGGTCCATGATATGAGAGGCCACGACGGAACCCTGCTGGTTCGGGAGATTGATGTTTTTCTAACATGGCGGAAATTCTGCTTTTAATTGTTTTACCCTTTAGTCAGATAAAATTTTATACTGAATAATTGACTTATACGCACCCCATAGGACTCCATACAGCGCCACGTCTCGTACCTATATTATCAGTCACTTGGACAAACAGCCGCACGATATTTGGTTTGCAGTAACAATGGTGAAAATGCCATGCCATACTTTAGACAAGCAGTTAGCTTTGGATCTGGATTAGAAAATATATTTGTAAGGCTCCCAAATAAACAGAAAAAGAAAACAATATCAGAGTGGAATTTAACGTCGGTGGAGTTGATGACTAGCTGTACCCGTGGCTTCACACGCGTGGTCATTTCTCTAGGTCAAAAGTACTGTATGTAAGACCAAGACCATTACCAGTATACCATCTTTTGATCAATATTCCTTCAGCCGTCACAAAGTTTTTATCGATTGCTCGGCTTTTACTCATCGGGTTGAGATACCAAGTACACCAGTTTTTAATTAAAAACCTAAGGTATCCAACAGTGAAAACCGCATTGCAATCGGTCCAGCAGTTTTAACTTCATGCGCGAACAAACAAACGTAAAGACAAACACAAATACACTAATTTTAAAAATGTTATATTCTTGTTTAGAAGCTTATTTTAAGTACCCTAGACCATTTTTTATTTATCTTCTTTGTGCAGTTTTTTCTTACTTATTGCTTTATTATTACTATAGATACCAAAATTTATTCAAAGAAAGTATACCCATATTTAAAAAAAAAACACATGCATGCCTCATTTTTTTTTAAAACAAAAAGCCAAAAATGCCAAAAAAATACTATCTTGAGCCATCGTTGTACTGGAATCGATTGTAATACGTCGAAATAAATGTCTACATAGTAGTAGACGCTCACTTATTATACGAGTTATGTATGTCTACTTACGTTTACCATTATGATGTATATCGATTGGAGTGATACGAGTAAATCAGGGTATCTTGAGCGTTTTTCCACTATTGGCGATGGCTACCATTTGTATGAAAATCAGCCGGACATTGGAAAACTAATTCCAATCTGTTAATGACGTGCCATCACCGCCAGTAGTGAAAAACCAGCCAAGCGCATATAAGACACGCATAAACATAGGCTTCCATAGCCATGCCAACAAAAAAAAACAACAATGAAAATCGCATTTTCAATTGGTCCAGTAGTTTTCAGTGATACGCAACAAGGTTGTTTTTGTGGTTATATTCTGTCTCTCGGTCCAGAGGTGACGCCGACAGAGCTACGCGTTCACTTGGTGACTGTTGAAGAATTCTTTCTGTTCCTGGATGTCGATTCAGGTCATGCTTACCATACAGCAAGAACACGTCGACAAGAGCGCGTCAAACGTGAGGCTAAAAGGTTGCCAGATCTTCCCGGAAAGCGAAGATTTTATGCTCGGCATACAAAATAAAGTTATTGACACTGATAACCAGCGCTATATCATCCGCCG
This sequence comes from Alsophila aescularia, assembly GCA_946251855.1. Classification (NCBI taxonomy): domain Eukaryota; kingdom Metazoa; phylum Arthropoda; class Insecta; order Lepidoptera; family Geometridae; genus Alsophila; species Alsophila aescularia. The sequence goes on from OX276373.1 coordinate 52,766,047, forward strand.
ACCTAATTACAACGATAAATGCTGACGTTGCCACGTTGCCGCAGATACAACACATCAAAGGTACATCCATATCCATAGATGTGCATGTACCTGTGATGTGTTGAATGGTATACAGGTACATGTTGCCCAGACCGATCATAAACACCAACACGACCAAGTAACAGCCATAATCCATCAGTCCCTAGCTATAAGTTGATTGCCGAGAAAGTGCTCTAGTGTATACTCCACAGACAGTACCAGAAAACAACAATTTTAAGCTATACTGGGACCGCACTATCATTACATACAAAACTGTACAGTCATTTCAACCGACCGGATATTACAGTCAGACAAACAAAATAAAACAGTCTACCTCATAATAGATTAATATTGTGTGTATTGCATATATCCCTTGCAATACACACAATCTTTGCCTATGACAAAAAATTGCCTATGACACTCTTGCGATGAAGACGAATCGATAAATACATAAATACATACATAGGGTTTATTCCCCCAGTTTATACTCACTCTGTTTCTACTTTATAAGGCTTATTGTTATGCTAAAGACTGTTACGAGTAAACCATTCCATTTTTAGTTTGACCACATAACCCTTCCTTTGATTAGCCGAACTTTGGTAAAAAATAGCCTATGACATTTTATAAATGAAGACGAATCGATAAATACATACATACAAAGGGTTTATTCCCCCAGTTTATACTCACTCTGTTTCTACTTTATGAGGCTTATTGTTATGCTAAAGACTGTTACGAGTAAACCATTCCATTTTTAGTTTGAACACATAACCCGTCCTTTGATTAGCCGAAGTTTGGTAAAAAAATAGCCTATGACATTTTATAAATGAAGACGAATCGATAAATACATACATACATAGGGTTTATTCCCCCAGTTTATACTCACTCTGTTTCTACTTTATGAGGCTTATTGTTATGCTAAAGACTGTTAAACCATTCCCTTACTTAGCTTTAGTCAAGTAAAAATAACCCAAAATCACTGTTTTTATATTAAAAAATATTTTAATTTCCGATTGTAGATTTAAAAATCATTTTAAAAACCCTTAATTATTTTTTATTTTATCTCTTTAGTGGTAATCTTGTACGATTGGTTACGCATAGTGTCTTCATAAAAGTGTCTGTAACATACAGACGGAAGGACAGACGGGCATGACGAATAATAGGGGTTAGGTACTTGTTTGACTACGGAACCCTATAAACACCCATTTGTTACAAGTTGGTGGATGACGCAATCGTGATCTTATTCTGACCTCTATCGCTGCAATACCAGTTGTACAAGGAAAACGTATTGGTATTCTTTGGGTTTTCCTCAATTAAGATGAGAATGGATATTTTATATTTAAAAATAAATGAGCCGTAGCGGGATGCCAAACATATATATATACTTATAATAAAGCAATATGAACAAAAAAGTATGTACAATCACAGAATAAATACAAGAAGAAGAAAAAACATACATAGGAATATAGAACATAAACATATGTTATATAGAATTGTACAAGTACAATGAAGATAATTAAAAAAACAAAATGGTCTAGGGTACTTAAAATAAGCTACTGAACAAGAATAGAACATTTTTTAAATTCGTGTCTGTCTGTTTGTTAGTTTTTCTTTATGATTGTTCGTGCATCACTTAAAAACTGCTGAGCTGTTTGCTTTGTGGTTTTCACTGTTGGAAAGCGTAGGGGTTGACTTAAAAACTGGTGTATTTGGTATCAATCCGATCAGTAGAAGCCGAGCAATCTAGCTGTGCCGCGGCTTCTCACGCGTGGTCATTTCTCTAGGTTAAAAGTACTCTATGTGCTATTCTAGGACCTAAAATAAGCTACCGAACATATTTTTTTTAATCGTGTCTTTCTGTTTGCCTGCATGTTTGTTCGCGCATCACTTTAATACTATTGGACCGATTGCGATGCAATGTTCACTATTGGATAGTTTAGAGTTTGACTTAAAAACTGAGTACCCTTGGTATCTCAATCAGATGAGTAGAAGCCGAGCAATCGATAAAAACTATTTGACGTCTGATGGAATTTTATCAAATGTTGGTAAATTGGTATTTTAGGTCTTGGAATATAAATACATAGAGTACTTTTAACTTAAATAAAAGACCACGCGTGCGAAGCCGTGGCCACTGATAGTTTTAAAATATATGGTGCTAATAATTAGGTTTTGATTATTGATGCAATTTAACTGTCTTCAAAATATAATCTGTGTGCAGAACAATATAGTATTTTGAAGTTGTCTAATAAAGTGCCAATAATTGTGTGTTTCAAGTTTTACTAATTTTCATGCAATGAAACATAAGAAGAATAATGGCGAACTCCCATACATATTTTTAAGTCAGTAACATTCACGGCATCTTAAGACAAAAAATATCGCTTTAATTCAGCATCATTTCCTGAGATTGTTTGTATCAGAAATAAATATTGGGGAGGCCAGGAATAATTGTTATTAGGCTTTAAAGTTTTGTAGGTTATGTTACTGTTAAAGACTTTTGGAACAAGTTCTAGAGATTTTAACTATTTTATCTGCTTAATTAGATAGGCAATTAAGTACTTAAGTGTGATAAATATATTGTTTAAAGTTATTTTACCTATTCAATTACCTACCTAGTTTAACAGACTAGGCTTTTAAATAATCATTATTTTCAATCTGTTACTGCCTAGCGAGATTACAAAACAATATGTTTAGATGAATTGCTGCTGTTTCACTGTGCAGGGAAACAGTTGTCCAATATTAGCACAAATATTTTCCAACAGTTCCTTACACTAAATACTTTATTTACACAAACCTTTGTTTCTTTTGTATTTATTATTCAATACCTTAAGCCGCACGCCCTATGTACTATCATTTCTTTCACGACCTGGATAACTGGTAGATAGTGCTGTTTAGCATTAAGTCTTTCCTTAGACACTATTTTTGTGCAAAACAATTAAATAAATAAACATAACCTAACAACGATTCCTTACACTTCCTCCATAAACTATACTGCATTGTATTCTCTTTGCTATGATGTTTTGTTTACACGGTCTATAGTATTATTCAGTTTATCGCAAGGAGGTTGAATTAAGCTCACTAACAAAGACAAGACTGCGTTTCTATTTTTAGCAGTGTATATAAAAACTTAATATATGAATGCACCTCCTGAGTGAATTATTCTGAATTTATTTTCTGGCTTTGCGGGCACTTGCAAAAGCTCAACGGGCCACTTGCGGCTCATGGGCTGCAGATTGGGTATGGCTGGACTAGACAGAGAGACTATCGGGCTTTCTATACAGTAGTTTATCCGTGGCCTTGTGGTTTGCCACAATGCACACAGTGAATTATGAACTTACCTAAGATGGACAGCCATATTAATTTCAGACCCATTTTCACTCGCTTTTTAACACAATAATATAATTATAGACTAGGTTAAAATAATTAAATACTTATGGAAATAGGAATAATAATAATACTTTTTTGGAACATATAAATTAAGTAATGCGTAAAATAATTTTAGTATTATGTGAACAAATAATAATGACGAACGCAAGCGAGCAATCGCGAGAAATACTTCGCCACCACTAGTGAAGGGCAAGAGTCCACGCTGCTATAAAATATATGGAATGAAAGACTATGAAGGGTGTCCCAAAAGTCAACGGTCAAACGGTAGGAGTGTGTTAGATTACTACTTATTGTAAATATAGAAATGTATAAAAATAATACTTGGTACATGTAAATGTTATGTATCCAGCTTTCAGAACGAAGTATTCGTTCTGAAACGAAGTATTGACTACTTTAAAGAAAAGTAAAGTACCACGTGTAAACTTACGATGTATGTCATCCATCACTATGAAACATCTGTATTATTATGCCATAATTATTATAATGTATTCCAACACAACTATCAGACATGACTAATCTATCTATACTATAATAAAACTGTAACTGGGCTAAATCTGTACAGTCAATATTTTTTGAAAACTATAATTGAGATTAACTTCAAAATCGATATAGAATGCAAAAAGGTTTTTTTTTTAAATTTTGTCTGTCTGTCTGTCTATCTGTCTGTCTGTCTGTCTGTCTTTCCCTTTGAACACGCATCACGCTGTAACTACCAGATGGACTTTGATGCAACTTGGCACAATCATAGCTTATGTTATGGATTAACATTTAGAATAATTTGTATCCCGAAAAAAACATGAGTTCCCGCAGGATAGGGGTTATAAGTTATATAAAATAACACATATTACGCTGAAACTACTGGTCAGAGTTTGATGTAACTTGGCACAGTCAAAGTACATATTATGTATTAAAATTATGGATTCTTTTTATCCCCAAAAAATATAGGGTTCCTGCGGGATAGGTATTCAAAGTTATGATAATTTAAATGTAATATAAATAAAACATTAAAAGGGTATCATAATTTCGACGCTCTCGCCACTATACTGTCTGGTTTAGCGGGAGCATTTCTGCCTGTCAACCCAGACATGCGTGGATCGAAATCACGTACTTATTGAAATGTTTTGTTCCATATTTTTATGCATTTACATATTTTATGCGTTATTTTTACAATTTCAATGCTTTTTTTTTCCTGAATTAAACCGTCAAATTGTTACAACAAAATAGGTCACAATAATTCAAATTCAGATAATTAAGAAAAAACTCAAAAACAGAAAAGAATTTTGTCAATTTACTTTGTTTTTTTTTTTTACTTTGTAAATTTGTTAGTTTTACCTGAAGTGCATGTTTAAAAAAGAAATAAATACATTATTTACACACCCTCATAAAAAAGCGACCCCTTGCGGCTGTTTTTATTGTTAACTAAACTGCTTACTGTTTTACATTTTTAACCCCCGAACAAAGAGACGGGTGTTATAAGTTTAGGGTGTGTATCACTGTGTGAGAGGGTGTGAGGGTGTGTCTGTTTGTGACATCCTCATAAAAAAGCTCCCAAACGAATGGACCGATGTTGATGCGGTTTTTTATGTTTGAAACTGATGTGATTGAGATGGTTGATCATGGCTCTTAGCTATATGGGGAGGAGGGGTAGTTGAAAAAAGGAGGGTAGAAATCAAATCTTTCAAACGAATGGACCAATTTAACTGCGGTGTTTATCACTTAGTGTGTGTGTGTGTGTGTGTGTGTGTGTGTGTGTGTGTGTGTGTGTGTGTGTGTGTGTGTGTGTGTGGGTGCGTGTGTTTGTGTGCCTGTGGCATCGTAGATGTGTGTGTGTGGATCGATTTTGATGCGGTTTTTTGTTTGAAAGCTGATGTGGTCGAGATGGTTCTTAGATATAAAGGGGGAAAGGGGGGGAGTGAGAATCGTAGCTTCCAAACGAATGGACCGATTTAGCTGGGCTTTTTATGTTTAAAAGCTGGGGTAAACAAGATGGATCACGCATAAAGATAAAGAGTCTAAAACGGGTATATAAACTACTTCCTTAACACGGGTATAAGTATTTTTATTGTAGGAGTGTAGAGTGTAGAGGACACTAGAGAGCGTAGTATCTGTACTTATAACAAAGCATTATAAACAAAAAAGTCTGTACAAAGAAGGTAATTAAGGTTTGATTTAAAACTGGGTAACTTGGTATCTTAGGGCCTGGCGCGCACTACCTTGCGGTGGAACGCGGTGGGTTTATTCTACCGTTTATTTCATATTGTATTATATGCGTTTATTTCACCGCAATACGTGCACTTCTATGACACTCCGTACTTCACAGAATATGCGTTATAAAAACGCAAGGCAGTGCGCGCTAGCCTTATGCCTATGATTAGATGCCGAGCAATCGATAAAAACTACTTGACGGCTGAACGAATTTTGAAGAAATGTACTTAGTATAATATTGTACTTTGCAGGTACTTTTGGTCCTGGAATAACACGTGTGGGCTAATTTTAAATGAAACGACCACGCGTGCAAAGCCGCGGGCACAGCTAGTTATATCTAAAAAAACAAAAAGCTTTCATAGAAGTCGATTTGTGCTCGTCCTTTCTCATTAATCGGAACTGAGCTTGTGCATCGTTGACTTTTGCGACATGCTGTATTATGGAAAGCTTCACATTGTAGGTTGCTTGTCTGACCACTCTTGGCCGGTTTTATTAACAGGCCAAGTTTTATAATTTGGCCCAGTTACTCGGGAACATGTGAACGGGCAATTTTAGTACGTGCACATCTTCCAGTTATCCTCTACATGTATATCTATACTTATAATAAAGCAATAAGTAACCACCTGTAAAAAGTGCCTACAGTCTCGTCTTAGATAACGAGGATACCGTCACACACATCGATAGGTACATAATGTACCTAACCTAAGTAAAAAATTGTTAGGTTGATTACATTTAAGTAAATTTGGAAAAAAAACATTGTATGAATAAAAAATAGAGGCATCTAGGTTGTTGTCCAAAATGGATGACCTAATTGTCGATTGGTAGATTGATACGAGTATGAGTGTCTTCCTTTACCCTTTCAGTCCCTTGCCCTATGAACACTGAGCCATGAGCCATGCACAGATCATTCAGTCTCGTAGCCCGTAGGTAATTAATTTAATTTTCTAAGATGACAGAAAGAAATAACTTATGTGCTGCTTCGATTGCGCATATTTAGTTGTACCTACTAATTAAAAATTTCATTATGACACCAAATAAAAAATAAAAAATGTACAGCAAATAGAAACAATCTTATATCTATGCTAAAGTATGCATGCGCCCCCCCCCCCCCCCCCCCCGCCCTCCCGACGACTTCATAGGCAATTGTATGTATATTATGTGGATGTTCCACCATCGCTATGGTTCACTCCTATTGGTTTTGTGTTAAAACTAAAAACTGGGTCTGATTTTGACAAGCGAGGTATCAATCGATTTGCCTTGTTCATGTTGTCATAGACTATTTTTTACCCGCCAGTAGTTGGGTTTTAGTTTAGTTTTTTTGTTTTTGTGCTGTTACGGTAAATCCAGTTAAGGGTTAGGGCACTGTTGTTAGGAGGGTTGGATTCGTTTTGCCGTTTATTGGTATGTGATCCAGGTTAACCCTAGCCTGGCCACCTGTCCGGTGAGCAGGTTTGGCAGATGATTGCGGAAAGGAGCGCAGATCGTGAGACATCCATAACAAGCCACACAGTTCCGTCACGTGGTGGCGCCTATTATTGGTCTGGCCCCTTAAGGAACAGATGTAACTAATACTATTAGACGAATTTCTAGACTTCCTTGCATACCCATACCATCCCATCCTTTTCTCTTCCCCTTTTCCTTTCCAATACGCTACAGTGTCGATGTGGCCAGGTGACTGTGGGCCTGCTAACCCAAATAGAGGAGGTAATAGGTGGTAGGGATGATCACCCATGTAATATGGTTCTGTGCGTGGGGGACCCGTATGGTAGGATGAAACAAACCTGGTGGCTGAGTGGGGAGTTGGTCAGGGTATAGTACCTCTCTTCCGTAACACTTCTTTTTGGTGTGGATTTCAACCAAAACGGGGGATGTGGTATATTCATCCTTACCTATCCAGCACAGCTGACAGCCTTCAGCTCTACTTGGCGAGAATGGGAGGACTATGGGGTCTGCAGCCAGCGTTGGTGTTCTTTGGGCTGCGCTTATGAATTGGGAATGGTAACGGACGTAGCAGCGTTGGGCTCGTGGGCACCCGTTCTATACCTTTCCTAGTAATCCTGGTCTTAAAACCCAATACCCCTGGTGTGGTCTCCATGGAGGGTGGGGAGCTAAGAAGGTGAACATTTTTAAACAACATAAGTATGGACAACTTCGCAACTTGGCAACTCAATCCACCTCAAATGCCCCTCAGTGGAGAGGCGGTGAAGATCCTTGAGGCGGCTTTTGCTGCTGTAGGGGAGAACACTGCTGCCTGGCCCTCCAGGCAGCAGTGTCGTTAGACCGAAAGGGGACAAGGAATGTGGGGCAACAGTCATCGGTTGGAACCTCAAGTGCCTGTGCCTCCACCCTCGATGGGGCTCACGCCTCAGAGAGTAAACTCAGTAAAAAGCAAAAACAAATACTCAAGTGGAAACTCAAGCTGAAGGAGCGCAAGGAAACAAACTCTGGAGGTCAGAAGCCAGTGGCGGAAGATTCCAGACCGAATACGCCAGGACTGCGCGCATATTTTAAGCAGAGAAGGCAAAGTAACAGCGAGGATCTCGGACCCAAACTATGTGCCCCGCCAGCAACTTCCGTGGACTTGTCTATGGCGACCGCTGTGACCGTGGGCGGACGTAAGAAGATGAGATCCAAGCACGACAATAGATACAGCTGCAAAAAGCAAGCGGCAATGTTGATTGCCAAATCGGCACAGGCTCCTTAGACACGAGCATAGCAAGCGTAGCGGTTGGACGAAACTGTGTCGCCGAGAGGCGAACACAAGAAAGTGAAATTGGACAGATTCTGTCGGGTCCAGAGTAGCTACTCAGAAATTGAGCAGAATTAGCTCTGCGTAGAGGTATCTAGATCCGATAATCTCCAATCGAACGACGTAGAAGTCACCCTGGTGAAGAAGTACCTGCAGCGCAGGATATCGGAGGGCATCAAAAACCTGGCCAACACTTTCTCTCCCGACTTCAGAGAGAAGCCTATCACCGTTGATTCCTGAAGTTGTGGTTGTGAGGATGAGGCTTTACTAAGGTGGCTAAGTGAAGCAATCGCCAGTATTCCGACAATGACATGTCCCAGGCTGGTGGTTAGAAAGCAGAGTGAGTTCGTCAAGAGAGTGCGAGCGGCGCTGTTCCTCTCCGAGTGTGAAAAAAGCTTGGAGGACACAAACCTTGTGCTGGGGAACCAGAACAAGTGGGCGCTCATAAACTCCTGGACGGTGTTCTCGCACACAATGCAGGCAGATGGAACCTTATTTCTGATGTTGGGAATCCCCGAGGACATCGTTCCATCTCTTCATGACCGCTATCACAGACTTTCCCATAACCTAGGAATGTATACGTGAGGTTTTATGCCAAGGATGGTTTGCTGACAGACTAACTTCCTAATCTTACTAACTTCTTCATCATCAGACTAACTTTTTAATCCTAGCAGCTGAAACCAGCCCAAGCTCCAACCGAAGGCGCAAAGGGATTATCCTCATCCATGCCATCGCACTCCTCTCCTAAGCCGTCTACTTCAGGAGCGAGGGAAGAAATAAGCTTGGATCCTGACCCCTTGAAGAGTGATGTGTCTAGGGATCCAGGAGGAGCAGAGCTGGGAGAGTCCGAGAAGGAAGGATATCTTAATGATAGTGAAACCCTCAACCATTGACTACATGCAATGCAATATACAGCACAGCACCACTGCTACGGCTAACCTGCGCAGGGTGCTGTGCACAATCCCGTGGATTAGGGCAAGGCGAGTGCTTGGTCTCAATAATCTGAGCGGTAATTTATTACTTGACAACACTTGCAACAATCCACGTGCTTGTAATACGTACCGCGTAATGTTGCAGCATTGCCCCTCACTGAGTTTTGTTCTAGGGATCTGGCAACTACCAGGCTCCAAAGCGGTACTGGAGAGGACAGCGACGCTGTGATCGTCGCTTCTGCTTATATGCACGCTGACAATGAAATTCCTCCGAAAGATGTGGCTGATCTGATAAGACACTGTGAGCTAACAAACTTCAAACTAATACTATCAGCAGATACCAACTCACACCACCCTATATGGGGAATGTCTACATCAAATAGCAGAGGTGAAGATCTGGTGAATTACCTTTTTACTACTAACCTTTCTATAGCAAACAGAGATGCGAGCATACATTTGTAACACGAAGATGCCGCACCATCATAGATCTCACCTTGGTCACTGGTAACAATTTGAACATCATCAAGAACTGAAGGGTATCAGACGAAGCCTCATGTTCAGACCACAGGTGGATTCGTTTTCAAATGGAACACACCAGCACTACACCGCCAGCACTGACTTGCAATCCCCATAGAATGGACAAGGTAACTTGTAACCTTTTTAATGTTCCTGTCTGTTCTGGGTATAAAGGGCAGAGAAATGAGACAAATAAATCAAATCAATGTAGTTTATTTTACAAGATCAAGGTACACGGTGAAACACTGAATCTTACAAGTATGTATTACATATATTCCAGATAACCGGGGCCTGGTCACTGACTTATCAGATGGGTGAGGCTATCCTGGCTCGGATTTTGGCTTGGGAGATTTCCCCCTTGAGGGAAGGTAGGGCCACTCAATAACGAAGACCCCGCTTTAGGCTTACTAGCAAAATTTGCATTTCCAGATGGGAATCAACCAATAATACATACCAATTTTAATTCCTATAAATAAGGTCCGAAGGTATGTTTCTAGAAAAACTGAATGCCCACCCTTCGGACTGAATTATTGTTGGGTGCCTTAAATTTATAAATATATCACAATATGGAGGAACGGGGCAGAGGGCCTCCGTCCGTCTAGGCTTGAAAAGTAAAGCCTGATCTCATTGGGGGGCGTGACCTCGAGACCCTACCTACACATCTAACTTGCGATCAGAGTAAAGTGTAGCTGGTGTAAATTTGGTTAGTAAACGTCCACAGAATAAATAGGGGGTTGGACCGCACCAGCAGTCTACCCAATACCGTGACACCGGAGGGAAAAGGCTATCAACAGAGCGACGTGGTGACCCTGTCAGTACGACCACCGGCGCTTCTCCTCACGGGGACCACGGAGACGAAGAGACGAGTCAAAGCGAGGGGTCGGGAAGCACCGCTCGCTTAGTCTTTACCTCTCCCCACCGATTTCAGAGGACCAGAAGGCGAAAGAAAAATTACCCGTGGGGAGTGCGACTCGACCTTTCTTAAAATCCGCCCTTGTGATGAACGAGACGTTATTCTACGAAAGGTTTCATTGTTCCTGTAATCGAGTTGAAATAGCCTATGACACTATAAATGAAGACAAATCGATTGACACCTCGCTTGTCAAAATCGGGCCAATAGGAGCGATGCTATGGTGGAACATCCACATAACCACGAACATAGATACATACATACTGTTAAACTCATTACCCTTCCCTTGCTTTGCTGTAGTCGGGTAAAAGCGATTTGATGGATTTTGATAAATGGATTCGTCTTAATCACGAGAGTGACAAAGGATATATTATGAAGTGTCAAGAAAACTAATATGGTGCCTTATAGCAGCCATATTGTATTTCCGACGAAACAAAAAATTACCAAAACCTATCGAGAGAAAGATCTTTAAAAGACTATTCCAAGGGAAATATATTATAAGGGAAACTAAAAGTTTGAAAATAAAATTACATTATGAGACTGCATCTTATATTTAATCCTTTTTTTACCGAACTGTTCAAACAAGCTATAGACAAGAATCTATAGCTTGTTTGCCTCTTTTTAGTTTTGTTCGCAGTCGGGTTTTTTGTTTTTATAATATATTATATTTTGTATGTACTTCCTTCAATATGAGCAGGGCAGTAACGGATCGTTCCCCCTGATTCGCCCCATATGACTAATTGGTAGTAGTTGAGTAGAGCGAAGTCCGCGCAGTAGTAGGATATCAGTGGAGTGCTGTCACCTTCCTTGCCGAACTGCAGATTTCCTGAATAGTTAATATACAAAATATCATTTGATGTAGGTGTCTAATCTCTGTACAGTGCTACAAGGATTATATTGAACGTGAGTGAGAGTTGAGGGAAGGCGCTGCTGAATGATTCTACACGACTCAAATATGACGTTTCGATAGGTGGCGGCGTTAGTTATGATTTTGGCCATGTTCATTATAATCCTTGTAGGTACGTACTTACTATCATCTTTTTGCTGCTAATATTATTAGCATCAAGAAGGATTATTTTGAAACATTCTTGATTATCTACACTAATATTATAACGAGGAAAGATTAGATTTTTTGTATGTAGGTATGTATGTTTATACTTTTGTATGTTTGTTTGTAATGAATAAACTCAATATAAGTACCAAATCAATTTTAAAAATTATTTCACAGTAGCTGTACCCGCGGTTATGCACGCTTGGTCATTTCTCTTGGTTAAAAGTACCTACTCTATATATTATTCCAAGACCTAAAATACCAATATAACCAGCATATGATAGAAATTCCTTCAGCCGTCTAAAAGATTTTATCAAGTGCTCGGCTTCTACTCATCGGATTAAGATACCAAGTAAGGTCAGTCGGGGTAAGTGCCTCTACGGGGCAAGTGCCTCCACCATCAAAATCTCAGGAACCAGTTAAGTATTTCAATAAAACGACATCTTTCCTTAAAGCCCGACACAAATTTAGTTTCAAAATTAAATCCTAGATGGCCTGTCTCGTCTTGGGTTAACATAAAAAGCCATTGTGTTTCCAGTGTCATATGAACTAAGCTTCAGATATGAGTAACATGACATAAAACTGTAAAAATGTTAACATTGTTGATATTATCTGTGAATCAATTAAGATAAGGTTATTTAATAAATGTTATTCTTCACATTTTATGTAATTATTTTTCTAATATTTAGTGAAATATGGAGTTATTGTAATTTGAAAATTATAGCTTTTAAATTATACAAAGAGGAAAGTGCGTGACACCTTGATGGGGCAATCGCATCTCTATCACGCACTTGCCTCAAGTCAGAAATAGCAAACATTTTTTGGTAAGTTTATAATAACCTTTATTTTGCATATTACGGTTTGTATGCAGTACCTAGCTATGCAAATTCATATATTTTGATACTTACTACTTTATAATGGGGTTTTTTAAACTAGTGGTGATATATTTATAGATTATGAAAGTAGACAATTACAGTTTATTATATACTTTTTGATGTTTAAAGTGCAATAACTAAACAGATTTTATATTTTAAAGTTTATGGTTCGAAATTTGTAAGGCAAAGAATGTTAATGTTTAGAAAGTAGTTGTAGACAGTTACAGTTTAATATATATTGATGTTTAAAGTGCCATTACCTATAACTAAACTGATTTCATTTTTTAGTTTATTATTCTAAAGTGTAAGTCAAAGAATATTAATATTTTGAATGAGGGTTTGTTTAGATACAGTTCCTGTTTTAGATACATAAGTACCTAACTTCAATGTTCATCAACAATCTAAAAGAACCATTATCTGTAACTATGTAGTTCCTTCGTTCGATTTCCAGTTCCAAATAAGTACTTGTACTTCCAAATAAATCTGAATTAATCGATGTTTTCTTTTTCAATTCTCGTACAAGATAAAAGAAAAAAGAAACTTTTATTGGGAGGTCGGAATTGATAATAGATTCCAAACTAGTTTTATACCTAATGCTTCTATTTTGGTGCTCCCAACTATAGCAAAAATTATTTTAAAAAAATTATATTGTTTGGGTAAGTGCGTCTAGTGGAGTAACTTACTATAAACAAATAAGTATAAAAGTATATAAATAAGTATATAAGTATAAAGTATATAAGTATTAAGTATATATCTTAGTAAAAATGGTCCAGATTCCACAAGCTATATATATATTCGTTGCGAAGGAAACAAATTATCATATAATACTTAATTTGATGGCCAAACTACTAAAGAAATCTAAATATTTGCAGTTGAATTCATCTTTGTTAAAAGTATATCGCACTTACCCCGACTGACTTTATACCAGTTTTAAGTCAAACGCATAAGCTATCCGACAATGCAAATGGCATCGCAATCGATCCAGTAGTTTTTACGTAATACGCGAACAAACAAAGACAAACAGAGAGACATAATTTAAAAAAATGTTATATTCTTGTTCAGTTTCTTATTTTAAGTACTATAGACCATTTTCGTTTAATTATTTTTGTACAGACTTTTTTGTACTTATTGTTTTATTATAAGTATAGATCTTTATTACTTCAAAATTAACAAAGCTTTGGACCCCTATCCCGCAGGAAATCTTCATTTTTTTCTGGATAAAAGTATCCTGAATTTTAACCCATCATATAAACTATTACTGTGCCAAGTTTCATCAAAATCTGTCTAGTAGTTTCTGCGAGTTACGTGTTCTTTTAAATAACTTTTCAACTCCAATCCTGCAGGTACCCTTTAATTTTTCGGGATGAAAGTATCCAATGTTCTACCTCATGGTAAGAACTCATATAACACCAAGTTTCATCAAGTCTACCGAGTTTTCATTCAGTAGTTTCGGCATGGTGCGCGGCCAAGATACAGACAGACAGACAAAAATGAAAAAAAAAAACAGTTTTGGCTTTAGTATCGAATATCGAGTACCCTCCAAAAAATATTATTTTTTACTCCAAAATTAACATAACTTTGGACCCCTATCCCTCAGGAACACTTTATTTTTTCAGGATAAAACTATCCTGAATGTTAACCCATTATATAAACTATGACTATACCAAATCTAAAATCTATCTATGTTGCATCTAAATCCGTGCAGTAGTCTCAGTGTGCTGCATGTTCTTTTAAATAACTATCAACCCCTATTCTGCAGGGGCCCTTTAACTTATCGGTATGAATAGTATCCTATGTCCTACCTCGAAGTATGAACTCAAATCACACCAAGTTTAATTTGAGTTCATTCAATAGTTTCGGCGTGATGCGCGGTCAAGATTTTTCGGGAAAATATTATCCAATGTCCTACCTCAAAGTATGAACTCAAATCATACCAAGTTTCATTTGAATTCATTGTCTAGTTTCGGCAATGATGCTCTGCCAAGATACAGACAGACAGAAGGATACACAGACAGAGAGTCAAACATGAAAAAAAAAACATTTTTGGCTTAAGTACAGAATATAAAAGAGACTCCAAATAAAAAACATAATATCTTCAATGTACAGAATTTGGACCCCTATCCCGCAGGAACCCTTTATATTTTAGTGATAAAATTATCTTTAATTTGCACCCATCATATAAACTATAACTGTGCCAACTTGCATCAAAATCCGTCCATTAGTTTAATCGTGATACTTTTTCTTTTAAATACATTTCCACCCCTATCCTGGAGGAACCCTTAAATTTTTCGGGATGAAAAGTATCCAATGTCCTTCCTACCTCAAAGTATGAACTCAAATCATACCAAGTTTCATTTGAATTCATTAAGTAGTTTCGGCGTGATGCTATGCCAAGATACAGACAGACGGACAGACAGACCGACAGAAAAAAACACATTAGTCTTTAGTATCAATGTACAGAATTGGACCCGTTACAGTTTTATTATAAGTATAGATAGATATAGAAAGCTACATTATCAGCGAGTGAAATGGGCAGTATTTAAATTTATTTATTTTATTAATTAACCCAAGGTATCAAAATTACTCATAAGGAACGGAATGAATGTAGCCAAAGAGTAAACAAATACATACATACTACTGTTGCCATGGAAACGAAATAATTACTGAACCTGGTCAAAAAACACCACGATCTCTATTTTTTTTTTAGAAGTTACAACGTGTGTAAAAATATTAATAGTAGAAAAATGCCGTAGTGTGAGCGCACCCGTGCCGAGTCAGGACAGGTGGTGAATGAATTTTTTAAATCCATTCTGTATTTTTTGAGTTTATCTATTAGAAACAAACATACAAAAAATCTATGTAATTATATAAAGATTAAATTTAAATACTTCAAACATGCAACCTGATGTTTCAAGTAGTTTCAACAGTCGATTCTCCGGAAAAAATGTGCAACTTACCATCATTTATTTTAAAATAGAAGGCCTTGAATTGAGTAGTCGAAAGTATGTCGGGAGTGGCGATGAACTGAACTCGTTCCATCTTATAGCTCAGAGACGAGAATACGTTAAAGCTGCCCTCTCCAATAACTGTTAAAAACAAGAATGTTCAAAAGTTTTAGAAATTTAAAACTTTAGGGAGATGTTCAGAAGTGGTACTTTATTTCGAGGAAATTCCAGCAGCTATGATATATACCTCATTTAAAAGCTTATTTACTGGGTTATACTGGTTATACGTAGTTTATATTTTACTAGCTGTACCCGCGGCTTCGCACGCGTGTTCTTCTCTTTACGTTCAAAGTACCAAAATGTGCTATTCCAGGACCAATATACCAACATTTGAACAAAATTTCTTCAGCCGTCAAAAATACTTTATCATTTGCTCGGCTTCTAACTCACCGGATTGAGATACCAATTACACCAGATTTAAATCAAACCCTAACAATGAAAACCGCATTGCAATTGGTTCAGTAGTTTTTACGCGATGCGTAAACAAAGAAACATACAGACAAACAGAAAGAAAGAAAAGATTTAAAAAAAATAAGTTCAATACCTTTTTTAAGCACCCAAGCGCATTTTTTTTTTATTTGAATTCATTGAGTAGTTTGGGTGCGATGCGCGGTCAAGATACGGACAAACAGGCAGACATAATTAAAATGTAAAACAGTTTGGCTTCAGTATTGAATATGGAGAACCATCCAAAAAATATTGTTATTACTTAATTATTAACATAACTTTGGACCCATATCCCGCAGAAACCCTTTACTTTTTCGGGATAAAACGTGTCCTCAATTTTAACCCATCATATAACTTAAGACAGTGCCAAGTTGCATCAAAACCCGTCCATTACTTTCAGCGTGGTACGTGTTCTTTTAAATAAGTTTCAACCCCTAAATAATAACCCATAAATTTTTCGATATGTAAAATATCCTATGTCCTACCTCGTAGTACGAACTCAAATCATACCAAGTTTCTTTTGAATTCATCCAGTAGTTCTGGCGGCGTGATGCGCGGCTAAGATACAGACTGACATACAAACAGACATAAATGAAAAACATGCAGTTTAGGCTTCATAAACGAATATAGAGAAATTTCCAAAAAAAAAAACACTATATCTTTAATGTACACAATTTGGACCCATATCCCAAAGGAACCCTTTATTTTTTTGGGACAAAATGTATCCATAATTTTCAACTATCTTATAAACTATGTCCGTGTCAAGTTGCATCAACATCCGTCCAATAGTTTCAGCGTGCTAAGTGTTCTTTTAAATAATTTTCCACCCCTATCCTGCAGGAACACTTATTTTTTTCGGGATGAAAGTATCCAATGTCCTACCTCGAAGTGTGAACTCAAATCATACTAAATTTCATTTGAATCCATTGAGTGTTTTCGGCGTGATGCACTTCCAAGGTACAGACAGACAGAAAGACAAAAATAAAAAAAGGTTTGGCTTTAGTATTGAATATAGAACGGCCCCCCAAAATAAATACAATATATCTTTAATTTACAGAATTTGGGACATTATCCCGCAGGAACTCTTTATTTTTTCTGGATAAAAAGTATACTCAATTTTAACCCATCATATTAACTATGACTGTGCCAAGTTGCATCAAAATCCATTCAGTAGTTTCAGAGTGGTAAGTGTTTTTTGAAATAACTTTCAACCCCAATCCTGCGGGAACCCTTTCATTTTTCGGGATGAAAAGTAGTCTATGTTCTACCTCGTAGTATGAACTCAAATCATACCAAGCTTCATTTAAATTCATTCAGTAGTTCCGGCGTGATGCCTAGCCAAGATACAGAAGACAGACAGACAGACATACAAAAATGAAAAAAAATACAGTTTTGGCTTCAGTATCGAATCTAGAGAAAGGATCAAAAAATGTTTTCAAAATATCTTCAATGTACAGAATTGGACCCGTTACAGTTTTATTATAAGTAATATATATATATATATATATATATATATATATATATATATATATATATATATATATAGATTGGGCCTCCGTTTCTCAAACAAAAGAGAAAATATTTAGTTCGATATAAAATTGAACAAAACTTTTAATATTTTCCTTTCTATTGAGTTTGTGCGTTTTTCATAAACTGGGAAACAAGGATAAATGAAAAAAAATATCTTACATCTTACATAAATATGGGGGGTCGCCATATTTAGCTAAGAAGCATCTCTATCACAATAGTTTTCAAACATTTAAAAAATCCGTCCATTTGTTTGGAAGCTACGATTCTCCCCCCCCCCCCCCCTTTCCTCCTTCCCCCCATTATAGCAAGACCCATCTCGTTTACCCCAGCTTTCAAACATAAAAAACCGCAGCAAAATCGGTCCTTTCGTTTGGAAGCTACGATTCTCATCCCCGTTTTCTCACCTCCGTTTTCTCACCTAGCCCCTCTCCCTCCCCCACTATATCTAAGAACCATCTCGATTACATCAGATTTCAAACAGAAAAAAACCGCATCAAAATCGGTCCATTCGTTTGGGAGCTACGATGCCACAGCCGCACACACACACACACACACACACACACGTGTGAAAAAACGAAAACGTGAAACTCTGTGTAAAGTACATATCTAACTAAGTAGATAGTAACCACCCAGCTCGGTAACTGCTTGAATTTCGATAAAACAAGTTAATGACAAAATAATACATTTTAAACATTTTCCACGTGTGTGGAGCCGCGGGCGCAGCTATAGGTAATCTATGAGCTCTTCCACAATTCCCAACAATCATTGTTTCTAGGAAGATGCTATACTGTTTTGTTTTTATGACGTAGGTACATGAACCCTACGTACTTACATCATTATCATCATCATCAGCCCACTCAAGTCCACTGCTGGATAGGTCTCTTTCCCAAAGCTCGCCACTGAGCCCGATCTTCGGGTCTTCTCTTCCAACCGCTGCCAGCCACTTTACGTTTATCGTCGCTCCACCTAGCTGGAGGGCGCCTTACACTATGTTGACCGAGTCCCGGTCTCCAATCAAGAACACGTCTACCCCAACGGTTTTCAGTCTTACGACAGGTATAACCAGGTATGACAGGTCTACAGCTTATTAATCCTAAATGGCTATGTCGACAACTTTGGTTCTCTGCCGGATCACCTCATTCCAGATACGGTATTTCAGAGAAACTCCGAACATAGCCCTTTCCATAGCCCGCTGAGCGACCTTAAATTGGTGGACTAGTCGTACCGTGAGTGTCCACGACTCCGATCCGTATTTTATAACATGTAGGACACACTGGTTGAAGACTTTATATAGTACTAGCTTTCCCGCCCGCGACTTCGTACGCGCGGACTACTGTTTATCGCGAAAAAAGCATCCTAATTTCTTTTAAGATATTAAAAACCAATGCAAAAGTAGGTATATCAGGTATATCAATTCTAAAATGTTTTTTCACATACTTATTATTTCGTTTCTATGGCATTTCGTACAGCGAGTGATCAACATTTTTCCAGTTTTCCCGTGAAAACTTGCAATTTTCCGGGATAAAAAGTATCCTACGTTTTATTCCAGCTATCTCCATTCCAAATTTAATCAAAATCCGTCCAGCCGTTATCGCGTGAAAACTCCCCAAACAAACAAACAAACAGATGTTTCACTTTTATATATTGGTACGGATAGACGTACGTCTATACTATGTAAAGCCGTCATAGAATATGGCATAGTATCTTCTTAAAAAAGATCAAAACGCGTTAGTTTTCAAAATCAAATAGTATCATCTTCACTACTTACATAGTACAAATTGAACGTAAGTCGTACCGTGAGCGTCCACGACTGAGCTCCGTATGCTATAAAAGATAGGGTAAACTGGTTGAAGACTTTACATAGTATAGACGTATACTATATAGTCAGTCATAGTACAGTACAGACATACAGCATAGTACAGTCGTCTTTACTACTTACATAGTATAGATTGAATGTCCCGTTCTTTCTCCAACAGCTTGATAGTCACATATCCTCGTGACCAAATGTGTACAGCGAAGTGCATCTCGAAGTAGGTAAGGTGTCCCGAGGAGTTCCTGGTCAGCGTGACGTAGTTCAGGCGGTTGAGGGTGTCATTGCGCATCGAGTAGAGCGGAGTTTGTGCCAGGTGGCCACCGAATCGGACCGACTCTTCCTTACAAGGCAACTCTGGAAACGATCTGACCATCAAAACTTAGTAGGTAATTAATAGTTTTTATTAAATTGCTTGACTCCTACTCATCGGATTGAGACACCAAGTGCATCAGTTTTTTAGTAGTAACCTAAGCTATCCAACAGCAAAAATCGCATCGTAATCGGTCCAGTAGTTTTATTCAAAACTTAGTACCACACTTTTAAAATTAATAGATTTAGTTTTTTTATTATATTGCTTGGCTCCTATTCATTGGATTGAAATATAATTAAAAACTACTGGACCGATTGTAATTTTCACTGTTGGATAGATAGGGTTTGACATAAAAACTGGTGAATTTGGTTTCTCAATCCGATGAATAGAAGCCGAACAATCGATAAAAAACTTTTAGGCGGCTGAAAGAATTTTGATCAAATGTTGGTAGGTATATTGGTATTTTAAGTCTTAGAATAGCACACAGCGTACTTTTAACTTATAGGAAAGACCACGCGTCCGAAGCCGCAGGTACAGCTAGTATTTATAATAAAGCAATAAGTACAAAAACGTCTGTACAAAGAAGATATATAAAAAAATAAGCTACTGAACAAGAATATAACATATTATGTCTGTATGTTTGTTCGCGCATCACGTAAAAGCCACTGGACCGATTGCGATACGGTTTTCACTGTTGGATAACTTAGGGTTTGGGCTACCTCCGAAAGCAATCGAAAAAGCATAGCACAGTTAGAAGTGTTCAACTTACTGGTTTGTTCGGAGCCTTTCTCCACAGAAGCGTTTAATGTCTGGGTCACATTATAGGCAAGTATCTTATGTTCTTTTTCATTCACGTTCATTGATTGATCTTTATCTATTTCCTCGAAAGTAAAACAAATATAACAACTGAATAAAATTAAAAATTTGGGATACATTTTGTGTTGTAGCTAGGTACCTAACGAGACACTGGTTCAGAATAAAGAGATACTGGAAAAAACTTCTCGAATATGTACCTACTAGCTGTGCCCGCGGCTTCGCACGCGTGGTCATTTCTCTAGGTTAAAAGTACTCCATGTGCTATTCTAAGATCTAAGATACCAATATACCAACATTTGATCAAAAGTCCTTCAGCCGTCAAAAAAACTTTTATCGATTGCTCGGCTTCTACCTAGCAGGTTAAGATGCCAAGTAACCCGATTTTTAAATCAAACCTTCCAAAATTGAAAACCGCATCGCAATCTGTCCAGCAGTTTTGACGTGAAGCACGAACAAACAGACAGACGCGATCTAAAAAAAAACATATTCTTTTTCAGTAGCTTATTTTAAGTACCCTAGACGTTATTTTTAATTATCTTCTCTGTACAGACTTTTTCGTACTTACCTATTGTTTTATCATAAGTATAGATAAATTATTATGTTTATCTACGTAGAACTTAAAGTATGCACAAACAAGTACAAGGCTATATAACACGATCACTGTGCGTGCCCCTATACAAGCTGTCCCAAAAGTCAACGTCCAAATGTAAGGGGTGATGCACGAGGTTAGATGAGTAGGCACATAACACATACCTAATCGGTTGCAGTTACAATATATTTAAACGATTATTAGGTACGTTATGGTCATAAAATCGATGTCTACCTTAATTTTAGAATTTTACTGTTTCTGTCACAACCTTAACCATTCGAAACTAAAAATAATGTATTAGACTTATTAGAGCATGATACGTTTTCAGCTCGATTAGTTAAAATTAATTAAATTAAATACTCATTTATTTCGGGTGTCTTGACCTATAAAAACACAACATATTAACATTTAAAATATACACAAAATCTATATACTATCTATCTATATACTTATAATAAAACTGTAACGGGTCCAATTCTGTAAATTAAAGATCTTTAGTTTTTTTTTTTGAGTTTTCTCTAGATTCGATACTGAAGCCAAAACTGTTTTTTTTTCATTTTGGGTGTCTCTCTGTCTGTCTGTCTGTATCTTGGCTAGGCATCATGCCGAAACTACTGAATGAATTTATATGAATCTTGGTATGGCTTGAGTTCATACTACGAGGTAGGACATAGGCTACTTTTCATCCCGAAAAATGAAAAGGTTCCCGCAGGATTGGGGTTGAAAGTTATTTCAAAAAACACTTACCACTCTGAAACTACTGGACGGAATTTGATGCAACTTGGCATAGTTATAGTTTATATATGATGGTATAGTTTATATATTGAGGATACTTTTTATCCCGAAATAATAAAGAGTTAAAAACTAGCTGAACCCGCGGCTTCGCACGCGTGTTCTTTTCTTTAGGTTCAAAGTACCATAATGTGCTATTCCAGGACCAATATACCAACATTTGAACAAAATTTCTTCAGCCGTCAAAAATACTTTACAATTGCTCCGCTTCTTACTCACCGGATTGAGATACCAATTACACTAGATTTAAATCAAACCCTAAGCTATCTAACAATGAAAACCGCATCGCAATCAGTTCAGTAGTTTTTACGTGATGCGTGAACAAACAAACATACAGACAAACAGAAAAAAAGAAAAGATTAACAAAAAAAAGTTAAATACCTTTTTAAGCACCCAAGAGCATTTTTTTCATTTGAATTCATTTAGTAGTTTGGGTGCGAAGCGCGGTCAAGTCGAAAAATGTATGGTTTATTATTTAGGGGTTGAAACTTATTTAAAAGAACACGTACCACGCTGAAAGTAATGGACGGGTTTTGATGCAACTTGGCACTGTCTCAAGTTATATGATGGGTTAAAATTGAGGACACGTTTTATCCCGAAAAAGTAATGGGTTTCTGCGGGATATGGGTCCAAAGTTATGTTAATATTTAAGTAATAAAAAATATTTTTGGGTGGTTCTCTATATTCGATACTGAAGCCAAACTGTTTTACTTTTTAATTTTGTGTTTGTTTGTCCGTATCTTGACCGCGCATCGCACCCAAACTAATACATGAATTCAAATCAAAAAATGCACTTGGGTACTTAAAAAAGGTATTGAACAATATTTTTTGTTAGTCTTTTCTTTCATTCTTTTTGTCTGTATGTTTGTTTGTACACGTATCACATAAAAACTACTGGACCGATTGCAATGCGGTTTTCATTGTTAGATAGCTTAGGGTTTGATTTAAATCTGGTGTAATTGGTATCTCAATCCGGTGAGTAAGAAGCCGAGCAATTGATAAAGTATTTTTGACGGCTGAAGAAATTTTTGTTCAAATGTTGGTACATTGGTCCTGGAGTAGCACATTATGGTACTTTGAACCTAAAGAAACGAACACGCATGCGAAGTCGCGGGTACAGCTAGTACAAAATAAAAATAAAAACATCAAATAAACTGGATCTAGGTAAGTACCTAAGTGCAGTTCTAGGAAGTTGGTAGCTTATTTAAGTTTTTGGTAGTTTTCTATATTAGCTAAGAAATAAGATTTTAATTTAGACTTAATGTTTTTTGAAGTAATGCTATTAATGAGATCAGTAGGTAGTTTATTAAGTAAACGAGGAACTAGATAACTAGCTGTCCTCTCACCACACAGATTATTCTTAATCTGTGTTTCGCCATAAGCATTCCGAGCGCGCGGCATCAACAACCGGTTTTGAGCAACTGCCCGCGTGTATACAGTGTGTTTAATTTCTTGTCTGTTATGAATTATTATTATTCACGATGTTTACAATATTCGTATCAAATTGACGGCCTTGATTCCAACAATATTATTATAATCCAACAATATATAAAGGATGTTTTTTAAACTAGATATTTGCGTTTGTATCATTTGCCCACATTCGTGCACGTTAACGACACCTTGGTTGGTAATTGTAATAGTTCTACCAATATATTATTTTATTTTCAGGAAAACTACAGCCACAGATAGTCACAATAAATCTTTGAGGCTCGGAAGTTGTCTGAAAGTCGCTGCGCATGGCACTATTTTGGTATTTAGGTGAATACAGCATCTACAAGTCTGATTGCGATAATTCTTTTTGTAACAGTTTGAGTAACTTTCAACTAAGGAAATAGATAAAGTTTCATCAAATTAGGTTCAGTAGTTTAAAAGATATTATGGTCTGTTAACTGTTTCCAGTATAGCTTTTTTCTTAGCGATCGGAATACGTAGGTACTCCATTTTCTTAGGCCTGCTTTAACGAAACTAAAAATTAAGATATAAAAACTAATTTAAAAAAAAAGTCCGCGCGGACGATGTCGCGTGCGAAAGCTAGTAGAAAAATATAAATATGTATAAGTACAAATTTTTAAGTAGGTAGTAGTACAAAGCCAAGTCATCTCAACAAATTTCGTTTTTTAAACTTAGTGTTCATATTTAATACTAGCTGATGCTCGCGGCTTCACAAGCATGGTAATTTCTCTAGGTTAAAAGTTGTGTGCTATTCCAAGACCTAAAATACCAATATACCAACATTTGATAAAAAATCCTTCTGCGATCAAAAATTTTATTTATCGGTTGCTCGGCATCTACTCATCGGATTCGAAATACCAATTACCCCAATTCTTGAGTCAAACCCTAAGCTATTACTTACCTCGACGTTTCGATCATTTTGCATTGATAGTGGTCTCGAGAACACTGAAGTTAAAACAAAAACTATAATAATATTATTATTATTTATTACTTTAATTTACTTATTAACGCCATAATATTTATTCTGTTTTAACGCTCGAAAACACATAAGTTTGAGATAAACATAGGTACAATGCAAAACTACGTCTTGAATTCGTTTCCCGCCGAAAATCAGTCTATAAAGTTACTTCCAAATATGAAATTTAACTCTCCTTATGTGGGTACATAATTATACGTGTTTGGTGGGTGATTACGCTTAGAACTGTACGTTACATGAATAAAAAAAAGTGGAGCTGTATCAGGGTGCATGGCCGTTTGTTTCTCGTGAAACTTCTACGCCATGTGCCTATACAAATCCAGAGTTATGCCGAATTAAACATTACAAAAACATATGTTTAGCTGGGTTTGCACTGTGCGTCCTGCTCCCTCTCTCTCTGTCTTTTGTCAAAAAAATTACATTAGGTACATCATCGACCTGACTATATAAGCTAACAAGATAAGTTCAAGAACTAACACCAGACTACGGTCGGGTAAAAAATAGCATATGACACTTTTGCGATGAAGACGAATTGATTTATACCTCGCTTGTCAAAATCGGACCAAGTTTTTAGTTTGAACACTTACCACTTCCTTTGCTTCGCCATAGTCAGGTAAAAAAAACACTATACCTGAAGACAAATTGATTGACATCTCGCTTATCAAAATCAGACCTTACCCACATACATAATATAGATTGTTAAACTCATTACCCTTCCCTTGCTTCACCGTAGTGCGGTAAAAATTACACCAAAATTAAATTAGATCTCCCCGTATGTACCGGTGTAATTTTAATGACGTTTCCGTCAAAAAAGAACTCTGTCCCTGCGTTCGAGATGATGAGATGGCGTTGTGCCCACAACGCCATCTCACGAGTTACGAAATGTACTTTTTAAGCCATTTTTATCAAGCTTTGAACATTTTCAACACTTTTGCCATTTTTGACACTACCGATCCTTTCCAAACCGAATGAAAAACGACCCTACACTTAACCAGGATAAAGTCGATTTTCCTATGTCACCATGTCATCTAAACATGCAAAACGAAAGGTGATCGAAATCATTTAAGATTGCTAATTTCGCCCACAAATGTCAAAGGCGAACGGCAAATGCGTTTCAACAGTTATTTTCAACATTTGCTTCAAAACGAACGGCCCTAAGTTGCGGATGGTAAATGAAACTTTATTAACTTAGCGCTAGGCCTTACAATTCGACATAATCACATGCGACGGGCGTGCACTAGGCGCCGCACGCGGGCTCGCCTGCAGCATCCGCGCTTTCAGTAACAACGACACGTCACTTTGAAGATGGCCGATGGCCTTCGAACGCCAAATGTGATAATATTTAGCGTAAATAACAGCTATTTTCGCCATTTGCTTCAAAACGAACGGCCCTAAGTTGCGGATGGTAAATGAAACACGGTACAGCTGACTTCATTATTTATTAACTTATCGCTAGACCTTACACTCGACATAATCACATGCGGCGAGCGCGCACTAGGCGCCGCCCGCGGGCTCGCCTGCAGCACCCGCGCTTTCAGTAACCACGACACGTCACGTCACGTTGAAGATGGCCGATGGCCTTACAATGTGCCGTTCGTCAACAGAGCTATAATCGTTTCGTCATATAAAATCAAATGAAAAGATTAACCAGTTCTAATTTCATCAGTAGCGTCCTTCCGCCGCGGCCGCGACCGCAACCGCAGTCTTCTTTATTATTTTCTCAAACATGTTCGAAAATTACTCGTGACCAATGTAAATTGATTGACGAGGTTAGTCACAATAGTATTTTGATGGGCAGTGGTCCAACTGCTCTGTCAAACCAGTTGGACTATGCGGGTCTTTACTAACTCTGTCCAACCAATTGGACTACAGCCCTTTACTAGGGGGTCTTGCTCCAACTATTTTTATAGTTGGACCACAGAACCATGTCAAAGTCCCATGGTCCAATTAACAAAAATAATAACTTTGTTGAGAAATATTTATACTGCACCTTACAGTTTCTCCTGATAGGTGTCAAAGTGATACGAGTCAAAGTAACAGGTATCTAAGTTACAGGTGTCAAAGTTTCCACAAATTCCCCTACCCACCCCATCCTTTCGCCACCAACTGTCACTTTGACACTTGCGACTTTGACAACACTTACTTTGACGCCTATCAGAAGAAACCGCGAGGCGCAGGTAGTATAAATATTACTCAACAAAGTTTTCTTTTTGTTTATTGGACTGTGGGACTTAAAACATTTAAAAAAAAAGCTTTTATGCAGTAGCCATGTCATGACGAAACTTAGAACGGGCTATCACAATTAAATGCATATACAACATTTCATGTCTATGCTGTTAACCATTGAGGAGTTCTCCAACTATTACAATTAAATGCGTACACAACATTTCGTGTCTATGCTGTTAACCGTTGAGGAGTTCCCCAATCAGGAGCCACCCCGGAGTGCAGCAACCACGTCATGATAAAACTTCAAACCGGATAGCATAATAAAATGCGTACACATTTCGTGCCTGTGCTGTTAACCATTGAGGAGTTTCTTTATCTAGAGCTGTTCCTAGATGTCCATTCAGGTCATGCTCACCATAAACATGCAACAATTCAACTCCGTAGGATAAGAGGAAGTGGCATTGCTATAAAAAATTGTTCGACCACGATCCCTAGTGAAGGCCCGTAATCCAACCGGTTGGACAAAGTTGTTAGACCACTGCCCCGCACCCTTTTTCATATAAATTTGTTCGCAAATAGACCAGCTTTTGTTTCATAAACATGCTCATGAATGCTTGTTTTGATGTTGAAGGAAATCGATCTACAAACAGTGCTTCGTAGGTGCCTATCAAAATTATTTATTTAACTTTGTACCTGCAGTAGATACATACCCCCTTACTTTTAATGTACAATATTGCATTACGCAGTATTACTAATCATTGCATAACTTTTTATAAGCAAGGAGGCTAGACGTTTATCCACGGACTAAACAAATTTAACTCACTAAACAATATTGCTCGTTTGCCCGTCCGCGCATTATATTTAATATTTATTTACGTTACGTTGCTTCACGAGTCGGAACTCATACAAATAATCGGAAAATGACAATTAAAATCGATAAGTCCGAGCACGCGCCGTCAACACTCATTTGCGTTCCAGTCCTGTCGAAAACATATCACCGACGTCGGTGACTGGCGCCCCTCGGCGCGATACCTCGGTCGTCCGCAAGCGCCCCTCGGGTCCCGGGGCGCTTCTACAGCGCCATCTTGCGCCCCTCAATGGAGATCTCGACGGCGCGGCGCGCCCCGCTGCGCATCCGCTTCTGGTCGATGAACTTCTTCATCTGCTTCTCGTAGCGCGTCATCTTCTTCTTAGTCGTCTGCGAACCGACAAACGAACGTCAACTGTATACCGCAACCTGGCAAGCCCGCCCCGGCGACCAGGCGCCCGCCGCGCCCCGGATTAGATTAGATTTACCCAACAACGGAGATTTTGTTGAATCATATTGTTGATTTTTGTTGAATCATATTCACAAGCAATGTAAAATGATATTATTTTCCCTTATCCTGGGTAATTGCATGCCCAGAGGGAAAGTTGTACTGCCTCATTTTTATGTGATGAATAAATCTTATAACTAGTGGTTCTGTGAGCTGTAGACCTCGCGCGTACAAACTTTTTTGCAAACAATTTTGCGTTGCACAGTAGCGCCATCTTGTTAATTTATTGTAAAACTAACATCAATAACCAAGGTGCTCCATCAATCCCTACCTGATAGGTAAAGAGCTGATTCCACTGGTAGAAACCTAAAAGTGAGAAATTTACTGCATTTTGAGGAGCTATTCTGAACGCCGAAGATTCTCATCAGATCTTCACCATTTTTTTATGAGACTAACTTAAAGTTACTACCTTTCAAATAAAAAAAGAACCATCGAAATCGGATTTAATAAGGTGGAGATATTCAGTAGCCCCCTTTTTACCCTTTTTTTGGGGGAGTACCCCCCTAATCAAAAATCCCGACGACTGAAAAGTTCTAAAAATTCGCCTAACCAAGTTTCCTCTGGATCGGTTGAGAAATGCGACCTGTAGAGGAGTACAGAGATCCGGACATTCGGAAGGACATACGAAAGCATTTTTGCCCTAGCTGAAACGGAGACGCTTCGCTCGCGCTTCGCGCTCGCTCGGTCAATAAAACCGTAGGTACCTACTACCTAAGTTACTATAAGCACAAGGATACTGCTAAGGTATAGGATACGCTTGTATGTTACGGATACCTACATAGCTAATGGTAGCGATTTGGACATACACTAAACGAAACTGAATTTTTTCAAATGTAATTTAAACCTTGTTAGCTTCGTAATAAGGTATTTTTGCCCCTGGCATCTATGCCTCACTCACTAAACTATCACCAAAGCCTGTCAGCGTAAAATCAACTTTGTTTCCAAGCGCCGAGAGTCCCGATTTGTCAAAACGCTGTCTCGGAACGTGTATGATTTTATCCAAACGCTCTAACAGCGTGTTAAAAGCCTATTTTAATTACGTTATTTTAAGCGGTGTAGGTTAAATTGACGTAAGTTTAGAATAGATGCCAAGGGCAAAAAGACCTAGTTACAAAGTCGACAAGGTTTAAATTACATTAGAAGAAATTAAGTCTAGTTTAGTGAATGTCCGAATCGCTATCAATAGGTTGCAAATAAAATTCTTCAGGGAGTTTTCAACACATAAAAATAAGGCAGTAGAACTTTCCGTCTGGGCATGCTACGGACCAGGATAATATGCGGATATGCTAGGTTCCAGGATAAGGGAAAATCATATTAATTTACATTGCTTGTAAAAAAAATATATGGTGATTTTGAGACCAATAGCGTCAAAATCCCCGTCAGCATGAATTTGCAGCACTAACGGGAATTATGAGACTAAAAGTCTCAAAATCCCCGTTAATGGGGAAAACTAACGGGGATTTTGAAACTAACCCGGCGCCCCGGGAGATAATCACACTAATATTATAAATCAGAGAAGTCTAGCCACTGTGCAAAGAGGCCAATTAGAGTCTACGAGTTTTAATAATAAAACTCTCTTATCGAGCGAGCCTGTGTCATACGTACCCTGGACATGTCGACATCGCTGGTAGACTTGGGTCGGTACACGTAGTCTTTGTTGGAGGGCAGCGGCACGCGAGCACGCGCCACCCAGCCGGGCTCCCCGGGGCGCGCCACTGCAGCGCCCTCGGCGCCGGGCGCCACCGCGGGCCCCGGCGACCGGCGGCGCGTGCCCGCCATCGCCTCGTCACGCGCTTGCCGCTCCTCGCGCGTCATCGCTGTAAACCAAGCACTTAGTAAGGCGCGCCCGCGGCATGCGACGCGGTCGGACGGGACGGACACCAGGCGGCAGGGTTCATTGATTTAAATCAAGTGTTTTTTTTATTAAAAAGAGTGATTTATATTTTAGTATTATTATTATTTAGTATTTTAGTATTTTTTACAAAGTTTGTTTCCCCAAAGATTCTGCAATAATATTTTTTGGAAAAAATCCCCTAATCTGGGCGCCGGCCGTTCGGCGCACATTTCGATTCATTTCGGTTTGGACATTTGTGGGTCAAATTAGCGTTCTCAAATGTTTTCGACCACCGTTTGCATGTTTACATGACATACTATTATTTATTTTTGATGATAGTCAAATTTGACATAGGAAAACAGACTTCATTCCATAGAGAATAGAGCAGACAAATCAAAACTACTGTTTACGGTGAAAACCACGAAAAACCTAATAAAAAAAAAATTATTTGCTTTTTATTACAATAAATCTTTAAAATCTGTCACATAAAAAAACATGATTTTTATTAACCCTGCCAGGCGGTACCTTTGAAGTCCGTGGAGAGGTTGAAGATGGGGCGCGCCCACTCGGAGATGAGGCGGCCGGCGCGCTCGCGGTTCGCCTTCGTCTCCTTGGGGTGCTTGTACAGGTACATCACCGCCTTGCCGATGCCGGACTGCTTCAGCAGCGACTTGTCGATGGCGGGGAACTGCAACAGACGGGGGTGAGGGGGGGGGCGCACAGTGTGTCTCTACACAAGAGCTTGGACATAGGGAAATAAAAAAAGTTAAAAAAGAACTGGATTCACTATTTGATTTCTATATCAAAAAGTAACAAATATGACTCCAACGTCTTTTGAGATTGGACATATAGTATAAGAGTCAATTGAATAGAAGTGTTTTTAATGTACGGGAAGCAACATATAAATATGAATATCTCGTGATTTAGGGCGCTTCTCGTTCTGGTATTAATGTGCCAGTATTTTGTCATTAAATGCCTCATTTTCTTCAAAGACACATGGTGCCGATTTTTTTGCACTCTTTGTGATATGTTGAGAAGTATATTAATGTATTTACTCAAACAATACTAGTAATGTGGTCATTATTTCGACAACCTTCTTTGGGCAAAGTCGACCTTGCCGCGCTGCTTGAATAGGCGCCAGCAAAGTTGTATGGAATTTCATTATTGTCGTGTTTTGCGGCCAGCAATTTCCTTTGAAAATCCATTATTGTCGGCTTTTGTCGTAGCACTATTATTTATTCCGTGGGTTCGTTAACCCCGAACGCGAAAAGAGAGGCGTTGTATCTCCCAGACGAATGGACCGATTTTGATGTTTTTTTTTTCTGTTTGAAAGCTGATGTGATCGTGATTGTTGTTATTGTTGTTGTTGTTGTTGTTTCTGTTTCTGTTACTGTTGTTGTTGTCTTTGTCGTTTTCGTTGTAGTTGCATTGTTTGAGTAAATTCTTATTATACTAAGCTGGTTTTATTTAAATTCCTCGCTTTGTTTGAGTAAAGCACTATACAAGCCTTGGTCCGCAATGACTGCCCTGCTGGCCACGCTATGATGGCCTCGAGCTTTGCTTAGTTAAGTTCTCGGCCTTCAAGCTTGGCCATCATTGCAGCCCTTGCTGTCCGCGCTATAAAGGCCTCGACCTTCAGTCTCGGCCTTCATTCCAGCTTGGCCATCAAGGGCTGCAATGCTGACCGCGCTGTGATGGCCTCGAACTTAGCTTAGCTACGCTCTCGGCCATCATCATCGCTGCCAGCAACGCAGTCATTATAGACCGCGGCAGTAATGTACTATTGCATGTATATAAATACTAGCTAGGTAGATACCAATTACTTATCACAACCCCTCGCCAAAATCACGAGATATTTATATGTTGCTTCCCAAACATTAAAAACAGTTTTATTCGATTTACTCCTAAAATACAAGTCCAATCTCAAAAGACGTTCCGGTCATATTTGTTACTTTTTCATAAAGGAATCGAATAGTATATTCAGTTTTGTGAAATCACGACTTTGAATTATTCATTATCCTACGAGTATGTCCAAGCTCTTGTATAGGGACAAGTCACTATGGGACGGGCGGGGCGCGGGGGCGCTGGGCGGGGGCGCTACTCACGTCCATCAGCAGCTTGAGCACGCTCTCTCGGATGAGCAGGCACGGCAGCGCGCGGCTGGGCATGGGCGCCAGCCAGTCGCACAGCACGTTGAGCACGTTGTGCTCCAGGAAGGCGAGCTGCAGGTCCTTCTTGATGAGCTGCGACATGGCGCGCTTCAGCAGCGACACCTTGCGCACGGCGGGCTGGTTGCGCTTGTTGAGCTCGCGGTCCTCGTCGGCGGCGCGCCGCATCTGCTGCAGCAGCGCTGCGATCAGGTCGTCGTTGTCGTTGATGATGTCGATGTCGCGCCGCCGGCGCCGGCCACGGCGCTCCTCGCGCTTGCGCGCTAGCATCAGCTCGAAGTCGGACGCGCCGCCCGCCATGTCCGCACTGCAACAGGACCGAGCGTCACGCGAGTGCCTCCCCCCGCCCCCTGCCAGCACCAGCGAACGCACCTCTTGGAGTCGGGCCCGACGTCATCGTCGGAGGAGTCGTCAGCGACGGGCGCGGGCGGCGGCGCGTCGGCGGCGGGCTCGGTGGCCGCGGCGCCGTCCTCGGCGGCACGCGCGCGCTTGCCGTCCGACGAGTCGTCCGAGTCGAGGCGCACGGCGCGCCGCTTGGCGCCGCGGCGCGTCGGCGATTCCGTCCCGGACCGCGAACTGGAACGAGATCTGCGGGAGGAGGACAGCTCAATGACGGCGACGTACGCCGCGGACCGCAGCTGACGCGGCCGAGCGCCGGACGGTCGTTCGAGGTTTTTTTTAAAAGCTTTTAATTAACTTCACTTGCATGTATGTATCTATGTATTCCTGTCTTTCCTGGAATCTTGCAATTCAAATTTCGAGCACTTCCCGATTAGCCATCCCACTGAAACTTTCAGAGTAGCTCACAAAACGAAGAAAAAGAATTAAAAAAAAAGCATAACGTAATAAATGGCAATGCAACAAAAAAAAAAGTGATATTCATTAAAATAATCGTAAAAGCTTGTTTTTTACATATTTTTTTTAATTGTACTCATTTATTTTTTAAGTTTAAATTTTTTACTAAACTGGTTATTTTTTTAGATATATTCAAAAAAAAATGGATATAAAATAAAAGTGACATTCATTAAAAAACGTAAAAGCTTATTTTTTTATTTAATTTTATAAATTATTCTTATTTATTCTTTAAGTTATTTACATTTTTTACTAAACTGTTTAATACCCATTTAGGTATATTCCAAAACGGCTAACATTGAATTGCTTATTGTATAACCTACTCGAAGTGAACACAGCAAGCAAGGAAAAACCTCGTTTCCTCACCTCGAGCGGGACTTGGAGCGCGAACGGGAGCGGGACGCGCGGGACCCTGACCTCGACCGAGACTTGGATCTGGAACGTGATTTGGATCTGGAGCGGGACTTGGATCTGGAGCGGGACTTGGATCTGGAGCGCGATTTGGATCTGGAGCGCGCCTTGGATCTGGAGCGGGACTTGGCTCTGGAGCGGGACTTTGGTCTGGAGCGGGACTTGGATCTGGAGCGGGACTTGGATCTGGATCGCGAGAATGACACGGATCGCGACTTCGAACGAGATCGAGACCGGGACTTGGAGCGGGACTTGGAGCGGGACTTGGAGCGGGACTTGGAGCGGGAGCCGGAACGCGAGCGGGACGCGGACTTGCGCGACCCGGAGCGGGACCGCGACCGGCTCTTCCGCGCCGCCTCTGGAATTCACAAAATAAACTTGATTATCAAATCTTGTTCGCACTGGTAAATACCTACGGTATTATTTATGTTGTTATCCGCAAAAAGAATCGACATGAGTTACTACTCGATACTTTCGCTTCGATACCTCGTATTTTTTTACGACAATCAGATTAAGGTGCAACGTTTCGCTCAGCGCGCCAAATTCAATTTTTCTTGCGTTTTTTGTCAATTAAAGTTTTATTGCTCATCGTGGGTCCATGAAAACTATTATATTGCGTCAATAAATAGGTTGTATCAAGAAATTACACCAACAAAAATATCAAGGTAAAATAATAATAATATTTATTTATTCGCAGAAAGTTACATATTAAACTAAGAAAATTACATTGAGACATGTTCAAAATACTATAAATATTAGCGACGGGCCCCAAACTAGGCATCGCCTGTTTCTTGGGAATCCAGTGAAAAAGGTGTTTACAGATGAAATGAATTGCTGCGCTTGAAAGTCTAAACATGTTTGCTTAATGCTTCAATAACAATTGTGGCGACCTCAACCGCCACATTGAAATCAGAGCCACCTAGTCCAGTATTGGGCGAATTACACAGACCGCTCATAGATGGCGCAAAACATCAAGTCTGTACAAAGACTGCATCGCGCAAGTGATATTCTCGCCGCGAATTGAAAGGTATAGAATTTCCAACAAGGAACAGTCGGACAGCTATCCCCGGGCCAACAACACCTGGCTCGGTCGGAAGTACTTCCCGTAATGATGGAGGAGCTTCAACAAGTGGATACCTAACCTGTACCTACCTACCTACCTATATATCCACTCCTACACCTTTACCTCCACACAATAAAACAAAATAATACCTGTATATAAATTATTAAGGAAAATATTACAATAATTTAGAAATAAATATTAAAGCAAAAAATTACTGAGAAATAAATTTAAACAAATAATTCAATTAATATCAATTCATAATTATATACCCAATCA
This sequence comes from Alsophila aescularia, assembly GCA_946251855.1. Lineage (NCBI taxonomy): Eukaryota > Metazoa > Arthropoda > Insecta > Lepidoptera > Geometridae > Alsophila > Alsophila aescularia. The sequence continues at coordinate 52,800,500 of OX276373.1, forward strand.
ATTATTATGAAATTGAGAGCTAAAAGGTCTCTGTGGCTAGACATATATATAAATCAATCTAATATAAGTACAAAGCTAGTATAAGTACATTTGTAAATAAACCAAAAACCAAGATGATAATCAGCTTATTTGTATTTAAACCAATACTATAGTAGGAATTAATCTTTATGGCGGCTGTGAAGCGCGCTGAGAGTGTGACTTCGCGCTGGTGGTAAATTACGAATTAGAAAAGGACGGTGGTGCAAAACAATACAATAAATCATGTAAAATAAAAATTATTATACCTACATACATATTTAATAAACTACATAAACCATACTTACTTACATGTCACATGCAAATAATGTAATGACTGAAAAAAAAAAGTATTAAGTACTTACAAATAATGAGTTGAAAAAAAATGTTATACCTATAGCTATGTTTCTAGTAGGTATATTAGCGTCGACACTTAATGCCTATTAATTATTTTTAAACCAACCATGAAATTATGTTAACATACGTCAACACAATAATATTAATATCGGAATATATGCTGATATTGTGTTGGTGGATTGTATTGGTTGGTAACAAACAACTTTAAAATAACTAACTAGACTGTACTTGAACAGAATCGCATGCATGTGTGCAGCGTACGGATGTAGCGTGCACAAAAGCACAAATGCGGCGGGCACGCGCGGTAAGCGGTGGGCTAGCGGGAGGGTGTGCCCCGGCCTCTCACCTCTCCAAAGCCCGCTTACACGTAAAATTAGCTATTGCGCAGCGCCTTGCGCCTAACTTCTCAGCCGCCATAAAGATTGGTTCCTACTCTACCTAGGTGATAATTTTAACCGTAATTTCTTAATAAAACCTATTTGTTTCCGCAAAATCAGATTTCATGAACCCACATTGAGTAATGACTAAAAATGCAAGAAAATTTGAATTTGGCACGCTGACTGAAATGTTGCACCTTAACGACAGTAGATAATTATACTACTTCTCTTTCCGTTATATAGCGTTGACTCTCTCGATGGAGTGATATAGTTTTCGCGAAAACCCTACTTCAGATGAATGATGCATGTGTGACCAGTTAAGTAAAAGTACCAATTCAGAAGTGTTTGGTTTATGTTGATTATTTAAATCAAATCATACTGCAAAATATCTGAATTGTCATTCATTTATTTGTTTATTTTTAAATAAACAAATAAATGAATGACTTGTTTGATTGGTTTTATCTGTAATAATTGAGTAGAAAACACTCTGTGATTGTTTTTTTATCCAGAAATTTTATCATTATTACTAATTATTTCATGACAATATTGACCGTTGTTGACTATGGGCTTGTTATTATTTGATTGGTTTTATATGCAGAGTAAGTTCTGGCTCTGGTCTGGTTATTAATTGTCATTTTTTTGTCACTTCTTATCTCTTAAAAATATTACTCGATACCGAGTAGTATCGATACTTTTGATTCGATACTTGGAATCGAGTAGGAATCAATACTTTTAAAAATTTGCGTATCCCTATATGTTACTAAAATTATAAATGCGAAAGTTTGTGAGTGTGGTATGTTTGTTACTGCTTGACGTTGAAACGGCTCAACTAATTTTGATGAAATTTGGTATGCATACCTACCTGGTAGGTAAACCTGGCAAAAACAAAAAAGATACTTTTCATCATCATTATCATTATGATTCACGCGGATGAGACCGCGGGGCGCAGCTAGTAATTCATAATTGCTTGTGGTGATAAATAAGTTACTTTTTCCACTTACCTACTCCTGCAGATTTTGAACGAGATCGTGACTTCGACCCGGACTTGGATCTCAATCGAGATTTAGATCTCGACTTGGATCTGGATTTGGATCTCGACTTAGATCTAGATTTGGATCTAGACTTGGATTTAGATTTCGAGTGCGACCGCCTCGCTGCAGAACCTGCAAGAAAACAATCATCATCACTGCTGAACATAGGCCTCCCCATTGAACAAAAATTATGATCACTGCTGAACATAGGCCACCCCATTGAACAACAATCATCATCATTGCTGAACATAGGCCTCCCCATTGAACAACTATCATCATCACTGCGGAACATAGGCCTCCCCATTGAACAACAATCATCTTCACTACTGAACATAGTCCTCCCCATTGAACAACAATCACTATCACTGCTGAACATAGGCCTGTCCATTGAACAACAATATAATCATCACTACAGAACATAGGCCTGTCCATTGAACAACAATATAATCATCACTACAGAACATAGGCCTCCCCATTGGACAACAATCATCATTACTGCTGAACATAGGCCTCCCCAGTGGATAACAATCATCATCACTGCTGAGCATAGGCTTCCCCATTGAACGCCGCAACGAGCGGTCGCTCTTTGGCCCATCAAATCGAAAGCTCGATACCCAACGACCATGATAACTGACAAATACAAAATTAGCCCAGCTTACCAAAGAACCGCATTCTACCCTTTCGTATTGTAATCGTCCCGCAGATCTCGCGAACTTAATCTCTAGTAAGGACACGACGCCACCAAAAAATAAAATAAGAATCTCACCGGGTGATTTAGAAGCGGATTTCGACCTCGATCGGGACTTCGTATCCAGCTCGCCAGCGGCGGCAGCGGACGCGTCCGCATGTCCCGGCGCAGCGCTCGGAGACTGCGGCCTGCTCGTGGAACTCGAGCGGCTGCGTGCCGGTGCCGGCGACACCGACCGGGACTTGGCGGCCGAGCCACTGCGAGACCGCAAGGGAGATTTTGGCGAACCGCTCCGAGAGCGCGCGGGGGTCTTCGAACCGCTACGAGAGCGCGCGGGGGTCTTCGGAGATCCGCTGCGTGACTTCGGAGATTCGCTGCGAGACTTCGGCAATCCGCTGCGAGACTTCGGCGATCCGCTGCGAGACTTCGGCGATCCGCTGCGAGACTTCGGAGAACCGCTGCGAGACTTTGAAGATCCGCTACGAGACTTTGGAGATCCGCTGCGGGACCGCGCGGGAGATTTCGGAGATTCGCTACCGGATCGCGCGCGAGATTTCGGGGATTCGCTACCGGATCGCCCGGGAGATTTCGGGGATTCGCTACCGGATCGCGCGGGAGATTTCGGGGATCCACTACGTGATCGCGAGCTGGAGCGGGAGCGCGAGCCACCTCCGGAGTGAGTGGAGCCGTCATGGGACATTTTTGAATCGGATTCCACCTGTTCATTTCACAATATACAGAATTGTTATTAGGTACATCAGTGGAGGCAAGGCTAACTTTAGCAAAGAATAGGTACACATATACTCAAATACATTTGTGATTTCAATATCTAATGCCCTCCGCACCATTAAGCGGGCTCCCACGATGGACGTGCTCACTGTAAACTGGTGATTTCTACAAAAATAAGCACCAACAAGCGTAAGTTTACCTAACGTATCTATGGGCGGCGGGCAACAACGTTCGCCCGGAGTTTCGCTGGTTGGTGCCTATTTTTGTAGAAATTTACAGTGAGCTCCTCTGTCGCGGGAGCCCGCTTAACGATGCGGACGGCGTAAAAGATAAAATTGCACTTGTATAGAGCCAAAAATGATGCTTACAGATCTGCTGCGAGAGCGCGACTTTCTGCCACCTGGAACATTTTCACAATATTTATGAATACAATTGTGTACATTGAGAAATTAACAAATAAAAAGTTTATGACCAATTCTTGTACAGAATAATATATTATTGGTAGGCCAGTGTACTGTTTGTTTGTTGGTTGTATGGGGTAGTGCTGGCCTCTAGTGCCAGTTTGTCGAGAGCCTCTTACATGACTTAACAACTGCTATAGATCGATATCGGCCGGGACAGACAGGTTTACGTGCCCTCTGAAGCATGGAGTGATGTAAAACCGTCACAGGATGCCTGGCAGAAGTGTAAACATAAACGAGACATAAGTTCAAAAACTAAAACCCGACTACAGTTGGGTAAAGTATAGCCTACGACACTCTAGCAATGAAGACGAATTGATTGATACCTCGCTTGTCAAAATCTTGCTTTTAATTTTCTTACCCAACTGTAGTCCGGTTTTAGTTTTTAAAACTTATGTCTTGTAACCTAGAGAAATGACCATGCATGCGAAGCCGTGGGTACAGCTAGTCTTTAATAAGTAAATAAGTATAGATTGACAACAATGTGTTGCTTTACTAGTGCAAGTTAGAATCAAATGATACCAGGTTCCTCTGCACCTATAAGTTATGTTAAGCTGTTGCTCCCGGATGCTTTTGATTAATAGCAGTAGTTAAGCCATGTCAGTGATTCTCAGGTGGCCTGACAAACTCTGCCACCAGAGGCCAGCACCACTACACAAGTAATATGTTGGTCACGCTCAAGCTCCAAACATACAAGTGTTGATTTGTGTTTACTGACAGTATATTAAATTAATTTAGTCCCAGTTCGGGACAATCAATCTAGTTTGTTACAATCTTGAACAGACATGTGAGATCCCATTGTGGATGATTTTAGATGTTGTTATGGAACATCTTCCAACACAAAAGGCCTAGACTATCCCACTGCATGACATAACCCTCCCTGTTGTTCATTGTGGATGTTCATAGATAAATGCATAAGGCAAAAATTACGAATTATTATTATTATTAATTGCATCTTCCAACACAAAAGGCTTAACCACCACTGCATGGCAAAACAATGAGGATTTCGTCTTTCACTTTTTGTTATGTAGATTACAGAATCTGATAGGACAAGGGGTTCTACTAATTTCCCCCACCCCCTTCTCACTCGAAAATCTCGTCGGTAAAGCGTGTACAGTGGTCCCCATAAGTTATCTACATCTAGTACATCATCCTGAACGCAATTACAAATACAAATGAAAATAATGACTGTTTCGTCGATTGTAAAAGTGAGGTTAGCTACAATACAAACGAGAGACGTAATTTTACCCGTATCGGCGGTATCTACATCCATGACTGCGTGTTCTCACCAACACAATCTTCTAATATTACTTGTTTATTACAAATTACACTGGAATAATCTTAGATAATCATAGATTTTAATAAATCGACAATAAGTAGACAGGACAATATACACCACACAACCACAAAGTCCACAAACTAACCACATACACATACACAACACAAGAAAACACACAACTTTTTTAATTTTTCTTCCTGTTTGAGTTTGATTGAATGTTCGAAACATTGACAATAGGGACGAGACATTAAATTTTTATTTTACCGTTCGTGTTAGAGCGAAAAGACCAAAAATAACAGATAGAAACGATAAATATTATGTTTCGATCACCATCATGAATATGACAGTTAAATTTGACATCGGAAAAATGACTTTATTCGTACCGTTTAGGGTCGTTTTTCATTCGGTTTGGGTAGGATAATATGTGACAAAAATGGCACTCGAAACTGTCCAAAACGCCACTGCTTCAACTGGAATGCAGTGTTAGAGATACACTGCAAGGAAGTTTTATGTACTTAGTTTTACGCAAGGGGCGCGTGAACGTCCATACCTTAGAGTAAATGTTGGGAATTTAACCCTTAACGGTTTGCTGGATAGTGGCAGTGCCATTACAATTTTAGGTAATAACTCACATAAATTATTACTTCAACATGGTTTGGAACTAGAACGTGACCAAATTATCAAAGGTTCTGTTGCTAATGGTCAAACAATCAATTCAATTGGTACTAATAAGCTTCCAACTTTATTAAAAAATAAGTTTGCTATAATTACTGCCCATGTAATACCCGCTGTTACTCAACCTTTCATGTTAGGTATCGACTTCTGGAAAACTTTTAAGCTGGCTCCAGACATACTTAATACGGTCAGTATGCTCAAGAGTTCAGATACTCCCATGTTTATCATCAATAATAATGATACTTACTTACAGTCTTATGACAGACTTACAGATACACAAATGATTCTTGCTAATGCAATTGTAGAACAATTTCGTAATATTTCTACCGACGTACTTCCTTTAGGAAGAACAAACCTTATTGAACACTCTATTGACATAGGTAACCACCCACCTATTCGTCAACGATGCTATCGATTATCACCTGAAAAACAGAAATCTCTTCGAGCAGATGTTGATAAAATGCTAGAACTTGATGATATAGAGCCTTGTGAAAGCCCATGGCTAAATCCTGTAATTATCACCCCTAAGAAAGATGGTACTTGGAGATTTAGCGTCGACAGTCGTAAGCTTAACGACATAACTAGAAAATATGCTTATAAATTACCATTCATATCAGACATTATAGATAACCTTAAAGATTCTAAATATCTGAGTTCAATTGACATTGCTAAAGCCTTCTTGGGAAGTGCCTATACGTTTAGAAGACAGACCTAAGACTGCTTTTCACGTTCCAGGTCGTGGATCTTTTCAATTTAAGGTTATGCCTTTTGGTCTTACTAACGCACCAGCTACGCAACAAAGATTCATTGATAATCTTCTTTCTGATGAGTCTAATAATGACTCTCTTTTTTATTATTTGGATGATATAATAATAGCCACAAAAACGTACGGGGAACACGTGCGTTTACTTAACAAATTACATGCAAAACTTTCAAAAGCAGGTATAACAGTAAATTTTCCAAAATGTGCATTTTTCCGAAATGAACTTAAATACCTAGGCTATGTAATTGATGATCAAGGACACAGACCCTGATAAAGTCAAAGCAATCTTAGAAATACCAGCACCCAGGTCTGCTCGCGAAGTGAAAAAGTTTCTCGGTACAGCTAGTTGGTATAGACGTTTTGTACCCAATCTTAGCACATTAGCTGCTCCCCTCACTGAACTTACGTCTACCAGTAAGAAAGCTCCCGCTTTCAAGTGGACTTCTGAAGCTGATAAAGCTTTTAATAAAATCAAACAAGCTTTAATATCAACTCCTATTCTAACTTGCCCTGACTTTTCTAAACCCTTTGCTGTTCATTGCGACGCATCCGCTTTTGGACTTGGAGCAATGCTTACCCAAGACTTCGATGGAGTTGAAAAACCTATAGCTTACATGAGCAAATTACTTACAGGTCCCCATAGAAACTATTCTATCACTGAACGTGAACTCTTAAGCGTTATAACAGCATTAGAGTATTGGCGTTGCTACCTAGACAATGACCAAAAGTTTACTATCTATACCGATCATTCTGCACTTCAATGGTTCTTACACTTAAATAATCCTACAGGTAGACTGGTCCGTTGGAGCATACGCTTATCAATGTTTAATTTTGACATTAAATATAAACGTGGCAAGGATCATTTGGTCCCAGATAAATTGTTTCGTATTAAACCAATTAATGTGATTAATTATGATCCAATACAGACTTCTGATTCGTGGTACACTTCTGTATACTCCAAGTGTAGCACAAATCCCACATCAACTCCTGATTATATGATACGACACAATAAACTCTACAGGTACAGCCGTTCTAATACCCTCATAAACTCAGAATTAAGTTGGAAAGAAGTAATCCCATCTGAATTTCGTACAGTTATTATCAATGAAAACCATTCGTTACCAACAGCAGCTCATTTTGGCACTTTCAAAACATACCATCGTATTAAAGAAAAATACTTCTGGCCAGGAATGTACAAAGACATTACCAGCCATATTTCTAAATGTGAAACATGCCTCGCTTATAAGCATCAGAATCAAAATACCATTGGTCTGATGGGTAAGCCTAAGAACTGTTCTTGTCCTTTCCAATGCATATCTATTGATATTGTTGGTCCACTTCCAATGACACGTAAACTTAATAGATTTATTTTTGTAGTCACATGTTGTTTTTCCAAATATTGTCTTATATTCCCCATGAAGCGAGCTACCTCTCCTGTAATCAAACATATACTTGAGAACTTAGTTTTTATGGTTTATGGTATTCCAGAGACCATAATCCTAGATAATGGCCCTCAACTAATTAGTCATGAACTCCAGGATTTATTTCAATATTACAACATACCAAAAATTCATTACACCCCCCGTTACTGTCCGCAAGTCAATACTGTTGACCGTTACAACAAAACAATTGTAACAGCAGTTGCTTCTTTTGTTGATAATGACCATCATACTTGGGATTTATATTTAAATCAAATCCAATTTGCCATAAATTCAGCTGTTAATGAAACTACTAAATTCACACCAGCTTTCTTAGTATTTGGTCGCGAACTTGTAACGTGTGGTTCTGTATATAATGCTTCGGATCTAACTGAAGAATTGATTTTTGCTCCACGCGATGAGTACGCTGACAACATAGGTCAGCTAAGCCCTTTATTTGCTGAAGTTCAAGCACGTTTATTCCGCGCTCATGAAAGTAACGCAAAATATTATAATAAACATCATCCACACCTTGAATTTAACCAAGGTGACATTATATGGAAACGTAATTATCCCATAAGTTCAGCAGGCAAGTATTTTTCAGCTAAATTAGCTCCTAAATTTGTAAAATGTATCATAGCAGCTAAAATTTCACCACTAATTTACGACCTCAGTGATTTATCTGGTAATCCCTTAGGCCGTTGGCATGTCAAAGACATTAAACCTACGTCTTAACCTTAACCATCACTTGTCTACTTACATACTTTATTATAATTATGTACTATGAAAGTTACATTGCTTTCATATTCCTGTGCCTTACCATATATTTAAATACCTACTTATGACCATTGTAGGTTCCCTACTTACAAATAACCTTGTATTTAAGTCGTAAATAATGTAATTTTAATATAATTTCCCTTTACGGAATAATGTCCACATTTTAGCCTATTTTTTTTTTATTCATTTCATTAACTTTCGGATTCATTATGAATATTGACTTCAAGTCCCTACGTATTGCTTTTCAGTGCTATTTTACTTACTAAATACTTTAATTATTTGGTACTATTAGTAGCTAATACCCTACTTGTTAGCTATGTATTTTTTTATATTTTACAAACATAATGTTCAGTTTAAAGCGAAAACAAGTTCTTTATATTATTATTTACTACACCTACTCACAAAACTTCCAACACTGAAAAGAGCAGCAAATGTGAAACCAAGCCTAGGACACAAAACCAGTATTATCTTATAGTTCATATACTATTACCTACCCACCTTACTTATATTATTTTAACGTTCTAACACAACGTTTACTATGTACATACACGTACATACATACGTGCTACGTGCACGTCGTACCTTCATAATAGAGATAAACTTCAAAATCGATATGGTATTGATATTTTTGTCTGTCTGTCTGTCTGTCTGTCTGTCTGTCTGTCAGTCTCTGTCTTTTGATGCAAATTGGCACAATCATAGCTTATGTTATGGATTGACATTTAGAATACTTTTTATCCCGAAAAAATAAAGGGTTCCTGCAGGATAAGGGTTGTAAGTTATTTAAAAGAATACGTATCACGCTCAAACTACTGAACGGATTTTTGGATGCAAATTGACACAGTCATATATCTATACTTATAATAAAGCAATAAGTACGAAAAAGGCTATAAAAAGAAGATAAAAAATGCGATTGGGTGCTTAAAAAGGGTATTGAAAATGTTTTTTTTTAATTGTATCCCTCTGTCTGTTTGTCTGTATGTTTGTTTATTCATGCATCATGTAAAAACTATTGGACCGATTGCAATGTGGTTTTCATTGTTAGATAGCTGAGGGTTTGATTTAAAAACTGGTGTAATTGGTATCTCAATCTGGTGAGTTAGAAGCCAAGCAATTGATAAAAGTATTTTTGACGGCTAAAGAAATTTTGATCAAATGTTGGCATATTGGTCCTGGAATAGCACATTAAGGTACTTTGAACCTAAAGAAAAGACCACGCGTGCGAAGCCGCGGGTACAGCTAGTTGTAAATAAATATACACATACATACATTTACACATCACACACCATACATTCACCACACATACACATACACACATACACTCACATAATCACCCTGATCAGCGGCTAGTGACTGTATAAATAAGCCTACACTATACTGTATTGGTTCCACGAGTGACCCTATTGATATATATAAGGTTCCTCTTTCTTATGAGTTTTATTTCCAAGGAATGGGAATAAGACTATGAATGATGATGAATGAATGTGTGATTTATGAATTTGAATGCATCTAGGAATCCAATCAATTGTATATTGACATTGTAAACATGTTCACCTAAAAATTAAAAAGACTTCTCAGCATTTCCATTATTTTAATTAATTATTTTACTATTTTAACTTTATTACCCTTATTATATATTTTTATTATTAACTTCTACTATTTTTTTTCTTTTGTGTTTAGCATATGTTTTTTTTTTCTCTTTTTTTTTAAATAAACCTTATGTTTAAGGATATCAATAGCAACAAAAAAATTACATACATTACTATAAAAAATATATCTATTTTTTGCTAACTATAAAAAAAAAAAAACTCCGGGGAGGCGGGGTATTGTGACGAGGTCAAATCTTCTTTCATAATAATACTCTTTTGATCTCTTAATTCTTTCATAATCCATAACTTCTCATTTTGATAGTTGGCCACTATTCATTCTAAAAAATACAAATATCCTGTCATTTTTTACATTGATTTTTGGACCAAAAGGGAAATATGATATAAAATACATAAATAAGTTTATAACCAGTTGAATTACACTTGAAAATATATAAACGATAATACCTACATAAGAGGTTATTTTAATCCGCATCGTCAAAGTACAAAAGTCTGATCATCTCCTCCTGTTCCTGTGCTTCCAATAGTTCCTGTAATTCTGTGTCACTGAGATTTGGGTCCTGGGCTAGTGGGAGCAACCCAAACTCTGGGACCGCCTCGTGACAATGGTAATGGTGTTGGTAAACCCAACATTGTGAATCTTGCGGGGGCTATTATGATTTTACTAATACCACACACTTATTGTGAACGAATCATTTAACTTATTAACAATATAAAAATCCAGCTTAGAAATCGGTTCAAAAATAAACATGACGTAATTTTGCATGCCAAAAAGGCAAAAAGGAAATATATGAGAAAATGGGTGTGTGAATTTCGAGCCGACAAAAATATGTTAACATTATCTCCTAACTCATCATCATTATACAAAGGATTTGCTAAGGATAGTGATAGTGATGAGTGAATTGTGTTGTAAATAGAAATGAACTGGCCAAGTGCGAGTTGGGCCGCACACTGAGGGTTCCTTACCACACCACTTTTATTTTTCTTATTATAGTTTTACTTTAGAGTGTGTAATCATGCCAAGTTTGACTTTTACGCTTGTACTTATCACCGGTTAGAGCAAAGACAAAATACGTAATAAGTACTTTTGTTGTATAGAAATCCCCCTTTTTTATTATTATTATTTCTTAATTAATCCGCCATAACATTAAAGCCATATTCTATAAACATTTTAATATCTATTACAGTTCAAAAGATCATCGTTATCAGTTCCCAGAGCTGGGACACGGACCTTGAGAGAGAGAGAATGGGCCATAATCCGTCAGATTGTAAATCGCAACATGATACCATTCTGATACTATTTTCTCCAAAGATACAGTATCGGTTCAAAAGATACAGTCGTTAAAAGGTAGGACGGACAAACAGACAGACAGCGTAGGCTTAAAAATATTATAGTTGAACGTTGACACTCTTTGGGTACGGAACCCTAATAAAAATGACATTCTAATCGTACAAATTGGCATTTTTTCATATTTTCTAATGTTTAAGCAATATCTGTGAAAGCAGTAAGTTAGCATTATTTGAAAAATGTCTAGCATGTTTTCGCAGTTTTTGTCATTCAGGCTAGCAGGATTTGACATTTGAATCTGGTCACACTGGTGACTGGATGTCAAGTTTGCTGTCATCCAGCTCCGCAGGCCAGGGGCCCGTTCACATAAACGTTCGAGGACGCACGGATCACCCGCGCGTACACTCGAAATCGTTCACGGCGTCGTCCGGGCGTTCGCCTGGGTCATCCGAAAAATAGTAGTGGAGGGGAGGAATAGTATGAAACTGACACTTGACAGTTGTCAGTTGTATGTGGATGTCCAAAGTCGTTCACGATCTCCGGGGGCCCGTTCACATAAACGTTCGAGGACGCACGGATCACCCGCGCGTACACTCGAAATCGTTCACGGCGCACAGTGGTTCCATTTAGAAAATTTGCAGACTTAGGGTCGAAAATCAGAAATTCGATCTGTTTTTTTTATGTGTTGGAGAATTACTTGCTTAACAATAGTTGTGGGGAGGACTTTTCTGACAAACGGATATTTTACAAGTTTTTTTTTTTGTATGGAAGAAATCACTATATATAATTTTTCTTTTTTTGTTTAAATTTGTTTAGGTTGTGACTTTATAATATCAATAGTTCAAGTCATTGACAACCCAGAAAAAATATAACCTGTTGCAATTGTTCGCGACGACACTAAAAATAACTTAAGACCTAGAACATAAGTGAATAGATTAAGCTATAGTTTGTACATACGTTTTTTACACAATAATAAATGCTGATTTGGGGTTGTTTGATTGGTAGTGTCTATGAGAGCAAAAATAAATAGGTAATACAGACGACAAAAACATTAAGAATTAAAGGCTAAAATAGGATTACAAAGACAGAGAGGGAGCGACGTGCGAGCGAGAGACACTGCTCGCCACTCCCACCGCCCGCGCTGCGGCTGACCGCCGCGAGACAACAGTGCGAATCAACCACATAAATACAGGAACATTTTAGCCCGAAATTCAGAGGATAGTCTTTCTTGGTGTGTACGGACGAAAACTGCAACAAGTCGCTGAAAGTGTATTCAAAGAAATTTCCTGAGGAAATTTTTGCGGATCGCGCCCACAGCTCCGTTGCTGTGGAGGTGAAAGTCGCGCGCAAGTGAACACCGGGAGGGAGCAGCAGGCATGTTCCCCACGCAGGTCTAGTACTCGACGAGGAACGACTGCGTGGGGTCCGACACTGCGACCCTTCCAGAGGTCACACACCTCGAGTAACCGAGTAACTGAGTAACCGACCACAGTAACCACTGTAACCGCCTATGATGAACCCGAAACCCGGATCATCATCAAAAGGCCCTTTTCAGGGCCAAAGTAGCCTGGAAAAACAAGACGCCAAAGTCTCGCCCGAAGAATGCGCGACATCTCTGTCCCCTGCCGAAGGGCTCTCCCCGAGAGGATTATATGAGCGTGATATCCTCACACTCACCCGTCTTCACGAAGGCGGTGTCCTCTCGGGAGGAATGCTTCGGTGGATGTCACTGTATGTGCGTATTGAAGAGGCTGAGCTCGGAGGCAAGGACCTCACCATAGACGATCGAGTAGCGCTCGAATTCGCCGCACGAGTGATTGTCACGCTACCACCAGTCGGAGAATTCACGTTCCCGACACGTCGCAAAACGCCGCCACAACCGCCAAAGGACGGAGGACTCAAGCGTCTCCACACCCGCTCCCTCTCTGCTAGCCCAACGCAAAGAGAAAAGCGAGCGAGGGACCGGAGCCCCCGCCGGCTAGTAGAAGAAACGCCTAGGCGAACGCTTCGTGCAGAACCGAAACCCTGCAAAGCCGCCACTAGCTCCGCAAATGCGGAAATCCCGATCGGCATGAAGCCGAAAAAGCTGACTAGTACGTTCGCACAGGCAGCGCGAGTCGAGCAGACCGCAGCGCCAGAGCCATTAAATCAAGCGAAACCGCAGCCGCAACGTACTGCCAAAGCTCCGCCCGGTAGAGCACCGGTGGGAGGAGCCATGCAAGCTCCGCCCGGTAGAGTTCCCGGTAGAGCAGCATCGGATGCAAATGCAAATGCATTCGACGATCTGCAGCAACCAACCGACGACTTGCAGCAACCTCTAAAAAGGCAAGAGCCGCGATATCCCCCTCTAATCGTGGAGAAAATAGAAAATTGGACGAATCACTTTAAAATACTCGCCAATAAACTAGGAAGACCACCGAACGGACGCCCATATGGACAGGGCATTCGCTTCACTCCCACTGACGCAACAGAGTACAGGCTGATTCAGAACTATCTGACAGAACTGGAAAAAACAGAGAAAATTTGCTGGTTTTCGTATTCGCTACCAGCGGAAAGGAGTTTGAAAGTCGCAATCCGCGGCCTGCCGGCCGACACGGAGGTGTCAGAAATCCAAACAGCTCTGGAGGAAAAGGGATACACACCAGAATATGTCAAACACATAAAGGGACGCCAAGGAAGACCAGGATGTATCTTCTACGTACTCCTGAAGAGAACACCAAACCTGACGCCAAACATCTACCAGGAAACGGAGCTCCTTATGATGCCAGGCGTGGTCATTGAAATGTGGCGTGCCAAGAGAGGACCTGCACAGTGCCACAAGTGCCAGAAGTTCCGCCACAGTTCGCATAACTGTCACCGCGATCAGGCATGCGTTCGCTGTGGAGAACCACATCTGGCAAGAGACTGCCCCCGCCCTAGAGAGGAACCGGCCACATGCGCAAACTGCGGAGGAGCACATCCCGCAAACTTCGCGTCCTGTCCGATCTTCAAAAAAGAAACCAGAAACAAAAGAGCGGGAACACTGGCTGTTACCATCTCTAACCGGAGAGGTACAGCCCCAGTCATCCCAGCAATGGTGGAGGAAGAACCGAATGCCCAGTCCCTTATGGCACCGGCAAACCCACCTAAGATGGCTGGCACAAGAAGAGGAAAAAGAGGAGGAAAAAAGAAACCAGCACCACCACAAGCGGCCCAGGTACTGGAAAGTATCGGAAAGGGCCAGACACGACCTGCAAAGGCCCAAACGGCAGCTGCACAACAACCAGATGCCCTGGGAAGGACAATTGACGTCCTCAAGGGCATCTTAGAGGCGGTCCAGTCAGGCACGGACGCGGAGACCGCAGTGCTTAGAGGATTGATGAATATTCTCTCAAATGGGCGTTCTTAGAGTGGTATACTGGAACGCCCAAACGCTCGCGAGGAAGAGAAAACTGCTGGCCTTCTTCCTACGCGAGCAAAACATCGATATACTACTGGCCAGCGAGACGCACCTGCTAAAAACAGAAAACTATAAAATCCCGAACTACTTCGTCTACAGAAAAGACGAAATTACGCCGGAAGGGAGAGCCTATAGGGGGCTCGCAGTGATGGTCCACCGAAGGGTAGTCCACCAACTCATAGCGCCCAAAGAATATAATTCCATATACGCACTCGGTGTGCTCATTGACGTTGACGGTCAACACCAACGAATATTTGCAGCGTACAAAGCCCCAAATGATACGCTCATACCAGAAGAGATCAGGAAACTGGTAAAATCCGAAATCCCAACGATTGTTGCCGGTGACCTAAACGTGAAACATACGCACTGGAATTCAAGCAAAATGAGCAGCCAAGGTGGACGCCTATTCCAAGACTCGGTGGACCACCACTACGAGGTAACTGGTCCGGACGAACCAACCCACTACCAACCAAACGGAGAAGGCGATGTGATTGACATCGTCGTGCACCAAGGACTAAGAACAATGGCAACGCTTACAGTGCTACCAGACCTACCATCAGACCACAGACCTGTACTGATGGTATTCAAAGAGCTCCCCTGCAGAATAACCATTCCCAGAAGGAGAATAAAGACCTGTTGGGAGAAGTTCGAAGAAGAAGTCAAAAACACTATCAACACATTTCCGATTGAGAAGCCCGAGGACGTGGACAGGGCAACGAAAGAGCTGACCACAACGATCCAAACCTCCCTCGCAGCATCATCACACACCAGCGCACCGGGAGAGCGTTCCGACCCCCTCCCGACGCGGATGGATTCGGAACTTAATACGTGAGAAAAGGGAGGAGAGGAAATTGTGGCAGCAGTCGCGCTGCCCAACCGCGAAGAAAAGGCTAAACACGCTTGTTGAGCATGTCAGAATCGCCTTGAAAGACCATGCAGCCGAGTCCTGGCAAGATCACATAGACGACATAGGCGAACAAATTCCCTCAGTTTATCGCCTATGTCGTCAGCTAACGACGACCCCGCAACCAACTAGACCACTGATGGACAAAAATGGGCACCCAAAATTCCTAGCCGCAGATCGAGCAGAAATCTTTGCGGACCATCTAGAAACTCTGTTCAAACCAAACCCCACAGAAAACGTAGAACACGTGGAGACTGTTGAAAAGCACATGGAAGATTACTTCTCAGCGTCACGCCCCGCAGATGAGAAGCAAATCTTCTTTTCACCAGGAAGAGTGAGAAGGCAGATTTTAAAGCTACCATCAAAGAAGGCCCCAGGACTCGACTGCATAACCAACGAGACACTGAAGCACCTGCCGACTAAGGCCGTGGCAGCTTTAACCCGCATCTACAACGGGATAATGCGGTCCGGCCATTTCCCCCTTTGCTGGAAGACTGGCAAAGTGATAATGCTACCGAAGCCCGGAAAGGACACGAAAAAGGCGGAAAGCTATAGGCCGATCACCCTGTTAAGCACTCTGTCCAAGTTGTTTGAGAGGCTCTTGCTGCCGCACATACTTGAACATATCAAGCCGCGCGAGGAACAGTACGGATTCAGGGCCGAACATTCCACAACACTGCAGGCAACAAGGATTATAAACGATATGACAATAAGCTACAATAAAAAAGAATACGTTGCAGCGATACTACTCGATATGGAAAAAGCCTTCGACAGGGTATGGCATGAGGGACTGTTGTACAAACTGTCGAAGGCTCCAGCACCCCGGAAAATCGTGGATATAATTGCCACCTTTCTACGTGACCGCAAATTTCAAGTTGCAGTGGAAGGAGACGTACTTTCATCAACAAGATCGGTTAAAGCTGGAGTACCGCAGGGAAGCTGCCTCTCCCCAATCTGCTACTCATGGTACACAAATGACATCCCGCTGATAGGGCAGGCGAAATTAGCGCTGTACGCAGATGATACAGCCTACTACGCATCCTCCTTCAAAACGGAACTAGCCGTAAAGAAGGTTCAACCCACACTAGATGCCCTGCCAGAATGGCTGGACAAATGGAGATTATCGGTTAATGTGAATAAAACCCAAGCCATCCTGACAGGGAGCTCAAATCTGCCAACAAAACTGAAGTTAAAAGGGATAGATATCCCCTGGCAAGAAGCCGTAACATACCTGGGCATCCAAATAGACAGACGTCTAAACTTCAACAAACATATCCAAGCCACAATAGGAAAAGTTAAGGGAGCCCGTGTAAAGCTTAATCCGATCCTACAGTCCACGTTACCACTCCGGACTAAGACGATGATATATAAGGCCTACATCAGATCACGTCTTACGTATGCAGCACCGGCGTGGTACGCTTTTGCATCCACGACAAACAAAAAGAAACTGCAGGCACAAGAAAACAAATGCCTAAGGGCAATAGTCAAGGCACCGAGATTCGTTAGAAACGATACGGTGGCACGAGGCCTACAAATGGAGAACTTGGAGTCCTTCGTAAGAAGGCTCAGTACAAATATGTTCAGAAAAGCGGACGAATCACGCTATGACCATATTAGAGGCATAGCACCTCTGCACGCGCGGCCACCGGATAACAAAAGAAGACGCCAGACGAGGCCATACCCCCGCGAACTCGTTACACGGGACGAAACAGATGCTGATACCCAAAACAAAAATGAACCGGAGAAGACGAAGAAGAGAATGGTAGGACGGCCAGAGGTCGCCGTCGTGGTCGCCGATCGGCTCGCCGGGCCTCCCCTGGGCAACCAGGGGTCTCACTCGGCAGGGCCTTGATCGCCCCGACATATGGTTACCCTCTGACCGATCCACCAGAGAAAGCCACATAAACAAAAGCCCGAAAGGGCCGAGAAGACAATGGCAATTAAGCCAATCAAATAGACCCACCTGCAGACGCAGGTCGGAGAACAGCCAGAGGAAGGGGGCTAAGCCCCGAAACCTCTTTTCCCTGCACCCTCCGGTGCAAGATGACCACTCGTCGTCCGAAATTCATTCCATCGCCAGCAGCCGTCGAGTAAACATCTATACTAGAACTCGCTCTCAAGACCTCTCCAGTCAAGAACAACCCAGGGTCGGAACCCTGAACCAAGGCGACTTTTCTTCATCAACCCAGTGCCCGTTCCATCGACCAAACGAGCGCCATCGACCACGGTCGGTCACTTTCCGACTTCCGCCTCAGCTATACAGTCCACTAATCGACTGGTGGCTGGCCGAGCGGTGGCGCTCAGGAACAGCAGTCACTTGCCGCCGCGCGAGTTTTAAGGCGCTAAACATAGCAACTTTTTTTCATATATTTTGCTAAGAATGCACCATCTTGCTTGCTTATTTATTATATTTGTATGATTATACCTCAATAAAACACCAAAAGATAACATGATTTCCCCAAAAAAAGTTCATTCAAATGTAATTCTTATTAATTGGTAGGCAAGCGACCTTGTATAACAGTAACGATATAACGATATCTCTTTGTTCAAGACAAATTATTTGTAAGAATTCATTAGGTTAACGCCTCAAAAAGTACCTATTTAAAAGTAAAAGTACCCTATCTACCTTTTCCAAGTACCTACTTACCGACCTATTTTATTTCCATGTTTCTAGGAAACGCTAATGATATTAGTGCGCAAACAAATGAGTCATCTATGATACTAAGCTCCCGTTGTTCACTGTGCTCTGATTGGTCGTCACAGCTGTGCCAACGTCTATCATAGTTTAAAGATAAAGATACCGACACAAGCCATAACCTATTGCTGCTCGGATTAGACAAAATAAATGGGTGTGGTGCAATCAGACGGTCACTCATTCCTCAACCGATGATTGACTTCCAATATAGAAGTTAATTCATCGCGGAGATAAATCAGCATTGAAAGTATTTTATACGAAAAATATGACGGTTTTGGTTTTGATGTCGTCATATAGAAACATTGATAAAATTGTAGCCCTGAAAAGGACTCCAACTATGACTATGTTTTATTTAGTCCTGAAAAGGACGAGGATAAGTGTGGCTATGCACAAATCCAGATTATAGCAATGGGTCAGAAATATCTTCAGCCTCCATCACTACAATCTCTTCTTCTTCAAAATCATTGCCAATCGAGTCAACTTGAAGTAATTGAATTGCTTCAGGAAATAACTCACTGCATTCAGATTTCCACAATTTGGGTCTTATTCTGGAAATATGGGGTCCGAGCTTATTAAGAGTCCGTGAAGAATGTCTTCATTTGTTTGTACTCTACCAACTTTCCTGGCGTTTTTCTCTCTTACATTCCTGAAATCTTTATTCCTTGCTTCTGATGCTTCTTCTGATAAGAATCCTGCAACAAAATTAGACGTTAAAATTGAAAATAAAATTAATTCATGAATCTAATATTAACGGAACAAACATAAATCATGTTTGTTCCGTTAATAGATGGCTTACCGATGGGGAGAACTGAAAAATTACTGCAGATTTCAGCTCCATGCATCAAAAGTTTGTGAACGCTGACTGGCATATGGTACCATGGGTACAAATGCACAAACATTTCTGCCGTTTCTTTGCAGTAACCTCGGAAGTTATTAATTATCAACTTCTTCCCTGAGGATATAGCTTGCAAGATAACGGCAAAGCGTAAAATCAGGTCTTCATTAATTCCAGTGATCTTCGATGTTCTTTTGTAATCATGAAAGAAACGCCTCGCGGTATTTCCATCGTTGGTTGTCCCAAAGCCCTGCAATCAAAATAAATGTTATTAAATGTAAAGGATAAGTAGGTACAAAAAAAGAGTTAGGGATGTCATATAATAGGTAGAATATATACCTGCTTAACAATATCTATGAGTGCTCCAGTTTGTTCCCGAAATTCTTGTTGTGTAGCATGTTTCTTCGCCTTTTGTAAAATCTTATTTTCACCTTGGCACTCCATCGTTCAAACTCCATATTGTAAGAAATATGGAGCAAACACTCCATACAGCGAATCTTCATGTGCAGCGATGAAATTCCATACTTGTAGATGTCTTCTCGCAGTGGTTTTGTAGCCAGCAGCTCTAAATTGTTCATTTCACTTGGTTTCGCAAGGCAAATGGGGCACGTTGCCGATGAACGTACATCAGCGACAATGTTGGCTACTTTACCATCGATCATGCTCATATGCAATTCATGACTTATTTCAGAATCTGCACACTGCGTAGACACCAATTCAGAAATTTCTCGCTGCATATCAGATTCTTCCGACTTTATGAAGTCTGAGGTTTCTGAAGTAAATGTGAACTTCACCGGCCGACAATAAAGAGTTGAACCAGGATTTGTGTTTTCCCAAATAATCAACTCTTTGCCATCAACCAGATGAAGAGGGACGATACTGGTCATCACCACAGAGGAATCATCAAACTCCGGATCTGAGAATCTCTGTTTGTAATTGCTCTGTGTTGAAGATCCATCAAGGCCCCATTTCCACATTAACTTCAGACCTTCATTGCTAGAACTTGTGATGGGTCCTAAGTCCAGGAAAATCCTCTGTACTGTGTGGTCCAAAAGATCTTGGAGTCTGAAACAATTTTAAAGATATTAGTTTTAAGTTTATTGCAGTGAGCATCACACTCTTTTTCGTTTTATTAGATTTTACCTGACACGTGCTCCTTTTTCTGTTACTTGTATGCTACCGGTTAATGGGTAACATCTTCTTTTGGCATCTAAAAGCTTCTGATAAGACGGGAGAGCAGCGCAAGTCTCTTCCAGTAAAAATGTCCTAAGTGTCGAGTATCGCCATTTAGAAAGCGCAAGTGTTGTGCAGAGCGCTAAAGTTTTATCTTCTGAAATCTTGACTACTGCAGGTTTCTTCTTATCGAATAGAAGCTGCGTCACAGCTTCTATAGCATCAGCATTCTTACTAAGATGGTCCACAATCTTAGCTAAGGCAAGTTTTCCAATTTTTTTTAACTTTGACGTGTACATATATTGTAGCTCTTCTTCATCTGTTGCTGTCACAGTCGGGTCAGAACGTCTTTTTTTCTGTTTCTCACCCAATTCTTTAAAATCCACTCTTGTTTGTGCTTCAGTAGATGTTCCTGCTTCCGCAGTGCAGACGGATGGGATTATATTTTCTGCCTGTGTTGGATTTGGAAGTTCCATTGGTTCCATTGAAGTTTCCATTAGCATCTTCAAATCCACTGAATCGCAAGTTGGCCACGTGATGCTTGTCTCCAACCACGTACGGTTCACTTCTCGGTTTAGAAAAGTTTTCTGACATCTGTTTGCATTGTTCCATTTTTTTAGTAGACGTGTCGTGAAAAGTCGGGTAAATTCCATGATTTTAGCTTGGTCTTTTTGGGATATCTCGAATGGTATTTCAGAAACTATAACATTGTAAAAATATTGGAAATCGTTCAGGTCACCACCACTACTGCGAAGTTTCTGGTATAGGTCGAGATATGTATAAAATCCAGCCATAGCACTTCCTTCACACACTTACTTTACACTCTTTAAATAATATAATAATATCTAGTCCTTTTGCAGTCAAACGACTCAAGCGTCAGGAGCAGAATGTAGTAATATCCGACATTATTTTAAAATGGTAAAACCTAATTAGTTGTCATCAACCAATCAAAGCTCAATATCGCATAAAATAAGTACTATATGCGATACTGCGCTATGATTGGTCGTCGGTAGCATGTTTGCGGTGACAGATGTGACGACACCAATCAGAGCACAGTGAACAACGGGAGCTTAGTATCATAGATTTCTCATTTGTTTGCGCACTAATATCATTAGCGTTTCCTAGAAACATAGAAATAAAATAGGTCGGTAAGTAGGTACTTGGAAAAGGTAGATAGGGTACTTTTACTTTTAAATAGGTACTTTTTGTGGCGTTAACCTAATGAATTCTTACAAATAATTTGTCTTGAACAAAGAGATATCGTTATATCGTTACTGTTATACAAGGTCGCTTGCCTACCAATTAATAAGAATTACATTTGAATTAACTTTTTTTGGGGAAATCATGTTATCTTTTGGTGTTTTATTGAGGTATAATCATACAAATATAATAAATAAGCAAGCAAGATGGTGCATTCTTAGCAAAATATATGAAAAAAAGTTGCTATGTTTAGCGCCTTAAAACTCGCGCGGCGGCAAGTGACTGCAACAGGTTATATTTTTTCTGGGTTGTCAATGACTTGAACTATTGATATTATAAAGTCACAACCTAAACAAATTTAAACAAAAAAAGAAAAAAAATATAATGTGATTTCTTCCACACAAAAAAAAAATTTTTTTCTTTTAATATATCCGTTTATCAGAAAAGTCCTCCCCACAACTATTGTTAAGCAAGTAATTCTCCAACACATATAAAAAAAACAGATCTAATTTCCGACTTTCGACCCTAAGTTTGCAAATTTTCTAAATGGAACCACTGTGCGGCGTCGTCCGGGCGTTCGCCTGGGTCATCCGAAAAACAGTAGAGGAGGGGAGGAATAGTATGAAACTGACACTTGACAGTTGTCAGTTGTATGTGGACGTCCAAAGTCGTTCACTATCTCCGGATGATCGAGCGATAATCGCACGGATGATTCGAGCGTGTAAGTGAACACAGCCTAGTGGCCCAATTACAGAACTTGGTTACAAAATATTGAGAATTCGATTGAAGCCAAGTTATGGAATCGGGCTGCAGCAGCCCGACCACATAACTTGGCTTCAATCGAATTCTCAATATCGCAACCACTAATGCCTTGCGATAGAGTCGAATTTGCTATGAAAAAAGTGATAATCCGATTGTAGCCAAGTTATGGAATTGGGCCACTGATGATCGAGCGATAATCGCACGGATGATTCGAGCGTGTAAGTGAACACAGCCCAGCTGTGCTGTGCTGTGCAGTGTGACCAGATTTAGCAGGATCCTGCAATTTTAGCAGGATTAGACTGTCATTTTAGCTCCTAGCAGGATTTTTAGCATTTTTTTGAAATCTAGCATTATTTAGCAGAATCCAATAAAACGTAGCAATAATCTCGCAGGATTTATTGATCGCGTTTCAAAATGCCCCAAAAGTGCACATAGTACGCTCAACGTCTTTATATTTGAGTTTATTGGCTATTGGAAGCAGCTCTGATGCCAAACAAACAGGTACTAAAAAATTCTGAAGACAAATTGAAAAGATGAATTTAATTAAAATTAAATGGTACTAATGGTACCGCACAAAATTCAAAATTTTGGGGTATTTTACCCCAAAATTTTGAATTTTGCGCGGGCTATGATGATTTTGCAAATGCCAAACACTTAT
The DNA here is from genome assembly GCA_946251855.1 of Alsophila aescularia. Lineage (NCBI taxonomy): Eukaryota > Metazoa > Arthropoda > Insecta > Lepidoptera > Geometridae > Alsophila > Alsophila aescularia. The sequence continues at coordinate 52,823,631 of OX276373.1, forward strand.
TGTTAATGAATCATTTTACTGATTACCAATATAAAAATCCAATTTAGAAATCGATTCAAAAATAAACATGACATTTCTGCAATTTTGCATGGCAAAAAGGCAAAAAGGAAATATATGAGAAAATGGGTGTGTGAATTTCGAGCTGACAAAAATATGTTAAAATTACCTCTTATCTCATCATCATTATACAAAGGATTGCTAAGACAGTGATAGTGACGTAAATAGAATTGTGTTGTAAATAGAAATAAACCAGCCGATCGGTATTTTTTACACTGTATTTTTTTATTTTTACTTGTTATATTGTTTTACTTTAGAGTGTGTAATCATGCCAAGTTTGACTTTGACGCTTGTACGTAATAAAATAGTTTTGTTGTACTGGGATCTCATTTTTAGTATTATTATTTCTTAATTAATCTGACGTAACATTACAGTAATATTCTGTGAACATTTCAACAGGCTATCTATTACAGTTCAAAAGATCATCATTATCAGCGTAGGAATGTTCCCACTTCTGGGACACGGGCCTTCTCTCAGAGAGAGAGGATGGGCCATAACCCACCATGCTGGCCCAGTGCATATTGGTGAATTTCATATATCTGAACTTTTGGGGTTCTTGGCCATACCGGTTTCCGCACGATGTTTTCCTTCACCGTTTTTGAGCGATGGCACCGAAACTGCACATAACTTATTTATGTACTAAATAAGTCATTGGTGCAGGGCCGAAGATCGAACCGGGTATCGTCAGATTGTAAAGCGCAACATGATACCACTTGGCTAACATCGCTCTCATTAGACACAGTCATTAAAAGGTAGGACGGACAAACAGACAGACAGCGTAGGCTAAATAATAGTCGAACAAATTGGCATTTTTATTCATATTTTCTGATATTTAAGCAATATCTGTGATAGCAGTAATTTAGCATTATTTGAAAAATGTCTAGCATTAATTAGCGGTTTTTGTCCTTCAGGCTAGCAGATTGTGACATTTGAATCTGGTCACACTGGTGCTGTGCTCAAATCAGATGAATTGTTTTCATTTCTTTTGAAATTTACTAATTATTTACTAACTTTTAATTTTGATTGGAATACCTGTGATGTAACTTAGTTATCAGAGATCCAACAAAAAAACAAATAATGGAGGAATCAAATAAACTGCCCCTAAAAAGAGTAGAATTTTCGTTGACGAAATTCAATGAAGTGGCGATTCCTCACCATTTGGATTTGTTACGACAACACAAAGCCAACATTATCAAGGTAAGTGTGAGAAATAGTTAAATGTTCAATACCTTTGTTCTGTAAATATGCCATGGGTTTATTCCAGCTTCGCTGTTGTTCGCTTCTGGTTATGTCTCTAGATAATTATTATCTAATGCGCAATTCCTACGTCTTTCCAGGTTTGGCTAATAATAGCACAAGAAATGCACAAAGTACAAAGTTTTGGATGTTATTGTGTTATGCTATTTGTGCTTCTAGAACTAATGGGAAATTATTACAGGACAATGTTTTACATATGCTGTTCAGTCTTTAGTCAATTTAATTATAGTAGGTAGCATTATTCGCCCTTTAGATTTATTTGCCTTGCCACTTGATGAAACATTTGTGAAGCCATACCGACACAATGTACGGGTTGGCTATAGAAAAAAACGTCTGGAGTTGGTTGGGGTTGTGGAGGTGGAGTGCTACCCCTCTGGTACCCCTTCCCCCCCGCGGTGACGCTTATTTTATGAAATAGGGTTTGCTATAGAATTGAGGGGTGTTGGGGGGTGGGGGAGGTGGAGGGCTACCCACTTGTGCCCCTTCCCCACCCCCTCAACTCCTGATTCCCCCTCGATTCTATTAATTCTATATATTTCCCCATTGTACCCCAGTATATTCGTGAGCATCCATTTCTACATCAATTTACAATTATGGACAACTTATAGATTCTAGGGCTGGTATGGTTAGCATAGATTTGAAGTGCTGTGTAAAAGCATGAAAATTATAACTTGTTTATTGGTACTTCCAGAATTCTCAAAATACAAGACCAAACAACTGGTACATTCTGTTTACTTTTATGCTCAGCAATAAGCTTGCTTGGGTTTCCATACTATTCAGTTCATCTCGGTACATTTCATAGAATAAACTATATGTCTACAGTACTACTAATAATATAATTTTTTCATTACTATATATACTACAATACACTACACTAAACAACGTTCAGCTGTCACACTCGTTCCGTTGACTCACATTTAAAAAAACGCTGCAGAAGCGAGCCCCATTCATGTAGAGAGGAATCACGAGGCGAGTGATGAATGCACTGTTCAGTTAATACAGTCAGCCTCGCAAGAGGCATCATTGCACCATTGTTTGCACCATTTCTCATATATGGTGGCAGATAGTAATATGGCCGATAGCAATAAGTATTACTATCTGCCCTCAGGAGGTGGCTGCGGCTGCAGACTGTAATAGATCCTCGTGATTCGCCCTGTCAGCTCAGCATCAGTTGTGTGAGTACTTTGTTGCAGTATGGCGCGTGTGCGGAGTATAGGCGCGTGCGCGCGGAGCAGGTGAACGCGCGGCGCGTGGCGGCGCAGCTGCGCGCGCTGCTCGGCGAGCTGGAGGCACTGCGCCGCGCTGTGCGCGCGGAGGACTGGCCGCAGTTTGACGCACGCACGCAGCGGTCCCGGGACCTCACGCTCAAATCTATCGTCGACTACCTGGGTACTGTTGTCGCGACGCTCGACATTCTTACCATTTATTCTTAAGAAGAGTACAGCGCCCTTGTCCATACAACAAGAAAAAGCACTTATCTACCCCTAAATATTACCTTTTTTTTTTTGCATACATTTTTTTTAACACACTACAGCGAAGCAACGGAAGGGTAATGAGTTTAACACTATGTATCTATGTTTGTGGGCATGTGGATGTTCCACCATAGCGTCGTACCTATTGGTCCGATTTTGACATGCGAGGTGTCAATCGATTCGTCTGCGGGGCTGTGTTCACTTACACGCTCGAATCATCCGTGCGATTATCGCTCGATCATCCGGAGTTAGTGAACGACTTTGGACGTCCTCATACAACTGACAACTGTCAGTTTCATACTATTCCTCCCCTCCACTACTATTTTTCGGATGACCCAGGCGAACGCCCGGACGACGCCGTGAACGATTTCGAGTGTACGCGCGGGTGATCCGTGCGTCCTCGAACGTTTATGTGAACGGGCCCCAGGTGTAGAGTGTCATAGGCAATTATTTTTTAACCTGACTGCTGCAAAGCTAAGAATGGGTTAAGTGCTCAAATTAAAAACTTGGTTCGATTTTAACAAGCGAGATATCAATCGATTCGTCTTCATAGCAAGAGTGTGAGTGGCTATTAACCAAGCTAGCTATTTTACCCGACTGCAGTAGGGATTTCGTTTTTTAACTTATGTCTTGTTTTATTTTTCACGATATGGCGTCTGGTTGTGGCGATATAGAATTTCGATTAATGTCCGTGTCTTTAGTAGCACTCGCAAGATTAAGTCAAAACTATTGACGAAAAAAACATCAAAATCGGTCCACGTGTTTGGTTTAGTGCCACAAAGGAACAGACATATATACAGGTTGGATCACACCCGGAGGGAAAGTACTCTAAATACTGGAGATAGCAAATTTTACTCAAAGGAAACATTCCTTTATTTTTAAAAAGAAACAAATCTGCATTCAAAGAATTTCGAAAACTCGCTTGCCACACTCGGGAATCAATCCGGCTAAAACTGAAAAAATAACATCCTGTACTCTTATGGCATCAATCGATAGGATCAATCATAAGAATCAAATCTCTCTAACAAACATTATAAATAAAATAAAAGGAAATCCATAAAATCTTAACTTATTTTAATTGATTGTAAACAAAAAAGGGTAAACTAACTAATTAGTTGATTGAAATGAGCTCCATTTTGTTGGATACACAAGATTGTTCTTTTAATAAAGAGGAGAGAAATTATCGAATAAAGAGTTTATTTACAAACACATGCAAATTGAAATCAAAATAGGTCATGACGTCAAGATAATTGTTAATAAGGTAATAATATAAGTAATCTGATCGACCTTTGAGTAATTGTGAGTATCTTGTCCCATTGAATTTATAAGTTTAGATTTCATGGTTTTCCTTTTATTTTATTTACTAATTTTTTTTAAGAGATTTGATAAAAGTACAAGATGTATTTTTTCAGTTTTTAGCAGGTTCGATTACCAAGTGTGGCAAGCGAGTTTTCATAAATCTTTGAATGCAGATTAGTCTCTTCTTAAAAGAAAGGAATGTTTCCTTTGAGTAAAATTTGCTATCTCCAGTATTTGGAGTACTTTACTTTCGTGTGTGGTTAAAAAAATCTAAACATTATACTCCTTTTGCGTTGCGCAGTCTGGTAAAAAGAGCATATTAATTTTGTCATAGTTTCTGTGCTAAATACCGCCAATTAAGGTAATTATAACTTTGAAGTTATAAAAAAAAAACCGCCAATTAAGGTAATTATAACTTTGAAGTTATAAAAAAAATAGCGCCAATTAAGGTAATTATAACTTTGAATTAATAAAAAAAAAATACAGCCAATTAAGGTAATTATAACTTTGAAGTTATAAAAAAAACCGCCAATTAAGGTAATTATAACTTTGAAGTTATAAAAAAAAAACCGCCAATTAAGGTAATTATAACTTTGAAGTTATAAAAAAAAATACTGGCAATTAAGGTAATTATAACTTTGAATTAATAAAAAAAAAAAACAGCCAATTAAGGTAATTATAACTTTGAAGTTATAAAAAAAAAACCGCCAATTAAGGTAATTATAACTTTGAAGTTATAAAAAAAAATTAGTAAAAGGAAGATGTATAAGCATATCTATTAAATTAATTAGTACAAAAACTAAGACCATAATAGCCGTCAAAAATAGCCTTTGACACTAGCGATGAAGAATGAATCGATTGATACCTCGCTTCTCAAAATCAGTCCAAGTTTTTAGTTTGAACACATCCTTCCTTTGCTTTGCCGTAGTCGGGTAAAAAAAGAAGCCTATGACACTCCATAAATGAAGACAAATAGATTCACCTCGCTTGTCAAAATCGGACCAAGTTTTGAATTTGAACATATAACCCTTCCTTTGCTTCGCCGTAGTCTAAAAATTAGCCTATGACACTATGCCTGAAGACGAGGTGACGCTATGGTGGAACATCCACATACAGTAGTCGCAGCCAATCTACGAGTATATGTTTGTGAAGTTAGGCTCTATGATAGATTGCGCAGGTACTGCTGTGGGGATAAAACAGCATAAAGTAAGAGCGAGATAGAATATGCGAAAAACGTGAGCGAGTGAGCGAGGCAGTTATACAATGATGTCTTCAGCTTCAACTTTGGGATTGCGCCTAAAAAATTGCAGTTTGCGCAGCGACGCAGATAACTTCAGACACATATATACTTCCGATACGACTACTGTACATAGATATATACATACATAATGTTGGACGTGTTTTCGCCATACAAGCATATGTACATACATAGACTGTTAAATTCATTACCTTTCCCTTGCTTCGCCGCGTAGTCGGGTCAAAAAAAAAACCTTTCTTCAAAAAATGATACGTATTTATATGCTATTCAAAGCAATTGACACTAATAACAAAAAGTTTCATCACAATTTTGTGTTGTGATGTTCTATCAAAAACTGTACTACTAAAACGAGCAGCATCTCTCTCTCTCTCTCTCTCTCTATTGCTCGTTTTGGGGATCGGGAGGAGGAGGTTGATATAGCTTGTACATTTACTCCTGTTTTTTTACTTTGCGAAGATCCCGTTAAGCGATTATCCTCTAAGGCCGGATTCTCGAAACTTTAATCCGTTCATTGAAGTGATCGCCCAGTCGCCGTGTGTCGCGGCCGCGCCGTCGTGGGTCGCGGCCGTGCCGATGCCGCCTTGGGTCGCGAACCGCGCCGCTATGGGTCGCGTTCCTCGCAGCTGTGGGTCGCGGCCGCGCCGCCGTGGGTCGCATTGACGATTTCAATAAATTTTCGTGTTTGTAGGTGTGATAGAGAGCGGTTGCAAGGCGCTGGTGTACTCGAGCGCCGCACGACCGAGCGGTGAGGGTGTGGAGTGGTGTCTTGTCATTCTCATACTCGTACATGTAAACAATCGAAGTTAACACCATCTCTTGCTGTGGCTTGAATTAACTCGTTTGAATATACAGTGTGAGTTTATTCATAAAAGCACGTTAAGTACTCGTAACAAACGGGACATACATTGTCTTTCATACACCATACAAAGTATTGATTTCTGAGTTTCATTCTCCACACCAATATATAAAAGTGAAGCGTTGTCTGTTTGTTTTTTGATGAAATTTGGAATGGAGATAGCCTTGGCTTATACCTTGGCTTATACCTTGGCATAAAACAGGATATTTTTTATCCCGGAAAATTGTAAGTTTCCACGGAAAAAGTGGAAAATATCGATGACTCGCTGTAAGGAACGATTGCATTGGTTTTTAATATCCTGGAAGAACATAAGATGTTTTTTCGCGATAAACTGTAGTCCGCGCGGACGAAGTGGCGGGTGAAAGCTAGTTTGAAATAAGTGACAGTTGTGTCGTCTATTTATCTACACTAATATTACAAAGAGGAAATATTTGATTATTCGTAAGTTTTTTTGCAAAGGAAAAAAGTAAAAAAAAGGGAAAAAAAGACGCTTTGCGTGACTCCTGGCAGATGTGTAAACATCGAATATTTCCGCCTCAGCTCGGAGACGCGTCGCCAGTCCGCACGCGTCGCCATGCCGGTCACGTCGCCACGCAAGTTCGGCGTTACCTCCATACCGCGCCATTAGATGTTTACACATGAAAAAACTGTCACATATAAAAAGCTACATTATCCGAGAGTAACATGGACAGTATAATATTTTTCAAAAAATTAGAGATCCCTACGAAAATTGCATGTAATCCAAGGTATCTAATCTTTTCAAAAATGACGAATCGCAGTAAGGAACGGAATGACATGTTGCCGTGGAAACGAAGTTATAACAAGCCTGTCAATTACGTGAGTACAGTTATCTATGGTCAGAAAACACCAAATTCAAAATCGTTGCTGCCAAAGATTTTGATCTACGTTTACTGGCATATTTTTTATTTTTTTGTTTAGTCAGTAGCCGTGTCATGGTGAAACTTGGAACGGCCTATCACTATTAAATGCGTATACAACATTTCGTGTCTGTGCTGTTGACCGTTGAAGAGTTCCGATTTTTAAATAAACAAATATCAACAAACAGGTTAAGCTAAATAAAACCGTTTAAAAAATTGCACATGTCCTTCCTCATGAAATGATGTATACTATGTACCATCTAGATCGGTGCAGCCGCCACAAAGGTAACAAAGAGTTACTTACGCGTTAATAATATCATTCGTGTCGTTGACAGACACGGCGCCGCTGGCGATGCACCGGCAGGCAGAGCCGGGCGCGGCTGCGGTGGTCGCGGGCAGCGCCGCGTCCTCCGACTCGGTGGGCGTCGTGCCACCCTCCGAGGGGGACCCCGACTTGGAACCGCTGCTGCAGCTGCATCTAGATGAACACGTAAGTGTCGTGACAGACACGGCGCCGCTGGCGATGCGCTGGCAGACAGAGCCGGGCGCGGCTGCTTTGGTCGCGGGCAGCGCCGCGTCCTCCGACTCGGTGGGCGTCGTGCCACCCTCCGAGGGGGACCCCGACTTGGAACCGCTGCTGCAGCTGCATCTAGATGAACACGTAAGTGTCGTGACAGACACGGCGCCGCTGGCGATGCACCGGCAGGTGGAGCTGGGCGCGGCTGCGGTGGTCGCGGGCAGCGCCGCGTCCTCCGACTCGGTACGTCTAAATCTGTTCAGGCATTTAAATGTTATGGTGGAATAAAGAAACTCACATGAATCCTAAAAACAATACACTCCTTTTTTTGGGCAGTCGTGTAAAAAGAGCCGAAGACCGGGAGAGGTCTCGAGAGGCCTATGTCTAGCAGTGGACTAATGCAGGCTGTCCATGAAGTCGTGCTCATTCGATCGGAACTGAGCCGGTGCATCACTCCGGCACACTTTGGGACAACATCTGTACAAAATTCGTATCGCTCGGTCAACAAGCTGTTTGCGCAGTATTGATTATCGCCGGTCACGGTCTTCCGTTCCAGGAGCTGGAGCTTCGTGAACGCGAGGCGGTGCTGCGCGGGTGGGGCGAGCTGCAGGGCGAGGTGCGCGCGCTGCACGAGGCGTGGCAACACGTGCAGGCCGCCGCGCTCGCGCAAAAAGAACAGGTAAGTCACGCGAGAGTGTGGGGGAGAGAGGGGAGGAGGGTGTTACGCTGCCACCGTCACTAACGTGCGCCTCTCCGCAGGTGCAGCTGACCGCGACCGGCGTCGAACTCGCCGCCGACAACGTCGAGGCGGCGCGCGCGCATCTCTCGGTCGCCGAAAGGTACGTGCTGGTATTGTATATCCGCATCGTGGCCGCTGTGGTTCTCTATCGATTCGCATAAAATGTAATGTCATAATTTTACTTATCCTAATAATGTGCAAGCGTAATAACAATTACACATAAATGTTAAGGCATAATCGTGTTTACCATATCTAAAGTAAGCATAACGATAAACAAACATATTATTTAGTAGCATAAAAAAAACATTATTCACCGTGAGTGAAATAACTTTAAACTAAATTATTTAACGTACCTACCTAGTAAAACAAACATGTTCGTGGCTTACGGGTGGCACAAAGGCCACCCCGCCGCACCTTAACCTACTGCCACAGTTTAACTAGATTATATTTAATGCGACTCCATAGTAATTCAAAATAATATATCCCAAAAGATCATTACCTTAACAGTATGCCAAAAACTGTTTATGTAAAAATTAATATTATATAATTATGCCTACTCGTTATGCCAAAGTAAATTAATATTAAAAAGTTATGCGAAACAAAGGGATACCGGCCGCTGTACGTACGCACTGACCCTCTCCGCTCGCAGGTTACGCGGCGGCGCTTGGCTAGCGGGCGGCGCGCTGGCGGGCGTGCTGGCGGGCGGCCCGGTGGGGCTCGTGGTGGGCGCCAAGGCGGGCGCGGCGGCGGCGCTGGCCGGCTCCGTTCTCGGCTGCCTCGGCGCGCGCATGCTCGGCCGCCGCCGCCTAGAGCCCGCTCCCTCACCCACCCCTGCCCCCGACAAGAAGCGCGACTAGCGACGGCAGCGGTGCGTCTGCTCGTAGACGAAGCCGCCGCACCCCGCGCCTCGCCCTCTCTCCGAGGACTCCGGAACCTTTAGTGCCCGAGTGCGAGAGTACCGGAACCGTTCTTTGCTCTAGGTCAGACCACAATTTTTGTTAACTAGAAAGGTTACAATGCGTGTGTTAAAACGCCCAATACCTAGTAGAGTTGAGCGTCGCCTGGGTAAAAAACCTTATTTTTTGTCAAATACAGCGTGGGGCAAAATAATTGGCGCATCAAAGATAGGTTTACATACATTACATACCTATTCCTTTTGTATTAAGAAGTTATCGTACTTAGGAAATATCGGTTCTATTTTGAAGAAAAAAAACAATGCGTTTTTGATCTTCAAAGGAAGATGGCCTAAAAATGACATTTAAATAATAAAAGTTGGTGTCAGTCAAATCTATTTCCCGCCATAAAAAATCTTTTCCCAAAGTAACATAACCAAATCTTTTTTTTTTAAAACCTCGCGTACCGAGGGTTCCGTACAAACTTAACTTTTCCGTTGGAAAACTGTTGTCCCCATATATCGAAATAGGTCGCGCTCAGCTTACCATCTGCAAAATTAAAAACGCAAAAAAAAAACACTTTTATTAAGTCACTTGTTTGTCTGTCTGTCGTTTCGGGTGGAATCTTGCAATTCAAATTTCGAGCACTTCCCGATTAGTTATCCGGCTGAAACTTTCAGGGTAGCTCACAAATAGATGACAATGCATCTATACTTATAATAAATCAATAAGAACGAACATATTTGTTGTACAGACATTAAAAAATTAAAAAAATGGTCTATGGTACTTAAAATAAACTACTGAATTAGAATGTTTTTTTTAATTCGTATAGTTTTAAGTTTGTCTGTATGTTTGTTCGCGCATCACCTAAAAACTTCTGGACCGATGGCGATGCTGTTTTATCTGTTGATAGCTTAGGGTTTTACTTAAAAACTGGGCTACTTTGTATCTTAATCCGATGATTAGATGTCGAGCAATCGATAAAAACTATTTGAAGGCTGAACTAATTTTGATGAAATGAAATGAGGTATATTGTACTTTATAGGTACTTTTGGTCCTAGAATAACGCGGGCACAGTGATAGTACCAAATTCTTCGGTCTTCTTATTAAATTTTATGATTCTCGGTCAACGGGAAGTACCCTAAAGGTTTTGATTCCCTTGCTAGTTTCAAAATATGTATAATATATATATATATATATATCTTTTTTTAATAGCTTTTATTTGCTTTGGTTTGATATTTTCACAGCTCCAAGGGATCGCATACTTGAGTATTTGACATTAATTTCAACTTGATACCCGTTCCTTGGAAAGAGCTCTTGACAGACAGACGGAAATAAATGTAGACGAAAGAGATCAACATTTTTTTTTTTATATATTTTTCATGCTCGCTGTATATTTTTTCTTCAAAAACAGGCGCGTTGTTTCTGAAATACGAAAGCTTCTAACTACCGCAGAATAAATAATAGTATGTATGTACAAAGGAAAAGGTTGATGCCCCACTATTTTGCCCCTCCCTGTATACACTTAGAATAGTTAGAATTAAAATATATCCTGATTCATAATTAAAGAGCAAATATGTAAACAAAGGGATTGACAGAACGAAAAAATTTGTAGAAATCTGTGCAACCCATAATTTGATGATAGCCTGATGATTATTAATTGATTTTAAATTATAACATGATAAACGTGAATTATAAAAAAAGGCATTTTTGCAAAATTGTTATTTTAAGCAAAACTATAATAAAAGGAAGATTTTTGGGGCAGTTATTTTTCTTACACTGGGAACACAGCAGAGATTTGAAATGTTTCAAATCTCTGCTGTGTGCGATTTGTGCAATCGCTGCCATTTTGTATTTCTGTGTGTTCAATCACTGTGTGTTTCACAACGTCTTAATAATTCTTTAAATTCCTGCATCTGTTACTTCATCTATCAATTCATGTGATAAATCCTTAAAATAGATTGGAACAATAGGCATTAGTAACATTAGTAACATAACATAACATTTAGTGTATGCCATTTGGACATACACTAAACTAGACTTAATTTCTTCAAATGCAATTTAAACCTTGTCGACTTCGTAATAAAGTATTTTTACCCTTGGCATCAAAGTTGATTTTACGCTGACTGAATTTAGTGATAGTTTAGTGAGTGAGGATTAGATGCCAAGGGATAAAATACCTTGTTACGAAGCCAACAAGGTTTAAATTATATTTGAAGAAATTAAGTTGAGTTTAGTGTATGTCCGAATCGCTACCATTGTTTCATATCTGGTGTGTAAGGTTTATAGTTGAGAGTATTTACAAGTACCTATTTTAGTGGAAATAACTGTCACTTTGTCAATGACATTTGTTGACATTTCTTTGTTTACATTTATGATCTCTAATTATTAATCAGGGTAAAGCTCCCTAAAATGTAGGCCATTGGATTTAATGAAGTGTTATTATTAATGCATTAGTTTTAGTTAGAATAACAAATAAAGTGAAACGCTGTGATTGCTTGTAGGCTATTTGTACATACAAATAGCTATATTATACTAGTCTTCTGAATATACATAAGTAATATATATTATACTAATACTTACTAACTAACACTATATGCACAATTATTTTTAATTGAAAGAACTAGGTGGGTATACAGGGTGTTTTTTTGAGTTGGGGTAGAAAGGGCAGGTACCTTAACCATTGTAGCTACAGGAAAACGTTCTTATGATGTCCTTAATTTTATATTTTGAACTGCATGAATAGATTTTAGAAAAAATATACAGTCCGCAAGTTTTCTTTAAATGCACATCATTCCTGTTTCTTATAATGATTAAAAGTATCTACGAGACCGAAAATTACTATTTTATTGTTGTCTGTACATTTTTACCAAAATCTGTAAATGCATACCAAAATATTTTCAAAAATTATGGGCAGTCTCCTAAAAACGTTTTCCTGTAGCTACAACGTTTAAGTTACGTTTACCTGCCCTTACGATCCCATCACAAAAAAACATTCTGTATACCTAAAGCTACGTACCATTGAACAACAATGTACTTACATAGTAGGACAATGGTGCCTATGTATTTAATAAATAAGATTTATCCCTAATAAAGTTTCTATTTACATACATGTTTTTGTAAGTTTTTTCCAACTATATTTAAGCGGGTTGTCACAGTGTATCCCATACATGAAAAGTGAAGATGAAATAAACACAATACCCGTCTTTTGGGTTGCGCAGTCGGGTAAAAAATATATGTAGTCACTCTACCCCATCGAGAGTCTCGTTGAATAGGTATTTTAAAATTATAATACGAGTATCTTCCGCTTACATATTCTTCTACAATAGTTGCAGCGGAAGTTTGTGTCTCGGAAGTTGTCTGCTAGTCGCTGCGCAAACTGCTATTTTTCTGGCGCAATCCCAATGTTGAAGGTGAAGACAGCATTGTATAACTGCCTCGCTCACTCGCTTACCTTTTTCGCATATTCTATCTCGCTCTTACTTGATGTTGTTTTATCCCCATAGCACAACCTGCGCAATCGTTCACAGAGCCTAACTTCACAAACATAGATTGGCTGCGACTACTGTACTATAATTCAGAGATCAATAAATTTTAGACTGGACTCATTTACTTATACTATTACTAGCTGCTCCCCGCGGTTTCACCCGCGTGAGTGACGATGATGATACGATGAAAAGTGTCCTATGTTTATTCCAGGGTAGGAGCGCCCCGAGCATGATCCGCGATCCTTTGGGGAGTACCCTTCTCAAGTTCATAGCACAATAAATAATAGTACTAACTTATGTCTTAGTATAACAAGGCATAAGTTTAAAAACTTAAACCCGACTACGGTCGGGTAAAAATTAGCTTATGACACTCTTGCGATGAAGACGTATCGATTGATACCTCATTTGAACTCATAACCCTTCCTTTGAATGGCCGTAGTGTAGTAAAAAAATAGCCTATGACACTATGGGTTGGCTATAGACACGAGGGGCAGGAGTTGGGCGGGGGAGGTGGAGGGCTACCCCCTGGTACCTTTCCCCCCCGCGGCGACGCTTAGTTTATGAGATAGGGTTTGCTATATAGAATCGAGGGGCAGGAGTTGAGGGAGTGGGGGAGGTGGAGGGCTAACCCCTAGTTACCCCTCCCCAAAAACAATGTTTGGTCAACCAAACATCCAATTTATTATAAATGTTAAGCTGAAATATCTCATAAACTAAGCGTCGCCTGCGGAGGGGCGGGTTACCAGGGAGCAGCCCTCCCCTGCCCCATCCCCCTCAAGTCCTGCCCCTCGTTTCTATATATTTCCCCTTTCTTTGCTTCGCAGTGATCGGGTAAAAAAATATAGTCTATGAAACATACCCACATACAAGGTGGACCATGGGCAAGAAAAAGTGCCCGTGGTCTACCCAGGAGAACTGAGGTGGACCACGGGCAAGAAAAAGTGCCCGTGGTCCACCCAGGTGAGTTCAGTTGAGCAGGTGGACCACGACCAATGCCCGATACATACATAGACTCTTAAACTCTTTACCATTTCGTTGCTTCGCCGCACTCGGGTTAAAGGTAACTTTTGTATTTCATCTTTTAAGTTGGGTTTACACCAAGCTGCGAGCGAAAGGCTAATTAATAATTGTTTAAAACAAGAAGCCTAGTACTATTGTGCGCGAGTGTACCTATGCGCAAACACACCCCCTCCACTTTCTTCCGGCGTTATTTTTACATGACGCGACCTATAATAAGAATTACTAAGATAGGTACTAGTTTTCCCGCCCCGACTTCGTCCGCGCGGACTACTGTTTATCGCGAAAAAATGCATCCTATGTTCTTCTAGGATATTAAAAACCAATTCAAAAGTAGGTATAGCACATGTATAGTACATTAACATATACATCAATGGTATAGTACCACTCTTGATGTTTTTTGACATACTTGTTATTTCGTTTCCATGGCAACCGTTACTTACAGCGAGTAATCAACATTATTCCAGTTTTTTTAGTTTTCCTGCGAAAACTTAGAATTTCCCGGGATAAAGAGTATCCTATGTTTTATTCCAGCGTATAAGCTATCTCCATTCCAAGTTTTATCAAAATCCGTTCAGCCATTATCGCGTGAAAGCTCCCCAAACAAACAAACAAACAAAAGAGACAACTTTTCACTTTTGTATATTGGTATCGATATAGTGGCGTAGGATAGTGGGTACTTCTCGTAGATAGAGAAGTTAATAGACAGCGTGATTGTTTTATTACATTCACTCAACAAAGAACGCATATATTTGCACTTGTAAGAAAGAGATGTCATTATCATCATCAGCCTATATCTGTCCACTGCTGGACTTAGGCCTCTCCTAATGCACGCCACTGAGCTCGGTCTTCAGCTCTCCTCATCCATTTTATTCCAGCCGCTTTTCGCAGCTCGTCACTCCACCTAGCCACATGGCGTCCTACACTACGTTTGCCTAAACGTGGTCTCTACCCCAACGGTTATCGGTTCTTCGGGAAATGTGACCAGCCCACTGCCACTTAAGCTTGCTTATCCTTTGAGCTATGTCGGTTACCTTGGTTTTCCGTCGGATATCTTCATTACGAGTCTTGTCCTTCAGAGAAACTCCAAGCATAGCTCTCTGAGCGACCTTAAATTTGTGGCCTAGTTCAACCGTGTGTATCCACGTTTCGGCTCCGTAGGTCATGACTGAAGACTTTTGTCTTCAGGCACTGTGGTATGGATGACGAGAAGACTTGACGAAGCTTTCCGATTGCTGCCCAACCCAACCCAGCTGAATTCTTCTGTTGGCTTCCTTCTCAAAGTTGTTCTTACCTAATTGCAATATTTGTCTGAGAGGTACACCATTGACTGCAATCGGTTCCGGGTCAATAAGATGTTAAACATGATCTTGGTCTTAATTATGTTCATTCCGAAACCGATGCGTCGAGAAGCATCATCTAGATTGGTCAGCGTAATTTGCAAGTCTTGCATCGACTCAGCCATTAGGATGATATCATCGAAAAAATCTTAAGTGTGAGTTGTTCTCGCCATTACTTTCCAATCCAGCATCTTAAACATATCTTCTAAGGCATTAGTGAACAGTTTCAGGGATATGAGATCCCCTGTCTCACTCCCCTGCGTAGTTGGATATGTTTAGACTGCTGGTTTTGTACTTGGACACTCATAGTCGCGGCGTCATACAGGAACCTCAGCACTTCGATGTATCGCCTGTCCACTTGACAACGCTGCAATCAGCGTTGTCTCCAGAACCGCCCAGGTTTCAACGGAGTCAAAGGCCTTCTCATAGTCCACAAAAGCAAGAAATAGGGGCTGGTTATACTCCTCAGACTTCTGTATAGCCTGCATCACCGGTATATGTGGTCTATGGTGATAAATCCTCCGCGAAACCCGGACTGTGGATTTCGTCAAGTCTTCTTGTAAGACGATTTGAGATGACCCTCGAAAACAACTTATAGACGCGGCTCAAGAGTGAAATAGGTCGTTAGTTCTTTTTTAAAGAAGAGTACTAACAAACTCCAGCTCCACGCCTCTGAAGTTCTTCCATTGTTAAGAACGGTGCTAAATAATCCCTGAAGCTCTGGAAGTACGGGCTTTCAAGCTCCGAAGTTATTCCGTCCTCTCCAGGGGCATTTCCATTTTACAGTGCCATCTCAATCTCATCTATGCTGACGTCAAGCAGTTCGTCAGTGTAGTGGCGAGTTAGTATTGCGCGGGAAACCTCTATGCTGGGTTCGGGTCTAGACTGCGAGTAGTACAATCGGTCATATATTCTATGGCCGATACACGACAAAACTAACTTTAGTTCTATTATACACTTAGAATATTTACACTGCAGCGTAAATATTCTATGATTATACAATGAAAAGGTTCACAGCAATCAGGGGTAGGTACCTGAGAAAAGGCTTGTCATTCCCCTAACTAATACTTTATAATTTGTGGGCATACCTATCTTAGTCCAAAGTTGAACTTGTTCAAAATCTAATGTGCTGAGAATTTTAAGTCTTGCTTTTATTAATTTCTTACTCGGAAGTTTTCCTCACTTTATATATAACATCATTGGTTTTAGTAGAAGTTTGTGTTTTTGCGATGGGTTCTGTTCCAGGAGGTAATTACCTATCTATGTATCTATCTATTCTATTCTATATAAAACTGTAATAATACTATAATAACACTGTAACTGGGCTAAATCTGTACATTAAATATTTTTTGAAAATTATTATTGAGATAAACTTCAAAATCGATATAGAGTGCAAAAAGGTTATTTTTTTATTTTTTGTCTGTCTCTTTGAACACGCATCACGCTGAAACTACCTGACGGATTTTGATGCAACTTGGCACAATCATAGCTTATGTTATAAATTAACATTTAGAATACTTTTTATCCCGAAAAAAAAAACATGAGTTCCCGCAGGATAGGGGTTGAAAGTTATTTAAAACAACACATATTACGCTGAAACTACTGGACGGGATTTTGATGTAACTTGGCACAGTCAAAGTTCATATTATGTATTAAAATTACGGATTATTTTTATCCCGAAAAAATATAGGGTTCCTGCGGGATATGTATTATAAGTTATGATAATTTAAATGTAATATAAATAAAACATTAAAACGGTATCATAATTTCGGTCTTCTCGCCTCGATTCTGTGTTGCTAAATCGGAACATGTCTGCCTTTCAACCCAGACGTGCGTGGATCGAAATCACGAGCATCTTGAAATGGTTTGCTACATATTTTTAAGCATTTACATTAAAAAAAAGCGCGGTGAAATATCGCAGTGCGGACAGCGCCTTAATGTTAACATTGTTACAAAGAGTAATCATTAGTCTTGCTAGCAGGAAATATGAAGAAAAACAAATAAAGATTGAAAGAAAATCCTGAAAAGCATAACAAAAATCACTGATTAATTTATTAGGTATAAGAATGTGGCCATTGTGATATGTAATTAACATATTTTTGATCTAAGTAGATTTTAATTTTGGTGCCCAAGGATGTGTTCCTTACGTTTATGTTACTTTCCACTGAGTGACAGTCTCAATATATTGGATTTAATTTTTTGTTTTTTTTTTGTGTATGTGCCATGTTTTAAGTTTATTATTTCGTTAAAACATTTCTTGATGTTACATTATTACGTTTAAATAATGGTCACTTATAGTTTAAGAGGGATCGGACTAGTACGTGTATGTCAATAAAGTAACTCGGAGAAGTTACTGAAGTGAATATTTTTGGTTCCTGTTGTTATATCTCAAAGTTTCGTAATTTTTAGATAAATACTTCACTACTCTTTATAATACATTATAAAATATTCATGTCATGCTCTTAATCCATATCAATATCAAGTGAAACGTTGTCTGCTTGTTTGTTTCTTTGTTTGTTTGTTTGGGGAGCTTTCACGCGATAACGGCAAGACTGATTTCGATGAAACTTAGAATGGAGATAGCTTATACCCTAGAATAAAACAGGATACTTTTCATTTCGGAAAATTTAATTTTTCACGGGAGAACAGGAAAACCTGGTCAAATGATGATTACTCGCTGTAGGAAACGGATGCCATAGAAATGAAATAACAAGTATGTCAAAAAACAACACGAGTGGTGCAACAGAATACCTAATAATACTCCGTAGTGGTGCTATACCAACTTTAGCATTGATTTTTAATATCCTAGAAGACCATAGGATGCTTTTTTTCGCAATAAACAGTAGTCCGAGCAGACGAAGTCGCGAGCGGGAAAACTAGTTTATAATATTTACACATAAACATTTCGTTTCTCAATGGAACGATTTCTTCCGAGCTATCACAGTTACAGCTAAATATTTCTTAAATTAATACGAAATTTTCCGACGTTCTTAATATATTATGTAAGCCTAGGTCCTAAACAAACAAATAAACTTGGCCGTGGCGGTCTCGGCTTAGAATAAGAGCCCTCCCAGTCCCAATCCTCCCGTGGATGTCGTAAGAGGCGACTAAGGGATTACACACCGGAAGATGGGCAGCAGCGTCCTCCGAGCACATATTTGCTACACTGCGGTCACCAATCCGCCTGCCAAGCGTGGTGACTATAGCCAGTTCTCATAGATGCGTGCATATCATTTCCTATTTTAGGTCAAGTTGTTATATATACGTCTTCGGATTTTTAAACATGGTATATCCCAATTTGTAATTAATTGTAATAAACTGGTAACCCTGGGTACTAGGTCAAGTTACTCTGTAGGTCAAGTTGGCACAGGGGCCCGTTCACATAAACGTTCGAGGACGCACGGATCACCCGCGCGTACACTCGAAATCGTTCACGGCGTCGTGCGGGCGTTCGCCTGGGTCATCCGAAAAATAGTAGTGGAGGGGAGGAACAGTATGAAACTGACACTTGTCAGTTGTATGTGGACGTCCAAAGTCGTTCACTATCTCCGGATGATCGAGCGATAATCGCACGGATGATTCGAGCGTGTAAGTGAACACAGCCCAAGATTTGTTAACGATTGTCATACAAAACTTACATTATTGGATTAGGGTTGTCACAAAAACAATACACTAGTTACATAAAACAAACTTTTTTATTATTTATACTATACTATATTAAAAATGAATAGTATTTTACTTAAATCTTACGCAAGGAAACATTACTTATTCATCCAAAACCAAGGTCTATGCAAAATTTCAGACTTTTTCATCGACAATAAGTGTCTGAAATAGAGCTTTTTAGATTTGTTTGCAGAAAAACAAAATACCTAGATACAAAGAGACGTGAAAGTGAATTAAAGAAAAGCGTGTAAATTGAAATACCACAAACTTAATTTAATAATAGTAGGCATTATCATATAAGCAGACAATATTTTCGCAAAACCATAGATGTTTGTATCGTCGTTAATGGTCACTTTAATTTTGTGTCAACCCTAGGTAGGGTACGTTGCCACGCAAATGTCAATGGCAACTTGACCGAACGATCCAATGCCGAAGCAAATATTTCGGCAGATAGGCCTAAAAACTGGTAGGTCACAACGTACAATTAATCTCTGGGATTTATAATACAACATGTAAAAATTGTTCTCATCTGAGATTTATAGTTAAAGCTCTATATACACAATAATATCCACAACGGCAAAAAACGTCCATAGGTCAATCAAAGACTACAGTATAATATAATACTAGGGAATCAATCACTCTTTGAAAGGCCCTAATCTGCCCTAATCACAAATTACAAAGAGGATACGAGGCCCTAATGCAAAAACCAACAGTGTTACTACTGTCAAATTACAATATGTTGCCAGTGGCAATTTTAAAAACCAATCTACAAATTTTAATACCTTATTATCAAACGGGACATATGGTCAAGTTGACCGGTAAAGGTCAAGTTGCCACATTTTACGGTAGAAAGTAAGCGCTGGGGTATTATAGGGTTATCAGAAGTCCGAAGAGAGGGAGAGGATTCGATGACCCTCAATTCCGGCAACATACTCTATTACCGGGAGGGCGACCAGCAGTCCCAACATGGTGTCTGGTTTCTCGTCCACAAGTCCCTCGTCAACAACATTGTGGGTGTGTGGTATACCTTATACTCAGAATTACCGAACGGTATTCGTTGAAGGTCATACAGGTGTACGCTCCACATTCGAAACGCCCGGACGATGAAGTGGAGGGCATGTATGACGACATTTCTAATGCCATACATGCCCCGAAAACCAATCAATGTTGATACGATGTGTCAACTTGTTTTCAATTCTACAAAATTTAATACATTATTATCAAACGGGAGATATGGTCAAGTTGACCGGTAAAGGTCAAGTTGCCACATTTTACGGTAGTAAGTAAGCGCTGGGGTATTATAGGGTTATCAGAAGTCCGAAGAGAGGGAGAAGATACGATGACCCTCAATTCCGGCAACATACTCTATTACCGGGAGGGCGACCAGCAGTCCCAACATGGTGTTGGGTTTCTCGTCCACAAGTCCCTCGTCAACAACATTGTGGGTGGGTGCCATACATGTCCCGAAAACACACTTCACAGTGGTGATGGGGGACTTCAACGCACGGCTGGGCATGAGGAATAGTGATGAAATGAGAGTGGGGCAGTTTGGATTAGGACAGCGGAACCAAAGGGGCCAGCGATTGGCCGACTTCATGGAGAAGGAGGGACTCTTTATGATGAACTCCTTTTTCAAGAAGCGCCCGTTCAGGAAATGGACGTGGCTGGACCCCGGCGGTCATAAGCACGAGATAGATTTCATTTTGACGACCAATCGGCATATATTCAATGATGTCTCTGTGATCAACAGGGTTAAGACCGGCAGTGATCACCATATGGTAAGAGGCTCATTTAATATCATAAAAAAAAAAAAAAACTGCAGAGCTAACTAGCTCAGCTAGCTAGCTAGATGTAAAGCTGGAGAGGTCTCGTTTGATGAGATCTACTCTTCGCCCAAGTCCTGCCCAAATCCAAAACCCCGATAGCTTTCAGTTGGAGCTCCATAATCGCTTCCAAATCTTTACCGAATGCGATACAGTGGATGTACTAAATAATGGGCTGGTGGAAATTGTCCACGCGGTCGGGTCGGAGTTCTTTAAGACCCCCCCGCAAAAAAAGAACACAGAAACTCTCTGAGCATACACTCAAACTTATGGCAGAACGAGGCGAGATGAGGCTGCAGTCTTCAGTGGATATGTCGAGTTAGAGCTTGCTTAATGAACAGATCTCCAAGTCAATGCGACACGATTTGCGTTCCTATAATACTACTTGTATTAAGAACGCACTAGAGCGGAACAAGGGCTCCAAAGTGTTCGCGAGAGATCTGTCTATTAGGCAAAGCCTGTTGACGAAGCTGAAAACCGACAGTGGCAGCATCGTTTCGTCGAAGCCAGAGATTTTGAGTGAGCTCGAGAAGTTCTATGGACAATTATACACCTCATCGCGTAGTCCTCCTAGCAGGACTAGCGATGCAAGAGCCCGTTTGATCCAACATTATACCGAAGATATCCCGGACGTCAGCCTATACGAGATCAGAATGGCTCTCAAACAGCTTAAGAACAACAAGGCACCAGGGGAGGATGGAATAACGACAGAGCTACTGAAAGCGGGTGGAACACCGGTACTTAAAGTCCTTCAGAAGCTGTTTAACTCCGTCATCCTCGAGGGTACTACGCCAGAGGCGTGGCACAGGAGGGTAGTGGTTTTGTTCTTTAAGAAAGGTGATAAAACCCTCTTGAAGAATTATAGGCCCATTTCGCTGCTGAGCCACGTCTATAAGCTATTTTCGAGAGTAGTTACAAACCGTCTCGCTCGTAAGTTTGACGACTTTCAGCCTCTCGAACAAGCTGGATTCCGGAAAGGCTTTAGCAACGTAGACCACATCCATACGCTCCGGCAGATTATACAGAAGACCGAAGAGTATAATCGGCCACTATGTCTAGCGTTTGTGGACTACGAGAAAGCCTTTGATTCAGACGAGACCTGGGCAGTGCTACAGTCATTACAGCGGTGCCACATTGATTACCGGTACATTGAAGTGTTGAAGTGTTTGTACAGCAAAGCCACTATGACAGCTCGTCTTCAGGATCCGCAGAGCCTCAAGACGAAAGTTTATAATCAGTGCATGTTGCCTGTGATGACATACGGCACTGAGACGTGGTCGCTAACTGTTGGTCTCATACAAAACCTCAGAGTTGCGCAGCGTGCAATGGAGAGTGCTATGCTCGGTGTTTCACTTCGTGATAGAATCAGAAATGGGCTGGGTAAAAGCACAAATCATGTGTATCTATAACGTATTAACTTGCTCACAGTACAAAAGAGAGCTCCTAAGAAATATAGGCCACCTGTCATTGAATATATCGCATTGTGCCTGTGAGGTGAAAAGTGTCTTGAGGTGACGTTGCGCGCGGCAGACAGGGGACTGTTGCCAAGCGACCGTGCGCGCCGGCATTGGTGCAAATAAAGGTACGCGCCCACTTCGGAATCTAGAACGCTGTTCCGGCACGTATAGACGACTGACCTCGCTCAATATTGTGGAACAGTCTAAAATTCCGCGAAGGACTCTGTACATTGTAAGCAACTGATCATGCAACCTGCGAGCTTCAAAGGAGTGGAACCCTAATGTGCCCTGCAGAAACCTGGTAGGATATAAGTACGGATAGTACATGTACATTTTCTTGTATAGAAACCTCAGAAAACGCTTCTGGACCTTTTCCAACATGAGAGCATACATTTTCTCATGAGGGTTCCACACCATTGAACTCGCTTCCATCTTTGACCTAATCAGCGCATTATAAAAAAGTTTAATTGCTGTGAGGTTCGTGAATTCGCCACAGGTTCTAGTCACAAAACCCAACCTTTTAAAACCATCTGCCGCGAGAGCGGTCATATGATCATGAAAGTTGAGTTTAGGGTCAAACAGTACACCGAGATCTTTCACTGACTGGGTTTTCGAGATCAAATTTTGATAGAACCTGTAGTCAACATTAATAATTTGGGCTGATCTTGTGAATACGTGTCATAACGTGACACTTATTTATATTTAAATTTAACAGGTTCTTTTTACTCCAGAGCTGTATAGCATCAAGATCTTGCTGCAAGGCATAACCGTCATCTTCGGATCGGATATCTCTAAAGATTTTTACATCATCTGCATAAATCAGACACCTTCCGGATAAGAGAAATGCTTCAAGGTCATTAATCATAATGGAGAAAAGTAGAGGCCCGAGCGATGATCTTTGGCTTTCCCCTAGACCGTGTGGGGTAAGATGACGATTCAAAGCACCCGAGTCGAACGAATTGAGATCTGTAGCGGAGATAGTCAGCGAAAAAGTAGAGTAGCTTAGGCGCAAAACCAGCCAGGTCCAGCTTTTCGAGAAGAATGTCATTATCTACTTGGTTAAACGCCTTCTGGACGTCCAGGTATACAACGTCGACTTGGGTGCCTTCGTCCATTTTTTTTGTGAAATGAAGTCGACAAGTGTCAGCAAGTTTGTATTGACTGAGCGCCCTTTCCTAAATGCATGTTGGGTGTTGCTGAAGTAAGGTTCTAACTGTCTGTAAATTTAAGTATGTAGTAAACCTTCAAAGATTTTGGCAAGAGAAGGTAAAATGGCGATGGGTCTGTAATTCTTTACCTGTTTTTTGTCTCCAGATTTTAAGATGAAAGATCGCGAAAGAACAATGGCGAACTCCCATACATACGTTTATGTCAGCATCATTTCCTGGTATTGTTAGTCTAAGATATTTTTTTGGGGAGGCCAGGTATAATTGTTATTAGGCTTCAAAGTTTTGTCGGTTATGTTACTGTTAATGACCTTTGAAACAAGTCGTAGACATTTTAATTATTTTATCCGCTAAGTTAGGTAGGCAAGTAAGTACTTATGCGTGATAAATATAATGTTTCAAGATATTGCAGGTACCTACCTATTCAATTACCTATCTAGTGTGACAGACTAGGCTTTTGAATAAGAATTATTTTTAATCTATTACTGCCTGCCGAGATTACAAAACAATACATTTAGATATGTTGCTGCTGTTTCACTGTGCAGGGAAACAGTTGTCCCATATTAGCACAAATGTTTTGCAACAATTCCTTACACTAAATACTTTATTTACACAAACCTTTGTTTCTTTCGTATTTATTGTTCAATACTTTAACTAACACGCCCTATGTACTATTATTTCTTTCAAGACCTGGATGACTGGTAGATAAAGCTGTTTAGCATTAAGTCCTTCCTTGTACCTACACTATTTTTGTGCAAATCAATTAAATAAATTAACATACCCTATTATAACAACAATTCTTTACAATTCCTCCATAAACTATAATGCATTGTATTCCCTTTGCTACGAGTATAATGTTTTGTATAGAGGTTTTATATTGACGTACCATTTTGTCTATAGCACAGTCAATATTATTATTCTGTTTATCGCAAGGAGGTTGAATTACGCTTACTGTTAAAAGATTTAACGCCAGTAAGCTTAATTCTACCTCCTTTGCTTAAAAAAAAAACGGGTGGGAAGAAAGCGTAATTCAACCTCCTTTGGTTTAAACAACTGGGTCGGAAGTATACTGTGTTGACAGTTTTGACGTCCGAACCGGAAATGTAATTGTATTATATTATTTTTTCACCCGTTGGGCAAGCAACAAGGCCGGTTAAACATTGTAGGAAGGAAATGAAGTTACAATTTCATGATTTTTTAAATTGATTTGTTAACCTGGGTTTTTCTAGCTTACAGCCAATATTGAAAAAACGTAGAAAAATAATTACTTAAGTTCTGTAGAAATGATAAGTCAAGACACTGCAAGATTTATCGCATACAGTTCCGCCTATGTTCTTTACGTCAGTCGCAAGCCTGTCGCGAGATTCATAATAAGGCAGCCGGACATTTCCTACGCTAAAGAAATTTCTTACTGTCGTTGCGTGCAATGCATAGAGTCAGGAATTTTCCTTTTGACATTTCCTTCGTTGGTGCAATGAGTTAAAAAAAAAGAAGTCATCATTTGTCAAAATTGACAAAAAACAACATGGCCGCTATGTGGATAATAAATGTGGTCATTTTAGAAATAATTGTGAATTGAATTGAAAGCACAGTGCAATATTGTTTCTTTAGTTAAAATAACGCCGTGAATTAGATGATTATTGATTTGAGTATTTTAAGTTTTGTAATGAGCGAATATTCGCATAAATACGCGTCATAGTAAACGCGTCATCGTTTGTGCATTTCGTGGTTTATTTTGGTTGCTGTTTGGGGTTTCGGCTGAGGTGCGATGTCGTACCCGCCGCGACCGCCCTTGGTTCCCTACGGACTCGCCCCAGGAGTCGTGACCATGCAAATGCCCACACATGTAAGTAATTGTAGCATCCGTCATTCATTCTAACCTAACTCGAACGAAACAGTTACGTTAGCTCTATGTCAGCCTCACAGAAATAACACTATCAAATGTTGGACAGTTATGGACAAAGATAAAGTTCAAAATGGTATTACACCGGCATGTATTAATATTGTGCTTTAAACTGGTAGTGATGTCAACAAAGTCATGGTAATCGGAAAGCTATTTGCATTTACCAAAGCTGTACAAAATGAGGGCTGTCGTCAATCCATGTTCCATCTTATTTGAAATTGCATTGGGAGTATTAAGAATTTGTGTTTTATTTAACCTGGCATGAGATGGTAAAAAAATGGTTACACTTCTATGGTGAGTGGTGTGACACCCTGTGGATTTTGATTATCATTCTAAACTTGTTATTTATTTTATGTATGTAAACAATGTATTATATTTTTTGTTGTATATTAATAGGAAAATAAGTTAGGTAGCAATAAAACATTATAACCTGTGGATGAGTACAATTTTGTGGAGTTCTTGGGCTATTTTTTAAATATAGATTTATTAAAAGGTTTGCCATACACAAAATCTGTTTTTAAGCAAGGTAAATAAACCAAAAAAATACAAAAAATATTTCTTTTACTTCTTTTTTTCTATTTTTGCAAAATTTGCGAACATATACTCATATATCCGGTATGGGATACCAATAGCCGACAGGTTAAAAACAAAGCTTTTAAGTACATGATCATCGGGTGGCGCAATAGCTAACATTGCGCAGTACTGAGCGCATACATGCGCGTGCGCGCGTGGCAAGCAACTAGTTATGCAGTAGCCATGTCATGGTGAAACTTAGAACGGGGTATCACAATTACAGTGCCACCAACTTATCTGTGAACTGAATGGTGGTAAGAGTGTTCCATTCAATCGTTAAGTAGACCAATCAACAAGTAAAATTATTATAAAATACATAAACCCGTCTGTAAACAAAATGATTGAATATGAGGTGACAGCAAAAATAATCACACTAATATTAGTAAAGCGAAAATTTGTATGTATAAAGGGTGTGTATGTGTGTGTATGTTAATACTTCTTCGCTCTTAAACGGCTGAACGGATTTGGATGAAATTTGGTATGGAGGTAGCTTAAATCCTGAACTCACACATATGCAACTTTTTATCCTGGAATAATGCATGGTTCCTAGGGACGTGGGTAAAACCGCAGAGCGCGTTTCTAGAATTTATATAAATTTAATGTTTCTTATTTACTGTACACTACTATACTATACAATTGCAAGCAATGAAATCAACTCAAGACCTCAAGAGCGCAATTGTGTTTTTCTAATTCTGAAAATACATAACAAACAATAAAACCTATCAATACTGTAAGCTTACTATCTCACCTTTACAATTATTTTCATGAAGGTCTCATGATTAGATCTTTCAAATAATCAAATCATTTTTTAATAGAAATATTAATAACATAGAAAAAACAACACCTTCGTTTTTTTTTTACGCACAAGAGCTGAGTCCATTTCATTCCTCGTGAGTCTATTTTACTTTAATTTAATACTTGGAATTGCAACATTAGATTATATTATTAACATTAACTGAAAAACCAATAATTGAAAATTTTGTAAGAACACTTGATAAGTTTTGGTATTTTTTTATTGCATTGGAAATATATGGCAGCTTTAAGCCACCATATTAGTTTTCTTGACATTTCTATAGCACTCTTGTGATCAAGACAATGATACCTCATTTATCAAACCATCAAGTCGTCTAGTCTGTAGGTCGCGCCTAAGAAACGTACAAATAAACAAACATACATACATACAAACCAAACACATAATCCTCTGTGCAGTCAGATAAAAAAACAGAAAAATACAGAAAATGTAAACCTCGATCCTGGTGGCTGTAGTTCTTTATTTGCCACTTCACAGATAAGTTGGTTGCACTGTAAATGCATACTTACAACATTTCCTGTCTGTGCTTTTAACTGTTGAGGAATTCCCTAGTCAGGACGCAACCCTGAGTGCAGTAACCCAGTAACCATGTCATGGTAAAACTTAAAACAGGCTATCATAATAAAATGCATACACAAAATTTCTTGTTTGTGCTGTTGAAGAGTTCCATTATCTGGTAAAAAAATCGTGTCTGTGTGTTTGTTTGTTTGTTTGCACATCACGTAAAAACGACGAACAATTGCAATGCGGTTTTCACTGTTAGATAGCTTAGGGTTTGACGTAAAAACTTGTGTACTTGGTATCTCAATCCGATGAGTAGAAGCCGAGCAACCAATAAAAACTTCTAGACGGATGAAGGAATTTTGATCAAATGTTGGTATATTGGTATTTTATAGGTCTTGGAATAGTACATGGAGTACTTTTAACCTAGAGAAATGACCACGCGTGCAAAGCGTTTTTTAATAACAACTACTAACAAAATTAAAAAGGGGCAAACTAGCTTCAGATTTTTGATTTTGAAATATAAATATGTAGTTGGAGGCATGAAGAGTTAGCTCGTCAGCTGATCCTGTCAAAGGAGAAATGAAATCATGATGCCTTCGACTGCATCTTATATTTCAAAATCAAAAATCTAATGATTTCTTTTTAGTTTAGTTTGCAGTCAGGTTTTTTGTTTTTTACCCGTCTGAGGAGGGATGCGTTTGGGTTGTATGTATGTTTGTTTATATGTTTGTTTGTGTACAACTCTAAGGCGCGTCCTACACCTAAACAGCTTAATGGATTTTGATAAATGAGGTACAAGGGCTGTTTGATAAATCCTTTTATAAACTACTAGCTGATCCGGCGAACTTTGTGCCGCCTTAGAGTCAATAAAAGTTTTTAACTTATTATGGAGCAGCTTTTTTGATGATGTCTCGAGATTTGAATGACTGATTGCGATGAATTAAAAATGTTGGTTCCATCCTCCTCCCCCTGGCCCCATCCCCTTAAAAACCCCTACCAACAACCCTCAATCCCTAAACCCACCATATCACTTTGACAAAAAAATTGCAAAAATGTATTAATGATGATAAAACTTAAGTGTTTCTGCTCTGCTGGTACATAGAAATATTTTTTTGCGCGAGTCATGCGCTTCTAACTATACCCCTCCCGCTAACCTCACCCCGCTAGTTTTTCAACAATGATGATTCGAAGTTGAAAATTTCCCGCTGGACACCCTTTATAAACCTTCCGTGATAAATTATCTAACTGATGGTGAAAACCGCATCAAAATCCGTTGCGTGGTTTAGGAGGAGTTAGTTGCCAAACATACAGACAGACAGATAGACAGACGCGGAAAGCGACTTTGTTTTATACTATGTATTGATGTTGTGCAGGTGATGGTGGGCGCGTACGGCGGCGGGGGCGGGGGTGGCGGCGGTGGTGGGCGCGGCGCGTTGCTGCCGGCGCCCGGCAAGGCGGTGATCGCGCGTGGGCCCACGCGAAACAACGGCGCTAAGGAGCCGGACGGGCCCGCCATTACCGTGTTCATCGGCAACATCGCGTCGCGCGCGCCTGACGCCATGATCCGCGGCATGCTGTCCGCGTGCGGGCCCGTGCTGGGCTGGAAGCGCGTCTCCACCTTCGGGTTCAGCGAGTTCGCCTCGCCCGAGGCGGCGCTGCGCTGCGTGCGGCTGCTCAACGGGCGCGTGCTCGCCGACAAGGCGCTGCTGGCGCGCACCGACGGCAAGATGCAGGCGCTCGTCGACAACTACAAGAGTGAGTGTCTGTCTCTATAGTGCGCAGGGGTGCGAGCGAACATCACACACACACACACACCGCACACATATAATTTGATGGAACTGATATTTTCCAACAGGATAAAGAAAGTTTTAAGTGTGAAGTACTTAGGGTACTTAAAATGAAGATATTGGCAGCAATTCGGACATAATACTCCTTAAACTAAAGTAGACTTCATCATCATCATTATTCTGTATCTGTCCACTGCTGGACGTAGGCCTCTCCTAATGAACGCCACTGAGCCACAGAATAAATAATAG
Organism: Alsophila aescularia; assembly: GCA_946251855.1. Classification (NCBI taxonomy): domain Eukaryota; kingdom Metazoa; phylum Arthropoda; class Insecta; order Lepidoptera; family Geometridae; genus Alsophila; species Alsophila aescularia. The sequence continues at coordinate 52,852,638 of OX276373.1, forward strand.
CCGAAGTTGCACTTCGCGCTACCATTAATAGAAATAGCGACTCTAGCAACAAAGTGCAATTCAGCTCGCATAAGCGCTCAGTGCCTAACGCGATATTCACCTAAACGTTGCCGCTCTCTTCTAACGCGTAACTCTGTCGCTGTCTGGCGCGGAGTGACGCGCTAGCTGTGGCGCTATGGTTGTCGACTGGCCGTTGCTACTATAATATTCATCCACGTAATCTATCTTATGTTTCATGCGTATGATGACATGGTCAATTAAGGTAGATAGAAAATGAATATTAAAGTCCGTCTTTTGTAATTAACAAATTAAAAAAAGCTAACAAATTAATACAAACTTTCAATATTTAGGCTACCTAAATACCTCTTTGTTTAACATTCCTCATTAACTTACAATAATAATATTTACACATTTTGCACTAATTAAAAAGTTTTAATCTAATCTTATTAAACATTAAACGTATTAAATTAAAATCAATAAAAAAGGAATCAAATTTTATTTGTGAACAACACCATAATCTAAAATACTTAGGTAGGTAGGTAGTTCTAAAATACAACGCAAAAATGTGTGTGACTATGAAAAATGTAAGCGTCTGAATGCAAGCGCGCGGCGGCCGGCCTCGCCTAATTTGTAGCGCCCGGGGCTCAGCAATCTGTAGGTTATTAGCTCGCGTAAGTAGTAGAGTCAGGGCTGTCGCACTCCGCAACAAGTACAAATATTATACCTAAATTTCGGGGCCGTAATATTGGGGTTCATTCATTAGTCAAGCGTGCGCTTGATGAGTCGCGCGCCGTGTGCTTAACGATAAAGTACCTACTTACGTAAACTTACATAAAGATTTTGTCAAATTTTATTCTTTTCTTAATTATGAATACCAAGGAGAAACCTAGAAGGTACTGCATAGCATTTGGTCAGACAAATCTCGTAAAATACCTACATACCGACATTTTATTACGTAGGTAGCCATTTATTTTTAATTCACTATTAAGCATCGAAGTCGGACAGGCACCTTTTATTCATCAAAGTGTAACCTATTATGATATAATCAAATAATGAGGTACTAGGTCTATTCTGATAAGAATGTCATTATAATTTGTTAATAGAACTATCAATATTTATAACAATAACTAATAAAATAATACATTATTACTATTCTGTTTATTCGGTTACAATATCTAAGTCATATTATATCACAGAATAATTACTAGTACAAGTACCTAGGTCATATCTTGAAACAACCCTACCGAGCGTAAAAGTGACAGCGATTCTGAAACGGTTAGAGCAATGGAAGCTTTCGGGCGTAGTGATACGGTACATTCTAGCCTGCACGCAATGGGTGAGCGCCTTCTAGGTAAATATAATTGAAAGATTGCAGCGCTGTGCGAGTTAAATTGCACTTTATTGCGTTGTAGCGAGAGTTGCTATGTATATTTAAATGACTTTACTCAGTTATCCTTCTGTACTTGTACTATTAATTATTCTGTGGTAGAGTGACGGATGCCTGACTGAGCTTGGTCTTCAGCTCTTTTCATCCATTTTCTTCCAGCCGCTTTTCGCAGGTCGTCGGTCACTCCACCTGGCCACAGGGCGTCCTACACTACGTTTGCCTAAACGTGGTCTCCACTCGAGAACTCCTCTACCCCAACGGTTATCGGTTCTTCGGGAAATGTGACCAGCCCACTGCCACTTAAGCTTGCTTATCCATAGAGCTATGTCGGTTACCTTGGTTCTCCGTCGGATATCTTCATTACGAATCTTGTCCTTCAGAGAAACTCCAAGCATTGCTCTCTGAGCGACCTTAAATTTGTGGCCTAGTTCAAACGTGAGTGTCCACGTTTCGGCTCCGGAGGTCATGACTGAAGACTTTTGTCTTCAGGCACTGTGGTATGTACGACGAGAAGACTTCACGAAGCTTGCCGATTGCTGCCAACCCAACACAGCTGAATTCTTCTGTTAGCTTTCTTCTCAAAGTTGTTCTTACCCAATTGCAATATTTGCCCAAGGTAAACATATTGTTGGACAACTTCAAGAGGCACACCATTAACTGCAATCGGTTCCGGGTCAATAAGATCTTTGAACATGATCTTGGTCTTATCTATGTTCATTCCGAGACCGATCCGTCGAGAAGCATCATCTAGGTTGGTCAGCATACTTTGCAAGTCTTGCAGCGACTCCGCCATTAGGACGATATCAACGGCAAATCGTAAGTGTGAGATGTTTTCGCCATCGATATTAATGCCCATTCCTTTCCAATCCAGCGTCATAAACATATCTTCCAGGGAATTAGTGAACAGTTTTGGGGATATAACATCCCCTTGTCTTACTCCCCTGCACAGTTGGATATGTTAAGACTGCTGGTTTTGTACTTGGACACTCATACGAGGGCTGTTTGATAAGTCGTTTTAAAAGTAAATAAATGTATATATTTTTTTAAACAATGTACATTTATTTCTCAACATAGTCTCCTTTGAGGGCCAAACACTTGTTCCAGAGATTTTCCAATTTTTTTATCCCCTCCAAAAAATATGTTTTGTCGAGGTATTCAAAATAGCCGTTTATACCTGCGATGCAGTCCTCATTTGTCAAAAATTGTATTGGTGGATTTTGGCTATTGCAATAGCTGACGTGTGCACTGGGGCATTGTCTTGATGAAAGAGGACTTTCTTGGGGGACAATTTTGGTCGTTTGTCCAACAATACGGCATTAAAACGGTCCAATAACCCTGCATAATAACGGCCATAGTCCTTCCCTTTACCAAGTAATCAATCATAATGATTCCTTCGCCATCCCAGAAGACTGTCGCCATCACCTTCCCAGCCGACAAAAAAGTCGTGGCCTTCTTTGAGGCACGTTCACCAGTCGCCATCCATTGTTTTGATTGCTGTTTTGATTCAGGTGTATAATGATGGACCCAAGTTTCGTCCACAGTGACAAATCCACTCAAAAAATTCCGAGGATTACGCTTCATCATATCCAAACACAGTTTTGAATTTCGCTTTCGTTCGTTTTTGTTCGATTGTCAACAAACGTGGCACCCATCGTGCAGACAGCTTTGTCATACCCAAATCTTCATGCAGGATTTTATGTACTCGCTCAGTGGAGATGCCTGTGTTCTCAGCTATTTCACGCACCTTCACTCGGCGGTCGTCGAGTACAATATTATGGACTTCTTCAACAACATCCTCAGTAGTGTCTTCGATTGGGCGACCAGAGCGTGAAGCATCAGATGTGCTTGACCGACCACGTTTAAAATCATTTATCCAGTTATAAACAGTCTGCAACGTTGGTGCGTTAGTGCCATGAACAGAATCAAGTTCAGTTTTTATTGAGGCAGCACTGCAACCCTTCATAAAAAAATGTTTTATAACGGCACGAAATTTAGATTTTTCCATGGTTGTTAAAAATTTACTAGTGATCACAGTTAAACAATGGTTAAACTGACAAAAACTTGTTTTTTTTTTGCAAGACAGTCTTCATTTGAAAGATTGTGCCTGCCAGTGTTAATGCCATTTACCAGAAAAAAGGTTTTATAAATAGTTTTTAAAAGGACTTATCAAACAGCCCTCGTAGTCGCGGCGTTATACAGAAACCTAAGCACTTCGATGTATCGCCTGTCCACTTTACAGCGCTGCAAAGACTCCAGAACCGCTCAGGTTTCAACGGAGTTCTCATAGTCCACAAAAGGAAGACACAGGGGCTGGTTATACTCTTCAGGCTTCTGTATAACCTGCATCACTGTGTGTATGTGGTCTATGGTGCTAAATCCTCTGCGAAACCCGGCCTCCTTGAGCTTCGTCAGATGGGATCTACTCAATTGCTGGGCGAAGACTTTTGACCCCCGATTTTGCTCAATTGCCTTTTCTAGTCGGCGTGTATTTAAGCATCGGAGGTCACGTCGCACCAGCTTGCTGATCTTTTTATTGAGCTCCCTTTTCTCTGACGGTGTGGCTTGCTGTTGCTCCCGTCTCTCGTCCATTAGCCGAAGAGCCTCATCCGAGATTTTAGACTTCGTGCCCGTACGCTGCAGCTGACAAAATATAGTGCCTTCCTCCCTAAGGATTCCCACAACTTTTTGGAGTTCCTCGTCTACGTCATTTGTGGTTTCCAAGGCAGCGAATCAATTTTCCAACTTGAGGTGAAACTGTTCTGATCCAACAGCCTGCTCCATGGTTGGTCGGAGCGTAGACTTCACCAGACGGCATCTTTCAAGCTTGTGGTTGATATTCAAGGAGCCTCGGACAAGTCGGTGATCACTACCGGTATTAAACCTTGCGATCACTGAGACATCCCTGAATATGTGCTTATTGTCCGTCATGATGAAGTCAATCTCATTTTTAGTCACACCGTCGGGACATTGCCAAGTCCACTTCCTCTGGGGTTGCTTTTTAAAGAAAGAGTTCATCAAAAATAACCCCTCTTTTTCCAAAAAGTGAACTAGCTTTTGCCCCCTGTGATTTCTGTCTCCATAGCCGTGTGGACCTATTTTCGTTTCACTGCAGGTCTGTACTCCCACTTTGGCGTTAAAGTCTCCCATGATAACGTTGTAGTGGGCCCTTGTGGTGTTATGTAGGGCCGAAGATATATCATCAAACATATCTTCTACCTCATCATCCGAGTGTGCCGAGGTCGGTGCGTAAACCTGTACGATCTTAAGGCTATACCTTTCGGTCAGCTTGTCACGAGGCGGTCCAGGGTTTGGGTTTGTTCCACTAGCCCAGGGACCAAGCCTCAGTGGACGTTATAAAAAGTCAGGAACAATAGGGAGCACTTGGAGAATTTAATATACAGCGGCTTCACCAATCTGGATCAAAATAACCACTTACGAAGGTAATGTCATATAGATTTAATAACGTCCAGTTGTAGTAAACTTATTTAGGTATATTTAAAACATGTCGTTTCGTAAAATTCAGTTTTGCTCCAAATCAATATCGGAATGACAGGTTATATGAATTTAGAATTAATAATGACAAACTATCAAATGGAATGAAATGGATTATGAAAGAATTAAGAGATCAAATGAGTATTATTATGAAAGAGGTTTTCCCATCGTCACAAGCTTAAGAACCAGGTATGCTACCCTGGTCCACACACCGGATATTTCTACAACATTATCAATGAGGACTTTGTTGACGAGGAACCCCACGCCACCTTGAGACTGCTGATCGCCTTCTCGGAAATAGAATAGGTGGCCCGATTCCAGGGTTACTTTATCCTCCCCCTCTCTTCGGACTTCACTTAACTCTAGGATGTGCCACCTTATCTTGGTAAGCTCCGTCTCGAGTTGCGCCATGTGATCGTCAAGCTTAATTGTTCGTCCATTGTACGTAGCCAGGGTCAGTTGTTTTTGTTTCGGGTGGCCTACGATAGCCCGGGGATTTTTCGCACCCCCTGCCCTGCCATTCCGCATTTTGCGAGGGCGACCGGGAACTGGGGGCCATTTATTGTTTGGTCCGTTCATAAGGAGGGTTTGCCCATAATCGCCACGCTGGGTTGGCGATCGCAGGGCGTAGCTTCTCGCACCGGTGACGCTGCTGCCCGTCACCGGCCTGTGTCATATGGTTATACCGCCATCTGTCGGTCGCCAGAGCCTCGTTCGTTATGCAGCAGGATGACCGCGTGCAGGTGAGGTTGGCTTGGAGCATTGAGATTATATTCGCTCCCATCCATCCCAAACAGACCCCACATCCCACATCCCACATATCCAAAGTAGACTTAATTTCTTCAAATGACCACCAAAAAGACCTTTTTCAAAGTTCATTTTGCCCCTGGCATCTATTCTAAACTTACGTCAATTTAAGCTGCACCGTTTAAAATAACGTAAATTAAAACAGGTTTTTCACACGCTGTCTCATAGCATTTGGACAAATCTGGACCGTCGCTTATAATCCATACCAATATATAAAAGTGAAACATTGTATGTTTGTTTGTTTGGGGAGCTTTTACGCGATAATGGCTGGACTAATTTTGATGAAATTTGGAATGGAGATAGCTTATACCCTAGAATACAACATAGGATACTTTTTATCCAGGAAAATTGTATGTTTACACGGAAAAAATAGAAAATGTTGATAACTATACCTACTTTTGCAATGGTTTTTGATATCCTAGAAGAACATAGCATGCTTTTTATCGCGATAAACAGTTGTCCGCGCGGACGAAGTCGCGGGTGGGAAAGCTAGTAAAGCAATAAGAACATCGACCCTATTTAACAAAGGAGGACTAGGGACCAACTATTCAGCATGGACCGCGTATATTAGGTGCAAAACACACAATTGGCCTCAGTCGTAATCGGAGTTGCGTTGGTGTAACACGTGCGTGGACTTTACCACATATTATCCGGAATTCGCAGCATAAATGCCTTCCTGTTCTTTTATAAGGTGCACAAATAGCTCAAGAACCAAAAATAAGTTGCACTGCATTACTTTTCACTCTTAAGTAGTATAAATCATAATTTTCTTTAAAATCCTACTGATTGATATTGTTTGAAAATTGCCATTTGCAGAAAGGGACAGAAATATACGATTCGTAAGAGTGCGACAAGACAAACGGCGTGTAAAAGTTTGATCAAGGCCCTATTTCATAAAACTATTGTACACTGACAAATGTCAATCAAACCGACAATTGTCAGTCAAACTAGAAGTGTCGTACATTTTTGTTATATGAAACGCAGGTTTTGCGTATTCGACTGACATTTGTAGGTTTATTATGATTTGTCGCTTTATGAAATAGGGCCCAGATCTCTTTGTACCGTCAGGAAAAAATAATTACATAGATTGGTCAGGAAGGGATGAGGGGGTCTGACGAAATTAATGTCAAAACAACTAATCTATCATGCGCCATCCCATAATTGCACGACATATTAATATTGCCGTGAAGTTGGACGAAAAATAAACCCAAAGATGTCTTAAAGTATATCACTATTTTTTCTTAGAACACTTATTTTCCCTATCGATTGACACTAGTTTCATTTATAGCCAAGAAATCGAGTTTTTTTTCAAATGTTCATCATAGTCTTATCAGCAGTCCGAGCGTGATTGTGTAACATAAAAAACAAACTTTCGTAAATGGTATAATTGGACGATAAAATGTTCAAATATTGATACTCAAGCACACACTAACACCGCTGTTTTAAGTACCTACTACAAAAAAATACCAAACTTAACAATCATTTTTTTACATTGTTGATCAAAACCGCGGTAGAAGCTAATATTATTTTATTTCATTGAAATTTATTTGCTGACGATTCCTTACATTACTTTATGTTTACGGACTAAGACGAACTTACCCGATACCCGAATCGTATTTGGTTCGAGAATTAATGTTGTTATCTCTTTTGCGCTTCTATCTGCGTATGTCTCTCTATCTTTGTTGTTGGTGCATGAAGTGTACGACAGTGCAAATTTGGCTGTGTGGGTGTGTTTTCCTATAGTTGTATCTAGTCCGGGTGTAGTTTACATGAAGTTCTAGGTTGCCCGTCCTCCTTTGTTTAATAGGGTCAATGAATAAGAACGAAAAAGTCTGTACAATGAAGATAATTAAGAAAAAAATGGTGTAGGGTACATAAAATAAGCTACTGAACAAGAATAGATCATTTTTTAAATTAGTGTCTGTCAGTTTTTTGTTTGTTAGTTTGTCTGTATGCTTGTACGCGCATCACGTATTATTAACTACTGGATCGATTGCGATGCGGTTTCACTTTTGGATAGCTTGAGGTTTGACTTAAAAACTGGTGTATTTTAATCCGATCAGTAGAAGCCGAGCAATCGATAAAAACTTTTTGACGGCTGAAGGAATTTTGATCAAATTTTTGTATATTAGTATTTTAGGTCTTGGAGTATTACATCTCTTTTAACCTAGAGGAATAACCACGCGTGCGAAGCCGCGGGTGCAGCTAGTGAATAAATAAATAAGCACGCACTTACCGCCCCTCCTATTGCAGCGGAGCAGCGCTCGCGGCTGGCGGAGGGCGCGCCGGGCACGGAGGGCGACGGCCCCTCCGATTCGTACCTGGACGCGCGCCAGCGGCAGCTCGACGAGCTCGCGGAGCGGAAGCTCGCGCAGATCTACCGCGATTACCAGGACGAGATCAACAACTACGAGATCCTGCAGAAAGGTAAGCGCCGCCCCCTCCCGCCCCTCCCTACCCGCCTGCCGCCCCCACTCAATGCGCGCTCGCTTTCTGTTGCAGAGGAGCAGATATCGAAGACGGCCAAAGTGCTGGAGGAGGCGGACATCTCCGAGGAGAAGCGAGACGTGATCCACCGCGAGATCGGCAAGTTCCGCGAGAGCATGAAGGTAGACCCCCGCCCTCCCCCCACACCCGCGGCCTGCCCCCTCCTCTATACTATATACTTTAATACCGACAGGCGCCGAACGCCGCGTGCCCGTCGCCGCGACGCGAGCGCCGACACGAACCGCGCCGCCCGCGCTCTCTAACTGTACTAAGTGTACCTCGCGACATCATGCATCGTTGCATTGTATCGGAACGATCCTAGCAGAGGTGACGTCGTCGATAGTCACAATCTATTCATTGAAACAAAGTACGTGCATAATAATCTCTGCGCACGTTTTTTTTATTATTTTCTGTATTTGAAAAAGCAATGGATATGGCTCGGTCCCGATAAAATTAGACTTTGAATGAACCTAGAAAGGTCCCGCGACCGCATGCGGCTAACGTTCCCGTCGGCGCTCCAGGCGCGGCGCGGGCGCGGCGTGCGGCGCTGACGTTGTTGCGGTGAATAGGTGCCGCTCGGCCGCCGCGCCGCCGCCCCGCCCGCCGCGCACGGTGAGTCACGCACACCAGTACCGCCCCACGCACACCGACGCTCCCGAGGCCGATCCAAGCCTCACTTGTACCTACTAAGTTCTGTGTAGGCCATGTCGTAGCTACGAGCGGCACGACACCATGACTTTGCGGAAACTCGAGCGAAGCGAGCGCTAAATTTTATCTGACAGACAATTAATGAAGATAAATCTCTTAATAATAATATTACTTGATTACACAGACGACAGTGAAATGAGCGCTTTTGATAAATGAAGTGCTTTTGATATGATTTTCTTTATCTGCGGCTAATTCAACGAAAATTATCGATACCTACACAAGTCGATCCGAGCGAAGCGAGAGCAAAAATTTTCAGACTTTGATTTTCTATAAAATTGAAGAAACCTCGCATTAAAATGAAAAATAGTAAAGCGAAATGTGGAAAACATTTGTTCTTTCGGAACTATAAATTAAATCCACACCAATATATAAAAGTGAAACGTTGTCTGTTTGTTTGCTTGGGGTGCTTTCACGCCAAAACGGCTGATCCGATTTTGATGATACTTTGTAAATAGGTACTGTACAATATAGAGACCAACACAGGATACTTATTATCCCGGAAAATGGTAAGAAGCCACGGGATAACTGGAAAATGACGATTACTCGCTGTAAGGAACGGTTGCCGTGGATACGAAATAGTAACAAGTCTGTCAAAAACAATCACGAACGTTGTTGCTAAACTTTTGCATTGGTTTTTAATATCCTAGATGAACATAGGATGCTTTTTTCGCGATAGAAGTCGCGGGCGAAAAGCTTGTACATAAATAAATAAGTCTCGGGAGCGTCGCGAGCGTTCAGCTCTAGTTTTACATTATCGTTTTATGTACTTTATATATCGAGCCTCATACACATTTCACTCAAATTATATTCACAATTATCTCATTATTTCGCTCCATCTGACTGAACGAGATTTCTATCGAATTACTTTTCTGGCCAAATTCGTTTTTTTTTTTACAATTTTCTTTAAATTTATCAATATCTTATTTTCTAAAAGGTACACATTAATCGCACCAAAAGTAGCTAAACATTACTTTCATCGAAACAATCTCATTTTATCTTTTATATAATTTACACTAGCTATATTGAATAATGTTCAGTTTTAAACGTGCGGTAGACTTCCCATCGAAACGGAACAGAATGCGGCGGCAATCATATCTGTATCTGAGGACAACCTCATTAGTGTAAAGAGTAGTCACACGCGTTCGAGGCGTCCGTCGCGGTGCGAAGCGCCGCAGGCCGCGACTCCGCATTCGTGAGTTGCAGAGGAGCGGCCGCGCCGGCTCGCGCGCACCCCGCACTCACTGTCATGTACCACTCGTGTAGAGCGTGCGCGCGGGCCGCGCGCCGTAACGTACCCGTGGGAGCCCCTCCGAGCCGCCGTGCCGTCGCCTCGCCGTCGCCACTGCGCCGCCGCGCCGCCGCCACCGCCCGCCGCCGCCGCGCGTAAGTAACGCGCGCTTGCAGGTGCCGCCTCCGCGCTCCACCCGACAGTATGCATCTTTAGTTGTCGACGGCCCGCGTCGCCCGCGTCCACGATCCGATCAACGCAGGGCGCTCCTCCGTCATGTACTCTAGAACGAAACGTGGATCGCTTCGACTTCTCTCCGCTCTGTTGATCAGTCGCAACACCCGACTGAAGGTCGCGTTTAGGTCGACCGGAAGGTTAAGTGCACACTTGGTGTGCGTCGGACATTTCATTTTAACTTAAACTTCCTTCGCCGATTTATGTTCGGTCCGCTCGGACGTTTACGGCAAATCGTGTGAACCCGATTGTGATACTGGCTAGTGAACCCGATTGTGGACGCGGGGTCGCCCGGCGCGCCCCGTGGAGCGTCGCTCCGTCGCTCCGGAGTCCACCCCGCTGCGATATCCCGGCGCCGCGCCGCCCCCGCGCCGCCGACGCGCTCGAACGCCCGAGATATCCTGTGAGTAGTATCCGGGTCGGGCGCGTCGCCGGCGTGGCGGCGGTGGCGGTGGCGCGGCGGCGGTGCAGTTTGCTCACGCCGCGTGTTTGGGCGCAGGACGAGGCCGAGGTGGTGATGCGCCGCAAGAAGGACAACAAAGACGACAAGGAGAAGGAGCGCGACCGACCCGACCGCGGCGAGCGACCTGACCGTGCAGACCGACCCGACCGAAGCGACCGCGAGCGTGACCGGGACCGCGACCGGGACAAGGACCGCGACAAAGAACGGGACAAAGACCGCGACAAGGACCGGGACAAGGAGCGAGATAAGGACCGGGACAAAGAGCGGGAGAAGGACCGGGACAAAGAACGGGACAAGGAACGCGATCGAGACCGCGAGCGTGACCGTGAACGGGACCGGGAGAGGGACGATCGGGAAAAAGAGCGAGACAGAGACAAAGACAGGCGACCGCCGCGGAGCGCTTCCAGGTCAGTGAATAACGTTGAAATTGTTCAAAATTATATATATATATATATATATATATATATATACTAATTGAAGGAGAGACTGGAGACCCTGAAGACGTATTTGTTAAGTAGTTTGAATGAAAGAAGTCTGCAAAAGAACAATATCAACAATAATATATATATATATATATATATATATTATTGTTGATATTGTTCTTTTGCTGACTTCTTTCATTCAAACTACTGTTGACGCAATCTATACCGACTATAGCAAGGCCTTTCATCGAATCGACCTTTCATTAAACTTCTTGCTAAGCTTTGTGTTGCTGGGATACGAGGTGACCTACGTAGGTGGTTTTCCTCGTAAGTTGACGATCGTTGCCATACTGTGGTCCTAAATGGATATGCTTCAGTCTTGCGTCCTATACCATCAGGATTATCTCAAGGATGAATTCTTGGCCCTCTTCTCTTTATTCTTTTCATTGATGACGTTACTTTCTGTTTCAAATATTCTAATTTTCTATTGTTTACCGACGACATGAAAGTTATCAAAGATATTAATAGAATATAAAAACCCTAAAGATTTTTATATTTTTCCCCAGTTCGAAGTCAACTTGAATATACTTCTCAAATCTGGAACCCCCGCTATGATCAATAAATATATTAAGATATTGAAAAACCATAAAATATATTCTTACGATGTATTAATTTCAAACATAAAATTCGATGTCCTGATTATCTGGAGAGTTGTAAACGCCAGCACTTGTTACCCCTATCACAAAGAAGAGAAGCAGCTGATCTCACTTTTTTGCACAATATTATGTTAAATTTAATTTTGTCGCAGAAATTATCTTAAACTGTATAGTCCTGCGTGCGTCTCCAACTACTGCCATAATTCATTTTTCTTACGTACGCAGTCTTTTCAATTCTAATTATTCGGAGCATGTAGATCTGTTTATGGCTAGGCAAAATATTTACAAATTTATTGTTATTAAGAATTTCTTTCCACAATTACGTACTTGATTTGTCATCCCTATCGACTTCTTTTGTATAATTTTATTGGCAGGATTGGTGGCTTCGATATTTTTGTTGTTATATAAATTTGTTACTTAGCATTATTACGAGTATGTTAACACAGTACATTTTTGTGTAATTATTTAATTGTTCTTTATGTGAAAACTGTATAAGGCTCTCTAATGCCCATTGTCTTCAATCTATGACAAAATCCAATTATGTTACCAATTAGCAGCTGTTAGTTTTCCATTTAAATAAAAATGTTCTATCTCTGAACGAATAAAAAAGTAAAGTATTACATTTACATGTTTTATAATAATTTGGAGTATTTCCCTGAACCTAGTGTAACTATCGCAGGGGCAAGGACGAGCGGCGCCGCGAAGACCGCGACAAGGACCGCGAGCGGGAACGAGAGCGCGAAGAGCGCGAGCGAGACCGCGAGCGCGAGCGAGAGAGGGAGCGCGAGCGGGAGCGCGAGAAGGAGCGAGAGCGAGAAAGGTTAGAAGTTTACAAAACTGGAATTATCACATAAATAAAGCTTACAGTATCTTATGTAAATTCTATCATTCTAGTGAACAGCCTACTAGATGCAAACAGAATGCATGAATCACTTTCTCTCTACAAAAATAGAATACATGTGTTAACTTTTGAACAATTAAAAAGCTACAATTAAATTATTTAAGGTTAAAAATACTATTTAGAACATTGCTTGACTACAATAGTCGATGCATATAAACTTCGTCCTTATATAGTCACAACTAGAACACATTCGATGGACTGGTGAATGGTGACCAACACTAGTACGACACACCGGTAGTTCGAAGGTATTTCTATTTAGGAGACGACTACTCGTTCGAGGCACTGAAAATATCAACTTCGTCTCTAATGTCGTTTCATGCTGAACACATTCGATAGACTGGTGAATGGTGACCAACACTAGTACGACACACCGGTCGGGTAGTTTGAAGGTCTTTCTATTTAGGAGACGACTATTCATTCGAGGCACTGAAAATATCAACTTCGTCTCTAATATCTTCACAGGCTGAACACATTCGATAGACTGGTGAATGGTATACTAATACGACACACCGGTAGTTCGAAGGTTTTTTTATTTAGGAGACGACTACTCGTTCGAGGCACTGAAAATATCAACTTCGTCTCTAATATCGTCACAGGCTGAACACATTCGATAGACTGGTGAATGGTGACCACACACCGATAGTTCAAAGGTCTTTATATTTAAGAGACGACTACTCGCCCAGGTTTTAACGGAGTCAAAGGCCTTCTCATAGTCCACAAAAGTAAGACACAGGAGTTGGTTATACTCGGACTTCTGTATAACCTGCCTCACATGTGGTCTATGGTGCTAAATCCTCCTCGAAACCCGGCCTGCTCACGAGGTTGGAATTCGTCAAGTCTTCTTGCGAGACGATTGAGATGACCCTCGAAAACAACTTATAGACGTGGCTCAAGAGTGAAATAGGTCGGTAGTTCTTTAAAAGGGTTTTATCCCCTTTTTTAAAGAAGAGTACTACCAAACTCTTGCTCCAAGCTTCTGGAGTTCTCCCAATGTTAAGAACTGTGCTAATTGATCCCTGAAGCTCTCGAAGTACGGGATTTCCCCTGATTTCAAGAGCTCTGAAGTTATTCCTTCCCTTCCATTCTTACGTTGTTTGAGCGCCATCTCAATCTCGTCTAGGCTGACGTCGGGCAGTTCGGCATTGTAGTGGCGGGTCAGTATTGCGCGGGAATCCTCTGTGCTGGGTTCGGGTCCAGAAGCATACGAGTCGTACAATCGGCCATACAAGTCTTCGATCTCAGAAAGGATCTCCGGTTTAGAGACGACAGTTGTGCCATTATTGGTCTTGAACTTAGTCAGGGATCTACTCAATTGCTGGGCGAAGACTTCCTTCCCTTCCATTCATAGGTTGTTTGAGCGCCATCTCAATCTCGTCTAGGTTGACGTCGGTAAAATTAAAAGAAAAGCCCAGGAGAACATAGTTTTTCATTTTTTTTTTTTTCCCATGTCATGTTTGACTTACAGTTTGGCGGAAGTAAGCTACATATTTTTACCGTGTCCATTTTACTAATACTATAGTTAATGGTTCTAATTTCCAGGGAAGTAAGAGAAAGGGAGAAGGAGCGAGAGCAACGCGAGAGAGAGAGGGAACGAGAACGCGACAGAGAAAGGTGAGGGTTTGTTGAAACTACTTGTAATAATTACATGAAATACAATATGTAGCGTTTGGTTTTTTTTATTAAAAAGGTTTGTAATCCCCACAAATATATAAAAGTGAACCGACTGGACCAATTTTGATGAAAATTTATATTTAGATACTGTATACAACAGAGACCAACATAGGGTAGTTTTTATCCCGGAAAATGGAAGTTGCCATGGGTAAATGGGAAAATTTATATTGCTCGCTTTCCAAAACAGCTGAATTTAAATTATGAATATATGTAGGTAGGTACAGTAGGAATACCTAGAGATCAATATAAGATACATTTATCCCGGAAAATGGAAAGTGCACACGGGACATTGAGGAAATTGGTTATACCTACTTTCACATCAAAATGGTTAAACTGATTACGATTATAGAATGCCACTTGCTACTAATCCCCATCGCCACTAATATACAAACTTGAAACGTTGTCTGTTTGTTTGGGGCACTTTCACGCTATAACGGCTGGACCGAATTTAATTAAATTTTGTATGTAGATGCTGTATACCATAGAGACCAAGATGGGACACTTTTTATCCAGGAAAATTGTACAAGTGGGCAAAGCCTTGGGGCGCAGCTTAGTTCTATAAATTGTAGCAATAGCAGAAAGATTTTGGAGAATAAGGAAATGTTTGTTTTCTTTTTACAGCAAAAATATATTTTTCCCAAGGCAAGTAGAAATGTTGTATATATAAAATGTAAAAACCCTATATCAATAGGTTATTATATGAACCGCCAGGTTTTTTGGAAGCACTGTTTCATCCGGGTCATTTTACAAAATCGAAAGACCAGGGCCCCGTTCTGTTAACTATCCACTTAAAAGTGCTAGAAGCGATATTTTTTGGGAAATTAAAAAAAAATACAAAAAAAATTTTTTTACTAAAATTTTCGCTTCCAGCACTTTTAAGTGGTAAATAAAAAAAAATCTAGCGATCGACTTGCGTTATCGCGGTTTTAATAGTTAACAGAATCGGGGCCCTGTTTGTTGTGTGTGTGTTTTTTTAGCTGTGTTTTTGTTTGTCGTTCCGGGTGGAATCATCTAACTCAAATTTCGAGAACTTCCCGATTAGTTATCCGGCTGAAACTTTCAGGGTAGTTCATAACTCGATGACAGTGAAAACAGAAAAAATGCATACAAAAAAAACCTGGTTATTAGATTAGTTTTTTAATCTACATTTGCTGATTGTTAAACCTCCGAACTCCAACAGAGTGTTACAAGTTTAGGGTGTGTATCATTGTATATATGTATCAGTGTGTCTATCTGTGGCATCGGAGCTCCCAACCGAATGGACCGATATCCTTTAAATTCCAGCCGGTTTATAATATGAGAAGCGTGAAAAAAGTATAAAAATACAAAAATCACTCTCATACCTTCATGTTCGAGCCGTAATGTAATGTTTTAGACGAATGGAACCGCCGAGTGCGACTTCAAAGCTTGAAACATCACCACTATCCCCAGGAGTCGCCTAAATCAGATGCCTAAATATTTAGGGCAAAAAATGGTTCGCCAAACTTTAGGTGATAACTAGTGATGTTAGGCGCCACCTAAAGCTACGACCCCGGTCCGGGGGCGCCTATCATTATAGGCAACTCCTAAAATGACACCACGCGCCGCGCTCGCTCTCTCACTCATGTTAAATAGTGAGTGAGCGAGCGCCTGTAGCTTAAGAGTCAAATATTAAAAGTGTATAGGTGAAACAGAAGATTACGCTTAAGACTGCTTAGATTAGGAGTTCCTTAGTTAGGCGTCGCATTGTTCGTGGCTAGTGAAAACGGGCGTAAGTATTTTGCTTACACGCAAAGCAAGGGAAGGGTAATGAGTTTAACTGTCTATGTATGTATGTATATATGTATGTGGGGTGGACATGTGGATGTTCCACCATAGCATCGCCACTGTTGGTTCGATTTTGACAAGCGAGGTGTCCATCCATTCGTCTTCATGTATAGAGTGTCATAGGCTATTTTTTTTCGACTGCCCGTCAAATCAATGGAAGAGTTATGTGTTCAAACTGAAAACTTGGTTCGATTTTGACAAGCGAGATGTTTGAAAAACGACCAAGAAAACGAACAGCAGGTACGAAGTGGGCTTACCTTGGCGGTTACCTGAATTGATTCGTCTTCATCGCAAGAGTGTCTTATGCTATTTTTTACCCGACCGTAGTCGGGTGTTCGTTTTTGAACGTATGTCTTGTTTTCTGATTGTTTATAAATCGCACGTAACACTTATCGTAATATAACATGTAGCTAGGTCATACTCGTATAACTTTAACGGAACACAATAAATTTAAAGTTGTGAGCGCAGTCGCTGCAGGCGGCCGTCCGACGGCAGTAAAGATAAGGCGCGATAACGAGCGCCACTCACGGATAGCGAGGACGTACTCTTGCGAACCGAACGCAGCCGCGAATGTACAGTTAACAATGAGCTCGTGTGCCGCGGTGTCGGGCCCCGTGCCGTGGCCGCCGCCGCTGCACCCCTACATCCGCACGCGCCTCGAGGTGAAGCTTGACTCGCTGCCGCCCGGGTAACGTGCCGCTACGACGCCTCTGCGCACGCGCTGGAACCCGCGCTCACTCTCCGTGTCGCATTACAGGGAGCAGCGGGAGCGCGAGCGGGAGAGGGAGCGGGAGCGCGAGCGCGACCGGGAGCGGTCCCGCGAGCGAGAGCGGTCGCGCGGCCGCAGCCGCAGCGAGGCCGACTCACGCAAGGAGAAGGAGATGGAGGAGGAGGCGCGTGAGAAGAAGCGGCTCGAGAAGAAGGCGCGCGAGAAGGAGGCCGCCTACCAGGAGCGGTGAGTGCGGGGCGGGGGCGGGGTAGTCAGTAGAGGTAACATTACCAAAACTTTCCAATTCTTCCGGAAACTTACTATAGATTAAAATTCCCGAAACTTTCCGTAACATTCTATGAAACTTTGCAATTCTTCGGGAAACTTATTAGAAATGAAAATTCCTGAAACCTTTTCGAATCTTTCTAGGAAACATTTTTTCTGGAAATTTACTAGAGTTGAAAATTCCCGAATATTTCCGAAACTTTCGACCAATTCTTCTGGAAACTTAATAGAGATGAATTAAATTCCCGTAACTTTCCGAAACTTCCGGAAACTTTGAAAACATTCCCATCTAACTTTCCATAGTTCCCAGTATTCGTAGGACTTTTCAAATGAATTGGTAGCGATTCGGACATACACTAAACTAAATTTAATTTCTTCAAATGTAATTTAAACCTTGTCGACTTCGTAACAAGGTCTTTTTGCTCTTGGCATCTATTCTAAACTTACGTCAATTTAAGCGGCACCGCTTAAAATAACGTAACTAAAACAGGTTTTTAACAGACTGTCTAACAGCGTTTGGATAAATTCGGACACATTCTGAGACAGCGTTTGGACAAATCGGGACTCTTGCCGCGTGGAAGCAAAGTTGATTTCTCGCTGACAGGCTTTAGTGATAGTTTAGTGAGTGAGTGTTAGATGCCAGAGGCAAAAATACCTTGTTACGAAGGTATTTTTGCTACGAAGCCAGCAAGGTTTAAATTACATTTGAAGAAATTAAGTTTAGTTTAGTGTATGTCCGAATCGCTACCATTATCTGTTTACGAATACATGAGGTTTTATTTAATGGTATATATTTCTGAACATTACTGTATGAAATATTACTTATTGTAATGATTTATTAATAAACGATTGATATATGCAAAGTAAAAGTGAAACTGTGTCATTGGTTACTTCAGGATAACTAAACTCATTAGAAATTATTAATTTGCAGTATTTAGAATTGCACTTATAAAATTTATTTACATCGAATGAGAATATTGATATCAAAATAATTAAACATATGAAGTGCTCCTAAAAAAAAAAATAGATACAGTATAATAATATTATATAAGCATTAAAAATATATGTATATATATATACCATACACACAAACATACATAATTACATAAAATATAAGTTAAATGAAAGATTGAATATCAGAAAAAAACAAAGATTTTATAAAATAGGTAGCTAAAATAATCAATGAAGTATCAAAAAAGTTTTTTCCCCTCCTTTAAATTATCAGTAAGACAAAAAAATACGAAAAAATAAGATTTGCTTGGCTGTTGTAGATAAGCGTAAACAAAATTACCCTACAAATATTATTTTCCCATTACACGATTCTTCCCCAATATTCCCAATGTCTGGAACTCTGGAAACTTTCGCGGAAGTATCGGAAGCTTTGGGAATGCTCCCGGGAGTTTTCGCCACTAGCAGCGACGCGGCGTCTGTTGCAGGCTTCGCAACTGGGAGAGCCGCGAGCGCCGCAAGCACGCAGAGTACGAGAAGGACAAGGAGCGCGAGCGGTGCCGCGAGGAGGAGCGCGAGCGGGAGGCTAAGCGGCTCAAGGAGTTCCTGGAGGACTACGACGACGAGCGGGACGATCACAAGTACTACAAGTGAGTAGTAACGCGCGCGGGGCGGGGCGGGGCGGGGAGGGGCACTAATGATTGGATGACACCTTCGATAAAAGAAACAAATAAGGATTCACTAAGTTCGCCCGATTCGTGTTCCACCAAACCCCGCGCAATTCAAAAACTCCGCGCATGGCCCGCTTATAGTGGAGACGGCTTCTTTAATTGGCAAATAGGTAGGTAATTAAACTTAATCATCATAAAAAGTAAGAAGCCGCTATCCATAGTTTTGAGCCGGGGCATCACATATCTAATCGACTATGCGCGCTTGTGTGCGTAACACGTAAATGTTTGCGTGGAGCGAACAGGCAAGCGATAAGGGTTAATGCGTGTGGAAAAAAAAGGATGGCACAATATCGATTGCGATGTTTTGATGACGAACTGTGACGAACGGTTTTGTAACACGCGACACGCACACGACAAATAGTCGCGTGGTCGCATTTTGAATAATGGTAAGTACTAAGTGCTTGATCTTTATTTGTTTCTTTCATCGAAGGTTGACACGATTCAAGATTTCACGCATGAAAAGCATGACGTCTTCTCGAACGAGAAATCTCGCTTTTGTGAAGTGTTCGTCAAAGAGTTTACACTATTCCACATCTCGTTCGAGCTCGTCTGTGTTTCTATGACTCGTCAGTTGCAAAAATGGAGTCTGTCTACGAAGGTGTGGCGGGTGTTGGTGCAATTTTAACGTTTTTATAGCGCGATGTTTGACCAGAAACAAAATAAAGAAGAAAAAAACCTAAAAGAACAGTTTGGAAATTCTAAATTATATTCCACCGAGTCTGACTTACACAAGCGAGGGTTTTTTTTCATATATGTAGTTTGACAAACTTAATCATTTGAACATCAGTAAAAACAAAAAAAGAAAACACTATCGTGCGAGACGCCTCTCGAACGCCAACTAATAAACATGCATGAACTCGCTCGCGCGCGAACAACGCTGTGTTCGAGCGCGCATGCGAGCTTTCGAGAACCGTCTACACGATGCGAGATCACGCACGAGAAGCATTTGTCGTGCGTGAACTCACATTATGTCAACATAACAGGCATAACGGAGCGTTTCGTCCACAGGGGCAAGGAGCTGGCGCGGCGGCTGGGCGCGCGCGTGCGCGAAGCGGAGGGAGACGCGCGCGAGCGGGCGCGCGAGCAGAGCGAGCTGGCGGCGCTGCGAGAACATATCTTCGGCGGCCGCGCGGGCGATGACCCCGCGGCCGCCGCCGCGTACGAGCGCGCGCGCCGCGACCAGGAGGAGCTATACCGGCCGCGGCTTCTCATCGACGTCAGCCTGCAGGTACGTGTGCGAGGCGCGCCTACCGTCCACGCGTCTCCCCTAACAAGGAGCCCCTAGGGGATTCATTTGATTTTTTTCTCAACACGGATCCGCTGGCCGAGAAGAATAACTGCAGGATCCCATGCGGGATTTATTTGGAGTAGGACATAAATAAAAAACTAAATTAAATAAAAATATAGAGGGCTTCCTCATGGTCCAAAGTTAGAATATATCCTGCCTGGTGCACAATTACTCTGGTCATGAACTATCTTGAAGTTTGAGTCGCGTGTGTGAACAATGACAGTCGAACCTGTTTTTTTTTAATAATTCTTTTGCTCTGCGCAGGCGTCGCTACAACGCGAGCGCGAGGAGCAGCGCGCGCTGCAGCGCGAGGAGGCGCGGCGCGAGGCGCGCGAGCGGGCGGCGCGCGAGCGCGAGCGCTACCTGCGCGCGCACGCGTCGCGTCAGCTGCCCACCGAGGCCGAGCCCATCGACTCGGAGGACAGCGCGGAGGGCGGCGCCACACCGCCCGCGCCCGCGGACCCACCCGCGCCTCGCCGCCGCCACAAGCACCGCCGCGCGCCGCCCGTGCCCTCGCCGCCGCTAGAGGACGGCGCCGTCACGCCGCCGCCGCCGCAGCCCACCACGCCCGACTTCCGCCGACATGTACGTACCGGTTAAAGTTCACAATCATTAGTGACAAGTGATGTACAAATAAGGTACCGTGGTACACAAATTCGACCAAATGGATACATTTAAATACCAACCAAGAGCACTACTAAATAAAATTTTATTATTTAATAAAAATTACAGTATCGGTCCGCAATTGACGAAGAAATCGGCGAACATACATAAAACAAAACATACAGACAGCAATTCATTCATTTTGTTCTTAAACTAAACTAGACTAAATTTCTTCAAATGTAATTTAAACCTTGTCGACATTGTAACAAGGTATTTTTGCCCCTGGCATCTATTCTAAACATACATCTTTTTAAGCTGCACCGCTTAAATTGACGTATTTAAAACAGGTAATTAACACGCTATCTAACAGCGTTTGGATAAATTCGGACACGTTCTGAGACAGCGTTTGGACAAATCAGGACTCTCGCCGCGTGGAAACAAAGTTGATTTTACGCTGACAGGCTTTAGTGGTAGTTTAGTGAGTGAGGTATAAATGCCAGGGGAAAAATACCTTGTTACGAAGCCAACATGTTTTAAATTACATTTGAAGAAATTAAGTTTAGTTTAGGGGATATCCAAATCGCTACCACAGTCGAACATAGAACTCCTTTGGTGAAGTTGATTCAATGTAACAAATGGAAGGATTTGGTATCATCATCATCATCAGCCTGTATCTGTCCACTGCTGGACGTAGGCCTCTCCTAATGCACGCCACTGAGCTCGGTCTTCAGCTCTCTTCATCCATTTTCTACCAGCCGCGTTTCGCAGGTTGTCACTCCACCTGGCCATAGGGCGTCCTACACTACGTTTGCCTAAGTGCGGTCTCCACTCGAGAACTCGTCTACCCCAAATGTCAGTTCTTTTAGAAATGTGACCAGCCCACTGCAACTTTAGCTTGCTTATCCTTAGAGCTATGTCGGTTACGGTTCTCTGTCGGATCATTTCATTTTGAATCTTGTCCTTTGAGAAACTGTTTTTTTGACTGAGAAACTCCAAGCTCGCTGAACGACTTTAAATTAACGTTTCGGCTCCGTCATGACCGGTAGGACGCACTGGTTGAAGACTTTTGTCTTGTCTTCAGGCACTGTGGTACAGACGACGAGAAGACTTGACGAAGCTTGCCGAATGCTGCCCAACCCAGCTGAATTCTTCTGTTGGCTTCCTTCTCAAAGTTGTTCTTACCTAATAGCAATATTTGTCCAAGGTAAACATATTGTTGGGCAACTTCAAAGGTACACCATTAACTGCAATCGGTTCCTGGTCAACAAGATCGTTAAACATAACCTTGGTCTCATCTATGTTCATTCGGAGACTGATGCGTAGAGAAGCATCATCTAGTTGGTCAGCATACTTTGCAAGTCTTGCAGCGACTCCGCCATTAGGACGATATCATTGGCAAATCGTTAGTCAGCATACTTTGCAAGTCTTGCAGCGACTCCGCCATTAGGACGATATCATTGGCAAATCGTTAGTGTGAGAAGTTCTCGCCATTGATATTAATACCCATTCCTTTCCAATCCAGCGTCCTATACATATCTTCCAAGGCGTTAGTGAAGAGTTTTATCCCCTTTTGTAAAGAAGAGTCCTGCTCCTCCACCCTCCACACTCCAGTTCTCCCACTGTTAAGAACGGTGCTAAATAACCCCTGAAGTACGGGTTTCTCCTCTGCTTTCAAGAGCTCCGAAGTTATACCATCCTGACCAGGGGCCTTTCCATTCTTAAGTTGTTTGAATGTCATCTCAATCTCGTCTAGGCTGACGTCGGGCAGTTCGTCAGTGTGGTGGCGGGTCAGTATTGCGCGGGAATCCTCTGTGCTGGGCTCGGATCTAGAAGCATGCGAGTCGTACAAGCGGAAGTAGAAGTCTTCGATCTCAGAAAGGATCTCCGACTTAGATACGACGGTTGCGCCATTATGACATATACTTGAGCTTCGTCAGATGGGATCTACTCAACTGCTGGGCGAAGACTTGACCCCCGATTTTCTTAATTGCCTTCTATCCGGCGTGTATTTGAGCATCGGAGGTCACGTCGCACCAGCTTACTGTTTTTTTGATTAAGCTCCGTTTTTTCTGACGTTGTGGCTTGATGTTGCTCCCGTTGCTCGTCCGTAAGCCAAAGAGCCTCATCCGAGATTTTAGACTTCGTGCCCGTACGCTGACAAAATTTAGTGCCTTCCTCCCTAAGGATTCCCACAACTTTTTGGAGTTCCTCATCCACTTCATTTGTGGTTTCCAAGACAACAAATAGATTTTCCAGCTTGAGTTGCAACTGTTCTGATCCAACAGTGGCTTGGAGTAGGTTGGATTAGAGTGTAGACTTCACCAGATGGCATGGATCGATGGATTTCAAGAGAGTGATAGGCAATTTTTTTCCCGTCCTTAGTCTATTCTTATATATTCTATATATCTTAGGGTTTTAGTTTTTGAACTTATGTCATGTTCCAAATGTTAACTTACATTTGCCCCTGTGATTCCGGTTTCCATAGCCATGTGGACCTATTTTTGATTCGCTGCGAGCCTGTAAGTGGGAACTTTGACGTTAAAGTGTCGCATGATAACGTTGTAGTGGGCCCTTGTGGTGTTATGTAGGGCCGAAGATATATCATCAAACATCTTCTACCAAATCATCCGAGTGTGCCGTGGTCGGTGACCTTAACCTGTATGACCTTAAGGCTATACATTTCGTACGCTACCCTGTTTGACACACTGGATACTTCTACAACATTATCAATAAGGACATTGATGTCGCGGAACCCCACGCCACCCTGAGACTGTTGATCGCCCTCTCGGAAGTAGAATAGGTAGCCCGAGTTCAGGGCTATCATGTCTTCCCCCTCTTTTCGGACTTCACTTAACCCTAGAATATGCCACCTGATCTTAGTAAGTTCCGTCTCGAGTTACCCCACGTGCTCGTCAAGCCTAATCGTTAGTCCGTTGTACGTAGCCAGGGTCAGTTCTTTTTGTTACGGGTGGCCTACGGTAGCCCGGGGATTCTTCGCACCCCCTGCCCTGCCATTTCCGAACGCCACAGTGGTCAGGGCTAGCAGGGCGGCCGGGTAATGGGGATCATGTTTTTGTTGTGCCGTTAATTTTAGGAGGGTTTGCCCATAATTGCCACGCTGGGCTTGCAGGTTGGGGATCGCAGGGCGTAGCTTCTCGCACCGGTGACGCTGCTGCCCGTCACCGGCCTGTATCATTTAGCTACGCTTGTTTTTGTGATGGTTATACCGCCATCTGTCGGTCGCCAGAGCCTCGTTCGTTATCCTGCAGGATGACCGCGTGCAGGTGAGGTTGGCTTGGAGCAGTAAGATGGTATTTCGTCCCCGGCACACTCCCACACATTTGTTATATAAATATGATTTGTTAGTTGCTCCCCGCAGGTTTACCCGCGTGAGTGATGATTATGATGATGATGAAAAGTACCCTCAGTATTATTCCAGGGTATAAGCTATCCATTCCAAATTTCATCAAAATCCGTTCAGCTGTTTGAGCTTGAAGAAGTAACAAGCATACACACAAACTTTCACCTTTATAATATTAGTGAAAATTTCACTAGATATGCCACCGAGCATGTTTTTCTTGCCGTTTCTTCTCGAATTCCAACTCTAGCGGAAGAATTATTTAACCATCGCGACTGCCCTTTTGAGGCCCGTACGAACAAACATAATTAGATTTGCCTCCGACTATACAGTAAAGGTATTTGTACGTTGCAGAGCGGCGCGTCGGCCGGCAGCTCGCCCATCACCATTAGCTTCAAGAACCCCCACAAGAGCCCCCCGCACGCGTCGGACCCCGCCGCGGGGAGTGAGCGCGTGCGCCGCGTGCACGCCGCCTTCGCGCACGACGACGACGACCTGCCTCCCCTCACTAACAACAACAAAGGTAGCGTGAGCCCCCACACTACGCAGTGGCCCCCGCACGCGCCGGACCCCGCCGCAGGGGGCAAGTGCGTGCGCCGCGTGCACGCTGCCTTCGCGCACGACGACAACGTCCTGCCTTCCTTCACCAACAACAACAAAGGTAGCGTGAGCCTCCACATAGCACACAGTAGCCCCCGCACACGCCGGACCCTGCCGCGGGGGCCGAGCGCGTGCGCCGCGTGCACGCCGCCTTCGCGTACTACGACGACCTATCTCCCCTCACAAACAACAATGGTATCTTGAGCCCCCACACAGCATACAGTGGCCCCTGCACCTGTTTTAGACCACCTGTTTGTGGGTATACAAGTGCGCGCCGACTTCGCGCATGAAAGCGATGATCTGTTCCAATAAAAGTAGCGTGAGCACAGCGTGTGCACACAACACACACACACCCACATAGCACACGCACGAGTATGTATGTGACACACGTAATACTAATTTCGACGACCTTGTAGAATGTTCGGTGTAAAAGCTTGTGGTGTCGAATGATAGGTTTCCGAAACCTATAACTCATGTGTATGTTTCAGGCTGATTGTTTGTTCTGTCGCGTTTCCAGTGAAAGAGAAGAAGGAGAAAGAGCGCAGTAAGAAGGAGAAGGGCGAAAGCGAAAAGGACAAAGACAAAGAGAAGGACAAGGACGGCAAGACGGCTGAGGACAAGCGCAAGGAGATCAAGACCCTCATCGACAAGATTCCCACGCAGAAGGAGCAGCTGTTCGAGTACAAACTCGACACGCCGCAGGTACTACAGTGTGGTAGCATTAACCCAGACATGGCTACAGGGCGGGGTAGATATTAAATAAACAATCTCAGTTCAATTTAGATTTATAGTTTTTTATTAATTAATCGAAGACATAGGTAAATTTCATAAAAATTGTTTAGTGTTATTTTTGTGTATCAATTTGTTTTTGAATTTATGTTCTCTTTTAACTATGGAATTCTGAACACATTAGGATCTGCTTTACCACGTTTTTATGTCACTTGTTTGTCTATCTGTCTGTCTTTCGTTCCGAGTGGAATCTTGCACCTCAAATTTCGAGCACTTGTCGATTAGCTATCAGGCTGAAACTTTCAGGATAGCTCACAACAAGATGACAATGAATATAAAAAAAAACTGGTTTTTAGATTAGTTTTTTAATCCACATTTGCTGCTGCTTTTGTTATTTTATGGAAAAAAACCCAGCAAGTTACATATCAATTTCACCAAAAAAATATATTTGTATATACATTTAACGATAGATAACTAAACTATATATGAAGTCGCATAGTAACTAAACATTCGTCGAGCGGACTAAAATTAAAAATATAAATATCTTCGAAATTATTCTTATGTTAGGTTGTCACGGTTGTCTAGAAGAGATCGCTGAGCGATAAGACAGTCCATTGTGTCACTTATTATTAAGTTTGTTTTTTAATTTGCGAGGTAATCAATAAATTGTTATCTATCTATCTATCTAAGAATTCCAACGATACCCCATACATCCAAATCGGTTCAGTGTAAAGTTTTTTTTTTATTTTTTTATTATTTGGTTCACATAACTGGTTATTTTCATCAACAATCAGTTATGGTGGAACAAATAAACTCACATACATACATCAATTCCGAAAACATTATACTCCTTTTTTGGGCAGTCGTACAATAATAACTTTTTACATACTTTTTTTTACGAAAATTGATAATAATACGTCAACATTATGACCCTTACAGAGTATATCAACAAGTAGCAAGCAGACTGAGCCATTATCTATTAGGTTATTTCTATTGGGTGCTTAAGTATAATAATACGTCAACATTATGACCCTTACAGAGTATATCAACAAGTAGCAAGCAGACTGAGCCATTATCTATTAGGTCAACATTATGACCCTTACAGAGTATATCAACAAGTAGCAAGCAGACTGAGCCATTATCTATTAGGTTATTTCTATTGGGTGCTTAAGTATAATAATACGTCAACATTATGACCCTTACAGAGTATATCAACAAGTAGCAAGCAGACTGAGCCATTATCTATTAGGTTATTTCTATTGGGTGCTTAAGTATAATAATACGTCAACATTATGACCCTTACAGAGTATATCAACAAGTAGCAAGCAGACTGAGCCATTATCTATTAGGTTATTTCTATTGGGTGCTTAAGTATAATAATACGTCAACATTATGACCCTTACAGAGTATATCAACAAGTAGCAAGCAGACTGAGCCATTATCTATTAGGTTATTTCTATTGGGTGCTTAAGTATAATAATACGTCAACATTATGACCCTTACAGAGTATATCAACAAGTAGCAAGCAGACTGAGCCATTATCTATTAGGTTATTTCTATTGGGTGCTTAAGTATAAAAACTCGTCAAGGG
Organism: Alsophila aescularia; assembly: GCA_946251855.1. NCBI lineage: Eukaryota > Metazoa > Arthropoda > Insecta > Lepidoptera > Geometridae > Alsophila > Alsophila aescularia. The sequence goes on from OX276373.1 coordinate 52,879,742, forward strand.
TATCAATGAAAAAATTCATAAGGTTATTATGGAATGTTGTTTGTTTTTCTTCTTTTTTTATTATATCAGGTAGTTTGTTATACATTTTTACTGTATAACAAAAGCCAGAACCAGAACCAGAATGAACCAGAACCAGAACCAGACCACAGTTATAGTATAGGTATAGATAAGAAGACCTCGTTGGATTTCGGTTATATGAAGCAGTACTGGATTCTACAACATTATTCGCCTCTTTGTTCAACACTCTTCGTCTCTTACAGAGCCGAACTTCGTCATTGTCAGACTTTTGGTTCACTTACAGGCAGCAGCGCGTCGCACGAACTGTTACACGAGGTAGCCGCAAATGCTCGCGGCGAGTGACCACCTAACTGTCAGAATCAGAATCGCTGACAGTATTTTCATGTATTTCTGTTCCCAAATATCTTCAGCTCGAGTCGAGGTTGAATTTTCAGTCTTAACCTTTTCTTAATTCTCGAGCCACTGGCGTAACTGCCATGTTTAATGGACTTTACAAAAGGAGGAGAAATATTAGGAAGATAGAACATTGGCATGAACCTGGGCGGTAAATAAAGCAGGGTAATAAGTGAACTCGCGGTAACTATGGCAGGGTAATAAGTGAACTTGCGGTAAATTATGCAGGGTAATAAGTGAACTCACGGTAAATAAAGCAGAATAATAAGTGAACTCTTCTATCATGTGGAGGTGCGTCGTACTCGAATGGACTAATGATTAGTTATCTAGGATTAAAGTAGTTTTTTTATAATCTATAAAATGCACGATAAATATAGTGATGTCGCGTTGCGTTCCAGATCGACAACATACTGATGGAGAAAAAGATCCGTCCGTGGATCAACAAGAAGATCATCGAGTACATCGGCGAGCCTGAGCCCACGCTCGTGGACTTCATCTGCAGCAAGGTGCTGGCCGGCTCCTCGCCGCAGGGCATCCTCGACGACGTTATGATGGTGAGCGTCTATACACACACACTCACACAAGTAAACCGGCGAGCCGAGCCCGCGCTCGTGGATTTCATCTGCAGCAAGGTGCTGGCCGGCTCCTCGCCGCAGGGCATCCTCGACGACGTGATGATGATGATGATGATGATGATGATGAGCGTCTGTACACACCCCTTTACACCCCACATCCCCTTCCGCATGCACACTGACAGCGCCGTGTCCGCAGGTGCTGAACGTGGAGGCGGAGGTGTTCGTACACACCCCCACACCCCTTACCCTCAACCCTCAACCCCTCCCGCACGCACACATTGACAGCACTGTATCCGCAGGTGCTGGACGAGGAGGCGGAGGTATTCGTACATCCTCCACCCCCTCCCGCACGCACACATTGAGACAGCGACGTGTCCATAGTTGCTGGACGAGGAGGCGGAGGTATTCGTACATCCCCCACCCCCTCCCGCACGCACACATTGAGACAGCGACGTGTCCGCAGTTGCTGGACGAGGAGGTGGAGGTGTTCGTACACACACACTAACCCCACACTGCCCTCTCACAACCTCCACCCCCCTCCTGCACGACACTGACAGCGCCGTGTCCGCAGGTGCTAAAAGAGGAAGCTGTGGTGTTCGTACACCCCCCACACCCCCTCCCGCATGCACACACTGACAGCGTTGTGTCCGTAGGTGCTGGACGAGGAGGCGGAGGTATTCGTACATCCCCCACCCCCTCCCGCACGCACACATTGAGACAGCGACGTGTCCGTAGTTGCTGGACGAGGAGGCGGAGGTGTTCGTACACACACACACACACACTAACCCCACACTGCCCCCTCACAACCTCCACCCCCCCTCCTGCACGACTCTGACAGCGCTGTGCCCGCAGGTGCTAAAAGAGGAAGCTGTGGTGTTCGTACACCCCCCACACCCCCTCCCGCATGCACACACTGACAGCGTTGTGTCCGTAGGTGTTGGACGAGGAGGCGGAGGTGTTCGTGGTGAAGATGTGGCGGCTGCTCATCTACGAGCTGGAGGCGAAGAAGGCCGGCCTGCACAAGTGAGCGTCGCCCCGTCGGGCTAGTCCGCGCCACCCTCCTGCGGATGCCCCTGCCGGGCGAGTCATCACCGCCCCCAGTGCCAGCGCTGAAGGAGTTTCACCAGCAGAGATGCCGCGTTGGCCGAGCGCCGCCCTGGTCGCCGCGCGCCCCCGCTAGCGGGGCGCTAGAGAATTGCCCCCGTCTCCCCAAATCAAAGATTGTATCGAACCATTTATGTTATATTGATTTCGCTTTTTAGTGAACCATCGACAGTGATTCTGTTTTGTAACATACGTTATGTAAGTTTATAAACGACGGGCGGGGGTGCCAGTACCGGGCGACAATGTACACGTTCACAATGAGCGACCGGAACCGGAACTGCCGAACGAGTACTTTGTAACAATGAACCAACATAAATATTATTTATTTTGATCATATTTTGCACTCGAATGTAATTAGAAAACTCCGGCTCCGAGACTACTATAAATAAAGAGGTTGGGGGCCGGGGGGCTGGGGGGCCGGGGAGTCCGCCACCACATAATTGTAAATACTTTGTGTATATTTATATAGTTAAGTAAGTTAGTGACGATGTATCGTGCACTATTCAATGTTGTATCTATTGGATATGCACGTGGGGGACACGCGTCGGCCATCGACTGTCGGGCTGGATCTGTATCTGACTACTGCACACTACTACAGGAGACACGCCGTTCTTTACTCAGCCGATGCGTATTGTGTGTTCATTTGAAAAAAAAAACAACTCTTAACACTCGCGATAGAATTCTAAATCAAATCTAAAATGATTGTCCACCCCCTTTGCGCCTCCAAGTACGAGTGGGGGGAGCGCTGCATACTCTGTACTCCGAATGTTCATCCGATTTAGGAAACTGACAGTTCGTGAGATTCTAATTTTCTGATCAAAATGATACAATAAAATACAACGACATTGATTTTGGTAATACTTAATATCTATTAATAATGATGGTCCATGATACGAGTTTCACTAGATGGCGCTAATGATAATATTAGCTTAATTTATTTCTGTGGGCTTTAAATTGCAGTTAGGTTAGATTTAAAACTTTATTCGCGGTTAAAACAGTATACGATGTTAATGTTTGATCTATAGCTTTCATTGTCAAACTAACATTTTAACCGTATTCGTTCCCTAAAAATTTGGGTTCAATACTTAAATCAAGATCTGAACCCAAATTTATAAGGAACGAATACGGTTAAAATATTAGATTAACAATTGAAACTTAAGATTAAATATATTCATTACACGCCCCCATATTGGGCCATATTGGGGGCTATAATAAATATATTAATATAGCCCCCAATAAAGTTTTAAATCGGATCTGATTGGAATTAAAAGTCAAAAAAGAATAATTATGCACATATTGTAATTTAGCGCCATCTTTTTGAATCGTATTAAAAGTGGGAGGTAATGTATTCGTGTGAAATATTGGTGCATTCCCAGTAGTCCCGCTACAACTGTCCCGTGACGAGCACTAGAGTTGAAAATTATTCTATTTTTTTATAATTTGTATGTTTTACCCTGAAAGAAAAAGTAATTTAAATTAAATAAATTAAATTAAACAAAACAAAACCCACAGAATAGGTTTGTAAACAAATGGAAAGTTGCATTAAACATGACCGTGTCCAGATTGTGTAACACACGACAAAGATATACTCCACGCATTTTATTAATTAAGTCGAGTAGTGGTGAACCAGACACGTCACTGTGCTGTCCCGTGTGAACGCGCGCGTCGCGGCAGAGTGTGTGTGAGGCGCGTGTGAGAACGGGTGACGCCGCGGGCGCGCGCGTGTATGTTAAGTTTAATTATTACCTCGTAGATAATAAAGTATATTGTGAAAGATGATTGCGTTTTATGCACCCTTGTCTCGATGCGTCGCGGTCCGCGAGCATTCGCCACGCGTTACACGCTCGCCTGCATGCCGATCATACGCCGCTGACATGCATCGCCTCCTACCTCCTGCATGCTGCTCCTCTTGATGGTCTCGGTGAGCCTAATTATTCATCTTTATGTGAATAATCAACTTATTATTTGGAATATCATAGTCAATCTACACTAATATTACTAGTGGCCCTGTGAGCTGTAGACCTCTCGCGTACAAACTTTTTTGCAAACAATCTAACGGTGCACAGTAGCGCCATCTAGTTACTTTATTGAACGACTAACATTAATAACCAAGGTGCTCTATCAATCCCTACCTAGTGGGCAAAAGGCTGATTCCACTGGTAGAAACCTAAAAGTGAGCAGCACCACGAGCATTGCTGCCAAAGATTTTGAATTACGCTTACTGGCGATTTTTTAGAAGTTACGACGGCTATGATCATGCTAGATCTTCGCACGAGTAGCACTCACACAGCGGCATATTTCTTACCTTTACCATTCTTATACAATTCGTAACTTCTAAAAAAAAAATAGGGCAGTAAGCGTAATTCATAATCTTTGACGGCAACGATAGTGGTGTTTTTTGACCATAGACAACTGCATTAATACTCACGTATATGACAGACTTGTTATTATTTCTTTTCCATGGCAACGTGTAATTTCGGTCTGTATTTTTGATACCTTGGGTTCCGTTATTGCAATTTTAGAAGGAATCTTATTTTTTTTTGAAAAATAGGGATTAAGTGAACTAATTTTTAAATTCGGTTCATTATTTTTAAGTCTATCCATTACAAACAAACAAACGTACAAACAATCTTTCCTCTTTATAATGTTAGTGTAGATTAGTAAAGATAAGTCAAGCGACTAAAATTTTGCTCAATCTTGTTTTGGGGACGGTGTATTACAGTTTTTAATCGACTTACGAGACGGTTATGTGTTCGTTTTTTTTTATGTGTCTAGTATGATAAATTGATAATATAGACATCTTTGGAGACGCTTCTGACCCACCGTACCACCCGCCATACCCCTCCCCTGGTGGTACAGTGGGTCTTTTATAGTTAAACGATACCACTGACTAATAGTGATGTTATTAGTACCTATAGAGTATATATAGTATCATTTACAATAAACAACTTAATAAAACACGAACTCTTCCTAATTATGAGAATAAAACGTGACACATTATTACACATTAACGTATTAGGTAAAAATAACTTCCAGAGGCATCAAGTCACATAGCGCAGGTGTTTAGTTCTACCTAATCGAGTTATTCTAATTATTTGGTTTCTCGTTATGGTGCTTACCCTAAATGATTAAGACAATGTATTTGTGTAATGATTATAGTTGCGCCTATAACTGATGTAAAGCTGGTTTTAAACGAATTCAACTCGTTGGTTTAAATCGTATTTTTTTCGAAATTGTCCTGTATTGCCCACCGCCTCAATATCGATAGCGTAGAAAGAATTTTTAATCGACTTCATAAAAGGAGACAGTTCTATGTTCGACTGTATGTTTTTTTTGTGTTCACTGTTTTCGAGGACCGATTTTGAAAATACTTTTTTGTACTCCCAAGTTTTTAATCAAAATTGTTCAGTTGATTTTTATTGGGAGAATAAAGATGCAGGATTTCTGAACCGATTGTAAAGATAGACTTTCAATTGTAGTCCCACATCAATTTCATCAAAAATTGTTTTGTTTTTTAAAGTTAGTAAATCGATTTGTTTTGGTGTTTGGTAAATGTTTCAAATTTTAGGGATTTCTGAACCGAATTAGATGATATATTTTTATTTTAAAGAATAAACCTACAGTGTGGTATTGTACTAAAATCAACAAAATTGGTTCATTGGTTATTTTTGTTCACCGATTTCTCTGTCGTCGGACCGTTTTTTAGAGTTATTTACCTGTGGTCCTTCCTATAAAAAAAAACATCAGAATTGGTTCAGTAGTTTTTTTTAGTGAATCTCTTTGAATTCGAGTTTTTTGTACCATTTTGTATGGCACTTGTGTGTAAATTACACTAAAAAAGCAGCAATTGTAGATTAAATAACCGAAAACCACGTTTTTTCTCTCTTAAAAATGCTTTATCATCTAGCTGTGAGCTACCCTGAAAGATTAATCGGGAAGTGCTCTTAAAACGTGGTAGGAATAGTGACGACGATACTTTCCTGAATTTTCCTGTAAGTGTTCCCCCACTAGGGTATCAAATTGGTGGGGATTTCAGGTTCAGGACAATGAGCATCGAATGTGAATACGATTACCTAATGGTTGGTTGCACGCAGTGGCACTGCGCGGCGCGCCCGCGTGGGACACACCAGCTGTACTACGTGGACGGTGCCGTGAGTGTTGTGGTCTCTTTATGTACACTTGTAGTTTGTATGTACATTCTGTAGTCAAGAAGGCAAACCACTGATCTCTATGGATATGCTGTGCCGTACTTTCGCTTGTGCTGATTCAAAGCGCCTCACCGAGCGTCCAAGGAACTAAAATTGACATTTTTTCATCTCCTGACGTTAGTCACAGAATAAATAACTAGCTTAAAATCTAAAAAAACACGCCTGCCCTGCCAAAAATTAACTTATAGTTATATACTGTTGGAATGTGCTTATCAAGGTCTTCAATTTGATGCACATATTGTAAAATTCGAAAAAAAAAAAATGCATTTGAAATGGAGACATATGGCCGTACGGCATTAACACATTACGCTCCTTTTTTGGGCAGTCGTGTAATAGTACAAGTACGCTAGTTCCGTGGACGCTCACTACTGCTATACTGCTGCTATCAGCGCCAAAATGGCGATAATCAAATGCTCGCATTGCGACGTCCGTCAACAGCCTGACTAGAGGACGGAGTATTATGCATTTGTCTATCAGGCAAATGGAATTCAACTGCACATACCAGAGAGGTTGAATTACGCTTACCTACTGGAGTAAAAACTTGCAAGCTGAAGTGGCAGTGGGCTGGTCACATTTCTAGAAGAACCGATAACCGTTGGGGAGTTAGAACTCGTCTACGTAAGTACGGCAAACGTAGTGTGGGACGCCTCTGCCCAAGTGGAGTGGAGACGACATGCGAAAAGCGGCCGGATGAAAATGGATGAAGAGAGCTGGAGGCCGAGCTCAGTGGCGTGCAGTAGGAGAGGCCCACGTCCAGCAGTGGACAAAAATAGGCTGATGACTGGCGTAAAACACCTACCGATATTACAGTGGATGTTACTGATAGCACAATTTATCTAGGTGGACGGTTAGTATATTAAAAGTAATTAAATATTATAAAGACGAAAGTTTGTATGTATGTTTGTTACTCCTTCACGCTGAAACGGCTGAACGGATTTAGATGAAATTTGGTATGGAGGTAGCGTATAACCTGGAATAACACAGGATAATTTTCATCATCATCAATCACGCAGGTGAAACTACGGGGCGCAGCTAGTACTAAATAAGCTATGATAGGTTATGATATCCAGGTGGAAAGCTGATGGTTTGATAACATCATGTTTTCCTAACTGGCCGAACAGGTGGATGGTTTGAGTGCTCCGTTAGTAATAATTAAATTTAATTAAGTAATTTCTTTTGAGTAACTACCTAGGCACAGAATAAATAATACTACAATCTTGGTATAAAGTAATCGTATTTTAGAAACTGCCCTCCTCTACATGAAAATTAAGTGAAAGAAGGACAGCAAATTTGTCGTTGTTGGCGATGAGATGCGATGCGTGAGGTTGTGGGCTCTTCGTAGATTCCGGGAGGTAACAGTGTCCGTGGTCAGATCATTCTAACGATTGATCTGACCACGGACACTGTTTTTGTGACCTGGGTTAGACTGGTTAAATCACGGTGTCCGTAGTCAGAGTCGGTAGGTATCCGTGGTCAGATCGCTTGTTAGATAGATTTGACCACTGACACTGTTTTTGTGTCCCAGGTCAGACTGGTTCAATTACAGTCCGTAGTCAGATTCGTAAGGTATCCGTGGTCAGATCGCTTTATTAGATTGATCTGACCATGGCAAAAGGTATCCGTGGCTAGATCGATAACTTATGTACCTACAGTTAGCTCTACAATCACAACCAAGCTACATATATATTTAAAACTAGCTATACCCGCGGCTTCGCACGCGTGGTCTTTTCTTTAGGTTCAAAGTACCATAATGTGCTATTCAAGGAACAATTTACCAACAAATGTTGGTATGTTGGTCCTGAAATTAACAAAATTTCTTCAGCCGTCAAAAATACTTTTATCAATTGCTCGGCTTCTAATCACCGGATTGAGATACCAATTACACCAGATTTAAATCAAACCTTAAACTATCTAACAATGAAAACCGCATTGCAATAGGCCCAGTAAAAAAAAACTTATTACTTAAATATTAATATAACTTTGGACCCATATCCCGCAGAAACCCTTTACTTTCTCGGGATAAACCGTGTCCTCAATTTTAACCCATCATATATTTTAAGACAGTATCAAGTTGCATCAAAACCCGTCCATTAGTTTCAGCGTGGTACGTGTTCTTTTAAATAAGTTTCAACCCCTATCCTGCGAGAATCCATAAATTTTTCGAGATGTCAAGTGTCCTATGTCCTACCTCGTAGTATGAACTCAAATCATACCAAGTTTCATTTGAATTCATCCAGTAGTTCCGGAGGCGTGATGCGCGGCTAAGATACAGGCTGACAAACATACAGACAAAAATGAAAAAAAAAAAACAGTTTAGGCTTCATTATAGAATATAGAGTAACTTCCAAAAAAAAACATTATATCTTTAATGTACAGAATTTGGACTCATATCCTACAGGAACACTTTTTTTTGGGACATAATGTATCCATAATTTTGACCCATCTTATAATTTATGTCTGTGCCAAGTTGAATCAACATAGGTCCAATAGTTTCAGCATAGTTGCATGCTACGTGTTCTCTTAAATATTTTTCCACTCCTATCCTGCAGGAACACTTCATTTTTTCGGGATGAAAAGTATCCAATGTCCTACCTCGAAGTATGAACTCATATTATACCAAATTTCATTCGAATTCATTGATTAATTTCGGCGTGGTGCGCTGCCAAGGTACAGACAGACAGACGGACAGACAGACAAACAAAAATTAAAGAAATACAGTGTTTGCTTTAGTATTGAATATAGAACGGCCTCCAAAAGAATTACATAATATCTTCAATTTACAGAATTTTGGACATTATCCCGCAGGAACGCCTTATTTTTCGAGATAAAATGTATCCTCAATTTTTATCCATTATATAAACTATGACTGTGCCAAGTTTCAACAAAATCGTGATACGTGTTCTTTTAAATAACTTTCAACGCCTATCCTGCTGGAACTCTTTAATTTTTCGGGATGAAAAGTTTCCAATGTCCTACCTCGAAGTATGAACTCAAATCATACCAAATTTCATTTGAATTCATTGAGTATTTTCGGCGTGATGCACTTCCAAGGTGCAGACAGACAGACAGACAGACAGAAAGACAGAAAAAAATAAAAACTTAACTGTTTTGGCTTTAGAATTGAACATAGAACAGTGCCCAAAAAAAATTACAAAATATCTTTAATTTACAGAATTTGGGACACTATCTCTTTATTTTTTCGGGATAAAAGTATCCTCAATTTTAACCCATCATATAAACTATGACTGTGAACAAGTGTTTTTTGAAATAACTTTCAACCCTTATCCAGCGGGAACCCTTCCATTTTTCGGGATGAAAAGTAGCCTATGTCCTACCTCGTAGTATGAACTCAAATCATTCCAAGTTTCGTTTAAATTCATTCAGTAGTTTAGGCGTGATGCCTAGCCAAGATACAGAAAGACAGACAAAAAAGAAAAAAAATACAGTTTTGGCTTCAGTATTGAATCTAGAGTAAGGTCTTAATTATTTTTTCTAAATATCTTCAATGTACAGAATTGGACCCGTTACAGTTTTATTATAAGTATAGATAGCTGCGCCTTGTGGTTTCTCCTGGCAGGTATCAAAGTGGCAGGTGTCAAAAAGTGATGGTTGACACTTGCCTGCGCTTACTCCTACTCCCCCAATATCACCCCCAATTGTTCCCACACTATCCCCCACAAATTGTCAATTTGACACCAGGCAAGAGAAACCATGAGACGCAGCTGGCGTACGGAGTGATTTCAGTTTTCTATGGACGTACGTAAAACTAAGCTTCGGTCGCCACCAATGTACGTTTCGCAGAGCCTGCGCGAGCACCCGCCAACCCCAGCCTCGCGGCCAACTTCAGACTGCTGGTGCCGATCGTGATCGACGCGGCGTTGGAGCGCGCGCGTGACTCGTACCCGGGACACGGACCCTTCAGCCACATCCCCGCCAGTGAATTCTCTCTGGACGATGCGCCGCGGCCGACTGTCGAGGCGTTGGAGCTCGCGCGTAGCTCGAACCCGGCCGAAGGATCACTCAGCTACGTCCCTGTCGGCGAATTCTCCCCGGACGAAGCGCCGTGGCCGTCCGACGAGCAATCCAACCGCGCCACCGACTCGCCGAGCGCGGCGTCGTGGATCGATGGCGTGTGCAGCGGGAGCGGCGCGGGGGACGTGCGGGGCTCGCTGCCGCAGCTGTGCGGGTTGGTTGTGCTGCGTGCTGCAGCAGGTGCTCGCCTCGCGCCCTTCCCGCCCCGCCCCGCCCCGCCCCGCCCCGCCCCGCCCCGCCCCGCACTTTGGTTGACAGTTACTTCGCCGATCAGAGGGTTTGGACCCTACTCGACAACATGCATTAAGTTTCGGTGTGAGCTACGTCTTACCCTCAGATTGCCTTACCTCCGGTAGGTACCTCTTAGTAACAGAACCATAGCTACTTATATAGACGTGGCTCAAGAATGAAACAGGTCTGTAGTTCTTTAAAAGAGTTTTATACCCTTTTTCAAAGAAGAGTACTACCAAACTCCTGTTCCACGCCAAGCCTCTGGAGTTATCCCACTAATAAGAACGGTGCTCAATAACCCCTGAAGCTCCCGAAGTACGGTTTTCCCCCCTGCTTTCAAGAGCTCCGAAGTTATACCGTCCTCACCGGGGATCTTTCCACTCTTAAGTTGTTTGAAAGTCATCTCAATCTCGTCTAGGCTGACGTCGGGCAGTTCGTCAGTGTAGTGTCGGGTCAGTATTGCGCGGGAATCTTCTGTGCTGGGCTCGGATCTAGAAGCATGCGAGTCGTACAATCGGCCATAGTAGTCTTCGATCTGTTATACGACGGTTCTAGGAGGTCTTTTTAAAAAAGATTATTTATAATTAAATCCATTTATTAGGATTAGGATAGACAAAATAGACAAACAATTAATAGAGACCTTAGGACAACCAGTCGCCAAGAATATCAAACCGAGACTGCCGTTGGAAGGCAGGTCTCTTACCAAGCTAGGAATGATAGGGATGCTGATTTGGCAAGCTGTCAGCACTATTGCTTACAGGTCACGGATATAACATCTCCCCCTTAAGAGGATACTTTGGGGATGTTTCTTACCAAAGTTCCAAGATATTAGACATGACTCCTAGTTGGTGCCACTTGACTCAATTCTACATCAGGGTCTTGTTCCTCTGTCCTCTTGAAGGAGGATTGAAATGGTAAGACAGATTTAAGATTGAATTGAAAGGGCTGGTTGTCACGAGGTTTACAAAAACGTCTTAAGGTTAAATAAAAAGAATACAAAAAGATTACACACAAAATGAAAATAATTAAAGAAGAGTAGTGTGTTCCGTATCTCACAATATGTGGGTTGTTATCAATTTTCTCTAAGTTATCCAATACTGAGTTTAGTGCAATTTTACTAGATTTTAACTCATCTAAATCAATATTTTGTAAGTGAGTAGGTGACACATCCTCTATAAGATTATTAAATTTTACAATGTTGCAACAAGAATCATTAATTAGGTTGAAGTTAGGTATGCTATTAACAGGTGACGTAATATTTAAAACATATTTAGGTGTAAGTGTGGTACTTTTACAATGAGCAATACATTCATTAGGTAAAGTAAGTATTCCGGTAGCTAAAATAGTTGTTTCATAAAGTTTTGAGTTTAAACAATCTATAGAAATCCTGTTAGGTTCTGATTGTACATATATCCACTTATTATTTACTAATGGTTTCCATATGTCTAATCTTCCATATATGAATTTGGTGTCACACTGTCTGGGTACTATCTTAATCACCTTAGATAAGAGTTCACTCTCGCAGGTGGGAATAGCGTCGGCTGTATAAACATTCGTGATGTCACAGATATAAGTACTCGGGCTTACAATTTTGCATTCACTTAAATCGTCGAAATTGCAATATTGGGATCTGTCTTTGGTCATTGCGATGAACTTACTACTAGGTATAATTAAACTGAATTTATTCGGTTCTGTAATGTTATAAGGTGTAGGTAGAGCGATATTATGGAATAACGTGTATTCCTTAGTACTAACTAATGGTACTTGCAAAACAAACATTAACTTATAATCTATATAATAGCAAATTAATTCGGAGACACTTAAAATGTAATGCATGTTGTTCATATCTAAAACTATAGGTAGCTGTAGGTTTCTAGATAGGTGCCTGTAGTTATCGGCAAGCTCTCGGTGTAATTGTAATGATGTCATGATTGCTGGGTGCAGAATGTTTTTATTACTAAATAGGATAGCGTTAGTTACGTCTTCTAGTTGAAAGGATAAAGTAAGTATTGACGTTTCTAAACTGTTAAAAATCTGACTTGTTTCAAAGAGTACATGTAATCCATTTGTATGTGCAGAAATGTTTTTAAGGTTCAGCGAGAGTTTGTCGATAGCTTCATTTAGATTAATTTCATTATCCTTAATTTTGCTCAAAGTTTTATTGTAGGATGTTATAACTGAGGTCGTAACCAAAATATTTTCCTTCAACAACGAGGCTACATGCTTTTCGTTACTTTGTATGTATTCTATGGCATCGTTATACTTTAGTGCGTCATTCTGGTCTAGAGTGCCAAAGATCTGCTTGAGTACGGTTCCTATACCTCCGATCCAGGCCCGTTTGGCACGGCTATCTACTAGATGTGAAATCGAATCGAATTCGGTGCTCAGATCTTGGTATCGCGCTATCAAGGGTTGTAGCCTGTTATGACATATAGAGTCAATCTCCACTATTCGCGTTTGGTTACATAAGTATCTAGTAGTCTTGAGGGCTGCCTCGATATTTCGAATATGTGGACCGAAATGTGAAATATCTAATGGTATCAAGATTTTAAGATAACCGTTACTAGCCTTTAGAGTACCTAAGTAATCAAAGTAGAGGCCCGAGCTCGATGTTATCGGTTGGAGGTATTCCTCATACGATTGGCCCCGTACAGAAGCCCTGCAAGTTAATAATAAAGGTGAGAAATAAGTTGAGGTAAGTGTACTTATTTGAACATTTTCTAAAATACAGTGTAAAATAAAGGTGTAAAATATGTAAATAAGGTGTAAACTATTTATGTCCTATATACTTTCCTACATACTAAATTACTAACTATACTACATTTATGTTATAGGCTACGGGTTCCCGACATCGGCAGGTTTCACCTGATCGTAATGGTGAGTCACATGTCGTCGGTTTATTAGTAGGGTGAGTGTATTATTTCCATTAATCTTCACCACTTTATAGGGTCCCTTCCAGATAGGAGAGAGAGCCTTTCGTAATCTCAGATGATTTTTGAGGTAAACGTAATCGCCGACTTTATACGAGATTGGGCGAGTATGGGTGTCGTAATAATTTTTTGAATTTTCTTTAGATTTCCTGATGTACTCGATTGCTTTTTCTCGAGAGTACTTCAATCGGTTCTGTAGCATTTGAACATAATCGGAATATGTGGCTCCAAGAGACTCGTCATAGACAGAGTTAGGTATGTATGGTTTATTGCCAAACATTAATTCGTAGGGCGTAAAATGCGTTGTGGTATGGACAGACGTATTGTAGGCTAACATGGCCGTGTACACATAGCGAGGCCAGTTGGTTTGTTCTGCGTTTGTATAAGGTTTGAGATACTCTTTAAGGGTAGAGTGGCTTCTCTCCAGGGCTCCCTGGGTTTGTGGATGATAAGGAGAAGACCACAGGTTTTTGATTTTTAGGAAGGCACATGTTTCCTTAAATAAACTTGACGTGAAGTTGGTGCCTTGATCGGTGAGAATTATTTTAGGGATTCCAAATATGGATATGTAGTGGAGGAGGCATTCACTTGTCTCCTCCGCCGTAACACTGCGCATAGGATATGCAGATGAGAACTTAGTAAGGTCATCTTGGAATGTTAAAATGAATTTTAATTTTGCAGGACCTGCCTCGGGAAGCGGACCAACGACATCGATGGAGAGACGCTGGCCAGGTTCAGAAGAAGTACTGGTAATTTGCATGGGTGCACGATTGACCTTCCTAAGTGCTTTATTCTCTTGACAGGATCTGCATTGCTTTACGTAACATTCTATGTCGCTTCGCATTCCTTTCCAGTAACACGTTTGCTTGAGTCTGCTATACATACGGGTTGACCCTAGGTGACCCGCTATGGGGATATTGTGGTTTTCGTATAAGATCTTTTTGATTTCAGATGGAACAGGATATATAATGTTGTTATGGTAGACATTGACTTTAATTCCGGTATCGTGGAAAAGGTAAGTCAGGATGTTATATATTTTTATGAACGAGTGCTTCTCGAAAGGATTCTTCAGGTCAGGTATGCCAATCTCATTTATACCTCCTATGGTTACTAACTCGTTTCTTATTCTCTTTAGGGATTCAAATATTTCAGGATATGATGCTTGGTCAAAATGATGGACCTTATAGTATGATAGAAAATATATTTTGTTATTGAAATCAAGTTTCTCAAATAGGAAGAGTTCTTTTTCAGAGTCGCATACGTTAGCACGTACTTGAGGATCGCTCAGAACTTCTGGGATGTATGGATTAGATTCATCTAGATCAATAGAGGTAGGGACTAAGATAACTTTCGCAGGACATTTCATGAGGCTTTCATTGCGTTCTACGATTTCCGTATTGAATACTATGGCCTTTCCTGATATTACTTCTAGGAAAGTGGGGTAATCATCAGGAGGTGCATCTGGATTTGCACTCGTGGATGGCATCGGGTCAAGTTGAGATGGAGGAGCAAGCGAAGATGGGAGTTCTTGTACAGACTCTGGTAGGTTGGCCTCATTCTCAATTTGATCTCTTAAGATATTAGGGATATTGTCGGGTAAATCAATATCAGGTAAGGGAAGAATATCTTCATAAGGGTCGACAAAATCTGGATTTTGAAAGAGGGCCTCGTCAGGATTAAATGAAGGTGGAGATGTCAAGAGATCCATAAGATCTTCGTCTAGCACTCGATTAGATATACCTTCATTATTGGAATTGGATGTTGTAAGTTCCTCAGGTTGGACAGGGTTAACAGGGAACCGAGATAGGGCATCGGCATTTGTGTTGATTTTACCTTTCTTATGTCGGATTTCGTATTCGAATTCTTCGAGCTTTAGGCGCCATCTAACAAGTCTCGAACCCGGATCTTTACAATTGAATAGCCATTGTAATGGTCTGTGATCGGATAATATCACAATCTTGTGACCATAAAGGTAAGGTCTGAACACCTTTGTTCCGAAGACAATGGCCAAACATTCTTTCTCAGTCACACTATAATTGGTCTCAGCCTTATTAAGTGTACGGGACGCATAGGCAATGGGACGGTCTTGGCCTACTGGGCCCTGGGATAATATCGCAGATATTGCGTAATTCGACGCGTCACATGTTAGATTAAAGGGCAGTGAATAATCAGGATAGGCAAGAACTGGAGCGGATACAAGTCTTTCTTTCAGAGCTTCGAAAGCGAGTTGTTGCTCGTTCTGCCATACGAAAGGTACATCTTTCTTCAGAAGAGACGTTAAAGGTTTCGCTAGTTTCGCGAAATCGGATATGAAACGTCTGTAGTAGGATACTAGGCCTAAAAACGACTTAATGTCCCTTGGTGATTTAGGGACGGGATATTTGGTCACGGCTCTTGTCTTGTCAGGGTTTGTTTTGACGCCATCTTCGCTGATGATGTGCCCTAAATAGGCAACTTCCTTTCGGAGAAATTCACACTTCTCAGGCTGTAGTTTGAGTTGGAATTTTCGAAGTTTGTCGAAGACAGCTTCGAGGTTCGAGATGTGCGAGGAGAGGTCAAATGAATAGATGACTATATCATCAAGATACACAAAGCACCTGGTGCCTTGAAGCCCTGTAAGACAAGTGTTCATGAGCCTTTGAAACGTAGAAGGAGCGTTTTTTAGACCAAACGGCATTCTTGTGAATTGGAAATGACCTTGTGGTACTGAAAATGCCGTTTTAGGTGCGTCTTCGGGTGATATAAGGATCTGATGGAAGCCTGACGCAAGATCTAAGGTAGTAAAGTATTTACTTTTGCCTAATTGGTCTAGGATTTCCGATATTTGGGGAATAGGGTATATTTCTCCGATAGTGATGTCGTTCAATTTTCGATAATCGATTACTATCCGCCACTTCCGATTACCCTGTAAGTCGGCCTTTTTGGGGACTATCCATATTGGGGAACTCCACGGGGAAGATGATGGTTTGATGATCTTATCATCGAGCATTTTGTTGATCTGTGTTTCGACCTCTTTCTTGTGGAATTCTGGGAAACGATAGGATTTGGTATGGATAGGAATATCACTACTTGTTTTGATTTCGTGATTCAAGATATTGGTATGTGACAATTGGTCATCAGCTAGGTGAAAAATATCGGAGTATTGGGAACAAAGTTCTAAGAGGGCGTCGGATTCCTCTCGGTTCAGATGTTCAGATCTCAAAGATTTAAGGACAGCAGAGGTACGATCAGACGTATTATGTGAATCAGTATTAAGTTGGATGGCACATGAATTTAGGGGTTCCAGCTTAAGATTCAGGTTAGAATTGATGGTTACAGGTGATTCGGATGTATTAACAATCGACAAATTTACACGTTTATTTTTCTTCACCTTCACAAGGCAATTGGATACTAATACGTCATCTGATAAATGTTGGTTCAAAATGATACCCTCGTTAATATCGGGATTCTGTACTGAACATTCAACAACGGTTTCCGTGCGAGGTGGAATCTCATAGAAAGGATTGAAGAAGTGTAACTTAACATTTAGTTTACCTATCTTCAGTACGTCTGTCGTGTAGTCGATTTTACAACCAAAGGCTGTAAGAAAGTCTGACCCTATGATGCCATCATAAGGTAGGCTAATGTCTTTAATTACATGGAACTTATAAGATGCAGTCTTGTTCTCGGATAGCTTGAGTTTTAGTTGGAAGTGGCCCTCAGTTGGGGTTGGTTCATCTCCAGGGTCTATACCCTTGAGTTTGATGGGTTCTCTGACCAGTCTTTGATTAGTACGGATACAGGATTGTTTTAATAAACATATAGCAGAACCAGAGTCCACTAGAAGTGTCAAAGGAATGTCGGATATTTGTGACTCCAAGAGTGTATGTGGTAGCAACCTTTTGGTTGTGTCAAGGTTTACTTCATACACCTTGGTCAAGGATTCTTTGGAATTAGGACTGTCGGTTTGGGGCTCACTACCCTGTCGGTTAGTCTTGATATTAAGATGTCGACTGTCAGTTTGGGGCTGGTTACCCTGTCGGTTAGTCGGAATATTGAGATGTTGACTGTCAGTTTGGGGCTGGTTACCCTGTCGGTTAGTCGGAATATTAAGATGTCGACTGTCAGTTTGGGGCTGGTTACCCTGTTGGTTAGTCTTGATATTAAGATGTCGACTGTCAGTTTGGGGCTGGTTACCCTGTCGGTTAGTCGGAATATTGAGATGTTGACTGTCAGTTTGGGGCTGGTTACCCTGTCGGTTAGTCGGAATATTAAGATGTCGACTGTCAGTTTGGGGCTGGTTACCCTGTTGGTTAGTCGGGATATTACGATGTCGACTGTCAGTTTGAGGCTGGTTACCCTGTCGGTTAGTCGGGATATTACGGGTGCCGTTACCTACTGATTGTCTCGAGCGGCACCGTCGCGAGACGAAACTTCGTTTAAATCATCTTCATCTTCGAATGTTTCCGAATTTTCATTTTCGGATGTTTCGCGGATATGGTTTACTTTGTTACCACGGAAACCGTTATTGTTTTGTTGTTGACCCGGCCTATTAAATTTATTGTTATAAAACTCGCGTCTTTTACAATCTTTTATATCATGACCGGCACTCTTACAATAACGACAGAATAGGGCGTCATTACCGGTCTTTGTCTGGTTTGCATTGGATGAGTTGGACGAGTTGGACGAGTTGGACCATGCGTTTGGCTTTGAAGGACCTGGTTTAGGCTTCGCGGAGAATTTGGTTTCCGTTGGAGGACGTTTGTAAAGACTCTGTTGGATACGTTCTTCAGAGATTGCCATGTTAGTGGCTTCGTTCAAGTTTTTAGGAGACCTACATCTCACAATGTTGGAAATCCTAGGGTGAAGACCCATGAGAAAATGATGGAGAGCAAGGTCTTCCATTGCCGCACAACGACCTGGCAATTCCTTTGCTTTAGTGTTAGAAAGGGTGATTTCCGTAAGTAATTGCGAGAGGTAGGTTTCTACGCGAAGTGAAAATTGGTTCACATTGTCTTGCGGGCCTTGTCTGCTCTCCTGCAAGTCGGTCAGGAGGTGAGCGTAGTGTTTACGCTCACTGAACTGAGTTTTGAGAAATTCTCTGAGCTGATCCCAGGATGTGAATTCTTTGATCGAGCAGGCAAGCTCCGCTTTTCCACTTAATTGGCTAATGATATACTTGAACAGGATAGGCTTCTGTGATTCCGAGGCCAATCCGTATGCATTATTACAGTTGATAATAAAGGAGTTTACTGTTTCTCGACTGCCATCATAAGGTTTGATGAATTTAAAAAGGGTGTTAAGGTCGAGCTCAGCCATTGTAGCAGCCGCGACTGCGGATCTTGTGAGTCGTGGGGAGCTGACGGGTGACTTAAGTTCACCAGGAGAAACAAGTTCTGGGATAGTTACAGTTAGTTTACTATCCTCTCCCTTGACCACTTTTTGCATATTAGGATAATGAAATCAATCGCAAAAGTTTAATGTGTACATGTACAATAGAAAAGGATTTAATTTTCCTACTTACTGAACCCTAAATTATAAGCAATGACCAAAGACTCACAGTACAAATAATGCGTAGGCGACGGCGACCGATTCCGCGAACTGCATTCCGGAATGATAAGGCGATGCAATCCGGCGAGGCGACGGCGACGATTCTTGACTCGATGTTAAGTCAATAAATTAAATTATTGACCACGGAACTCGATGCGGGATACCACGGCGTGATGCAGGACGTCAGAGGATGCAGGTTGCAGATGATCGATGATGATGATCACGACGTAAGTATTTCCAGGAATCAACTCTCGCAGTTGCAGCAGCCGTTCGCCGGCAGCCGAAGGTAAGTAGCTTTAGTCCAGGATAGTTATAAGTTTCACTTTCAGGATTCAATAGTTCGTGCAGAACACTCACAATGATTAGATATGTCCGCACTAGAATTCACACGTAGATGATATTGAAGTGAAAATGTACTTCCACTTAACTTTCACGATATTGCAGGATAGTTGTAGAATTGAGTCCGGTTGATCTTAAACTTCTTCTAAACGTTAAGGACACTTTATAAACGTTTTAAGGACACTGGGGATTTTCGAATCCCACCGCTGCCACCAAATGTTATACGACGGTTCTAGGAGGTCTTTTTAAAAAAGATTATTTATAATTAAATCCATTTATTAGGATTAGGATAGACAAAATAGACAAACAATTAATAGAGACCTTAGGACAACCAGTCGCCAAGAATATCAAACCGAGACTGCCGTTGGAAGGCAGGTCTCTTACCAAGCTAGGAATGATAGGGATGCTGATTCGGCAAGCTGTCAGCACTATTGCTTACAGGTCACGGATATAACAGATCCAAGAAAGGGTCTCCAGCTTAGAGACGACGGTTGTGCCATTATTGGTCATGAGCTTCGTCAGATGGGACCTATTCAATTGCTGGGCGACGTCTTTCGACCCAAGATTTAGCTCAATTGGCAATTTTCTCAAAAAAAATATTTAAATTTTCTGGCCGGCGAGTATTTGAGCATCGGAGGTCACGTCGCACCAGCTTACTGATCTTCTGATTGAGCTCCCTTTTTTCTGATTGCTGTTGCTCCCGCCGTTTGTCCATAAGTTGAAGAGCTTCATACGAGATTTTTGGCTTCGTGCCCTTACGCTGCAGCTGACAAAATTTAGTGCCTTCTTCCTTAAGATTCCCACAACTCATCCACGTCATTTGTGGTTTCTAAGGTAGCCAATCGATTCTCCAACTTGAGTAAACTGTTTTGATCCAACGTCCCTGAATTGCGCTTATTGACCGTCATGATGAATTGAATCTAATTTTTAGTCACATTGTCGGGGCTTTGCCAAGTTCACTTCTTCTGGAGCTGCTTTTTGAAGAACGTGATCATCACAAAGAACCCTTCTTTTCCAAAAAGTGAACTACCATTTGCCCCCTGTGATTCCTGTCTCCATAACCATGTAGACCTATTCTCGATTCTCTGCAAGCCTGTACTCCCAGTTTGGCTTTAAAGTGTTCCATGAGAAAGTTGTAGTGGGCCCTGGTGGTGTTATGTAGGCTGAAGATATGTCATCAAATATAACTTCTACCTCATCATCCGAGTGTGCCGAGGTCGGTGCTTAACCTGTACGACCTTGCATTTGTCCTATTGACGGCCGGTTGGTCTAGTGGCTAGTGGCCCTGGGAACGAAATCAGACGGTCGCGGGTTCGAATCCTGCAAGGTGCAATCATTTGTGTGATGAGCAGAAATGTTTGATCTCTTTTTCTTGCCAGTTTTCGAAGGACACTAACTGGCCTAAGTAGACGTACTCATCGACATAGTGTATTTCCTGCCCATCAACCTCGACCCTACGTCCCTTGCTGTTGGTCATAAGTTGGGTCTTGGACCGGTTCATCATTAGTCCAACCTCAAGGCTTGCAATGCTCAGATAGGATAAAATAAATAATTGGTTTTTGGTTAAGCATGATGATGAGGAGACCAACAAGATTTTAAGAAGAACAATGTAATTGTTTGTGTATACAATTAACTTATTTTGTGCAAATCAAAATTGTCTGATTGTGCTAAGATTTTATCAGATAAAATAATAATATACATTTCATACTATAGGTAGGTACTAGGTAGGTACCTAAGTCTTTGCTCTCGTGTACAGTAGTCGCAGCAGATCTATGTGGTTGTGAAGTAAGGCTCTGTGAACGATTGCGCAGGTTGAACTGCAGTGAGGATAAAGCTACATAAAGTAAGAGCGAGATAGAATATGCGAAAAACGTAAGCGAGTGAGCGAGGCAGTTATATAACACTGTCTTCACCTGTTGGGATCGCACCTAAAAAATAGCAGTTTGCGCAGCGACTTGCAGATAGCTTCCGAGCCACAAAGATCCGCTGCGACTACTGTACCTGCAATGTTAAACGTCTATAGTAAGTAAGTGTATAATCTTCAATTTTCTTCAAAATCTGTTCAGTGTTACGAACCTGAGCTGAGCTAATACTAGTAGTTCTGCGAAGACGACCTTGCGAGCAAAAACTTTTTTGCAAGAATTTAGCGGTGCACAGTAGCGCCATCTAGTGATCTTATTGTAAAAGTAACATTAATAACCAAGGTGATCCTTCAATCCCTACCTAGTAAGCAAAAGGCTGATTCCTAAAACCTAAAAGTTATTTTATTTTTTGTTACTGACTAGGCAATCGTTTGTCCAGGATCTCACCTGATGGAAAGCGATGATGTGGTCGAAGGTGTAGCACGCTTGCCTAGTAGATACCTATTCACTCTTGACTTGAACACACCAGGGTTATAATTTACCTGAAACACTGACGAGGGCAGGGGATTCCACTTCTATGCAGTCCATAAAATAAATGAAGAAGCGTATCGCTTCGTTCTTGTGCGAGGTATTTCATTAAAGGTGGCAGCAGTAGGTACTCCATACAATATCGGAACTGTACTTGATAAAGATTCAAAAGCTGTCCCGGTGTGAAGTACCGCCTAACCATAGACAAAATACAAAGTTTCATTGCAGCTACTTTGGCAAGTGAGCAATTTACTGCATACTATTCTGCTCATCACGCCGAAGGTCCTCAACAGATCTTCACCAATTTTTTATGAGATCAATTCAAAGTTACTACCTTTCAAATAAAAAAAGAACCATCGAAATCGGATATAATAAGGCGGAGATGTTCAGTAGCCCCTTTTATGTCCCTTTTTTGAGACATCAATTAAAAATTCACAATGAATAAAAAAAAAAACATTTAACCTATTTACCAAGTTTCGTCCAGATTGGTTGTAGTATACGACCTGTAGAGGAGTTCCAACAAACTGACATATGAAAGCAAAATGATTGTACTTCAAGCAGAGACTTGAGCTCGCTTCGCTCGCTCGGTCAATTAATAAGACGTACCTATGTACAGTGGAGATTGTGCCTACAGTGGATAAATTGTAACAAATTGCTCAGTAGTCATTTCTTCGCAGGTTGCAGCAGGATGAGTGCGACGGAAAACCTGCCATCGACTTGTGTATACCTAGTTGTAGAAATAAAACTCGACTCGGCCTCAGCGTTTTGTTTAATTGTCCCCGAGTGTGTCGTGTCACTCGCAGCCGAGCACGGACTTGCGACAGCAGTTGCAGCACCGGGGCAGCCTCAAGGGGGCGGGCCGCGTGGAGGGGTAGTCTTTGCCGCGGAGGGGGCGGTAGCTGGCGAGGTACACCGCCCCCTTGCTGTCGTATTTGGGGCCCTCCGGGATCATCACGTGCCGGAAGCACAGCCGGTTCTGCAACATGGAACGTACAAGCCTACACGAGCCGAGCGGCGCTGGCGCCAGCGACCTGTGTTTTTTTCTTATTTTTTTACTACTATCTATTACTGTTATACTAGCTGCGTCCCGCGGTTTGGTCCGCGTCGAATATGATGATGATGATGAAGCCTATGTTTACCTGGTACCAAATTTCATCAAATCCGTTCAGCCGTTTGATCGTGAACGATGTACAAGTGAGACACATACACCCACTTCTAAAGATAAAATATAGATGGCATTTATCGGTTTTGATAGATTTTATAACGTTTAGTTTGGACTGTCAGTTCTAATGTATAGTTCTGCATCGCGCATACGAAGTTTTCTGCTCGATAAGAGAGTAAGGATTCATTTTTAAAACTAAGCTCTGTTTGGCCTCTGATTTATAATATTAGAGTGATGTGATGTGTTGT
Source organism: Alsophila aescularia (assembly GCA_946251855.1). Lineage (NCBI taxonomy): Eukaryota > Metazoa > Arthropoda > Insecta > Lepidoptera > Geometridae > Alsophila > Alsophila aescularia. The sequence goes on from OX276373.1 coordinate 52,902,901, forward strand.
ACTACTATGTGTGTCGACGGCTCTACACTGTCACGCTGTAGGGATTCCAGCCTCCCTAATCTGATATTCAATCTGACGACGCCAACATATATGCCTCTTGGAAGTGTCTATTTCTCTCAGCGAGTGTCGACACCTCTTCACATTACAAACGGATTCTCAGAATGTTGGGATTCCAGCCTCCCTACTCTCATATTAAATCTGACGTCGGCGACAAGAATGCCTCTTGGAAGTGTCTATTTCTCTCAGCGCGTGTCGACACCTCTTCACATTACAAACGGATTCTCAGAATGTTGGGATTCCAGCCCCCTACTCTGATATTAAATCTGACGTCGGCGACAACAATGCCTCTCGGAAGTGTCTATTTGTCTCAGCGCGTGACAACACCTCTTCACATTACAAACGGATTGTCAGAATGTTGGGATTCCAGTCTCCTTACTCCGTTGTTCAATAAACGACGGCGACAAGAATGCTTCTTGGAAGTGTCTATTTCTCTCAACGCGTGTCGGCACCTCTTCACATTACAAATGGAATCTCAGAAGTGTGAAGCGTCGGAATAGGATTTGTGTAGCCGATCACTCCAAGGATGGCGCTACTGTAACGCTCACTCGCGTAGTAGGCCACCCTCATTACCTCGAGCCAGGTCGAGATGTGCCTATACTAAGCATGAAGTGTAAACTTATTCATACAAATTACCATTCAAGTTAGTATATATTATAATACTAGCTGCGCCCCCGGTTTTACCCGCGTGAGGGATGATGATGATGATGAAAAGTATCGTGTTATTCCAGGGTATGCTAAGGTCTCTCCATTCGAAATTTTATCAAAATCCGTTCAGCCGTTTAAGCATTTAGGATGATGATGAAAAGTTTCCTGTATAAGGGTAGGTATAAGCAACTCCATTCCAAATTTCATCAATATCCGTCCAGCCATTGTCGCGTGAAAGTTTCTCAAACAAACAGACAACGTATCACATTTATATATTACTGGGATGGGGATATGTGTACTCACACTAATCCTGAGTTGATGCGCCTTCGCCCCCTGGGCGGGGGCCATGTCCAGCTGTTTAGCATTGGGCAGCCGCACTTCGGGCGTCGTATGCACCCGCATTAGTGGCTGTTCTGTGAAGTCATCGTGCAACCGCAGCGCCGCCCTGTCCTTGCCAGCCGCCGCCCCCCTGGCCGCGCCACCCCCCACGTTTAACCGGAGGGCCCCTCCCGCTGCGGACGGCATGGGCTCAGTGCGGCCTGCTCCTTCCGCTTCCGCTACTGCGTCCTTGCTGCTGATAAAATCTTGCACAAGCCCCTTGTACTTGTCGAGAAACTTCTTCAGCTTATCCACTTTCGCCTTGTTGACTTGCTGGGCCGCGTTGTCGACTTGTTGGTCCGCTTTGTCGCCTTGCTCGTTCGCTCTGTACCTGACGACTTGTTTATCCGATTTCTCTTTGTTGACGTACTTGGGGTAGCGGCTAGAGAATATCATATCCTTGTATTTCAGTTGTAGATCTTGCTTCTTCGACAAACTTTTATAACCAACGGTCATGTTCATGCCGTAAGCTCTCCTAATGGCGGGTTGCGACGACTCGTTTTGCAACAGTTTGCTCGTAACTTTGGCAATTGTACTTGCCAGAGAAGAAATACTGGACGCCTTGTCGATGTAATCGTCGTTGTTCTTTCGTAAGTTTTCTTTTAGGTCATTGATGGATTTAACTTCTGTATTTTCTGGTAAACCTTGAAATGGCATTAAAATAAATCGATTTAATAAATAAAACTATTGGCTCTGTGAGCTGTAGACCTCGCGAGCGCAAACTTTTTTGAAAATAATCTAGCGGTGCACAGTAGCAGCAGCAGTAGCGCAATCTAGTTACCTTATTGTAAATCTAACATTAATAACCAAGGTGCTCCATCAATCTCTATCTAGTAGGCTGATTCCACTGGTAGAAACCTAAAAGTGAACAGTTTATTGCATTTTGAGGAGCTATTCTGCTCATCACGCCGAAGATCCTCATCAGATCTTCACCAAAATTTTTATGAGACCTTTTTAAATTACCTTTCAAATAAAAAAAGAACAATCGAAATCGGATCTAAAGAGACGGAGATATTCAGTAGCCTCCTTTTTGCCCCTTTTTGGAGGAAGTACTCAATCAAAAATCCTCGAAGACTATAAAATTCTGTAAACAAACCATATACCAACCATATTTGTATACAATATTTGTGTACCAACTTTCATCTAGATCGGTTGAGAAATGCGACCTGTAGAGGAGAACAGCCGGACATCCGGAAACACATACGAAATATTATATTTTGAACACATACGAAATATTAAGCTGAAACGGAGACTCTTCGCGCTCGCTCGGTCAACAAATTGTTTGTTTCAATTAGGTTTGTTTTGTTTGTCGTATGAGGTAATGCTGGCCTCTGATGTCATTTTGTTAAGCCGCCCGAGGGCCTCTGTCATAAGCTTATATGGCTTAACGACTGCTTTTAATCAATAACAGCCGGGACCGACAGCTTAACGTGCCCTCCGAAGCACAGCGAAGGAAAACCGCATAAATTAGGTAAAAAAAAAAAAAAAAACGTTATGAGCCGTACCTTATCCTTATCTTCCTACCTACGAATACATGAAGACAGTTCAATGAGTAAGTATCTTCAAATATATGCGTACCCGCAAAATGGCCTCGTATCCGGAGAGCATAAGGCTGGAGTCAAGCGATAACTATTAATCGAAGATATCAGATTCACACATTTTGCTTCTGCAAAAGTGGATTGACGTAAAATTCCTACATTAGTAGTCTAGTTACTTACCTGCTTATCTACTAACTAGTTGAGGGCACGTTAAGCTGTCGGTCCCGGCTGTTATTGATTAATAGCAGTCGTTAAGCCATGTCAGAGGCCCTCGGGCGGCTTGATAAACTCTGACATCAGAGGCCAGCACTACCTCATACGACAAACAACAACAACAACAACAACTAGTTGCACCCGCGCCTTCGCACGTGAGATTTATAAACATATATGTATAATAATTATACGTACTGTAAGGTTATCAAAACCTAAGTTATGTAATGTTAGCCTTCAGTTGGTTAGGTTTGTCGAATAGGAGATAAAACTAATCTGCACCAACTATAGTACCTAGTAGCTACAGCTACAGAATAAATAACTTAAGGAGTATTTTAATGAAAACAAGGAAATGGGTTTGCAATTCTTTATATTGTTTACTTATTTGAACATCGGATTCAGAATACACCACTTTTCAAGAAAACCGGCAAGACACTACGTGGTGAACATGTTTTGTAATATTATTAAACCAATAACCATTTAGGTACATAGTTATTAATAATTTAAATGTGATAAATGGTCACGGATAAACATTTATATTTGCCTTAGTTACACTAGGCATAATAACTTCGGAAACAGCATTTAAACACAATCAAATGGATGATAATCCCGTTAACTATAATCTTATAGATTAATTCATCACCCCACAATGAAGTGATACACAATAACAAATACACAGTAATAATTACACGGTTACAAATAAGCAGCATAACAGTGTAAAAGAAAAGCACTAACTTGCCAAGGTCCTCGGTCCTCTCGGTGCGGCGGCCACAAGAACATTAAACATTGCCAATTTTTTTTTTTTTTTGGAATGTCTAATGCTGTTGGCCTTATCGGCCTCTACAGCTTGAACCGGACTTAGGGGCGGGCGCTAACAAGCACTCCGCCGCAATGCGTGACGCAGCAGGCGCACGCCAAAGTTAAAATTTAGACGACCCGCACGAGGGTACCCAGGGGGTACGGCCCTCGGCTTGGACGGCCGTCTGATTACGGGGGTAACGGACTAAACACCCCTGGATCGCTACCGTTAAATAGTGATCGAGGGGGCCCTGAGTGGCTAGATTTCATTGATTTTTATAACTGACCGCCGATTCGTAATACACCTTCGAGAAGAATCGGCAAGAAACTCGAAAGCGAATAATATCTGACTATGTGTTATGGGACCTTCGACCTCGCCGGCGAGGTCTGTGTCTAAGTGTGTTGATACCCCCTGGCGGGTTGCCAGAGGTGGTCGGATTGGACGAGGCCATCGCTGCCAGTACTTTGACTGCGATGGCGTCGTCCGGATCGTCCAGGACATCGCGGGGACGTCTACGGAGGGCGATACTGTCTGTCGTATACTCGGAGGCTAAACATTGCCAAGTCGAGAGAGCCTTTATATAACATTTTCGAACATCCGACGCTATCAGAAATCATCCGAGACGAAGACTACCGACATCGTCCGAGCTATTTGAGTCGTTTGAAAACAGATCAACGAATATCTACCATTTACTTTATTAATTACATTAGTCATGTCTGATAGTTGTATTGGAATACATTATAATAATTATGGCATAATAATACAGATGTTTCATAGTGATGGATGACATACATCGTAAGTTTACACGTGGTACTTTACTTTTCTTTAAAGTAGTCAATACTTCGTTTCAGAACGAATACTTCGTTCTGAAAGCTGGATACATAACATTTACATGTACCAAGTATTATTTTTATACATTTCTATATTTACAATAAGTAGTAATCTAACACACGCGTGGTCATTTCTCTGTGTAAAAAGTACTCTATGTGCTTTTCCAAAACCTAAAACACCAATATTTGATCGAAATTCCTTCAGCCGTCAAAAAGTTTTTTATCGATTGCTCGGCTTCTACTTAGCGGTTTAATATACCAACAACGGTTTGGTGAACAAACGTACAGACAGAAAGACACTATATAAAAAAAAAACTTATATTCTTAGTAGCTTATTTTAAGTACCCTATACCATTTTTTTTATCTTCTTTGTACAGACTTTTTTCGTACTTATTGCTTAAAAATGGGAGTACTTGGTATCTCAATCCGATGAGTATAAGCGGATTGAGGCAATCGATAAAAATATTTTTGTCGAGACGGAAGGAATTTTGATCAAATGTTGGTATATTGGTATTTTAGATCCTGGAATAGCACTTGAGTTGTTTTAACTTAGAGAAATGACCACGCGTGCGAAGCCGCGGGTGCAGCTAGTTGTCTATATGACTTACTATGTTCGGGCACGGGGATCCTGGTCGTGATGACGTTAGCATCGCACGACAATGCTTGAACACTTACTAATATTAATGCCGCCGCGAACAGTTGCATTCTAAAATGAAACGTACACAACTTAAATTTGATATAAATATGTAAGTGTGCAGTATTTTATCGCTGAATGCTCAATGAAAACAATACTTTCCAGCACGTTAAAATTGTAACGTAAAACTATACAATAAAATAGCTATAAACTGGCATTTTCGATACTGACACAATAAAAAACGAGCTCACCTTACAGGAGCTGCACATGATGTAACATCTGACATCTCACCTTGGTAATAAGCAACATTAACACACTCTAGCACCGCTCATTGGTCAACTGTGAATCAACAACTACTTCACGTGACCTATCTGATCTTACACTTCATTAATAAATAGTATATCTTGATATGGGATGTATGGGAGCGAAAATAACCTTAATGCTCAAAGCCAACCTCACCTGCACGAGGCTCTAGCGACCGACAGTATAACCATCCCGAAGCAAGCGTAGCCAAAGGACACAGGCCGGTGACGGGCAGCAGCATCACCGGTGCGAGAAGCTACGCCCTGCGATTGCCAACCCGCATGCCCAGGTGGCGATTATGGACAAACCCTCCAAAATTGGGGGGGCATTTTTTGCACAACCAAAAAACGCCCTGCTAGTCCTGCCAAGGTGGCGGTCATGGAAATGCAGGGCAAGGGGGTGCGAAGAATCCCCGGGCTACTTTAGGCCACCCGAAAAACAACTGACCCTGGCTACGTACAACGGACGAATGATTAGGCTTGATGATCACATGGCGTAACTTGAGACGGAGCTTACAAAGCTTATAAGGTGGCACATCCTAGGGTTAAGTGGAGTCCGAAGAGAGGGAGAGGATATATTAACCCTCCCTATTCTACTTCCAAGAGCCCTCTCGCCAGATTAGCAGTCTCAGGGTGGTGTGGGGTTTCTCGTCAACAAGGACCTCATTGATAATGGTGTAGAAATAACCAGTGTGTCGACCAGGGTAGCGTACCTGGTTTTTAAGCTGACCGAAAGGTATAGCCTTAAAGTCGTACAGGTTTACGCACTGACCTCGGCCCAATCGGATGATGAAGTTGAAGATATATTTGATGATATATCTTCGGCCCTACATAACACCACAAGTGCCCGCTACAACGTTATCATGGGTGGCAGTACAGACTTGCAGTGAAGCGAAAATAGGTCCACATGGCTATGGAGACAGGAATCATAGGGGGCTAGTTATATTTTTGGAAAAAGATGGGTTCTTTTTGATGAACTCTTTCTTCAAAAAGTAACCACAGAGGAAGTGGACACGGCAAAGATCCGATGGTGTGACTAAAAATGAGATTGACTTCATCATGACGGACGAAAAGCACATATTCAGGGATGTATCAGTGATCGCAAGGTTTAATGCCGGTAGTGATCACCGACTTGTCCGAAGCTCTTTGAATATCGACAGCAAGCTTAAAAGATGCCATCTGGTGAAGTCTACGCTTCGACCCAACCTGCTCCAGGCCGCTGTTGGATCAGAACAGTTTCAACTCAAGCTGGAAAATCGATTTCTTGCCTTGGAACCACCACTGACGTGGTTGAGGAACTCCAAAAAGTTGTGGGAATCCTTAGGGAGGAAGGCACTAGATTAAACCCTTTGAAAGAACTACCGACCTATTTCACTCTTGAGCCACGTCTGTAAGTTGTTTTGGAGGGTCATCTCAAATCGTCTCGCAAGAAGACTTGATGAATTCCAGCCTCTTGAACAGGCCTGGTTTCACGGATGATTTAGCATCATAGACCACATACACACAGAGAGGCAGGTTATACAGAAGTTTGAAGAGTAACCAGACCCTGTGTCTTGCTTTTGTGGACTATGAGAAGGTCTTTGACTCCGCTGAAACCTGGGCGGTTCTGGAGTCTTATCAAGTGGACTGGCCATATATCGAAGTGCTGAGGTTTCTGTCAATACCAGCAGTCTAAACATAACCTTTAGACTGCTGCGCAGGGGAGTGAGAAAGGGGGGTGTTATATTCCCGAAACTTTTCACTAATGACCTGGAAGATATGATTAAGACGCTGGATTGGAAAGTAATGGGAGTTAATATCAATGGAGAGAACATCATCGGCAACTTACGATTTGCCGATGATATTATCTTAATGGCGGAGTCACTGCAAGACTTGCAAAGTATGGTGACCAACTTAGATTATGCTTCTCGAGGGGTCGGTCTCGGAATGAACATAGTTAATACTAAGATCATGTCCAACCATATTATTGACCCGGAACCGATTGCAGTTAATGGTGTCTTTTGAAGTTGTCCAACAATATGTTTACCTAGGGCAAATATTGCAGTTGGGTAAGAACAACTTTGAGAAGGAAGACAACAGAAGAATTCAGCTGGGTTGGGCAGCATTCGGCAAGATTCGTCAAGTTTTCTCGTCGTCCATATCACAGTCTGTCTGAAGACAAAAGTCTTTAATCAGTGCATACTACCAGTCATGACCTACGGAGCCGAAACGTGGACACTCACAGTCAAACTAGTACACAAATTTAAGGTCTCTCATTGAGCTATGGAGAGAGCTTTGCTTGGAAGTTTCTCTGAAGGACAAGATTCGTAATGAAGATATCCGACGGAGAACCAAGGTAACCGACATAGCTCAAAGGATAAGCAAGCTAAAATGGCAGTGGGCTGGTCACATTTCCCGAAGAACTGATAACCGTTGGGGTAGACGAATTCTCGAGTGGAGACCATGTTTAGGCAAACGTAGTGTAGGACACCCTGTGGTCAGGTGTTGACGACCTGCGAAAAGCGTCTGGCAGAAAATGTATGAGGAGAGCTGAAGACCGAGCTCAGTGGCGTGCATTAGGAGAGGCCTACGTCCAGCAGTGGACACATATAGGCTGATGATAATGATATCTTGATAGCTCAGCCGGGAACCATTCGGGTGATAGTCTGAAGTTTTAACCGAGTTCTACTCCCGACTGAAGTGTTTATTTTGCACTATAAACAATTATGTGATGACTAATGCGCTTATTCGTCAAATCAAATAGCGCACCCCGCTTCCCCGGCTTCCTTATTAAACTTCCGGTTACACACTTCCGGTTACACATTACCTAACACTATTCACGAAATCGCTCCCATAAATTTCAGGAAAGGGAATGGAAAGATATTTATTGCACATCAATAAATAATAGCATTCCTTACACTATTGTGAGTATGTCAGCGCAACCCCCTCCAACCGATGCTGGTGAGCATCTCTTTATTGAAATCACAGTTTCCCATACGAAGATGCTTGTAGATGTTTATTATTGTCCTTCCCTACACATAAACTTTTTTTCTAATTTTGAGAAACTCCTGCAAGATCTCTCTCCTTCTTACGATCACAATATTATCATGGGTGATTTTAATACATGCTTGCTGAAACTTGATAATAGATCGTCCACTTTTGAAACCATTATCAGGGCCAGCAACTTAACCATTCTGCCACTTAACGCTACACATCATTTCCCTCATTCAGTCCCCTCTCTTCTTGAACTTATTCTAGTCTCTTCCCAAAATCTCGTTGGTAAGCATGGTCAGTGTTCGGTGGACGCTTTCTCTCATCATGATATGCTTTTCCTTTCTTATAAAGTCAGCCCGCCGAAAGCGAAACCCAAAGTTCTTCTGCTGCGTAACTTTGGTGGTATGGATTTGGAATGCTTGCGCAAGGATGCTCAGGAGCTGGACTGATCAGCTGTCTTGGATGGAGAATCAATTGACGACAAAGTTGAGGGTTTCAATCGTACTTTGACAAAATTATATGATGTACATGCACCTATCCGACCTGTCAAGTTAAACAATCTCCCTGCACCTTGGCTTACAAGTGAGTTAAGATCTTTAATGCACAAAAAGTTAGTGGCCAAGGCCAAGCTTAGATGTTGCCCAACCGAGTACAATAAAGAAAAATACATTGAACGCCGAAATCACTGCAACAGAGTTTGTAGGAATGCACAGCGCCGACATTTCCATGACTCAGTAGAAAATAAAGACCCCGCTAAAGTTTGGAAATTCCTTAGGTCGATGGGAGTTGGAAAGTCACGACAAGATAATATTCCTCATAACTTAAATATTGATCTCTTAAATAGACACTTTTCCTCTTCCTCCAAATTTGATGGACCTACAATACTTGTTACGCTTAACTATCTTTCTTTATTTCCACCTCCCGACCACCCTTCTTTTATTTTCATTCAATTTACCGATTGTGACGTTAAGAGAGGTATTGCTTCAATTTCATCTAACGCGGTTGGTAGTGATAGCATTAGTCGTAAGATGATCCTACCCATACTTGATGAAGTCATCCCTGTTATCCGATATATCCTGAATTTTTCTATATCCAGTGGTTCATTCCTATCTTTATGGAAAGAAGCCCTAATAACTCCTCTCCCCAAGAAGTCTAATCCTTCTTCTTTCTCAGAGTTTCGCTCTATCTCCATTCTTTCTTTTTTATCAAAAGTGCTCGAGCGCCTTGTTCATCAGCAAATGTCTTCCTTTCTTAACAGAAATTCTCTCCTTAATAATTTCCAATGTGGTTTCCGTCCTGGGCATAGCACTGTCTCCGCATTAGTTAAAATTACTGACGACATCCGATATGGCATGGGTAACGGAAAACTGACTGTTTTATCACTACTTGACTTCAGTAACGCTTTTACCTAACCAAGAAGAATGTCGTTGATTTCGACATTCTTCTCGCTCTCTTAACGTATCTCCAACGGCTATTGATTGGTTTCGTAGTTACCTGTATGGTCGCCGGCAGCGTGTTCGCATTGATGATAACTTATCATCCTGGTGTTGTACATCTGCTGGCGTTCCTCAGGGTGGCGTATTATCTCCTTTACTTTTTGCTATTTTCATAAACTAAATTTCTCACCAAATATCTTCTTCCTACCATCTCTATGCAGATGATTTGCAAATTTATACACAAGCTCCTTTAGATCAGTTGCATACAGCTATTGAAACAATCAATTATGACCTCAAACGTATTTCAGTCTGGAGTAAATCATATGGCCTTAGTGTAAATCCCTTAAAGACCCAAGTTATTGTAATCGGCAGTTCAAGACTAATATCTAAGATTGACTGGTTTCATCTCCCACAAGATCTTTTGGATGGCACACATATCAAAATGAGTGAAACTGTTAAAAACTTGGGTGTGCTTATTGATAGACAACTATCTTGGGGACCTCAGTTAAGTGAGGTAAGCCGTAAAGTTTATGCGTCAGCGGGCTCACTTAGAAGACTGCGCAATTTTCTTCCCACTACCACCAAACTTGCTCTAGCACAGTCTCTTCTGCTGCCTTTACTCGACTACACCGACGCCTGCTACTTGGACAAAACCGAAGAACAGCTAAATAAGCTAGAGCGCTTACAAAACTTTTGCATTCGGTTTGTTTTTGGCTTACGCAAGTATGACCATGTATCTGATTTTCGCACAAAGCTCAAATGGTTACCAATCCGACGTCGCCGGGATACTCATGCCCTCTCTCTTCTGTGCAGTGTCCTATTTAATCTATCGACCCCTCCCTATCTCAAAAAACGAATTGAGTTCCTTCATCTTTCCCATTCCCGTATTCTTCGTTCCACCAATACTCTGCAGTTGAAAGTGCCTCACCAATCTACGATGTGCTATCACAACTCTTACTAAACGGGCTGTAAGACTGTGGAATGCTTTGCCCATCAATATTAGAAAAGCTAAGTCGATAGCTGTCTTCAAAGACATGGTGAAGAAGCACTACTTGTCATAAAGCTGGATACTATGTTATTCATACATAATTTATACACTATTCCTTTGTGAAAATGCTATTTATTTATGTATATTTATATATTATATTATAAATTTGCCATTATATATGTTATATTATTTAATTATAGTATATATATTTATGTGTTTATCAAAATTTATGATAACACATATGTAAGTATGTAGGTATACAATTGTCATCAAATTAAGTAGGTACATACTTACTTATACTTATGTAGGTAGGTAGGTTGGTAGTTGTATTGCGCACGAAAGTAACTGGAAGTGGAATAATCTTGACCACAGACTTGCAGCTTGAGCCGGAGCTGCATTATTGATAAAGTTGGCGCACCCGATAGAGAAATGATCTGACGCGAGGGTCCAGTGCACGCCAGCCCTCAGTTTGAAAACGTCGAGTGACATCTATATTAATATTATAAAGCAATATGTACGAAAATTTCTGTAAAAAGATAATTAAAAAAATGGTCTAGGGTACTTGAAATAAGCTACTGAACAAGTTTTATTTTTTTAAATCATGTCTGTTTGTCTGCATGTTTGTTTGTTCTCGTATCACGTGAAAACTACTGGACCGCTTGCGACGCGGTTTTCGTTGTTGGATAGCTTAGGGTTTGAATTAAAAACTGGTCTAGGTACTTATTATCTCAATCCGATGAGTAGAAGCCGAGCAATCGATAAAAACTTTTTGACGACTGAAGGAATTGATCAAATTGGTATATTGGTATATAAGATCTTGGAATAGTATATAGAATAGGTACTTTTAAAGAAATGACCATGCTTGTGAAATCGCGGGTACAGCTTGTTCAATTATAATTGGTCTGTGACGGCTTTCACATGGGCAAGAAACTGAACTTATCTAAACCATAAAGCAACGTATGGAGGTCTACCTTGGGCAAGTACTATGTGAAATGATCGATATCAGTTATACAACAAACTGTAACGTTGGGCAACATACTGGGCAAACGAAAAGTCGGTAGACGTAAGATGTGGGTCCGTAACATCCGGGATTGGACAGGTATAAAGACGGTGGAACAACTGTTCAGACTAGCTCTGGACTAACAGAAGTTTAAGGAGCTGACTGTCAACCTTCAGTAATGGAGCGGCACTTTAAAAAGAAGAAGGTTTTCACTCGCAGACATCGTGAGAGGGTCCTACAACGTAACTTCCTTTACCCACCCTCAATAATACCTACGTCATCATTATCATATCAGCTGGAAGACGATTGTCGTTACCTTAGAAATAACTAGCTTAAAGCTAAAAAAAAACACACACCTGCCCTGCCAAAAAAGAACTTATGTCAATAAATTATATACTGTTGGAATGCCTTCAATTTGATACCCATATTGCAAAATCCGTTTATTTTTTTCACATTTGAAAATGGAACTTAACTGAATTTAAAAATAATAAATATGTCCTTTGTTACTCGAGGGATGTAAACACACGTAGCACGTAGGTACTACTACTACTACTACTTGTGGCTCTGTGAGCTGTAGACCTCGTGAGCACAAACTTTTTTGCAAACAATCTAGCAGTGCACAGTAGTGCCATCTAGTTACAACATAAAAACTAACATTAATAACCATTAATAATCTATCCTTACCTGGTAGTAGATAAAGGGCTGATTCCACTGGTTCCTAAAAGTGGGCAATTTACTGCATTTTGAGGACCTATTCTGCTCATCACGCCGAAGATCCTTAAATTACTTAAAATTACTACCTTTCAAATAAAAAAAGAACCATCGAAGTCGGATCTAATGAGGATATTTATTAGCCCCCTTTTTGCCCCTTTTTGGAGGAAGTTTTAGAATTTTATGTCTTGCGGTTTCTTGATTGGGGCGGGAGGGGGTCCTCCCGCCCCAATCAAGAAACCGCAAGACATAAAATTCTAAAAATTCGTTTAACCTGTATTGTAAGTTTTGTCTAAACCGGTTGAGAAACGCAATCTGTAGAGGAGAACAGCCGGACATAAGAAAGCATTTTTGCCTAAGCTAAAACGGAGACACGTCGCTCTCGCTCGGTTATTTATTTACTCTGTGTTAATTAAGTAGGTAGGTTTATAGTTACATCATCGGTGCCAAATGAATCCACGGCTAGCGCAGCATCTAATTTATTAACCTTATTCATGTGGAACATATTGTCTAAACTACATATAAATATCTACACAGTATGAGGAGTAACATTGTCGCTAGCACGTTCCGGATACATGGCTTCGTCGAAGCCGTTAATCATCTGGTCGGAGAAGTCGGTCATTTCCGCGACCACGAGGTCTGCAGCGCGGTCAGCTTCCGCGTCGGACATGTACTGGCGGCGCGCGCTCGGCAGGCGGAACTGCGGGAATGGCTCGCCGTCTAGGTTGATGATGGCCACGCCGTCCGCGCCCTCCTCCTGCAGCAAGCGCCGGTAGGGGGCGCCGCCTCCGGAGCGCCGAGACGCCGCGCCGCCCGCCGCGTGCACCTGCCGGCGGCAGGACAACACATTGGAGATATTTGAGACGAGACATCGGAAACATTCGATACATGAAACATTGGAGACATTTGAGACATTGTAGACTTTGGAGACATTTGAAATAATGGAGACATTTGAAATAATAAGACTGTGCTCAATAATTGAACTGACAGATACACTTTCTTATGGCAGCCATAAACGATCAAGTTTACCGTCTAATTTGCATGAAACACGAAGCTTGATAATGTAACCATAACAGTGGGTCTAATTTAGATTCTGCCACCGAATTGAGCAATCTTTAAGCTTTGACTGTCGTTGGGATGGATGTCGGCCGCCAGAGCTGCCACGGTTTCATTGAATTGACTACTTACTCGATATTCGCTGCTCACCTTGAGAACTTTATATTTCACTTTGGGACTCGTCGTTTCAAATTCGTTCATTGAATTCGGGTCAGCCGGATAGTCAGCTCCCGCTTCGTCAGTTTCCCTTGATCGCTGTTTGTTTTCAGGCATTGGACACATTCGAGACATGAAACAATCGATACATTTCAGACAATGGAGACATTGAAAACATTTGAGACTTTTGAGAAATGGGAGACATTTGATACATTGGAGAAATTACATTTAAGAAATTAGATATATTTGAGAAATTTGAGATTGTGATGGCTAACTGAACTCACAGATACTGTCTTATGACAGCCATACACGATCAATTTTACGGTCTAATTTGAATGAGACTCGTAGCTTGATAAAGTAAACATAACCGTGGGTTTAGATTCTTTCACCGACTTGAGCAATCTTCAAGCTTCGGCTGACGTAGGGACCGACATAACACGCAAATTGGACCGTTTTTCTTGACCATGTATGGCTTGAGGTGATTGAGGGAGCTGACGGCTGAAACACATGTCATAATCGTGAACGGGCGCTACTTGTGGGGACTGGTCCAGCCTTATTTATTGTATATTTTATTGTTATTATTTATATCCCAGTTTTGATGATTACGAGACATCTAATAATATAATATAATGCAAAAAAATACATTCCCGTAGAGTTTCCTGGTGGCCCCATTCTCTAACGGGCGTATATTCGAAGCACCGGTAGATACAGCAGGATGTTTCCTTTTCCTGTGCGCGATTCAACTGTGAAAAAGCACATGAAAAGGAAATTTCCTTATCAAAATCTCAGTTAGTATAGATAAATAAACGCTTTACACAGCACAAAAAATAGAAGAACAATAGCAGAAAAAGTGTAAAAATGGGCGGACTTACAGCTAAAAGCGATCTCTTCCAGGCAAACTTTGGATGGCAATGATTTGCCTATTATAACCGTAAAGGACGAATACTTACTCGACATTCGCAGCTCACCTTGCGAACTTTAAATTTCTTTTTGGTGCTCATTGTTTCGAATTCGTACATTGCATTCGCATAGTCAGCTCTCCCTTCATCAGTCTCCCTGGATAGCTTCTTGAGCCGCTCGTCGTCGCTATAGTACAGCATGTCCTTCTTGCCGATCCCGTCGCTGTCGCCGCCGGGCGGAGATGCGGGGTCGGATTCGACGACGAGAGCGGCGCTGGCGTCGTGCGTGCGATCAATGAAGATCTCGTTGACGAGGTCCGGCGGCTCCGGCAGCCCACGCGGTGGCGGCGGCACGCCGGCATGTGGCGGTGCGCCCCAGCGCGGTTCCAGCGGCGGCGCGCCGGCGGGCACCGCGGCCTCGTCGTACCGCTCCGGGAGCTCCTCGGTCTCGGAGGACACGTAGTCGTAGTTGTTGACCATCAGCTGCCGCCGCAGTGTGGCCGCCATCTGGCTCGTCTCGTTCGGATTCGAGAGGGTTTTGAGATCTGGAACATTTTACATTACACAAGAGAGACAAGTGACGAGTGGAGACCACGCTTAGGCAAATGTGTGGGTCGCCCGCTGGCCAGGTGAAGAGATGACTTGCGAAAGACAGCTGGCAGCGACTGGATGAGAAGAGCCGAAGATCGGGCTCAGTGGCCTTCATTGCCTACGTCCAGCTACAGACTAGTATTGGCTGATGATGATGATGATGACACCGACTACTTGTACATTAGTATACCGTTATAACGGTTAAACAGGAGGTACCTACTTGAGCAACTACGCAATAGTAAATACGAAATAGTAAATTATCTTCTTGAATGTACTTACTGTTTTTTTTCGATTTGTGAACTTTCAAATTATTTTGATTGAAACCTAAAGCTTTTATTTATCTTGCAATCAATATTTCACCCACTTTCACTGAAGATATCGGGCTGAAATTTAGCACACACGTTTGAATCTCGTGACAATGCACGGTTACTTAAATGCCGCCATTTTGATCCAATATGGCGAACGTTACAAAATGGCGATTTATCATTTCCATAGCCACCCCTATGATATAAGTATTAAATGGAAGGGCATGACAAATGAAACATAATAAATAAAGTGACGTCATTCTAAATTCAATATGGCGGACGTCACAAAATGGCGATTTATAATTACCATAGTAACCCCTATGATATAAGTATTAAATGGAAGGGCATGACAAATGAAACATAATAAATAAAGTGACGTCATTCTAAATTCAATATGGCGGACGTCACAAAATGGCGATTTATAATTACCATAGTAACCCCTATGATATAAGTATCAAATGGAAGGGCATAACGAATGAAACATAATAAATAAAATGACGTCATTCTAAATCCAATATGACGGACGTCACAAAATGGCGATTTATAATTACCATAGTAACCCCTATGATATAAGTATTAAATGGAAGGGCATAACGAATGAAACATAATAAATAAAATGACGTCATCCTAAATCCAATATGACGGACGTCACAAAATGGCGATTTATAATTACCCTAGTAACCCCTATGATATAAGTATTAAATGGAAGGGCATGACGAATGAAATACAATAAATAAAGTGACGTCATTCTAAATCCAATACGGCGGACGTCACAAAATGGCGATTTATAATTACCATAGTCACCCCTATGATATAGGTATCAAATGAAAGGACTTGATGAGCGAAACACAATAACTAAAATTACATCTGTCTAAATCCAAAAAAATTAGTTTTTTTTTAAATATTTTTTTTAATCTAACTCGGATGGGCAGCTTTCGGGAAATTACGCCATATCTTCTCGTCGCAGATACCGCAGAGCCTCAAGACGAAAGTTTATAATCAGTGCGTGTTGCCAGTGACGACATACGGCACTGAGGCGTAGTCGCTAACTATTGGTCTCATACAAAAGCTCAGAGTTGCGCAGCGTGCAATGGAGAGAGTAATTTATCTTAATTAATTAATAGGACAATTTCGTGTGTATTGCAACAGTTTTTGTAGAGATGAAGACACATTTAGGCAAGTACCAAGTATGATTAAGCACAAATTTATATAATTTCCGACCCCCCCCTCCACCCCCCCATTATAGCTGAGAAGCATATAAAATAAAATAAAATCAGCTATCAAAAAAAAACACACGAATGATTGCTCCATCATTTTTCCTTTCTTTTGGGAACAACGATGCCACAGACAGACACACGAAAACATCAATACACACTCTAAACTTATAAAAACCCTTTATTTAAGAGATCAGGGGTTAAAAAATGAATGCATCATCTTACCGAACAGAACTCGACCGCAGACTATTCGTGATTACCCCAATGGCGGCGGTCACTTACCGTTAACAAAACTGCCGAATACCGCGGCGGCGCCGAGCAAAGCCAATATGATCAACTTTGAAGCAGCTCGTGACATCGCGCGCCACAACATGGGCGACGCCTCTTTGGCGCCGTGTGGCGCGGCGTGGTTCTATGTGGCGCGGGCTCGGTCACCTCCGCTGCGTGAGTGGCTGCGACGCGGCGCTAACACGATATAAAGACAAATGTAACGTGCGTGCGTTTGTACGTGACGTGTCCATGTAACGAACACCTAGGACCCGCCCGTCCCGTCCGACATTAGTGTCCTGCCGCTGCTTGCAGGCGTTCAACAAACCTCGGATGTTCATGACTATCCATGGCCAGTTAAGCTGTGCCGCACATGGGAGACGTAAGCATTCATTTGCCGACCGCCGTGGACGGTCAGCAGACGACTTGAAGTGAGCGCGACAGCTACCTATGTCTCCATCGTAGATGCGGGCGGCGATGCGCGCAGCGACTAATCTGTAAACCAGCGTAGTTATTTACAGCTCATAGCAATAACATTCGATAAGCCGAACTGTTTCAGTGCGTGCTGTGAGTGCTCTCTTGGATTCTTAGGTCCACTGTCGATGGAGTTGAAATTATACGTACCTACTATATGTACAAACTAGATATATTTTTATCAGTTTTGCTGTTTTTACCCGATCACGGCGAAGAATGGGAAGGGTTTAACAGTCCATGTATGTAGTGAATGTATTAGTCCAATTTTGACAAGCGAGGTATCAATCGATTCGTTTTCATCGCAAGAGTCTGTGCTATTTTTTTATTAGGGATGATTGATATTGCAAAAACATCGATGTTGACATCGCTAGCTGAACATCGATGTCGGCCCACTTGATAGTTTTTGAACACATTGTTATCAATAATCACATTGTTATAATAATTTATAAAACAGCCATAAAATCACAGGAGGGTCTTTAATGTCGCGCAAAGTACTGAAAATCTGATTGCAATCAGTTGCATTGTATTGTAGTTAAGTAATACCAATGCTGTAGCTTAGGAAGATCTGTCACTGTCAAAGTCTAAAGTAGGGCTGCTGAGCTGACACGTTTCGTTCCGATTTTGTTTATTATCGATACAATATCGTAACGATTTTGAGATATTTTATTATTATTACACCCGTGCGTAGCTCGGGCTGGTCGCTACTCGCTAGTTTAGTTATATAATTATGTATTTGTAAACATCTAATGGCGCGGTACGGGGGTAACGCCGACTGTTGGCGTGGCGATCGGCGACGCGAGCGATTTCGCTCGACATCTCTCTCTCTCCGTTATAAGCCATCACATAAATAATGAAGAAGAAGAAGATCAGATGAAGGGGTGCTGATTCTTAGTTGACCAAGGTTGACGAATGACTAATGAGAGTGCGCGGTGCAAAACGTTGCTCTTTGTTTTACTTTTTATGCTTACAAATCTGCCAGGCGACCCGCGACGTATATATTTTTTTACCTACGTTTCCCCATGCAGATGTGCCGGGTTATTGGATTTTTATGGGAAATAAATTTCGATGGCAAAGTTTATGTCGAGCTTCAAAGACGCTTCGATGAACGAAAAAACAAAACATCCATGTGGCACCACTGTCATGGTTAGACTTATATTTTGTCCCAATTATTGACCGAGCGACGTGGAGTGAAGACCTGCGAAAAGCGGCTGGAAAAAAAATGAGGAGGGCTGAAGACCTTATGTTTTTGTTGCATTAGGAGGTCTATGTCCATCAGTGGACAGATACAGGCTGATGATGATGATTGACCGAGCGAAGCGTCTCTATTTCAGCTTCGGCAAAAATGCTTTCGTATGTCCGGATTTCTGTTCTCCTCTACAGATCGCATTTCTTAACTGATCTTGACGAAACTTGGTATACAGGTTTAAAGTATTTTTTCGACTTTTTTAATCGTCGTGAATTTTTGATTGGGGTTCCCCCAAAAGAGGGTCAAAAAGAGGGCTACTGAATATCTCCGCCTTATTAGATCCGACTTCGGTGGTTATTTTTTTTAAAAAAGGTAATAACTTTACGTTGGTCTTATAAAAAAATATGGAAGATCTGATGAGGATCTTGGGAGTGATGAGCAGAATAGCTCCTCAAAATGCAGAAAATTTCTGACTTTTAGATTTCTTCCAGTGGAATAAGCCCTTTACCTACTAGGTAGGAATTGATGGAGCACCTTGGTTATCAATGTTAGTATTACAATAAGGTAACTAGATGGCGCTACTGTGCACCGCTAGATTGTTTGCAAAAAAGTTTATACTCACGAGTTCTACAACTCACAGAGCCACTAGTTTATGTTATTTATATAAGTAATTCAGTTGTTAACATTTAGTCTACACTTATATTTTATTTATTTTTTATTTATCTAATACTTTAGCACAAAAAGTACATGGAGCAATTAATGCTAGGAAGCATTTTCTACCATGTCATCTTGGTCATTCAAGAAAAACGGTAGGGTGTGCGGCTTTATTGTGAAAGTACATAAAAAATATAAAAAAAAACAATATAAAAATATTATAAAGAGGAAAGATTGTATTCTTTGTATGTTTGTATATTTGTTTGTTTGTTTTGATAAACTCAAAAAATACTGAACCCATTTAACAAATCCTTTCACCTATAGAAAGCTACATTATGTGCGAGTAACATGGGCAGGATTTCATTTAACAAATCCTTTCACCTATAGAAAGCTACATTATGTGCGAGTAACATGGGCAGGATTTCATTTAACAAATCCTTTCACCTATAGAAAGCTACATTATGTGCGAGTAACATGGGCAGGATTTCATTTAACAAATCCTTTCACCTATAGAAAGCTACATTATGTGCGAGTAACATGGGCAGGATTTCATTTTTCAAAAAATTCAACGTAAGTTACAACAAACGTATACGTAAACATATTAAAAATTTGCTTAAAAAACGTAACGGAATGACGTTGCCGTGGAAACGAAATATAAACAACTCTGAAAAAGCATCACTATCGACGACCGTTCCTCATAGTAAGCGTGATTCAACCTCCTTGGCTTTGCGATGCTGTCAAAGATTTTGAATTACGCTTCCTAGCGTAATTTTTTTTAGAAGTTACCTACAACATTTATCTTACTTTAATATAAGCTATATTATAGCTATATTATAGCTTTATTTTAAGCTTTAATATACCTTATGTACCTATATACCTAATATACCTTACGCGGCATTTTTCTTGGTTTGAGCACTACGCGTACGAAGCCGGAGCGAGTCATTAGTTTATCTATACTTATAATAAAGCAATAAGTACGAAAAAGTCTGTACATGGATATAATTAAAAAATAATTGTCTAGTACTTTAAATATGCTGCTTTTTTAACGTTCGATCTGTTTGTTTGTTTGTCTGTATCGCGCATCACGTAAAAACTACTGGACTGATTGCAATACTGGACGGTTTGTTGTATAGTTTAGGGTTTGACTTAAAACCTAGGGTACTTGGCATCTTAATCTAACAATAAGATGCCGAGCGATCGATAAAAAACTAATTGATTGAACAAATTTTGAGGAAGGTGGTACATTGTACTTTATAAGTACTTTTGGTCCGGGAATAACACGTAAGGGCTACTTTTAAATAATAAAAAACACGCGAGCAAAGCCGCGGGCACAGCTAGTACTTATAATAAAGCAGTAAGTCCCAAAAAAACTGTACAAAGAAAATATTTAAAAAATGGTCTAGGGTACATAAAATAAGTTATAGGGCCTTTATTCGCCATACCCATTCACGCACTTAACGCGCCGCGTTACGACATCTTCGTGGAATCGTTCGGCAGTTGTCGTAATGAAGTCACACGGTTTCGGCAACGAATTTGTGGCATAGCGAATTTGCGCCTAGAACATGAACATAACATTTTTTTAAATCGTGTCTGTCTGCTTGTCTGTATGTTTGTTCACGCATCACGTAAAAACTGCTAGACCGATTTCGATGCAGTTTTCACTGTTGGATAGCTTAGGGCCTCTCTCTGAAACTGGACAGCTTCACAGCTGGCTTGAGCATTGGAAGTGTATCTCTCAACTAAAGTACTGTCATCAGCATACCCAAGGGTACCGGTCTTCAGAAGATCATTTATGTGCAGTAAAAACAGTGTAGCCGAGAGAACCTATCCCTGAGGTACACTGGTATTGATAGCCATTTGATCAGACGAGCAGCCCTCTAGGACTACTCGAATAGATCGTTCCCTCAAGAAATCAACTATCCAATTGCATAAGCCAACAGGTAAACCAAATGAGGGAAGCTTGTTTAAAAGGCCATCGTGCCAATCGTGATCAAATGCCTTAGATATGTCAAGGGAGACGGCAAGCGCCTCACCATGCATCTCTATGGCTTCGCTCAGTACTTGAGTGGCATACGCGAGAAGGTCCCCAGTAGACCGGTTTCGGCGAAATCCGTATTGCCGATCACTGAGGAGATCATTGTCCTCAAGGTATGCCAAGAGCCTAATGTTTATGACACGCTCCATACACTTACAGAGTAAGGAGGTTATCGAGATGCGACGATAAATCAAACTTCTGTAAATAATAATCTAACTGATAGCACAGAATAAATATCTGATAGTGAAAACTGCATTAAAAACCGTTGACGTACAGACATACGGCGGGAAGCGACTTTGTTTTATACTATGTGATGTTCAGGAAGCGGTCCCATACAAACTTATCTACTTAGTTACACTTATTTAAAAACACGATATCGCCCGCGACTTCGCCCGCGCGGACGCGGAAGTGGACGCGGTTTATCGCGAAAAAATGTATCCTATGTTCGTCTAGGATATTAAAAACCAATGCAAAAGTATAGCACCAACGCTCTAGAAGCTTTTCGACAGTTTTGTTTATCATTTCGTTTAAAGTGCAACCGTTCCTTACAGCGAGTAATCGTCAGTTTTAAATTTTACCGTGGAAACTTACAATTTTCTGGGATAAAAAGTATCCTTTGTTGGCCTCTATATTGTACTTTACCTATTCACAAAGTTTCATAAAAATCGGATCAGCCGTTTTGGCGTGAAAGCTCCCCAAACCGAAAACGTTTGACTTTTATATATTATATTGGTGTGGACTACTTTAGAGTGGAATATACGATGTCTAGTTATTTAAAAATAAAGGTTTAATATAATACCTAATTACAAAATTAGATCAAGTTTTAGTTTTCAGTACTAAACTTATTCCTACTCTTGTACTGTGCCTTACCGCCGCGGGGGCGGGCGGGCGCGGGCGCTGGCCGGAAGGACGCCGGAACACATGTTTTTCTGTTCGGGACTAGTTTTTTGTACGGCGTATGTAAAGCGCCGCCGTTGACGTATGTGTATGATAATGTTTCGCAGAGAACCGGACGCACTTGACTTATTTATGTGCCGGGTATCTTTCAGTCGCGAGAGCGTGTAATGCGTCCTTGTTTACGAAAACTGAGTTCTAGAGTATTTTTTCTTGTTTAAGTTCAAGACAAAAACTGTACGTCCGGGTTTATTTACCTTTTTTCGTATTTTAGACATAACTACCCTAATCTATCTATATGTATATCTTTATACTATGATAAAACAGTAACTGGGCCAAATCTGTAACATTAAATATTTTTTGAAAATTATATTTGAGAATAGCTTCATTATCGATATCGAGGCCAACACAGTTTTTTTGTGTCTTTCTGTCTGTCTCTTTGAACTCGCATCATGCTGAAACTACTGGACATATATTTTGATGAAACTTGGCAAAATCATAGTTCATATTATCTACATCTACACTAATATTATAAAGAGGAAAGATTTGATTGTTTGTTTGTAATGGATAAACTTAAAAAATTCAGGCCCGATTTTAAAAATTATTTCACATAATGAAAGCTAAATTATCAGCTAGTAACAATAGCAGGATTTTATTTTTCAAAATATTAGAGTTCCCTTCGAAAATTGCAATAATGAAACCCAAAGTATTACATTTTGCAATAAAACTAGATTACTTTGTATCACAAACCAAAGAGTATATCAATACTACGTAGGATCACAAACTATGAAGGAGATAGGGGTCTTTGTATACGGAACATTGCCATGGAAACGAAATCACAGAACATCTAATAATCATTGACGTAGGAAATGCTCTATGCTAATAATACATGAAATAGTAACCGTAATTCAACCTCTTTGCGTTAAACAGAATAATTTTATAGAGGAATGGTACGTGAGTATAAACATTTTGTGTGTGAAATTATTGTTGTTTTATTTGTCCAAATAAAGTACCTACTAATTTTATCTTTCTATATATCTACCCATGCGAAGCTGGGGCGGCTCGCTAGTGGATATTTAAGATAATTTTTATCCCATAAAATTAAAGGCTTCTCGCGGGATAGGGGTTCAATGTTATAGTATAACGCACGCACCACGCTGAAACTACCCGATGGATTTTGATGAAACTTGGCACAATCATAGTTCATATTATAAGTTAACATTTAAAATACTTTTTATCCTAAAAAACTAAAGGTTTCCTGCAGGATAGGGGTTGAAAGATATGTAACAATATAATTTCACCAATTGATAGTGTTGGCGAAACGGATGAAATCTTGGAAAGAAATGTGTTATGGCAAACCAAAGATACAATTAAGATACATAAATACCAATATAAGGGTTCCTCTGGGATAGGGGTTGAAAGTGCTGTAACAGTATAATTGCGCCAAGCGGCAAGCGATACAAATCAAACATAATTATGCAAAACAAGGGGCAATTTATAGGGTTCTATACGTAAAGGGTCCAAATGGAGCCCAATTATAAAGCCTACGAAAGGATGATTTTTTTGACCCATAATAGACAGCCGGTTGAAATGATCATAGAATGTGTCTTATTATGGTTTATACCTTAAATATAAAACAAAAGTTTACAATTTTTAACCGTTACTAATACATAGTACAAACTAAAGTAAAACACCAAAAATTAAAAACTTTCAAATCAAATCAGACTTACGCTAAACATTCCGTGAAATGATTTCCGCCGGACACGAGGCCAGTTTGCGAATCAGTTCAGTGAGTCAGTTCAGTCACTGCATATCATTGCCCTCGTGTACGAATGTCTTCAAAAATGAGACATTTAGTGAGTAGGTACGGGCCTAGTGTCCGGTGGGCATCAAAGATAACCCAATGTTTTTGGGAAAGCCTCAGTGCGCGACTTGCAATATGTGAACGAGAGAATTTACCAAGCTATATGTACACGTTTGCACTGCAGAGCGACCGTGACGAGCGGTTATCCAATTTCAATCCAGTGGCTATATATGCTGATGCATTTTTAGTTACCTATCTTGATCTTCTCTATTCGCGTAATTCCTCCCCATCGCTAGTAAGTACGTTTGTATGGTAATTTGGAGAAAGACCAAAGGTTTATTTTAACCATGTTGTGCAATCACACATATACACACACAAAAACACACACACGGGGGGCAGGTATACCGTTAAGTGTATGGCCCTATAACTTACTTGTACCTGACTCACCAACATGAAGTCTCGACAACCGATGCAAAATGTTAACACGGTGTTTATTAAACATCCCAATAGGCTAGGAAGGTTTTTTGTTTTGATGGATTACCTAGCTATGACTTAAAAGTTTCGTGCGATTTGAACTTTTCGTCTCTGAACTGCGCTTGACTGCACTGTGTATTCAAATTTAATCCAAATACAAAGTTCCGTTACTTTTGCCACTAGTCATCAGAGCTATGTTTTCCTTATTATGTATAATTTTGTTGTCTCATTTTGGAGCAACCTTGAGGACTCGGCACAGCGCGAAGCAGGCTTCAGAGATGCGTCGTGGAACCGCAGACTTGTGTCCAGGTGTCCTACACACTGGCCTAATGAACTGTGCCCGAAGTCAAGTTAGGCACTTAGCACGTAGC
The DNA here is from genome assembly GCA_946251855.1 of Alsophila aescularia. Classification (NCBI taxonomy): domain Eukaryota; kingdom Metazoa; phylum Arthropoda; class Insecta; order Lepidoptera; family Geometridae; genus Alsophila; species Alsophila aescularia. The sequence goes on from OX276373.1 coordinate 52,927,785, forward strand.
AACTTAAGAATAAACAACCATTAACTGTACACAAGTTTTCATTAACGGTTGCCAATTAAAGTGACAAAAGGCCCAGTTTATGGTTGCTACGATATTAAATAAGCTTTCGCATGAGAGTCAAACGTGTGGACACAACGATACGTAGAACAAGAATGACGCTGCGCTGCGGAGGATGGTGAAGGACTGAAGTCGCTCTACGCTTTGCGGTTTCCAGTTGCGGAAACTAGCAACTTGACAAAACTGGCACTAATTTGTCAGTTGCTAGTTGCGGCAATTTAGAATTGATTTTGTCACCGATTGCAGCAAACGAAAATTGTTGCGGTCAGTGAAACTCGCAACTAGAGTTGCTACGTCTGCGAAGTTTCGCAAAATTACATGAAATCGTAAAAACAGCTAGTTGCAAGTTGCCGGTTGCCACAACTGGGAGTTCAAAGTTGCTACGTGTGCTGAGTGCCTGCGTGGCGTCATGCGTCGTCTGCCCGCCCTACTCGCTGCTCTGAACAAACACTGAAAATAAAGACGCTATCATTTCATTAGAGAATAAACATTGCCCGCCCAGTGAGGCAAGGTATGGTTTTCTTTTAACATCTCACGAGGTCGTCTTATGCCATATTTTAAGAACTGACTGGTTCTAGCGACTCAACATTACCGACATAATAGTTCGGTGGTTAAAGCCAACCGAACAGGTATCCATGTTTTGTGTAGGTTCAAAAAAGCCCGCACTCCAAATGTTATTTGATAAAACCTATTTTGAAGTTAATAACTAGATCCTAAATTACTCCAAAGTCAAACAAGTCTTCGTTTCTCTCCGTTCATCTTTTATTTACGCTGTAACTTTAAAGACGGAAGTTCACAAAGTACTGTGTCGCTGCAAATAGAGTGGCTCGATACTGATCGAACATGTTTATAATTGTTTTGACAGAGGACCTACTCTTGATTGTCGAACTGAACTCGAACTACATCTAGCGAAATTAGATGTTGTTCGTAGGCATACTGAGTATGATTTTGGGCGAGTATGAGTACCACTGGAGTATCTATATCTATACTTATAATAAAGCAGTAAGTACCAAAAAACTGTACAATGAAGATATTTTCAAAAAAAGAGTAGTGTTCTTAAAATATACAGTTTTTTTTAAATCTGTAAGTTTGTTTGCGGATCATTTTGAAAAAAAATAGAACTGTTTGCAATGTGGTTTTTACTTTTGGATAGCTTAGAGTTTGATTTAAAAACGGGGGTACTTGGCATCTTAATCCGATAATTACATGCCGAGCAATCGATAAAAAACTATTTGACGGCTAAACGAATTTTTAACAAATGTAGTATATTGTACTTTATAGTTACTTTTGGACCTAGAATAATACGTGGGCCTAATAATACCTAGAATAAAATTATGTGACCTTCGCATTTGTGGACTGTATTTTGTTATTCATGGGGCTAAATGCGTTGTGGTGACAGATTGGTGACAGGTTAGCAGCCACGGGCAGATGGTGGAAAGAAAGTGAAAGGAAAGAGTGGGTACCTTTTCGATGAACTCCTTCTCTGTCCAAGTCTCCGATGTTGTTGAGAAAAGGCCTGCTACAGGCCTGCTTCGGTGTGAAATCCTGTCCTTGAAGAGTGCAACTATTGCGCCGGTATAGAGCGAAACACGTGTTCACTGTGTGAAATCACTGGTTATGCATTATTTTAATCACCATTATTTTTGCGTTCGTTTTATAGTCTTTTTGTTACCCGGATATCCGATTTACATATTTATTTAGCGAAGCGGAGATATTATTTGGTCATTAGACCGTCAGACATCTTTGATATATATGCGACAGGCTGCAGTGCGAAAATCGTCATACTCCCGTAACGGTTGGAGCGTCAGTGGTGGCGTTTTCTCTTGAACGCCTCTCACGCGTTGTATGGCACGCGTGAGACACATGTACATAGAAGGCGTGCGTGCGAAAAGGAAAGGTAAAGGCGAGGGAAGTGGAATAAAAGGAATATGGCTGTCAAAACTGTACACCAAATCACCAATCATTCTGCGTAGATTATAGCACGTGTTTTTTAAATAGCGAAGGTATTATACGGCGATAATAGCTACTTTTAAGTGAAATGATCACGCGGGCAAAGCCGCGGGAACTGCTAGTATGTATGTAAATAAAGCGGCCCGAGAAGCAACATTTGTGCTTGTAATTTATAACCTATGCCACCGTTCCAGTACTTGTAATTTAAACCACGTGCACAGTATAGATAGCTGAATAACTTTGGCATTATTACCAGACTGCGCAACGCAAAGTCTGGGTAATGTGTTTATCAGCCTATGTATGTATGTATGTTCCTTTGTGGTACATAGACCCAACTAGAATGATTTTGATTATTCTTACTTCAATTGATTTGTCTTTATCTTGCGAGTGCCACTAAAAACATGACAGTAATCAAAATTCAATATGGCGACAATCAGACGTCATATTGTCAACTTTTTTATTCCATTATCATGGGTATTTAAAAATCATCTTTAGGTTTCTCATATCATTATTGATTTCGAATGAACAATTAGAATCTATAACGATTTAAAGTTGGTTAGCGATCATTCTCACTTAATTTTTTGCCTCATATTAGTTATGTTCGCAGTTTATTTATTTAACAGTTTCGATTATGGTCCTTCACAAAATACTTTTCGTTGAAATCTAGGAGGTTGAAACAATTTGTAGGGTAATTCGAGACTGTTCCCAGTAAAGGCTCGGTATTAGAGTGCGCGGCGGCGGCTGAGTGCCGCTATATATAGCGCTAACTCGCGTCGATTGTGAATTGTGATGGACGTGCCGCGGACCGACAGACACTTAACTTGTTCTATTAATACAAACATCATGAGATTGTTTACTGCCAGATTAACGAAAGCTGGAGAGGCACCCAAACACTTAAGCAGTCCAATTTTTACACCAAGCTACGCTCCAATTCTACAAAGAAAATACATCTAGATACGTATTGGTACTTTTCCCACATACTTGACAGACTTGGTATTATTTCGTTTCCATGGCAATATGACATTCTATTCTGTATTTTTGATACCTTGGTTACATTATAACATTTTTTTTGAAAAATAATATGTTTATTATGTTACTCGTTGAATATGTAGATATTTAAAGGTTTATGTATTTTTATTATAAAATCGGTTCAGTATTTTTTGAGTTTATACATTACCTAACAAACAAAACAACTTTATCTTTTTCTTATTTTATTATGGACTAGGCATTCGTTTGAACACGATCTCACCTGATGGAAAGCGATGATGTGGTCGAAGGTGTAACACGCTTGCCTAGTAGATACCTATTCACTCTTGCCTTGAACGCAACTGCGTTATATTGTACCGGAAACACTGACGAGGGCAGAGCAATCCACTCCTTTGCAGTTCTAATAATAAATGAAGAAGCGTAACGCTTCGTTCTTGTGCGAGGTATTTCAACCATAAAAGGGTGGCGCTTTGTCCATCACCGTACGACTAGACAGTCGTACGGTGATGGAAAGGTGACGGGGGAATCAGATTGTACAGCTCTAGTGCACACTCTCCATAGTGCAATCTGTAAAATACCGACAGGCTTGCGACCTCACGTCGATGCACCAGACATTGAAGCTTACTTTTTACCAGAGATTCATCCCCAATGAGCCTGATAGCACGTCTCTCAATTGAATCCAAAGCCTTAAGCTGGCAGCAGTACTTCATACAAAACCGGACCTGTGTTTGATAAAGATTCAAAAGCTGTCCTGGCGTGAAGCCTAGCTTTAACATAACACAAGTTTTTTGCAGCTACCTTGGCTTTGGATTCAATGTAAGACCCAAAATTTAGATTCGATGTGAGTTCGACACCCAAAAGCTCCAGATAGTCACCTATTGGTATTGTTACACTACGGAAAGACGGAGATCAGTTTAGAGGACTCTTTTAGCAGAGAACAAACACGCCTGTGTTTTAGTAGCATTAAACTTAACCAGGTTAGCATACATACAATCAAATTTTTCGTCTTTATAATATTAGTGTAGATAAGTTTTACGCAGTTACATACGCTGCAATCTCCATTCCTGCTTTTTTGCTCGTAGCGATAGTTCTCCAAGCAGTGTAGCGGTGAAATTCTACGCCGTAGCTCGCTACGAGGGTAGCTTGATTAGATTTGATTAAAAACATCACTGACATACATAGTATTACCGCGCGCACTTTAATGAATACTAAAATTTTAATGAAATAAAATTATTCAACGTTTCCCGCATTCCCGACTTTGTTACTTTTTAGACCGCCTGTGTGCTATGTTTCCTAATTAGGAACATTCTGTTTCTAACTTTTTGTTCGCCCCTACTTATAAAACCTTTGTATTTAGTTCCTTTCGAGGATGTTGTGAAGAAAAATGTTTCAGGTTCGATGAAAGTTAAGGATAGATTCACGATATTTCCCCGAGGCAATTTGGAGAGGCTCAAAAGAAAATAAAGAATAAGTAATTTCTTAGAATGATGTCTAATGAAACAGAAGCTGTACACGAAATAAATTGAATATTTTATGGGAAAGTAATAACATTAAAACCTTAACGACCACAATGAAATATACTAAGTATAGATATAATTGCCTACTAAACTGCCATATTCACATTTTAAAGAAGTCTAGACAGTTTCAATCTATTATACAAAGTTTAATAATAACGTCGCAATCCACACCAATATATAAAATTGAAACGTTGTATGTTTGTTTGGGGAGCTTTCAAGCCAAAACGACTGATCCGATTTTGATGCGAAATAATATCATGTCTGTGAAAAAGCATCAAGAGCGTTGGTGCTATACTTTTGCATTGGTTTTTAATATCCTAGATGAACATAGGATGTTTTTTTTCGTGATAAACTATAGTCTGCGCGGACGAAGTCACGGGTGAACATTATATAAAGGACGATAGTTGATGTTGGTAGCTGTTGGTTAAAAACTTTTACTTATCTGAAGACGAGTTTTGTTGATTAGAACTTATTGTGTGTGTGTGTGTGTGTGTGTGTGTGTGTGTGTGTGTGTGTGTGTGTGTGTGTGTGTGGGGTGTGGCTGGTATTATGGTTATATGTTTATTATTATTGAAGTTGTATATCTGTATATTTATTTATTTGTAAATAATATTTTTGTCGTGTGTAGGTATGTATTATTATTATGTACTAGCTTCTCATTCCGCGCGGACTAAAAAAAAAAGAAACGCAAAAAAGCATCCTATATGTTCTTATATTAAAAACTAATGCAAAAGTAGGTATAGCACCAATGCTCTTGATGTTTTTTACATACTTGTTATTTCGTTTCCACGGCAATCGTTTTTTACAGCGAGAAATCAACATTTTCCGTAGAAATTTTCAATTTCCCGGGATAAAAAGTATCCTATGTTTTATTCCAGGGTATAAGCTATGTACATTCCAAATTTCATCAAAATCCGTCCAGTCGTTATCACGTGAAAACTCCCCAATCAAACAAACAAACAAACAGACAACGTTTCACTTTTATATATTGGTATGAATAGTTTGTAGTTTATTAATGTTTGCTATTTTGTTTATTTAGGTATTACGCTCCACCGACCGATAACTTTTATATCCATGTAATCCTTTCCATCCGAAGGTTGTCTGGAAGAGATTGCTATTTAGCAATAAGGCCACCCATTGTACCATTCATTTCATAAGTTTATGCTATATCCATAAAAATATATAAAAGTGAAAAGTGAAAGTTGTCTGTCTGTTTGTTTGTTTGTTTGGGGAGACTTCACGCTGGACGGATTTTGATGAAATTTACTACGAACATAGCTTATACCCTGGAATAAAACATAAGATACTTATTATACCAGAGAATTGAAAGTTTCCACGGGAAAACAGGAAAACTGCTATATCTACTTTGCATTGGTTTTTAATATCCTAATCGGGTAAGCTAGTCCTTTATATTATCTACTTCTTGGTATGCAATAAAGAGTTGTTCTATTGTATTGTAGTTTTAGCTACGATAAGAACAAAGTATCTGAATCGGTCGAAAGTCGATGTATGACATTTCTTCAAATTCCTCAAGTATCGGCGTTAGCTTAGAGTTACACGAGTGGTGCACAAACCACACCATTAACGGTAACCTGTACCCACGGGTGGCGGCGCCTGAGAGCAGTTAGAGTGTGGAGAGCTCTTCACTGATTCTTTGAATATTATTCGTAAGCACTTACTTTATTGAGCGCATGTTTCCATTAGGTCTTGACGTTTATGATAAGCCTTGTACTGGAGGATGGACTCGAGGCTTCCCTCAGAGACAACATAAGTTCAAAAACTAAAACTACGGTTGGGTAAAAATAGCCTATGTAACACTTGCGATGAAGACGAATCAATTAATACCTCGCCTGTCAAAATAGGACCAATAGGGGCGACGCTATGGTGGAACATCCAAATAACCACATACATACATAATAGACTGTTAAACTCATTACCCTTCCCTTGCTTAGCAGTACTCGCGTAAAAAGATATTAATCACGCTCTCACTGCGAATACCTATAAAAATAATCTTTTTATTTCTATCCATCCAAAAGTTGAAGGGAATAGATCGCTTTTAGCGATAAGTCCGGCAATTGTACCCTAAAGTGTGTTTCACTGCACAGTATATTTTATAAACTGTGTTAACCAAATAAAGCATTATCCATGTATCTCAATCTATATAATTACGGAAACAAACACTAGGCTGATAAATTTACCGAGTACTTGATCGACGACCCGTGAAACTTACTTCAGAAACGAGTCGTGATAATCATCATCATCAGCCTATATCTGTCCACTGCTGAACTTAGGCCTCTCCTAATGCATGCTACTGAGCTCAGTCTTTAACTCTCCTCATCCATTTTCTTCCAGACACTTTTCGCAGGTGATGACCTGCGACTCCACCTAGTCCTAAACTACATTTGCCTAAACATGGTATCTACTTGAGATCTCGTCTACCCCAACGGTTCATCAAAGTCAGTCTTTAAAAGTCCACTGCTGAACACAAGCCTCCCTAAAAGAGCGCCATGACGAGCGATCTTGTTGCCACCTCCATCCACCGACTTTCTGCGATGGCTACAATGTCGTCGGCCATCGTGTGGGAGGTCTCCCTACACTTCGCTTGCTTGTTCGTGGTCACCATTTGAGAACCTTTATTTCCCAGCGGTTGTCGGTTCTGCAAACTTTATGACTGCCCACTTGCCACTTCAACTTGCAAACTCTTAGAGCTACGTCGGTAACCTTGAATCTTCTACGGATTTCCTCGTTTCGGATTCTATCACGTAGTGAAACACCGAGCATAGATTTCTTCATTGCACGCTGCGCGACTCTGAGCTTGAATATGAGACTAACAGTTAGCGACCATGTCTCAGTGCCATATGTTATCACTGGCAACACGCACTAATTATAAACTTTCGTCTTGTGGCTCTGTGACGAGAAGATATGGAGTAATTTCCCGAACGCTGCCCATCCGAGTTGGATTCGTCGGTAGACCTCTTTGGTTGACCCCAACGGTTATTGGTTCTTATTTATTTAATAACTTACGCACAAAACAGTGTACACAGGAGGACTTAATGCTATGACAGCATTTTGAGCCAGTCATACTGGTTGTGCAAGAAAGATGAGTATAGGCGTGCACTTGAGATATAGAGAGTAAAATAGTAATTATGAATTTGTAAAAGTAAAACTTTTAATAAATTATACATAGATATATATAATACAAAAAAATATACATATTTAAAAAACTAATAAACATTATAAAATGAAACAGCTGATGGTGTTAACGAAAACAAGGATTTTTGAAGATGCTCTCGCGTTAACCGTTCTTCGGAAAATGTGACCAGCCCACTGCCACTTCAGCTTGCTTATCTTTTGAGCTCGGTTGGTCACCTGGGATCTCCGTCGGATATCTTCATTACGAATCTTGTCCTTCAGAGAAACTCCAAGCATAGCTTTCTGCATAGCTCGCCTGGACTAGTTTGACCGTGAGGGTCCACGTGCTCCGTTTTTGTTTTAGGTGTTCTTCGTTAGCACGGGGATTCTTCAGGGATTATATGAAATCATGATAATTATGCCATATAATAACAATAATGTCTATATACATGTGTTTAGGTATCATCAAGTGTCAAATTCCGTGTGAGTACACGGGCTGGTATAACGACTGCCGAGACGTATCGCCTCTGTACGTTCCATGAAACGTAGGACCACTTCCTATGTGTTGCCGTGTGTCAGCGTGCACGCATCCGCGGCGAGTCACGCTCCGCGGGCTGGTATAACGACTGCCGAGACGTATCGCCTCTGTGCGGCTCCGTGAAACGCTACCTCTCTTCAACACGCTACAAATGTCAACTATATTTACAGAAAGTTTAAACTCAGACAATTTAATGTAAATAGGTAACATTTACAGTTACTGTTACAAGTCAAAATCTTAAACAAGGAAAATCAAATTCTATATAGACGTCTCCTAAACAATGTTTTTTTTTCTTTACAGACCAAATCATTATATTAGGTTAACCATAATTTGAGTTTGAAATATTATCATCTATCCATACCAATATATAAAAGTGAAACGTTGTCTGTTTTTTTGTTTGTTTGTTTGTTTGAGGAGCTTTCACGCGAACGGCTGGATGGATTTTGATGAAATTTAGAATGGAGATAGCTTACACCCTGGAATAAAACATAGGATACTTTTTATCCCGGAAAATTGTAAGTTTCCACGGGAAAACGGGAAAGTATTGATTACTCACTGTAAGGAACGGTTGCCATCACAGAATGGTCTGTGGTTGCCATGGAAACGAAATTACAAATCTGTCAAAAAACATCAAGCTATACCTACTTTTGCATTGGTTTTTAATGTCCTAGAAGAAAACAGGATGCCTTTTTTTCGCGATAAACAGTAGTCCGCGCGTACGAAGTCGCGGGCGGGAAAACTAGTACATATAATAAATCAATAATTACCAATAAAACTGTACATTGAAGTACAAGAAAAAAAGTTATAGGTTACTTATAATAGGCTTCCACTACATTTTTTAAATCATGTGTCTGTTTATCTGTATGTTTGTTCGCGCTTCACGTAAAAACGACTAGACCGATTGCGATGCGGTTTTTACTGCAGGTTAGCTTAGGGTTTAAATTAAAAACTGGTGTACTTGGTATCTCAATTTGATGAGGAGAATTCGAGCAAACTATAAAAACTATTTGACGACTGAAGGAAGTTTTATGATTTTGGTACTCTTGGTTCTGGAGTATGACAGTATTACCGAAAAATACCACGTGGGCAAAGCCGCGGGCATAGCTATAATAATAATAAATTTCCCTTTCATGTGCCGACTCAGAGCTAAATCACGCACAGGAAAAGGAAACAACTCTGACTCTACCGGTGCGAGAAACTTTACGGAGATGTGCATTTTTGTCTATACAAAGGAGTGTCAAAAAAATGAGTGTTATGTTTTTAGCATTCATGTATGTTTGTATGTATGTATGTGAGTTTCTTTATTCCACCATAACTTTGAAATGCCTGAACAGATTTAGACGTATGGGGTATCGATAGAATCCTTACATCCCCCGAGTAAAATAGTAATTTTTTGAAAAGAACATAAAATAGTATTTTTTGAAAAGAACATAAAATAGTATTTTTTGAAAAAAATCAATGTTGTTGCAGAATGGCTCCAGATCCAATTGCAAAAAAAATATGTTTTCCTTTAAATTTTACAATATTGATATCAAATTAAAGGCCTTGATAAGCACATTCCAAAGTGAATAATTTATTGGCATAAGTTCATTTTTGGCAAGGCAGGCGTGTTTTTTTTTAGCTTTTAAGCTAGTTATGCTTGTCAAATGTTTGTGTACAGAAATTAAAATGACAAGGGCCTATTTTTAAAAGCTTTTATTTAACTTCACTTATATCTATCTATGTATGTATCTATGTATATATTTTGTCTGTCCTGGAATCTTGCAATTTAAATTTCGTGCACTTCCCGATTAACTATCCAGCTGAAACTTTCAGGGTAGCTAACAAACCAATGACACTATAATAAAAAATAAATAAAAAAGTTTGTTGAAAAAAGGTAAAAAATAGGAAAAAAAACTAATTATTTATTAAAAACGTAAAAGTCACCGGGCACTACGTATGAATTTCACCAGGCCTGAGTAATACTAACCAAGAATCAAACTTGCCTGTAATTAAAATGCCAGTTTCTACAACGGCGACCATTTCTGTTTTTGTCACTGGTGCGTCCTCACATGACTAATTAACCTATTTTAGCTGTAAACGTCCGAAGACATGTGCTACACGTGAGAACGCCATTTACATATTTGTATATTTATTTGTTATATGTTGCCGTCGTAAACCAAGGTCACGCCTTCGTATATTTTCAAATTCGTAAGCCTTCTTTTCTACTTGCAGTCTCCATTCAGTGCGATTGGCAGCTTGAAACTCCCACAAAGTGGGTTCGATCCCGCACCCCTTCATATGCCTCTTCTGCACCTCAAAAACTGACCTCTTGTACGCTTGCCTTCTTCAAGATCTGAGTAAAAAATTCGCTTGGCCACCCTTTCTTCGGGCATTCGAGATACGTGCTCACACCATCACAGCTGCCTTCGCATGAGGTAGGCTTCAAATCCGAACACATTCGCATTTCGCACGCCTGAGAACATCTGTGTTCCTGACACGGTCGGATCATTTATTGTTTAGAATGTCGCGAAGACATTTCAGGTGGAAGCTTACGTAAGTGGCGGTGATACAGGCACCACGTCTCTGCCGTGTAAAGGATGTTGCGCAAGACGATCGCCATTTACACTTTAATTTTCGTCTCAAGTTTGATGTTTGACCACCTTTGGCTGTTACGGTGTTCCCAGATATTTGAACTTTTCTACATGCTTCAAATTCGTCCCGTTAAGCTGCACATTCAGGTGCACTTGTTGGGTGGTGTTGGTTAACATGACAGTCTTTATTTACTCAGTTTTATTCTAGGATATTAAAAACCAATGCAAAAGTAGGTATAGCACTAATGCTCTTGATGTTTTTTGACAGATTTGTTATTTCGTTTCCATGGCAACCACAGACCACTGTGATGACAACCGTTCCTTACAGTGAGTAATCAACATTATCTAGTTTCCCCGTGGAAACTTACAATTTTCCGGTATAAAAAGTGTCCTATGTTTTATCCAGGGTATAAGCTATCTCCATACTAAATTTCATCAAAATCCATCCAGCCGTTATCGCGTAAAAGCCCCCCAAATAAACAGACAACGTTTCACTTTTGTAAATTGGCATGGATTACTTAATCTGCTGGTTAGTACATTTAATTGGAGTAGACCTGTTTCGTCGTAATAGGTAGAACTGTTTGTTAATAAAAAATGTATTGAACTCATATATTTTACATAGATGTGCTTATTATTGTAAATCTTTAAGTGTTTTTCATGAATAAAATATATACTCGTATATTGTTATTTGAGTATGTTTTTTTTTTAAATAGATATCTTTAATTTTGTTTGATACTAAAATCAATCAAAACATTATGAGATGCTCAAAGAATGTTCTTTCTTCTGGATCGGGACATTTCTATAAGTTCCACGATAGCTGCCAACGTATTGGTCATATCACACCGCTGTTTAATTTTGGTATCTCAAATTGTCAGATAGATTCTTGTCTTCCTTCAAAACTATAAGCAATGGCAAATATGCATATAGCTTTTCAAATAAGTGAACATGATCGAAGATTTGAATTTAGAACCAAAAAGCAAACAAGGACGTTCGCTGCAAAAATTATAGTGTATACTTACAATAAATCCAGTTGAGTTTAGAGTGCTGAATGCATGTGGCTTTCCGCACGTGTGCCGTGCGGCAACGGTCACGTGGGACTCGATACGATCGAGCCTCGATAATAGCATTCTAATGGCTGCTAACATCGTGCGAAGCGAGCAGCCAGCGCGTAATTCTTTCGATTTCAATTGGTGTTCGTGACATCGATGTTACGATGTTTGACATAATGCAATATCGATGTTTTATCTCTTAACATCGATCCCTATGTCTAAGTGATGAATACAGTGATTGCAGTGACGCGGACTAAAGTTGTGAGTAGAATGATCGCCCACTAACAAGTGAAGTGTGTGAGAGTGATACAAGTGCTGACAAAATACCATGGTATAAAAAATCGACTTCAAATGAATAACAAAAAAAAAACTGAACCAATTTTGATGTTATTTATAAGGGACTTTACTGAAAGTCTACCCTTTTGAATAAAACAACAAACACCATATCGGTATAGAAAACATACACATTTGAGGCAATAGAAACACAAAATCAAATGCATTTACTAAAAAAATATTTATTCTCGAAAAAGTACTGAACCAATTTTGATACAATTTATATGGGACCACTTGGAGAGTATGACCCTTTCAACAAAAAATAATTTTGAAAATCAGTCCGCAATTGACGGAGAAATCGGTGTAGGCACATACATATAAAAAAAAAATGCCTACAGTCGAACATATAACCGTCACCTTTCGTGAAGTCGATTAAAAACGAACAGGTTGTTCGGTCGAGTGACCACTTACCGTCGAACATTTAAAAAAAAACCGGCTTGTTTATCGTTTGACTACGATCTCACCTAATGGAAAGCGATGATGTGGTCGAATGTGTAGCACGCTTGCCTAGTAGCTTCACGACCTGAACACACTTGGGTTATAGTTTACCGGAAACACTGACGAGGGCAGAACATTCCACTCCTTTGCAGTTCTTACAATAAATGAAGAAGCGTAACGATTCGTTCTTCTGCAAGGTATTCCAACCATAAAAGGAAGCGCATTGCCAAACGTCTAGTCGTACAGTGATGGAAAGGTGATGGGGGAATCAGATCGTGCATTTCTTGCGCACACTCTCCATAGTGCAATCTGTAGAATACCGACAGGCTTGCGACCACACGTCGATGCGCCAGATTTTGAAGCTTACTCTTTACCAGAGTGTCATCTCCAATGAGCTTGATAGCACGTCTCTCAATTGAAGCCAAAGACTCGAGCTGATCTTGGCAGAACCGTCCCCGAGGTGGCAGCAGTACTTCTTACAAGATCGGACTTGTGCTTGATAAAGATTCAAAAGCTGTCCCGGAGTGAAGTACCGCCTAACATTATACAAAATACCAAGTTTCTTTGCAGCTACCTTGGCTTCGGATTCAATGTTACACCCAAAATTCAACCTGCTCGATTTGTCAGTAACATGAATAAAAAAAACGCTGACATATTAATATATATTGGCAAAACTGCAAGCGGTCAGTTACCTTATTAAACGGTTTTATTAAGCTTGACATGTTTGTTGGTTTTACCCGACTGAGGAGGGTTATGTGTTTCGGTTGTATGTATGTTTGTTTGTTTGTTAGTAATTCTCTTAGGTGCGTCCTACAGCCTAAACGGCTTGATGGATTTTGATAAATGAGGTGTCATTGGATTCGTCTTGATTACGAGAGTGCTATAGGATATATGAAGTGTCAAGAAAGCTAAATTGACTAATTGCTTGTACTGTAGCCATATTGTATTTTTGACAAAATAAAATATGATATTTGTTTTGATTGTTTACACCGCCATCCTCTCTCACTCCATTATTTCTATCCATCCAAAGGTTGACTGGAAGAGATCGCTTTTAGCGATAAGTCCCCCGTTGTACTTATTTTTTTTGGATACTGGTGCACAATCTATCTATCTATCAAAATACGGGTCTTAAAAATACCATTTCAAAAATATATAAAACTTAGAACTAAACAGTAGCAAGCTTCTTAAACAATTTTAATTTTCGATTATTCAAGTTAATTTCCGTACCATAGTCTAATATTGCAATTGCAAATATTTGAGTAAAGTAAAATACGTAAGTAAAATAAAAGAAACATTAAATTATTGTAAATACTAGCTGCACCCCGCGGTTTCACCCGCGTCCCTCAAGAACCATACATTTTTCCGCGATAAAAAGTAGCCTATGTGTTAATCCAGGCTATAATCTCCATATCGTAACTAAATCCTTTCAGCCGTTTAAGGGCACACATACATTTATATACAAACAAACTTTCGCCTTTATAAATATTAGTGTGAAATTTGCGGGCAGTCAGCTCGTATTCAATAGTTTTGTTCGTAGACGGGATTTTTGTATTTTTTATAATAATTTTACTTGTTTGTTTGTTTGTTTGGGTCAAATCTAGTAATTGAAACTTTATCCCCTTCCTGTTGACCGATTGATGTGAAATTTGGTACATACCTATAGTTCTGATAAAAATACAATTGTGTAGGTATATTCAGTATTATTGTTCTGTAAGATGGCCGCCGACACAAAATGGCGGATTCCTTTTTTTCAGTCCCTCTTTATGGGTATCAAATGAAAGGGCTTTACTAGTAGAATACAGCACACTATCAAAAAAACCCAAATCTAAAATGGACGCAAAATGGCCACCACAAAATGGCGGATTCTTTTTTTTTCAGTCCCATTATATGGGTATCAAATGAAAGGGCTTTACTAGTAAAATACAGCACACTATCAAAAAAATCCAAATCTAAAATGGCCGCCACTAACTTTTTTTTCAATCCCCTGAATATGGGTATCAAATTAAAGGGCTTGACAAGTAGAACACTTTAGAAATAACAAAATAGAAAACAAAAATCTTGAAATTAAAAATAATTAGTTAAACGATTTTATATGTACTAACTGAAAGAGACCAAAACAAAAACGTGGGGCGTAGAGTACCTGAGTAATAGAATTTCGACTTGACCCACGATTTTATTTTATTTTTTAGCTTGTAGAACATTTCTTTTTCATATTTTCGTTTTTGTATGTAAGCTCGCGACTGCGCTCTCCCGTGTCCTGACCTGCGCCGCCTGCTTGGATTCTCTGAATCGGCCCAGAGTCACAATGACTAGTTTTGCTTTCGTTGCGAACACGTCTACTCCAACGACATCTTATTTTGACCCACCACCACGCATACACGCATACAGTAGCTGATCTTGTCCATTATGTGACATTCGAATGAGGCAGTGGCTACCTCTGGTTGGTTTGCACTGAAAGGCTTCTGATGAATGATTGCTATTAATTCAGTCCGATGGCTTAAAGTGCCCTCCGAATGCACTTACTTCACTTGCTTCAGTCCGATGGCAAAACCGCACAGTACCTATCAAAAGTAATAGTGCGGGGCGAGGATCAAACCCGGTACCGTTGAATTGCAAACTTAAATTTTACACTTAACCACCAGCGCTTTAAGTAATGGTAGAAGTTGGAAAGGAAGATATCATCATCGTCAGTCTATACTCGCTAGACTTAGGACTCTCCGAGTGAACGCCACTGAGCCCGGCCACAGAAGAAATAATAGTACTAACATACAGAAGCCTCACTCCGCTAAGACAATTAAATAAAAAGCGACTATTGCCGCCACTCAATAAAGTGCAATTCAGCTCGCTCGACCTTGATGCGTATCATTTTATATGCGTCTCTCTTTCTAACGCGTAAGTCTATCTCAGTCTCATCTCGCGGCAAGCCACGGATGTAGTAGCGCTGGTGTTACAGAAATTAGCACGCGCAAGTACATCGAGTGAGACAGGCCTGGCACGGCTTCGGCTTCGGATCTTCTCATCCACTCAAACCCAACGGGTTTCCGCAAGCCGCACCCCACGTGGCAAAGAAGCTAGGTAAATTAGAGTTCTCGTGAGTTTCAAGCCGTTTAACATACTTAACATGATGAAAAGTTACAATAAATATGAATTCTTATCTTCCTGCTACTAATGTGCCTTGTTGTTACATTAATGTTTCTATTAATTTTGCAGCTCATTAACATTGCAGTAAATAATTTCATTTGTGTAACAGGCAGCAAATGTAGATAAAAAAAACTAATCTTAAATCCACGTTTCTTATTTTGATTTGTAATATCTTTCCGCTCGCTTTTCTGCAATCTATGGGAGTGATTTCGTGAAAAGTGTAACAGTGTTAAAAATGTGTTAACATCTTTCCTCTCGCTTTCTTTCAATCTATGGGAATGATTTCGTAAAAAGTGTAGCAGTGTTAACAATGTGTTAACATCTTTCCTCTCGCTTTCCTGCAAACTATGGGAATGATTACGTGAAAAGTGTAACTGTGTTAACAATGTGTTAACATCTTTCCTCTCGCTTTCCTGCAATCTATGGGAAAGATTTAGTGAAAAGTGTAACAGTGTTAACAATGTGTTAACATCTTTCCTCTCGCTTTCCTGCAATCTATAGAAAGATTTCGTGAAAATTGTTAGTGTTTACAATGAGTTAACACATGTTACACATGTTAACTGATGTTACATTTCAAATGCGACTACTGTCAGTCTCGCTCGTTTTTTTTATTAAATGCATTGTCATCGAGTTGTGAGTTACCCTGACAGTTTCAGACGGACAGCTAATCGGGAAGTGCTCGAAATTTGAGGTGCATGAATCTACCCAGAACCCCGTAAAATCCCGTTATATTTACTTTTACGTCACATTTCCTATCAGAAGCCGCGATATTTCGGAATCTACGTTGTCAATAACACGAGAAGCGTTTTAGCGGCGTCTTCGTAGCGGGCCGCAGCGGCGCCGCCGCCGCAGTGACATTTCTCGGGTGATGTTTGGGACGAGTCTCACTGGGAGAAGTGCCGCTAATGCGAGCGCTCTCGCTCCGACTCGTGCTGATGGATGCCACTACCGCACGACACGGACCAAACACATTTTGAATGAGATTGGTTAATGTTGGTTATTTTAATGGCGTCGTGTCCCTGGAGGGTAGATTGTAGCTTGTACCGTGGTGAGAGACTGAAATAAGGCCCAGAGTAATAAGTAACAATTATGACATAAACAAAAAAACTCGACTTCGAACAAAACAATCGAATACAATTTTGAACAACTCGCGTGCTATATAGATACGCAGAGTGACTGTGTGGGGTGCGGGAGGCACGACGTAAACGTACGAACGGGGTTTTGCTTTTCAGGCGCGATAGCGGACGGACAACATGCGAGCTGAATGAAAGATAATCACACTAATATTATACAGGTGAAAGTTAGTCAAAAATTGAAATCCATCAGTAGGATGCGCCTAAGAAACGTACAAACAAACATACATACAACCCAAAAACATAACCCTCATCAGCTTTAATCGATCGCATCATTGTTTACCATTTATTTGGCAAGACGGCGAAACGTATGGGTATTGGTTTCTGATATAATAATATTGTTTCAGGACTAAAGACGGTCTCTTACACGCGAACACCGACCGAGGGCTTACCATCGCCACCTGGAGGTACGTACAGGTTGTAACATTTTAATTTCATTTAAACATCGGAGTTCCACAAATCGCCCTGTTTTAAATCCAAACAATATCCAGAGGCAGACAAATTAGCGAAATTAAACTGAGATATTATGACGAGCCGTAATAAAAACATTTACAGAAAAATATGTTTTTTAATTATTAAAAAGCATCCTCCGACTTCCCTCGAGTGCGACTAATTCAAATGGAGGTATTTATTTCTAGTTAATTATTTGAAAGCCACCCCCTACCCCGCCCGCCCACGACACGGGCGGCGGCAGTGGTTAAACTCATGCGCTAACAAATTCCGTAGTATCCGCTACCTAGATTCCATCACCGACACCGTACGATCAGACGACTAGCTAACCGCCACACTTTTATGGTTGAAAGCACAAGAGCAATAAGCGTTACACTTCTTTATTTATTACTTACTAGCTGTACCCGCGGCTTCGCACACGCGGTCTTTTCTCTAGGTTAAAAGTACTCTATGTACTATTCCAAGACCTTTTTAGGTCCAAAATAACCAACATTTGATCAAAATTTATTTTGCCGTCAATTTTTTTTTATTGATTGCTCGGCTTCTACTCCTCGAATTGAGGTACCAATTAGAGTCCCTATATTACACGGCCAGTATTACGCGACCAAATAATGTACAGCCAATAATACGCGACCAATATTACGTGGATTGGCGTCGTAATATCAGGGTGTACATTATTTGGTTGCGTATTATTTGCCGTGTAATATCACCCCGTGCTGATTTTGTACAGGCGATAATACGCAGCCAGGATTATGAAGCCAAAATATGTACATGTAATAACAGGGTGTGCATTATTGGCTGTGTAATACGAGCCGGACACTTTTTGTGCGGGCGATAATGTACAGCCAATATTACGTGTACATCACAGATTAAAATATAGAAATGATTTGGTCTATGCCTCGTTTGCATGTTCCAGTTTCCTTTTACCACAGATTATGAATCACAATTGCTCCGGCGCTGCGGGAAGTGCTGCCCCTCCGCCCTTGCGTAACAAAGCACAGGTACCAGGGTGAGCTGGAGCAGCGGAGGCTGGTCGCCGAAGGCGACCAAAAAGCCGAAGCTGCGGAGGCGAGCATCCGCTGCGGATACAGCGGATGGGGGCTGTACTCCCTCCGCGCCTACGGCTTTTTAAAAACACTCTAGTGTAGGGCAGACAAGACCACGTGGAGTCGGGGCTGGCCGATTCGGTTCTGTGACAGTTTTTTCATCTTGACACTCGCCTACACAAACGAGGCATCAAGGAGTGATTCTAGCTTTGTCTATAGTTGGCTTCGTATTATTGGCCGTGTAATATTGGTCTTACAAAATCGGCACGGGCTGATGTTACGTATCCAGTTCTACACGTAATATTGGTCGCGTAATACTGGCCGTGCATTATCAACCCGGACCAATTTTGTACGGGCAATAATACACGGCCAGTATTAGCCGTCCAAATATTACGAATCCATGTACACGTAATATCTGGCCGTGTAATATTGGCTGTACAATACTGGTCGTACATTATTTTGGTCGTGTATTATCGTCTCCCACCAATTACACCAGTTTTAAAGTTAAGGCCTAAGATATCCAACATTGAAAACCGCATTGCAATCGGTCAAGTAGTTTTTACGTGATGCGCGAACAATCAAACATACAGACCGACATGATTTAAAAAATGTTATATTCTTGTTCTACTGAACATTATTCTACAAATCCTAGAGCATTTTTTTATTTAGCTTCTTTGTACAGACTTTGTCGTACTTATTGCTTTAAGATAAGTTTATTACTTCAAAATTAACGTAACTTTGGACCCCTATCCCGCAGGAACCCTTTATTTTACTGGGATAAAAAGTATTCTCAATTTTAGCCCATCATATAAACTATGACTGTGTCAAGTTGCATCAAAATACATCCAGTACTTTCAGCGTGATACATGTTCTTTTAAATAACTTTCAATCAACATTCTGCGGGCACACTATCTTTTCGGGATGAAATATATCCAATGTCAAACTTCGTAGCATGAACTTAAATCTTACAAAGTTTCAGTTTAATCCATTCAGTAGTTTCGGCGTGATGTCACAGGTGATGTGCGGTCAACATACAGACAGACAAAGAGACAAAAATGAAAAAAATACAGTTTTGCCTTCAGTATCGAATACAGTACACTCCAAAAAAAAAACTTAATATCTTCACCATCATCATTTTTACTCTCAAACGGATGAACGGATTTTGATGAAATTTGGAATGGAGATATCTTATATCCTGGAATAACACAGGATACTTTTCATAATCAACATCATCATCCTTCACGCTCAAAAGGCTGAACGGATATTGTTGAGATATATTATACCCTGGAATAACACATAGGATACTTTTCATAATCAACATCATCATCCTTCACGCTCAAAAGGCTGAACGGATATTGTTGAGATATATTATACCCTGGAATAACACATAGGATACTTTTCATAATCAACATCATCATCCTTCACGCTCAAAAGGCTGAACGGATATTGTTGAGATATATTATACCCTGGAATAACACATAGGATACTTTTCATAATCAACATCATCATCCTTCACGCTCAAAAGGCTGAACGGATTTTGTTGAGATATATTATACCCTGGAATAACACATAGGATACTTTTCATCATCATTATACTTCAATTTCAAACGGCTGAATGAATTTTGATGAAATTTGCAATGGAGATAGCTTATACCTTGGAATAACACAAGGGATACTTTTCATCATCATCATCATACTTCACTCTCAAACAGCTGAATAGATTTTGATGAAATTTGGAATGGAGATAGCTTATACCCTGGAATCACACATATGACACTCTTCATCATCAACATCATCATCATCATACTTCGCTCTCAAACAGCTGAATGGATTTTGATGAAATTTGGAACGGAGATAGCTTATACCCTGGAATAACACATAGGATACTTTCATCATCATCATACTTCACTCTCAAACGGATGAACGGATTTTGATTTAATTTGGAACGGAGATAGCTTATACCCTGGAATAACACATAGGATACTTTTCATAATCAACATCATCATCCTTCACGCTCAAAAGGCTGAACGGATATTGTTGAGATATATTATACCCTGGAATAACACATAGGATACTTTTCATAATCAACATCATCATCCTTCACGCTCAAAAGGCTGAACGGATATTGTTGAGATATATTATACCCTGGAATAACACATAGGATACTTTTCATAATCAACATCATCATCCTTCACGCTCAAAAGGCTGAACGGATTTTGTTGAGATATATTATACCCTGGAATAACACATAGGATACTTTTCATAATCAACATCATCATCCTTCACGCTCAAAAGGCTGAACGGATTTTGTTGAGATATATTATACCCTGGAATAACACATAGGATACTTTTCATCATCATTATACTTCAATTTCAAACGGCTGAATGAATTTTGATGAAATTTGCAATGGAGATAGCTTATACCTTGGAATAACACAAGGGATACTTTTCATCATCATCATCATACTTCACTCTCAAACAGCTGAATAGATTTTGATGAAATTTGGAATGGAGATAGCTTATACCCTGGAATCACACATATGACACTCTTCATCATCAACATCATCATCATCATACTTCGCTCTCAAACGGCTGAATGGATTTTGATGAAATTTGGAATGGAGATAGCTTATACCCTGGAATCACACATATGACACTCTTCATCATCAACATCATCATCATCATACTTCGCTCTCAAACGGCTGAATGGATTTTGATGAAATTTGGAATAGAGATAGTGTATACCTTGGAATAACACATAGGATACTTTTCATCAAAATCATAATCATACTTCAATCTCAAACGGCTGAATGAATTTTGATTAAATTTGGAATGGAGATAGCTTATACCTTGGAATAACACAAGGGATACTTTTCATCATCATCATCATACTTCACTCTCAAACAGCTGAATAGATTTTGATGAAATTTGGAATGGAGATAGCTTATACCCTGGAATCACACATATGACACTCTTCATCATCAACATCATCATCATCATACTTCGCTCTCAAACGGCTGAATGGATTTTGATGAAATTTGGAATAGAGATAGTGTATACCTTGGAATAACACATAGGATACTTTTCATCAAAATCATAATCATACTTCAATCTCAAACGGCTGAATGAATTTTGATTAAATTTGGAATGGAGATAGCTTATACCCTGGAATAACACATATGATCGAGGGGGGGGGGGGTCATTGCTTCCAAACGAATGGACCGATTTTAATGAAGTTTTTTATGGAGTTATATAATATTTTCATCATCAACATCATCATCATCATCATCATCATCATCATCATCATCATCATCATCATCATCATCATCATCATCATCATCATCATCATCATCATCATCATATTTCACTCTCAAACGGCTGAATGGATTTTGATGAAATTTGTAATGAAGAGAGCTTATAACTTGGAATAACACAAGGGATACTTTTAATCATCATCATACATCACTCTGACGGCTGAATACAATTTGATGAAAGTTGGAATGGAGATAGCTTATACCCTGGAATCACACATAGGGTACTTTTCATCATCATCATACATCACTCTGACGGCTGAATACAATTTGATGAAAGTTGGAATGGAGATAGCTTATACCCTGGAATCACACATAGGGTACTTTTCATCATCATCATACATCACTCTGACGGCTGAATACAATTTGATGAAAGTTGGAATGGAGATAGCTTATACCCTGGAATCACACATAGGGTACTTTTCATCATCATCATACATCACTCTGACGGCTGAATACAATTTGATGAAAGTTGGAATGGAGATAGCTTATACCCTGGAATCACACATAGGGTACTTTTCATCATCATCATACATCACTCTGACGGCTGAATACAATTTGATGAAAGTTGGAATGGAGATAGCTTATACCCTGGAATCACACATAGGGTACTTTTCATCATCATCATACATCACTCTGACGGCTGAATACAATTTGATGAAAGTTGGAATGGAGATAGCTTATACCCTGGAATCACACATAGGGTACTTTTCATCATCATCATCGTTATCATCATCATCCCTCACGCGGGTGAAACCGCGTGTTGCAGCTAGTTTATAATAAGAATTGCAAATAAGTATAATGTTCTGCCTTCGTTAGACATCATCATCATCAGCCTATACTTGTCCACAGCTGGACGTATGCATGCCACTGAGCTCGGTCTTCAGCTATCCTCATCCATTTTCTTCCAGCTACTTGTTGCAGGTCGCCACACCTGGCCACAGGGCGTCCTACACTAAGTTTGCCTAAACGTGGTCTCCACTCGAGAACTCGTCTACCGCAAATGGTTATCGGATCTTCGTGAAAAGAGACCAAGCCCACTGCCACTTTAGCTTGCTTATCCTTAGAGCTATGTCAGTTACTTTGGTTCTCCATCGGATATCTTCATTACGAATCTTGTCCAAGAGATAAACTCCAAGCATAGCTCTCTCCATAGCTCGCTGAGCGACCTCAAATTTGTGGACCAGTTTGACCTTGAGTGTCCATGTTTCAGCTCCGTAGGTCATGACTGGTAGAACGCACTGATTGAATACTTTTGGCTTCAGGCACTGTAGTATGGACCACAGTACCACAGTGCCCTCGTTAGTGTTTCCGGTAAACTATAACGCCAGGTGCGTTCAAGTCTACAGTGAATAGCTATCTACTAGGCAAGCGTGCTACGCCTTCGTTTTCTATTACATGAGATCGTGGTCAAAACTAGATATAAGTTCATAAACTAAAAAATAGTAGATACTCTTGCGATGAAGACGAATCGATTATACCTCTCTTGTGAAAATAGATCCAAGTTTTTAATTTGATTACATAACCCTTCCTTTGCTTCGCCGTAGTTGGGTAAACAAAACAGCCTATCAATTTTATACCTATTTTTAATTAATTGCATAAATAAATAAATAAATACCTGAAGACAAATCGATTGACACCTCGCTTCTCAAAATGAGACCAAAAGGGGCGACGCTATGGTGGAACATCCACATAACCACATACAATAATACTTACGTACATACATTTAATTTAATTTAGTTTAATATAATATAATTTAATCTAATCTAGTCTAATCTAATTTTATTTCATTTTACATACATAGACTGTTAAACTCATTACCCTTGCCTTGCTTCGCCATAGTCGAATAAAAATGGTATGGTATTCAGCCGTGACCATTCAGCAGTAGGTATTATCTGCCAACATGTAAACTGACCTGTTTATTTTCGCGACAAAGTTGCACAAAGCTGTGTATCTGTTTGTCAAGTATTGTTACGGTTATGCCCCGGGGTATAGAAATCATTGTTATTCACGTCCCCATAAAGAAAAAATCGTTGTAATCTGACAAAACATTTTCCGAACGAAATGTTAAAGTTGGAAAGAAGTTGGTCCGCAATATTAATGTTTTCGGGATAATGCCTCGAGATAAATGAAAATATTTAGCTAAATATTTTTGCTGTATTGTCGAAGATGTCGACAATAATACTTTACAATTGCTGTGTGATGCTTTTGATCAAACATTTTTTCACCGTTTTCATTTTTCTTGTTTCTTTATACCCGACTACGAGGAAGCAAGGGAAAGGTAGTGTATTTAGTGACAGTATTTATGTATATTCTGTTATGTGATTATTAAACTTTATGTTTTAACCGACTACGACGAAGTAAAGGAAGAGTTATGTATTATACGTCTTTGTATGCATATGTTTGTATAAATCTTCCACCATTGCACCGCCCCTATTGGTCAGATTTTGACAAGCTAGGTATCAATTGATTCGTCTTCATTGCAAGAGTATCATAGGCTATTTTTACCCGACTACGGTGAAGCAAAAGAAAAGTTATGAGTTCAAACTAAAAACTACGTAATTAAATATAAGTTAAAAAACTAAAACCGTCGTAAAAAGTCGGGCTTTAGTTGATGAACTTATGTCGAATTAATAACTAACAGTGCCAGTGGCTTTGTCAGCGTGGAAACTTCATTTACAAGTTTAACAGCAAAAAAAACACGGCTGCCCTGTCAAAAAAGAACTTGTGCTAATAAATTATATACTTACTGTTGGAATGTGCTTATCAAGGCCTTCAATTTGATACCCATATTGTAAAATTCTTCTTCTTCTTTTTTTTGCATTTGTGTATGGAGCCATACTGCCGACATATTGTTTTTTTTTCAAAATAAATCTATCCTATATTACTCGGGGATGTAAGGAATATAACGATACCCAAAACGTCTAAATCTGTACAGGCATTTAATAGTTATGGTATAATAAAGAAACTCACATACATACATACGAACATTCATACTAACATACATACAAACATACATGAATCCTAAAAAAAACACTCCTTTTTTTTTGGGCAATCATGTAAAAAGAAGCCATTACGTGTTATAAAAGGATCAAAGTACCTATAAAAAATAAAATCAAATATACTATATACTACACTAATAATATTATAAAGAGGAAAGATTTGATTGTTTGTTCGTTGATTTGTTTGTTTGTAATGGATAAACTAAAAAAATACTGAACCGATTTTAAAAATTCTTTCGCCTGTAGATAGCTACATTATCAGTGAGTAATATGGACAGTATTTTATTTTTCAAAAAAAAGAGATCCCTTCGAAAATTATAATAATGTAACCTAAGGTACCAAAAATAATGAACGGAAATTACGTTGCCATGGAAACGAAATACAAACAAGTCTGTCAAGTAGGTGAGAAGGGGAGGAGGGCGAGACGCGTAGCTTCCAAACGAATGGACTGATTTTAATGCTGTTTTTTATTTTTGAGAACTGATGTAATCTAGGGGGGTTGATATAGGGGGGGGTGGTGTTGATAAAAAGATATGGGGGGGGGGGTGAGAATCGTAGCTTCCAAACGAATGGATTGATTTGGCTGCGGTTTTTATGTTTGAAAGCTGATGTAAACGGACTGTTCTTAGCTATAATGGGAAGGGGAGTAAGGGGGGGGGGGGGGGAGGGTCATTGCTTCCAAACGAATGGACCGATTTTAATGAAGTTTTTTATGGGGTTATATAATATTTTCATCATCACCATCATTCTCAAACAGCTGAACGGAAATGATAAAAATTGGAATGGAGATAGCTTATACCATGGATACACATATGGAATGGAGATAGCTTATACCATGGATACACATATGATACTTTTCATAATCATCATCATCAGCTCTCAGGCGGGTGAAGCCGCGGGGCGCAACTAGTTTCTTAAATATTCGTTCAGCCATCAAATAGTTTTTTATCGATTGCTCGGCTTCTACTCATTGTATTGAGATAGACAGTTGTTAAGTCATACCCTCAGCTATCCAACAGTGAAAATTGAATCGCAATCTGCCAGGTAGTTTTTAGGATATGCGTGAACAAAAAACATACAGACATGATATAAAAAAAAAAACTTGATTAGTAGCTTATCTCAAGTACCATAGACTTATTTTTAATATTCTTCTTTGTACAGACTTTTTCATACTTATTGCTTATTATAAGTGTAGATGTATATTTTCGGTATATATTTATTATTAAATGCTTATTCTGGAGCGTTTCTGTAAGGTGTAGACTTTTTCGAGCCATTTCATTGATTCCCATAGTTCGCTGAACCCGAACGACTTTTATTTGATTACTGACCCGCGAGAGGCGCTGCCGAATTATACACGACTCCAGATCGACTCATTGAACTAGAAACTGGAAATATTCTTTTCGTTCTGTGATATTCATTCTCGAATTCCGTTAATGTGATTTTTCATTACAAAAACAACATATTTCTAAAGAGATAAACACATCATAAATTAATATATACCCTAGTCAGACTACAACAAGACATAAGTTCAAAAACTAAAACCCGACTACAGTCGGGTAACAATAATAGCATTGATCACTCTTGTGATAAAGACGAATCGATTGATACGTCGCTTGTCAAAATTGGACCAAGTTTTTAGTTTAAACACATAAAACTTACTTTGCCTTGCCGTAGTCGGGTAAAAATAAACTTATGACAATCTGTACCTGAAGACGAATCGATTGACACCTCGCTTGTCAAAATCGAATAACAAATTCTTGTACTATTATTTATTCTGAGCCAGTAGGGGCGACGCTATAGTGAAACATCCACATACCCACATACATAGATATATACATACATACATAGACTGTTAAACTTATTACCCTTGCTTTGCTGTAGTTGGGTAAAAAAGTAGTACCCACGAAGTGCGGCAAACCGGGTTTTGTGGGTTTTGAGTGATCTCGTTATTGGCGAGGGTTAAAATTATTTTTCTTCACTCTCTCACTGAGTGATATTCATGGCCTGATAAAGTACAAGTATGTGACAAATTCAGGAAATCGCAATTTGTTCCGACAAGCGCCCCGAGCCCCGCGCCCCGCGCCGACCGCTATCAACCCCTAAAGGGGTAATTTTATCCCCCATTGAACCACGCTCAATGAAGAAAAAATGAGTCAACACTTTATATATTAAAGCTATGGATGGGTAAATAAAATAGGAGTTAAGGGTGGATTTGAGTTCATTTTCTGTGGTTCCGTACGAGGAACGTCAGTATAAAAACATTGTAGGGGTTATCCTTTCTTTACCAGACTACGGCGAAGCAAGAGGAGGGTAATGAGTTTAACAGTCTATATATGTATGTATGTCGATGTTCCACCATAGCGTCGCCATTGGTCCGTTTTGACATGCGAGGTTTCAATCGATTCATCTTCAGGTAGGTACACTATTTTTTTACCCTGCTTGGCGAAGCAAAGGAAGGGTTATTTGTTCAATCTAAAAACTTGGTCCAATTTTGACAAGCGAGGTATCAATCGATTTGTCTTCATCGCAAGAGTGTCATAGGCTATTTTTTTACCTGACTGTATTCGAGTTTTACTGTACCTACTTCATTGTGCAATAGAATAATAACTACTTGTATTAATTTATATACGCATATAACGAGCTCGATATATGAGATACTTGTTTTAAGGTAATAGTGCTTTTTAGTGGCCAGGTGGAGTTAGGACTTGCAAAAGACGGCACATGGCAGTGGAATGGATATATTCATATACAGTGACACTGAAGGAGCCGAAGATCAGGCTAAGTGACGTTCACAAGGAGAGGCCTACGTCCAGTGGACGAATACTGGCTGATGATGAATGATGATGGTGGTGATGAGTGTCTTGTTGTATGTGTGAACGGTGATGGCCAATTTACATCTACATCTACACTAATATTATAAAGCGGAATTATTTGATATTTTGTATGTTTGTATTTGTGTATATTGGTAATTGATAAACTAGAAAATACTGAATACGAATTAAGCTAAACCGGCTTCATTAAATGCCTAGATAACGAGATACATAATTATTATATGGTATTGTAATCCGTTTTTAAATGCTAGATGTTGAATTATTCTGGGTTATATATGAATCTTCACGTTATCAGCTCTTTCATTTTCTAGATATTATTATGAAAAAATGTGTTCGGTTATGGAACTCCAAAAGTACGAAATCGTTTGAGGAACAAAGTCGGGGCGTGGCGCGAACTTCGGCACTTCACCGCAGACTCTTCAGGACAGGCGCCTATAACGTCGCCATCCACTTCGCTCGGAAAACGCGCACAATTAGAACTAAGGAATAGAACTAGGTCCATACCAATATATAAAAGTGTCGGGTAAAAAACCTATGCCTTGCCTATGACACTCTTGCGTTGAAGACGATTCGATTGATACCTTGTTTGTCAAAATTGGACCAAATTTTTAGTTTGAACACAAATCTTTCTTTGCCTTGCCGTAGTCGGGTAAAAAAAGAGCCTATTACACTCTATACATGAAAACAAATAGATTGATACCTCGCCTGTCAAAATCGGAACAAATTTTTAGTTTGAACACATATCACTTCCTTTTCCTTGCCGTAGTCGGGTATCTTTTTTTGTCAAAATCATACATAACATACATAACAATTTTACGTACATACAAACATAGACACTCATTACCCTTCCCTTGCTTCGCCGTAGGTGAAAATTTAAAAGAAGGGTGAGCAAATTTATTAAAAGGCGTGATAATGCGAGCCGAGCTGCGCTGTGAGAAAACGCTACTGCAGTACAGTTGCAGTTGCTCTGTTGAGATGTGGGGAAAAACCACAAATTACTATAGTTTTTTTTGTTTTAACACAGCAGGGCTGGGCTCGTAGCGCGTCTTGCCACGCGGTGTTACATGCCTGGCTTGGCTCGGCTTGAGCTAGCACGCGTCGTTTTACTGAACCTACTGTATTCCACGTGCCGTGTAACATAGAAGGGCGTCCGTGAAACGCGTCCGGGTTTAGACGAGCTGGCCTACACGAACGGTGCGGCTTGGCTCGGCTCGCATAGCAATTTAATAAAAAAAACGAAGGCCAGTGTAGTATTATGAACAACTTTATTTAGAAATCCTAAAGTCATGCAAAGAAGAGTTTATCCTAAATGCACTACAATCTCTATTGTGAATCAGAGCTGTCACACGTCTGACAGATCTGTTGTTCGCTCTGGAGTGAATGAGTGCCAGCTCTAATTAGCATCCAAAAGGTAACGTCCGAATCTAGGATGCCTGCTGTGGAAACATAGGGGGCGCTGTGTTACGCATCAACGCTGCTTTATACCTGCCACACATTCGGAGAGATCATTGTACTGGAGAACCACATGGATGTTATAGCGGTTTGATTTGATTTGTTGTCCTTGCAGAACTGTTTTCATTCTTGTATCAGCTCGATCCAATCTCGTGAATTTATGACATAAGAGCCTTATTAGAAATGACCATTCGGCTACGGATCGCGCTGCGTCAAGATATCTGCGTGGAATTGTTCGTGTATTGTTTTATTTACTTATTAGTTATTTTTTTAATCCCCGAACAAAGAGGCGGGTGTTATAAGGTTAAGATGTGTATCACTGTGTGTGTCGGTGTGTGTGTCTGTGGCATCGTAGCTTCCAAACGAATGGACCGATTTTTATATTTGAAAACTGATGTGATCGAGACGCTTCATAGCTATAATGGGGGTGGAGAGTCGAGGGTTATATACAGTTTTAATTTGTGCTTGTGTTTCTGTTTATGATTTTTGTTTATTATTGTTATTTTTTTGACCGAGCGTAGCGTGAAGCGCGAGCGAAGCGTCTCTGTTTCAGCTTCGGAAAAAAATCTTTCATACGAAAGATTTTTTACAGACATCCGGACATACGTCCGGATGTCTGTCCAGATTTCCGACTATTCTCCTCTACAGTTCGCATTTCTTAACCTATCTAGACTAAACTCGGTATACAGGTTAAGCGAATTTTCAGAATTTTTTAGTCATTGGGGATTTTTACTTCTCCAAAAAAGGATAAAAAGGGGGCTACTGAATAAATCCGATTTCGATGGTTCTTTTTTCATTTGAAAGGAAGATAGTAACTTTAGGTTAGTCTCATAAAAAATTGGTGAAGGTCTGATGAGGAGCTTCAGCGTGATGAGCAGAATTGTTCCTTAAAATACAGTAAATTGCTCACTTTTAGGTTTCCACCAGTGGAATCAGCCCTTTACCTACTAGGTAAGGATTGATGGAGCATCTTGGTTATTAATGTTAGTTGTACAATAAGGTAACTAGATGGCGCTACTGTGCACCGCTAGATTGTTCGCAAAAACTTTTGTGCGCGTGAGGTCTACAGCTCACATATCCACTAGTTGTATGTTTGTATCAGTGTTGTCATTCTGCGTGCGTGATGTCACAAAAAAGTCCTGGCAGAAAATCAGTGCCGAGGCTTATGGCCGACTCAGGTCATAAGCCTCATAGGCCAGGCTGAGTCGGGACCAGTTTGTGACAACACGCAGCATAAATGTTTATTTATCTATTTCTTCGTTTCATTTTGTTTGTCATTAAGTAATGTTGTGTGTTGTTATAAATAAATGTATATTGTTACTTTCTTTTTATTTTCTTTAATGTGCTGAACGATACCACAACGCGAAGCGTTACGTATATTTGCTCAGCACATAAGGAAAAGTTGGGAATATCACGCTTGTGATACAACCATCCCCACGTGTATTGTATCACACGTGTGGTACAACGAACCCTACGTGAGACACTACACACCACGTCCTACACTACCACAAAAATAACTGCATTTCATTCCACATGTAGTAGAGATTTACTCTATCCTTTGATCCACATCCACACAAATGGGCTGAACCAGTTATACGATTTGTACAAGTGCCGTATACCCCCATGCCCCGTATGTCTCCGAGGCATTGACCGCACACAATGTGCGTCGGCCGGACATCCCGAAGTCATGCACCGGCTCCTTTACCGGATTACTATGCAGTGCCGTAAATATCAGCCTGGCGTTGTACCATGGCGCAATACATGTTTATCTAATTACACATGATACGGTTTGGTGTTTTGGAGCGACAAGGTAAAAAAAACTGGGCGGGGCTGTATCGGGGCGCACGGCCGTTTGTTTGTCGTGAAACGTCTACGCCACTTACAATTTGATCCAGTCCTGGAACCCTCTCATTCGCTCTGTGCTTGAGTTTAGGATACCGTTATGAGCTCCAGAACTTTGTCTTTCCGACAATGTGCTTAATCTTTATTTAGTAATGACCTTCCAGCCGTTTTTTTTTAATTTACTTTGACTTAAGAAGACATTTTGTAAAAAAAAAAAAGATTTGAATGTTCTCAACGAGATCTCTAGAACATTACCCAAATCAATACGCTGCTCTATATAAATCGCGAGTTATACCGAATTAAAGATTTCAAAAACAATCCCTTTTGCTGATTTTGCTCTGTGCTCTGTCCTGCCCCTTTCCTTTTTCTTTTGACATAAATTACATATAACGTCATCCAGCTGACTATTGAAGCTAAAAAAATACACCCAAATAAGGTGTCACTGGACGCCTTTTCGTGACGGTTCCATTTTAAAAGCTTTCATTGACTGAGCGAGCCCGAAGCATCTCCGTTTCAGTTTGATATCAAACTGAAACGGAGATGCAGATTCAGGCGGATGTCACACATTTCTCAACCGATTCTCGTGAAATTATTATATGTTGTTTTTGTCGAAAAAGTAATTCGAAATTTTTCAAAATGGCAGTGACATGAAAGCAAAAAAAAAAAACATTTATTTACGACAACACACAACATTATACATAATGACAAACAAAATAAAACAAAGAGATATATACAATAATAATAATGCTATGTACACGCGCAAGAAAACAAAAATAACAGATGCACTTACTTTCTCCCTTCAAAGAAAGTGGAAATGGGCAGGGCACGTGACCAGGTACACCGACGACAGATGGACACAACGAATAATAAAATGGTTGGGACCGCAAGGCTCCAGAGCGAGAGGTCGGCCGGAAATAGCGGAGGTGGCGGGCCGAAGTTGGCTGGAGACTGCAAAAGACGGGAAAAAGTGGAATTCCTTGGAGGAGGCTTTTACCCTAAAGGGGTCCATACAAAATTAAAATTAAATAGCATTTTTTTTTAAAATAATTATACTGTATTTATTGTAATTGTTTTTGCATGGAATTAAATAAAGCTTTATTATTATTATTATTATGTACACGGGGGTTGAAAACTTATGTATTTCAGCCATTACGCAAAATGATCTGAACTTTTATTCAGTTTTAAGCTATGCAAATACAGACTCGTGAGGTCTACAGCTCACAGACCACTATGGTTTGGTTAGCTGGTTTTAAGTTTTACCTAACATGGTTGCTGCACACAGGGTTGGGTCCTCACTAGAGAACTTCTCAACGGTTAACAGCACAGACACGAAATGTTGTATACGCATTTAATTGTTTGTCCGTTCTAAGTTTCACCATGGCTACTATATATAGATATACAGTTTTTTAATAAAACATTTTTTTCATAGACATATATATTTACATCGTAGTTTATAACTAACGTGTTTAGTCATGGAGCCGTGACGTAAAACGTCTTTTAGATCACTCCAATACATTGTGATTTAAAAGTCGTTTCATGTCAAAAACCGCATCAAAATAGGTCAATTTGTTTGGGATTGGGAGCTACGATACTACAGACAGAAACAATGATACAATGATACACACCTTAAACTCTTTTTGAATTCGGGGGCTAAAAACTGAGAGGTGCAGCTAATAGGTACCTTAGTAATAATATCAAATTAATTTGTTTATATAGACAAGCATAGTTTTATTAATTACTAGCTGTGCCTGCGGCTTTGCCCGCGTGGTCATTTCAATTAAAAGTAGTCCACACGTGTTATTCTAGGACCAAAAGTAGGTACCTATAAAATACGTTATACTTAAAAAAAAATGTGGTGGTATTGTAGTGGTCGGCCCCTTACAAAAACAAAAAGACAAGAGCCAGCTATAAGCTATCCTGGTACTCCAAATCCGTTCTGCTGCTTGAGAGTGAAGGAGTAACAAACATACACAAGCACTTAAAAGAAAGACATGACAAAACAAATAAAAAAATTGGTAGATAAATAAAACAAAATAAATAAATAAAATGTTTTATTGACTTTTCTTAAATTAACATAAATTT
Source organism: Alsophila aescularia (assembly GCA_946251855.1). NCBI lineage: Eukaryota > Metazoa > Arthropoda > Insecta > Lepidoptera > Geometridae > Alsophila > Alsophila aescularia. The sequence continues at coordinate 52,960,649 of OX276373.1, forward strand.
GACTTAAATGATTATTTGATGGCGCTAATCGGATTTTATGCATTTTATGACGTTTTGTATGAACTATCAGTTCTAATGTATGGAGTTATGCATCGCACATACGATTCAAACTCTACGCTCTAATTGGCCTGTTTACGACGGTGGCTACACTTCTCTGATCCATACCAATATATAAAAGTGAAACGTTGTCTGTTTGTTTGTTTGGGGAGCTTTCATGCGATAATGGCTGGACCGATTTTGATGAAATTTGGAATGGAGATAATGTATACCCTGAATAAAACATAGGGTACTTTTTATCCCGGAAAATTTTAAGTTTCCACGGGAAAACAGGAAAAATATTGATTACTCGCTGTAAGAAACTGTTGTCATGGAAACGAAATAACGAGTATGTCAAATAACATCAATAGCATTGGTGCTACACCTACTTTGGCATTGGTTTTTAATATCCTAGAAGAACATATAGGATGCTTTTTTCGCGATAAACTGTAATACGCGCGAAGTTGCGGGCGGGAAAGCTAGTTTATAATATTAGTGTGATACATTCTTCCATTGATTGATGGCAGTCGATCAGCCATGCCAAGGGCCCTGCAGCCTGACACCAGAGTCCAGCACAGTAGGTACCTCATACGACAAGCTAGTAAACAACGATGTAGATTTTATTCAAAAAACTATTCACTCCACAAACAATACGGGTTCAATCTCTTTTCACATTCAATTCTCGGAAGCTAATGTAGAAATGCGAACATAACTCGCTTAACTGTCACCGTAGGCAATCCATCGTGGACCCGCCCCGCAACAATCGCTCGCCCGCGCAATAAATCTAATATTGATAAGGCAGCGCGCGACAAATCGAATTACCGCAACGAGAATGCGTGTCTCGATACATGCTCGACGACTGTGAGCTAGTAACGAGCGGCGATAGCGCACGCATTCTAGTGGGTAAGTATTTATTGTAAACTAGCTGTACCCGCGGCTTCACACGCGTGGTCATTTCTCTAGCTTAAAAGTACTCTTTGTGCTATTCCAAAATACCATCAATATACCAACATTAGATCAAAATTCCTTCAGCTGTATAAAGTTTTTATCGATTGCTGAGCTTCTAGTCAACGGATTGAATTTTTAAATAAAACCCTAAGCTACCTAATAGTGAAAACCGCATCTTAATCGGTCCAGTAGTTTTAACGTGATGCACGAACAAACATATAGACGGACACGATTTAAAAAACATGTAGCCAATTTTAGCCTAGACCATTTTTTTTTTATTATTTTTTTTTTATTTATTTAGTAATCCAACAGCGATGTTACAGAAATATTAAACATAAATAGACTTAAAATTAGGCCAAAACAGGATTACATAATAAGTTTTAGACATTAACAATAACAAAATAAGAGAAATACAATAAGTGAAATACGAGGCTATATATTTTAATACTTATGCATTTAAACGTGTGTGAGGGTTTGTGTGTGTGTGTGTGTGTGTGTGTGTGTGTGTGTGTGTGTGTGTGAGAGAGAGAGAGATATACACAATATAATAATAAATAAACATTATATAGATAAAGAAAATAAATTAGGTTTATTAAATATTGTTCCACTCATAATAAATTTTAATATCGTAAATATTAATGATAATCTGAGAAGTTTTATTATATGAAGATTATAAAATTAAATCAATTGATTGAGATGGTGCAACTTCTTAATTTCATATTTAAGGGTATTTTTGGATAAATAGAACAGGTCCAAGTCAGAATAATGTTTGTTATAAGTTCGGGCAGCGCGACATAGGACAGAATTTTTAGCATAATTAGTGTTGACATAGGGAACATGGAGGAGTGGAGTATGCCGTGTTCGGTAAGATGGTACTCGCAGCATTATATTAGACGACAGTTCACAGCTGTCCATTTTCCCAGATAATATATCGTGGAGTAGAATGACGTCATACTGCTTACGCCTTTGTTCAAGTGAATCTATACCAAAATGTAAACAAGCTTCAGAATAAGAATCAAAAATTTTGTGGTCTTTAAAGCTCAGAAATTTTATAAATTTATTTTGAATGGATTCTAGTCTTTGGATGTGGACAATATAACACGGGGACCAAACACTGCAAGCATATTCTAAGATACTTCGGACATAGGTAAAGTACAAAACTTTGATGCAGTCTATGTTTGTAAAAGAGTTGCATACCCGCTTGATAAATCCTAATTGCTTGTAAGCTTTACCAACAATGGTATCAATATGTTCAACTAGCATCATCTTTGAGTCTAATTTTATGCCTAGATCACGCACAGTGCTAACTTTGTTAATAGGAGCATTATTTATTTGATAGGTAAAATGAATAGGCTTAGATTTCCGTGTGAATGTTATTTGTAAGCATTTTGCTGTGTTAACAGAGATTCTATTTAGAATATAGTAAAGGTTAAGATTGTTAAGATCGTCTTGAATCTTGGTACATTCTTCAATATTGTTAACTTTTAAAAAAACTTTTTTATCATCGGCAAACATAATGTATCTAGAGTTGGTGAAGCAAGTATTTATGTCAAAAAGGTAAGCATTATATAACAAGGGACCTAAAATAGAACCTTGGGGGACTCCAGAAGTGATAGACACATAGTCGCTACGTGCACTACCAATTACCACCGCTTGTCGCCTATTGATGATGTACGAGCTGAACCATCTGTGAAGGTCTCCCCGTATTCCCAATGCATGTAGTTTGAGGAGCAGGATGATGTGATCTACTCTGTCAAATGCCTTCTCAAAATCAGTGTAGATCACATCAACCTGTGTCCTCTCATCCATGCTGAGAAAAACAAAGTTAGTAAATACGGTCAAGTTCGTCACAGTAGAGCGTTTGTTCATGAAGCCGTGTTGTTCTTCTGGGATTGAATTGGATACAGTTCTACTAATAGTTTGATAAATAATCTTCTCGAAAATTTTACTGAATGTATTTAATATTGATATAGGACGATAATGTTCAATTTGGCTTCGTGAACCACTCTTGTGAATTGGCACGATCCTTGCTTCCTTCCACATCTCAGGAAAAGCACCAAATACGTTGACTGATAACAAAAATATTCTGTGCAATGGTTTGGACAAGGATATAGCACATTTTTTAATAAAATTTGTTATCTTCTATGTTCATATTTTTTAGTCCTTACTAAGTAAAAAAATAAAAGATTATTACATGCTTGTTTATTCTGTTACAATATCTAAGTCATATCATATCACAGAATAATTATTAGTACAAGGTTCTAGTTATATCTTAATACAACTCTGCCGAGCGAAAAAGTGACAGAGCGGCTCTGAAATGGTTAGAGCAATGGAAGCTCTCGCGCGTTGTGATACGGTACATTCTAGCCTGCACGCAATGGGTGAGCGCCTTCTAGGTAAATATAATTGAAAGCTCGCAGCGCTGTGCGAATTAAATTGCACTTTATTGCGTTGTAGCGAGAGTTGCTATGTATTTAAATGACTTTACTCAGTTATCCTTCTTTACTTGTACTATTATTTATTCTGTGACCTCGTCATCGTATCGTTGAAGCAATGAGCTATCCACCCATACCAATATATAAAAAAATATTGCTTGTTTGCGGACCTTTCACGCGATAACGGCTAGACGGATTTTGACGAAATTTAGAATGGAGATAACTTATACCCTGCAATAAAACATAGGATACATTTTATCCCGGAAAATTGTAACTTACCACGGGAAATCTGGAAAATGTTGATTACTCACTGTAAGGAACGGTTGCCATCACTGAATGGTCTGTGGTTGCCATGGAAACGAAATAACAAAAAACATCAAGAGCATTGGTGCTATACTTACTTTTGTATTGTTTTTTAATATCCTAGAAGAAAATAGGATGCTTTTTTTCGCGATATACAGTAGTCCGCACGTACGAAGTCGCGGGCGGGAAAACTAGTTGAGGTATAAACCAATTGTGGATATTACGTGGCGACCAAATGCTGCAATTTGATACGGTTGAACTGGTATTACCGTATGATATACGCTCATACCAAGAGGTTTAAACTCACGCTATACTTACCAACATGTTGGCTTATATAACAACATGAAGACACATAACCTAAAAATATCAAAAGATAACAGTAAGTATTGATATTTAGAAAGAAATCCTTATCATACGACTGGGTTTGTACTGACGGATCGCGTGATACTTTCGGTGTACTCGTAGCACCCCATTGAATCTGGTTGACTCACTTGGAAATTATTAAGCCCCCTGAAGATCAAAAATTGTTAATTACTTAAATAATAATTAACCAAATATAATTCAATCTATACCAATATATAAAAGTGAACCGTTGTCTGTTTGTTTGTTTGATTGTTTGGGGTCTGGCACCCAGTAACGAATGGGGTATCGTTGAAATTCTTACATCATTCCGAGTAACATAGTTATTTTTTAATATTTAAATATTGCGGCAGTATGGCTCCATTCATACCAATATATAAAAGTGAAACGTTGTCTGTTTGTTTGTTTGTTTGGGGAGCTTTCACGCAATAACGGCTGGACGGATATTGATGAAATTTGGAATGGAGATAGCTTATACTCTAGAATAAATCATTGGATACGTTTTATCCCGGAAAACTGGAAAATATTGATTACTCGTTGTGAGGAACGGTTGCCATGGAAAAGAAATAACAAATCTGTCAAAAAACTTTAAGAGCATTGGTGCAATACCTACTTTTGCATTGAAGAAGAACATATTTCCCGAAGAACCGATAGCCGTTGGGGTAGAAGAGTTCTCGAGTCGAGACCACGTTTAGGCAAACGTAGTGTAGGACGCCCTGTAGCCAGGTGGAGTATGTAAAAAGTGTCTGGAAGAAAGTGGATGAGGAGAGCTGAAGACCGATCTCAGTGGCGTGCATTAGGAGAGGCCTACGTCCAACAGTGGACAGATATAGGCTGGTGATGGTGATGATAATAAAAATTAAGCTCAGTGGAGTGCATCAGGAGAGATCTAGGTCCAGCAGTGGTTAAACCGTGTCTAGATAACGATCATTAGACTTGCTGGACATACTATTAGGGAATACACTGGCGAGGGGACCATTGTTTGGATGACTTCAACACCTTTGCCGTATTTATTCAATTTCCTGCAAAGATAGCCCACTGCACGTGTTCCACTACAGCCTGCGCTCTTCGCGGCAGAGCACGCCCTGAATGACATCCGTCGACCATTCCGCGACTCAGCCATTTATTATTTACAGGGATGTTGATAAATCAATTATGGTGATATCCTATTATGTTTGATCTACCGTTTGCTCTCTGCAGGTTCACTGCAGTAACGAATGCAAATTAATTTATTGTAAAGCTCGAAAACTCTATAATCCTACGCATGATTATGAAGTTTTTTTTTTATAGAGCAGAAGAATAGTGTAGAATACTACTAATGTATTTTTTTGGAGAATTGCTGGTAGTGGAGGAGCAGGAAAATCAGAAGGTACTGTTGATGCTCTAGTGTTTTCGTTTTTTTAAATTAAAATAATTAATTTCGTAAGTTCAATTTTGTTCCCACTTCGTGCTATAATAGTTATTATTTGCCCACGTTTCACATATTTGTGACTAACAAATTTAACTACAGCTTATACATTTCTCGTCAAAGCCAATAGTACAACTACAGAACAACCCATAATCCTGTTAAGGGGAGGTAGGGGTCACCATTTCACTTTACACGAACTGAGCGTGCTTAAAAGCAAATAGTTTCCAACTCCTTAGAGCTGGCAAAACAAAATGTGAAAGGTAAGCAGTTCCCAAGGGCGACGTGGCTCGGCTGCGGACACTCGAGGCCTCGGCTGTGAGGGTTTGAGGGTGCCAAGGGTCAGAGGACTTCGTTTAGTTTTATACAATTTAGTAAGAAAAGGCGAACAAGTATTTAAATATTCTATGATTCACATTGAGATCTCAGTCAAGAAATGTTACATGAATATCATACTTCGAATTATAGATCGTTATTAATAGGTACTTACCAGGGCTTCCAATCGTGCAGCATATCTATTTATCGTATTTGCGGGATCCCGCATACGTAATTACGCATCCATTTTCCATACCAATATATAAAAGTGAAACGTTGTCTGTTTGTTTGGGGAGCTTTCACGCGATAACGGCTGCACTGATTTTGATGAAATATGGAATGGAGATAGCTTACAATAAAACCTACAATAAAACGTAGGATACTTTTTATCCCGGAAAGTTGTAAGTTTCTACGGGAAACTGGAAAATGTTGATTACTCGCTGTAAGGAACGGTTGCCATGGGACCGAAATAACAAGTCTGTCAAATAAGTTCAAAAGCATTGGTGCTATACGAATTTTTGCATTGGTTTTTTATATCCTAGAACAACATAGGATGCTTTTTTTCGCGATAAAATATAGACCGCGCGGACGAAGACGCGGACGGGAAAGTTAGTACTATATATGATGCTTAGTTTTAAAATGCGAGTTTCGTCAAAAAAAAAACTTTCGTCTATCTAGCAGTGCTTTTGATAAAAGTCTTGTATAATTTACATTTTGTAGTTAAACCGTCATTAGATTTAAGAAAATGCTTAAAAAACAACAACTATAATTATTATACTCAACTTGTCATTTTTATATTAAACGAGCGACCCGCCCTGGATTCTGGTTTAATGTAGAAAAAATGAGGTAAAAAATGTAGTTCTATCTAGCACACCTTCACTCCGCTTGGGGGAATAATAATTTGAAGACATTTTTTTGAGTAGTGTTGAAAATGATAAAATACGGAAATGTGGAAACACCAAATATCGTCTTTGGTTTCACATTCTTTTCAATCGCACTTACTGAACATAATTAATTATAGGAGATACGGGGATATCGCACCTTTTTTTTTGGTCTTCTGCCTGTGGTGGCTAATACTGTTTTCGAATAAACTCATTGCGAGCTCTTTAAATTGCCCATATTGATGCGGATGTTCATAGGAAACTTTAACGTTCCAAATTCAAAAAGCTTATAGTTGGCTTAATTTCTTCCGACATCTTGAACAATTATCGTCATATTTCAACAAATTAACACAAAGCAATATCAAACTATACACTAACTATCTATTGATGAAAACCGTATTAAAATCCGTTGCGTAGTTTAAAAAACAGACAGACAGACGGCGGGAAGCGACTTTGTTTTATCATTATGCATTGATTTCTTCCAACATCTTGAACAATTATCGTCATATTTCAACAAATTACACAGTATGCGTATAAACCTTCTTCTTGAACCATTCTATGTATTGATGAAAACCGCATTAAAATCCGATGTGTACTTTAAAAGATTAAGCATTACAGAGGGTCAGATGGTGGGAAGTGACTTTGTTTTATACTATGTATTGATATTGAATATAACATCACGACAGCAATAAATTTCATGGAAATAGGAAAAAAAACAATAATTAAATGACATTCGCTCACTTCGCGCACCACTCCCAGCACCCCAGCACGTAGTATTTGTATTTTATATACTCTTTGCCCACAGCTAGTGAGTACTAAAGAGATTGCGCTCGCGAATGCTCGTGTACTTGTATATGCTTCTATCCAGTCCCGCAAATCCCGCTTTATCCAGCGCCTGTAATTCCGCAACACGCGGGACTGGAAAATGACGCGGGATCCCGGATCCCGGATCTCAGTGTTGCGGGATTGGAAACCCTTTTATTAAATTTTAACTCCCGACGCAACAGTTTAATAGTTTAGAGTGTTTATTGACTAACAGATGTGGCATCATCGCTTCCAAAAGGATTGACAGATTTCACTTCAGTTTTTATCTATTTGAAAGCAAGTGTTGGCCAGATGGTTCTTAGCGTTGTTTGCAAACAACCGGTGCTGCTGGTTCTGAAAATTTCAACTCTGATATATTGAAGACCTCAATAGAAGGAATCTGTGGTATAAAATAAATTGAGTTTTGATCATTACAAGACAGTCATACATAGACTTTACCCGAGTGAAACAGGGAAGGGTAATGATTGGTCGGCGGTTTTCATATGCTATTTTTGTGAATGTTGTGGTTTAATGTATTTTTTATTTGTTATTGAAAATTTAATAATAATAATATTTGCGCGACTGAAAAGTTTAACATAGTGATTCCTATAACCTTAATACCAACCCAATTCTTGCAAAAAATATTTTCATATAATTTTTTTACCATAGTTAACTTGCTTTTACAGAATGCGCAACGCAAAGGACGGGTGTGTGTTTATCAGCCTATGTATGTGTGTGTTCCTTTGTGGCAATATATAGACGAAACGCGTGGACCGATTTTGATAATTCATACGTCAATCAATTTGTCTTAATATTGTGAGTGCAGTAAAGAAATTACTGTAATCAAAATTCAATATGGTGACAGCCAGACGCCATACAGTGAAAAATAAAATTAAAGTCTACGAAGTATATTTAGTGGGGTATCATTGAACTTTAAAAATCATCTTTAGGTTTCTCTTATAATTTTTCATTTAATTAAGGAATTAAGATAGCTTATACCCTAGAATAAAATATAGGATACTTTTTATCCCGGAAAATTGTAAATTTTCACGGGAAAACTGAAAAGTCTTGATTACTCGCTGTAAGGAACGGTTGCCATGAAAACGAAATAACAAGTCTGTCAAAACACTTCAAGAGCATTGGTGCTATACGTACTTTTGCATTGGTATTTAATATCCTAGAACAGTGGTGGGCAAACTTTCTTAATGGGGGCCAGAATTATAGGAAAAATGCATTTTGTTTTGAAATTTTTAATCATAAAAAAACATTACAGCATTACACACATGCATAAATGTAAAAAATGACAATTTAAGTTTTATTCGAAGGCCCTGCCATGGTAGGCGTGAGAGACATATGAAATTGCTTTTGATTTGCCATAATATTTTCGAATGCAGGTTCGAGCTGTGACGAAGTAGCTTTCAGCAGCGCGAAAAGGTGTTCATAATTAAGTAGGTCTCTGATTGAGGTTTTCCGCTATGTCATGGTCGAACAAGTCTGTTCGCACATATACGACGACGCAAACATCGCCATAATTTTCTGGGTCATCTTTGGGAATTCAGCATTCAGCATCAGTGTTCTATAAAAATCTAGTTTTGTGGAATTAAAGAACAGTTGTTTTAAATGAGTGCTGCACTGCATTTCAATAATTTCCAACTGCAATTCTTCAGAGACATTATCCGGATCTACATTAAACCCCATCGAGAAAATATCTAGAGATGACTGAATGTTCATAAAATCTTGAAACCTAGTTTCAAATTCTGTGTGTTTTTTTCAACGCCTGACTGAATTCTTTCAGTTTGTTCTCACTCACTGGTGCCATAGATTTTGAACGCGGAAAGTGAGTTAAATCGTTCTTAGCCATGCACAAAACAGAAAAAGTTGACTTTTAAATGATTTTAGACAACCCCAAGTCTCATCTATAAATTGGTTCTTTCCTTGCAATTTTTTATTTAATTTGTTGTAGTGTTCGAGCAAATCGATAAAAAATGCAAAATCGGTACGCCAATCTTTGTCTTCGAAGATTTGGAAATCAGACCATTTGTTTGTTTTATTCTTTAAGAAATCTTGTATTTCCTCTTTTAAATTCCAGATACGTTCAAATGCATACCCACAACTTAACCATCTTACTTTCGAGTGGTAAAATGTGTGAAATGTGTGGAATTGCCGGTGTACCAAGCCCCGGGATCGAATCGTATTAGTTTTATAACAACATTTTAAACCCGAGTGAATTTTAGCCCCGAGAATTATAGCGAGGGAGCTCTCTACTAAGTAGAATCTAGACTTTATACTTGTGGACCGTCAAAATATAATTATTGTGGGCCATATACTATTCATGTCGAAGGACCGTTGGCGGGCCGGATTAAATGCTTTCGCGGGTCGGAGCTGGCCCGCGGGCCGTACTTTGCCCATCACTGCCCTAGACCATATGTTTTTTAATTATCATCTTTGTACAGACTTTTTCGTTCCTATTGTTTTATTATAAGTATATAGAAGATTTGATTTTGAAAACTAACGAGAGTGATATTCATATTAAATATAAATAAAACGGCTAAAAACTCACGAAAAATAAGATCGGAAATACTCTACACTATACTCTCTCTCTCTCTCTCTCTCTCTCTCTCTCTCTCTCTCTCTCTCTCTCTCTCTCTACTATATAGAAGATTTCGTCAAGCTCGTTGGCATAACGCACGATCTATCTATCTGATCAACCAACATCCACCCACTGCTGACTATAGGCCTCCTCTCGTTCACATCAATGTTTCCAGTTCTATGCTAGCCTCATCCATTGGCCTCCAGCGAACCTCACAATAACGTCTGACTATCGGGCTGGTGGTCTGCCTCGAGGGCTCTTGAATACCATTCCGTGACTGCCTTGGTCAACCCGTCTTGCCAACAGGTGGACCAAGGCATTCACCGAATAGTATCTAAGATATGGACTGATACTTCGAGGTAGACCACCAGCCCGCACGATACCTACATTTAGAATCTTCATCCGGCACAGTGCGAACAGTTTCTTACATTGAGAGTTATGTAATCAGAATTGTCTCTCAGGGTGCCTTCAAAAGAGGTCCCAATAAATATCCCGCCGTAAACAATTCTCCTGATACCGGGAGCAGCGCCGCGACAGCGAATAGGCGGACGCTGCTGTCGCCGGTGGCCGCTGACAGCTATACAGCACTGTATCTGCTTATTTATCGCGAACTGAAATTATTTCAAACGGATGATATTTTGGAGCGCTGGCAATTCGGTAATTTATAAATATCGTCAAAGCTTCGTTCTTGTGACCAGAATTATTTTAGCATATTAAACGAGGGCGGGTCATGCGCTGATTTTGGTCCAGTTTTATTGACTCTGGTCCAGTTTTTGCAATAATCTGACACAAGGCATAAAAACATACATACAGACGAACATATAACCGTCTCCTTTTGTGAAGTCGATTAAAAATTTAGCATAATGGTCGATTGCTAGCTGTAAGGGAACTGTGTTGCCATGGAAACGAAATAATAAAACTCTGTCAAATATGTGAGTAATAATTAAGTTGTCTATGGTCAAAAACTTTCAAAATTGTTGTTAACAAGCGCAACAATTACGACCTAACTATTAAGTAGACATAGGGATAGATATAAGATAGGCAAATTATAACTGTATAAAATCATTAACATTTTTAAGTTGCGCTATTTAACTTACAGAAGAGAGGCACTTAGGTAGGAAATAAATAAAAAACACACGATAATAGGCTATAGTGTTAGGAACATTATGCCGCAAACGGCATAATGATAGGCCAACGAGTTAGCCAGCAAAATAATATTTAGTGAAGGCTTACAAAAGGCAAACGTAGTTCCAAAAACTACGTACCATCTCGTATGACCATTATCACATACGAGATGGCTGCGTAACGTTAGAGAATAGTCAAAATCAGGTAATACAGCTACAGAGGGACACTGGAGTTCTCTGTAGTTGAGGAACAGGTTCTGTTCAGGAACTGCCCCGCTTTGTAAGGTTATTAATTTGCAACGCAGGGTGGGCCTGAACTAGATCTATAAAATTAGCGGAAACTGACTATATCAGCGGCGAGAGCGAGAACGAACTAGGAAAGCTCCTCTAAAACGGTCAAGCTTGTTGATAAACAATGAGTCATACTTTGGAATGTCATGAATCTGAGTCAGACAGAGGTTAGCTATTTCAAGAATAGGTGCCGTTTCTATACGAGTGCGAAAAGCTTGAAAGATCGGAAGATCCCTCACACCCGTAGCCCGACCATATTTTTTGTGCCTATTTCTTGAGCGTGGGAAAATTCTCGTCTAGAACAATGGCTCGTATGACGTCATGGAAAGTTTACAGTTGATTGCCCAATGGAAGAGCTTTAAACGCTTCTGACAAAAGTATAAAAACCAATACTTGCTAATAAAGTGTGTGCATTTTCCGATCGACGTCCAAGCAAGTCAGAAGCTCTTCCATACGTAACCAACGTCAGTGAAAGCACCACCCAGTGTATCAAGGGCTCCGAAGCCAGCTTTTGTAAATCGGTAGCGTGACTAAGTTTATATTCTAACATTGTTTGTGAAAGTTATAATAAATTAATTCGAACCGTGAATCAAGTGCATTTCCGTTTCGTCCCCACATACTGAGCTCAACTAAAGTCTCATTTCTCTGCTACTGGGACCCCGAACCTATGCGAGAGTCTGCAACAATCGTTGCTGCCAAAGATTTTAAATTACGCTTACTGGCAGATTTTTTGACCGAGCGAGCGCGAAGCGCGAGTGAATCGTCTCCGTTGTAGCTTGGGCAAAAATGTTTTCGTATGTGTTGCTATCCGTGCGCCGTCCGGTTTTTTCGTCTACAGGTCGCATTTCTCAACTGATCTGGATGAAACTTGGTATACAGGATCACCGATTTTTTTGAATTTTTCAATCGTCGGAGTTGTTTATTTGGGTCGGTACTAACTCCAAAAAGGGGAAAAAATGACAATGGGGCAACCCCAATGAGAAGCCACAGTTGATACAGACTGCAACAAAGACGCCACTTCAGTCTTCGATATTAACGCCTACGCCATGTCTGACGGCGATATCTATAACGACTTCGTTGATCCCTGTTAATATGCGCAACTGTAATTAACTTTATAGCTCTAGCTGCGACTCAGTGCAATAAGAAAATCAATTAATGATTAAAATATTAACTAGTGGCACTGTGAGCTGTAGACCTCGCGAGTCTGTCTTTGCACAGCTTAAAACTAAACAATGTTCACCATGCACCTTAAAACAAAAAATAAATAAAAAATGTACGACAAAAAAATAACTATCGAACCTGTTCAGAAAATTGCACGAGAATCGGTTGAGAAATACAACCTGTGTTTTTTTTCGTTATCTCCGCCATGTTAAGATAAAAAAAAACATTTAACTATCGAACCTGCTCACAAAATTTCATGAGATTCGGTTGTGAAATGCGACCTGTAGAAGAGGACAGGCGGACATAAGACATGCGCTGGACATAAGAAAGCATTTTTGCCCAAGCTGAAACGGAAACGCTGCGCTCGCAATTTATTGAAATTTTCAGCTCTTACCACAAAACTATTAAACTTATATAGCAGTATTCAAAGATATATACGACTGTCACGCACTATTTAGTCGAAAAATTCAACCGAAAAGTTTGCGCAGCGAGGGCTCTAAACTGTAATAATCATAACCATTATTATCGCCCTTCCTAGCAAATACATTCCAGATATAACCGGTAGTTCCCACCCAGGGCGGGTGGCGGCGTTATAATGAAGCCCTGTCCAAACTGGCGCACGGACAATCGCGGCGGTCGCAGAAGAAATAAAGGAGCCGCCCGATAGCGGCCCACTCAGCGATCCGCAAGGGACAATAGCACAGGGACGGATCCAGGGAATTAATGACAAATCTTCATTCTAACCACAATTAAGTTTACCTACAAGCCCTTAAGCCCCGAACTAGTGTTATCTGTGCTCTGTGCTATACTGTATGTTAGTTTATTCTCAATCTACGGGGACAGACTGGCAGGTACACAAGTCATACTCGCTGCTTGTGGGGACTGGTCCAGCCTGATTTCTTACTAGGTATTTGTATTTTATTATTTTTATCTGTGTGATGACTGTGGGACATCTCATTGGCACTTTTATCTTTTGTGTTTGTCATTTACGTGTACTTATTTATTAGAAGGGGAGGAGCAAAATTTGTACGCGAGCAAAGCCCGGGGCGCTGCTAGCTTACAACAAATACTTCGACTTTGAATTTGACTTTTCAATAATATATTAAAAGGCTGATATAATTTCGGTATTTTCAATCCGTACAATATTTTGACATTGGCGAATAGATTACAGTAAAAAATTGTGCATACTATATAGAAAAAAAAAAACAAAAAAAAACTATTCTCTACGAGATTTCTTTGGCGATAAAAATAAAATATAAATGTTTTTCTATTTCGGCCACTCCTTTCATTATATTTTATAATTGTAATATTTAACGCTTCTTATCCTCTTACAAATATTCTGTAGTGCCCACCAGGGTTCCGTGTTTTTAACATACTACTATTATATTTAAGACCAAGATTTACAAGTGGAAACAGAGAAATAAATAAATATCTGAATAAATAAATAAATAGACACACAAACCTATTTCAACCTGTATCTTCGCTTCGTTCACTGTGTGTTCACCGATCACACAGTTTAATACTACTTATAAATAAGGCTGTAAAAACCCAATGCTATTTGATCCTTAAGCCGATCCTGCGTTGTATTCAGTATATTGCCTAGTTTTTATGTGGTCCCGCGTTTTGCTTAGACTTTAACGCCGCTGATGCGGTCTCAGTGAATTTGAATTGAAACGCCGTTTTTATGGCCCGACACGAATAGCGACGATACGGCGCCGAGGTTGGCAAATAACCTATTTTCTTACACTGGTTACAACTATGTTTAATACTAGCTGCGCCCGCGGCTTTGCCCGCGAGGTCATTTCTCTGGGGTTTAATCGATCGATCGGTTTTTGTGTAAACATCTAATGGCGCGGTACGGGGATAACGCCGACTCATGGCTCGTCGGCTCATTCCGCCTCAGCTTGGCCATATTCGATGTTTACACATCTGCCAGGCGACCCGCGACGGCTTATTTTTTTTTAATATACCTGTTTTTTTTGTTTGTGCCATTAAATAATTTTTATTTCTTTCTTACACGCCACTGAACTTGTTATTCAGCTCTCCGCATCCAATTTGCAATTTTTCCAGCAATACAACACTTAAATCTTATTTCTAATGCTGCGATTCAAGTATCCTCACGGAAAGATAGTCGCTTATGCACGCTTTATGCACGCTAGCCTTAAAGCGGGGAGACATTGAATAGAGTGCAGCAGGTATAATTTTTCCAACAAAGTAATTTTATTAACATCAGCAGAACAATAACAATATTGTTCGCAGAATATTCTTTTCTTGGAGCAACCGGCTTTGTTCATGGATCTTTACTGTAACTCATTCATTAGCCTAGTTTTCAAAATCCGTTAAGGGTGAGCCGAGGTTCTGATATACAGTTCTTTTTTAATATCTTTTTTTCTTAATTTAAGGATTAAACAATCAGCAATGTAGATTATAAAACTAATCAAAAAACCTCGTATTTTTTGAATTCCTTTTCTTTTCTTATTGAATTTATTGTCATCGAGTTGTGAGCTACCCTGAAAGTTTCAGCCGGTTAGCTAATCGGGGAGTACTTGAAATTTGATTTCACAAGAACGACAGACAAACAAGAAAGTGACTTAATAAAAATGAGGTAAAAGAATAAAAATATGCTTCAAATAGATAAATACCAGGACAATATATTCATGACATTGATTCAATTTTTACTATGTTTTTTTTTTAACTAATTTATAAAATATGGTGATTATTTTTTAAAAGCTTTTATTTAACTTCGCTTGTTTTTATGTCCTGGAATATTGCAAACAATATTTCACCTGCTTTCACTGAAGCTATTGGGCTGAAATTTGGCTCACACGTTTGGTTCTCGTGATTTAATTTCAATGCAGCTTCAGGAGAGGTCTTGTCCAGTTGTAGATTTATACAAGCTCAATATTGGGCTCAGTGGCGCGCTTCAGGAGAGGTCTTGTCCAGCTGTAGATTGATACAGCCTCAAGATTGGGCTCAGTGGCGCGCTTTAGAAGAGGTCTTGTCCAGCTGTAGATTGATACAGGCTCAAGATTGGGCTCAGTGGCGCGCTTCAGGAGAGGTCTTGTCCAGCTGTAGATTGATACACGCTCAAGATTGGGCTCAGTGGCGCGCTTCAGAAGAGGTCTTGTGCAGCTGTAGATTGATACAGGTTCAAGATTGGACTCAGTGGCGCGCTTCAGGAGAGGTCTTGTCCAGCTGTAGATTGATACACGCTCAAGATTGGGCTCAGTGGCGCGCTTCAGGAGAGGTTTTGTCCAGCTGTAGATTGATGCACGCTCAAGATTGGGCACAGTGGCGCGCTTCAGGAGCTGTAGATTGATACAGGCTGATGATGAATTAGAAGACTATTTTTATTAAAGAATTGTTATACTAAATATCAACGAAAATTGGACGGAGTCATGCTCAGGACCTTAGTTTTAAAACCTTCCGAGTTTCCTCGAAAGCTTCGAAACCCTAATAAAAATAATGAAATACGTGTTTTGCTTCATAAAATTATGTGAATATATTATTTATTCTGCAAAGAAAACGTTTACTCAAAAGATGGAAACTAGTTTTCTTTGACGAGGCACCTTATTAGTGCGATATTGTACGGAGTTGAACTGTTTAGTTTGGGATTTCTAAGAAAAGGAATGATATGTTGCCGTGGAAACGAAATAATAACAAGTTTGTCAAAAAGTATTGAGTAACATCATGTAATGCAGTTGTCTATGGTCATAAGTCCAACTGGTTTGACCACGAGGAATGGTCTTTCCTCGTGGTCAAACTTTATTGTTATTGCACCTTTTAAGCACGTAGCATGCATGCAGTTTATGTATGTACAGTCAATGATATAATATAAATATATATATATGTCGGAATGTCCATCATCATGGTGCTACAAAACGCAAGCGACACACGAAGGGTAGCTTTGTGTCGCTTAGGCAGAGTCTCGTTGCGGCGGCGGTGGAAGGGAACTAAATGAACAGAAGAGATTGAGAGTTAACCTAGAGTAGACGCGCACGTGCCGAGGAACTGTCATACGTTTTGATAGTGTCCATATAATTATTATTGTAATTTATGTATATAGAGATAACGATAACGGGCTAGTGGAAATTGTCCACGCGGTCGGGTCGGAGTTCTTTAAGACCCCCGCAATAAAAGAACACAGAAACTCTCTGAGTTTACACTCAAACTTATGGCAGAACGAGGCGAGATGAGGCTGCAGTCTTCAGTGGATATGTAGAGTTACAGCTTGCTTAATAAACAGATCTCCAAGTCAATGCGACACGATTTGCGTTCCTATAATACTACTTGTATTAAGAACGCAATAGAGCGCAACAAGGGCTCCAAATTGTTCGCAAGAGATCTGTCTTTTGGGCAAAACAAGATCGATATATATATATATATATATATATATATATATGTCGGATCAGGATGCCGAGATTATTCGTTATGCTTTTGATGTGACATCTTTATCTTTCAATATCTAATAGGATGTCAAAAATGAACCATCACAAATCTAGTCACATAGCAAAGTTTATTCTTCTACACATTTACTAGATACATTATTCATATCACTAATTTATGTCTATTATTTCATTCATATATATATATATATATATATATATATATATATATATATATATATATAGCGGAATAGCGTTTCATACCAAAAAAATACGTTTTCTAATTCCGAGTACTAAAATATATAAGATTTTTGGTCAGAGTGTACCCTTAGGGGCTCTATGGGAAAAAGACTTAGAATAATTTTAACGAAAAAACACTTAGAATAATTTTAACGAAAAAACACTTAGAATAATTTTAACGAAAAAACACTTAGAATTTTAACGAAAAAACACTTAGAATAATTTTAACGAAAAAACACGATATCTTCGTTTTGGATGACAGCTGTCAAATTTAAAAGGGCTATAACTCGAAAACTATAGTTTCTAGACTAGTAGTTTCTTTACAGAAGTGATAGACCTCGTCGAGATCTTCATTTCACATGACAGCTGTCAAACTTAAAATGGCTATAACTCTGAAACTATTGACCGTAGACTAGTAGTTTCTTTACAGAACTGATAGACCTCGTCGAGATCTTCATTTCACATGACAGCTGTCAAACTTAAAATGGCAACAACTCTGAAACTATTGACCGTAGACTAGTAGTTTCTTTACAGAAGTGATAGACCTCATCGAGATCTTCATTTCACATGACAGCTGTCAAACTTAAAATGGCAACAACTCTGAAACTATTGACCGTAGACTAGTAGTTTCTTTACAGAAGTGATAGACCTCGTCGAGATCTTCACTTCACATGACAGCTGTCAAACTTAAAATGGCAACAACTCTGAAACTATTGACCGTAGACTAGTAGTTTCTTTACAGAAGTGATAGACCTCGTCGAGATCTTCACTTCACATGACAGCTGTCAAACTTAAAATGGCTATAATATATTTTAAGTTTGACAGCTGTCATGTGAAATGAAGATCTCGACGAGGTCTATCAGTTCTGTAAAGAAACTACTAGTCTACGGTCAATAGTTTCAGAGTTATAGCCATTTTAAGTTTGACAGCTGTCATGTGAAATGAAGATCTCGACGAGGTCTATCACTTCTGTAAAGAAACTACTAGTCTAGAAACTATAGTTTTCGAGTTATAGCCCTTTTAAATTTGACAGCTGTCATCCAAAACGAAGATATCGTGTTTTTTCGTTAAAATTATTCTAAGTGTTTTTTCGTTAAAATTATTCTAAGTGTTTTTTCGTTAAAATTATTCTAAGTCTTTTTCCCATAGAGCCCCTAAGGGTACACCCCAACCCTATTTTTTTATATATTTTTAAAGCGTTACTATCGTACTTAAATAAACCAGAATTGATCTATGAATTAAAATGTCGAAATGCTGAGGTCCATACAATAGAAACTGTACAAAATTTACAATCAAGGTTATCGACCTTACTTGATAGCTCGAATACTCAAGATTTTCAAAGCCCGTATACATTTGAACAGGATACATACATACATTATGTACTATGAAAGTTATATTGCTTTCATATTCCCGTACCTTACCATACATTTAAATGCCTACTTATGACAATTATAGGTTCCCTACTTACAAACAACCTTGTATTTAAGTTGTAAATAATGTAATTTTAATATAATTTCCTTTTACGGAGTAATGTCCACATTTTTATATTTTTCTTTTATTCACTTCATTAACTTTTCGGATTCATTATGAATATTGACTTCAAGTCCCTACGTATTGCTACGAGTATTCAGTGCTATTGTACTTATTACATACTTTAATGCCTTGGTACTAACAGTAGTTAATACCCTACAACAAGTAGGGTATTAACTAAGCTATGTACTTTTTATTTATTTTATTTACAAACATAATATTCAGTCTAAAGCGAAACCAGTTCCATATAGTATTATTTACTACATCTACTCACAAAACTTCCAATACTGAAAAGAGCGGCAAATGTGATTACTCTATAAACCAAGCCTAGGTCACAAAACCAGTATTATCTTATAGTTAATATACTATTACCTACCTACCTTACTTATATTATTTTAACGTTCTAACACAACGTTTACTATGTACATACACGTACATACATACGTGCTACAGGCACGTCGTACGTACGTATAGCCATTTTGGCAAACTAATTGTATATAAATATACACATACATACATTTACACATCACACACCACACACTCACCACACATACACATACACATACACACATACACTCACATAATCACCATAATCAGCGGCTAGTGACTGTCTAAATAAGCCTACACTATATTGTATTGGTTTTACGAGTAACCTTTATATTATATAAGGTTCCTCTGTCTTATAAATGAGTTTTATTTCCAAAGAATGGGAATAAGACTATGTATGATGATGAATGAATGTGTGATTTATGAATTTGTATGCATCTAGGAATCCAATCAATTGTATATTGACATTGTAAATAAACATGTTCACCTAAAAAATAAAAAAGACTTCTCAGCATTTCCATTATTTTAATTAATTATTTTACTATTTTAACTTTATTACCAATATTATATATATTTTTATTATTAACTTCTACTATTATTTTTTTCTTTTGTTCTTAGCATATTATTTTGTTTCTTTTTTTTAAATAAACCTTACAAAAAAAAAAAAACTCCGGGGAGGCGGGGTATTGTGACGAGGTCCAAACCTCTTTCATAATAATACCTTTTGATATCTTAATTCTTTCATAATCCATTTCTTTTCATTTTGATAGTTCATTATTCATTCTATATTCAAATAACCTGTCATTCTAAATTGCCTTTCGGATATTGATTTTTAGCAGAACTGCAATTTTACAAAATAATATGTTATAAAATAAATCTCCTCCTGTTCCTGTGCTTCCAATAGTTTTGTTCCTGACCCTTTTATGTTGTCCACTGAGGCTTGGTCCCGGGGCTGGTGGAGCAAGCCCAAACCCGGGGACCGCCTCGTGACAGTTGTATGTTCAAAAGTATGTATGGTTTTTTTTAAATGTATTTCTGTCGATATCTCCGGCAATTGCTGATCGATTTTAAAAGTTATTTTTTGTTTGAAAGGGTATTTTCTATAGGTGGTTCCATATAAATTGTATCAAAATTGGTGCAGCAGTTTTTCGAGAATAAATAGTTTAGTTGATTAAATGCATTCGATATTGTGTTTATATTGCCTTTATTTTGTGTTTACCTCTAAGATTTCTAAACCGACTCAAATTGTTGTTTTCTTATTCAAAAGGGTAATCTTTCTTTTTTTAAACTTCATCAAAATTGGTTCAGTAGTTTTAATAGGAAATCAATTTGTTTTATAGTTTATGTTCTCTAATATCTTCTGAACTCGGATTTCTGAACCGAATTAGATGATTGTTTTTACTTGAGTAAGAAGACCAACAAAATGATGGAAAATGGTCAAAACTAATTCAGTTGTTATAAATGTAGGTTTTATTCATCCTTGGTTTTAATTTACCAACGCTTTGAGTAAAAAAACTCTTTCTTATCTTATGTTGTATTTATGCATTATTATTACGTTGGTAATTTCGAAAAAGTGATACTGTTCTGGCTCAATTCTAATTATTTTATTCGTTTTATTTGTTGTTTACAAAATAACATTTTTATTATGAAGTCGATTTAACTTTTTTTGGAAAAATATTTTATTATTTATTAAATCCCTTGTAAGCGCCGTTTTGACGGCCAGTTGGTCTAGTGGCTTGTAACCCTAGGAACGAAATCAAGCGGTCGTGGGTCGAATCCTGCAAAGCAATCATTTGTGTGATGAGCAGAAATGTTTGTTTCCGAGACATGGATGTTGATATTCGTATTTATGTATGTTTATCCGTTATTTAGTGCACATATGACAGGGTATCCTAGTTAAGGGCTATGTAATTGGTGTGGAATTGTCCCGAATATATTTATTTATTTATTTTCTAAATACCCCAGAATATGGTGCCTTAAAATTACCAAGAAACAAAAATTTTATAATATTAAATCTTAAACAAAGGATGGTCTTATCGACTCCATCTGACTCGTAAGTAGTTATTGAATGAACGCATAACTACTATGAACGTACTGCGCCTGTATGAAAAGGCACATTTCCGCGTCTCTTCACAAAAGCCTTAATATTCTCCTTGTTTCCTTAGAGACTCTCCGTCAATATCCCAGTTATTCAATAAGTTAACCTAATCAATTCCAGCGCACAAAATGTGCCTCGCAGGCGAGCGGCTCAGGTGGCGCCAAACATTGCGTCTTGTGTTTGCCAATTATACCGCGCCAATTACCGACGTCAATCATTGTTAGCTAATAGACGATTATTATTATTAGCAGATGGTCTATTATTATAACTGGATTGCTGATAGGTTAGATTCCGTGTGTAATCAGTTGATGAGGTTATTAGCTCAACTCGATATAGGTTATATGTAAACTACTAAATGCGTGAAACAGACTAGGCTTGAAACCTTGTCAAAATAATAATAACTATGCAAATCCCTCATGCAGACGAACTCTTACGAACTTATGTTGCTCTGGTAGATTTGATAAAAATATGCAAGAATATTACGAACTAGCTGTACCTGCGGCTTTGCCCGCGTGGTCTTTTCATTAGAAGTAGCCCATACGTGTTATTCCAGGACCATAAGTACAATATACTACATTTCTATTAAATTCGTTCTGATGTCATATAGTTTTTTATCAATTGCTCGGAATCTGATCGTCTGATTAAGATACCAAATACTCCAGTTTTTAAATCAAACCCTAAGCTATCAACAGTGAAAACTGCATCGTAATCGGCGCAGTAGTTTTTACGTCATGTGCGAACAAATATAAATAGATGGACACGTTTTTTTAAGAATTGTTATATTCTTGTTCAGTAGTTTATTTTATGTAAACCAGACATTTTTTTTAAATATCTTCATTGTTTAGTTATTTTCTTACTGGTTGATTGTAAGTAAGATAGATATTGAGTGTTTTTCTTTCCACTGTTCTAATGTAAAGTTAAATTAGCATAATAGGCCTCATGAAGTCGACGCAGAGAGACTCGACGCTGCTAAACCGATCTGATAAACCGCTCCTTTACTACACAATAATCCTAAATCCTGCACCAAAGTATATGCTCTTCTCAGTAAGCGTTCGACCGAGATGAATCACCGATATTTTTTACCCGACTACGGCGAAGCAAAGGAAGGGATAGGTGTTCAAACGTAAAACTTAGTCCAATTTTGACAAATGAGGTTTCAATCGATTTGTTTTCATGTTTAAAATGTCAAAGGCTACTTTTTTACGTGACTATGCCAAGGCAAATGAAGGGTTATGTGTACAAACTAAATCTTGGTCCAATTTTGACAAACAAGGTACCAATTGATTCGTCATCAGGTATAAAATGTTATAGGCTATTTTTTAACTGACTTCGGCAAGGCAAAGGAAGTGTTATGTGTACAAATTAAAAACTTGGTCCGCTTTGGCAAGCGAGGTATAAAACGATTCGTCTTCATCGTAAGAGTGTCTTATCGTACCGACCGTAGTATTAGTTTTTGAATATATGACTTGTATATAAACTAGATTATATAGGGAAGTACGTTCCAGAGTTTAGACGCTGCATTACTTCAATAGCAACAAAGGTAATCCAGAAATTGGACTGCAGAATTTTCGGTCTATTATCACCAAGTTGGTGACACCAACTTCTGCAATCGCCAAGACGTCTACCAAGCGCGGTGACTATGACAAAACTGCCCCTTTTATGGGGTGGCCTACGATAACAGTGGAAATCTAATAAATGATAAAATTGATAATAGATTATATTAAAGCTGAAAGCTGAAAGAAGATAATAGCTGAAGATAATATTGTACACATTGCCAAGCTTACACCATTTTGTACGAAATTAGAATTGTTTCACACATAAGCTGAAATATACGTCCACTGGTGAATATAGGTCAGCACCATATATTAATTATTTATTATAAGAACTGCGAAGGAGTGGAATGTCCTGCCCTCGTCAGTGTTTCCGGTAAAATATAACCCAGGTGTGTTCAAGTCAAGAGTGAATATGTATCTACTAGGCAAGCGTGCTACACCTTTGACTGTATCATCGCTTTCCATCAGGTGAGATCGTGGTCAAACGATTGCCTAATCTGTAATAAAAAAGGGCTTCTTTTGTGTTTCACGGCCCAGTTCTACCAGGCACTCATAAACTACATGAAGTTCGATAATAGTATGAATCTACTTTTCGTTCTAACAGTACTTTTATCTGCTGCGAGCTGGGACTTTAAGTCGACGCAGAGAGACTCAACGCTTCGGTAATAAATCTCTTAGTGATCGCAGAAGACGAGGGATCAGAAAGTGTGAGAAATAAAATTGTTGAGTTTGACTTGCTATTCATACTTAAACACAATAAAGGTATAAGTAGTTAATTATTTATCGCGCTGAAAACGGTATTTTATTTACCTTGACGTTTTGATCAAGTTGCACTGATCGTGGTCACGAGAAGACTGAAGTAGCAGGTGCCAGCCATGGGCGAGCGTTGTCTCCAACTGGGTATTGTAAAAAAGAACAATACTAGTTTACAAGGACAAGGATTTAACACTCTCAATAATGAGATAAAGCTGCTTGTTCTACTCTGGAACAAGTAGAGCACTATTGTGTATAGTGCAGCGGAGATATTCGCGAGTGCCGAAAAGTTGTGAGCAGGAGAGTTCCTGCAAACAGGACGCCTGTTATTGTTGCCGACACGGGCCCTCTCTCTGACTCGCGGGCCACAGTATAGGTACAAGCAGGAGGATCAGTAAAACCTTTAGATATTTAACTAGGTGTAAGCACTTCAGTGCTTTCACTCTTCAGCGAAACAATGTCTGCGGAGCAAGATTTTGTATGCATTTATGTTTGCATTAGCTTCGCCCTGCGGTTTTACCCGTATGAGTGATGATGATGATAAACAGTATCATATGTATTATTCCACGGTATAAGCTATCTCCATTTCAAATTAAATCAATATCTTTTTATCTGTTTGAGCGTGAAGGAGTAACAAACATAAACACATACAACTTTCGGCTTTATAATATTAGTGTGATGGTCATCCTCAAGGCACTTAAGGCCTTACCAAACCATCGGATGCGTCCGGCAGCCGACTGGCAGAACATTTTATACTAAACTGAGCATACTAGCGGACGTAAGTCACGGACGTGACCTTGGGCCCTTGGCCGTCCGCGATCCGCCTACCGCGTCCCGCATGATTCGGACGCGTTCGAGCGTCAGAAGGATACGAATTAGACCAGAATTGCCCGATATTACGGCGTCCGCGGTTGCCGTCCGCGGACGCCGTAATATCGGGCAATACTGCACCGTCCACGTCCTATAAGCCGCGGCTACCGGACGCGTCTGCCAATATGTTGAGGCCGCTTAAAGTGCGATGCGGATAACCTTACACGGACGTCCGCAACGTACGATAAAATGTACTGAGCCTATAGAATGCATTATGTGCGAGGTGAACGCGGAGGCAAGAATATGAAAAAAAAACACCCGCCGATCCGCTCCGGACAGTCCGCGTCGCACGATTACCCTTGGTTGTTTGAAAAGAAGAGCGCAAGTCAGTCACGTGCAAATGTTTGGCACAATTTTTTTTATGAGCTACCTTTCTGTTCTGCACGGAGCCAGCATTATAGTATTATTACTCGTGGCTCTGTGAGCTGTAGACCTTGCGGGTCTGTCTTTGCATAGTTCAAAACTGAATAAATGTTCACCGCGCAAAGTGAACCAATAAAAAAACTTTTAAAAAATTAAAAAAATAATTGTCGAACCTGCTCACATTTTTTTGTCTAGAATCGATAGAGGAAAGTAACCTGTGTTTTATATATAACCTGATCACAAAATTTCACGACAATTGGTTGAGAAATGTGACCCGTAGAGGAGCCGGACATAAGAAAATATTTTTGTCTAAGCTGAAATGGGGACGCTCCGCTCGCGCTTCGCGCTCGCTCGGCCAAAAATTTAATAAGTAAAGTTTACCTCCTGCTCTGCGCCACTGGATGATCACTAAAGTCCGACGGCAAGTACGGCTTCAGAGATGCAAATGCGCCCAACTGCTCAACTGCAGCTGTCGACTGCCCCACACCGCCTCGCCTCGCCTCGCCTCGCCTTGCACCTCAGCGCGCCACTTCTGCTAACTTCACTTTTATAAGTTCCATCGTGCTTACACCATTCGACGAGCGCGGCGACAACTTGCATTTTATCTTATTTTCAGAACTTATGACCAACTAGCTTTGTTGCTTCCACTTTGTTCGCAGAACCTACTGTGTGCCATAAATGGGATAGTATTGTCTCATGCAGAATTCCTTGTACAACAGACTTCCTACTTAATATACGTACATACACACGGCCACGTTAACGAAGGCGGATTCAGGGTAAAACAAACATAAAAAATTTGCCGTCGTGGGATGCCTGGCAGATGTGTAAACCATTTAAAAAAATAAAATAACTATTAGAACGTGCTAAGTTTTGCAACGCGCGCTCACATTGGTCAACTCTGAATCTTCATCTGATATAAACTAACTTTTCGGCCAATACCTAAGGTTTTTAGTTTGAACACATTAACCTAACTTTGCCTTGCCGTAGTTTAGCTAAAAAACAGTGCTATAATTTTTTTTTTATTAAATACTTGCCTTGCGTAAAGTATATCATTATGCCACCATTTTAGAGTTCATAATCCGGATATGAGTATAGATATAGATAAACAATTTTATGATGCTGCAGAATTATTGACGAACCGTTGACCCTTTGACAAATAATAATTAATGTAATTATTTCCGAATTAACTAACAGCATTCCTGTTATATTCATGCTAATAACACACACAGTGATCGCTCCGAGTCAATAATCTTGGAATGTGAATACGTAATTAATGGACTGAATGCCTCGCTTCTGTCGCCAGATGCACTGGACATAATGACGGTAGCTATTTTTTTTTATACATTTGTAGATGTAGTGTATACTGGAGGAATCCTGGAGAATTGGAGATGAAGTAAATATCTGAGCTAATAGATATTTTAGGTTGCGTACCTCAAAAGGAACCCTAATCACTTCTTTTTCTCAGGAACGCGTGGAGGTATAAAGTTGAAATTAATATCAAATACTCAGGTCTGCGAATCTTGTAGACGTGAAAAAAACTAACTTCTAAGTCAACGTAATCAAACGACACGGCTGTTTATGCCGCATACTTTGACACTCGCAAGAGAATCAATACCTATAGGGTACTTCCTGTTGACCTAGAATCATAAAATTTGGCAAGAAGCAATGTCTTATAGCAAGCACAAGGAAAGGGAAAATCCGAAAATCGAAAATTTATAGTTGCATCACATAATACAATTTTTTTACAAGTTTGTAACGGTACTTTCGGTGCGTGCCTCCGACTTGCACTTGGCCGGTTTTTCATCTTATCAGAACAAGACATAAGTTCAAAAATTAAAACTAGACTACGGCCTTTGCTTTGCCGTAGTCGTATAAAAAAAAAACGCCTGTGACAATATAAATGAAGACAAATCCGTTGGCACCTCGCTTGTCAAAATTGGACCAAGTTTTTAGTTTGCACACATAACCTTTACTTTGCCTTACCGTACTCGAGTAAAAAAATTAGCCTGACACTCTATACTTGAAGACGAATAGATTGACATCTTGTTTGTCAAAATCTAACTAACAACGATTTTTTGCGTGACGCTATGGTGCAACATCCACAAAACCACATACATAGATACATACACACATCAAATAGAATGTTAAACTCATTACTCTTCCCTTGTTTTGCTGTTGTCGGGTAAAAAGCGTTGATGGGTCAGTATATTTTTAGCAAGGTAACATGATACACATGATTTTGAAGTTGTACGACGTCTTTGCGCAATATAGTCGTATTATGTTGAACGATGGCAATGGCAGCCTAACAGTTCAATAGTGCAACTTGGAATCCAACGACATCAGTTTCGATCCTAGGCTCCGCACCAATGGCTTTTTTCTGACTTTTTTCACAAATGAAGTTATTTGCCATCGCTCCGTGCTTCGGAAGGCACGCTGTTATTGATTAATAGCAGTCGTTAAGCCATGTCAGAGGCCCTCGGGTGGCCTAACAAACTCTGACACCAGAGGCCGGTACTACCTCAGACAACCAAACAAACATTATGTAGAGCATCGCTTTAAGTGTCAAATGTTACTTACCTAACTGTAACCATAACTCGCGTTACTTCAGTCACTGTTTCGAAGTGACCTGTCCTGAAGCAGTTCAGCTGCAACTCTACTAATTAGAGTTATCGAAGGGTTATTAATGTGTAATAATTGTAAAGCAGGCCGTTTGCGCGCCGCGTGCGGTATGTTAGTCAAAGGATGTATGTGCATGCCAACGAGCGGTTTAGGTACAGAATCAATAATAGGTATCGTCAATTTTTCGACATCTTTTACGGCGAAGCAAGGGAAGGGTTGAGTTTAACTGTATATGTATATACGAGTATGTATGTATGTAGGTATGTGGATGTTTCACCATGTGTAGCATCGCCTTTATTGGTCCGATTTTGTCAAGCGAGGTATCTATCGATTCGTCTTCAGGTATAGGCAATTATTTTGACCCGACTACTGCGAAGCAAGGGAAGGGTAATGAGTTTAACACTCTATGTATGTTTTTTTTCACTGTCTAGGCAATCGTTTGACCACGATCTCACCTGATGGAAAGCGATGATGTGGTCGAAGGTGTAGCACACTTGCCTAGTAGATACCTATTCACTCTTGACTTGAACACACCTGGGTTATATTTTACCGGAAACACTAACGAGGGCAGGGCATTCCACTCCTTAGAAGTTCTTATAATAAATGAAAAAGCGTAACGCTTCGTTCTTGTGCGAGGTATTTCAACCATAAAAGGATGGCGCTTTGCCGATCGTCTAGTCGTACGGTAATGGAAAGGTGATGGGGAATCAGATTGTGCAATTCTTGTGCCCACTCTCCATAGTGCAATCTGTAGAATACCGACAGACTTGCGACCTCACGTCGATGCGCCAGACTTTGAAGCTTACTCTTTACCTGGGTGTGTGTCCATGTATGACATGTATGACATGTGTGACACTACCTATATCCATTTTGTTGTTCGTCCTTCGGCCAATGTGACCAGCTCCACATCAGCTTGCTAATCCTTTGAGCTACGTCAAAGACTTTGGCTTTCTGCCCGATCACTTGGTTCGTTCGGACTCTATCTGAAAACCCGACTAACCGATGGAGATAGAGTATGTAACTCACTGCACGAGCGGCTTTAAATTTGTATACTGGTATCCCTCATATGGATACCAGTATACAATATGAGGGAAACACTACTATGTACTTCTATATTTATAGTTAGTCTTTGCCTGTCACAAAAAGGAGAAATCACGCTAAAACAGACCACAACTTGTATCTCTAAAATACTTTTTAAAGAAAATGTGCTTGCTATGAATACTAAACGCTCCCACGAGAAGAGATTGTACGAGTCTCAAGACTAGAGCGATACGAAATCAGATCACCTGGCTATAGCAAGTATAGCACGATGATATACTTGCAACATAATGCGACATTTTATAATGTAAAATGCAAACATAGTCCGTAACTTAGTATATAAGAGATAGTGTGCAAATCTTATTATGTTACGGGCGTCTTGCCGCGCCCCGTGCTCTTGCACTTTTGCTCTTTTATATTTTGAACTATGAAGAGTATTGGACGCGTAGTATGTATATCTGTATTTTAGAAAAGGATGCATTTTTATATCCATACCAATATATAAAAGTGAAACGTTTTCTGTTTGTTTGTTTATTTGGGGAGCTTTCACGCGATAATGGCTGGGCTTATTTTGATGAAATTTAGGATGGAGATAGCTTATATCCTGGAATATAACATGGGATACTTTTTATCCCGGCAAATTGGAATTTTCCTGGAAACTGGAAAATGTTGATTACTTGCTGTAAGGAACACTTGCCATGGAAACGAAATTACAAGTATGTCAAAAAACATGAAGAGCGTTTGTGCTATACCTATTTTTACATTGGTTTTTAATATCCTAGAAGAACATAGGATCCTTTTTTTCCGCGATAAACTGTAGTCCACCCGGACGAAGTCGCGGGCGGGTAAGCTAGTTAATTTTTACAGATAAAAACACTACACTGTCCACAGTGAACATTTCATAAAGTTTTCAAGGGGGGTACATACATACAGACTTCAGTTTGTTCTGCCCAGTTATAAAAAAAGGCGTTGATCGTTTTCAATCCACATTTTCAATTAGCTTGTGTCCACAAATACATTTTCATATTTGAGAAAACGAGGTAAACCTGCGGGCTACCACTAGTGTGCACATGTGTGAGATGGTGTTTGAGAGTGTGTGTGAGTGAAGTGCATTTATGCACGTGACGCCGTATTCCAGAGCACCAACACACATTTACCGGGAAACTTGCTTATAAAACACCACAAAAACTGAGAAGCTTATAAAATTGAAAAGAACATTTCTAAAAAGGGGTTTCAGCAGCAACAATTTATATTTTAATATAAGTTAGGGTGGTTTCAACCAAACTGGAGTAAGTTTTTACTCGAGTGTAACTACTGCTTATTCTAAGAATAAGCTGATTTTGCATTTTACCAACTACTAACCTAAGGCTAGCCATACGCGAGTAATTATATACACGGCCGATTTTGGCAAAGTAAGAAGTTAAACTGAGAGTACTTTAATGGCGGCCGCTGGATGAAAAGTTCCCGTGTCATTTTGTGCTGAAACAAAAGTACTTAGTGGTTTTCTAATTTTATGTTTATTGTGATGGTGTCTTAATTCATTTAATGCATCGTTTACGAAATATGATTGAAGAATCTGTCGACAATGACGAAGAATACATTCTTAGGCGTCCACAATGGATATTAGAAAGGAATAATTACTTCGATAACTATACTGATTGAAGAATCTGACGACAGTGACGAAGAAAATATTCCTAGGCGTCCACAATGGATAGTAGAGAGGAATAATTGCTTCGATAACTATAATGATTGAAGAATCTAACGACAGTGACGAAGAATACATTCCTAGGCGTCTACGATGGATAGTAGAAAGGAATAATTACTTCGATAACTATAATGATTGAAGAATCTGATGACAGTGATGAAGAATACATTCCTAGGCTTCCACGATGGATAGTAGAAAGGAATAATTACTTCGAGAACTATAATGACCGTGATTTTGCCATTAGGTTTCGATTGTCCAAAGAAGCAACTCTATGTATTTTTTCCAAAATCGAGCATCGTCTGGAATATACATCAAACTGGTATGTGGTATTGTACCTACTTTATTCAAACACAAAGTGTCATAATATATATATATATATATATATATATATATATATATATATATATATGTCTCTCTAAAGAAAACTGCCCTATGCATGTGTCTGCCTCCTCACCCATAAATCAAAGTTTTAATTCTATATGTAGGTAATAGTGAAATAAACTAGTATTATCTATCTAGTTATAATCTAAT
Organism: Alsophila aescularia; assembly: GCA_946251855.1. Taxonomy (NCBI): domain Eukaryota; kingdom Metazoa; phylum Arthropoda; class Insecta; order Lepidoptera; family Geometridae; genus Alsophila; species Alsophila aescularia. Next base: position 52,991,314 of record OX276373.1, read on the forward strand.
AAACCTAATTCTGCAAAATTAAGTTGACATAAAATCTTACATAAATCCTGCAAAATGAAGTTGACATCAAATTATACTTTGCGCTTGAGAAAAATATTGTGATTCGAGTTTAGTTGGCTAGCATGTTTGTTCCCTGTTCATTCATTAATCCTAGAGTTAAAATACCCAGTATTGGCTACTCTACGTTTGCGATGGAAAAACGCAAGTGATTTTCTCTGCGAGTAAGTCCAAAGAGTAACATTATGCTAGGGTTAGTTATTCTCGTGTATACCTAGTGGCACGTAAGTCTAGCGGTGAACGAAACGTGGCGGGGATCTTGGCACAGTAAAAGTTTATATAATTTGTTAAAATGTTGAATACTTTTTATCCCGAAAACTGACTGTGCCAAGATCCTCGCCACGTTTCGTTCACCGCTAGACTTACGTGCCGCTAGCTATAACTACGTGTATGTATGTGGATGTTCCACCATAGCGTCGCTCCTATTGGTCTGATTTTGACAAGCAAGGTGTCAATCGATTCATCTTCAGGTATAGTGTCATAGGCTATTTTGCATTAATTTAAACATTTTATTGTACGAGTATGTGTGGTAGATTGTTTCTCTAGTTACCACGGTAGTGTTTTTAGTAAGTTTATTCTCTTCCAAAGATTGTGTATTATAATTTTTAATGAAGCACATGAGTGATTGCAGGTACAATTAAAATAAGGTTCTGTGTGTAAGCTCATTGACGTATTGACGCTCGCAGCTTATATTACTTAACATTGGCATACGTTTTATAAGCTTCGTTTAAACACAGCATTAAATAATATTGATAGTTTAAAAATTTCATTATCAACTACATTATTTCTTTTTTTGTATTTTTTTACAGTAATTTATAATAGGGTGAAGATAATCACTCAGTGGGAGCCTGCAGATGGTTAGCGTCGACGTGGCCGGCCTGGAAAAAGGTGGCGTGATGATCTATTTGCCTTTCAAGCTTGTTGGCCCATTAGCTGAAGATAGGGATGTGTGGAAAGAAATAAGGGAGACATTTGCCCAGCAGTGGGATACAACACAAAAACTAATTTAAAAAACAAGTACTTCATATCGCAAAAAACTTAAAAAAATTTTTAGGTCTTTGCTTCATCAAAACCGACTAAAGTAAGTATGTATGTACTTACTTTACCTGGCACATAACTCAAAAACTATATAGCTTTTAAGTTTTATACGATTTGAAATAATTTTAATTTATTTAAATTAGTTTATATTCCTTATTTTTTAGATTCGTTAAAAAAAAAAAGTTCGTTTATTCCGTTCGCTAAGAAAAAAATCTTACTGGAAACAGATAACAGTCGAAAATTATATCTTAAACTACTGAACTGATTATAATGAAACTTAAACTATTCCCTAAGTTGAATGAAACTAAAACTATTTAAAAAATAATTATTTCAATCGGATTTGTAGTATCTGAGAAATACGTGGAAAAACATACATACATACACACATTCGCGAAATTTGGTATATATGTTCAGATACTCATATATGAATATTACGCATTTTTAACAATATTACATACATACATAATTATCCTACTTTTTTTGTAGTCGGTTAGAAAAAAACAGTAACTTATTAATATTAGTCAATTTTATTCTACAACTTTACCTGTGGTACTTGTTCAAAAAGAGGTTATTGACTAGACCTCTTTGACTCCTGCAAATAGAATCTGTAGTTGTATGTTTGCACCATATCTACACCATAGAGTATGAAGTCTGTTCAAGAGCCCTATCGAATGCCTGACCTGCTTCTGTTTGCCTCGGAATAGTACGATCAAAGTCGAATCCAAGTGCGTGTGCTGTTGACGATACGATATCGTGTCTGCGGTGATTTTTGTGTTGAGCTGTTGGATGCATCAAACGTAATTTAGAGTAGAGATTCATTTCATTGGAAGGGTTCATTGAAGAAGTTCCATTTGCAAATTCTGAATCTGTGCAATTTTACCACATTTTTAAAAGCTTTTAATTAACTTAACTTGTATCTGTCTATCTATGTATGTGTGTATCTATGTATTTAGTCTGTCCTTGAATCTTGCAATTAAAATTTCGAGCAATTCCCGATTAGCTATCCGGCTGAAACTTTCAGGGTAAAAGAAACAAAAAATACTTAAAATTGTTAAAAGGAAAAAAAAGGAAAAAATAAAAACTTAAATACGTAAAAGTTACAAAGCAAAAAGAAATAACTAGCTAATATGTTTTTTTTTATTATGTCTCTTTCTTGTTTGTTGTTCCCAGTGGAATCTTTCAACTCAAATTTTGAGCACTTCCCGATTAGCTATCCGGCTGAACCTTTTTACTTAAATACGGCAAGGCTAATTGTGTTCAAACTAAAAACTTGGTCCTATTTTTGACAAGCGAGGTACTCGTATCAATCGATTCTTCCCCTCTGAATACGTGGTCCTACAGCTTAGTCCGCTCGATCGCACGACGTGAACTTTTTTTCTTGTTGGTCCGATTCATCGGACGACGAGGATTCTCGAATTCTCATAGTGCGACTCAGGTCCGCTCGATCGGACGACGTTTCATCGCAAGAGTGGCATAGACTATTTTTACCCAAGCGTAGTCGGGTTTTAGTTTTTGAACTTGCCTTGTTTTTTTTTTATTTTTTATTACGGACTAGGCAATCGTTTGACCACGATCTCACTTGATGGAAAGCGATGATGTGGTCGAAGGTGTAGCACGCTTGCCTAGTAGATACCTATTCACTCTTGACTTGAACACACCGGGGTTATAATTTACCGGAAACACTGACGAGGGCAGGGCATTCCACTCCTTTGCAGTTCTTATAATAAATGAAGAAGCGTAACGCTTCGTTCTTGTGCGAAGTATTTCAACCATGAAAGGGTGGCCGCTTTGCTGATCGTGTAGTCGTACGGTGATGGAAAGGTGATGGGGGAATCAGGTTGTGCAGTTCTGATGCACACTCTCCATAGTGCAATCTGTAGAATACCGCCAGGCTTGCTACCTCACGTCGATGCGCCAGACTTTGAAGCTTACTCTTTACCAGAGTGAGCCTGATAGCACGTCTTTCCCCAATGAGCCTGATAGCACGTCTCTCAATTGAATCCAAAGACTCGAGCTGATACTTGGCAGAACCATCCCAGAGGTGGCAGCAGTACTCCATACAAGATCGGACCTGTGCTTGATAAAGATTCAAAAGCTGTCCCGGTGTGAAGTACCGCCTAACCTTAGACAAAAAACCAAGTTTTTTTGCAGCTACCTTGGCTTTGAATTCAATATAAGACCCAAAATTCAGGTTTGATGTGAGTTCGACACCCAAAAGCTCCAAATAGTCGCCAATTGGTATTGTTACACTTTGGAAAGACGGAGATCGGTTTAGAGGACTCTTTTTAGCAGAAAACAAACACGCCTGCGTTTTAGTAGCATTAAACTTAACCAGGTTAGCATCGCCCCAATCAGACACGGCTTCTAAGGCTAAATTTAAACGGTCTACCATAGCCTCTCTCTGAAACTGGACAGCGTCACAGCTGGCTTGAGCATTGGAAGTGTATCTCTCAACTACAGTACTGTCAGCATACCCAAAGGTTGTTGCAAGATTGGCCTCAGGCAGAGTCATGTCTGTTATAGTGGCAGGTCCACAGTGAACTGTGTCGCAGTGTACAGCAGGTCGCATCGCGCGTGATACTACCTGATGCACATTTATATCGCCCGCTCGCTTCGCATCTCGTTTATTTTGATATTATTTTTCTGGATCGCATGAAAAATGATAGCTCAAGACATACCTAAGTTTAAAAACTAAAACCTGTCTACGATCGAGTAATAAATAGGAAATAAGAAAACAAGTAATAAATAGCAATTTAAGGGGTTGTAAAAAGCCTACACTAAGGAGTGGTAGTCCGGGAAGAGTTTCGATATGATAAAGAGAGGCGCAAATAAAACCACTCGGGTCCGTCCGACAAACAAAGACTAATTTATTGAATTAAAAATTATACCAAACGCCGCGTCCTCGGTATCGATTTCGTCAGCAAAAATTACATGTACTTCGTACTATGACACTCTTGCGATGAAGAAAAATCGATTGATTTTCTCGCTTGTCAAAATTGGACCAAGATTTTAGTTTGAACACATAACCCTACATTTACCTCGGCATTGTCCTGTAAAAATATAGCATATGACACTTTATACCTAAAGACGAATCGATTGATACCATGTTTGTCAGAATCAGACCAATAGAGGCGATGCTTTGGTAGAACATCCACATACCCACATACTTATATCCATACATACATATATACATACATACATAAATAGACTTTTAAACTTCCCCTTCCCTTGCTTTGCCGTACTCGGATAAAAACAGAATGGCACAGCGCAGAGATGGTTCATTCCGCAGCGCGTGACAAGATTGATGTTTTTTTAGAACGAGTTCTGCAAAAAAATAGGCACAGATTTCTTTTTCTTTTAGATTTTTAGACTTATAACCTACCTAACTAGCTTTCCCGCCCGCAACTTCATCCGCGCGGGCTACTATTTATCGCGAAAAATGCATCCTATGTTCTACTAGGATATTAAAAACCAAAGCAAGAGTAGGTATAGCACCATGGTCTTGATGATTTTTGACAGACTTGTTATTTCGTTTCCATGGCAACCGTTCCTTACAGCGAGCTCTCAACATTTTTCAGTTTTCCCGTAGAAACTTACAATTTTCCGGGATAAAAAGTATCCTTTGTTTTTGGTCCAGAGCATACGCTATCTACATTCCAAATTTCATCAAAATCCATCCATATCAGCACCTAACCAATTTAATGTGTTTTTTTGATAAAAAGTTTTATCTTGGTTAAAAATATCCGACAGCAGTGTTAATGAGGAGAATTTGACCCCACTGGTCATCGCGGAAACAGCAACGAACATGACGAACGAGCTTTTACCAGAAAAATAAAGAAACTATTACGACAGTATTTTTTTCATTAAAAGTAAGTTCCTATTGCATGAGTGTAGATAAAATAGTGAAACATAACTAGGTATTAAAACACTCGAATGATACTTTTAAAACTCACTCTCGTGTTTTGATTGCCCTCGTTTCATAAACTATTATTTATTTATCAAATAACATACCTTTGAGTGGGCATTACAGTCTCCCAATTCACCCACCCAAGGTTAAATAATACAAAAATAAATAAAACTATCAGCTACAAAATACAAACAATAACACTACAATTTCCCTAAGTTTGTGTATGTCTCCACAAACTCCATTGCCATTCTGTGAAACTCTACAAATGTACTGGGACTGGAACACTGGAATAAATCCAGTTGCGGGTGGTGTCGCAGCACAGCGTTGAGCAGGCGAAGTGCACGCGAGAGAGGAGACTGGTGGCCCAGCACACTTACACAACGGCACCACAAACAAACTGTGTCGTCGAGCTCTGACATAGTTGTCTGGGACTGCTAGGCATAGGCCTGCCCACTTGTCATCACGGAAACAGCAACGAACATGACGAACGAGCTTTTACCAGAAAAATGAAGAAAATATTACGTCAGTTTTTTTTTCTATTACAAGTAAGTTCCTATTGCATGAGTGTAGATAATAGAATAATATGCCTCTCCAGTAATGATGGATTGCATCTCCATCCCACTTTTACTTTTAAAGTACACTCCATAAAAGAGACAATACGGGTGTTATACCCCATCATGCCCAGCAAAAATGCACTCGGATATAAAAATGGAAATCCCACAAAATATCCACACTGCTTTTTGTTCAGCCATCGTCAGAATTAAGTATTACACGGCGATTTTATAACAATACGACTAATTGTTGTTAAGTCGAGTGCTGCAAATGTTTACGGATTTATAATAATAATAATTTATTTCTGAAAATACACGTACAATTTACAATAAATTCAGAAGTAATTCTTACTTAAATGACTTGTGTGCGTTATAGTGACGTGCAGAACCTACACTAAGAATAATTTCTTGTGTCGTAGGTCTGCATACCCTTCAAATGTACAATATAGCCAATATAAATAAACAACCATTTCTTCTGAAACAATACAATATACAAGTTAAAACGGCAAGTTAAATTAAGGTGAGTACTTACAACATTTCTCTTATAATCATACTAGCGCTTGTTTGAGTTTGAGTTTGAGAGTGTGTATGTGTGAAAGGGTGTCTGTGTGTTGTGTGTGTGTGTGTGTGTGGTTGTGTGTGAGTATGCGTGTTTGATTTATAAGTATATTTCTGACGATCATTCCAATACTTACAGTAATAATTCGGTTTCTTCGTGGTTAAGGTTTTTCAGCCAATTGTCCAGGGCTAGTTTCGCGTCTCTGATATTAATTGATGCTAGATTATTTATTGATTATTATGTTTACGGATATTGCTTCTGTTATTAGCATTGATCCTATTAAATAAGTTATGAGTGTATGTAAAGTCACAACGCTAAGCAATACTGAACATTATTACGTGTAGGCGGTGACTCGGCGAACAGACTAGAATCCGCGCGGTGCAGACAACTTGTTTTATTTGGAACGTGTGATACAGACACAAAAGCTAACAGATTTATTCTAATTCTAATAGAGCAGCAGTGATTTGTAATGCAGGAACATTTGCAGGCGTCCCCTCTGATTGAAATCTACGCGCCGTTCTTGTTTTAGCTGTTTTGTGGCGCGGTGCAGCGCTGAGAGATTGTTCATCCCGCAGTAAACACCTGACAGATAGTTATTGAACGTGTGCTAACGTACTTATTGCTTAATAATTGTTAACGTTCAAAAAAGCCGTTTAAAATATACATACCATTTCGTAAACACATTTCTGTTCGTTGCTCTAATTAGTTTCCTCGCAGTACAAAATTGAATCCTAATTCCGCCCCATTGCACTCAGTAGACACTCAGTATGTAAAGCAGCGGAATTCGGTGGCATTAGAGACTTCCTTAACAGTTTGCAGATATTCTCGGTCTTATCTAACGCATAGAATGTTCGGAGTAAGGCAAGATAATTCGTACTCAGATCTTGTTATTGGACACATTCATAGTAAATACTCTACTTAGCAGCTTAGGTTAAAGTAAAATTACTTATTAGGCCTAAGGATAGATTGTAATTTTGACGAGGCACCACAATACTTAACACAATACAATAGTTTGGTTTTCTATATAAAGCGTGTTTTTTAGTTTTTTTAAACATTATTTATTTTCTACTTTTAATTTGAATGAAATCTGACCGTTTAAAGTGGTTCAAAATAGCGTCCAAAGGAGTCGGTTACAAACATACAAACATACAAGTGAAGCTAATATAAAGCGTATAAAAAGAGACCTCGTAACTACTGTCGTGCCATAGCAGCACCCACCATCTTTAGGCTGTTTTGGAAGTCGCGCTTTCTAATACCACCAATCTATTTAGAAAAAAAACCGCAAACAAACTATCTTCTATCTATCTTTTATACTTATAATAAAACAGTAATAATGATAAAGTCTGTACAAACAGGGTAATTTAAAAAAATACCTGGGGTACTTAAAATAAGCTACTGAACAAGCAAATAACATTTTATTAAATCGCTTCTGTCTGTTTGACTGTTGGTTTGTTCGAGCATCATGTAAAAACTACTGAACCGATTGCGATGCAACTTGTTTTTCCCTGTGGGATAGCTTAGGGTTTGACTTAAAAACTGGGGTACTTGGTATCTTTATCCGATGATTAGATACCGAGCAATCGATAAATAACTAATTGACGGCTGAACGAATTTTGATGAAATATGTTATACTAGTTTTCCCGCCCGCAAATAGTCCGCGCAGACTACAGTTTATCTCGAAAAAAAAGCATCCTATGTGCTTCTAGGATATTAAAAACCAATGCAAAAGTAGGTACAGTACAAATGCTCTAAATGTTTTTTGACATACTTGTTATTTCGTTTCCATGGCAACCTTTCTTTCAGCGAGTAATCAACATTTTTCCAGTTCACCCGTGGAAACTTACCATTTTCTGGGATAAAAAGTATCCTATGTTTTATTCAAGGGTATATTAAGCTATCTCCATTCCAAAGATTATCAAAATCCGTCCAGCCGTTATCGCGTGAAAGCTCCCCAAACAAACAAACAACGTTTCACTTTTATATATTGACACAGATATTGTATTTTATAGGTTATTTTGGTCCAGGAATAGCACGTGCGGGCTACTTTTAAATGAAATGGCCACGCGGGCAAATCTGCAGGCACAGCTAGTAATTAGTAAAATGACAGCTTGAAAGTATTCAGCAATTTTTTTCACTGACTGTACCTGGAAACAGTATAACAATTACAGTACCAAGTCCGCAGATAGTATCGGTTGTATCTATTGGGCGTATCTAGGCGATACGCCTGCTCGAGCTGATTCCAACAGATGCGAGAATATCTACAATTCCACATACGCGCAGGTGGTAAGGTGCTATTACAGGTAACGGAGCTTCGCTCTCAGGTCGTAGGCACAATTACACGTATCGAACGGGCACTTGTGTGGTAGCGTTTCGAGAAAATTAGATCTCCAATTGAGAATTGCAAGTAAGTGAGGAGAGGCAATATTTTTATGTATATAAGATTGCGTTATGGAACCTCCACTCCTGTTTCAGAAGCTTTCGTAACCTCCAACAGCTCAAGCTATCTGGAGCGATCGTGGCCAAGAGGTAATATGCGTATTTTGCAACTGTCTGTCAGGATGTCCGGCTGTTCTCCGCTACAGGTACCTACTTAGTTCGGTGCATCTATTTACGTATGCGCTGTGCAAGAGTCAGTTTGGATCTGAAGTGTAGAGGTTAACCGGAGTCTGAGACGGACGTCTGGACGTTTATTCCATTTAAAAATATGGTTTTTGCACTAAAATGAACTTAAGAGATCACAGATTCAAAATCATAAAAAATAAACACTCCCGTCATGTCCCTTTTCGCTTGACCGCTCACATTTTTATCCAAAATATTCCCATATATATTTATCTTCATATATTTGACTCCATTTCAATGTAAATCTGATTTTTGACACTTTTTTTATATATCTCCGATTTATGCACACAACTGTTTTTAAAAGCTTTTATTTAACTTTATTTAGCTTTTTTTTTATGTATATATGTATGTTGAGGTCAAATCTTGCGAGCTGAATTAGAACCACTTCCTCTTATCATACGGAGTTGAATTTTTACATGTTGGTTAATTTCCGATGACATCGCATTTTATAACGATAGTCGGTTTTAAGTTTTACCATGACATGGTTACCAAATAAAGGAACACATCAACGGTCAATCGCATTTTATAACGATAGTCGGGTTTAAGTTTTATACCATGACATGGTTACCAGATAAAAGAACACATGAACGGTCAATCGCATTTTATAACGATAGTCGGGCTTAAGTTTTACCATGACATGGTTACCAGATATACCTAGCGGCACGTAAGTCTAGCGGTGAACGAAACGTGGGGATCTTGGCACAGTAAAATTTTATATAATGTGTTAAAATGTTGAATTCTTTTTATCCCGAAAACTGACTGTGCCAAGATCCCCGCCACGTTTCATTCACCGCTAGACTTACGTGCCGCTAGCTATACAGGGAATACATCAACGTCCAATCGCACTTTATAAGGATAGTCGGGTTTAAGTTTTACCATGACATGGTTACCAGATAAAGGAACTCTTGAACGGTCAATCGCATATTATAACAATAGTCGGTTTTTAGTTTTACCATGACATGGTTACTAGATAAAGAAACTAATCAACGGTCAATCGCATTTCATAACGATAGTCGGTCTTCAGTTTTACTATGACATGGCTGCTTCACTCCGGGTTGGTTCCTGTATATGGAACTCCTCAACGGCTAACAGTACAGACACGAAATAATGTAACCGCATTTAATTGTTATAGCCCGTTCCAAGTTTCAACATGACATGGATGCTGCATAAATGCTTTTTTTTATTAACTTATTTTTCTGTTATCCTGTGGGCTTGTCATGTAAAACAATTTGAGTGATTAACGAACCAGCGCAGTAGCGTCCAACGACGGTAAGCCAGTTAGCCGAGTTGCCAACTCCATGGAACAACATTTGAATATTTGCAACCGCCACAAAATATTATAGACGCAATTAGCATAGCTGTCTCTATTGGGGAAGTTCGGCATTTAGTTTGCTAAATTAGGAATAGTTCGAGTGAGAGGGTTTGAACGACACCATGTTCACGGGAAGGGAGTATAAGATCAAGTTGCTTTTTTTAATTTATTTTTGCGTTTATTTATTTATTATAAGAACTGCAAAGGAGTGGAACGCCCTGCCCTCGTCAGTGTTTCCGGTAAAATATAACCCAGGTTTGTTCAAGTCAAGAGTGAATAGGTATCTACTAGGCAAGCGTGCTACACCTTCGACCACATCATCGCTTTCTATCAGGTGAGATCGTGATCAAACGATTGCCTAGGAGGTAGACAAAAAATGTGGCTGTTGTAGAGGAGCCTTTGCTAGATATGTAACTGCGAAGCAGTAATGTGTTTCGGTTTGCAGGACAACGTTTCCTGCGAAATTATATGGCATGTTTTCGTGTGATGACAAAATTGACGAGACAAGCAAGTCAAGAACAAGATTTTGCAAAGAAGCACATAATAAATAATTTTACTACCTACGTACCGAAATTCTGGGTGGCGCGGTAATTGTTATTGGCTAGCGTGACGTTTAACTATCAGAGAAACGATCTGATTGTCTCATCAATCAATACAATAAATAATAATTATGTTCTTCCACAGCGCGCGGTCCATATACCAATAGATTTGCGAAAACAACACCATTCGAAGAGTATATAATGTAAAATTAAATGTTCGTGTACCTACTTCAGTCTCCAGTCTAACTAAAACAAAACATGAGTTTAAAAACTAAAGCCCGACTATGGTCGTGTAAAAAATACATATGACACTACTGCGATGAAGATTAATCGATTGATACCTCGCTTGTCAAAATCAGACCAATAGGAGCAACGCTATGGTGTCACATATACAGAAGTACCTAAATACATACATACATACATACATACATACATACTTAGACTGTTAAACTCATTACCCTTCCCTTGCTTCGCCGTTCTTTGGTAGAAATTTATGATTACTTCAAGTTAACTAAAGATCTAATAGTGGCATTTGTTGCCTTAATCGTCGGTAACGTGTGGTCAACCAAGAATTCATGACGTAAGTACCCAGTCTCACGACTATCAGCGAGTCAACTTAACTGCTTCTTCTCTGCGTTCAACCGTTCATTCCCAGGAGACTCACTGTAGACTCGATCCTTTGTCCAGCCATCGGCACGGGCTCCGTAACTAATAGTCGACAGACTGACAGACAACACGAGGTTGAACTAGCTAATGCTCGGTTAACCTGACAGCTGACGCAGTCTTTGTTTGGCGTTGCATCGACGTGGAGCTGAAACACAATATAAGTTGATAACAGTAAGTTATTAAACGAATTAACAATTTGATTTGGCATTGTGGTTGCTGACGAGTGTGTGTATAGCTAAATTGGAGTATTGGTGAGGACATTCTTTTCCATGCAGTATGATCTCACAGGTTAACAACCATAACATCTACCAAGCTAAACCTAATGCATCATTGAGAAAATTAACAGGTGGTAAATTTTATCTGCGAGAGTATCTGGATGAATCAGAACTCTTAGTCTATCATCGTCTATATTTGAATAGAGAGAGAGAGAGAGAGAGAGAGAGCGTGCTAGAATATAGAAATAAAGCAAATGACCAATGAATGCTCAGTTCTTTTATCTATGGAACGACTCGTTTTATTAAAGAACAGTGACATCTTCTATAAGACGTAAGCTGAAACTGTTCCTATAAAATTACGGTTAGGTATTACTAACGTGTGGGAGGGTTACCAGCTAGGTTCCGTTAGCATAATGCATGGAGATGATAGATTATAGTGTTCCTATAAAAAACATCAGTGGACTGTCATAATCACATTGCGTAATTCGGCTAAACTACGGGAACTCGTCACCCCGTGAATAATTTGTGAAACGCTATGTGACGCCTCGTTATTAGTAGATTGATAACGAATGGTTACTGAGATATTGATAAAGAAAACAAGCATAAGCGAGAAGATGTAGTTGTGTCACTGGCCCTGGGTTACATTGGAGGTGGATCCGAAGCGTATTGCATTGCCATGCGCGTATTGTGTTGTATTGTGCAGTCGGCGAAGTGTGCAGTGGTTACACATATCAGTCATGGGCTTTCAGTTCGTGACGTATGGAGTAAGTTGCAAGGGAAAGAGGGTGTGAGCTTCATTATATGTATAACCCTTTTCAAACTGCGGTTGGTGAGAGAAACATACAAAAAGAAATATGTTGCGCCAATAATAAAACATTAACGCTGGGGAGCCGTTCATAGTTAATAGTCAGTATACCAAAGATCCACAGAATGCAACATCACAGAATGACACAAAACTAGTTCTAAACACAGAGGTAGTGGAGAAAGTCAATAAGTTCAAGTACCTTGGAAGTTGGTTGAATGAAAATGGAGATCACGCCTAAGAAATTTCCGCATCGAAATGGCCGCTCAACATTCTTCAAAATGAGAAAAGTGCTGTGTGGTAGGAACCTGAGTCTCAATCTAAGATTACAAATAGTACGCTGTTACGTTTACTCAGTGTTATTGTACGGTATTGAAACCTGGACTCTCACTCAGAACACAACAAAGAAGTTGGAAGCTTTTGAGATGTGGATTTACCGCCATATCTTGAATATTTCATGGCATGACCGAGTAACGAACTTAGAAGTATTGGAGAGACTTAATAAAAAGATGGAGCTTATGAACACTATTAAGCACAAGAAGCTGTCTTACTTCGGTCACGTCATGAGAAATGACAGATATAGACTTCTCTGGCTCATTATTCAAGGGAAAATCGCGGGAATACGAGAAGTGGGCTGGAGGTGGCATTCCTGGTTAAGAAACCTGCGGGAATGGTTTGCCTGCAGTACCACCTCACTCTTCAGAGACGCTGTGTAGTTAGGATAGCCGTGATAACCTCCGATAGGAGTGGAACCCTTGGAAGCGTCTTTACAAACAGAAGAAGATTCTATGTTCGACTGCATGCTTTTTTTTATTTATTTTTATCGATTTATCCGTCAATTGCGGACCAATTTAAAAAAATGATTTTCATTAGACAAAATATACCTCCAGGATGGTCCCACATAAATTGTATCAAAATTGGGTCAGTTATTTTAGTTATTAGTGAATCCATTCGAAGTAAATTTTTCGTACCATACTATTTTGTACAACAACCTTTGCGTATCTATCTATTCATAAGTTAGTAAGTTACGAAAGTGAAACAACACCAGTAGGAAGTGGCCAGTAGAATGTACCTCTGTATCTACTGCGATTACCAATACGCCTGCCAAGCGTGGTAATTATGACAAAACCCCCTGTTATGGGGGAGGCACATGTCCAGCAGTCGTCGTCTAGCGATTAATCATATGAAGTAACACCTTTTTGAGCTGTTTTATTTTCGATTTCCTCGTAACGGATCTTATCACGTAGTGAAACTCCAAGCACAGCTCTCTTCATTGCACGCTGCGTGACTTTGAGCTTATGTATGAGACCAATAGTTAGTGACAACGTCTCAGTGCCGTATGTCATCACTGGCAACACGCACTGATTATAAACTTTCGTTTTGAGGCACTGCGGGATCTGTGACGATAAGATGTGGCGTAATGACATGACATAACTTGTCACAGAATAAATAATAGTACAAAAAAGCTTAGTTCCATGGACGCACACTACTGCCCAATTACTGCTAGCAGCGCCAAAATGGCAACAATCAAATACTCTCTTTGCGACGTTCGTCAAGAGCCTGTTATTCAGTTGTCTATGGAACGTCAATTTCTACTAGACAAAGGCAGTGGCTGAAACCGAGAAAGCCGAAGTGCAAACTGAGACCAACACTGATAACGGCAAAAGAGCTGACTCGTGCGCGGCGCCTTACCGGCGCCAAAGCTCGCATCAGTAGTTACGAATTTGACGCTACTGGGCAAAAATTCGTTGTGCTTTGTACTTTGAAGCAAACATAGACTCCAACTCCGAATCTCATCCCTTGAAAACCACATAGCAGATAATTATGTCCCATTTGAACCGCCGCACTCAACCAACCAAATTCGCGTCTAATTAATCAACCGCTTTCACGTGTCACTTCAGCACCCACGCCCATCGTATCTATGACGTCACATCACACACGTCCCGCAAACACCGATACGTCACAGATACGTCACATGTTCATATACTGACAGTTTGCACGGTTCACTCGCAGATTGTTTGTTCGGAAAACAAAAATGTTTTGAATGGATGACAGGGCTTTTAACAATGTTGAGCTTCCAACACACGCTCGCTCGATTATGAGATTACTGTGTTTTTTTTTTAATCTAAATTTTTTTTTTTAAATAAGTAAAAAAAAGTTGTGAGATAGTGAGAATGTGACGTTTACGATGAGTTTTTGGAATACGAGTAGCTTGTAAAACCCTTGGCATTGTTTTAGCCAAAATTGCAATCTATACTTATAATAAAGCAATAGGAACGAAATAGTCTGTACATATAAGATAATTAAAATAAATGGTCTAGGATACTTAAATTAAGCAACTGAACAAAAGTATAACATTTTTTTAAATTCGCGCATCAGGTAAAAACTACTGGACCAGTTTGGTTAGTTTTGACTTAAAATATTTAAAAAAAAACGAATGTGCTCACTCACCCTTTAGTATAGTGCGAAGTACATTTTTTGCGTTGTTTAAAATAAGTACTTTTGTGGGTGGACCATGGGCCATATATGTTTTTAATACCTCTCATTTATCGTTAGGGTGGACCACGGGCAAGAAAAAGTGCCCGTGGTCCAGCCAGGTGAACTGAGCAGGTGGACCACGACCAATGCCCGGTATTTTAGGTCTAGGAATAGTACATAGAGTACTTTTAGCCTAAAGAAATGACCACGCGTGAGAAGCCGCAGGCATCAGCTAGTAAGCAATAAGTACGAAAAAGTCTGTACAAAGATTATAAAAAAAATATGTTTAGGATTAATAAAATTTAAAAAAATGTTATATTATTGTTCAGTAGCTTGAACAAAAATATAACATTTTTTTAAATCATGTCTGTCTGTATGTTTGTTCGCGCATACCGTAAAAAATGTAAACCGAGTGCTACGTGGTTTTTAGTGTTGAATAGCTTAGAGTTTGACTTAAAAATTTGTGTACTTGTTATCTCAATCCGGTGAGTAGAAGCTGAGCAATGGATAAAAACTTTTTGACGGCTGAAGGAATTTTGATCAAATTTTGGTGTATTGGTATTTTAGATCTTGGAAAATGCGAGTAGTACATAGAGTACTTTTAACCTAGAGAAATGACCACGTGTCCGAAGACGTGGGAATCAGCTAGTAACTTAAGTATTTACGTAATTTGCGAACAAACATACAAACTAAAAGTCAAACTGAAAAACAGACAGAGAGAAACGATTAAAAAATGTTATAATTATTCATGTTTAGTAGCTTATTTTTAGTAACTAGACCACAAGGAGGTTGGATACACACTGTTATCCGGAGGCCAAATTTCAATACTGAGCTCATTTCAATTTATGAAGCAGGTTCTTGGCACTTTTTGTCGCAAGTGATACCAGTACTTAGAGATTATGCAAAACATCAGCACTTTTTATAGTTTGGGAGTTTAAAAATATAACATGAAATTACAAAATATAAATCTATGGTACAAGTAATTTGTTTTTAACTACTAAAAAATACAACTAGTACCACAGAATAAATAATAGCACTCTAACAAGTAATAGCGTATAGGTACGAAACATGAAACAGTGGGACAAACCGCATGCCATAGAAGTCCAATTGGTCTTGCCCACTACCGGTTGGCAGCGTACCCAACCATGCTGGTGGCATTGCCCCGTTGAACTGCAATGCTAATTTGATGAGCCAATTTCCATTTCTCGGGGTGCTTAAAAATATCTATTTTCCAATACAAGATGGCGGACATGTTTTTTTTTAGTAAAATGATGGGAGTGTCCTTTTCGAGGTTTCTCGGGATGTTTATAACAAAAATGACATTCATTTTCAAATCCAAGATGGCGAACATGTTTTTTTAGGAAAGTTATATGGGTGTCATTATTAAGATTTTTCGGCGTGCTTATAACGAAAATGACATTCATTTTCAAATCCAAGAAGGCTAATATGTTTTTTTAGGAAAGTTATATGGGTGGTTTTTCAAATTGAAGAAGGCGGACTTGATATCATTTTAATAAAATTATAGGGGTGTTATTTTATAGCTTTCTTCAGGTGCTTAATATTAAAATGAGATGAAATCGAAGATGGTGGACTTGTATTTAAATAGTGAAATATAAAAAAAATACTCTCCCCGGGAAATCTTGAAAATGACACCCACATAACTTTACTAAAAAAAACATGTCCGCCATCTCTGTAAGTAATACCCATATCATAGTTACTGCAATAAAACATGTCCGCCATTTTGGATTCTAAAATGGATGTAATGTTTCTTTTGTATTTTTATTGGTCTTGCGATATCTGGTTAGGTTTTACGCAAATATCAAACACTATGACTGGCTGCGCTCACCATCCCTAGCGCTCTATGGCATATACAAACACCATGCATAAATATTTTCGCTAGCGTGTAGTAGTAGTAGGTATCACGAATCTGTTTTTTAAGGAAAGCCTCCGCGTTTCCACCCTGTGTTTTTGGGACATTCTGTATATAGGATGTTTTCACACTGATGGATCAAAATGGGGTGTGAGCTAGAACACCGCTAGGCCTATCGATTTAACTCCCATGTATGTTCAGTGATTTGGAATAGTTTAGGAGTTACGGGATATTTTAGTTTTTTTAGCCCAACTCTAGATTTCATTAGAAATTTAGTAATTATGACCAAACTATTAGCACAAACGTTG
The DNA here is from genome assembly GCA_946251855.1 of Alsophila aescularia. Taxonomy (NCBI): domain Eukaryota; kingdom Metazoa; phylum Arthropoda; class Insecta; order Lepidoptera; family Geometridae; genus Alsophila; species Alsophila aescularia. Next base: position 53,008,235 of record OX276373.1, read on the forward strand.
TGTTTTTTTTGTGTAGGTAGTATAATAGTGGGTCCTTTAAAATATATTAATAGAACTGCATCATATTTTTTAAATTCTGTTAAAAACACATAACAATTGAAATATGTATCTCATACAAAAACTGTCTTCAATATTTGCAGGGCTATAATTTTGAATAGTAACCATATATTGTTTTAGTTAATATTTCAAAAACTTTTCCAATTGTATGCCTATAAGTCACCAATACATTTAGTTGGCCTAAACTTAGCAACACAGCAAAAAGTGACTTCAAAAGTGGAAAAGTCATTTTTGTTTGAGGTAAAAATTTCATTGGTTAGGTTTTTTCACAAAAACTATAAATTATAACACGGAGGTATTTATTTATTTTTAAAGACCCATTATTATACTACCTACAACAGAAAAAACAAGCTTGGTGCTCTTAGTTTCGTCACAATTACTAAATTTCTAATGAAATCTAGAATGGGCTAAAAAAAACTATAATATCCTAACTCTTAAACTATTACAAATAGCTGAACATACGTAACAATACATTGATAGGCCTGAAGGTGCTCTAGCTTACCCTCCTTTTTGATCCATAAGTGGTAGGACGCTATCTATGACATACTATTACTACCTGCGGCCCGCGGTTTTACCTGCTTGGACAATGATGAAAAGTATTCTATGTGCTATTCTAGGATCCAAAATATCTATGTAAAACTTTTCATCAAAATCTGTTCAGCCGATAACATTTAAACATTGTATTTTGAAATCATCTTTGGACGACTTTAGTCCGTCCCTGTCGAAAAAACTTATCAATGTATTTATTTATTTTACATTATTAACCTAAATCCCAAATTTCATGCCTATACAGCAAAAAAAAAACATAATCTTTCAATCGCCATTGGACTCCCTTAATTTGTCCCTATCGCAAAATCCTTTCTTGATAGACGTCTACTACTTATAAACTACCTACGCTGTACGTACCTGCCTATTTTCAGTTCCATAGGTTAAGTAATTTTTTAAGATTTTGTGTATAATCAGTGCGTAGTATTTCGCTTTTATATTTTACTAGCTGCGCCCCGCAGTTTTATCGGCAAGTACAATTTTCGGGGACAAAAAGCATCCTATGGTATCTATGGTTTACATCATCTACACATAAATTCTCATTAAATTCGGCCAAGCCGTAATCGCGTGAAAGCTCCTCCAACAAACAAACAGACAACGTTTCCCTTTTTTATATTAGTGTGGGTACAACATTATATTCATAAGATTCAATAGAATTAGACGTTACTTTGTAGAAATCTAAGTTAGTGAAACTCTTTTTATGAACCCTCATTTTTGCGTAGCTAAAAACATGGCTATAGTAGCACTAAATAGCATTCATGACCTTGGCAAACCCGAAACAGCTGTAATGGCGGCACAAAAAATAATTTTCGTATTTTTATCTTTTCGCCAAGAATTGCACGGGAAAGTTGACTACTTTTTTAGGAAATTTAGTCTAGAAAGTTTTTGGTGCACTTTTCTTTATTTGTAATATATTTTTATGTGATTACGCTGCATAAACAGTTTATTTTTCTAAATGAAATCGCACCGACTCTCCCAGTAAATGTTCATTGGCGTCTGGCGGGAGGATCGAGCATTGAGTGGAATTTTCCACTCATTTAAGTGGAAGTATGTACGAAACACCTACTAGGTATCATGTTGTACTTATAAAATCTATGCTAGACCATTTTTTTTTAATTATCTATTTTGTACAGATTGTTTCGTTCCTATTGCTTTATTTTATGTATACGAGTAGATTTCTAAACAAATTCAATAAGGATTTTCCACCTCAGCTTCCACTTAAACCTAGTGCTGAGTCATTATAGTATATTTAGCAGTAGACCTTTACCGGCTGATGACGATGACGAATTAATAACCTTTAATATAACCTTAAACATCACTTTCATAGTGATGTTTAAGGTTATATTAAAGTTAATATTTTGACTAATCTGCTTAGTCATTCTAAATGAAACATATGCATGAAAGTGATATTTAAGGTTATATTAAAGTTAATAATTTGACTAATCTGCTTAATCATTCTTAATGAAACATGCATGAAAGTGCCCATTTGAGCCGTGATTACATAGACATCAACTCCGCCACTACACGCGAGTAGGAACATTCTAATTAGGAGTGAAACACGGTCATATTAAAATGTCAGTTCACGGCTACACGCCAATATCGAGCTGACACGAGTGTAAACAAGACCTCTGCCTTTTAGGTACACACGTATTACACCTATCTATAAGGTATAGTTCAGTTAGACAGGATTTTTAAAATACAAAAGCGAAGTGATTAGCAAGGCCTGGTTTTTGGATAGTTGTAGACCGCTATTTAAACATGACTTAATATTATGTTCAAAAACCTTATTATAGTCAGTGGTAAAAAATAGCATATGATACTCTTGCGAAAAAGACGAATGGATTGACACCACACTTGTCAAAATTGAACCAATAGAGGCAACGGTATGGTGGAACTTCCACAGAACCACATACATACATAGACTGTTAAACTCATTACCCTTCCCTAGCTTTGACAGTGTTTTTGACTTTTTAGTTCGTCTTTGGCAGGGCAGTCGTGTTTTTTAAATTTATTTTTTATCTTCCTGCTGCTTTAATGTATAAAGTGCTGCTGTAAAGTGCATTCAGCCTACATGCAGACGTGCTAATATTAAAAAGTATTTAAGTCACAAAATTCTGAAAATTCCTTAGTAATATAAAAACAGTTACCTATAAGCCAGCCAATTAGAAGTTTTTTAAAACTGTTGACTTCTAATATTTTAAATCATTGGGAATTCTATAATAAATTGAAATACACATATTTAAATACATTTTTCTTCTAAATTTCTGCATGACAAGGAGGTTGGTATAGCAGGTTCGTAAACTTCTCTTTTTTTCCGGATAATGTACTAAGATTCTTTTTTTTAATTCTTTGTAGTGACCAGTTTTGAGTTATGTCAATAAATTCTATATTTTAGGAATGTGCTCATCAAGCCCTCTAACTCATGAATCTGTAATACTTCTACTCGTATTAGAGGTTCGAGCTCTAACTAGATACCCAAATTGTAAAATTCGAAGAAAAAATATTAGGCCAGTCATTCGGAGAAAATATTAAGCTTTGCCTGAAGAAGATTTTTTGACTTATATTGCTTAGTTATGAGGTAATTAAGAAAAAAAAACTAATTTTAGACCACGGGATATAGGGATGGGGGCGTTATCCACCAACTTGAATTGAAGGGGCCAAAATTAGTTTTTTTCTAATTTCTTCGGCATATATTCTACTATTTTCTTCGGCATATATTCTTTCCGATGTTTTCTTAGGCCAATAAAAATCAAAAAATAAAATATTTTTCCAAAAAATTAAATCGACTTCATAATAAAAATGTTATTTTGTAAACAACCACTAAAAAGAATGAAATAATTACAATTGAGCCAGAACAGTATCACTTTTTCGAAATTACCAACGTAATAATAATGCATAAATACAACATAAGATAAGAAAGAGTTTTTTGAAGTCAAATTAGTCAAGCCGCCCGAGGGCCTCTGACATGGCTTAATGACAGCTTACCGTGCCCTCCGAAGCACGGAGCGATGGAAAACCGCACATAACTCAGAAAAGTCTTTGGTGCTGAGCCTAGGTTTTGAACCCGGTATCGTTGGATTCTATATTGCACTGTAGAACCGTTAGGCCACCATCGCCCATCTCTCATTTTTCATATAAAATTTATATATCTGTCAGTGTTTTGATTGACTATTTTAACAACAAGATATATTCGAAAGTGCTAAAAAATAGATTAAGAACGAAACTAAAAATAGGCCAAATTTTGGTAAAATCTATCTAATAAATTACTATTTCATTTCACTTTTATTTAAAAATATATTTGGGAATGGAGCCGTTAGTCATGTCTATTGCCGCGGGCCCCCACTTTTCATAGGTGGGGGCTGATAGCCTTAAGTGAATCTTCGGAAACTCAGAAGCCGTAAAACTAACGTTATTCGCCATGCCGTGTAGATTGACAAGCGAGGTATCAATCGATTCGTCTTCATCGCAAGAATATAAAAGGCAACTATTTAGTTTTAGCTTTAGATTTTAAACTTATGTCTTGTTTTAAAATCATTCTAGTCTTTTCTGTTTACACCATTAAAACGATGGTAGGAATCCTATCACCTGGTTGTTACTCGCATTCACCTACTTATACCCAAGTTGTAGGTATCACGCCAACTCCCACGACTAACTGATTTAAACATGGCCTTCTAGAAGCGCCGTGGCACGATGGTATCCACAGATCGCGCGCCGATTGTACAAGCGATTAAGTCTTACACTTGGAGTATCTACTTGGAAACTATGGTGCAAGTGATAAGAAACTTTACGGATGTAGTATCTGGGTGTGGGACATTATTTCTAACAGCAGTGCACAGTGGCTGACAGCTAACTTCGCGATGAGATTAGTGGAGAAAGTCAGGACAACTTATGTTAACTCTCACAGAGTAAAAAAAGATATCATCAAAGACTTCATACCTTCGACCCCTTTCGGCCATGTTCGTACATGGTTTCGGTATAAGAATATTCATTTTTCTCGAAAGTATTGATTAGAAGAAGGTTAAATTAGAAAGCAAATTACAAGTCAAGTATTTAAACACCATAAACAAGGATTAAAAGTAAAATATTACAAACTGATCAATACAATAAATTAAACTATTATACTTCTTTTAATTTTCTTGTGCCAATTATTAGCTGAATTTGGCACTGAAAACGGAAAAGCCTTTCTGACGCTACCGATCTAATAAAAAATTCGTTTGCTCTCATTCAGCACATTTATAGGTTATTTACATGAAATGAAATAAATTAATAAGACCGCCTAATGTAAGTACTACTGGTTGATTCAATTTTGAGTATCCACTATTATTATATTGCAATTAACACGCTCTTCCCCCGTGACTTGCACAATACCTATCTGATTTCTAAACTATCTAAACGGCGATCTGACTCAGTTTAACGCTAGAAGCGATGGTTGAATTGCAGTGAGCCGTCGTACTTTCACACAAACATTCCTAAACACACATGCACACACACACACACACGGCAAGATAACGAGCTCGCTGATAAAGACGTTTTGATTTATCGCCGACCTACATAGCGTCAGTAGCCGGCAGCGACGGATACGGTGCGGGATGTATCGCAGAATCAGATCGATTGTCGATGATGGTTTGTTTTTAGCCGACTGAGAATACTCTCCGTATTGTGTTTATCAGCCTATGTATGTATGTGTTCCAACGCGTGAACCGATTTTAATGATTCTAACGTCATTCAATTCGTCTTAACCGTGCGAGTGCTAATAAGCACATGGCAGTAAGCAAAATTCAATATTGCGACAACCAGACGCCACGTTGTAAAAAAGAAATAAATAAAGTCAACGAATTATGCTAAGTGAGGTATCATTGAATAGGTATTTGAAAATCATCTTTAGGTTAATTTTATTATATATTATTTCGAATGACTATTTAGGATTTATAACGATTTAAAATTGGTTAGCAACCATTCTCACTTAAATTATTGCCTCTATTTAGTTAAGTTTGCAGTCAGGTTCAGCACTTTCAATGATGTCTTGTTAAACAAACCTAATGTCACATTCATTATTCTTTTGAATAAATGAATATATAATGAGGAAGGGTAGAGAAACTTCGAAACATCTGGAAAATAAAGTTAACGAACAGAGAGTTTCGGTCATCATTATAATCAAAAGCGTCGTAGAACTTAATCCTTCTCTTATTATAGAGATGCCGAGCCTCACTGGTCAGTCATCCGCACCAATATATAAAAGTGAAACGTTCATTGTTATTATAGAGATGCCGAGCCTCACTGGTCAGTCATCCGCACCAATATATAAAAGTGAAACGTTCATTGTTATTATAGAGATGCCGAGCCTCACTGGTCAGTCATCCGCACCAATATATAAAAGTGAAACGTTCATTGTTATTATAGAGATGCCGAGCCTCACTGGTCAGTCATCCGCACCAATATATAAAAGTGAAACGTTCATTGTTATTATAGAGATGCCGAGCCTCACTGGTCAGTCATCCGCACCAATATATAAAAGTGAAACGTTCATTGTTATTATAGAGATGCCGAGCCTCACTGGTCAGTCATCCGCACCAATATATAAAAGTGAAACGTTCATTGTTATTATAGAGATGCCGAGCCTCACTGGTCAGTCATCCGCACCAATATATAAAAGTGAAACGTTCATTGTTATTATAGAGATGCCGAGCCTCACTGGTCAGTCATCCGCACCAATATATAAAAGTGAAACGTTCATTGTTTTGTTGTTTATTGATTTTTTTGTTTGGGGAGCTTTCACGCTGATCGGCTTTTCTATTTTAATGAAACTTTATAAATAAACTTCTTTTTTTTTCTTTTTTTTATTAATGTGTACAATATAGAGACTAACATAGATAACTTTTATCCCGGAAAATGGAAAGTTTCCACGGGAAAACCGGAAAATGACGATAACTCGCTGTAATGTATTCTGTTGCCATGGGAACGAAATAATACCAAATCTGTCAAAAAAGCATGAAGAGCGTTGGAGCTACACTTTTGCATTGGTTTTTAATATCCTAGATGAACATAGGATGCTTTTTACACGACTGCCCAAAAAAAGGAGTGTTATGTTTTTAACATTCATGTATGTTTGTATGTTTACTAACTTTCAAACTCAAAGAATACTTAGTTTATCTAAATTTGGATTGATTTGATCTTTTTATAATATTTTATGTATATCTCTTTGTTCAGGAGATGTTTATTTTGACTTGTAAAAGTGCTATTATTTTTGCCTATTTACAATAAAATACTTTGACTTTGACTTTATATGTTTGTAAGTGAGTTTATTTATTCCACCATAACTTTTAAATCACTGAACAAATTTAGATGTATAGGGTATCGTTAGAATCCTTACATCCCCCCGAGTAACATAAGGCTATATATTGTTTTGAAAACTTTCTATGGCGGCAGTATGGCACCATTTTCAAACTAGAAAAAAATATTATTTCTTCAAAATTTACAATATGGCTATCAAATTGAAAGTCTTGATAAGCCCATTCCCACAATATATACTTTTTGGCAGGGCAGACGTGTTCTTTTAGCTTTTTTCACGACAAGCTTTCGCCCGCGACTTCGTTCTCGCGTACTATGGCTAGACGCGACTTGACTTGAGCAAGCTTACATTGAACAAAGACTAAGTTACTCGTAAGATGATGAAAATCTAGTAAACGCAAGTAGATTAACTACTCCAACTAAATATCCATTGGAATGAAGGTCCAGTTCAAAGGCGGACTAAAGTCCGTTCGACAGTCGACGGCAAACGGCGAAACAATTATGCTCGCACAATAGGTGACGCAGTGGCGTTCGATTAGCAGCACAGTTCAGTTGCAGTCCCAATACGGCTTAGTACGTAAAGAGCCTTCTGCCATGTCGAGTGAGGTGTTTAGGTTGCGTTTTGTGTTTTGCTTGCGTTTGTTCACGATGTTATGCCAAGATGCAGTATAATACGATGGAGCATGCTTGTATATCATAATACGATGGAGCATGCTTGTATATCATAATACGATCGAGCATGCTTTTATATCATAATACGATGGAGCATGCTTGAATACCGGATATTTAAGATTTATATTAAGTACCTATTCACACGCGACTAGAAGATTCTCAGATTGCAATTATCGGGAAACACGGACTCCACAACGTATTCTGTAACTACTACTACCTGCTACCTACTAACTGTTATCTTCGTTTTGAACTTTTAAAGAAAATACAGTAAGTACAATAAAGTTTTTACAACACAAGTATATTCGTTAATTAAAGATATGAACTTCGTCTACGCGTACTATAGTTTATCGCGAAAAAAGCATCATATGTTCATCTAGGATATTAAAACCAATGCAAAAGTATAGCACCAACGCTCTTGATGATTTTTGACAGACTTGTTATTATTTCGTTTCCACGTCAATGTCATTCCGTTCCTTACAGCGAGTAATCGTCATTTTTAAATTTTCCCGTGGCGTCTTACCATTTTCTGGGATAAAAGTATCCTATGTTGGTATCTATATTATACTATACTTATTTACAAAGTTTCATCAAAATAGGACCAGCTGTTGTGGCGTGAAAGATCCTCAAACAAATAAACAGACAACCTTGCACTTTTATATAATAGTGTTGATATTCCGACTTTCACCAGTTATTTCTTATAACAATTCGACCGGTGTCCGGAAGTTAAAGACAGCTATCCTTAGGAGTTATTAATTTAGTCTTTAATTGACCGAGCGAGCACGAAGCATGAGCGAAGCGTCTCCGTTTCAGCTTGGGCAAAAATGCTTTCGTATTATTCGATAATTATATGTTTTATGTTGTCGATTCAGTTTTACGAAATTTTTCAAAATGGCTGATTTATGGGGCCCATATTAACAAATGCATCTCAGCTTTTAGTTTTAAGGTGCACATTTATTCAAATTTAAGCTATGCAAACACAGACTAGCAAGGTCTACAGCTCACAGAGCCACTTTTAGTATTGGTATAAAACTTAAGACCCTACAAGAATGGCGTAGAAAACTAAAGTGAAATTTGGGAAAAGAAAATACGACAGTGAAGCAGGACTTGAAACTCAAACTCTGTTTTATTTTCTTATTATATGAAATGGCTTATTTACGTAGAAACTAACGTGAGCGTTATTAAACGTAAACAACTCGTGAGTAGCCGTTATACGAGTATGTATTAAATTGCTTCTTATTTTTTTTACTATTGTTAACCCTCAAACTCCAAAAGAGAAGGGTGTTATAAATTTAGGGTGTATGTCATTGTATGTATGTATCCGTGTGTCTGTCTGTGGCATTTTAGCTCCCAAACGAATGGACTGGTTTTGATGCGGTTTTTTCTATTTGATAGCTGATATAATCCAAATATTCTATTTGTGAATAGTACTCTTGGATAGATGTGCTATCAAATGTAAACTTCTTTTTATACTGCTATTGAATAATCAATTCAATAGTTAAATACAAAAAATAGTTAGACGAAAAAAGAAACCAAAAGTTTGACCGCCCTTGGTGTAAAAAAAATGTATGGTGACCTGTATGACCAAGTCACAATAAATTTGCCCATTTCATTGAAACTTTAAAATGGTATATGTTCAAAGGTAGATGTTTCAGCTTTGAACTAAATATTTATTGACTATTAAAGTTGATCGCGGTCTAATTGTCGTAAATTTATTATTTATTGTATTGTTTAATTTTTGTAAAAGTAAACTGCACAGGGCCTACAGTCTTGACGTAGATAACGAGGCTATTGATCGCTAAATATTACCAAAACAATTGATTATTTTACAACAAATGTAAGTCTCTACAACCGAGGTACTGAGCAAAATCGTCTATTATCTATTAGTGATCATTGTGGGCGCCGGGAGGAAGGCGCAAAGGGAAACAGTTGCGCCCCCTGGCTTTACACATTTTGAATGAATTAAAAATTGAGGTCTGGGTTGTTGTCCAAAAATAATAATTGTCGATAGATATCAGTGTTCCTTTTCTTTACCCTTTCAGTTCCTTTCCCTATGAACACTGAGCATGCACAGATCGTTCAGTTTCGTATATCAATTTATTTTCTAAAATGATTGAAAAACATAACTTAAACTATTTTCGCTGCTTTGATTGCGATTTAGTTGTATCAATTAAAATATTAATTATGATTTCAAATTAAATTTTACTTTTACGCTGACAGAAATATGTCGTGCCCAAAGTATGCACCCCCCTAAAAATAATCCTGCCTGCCCCTTAAAATATTTACGCTGCCCTATGGGTCTGCGCCCATAGTGATTATGGACATAGATAATACAAATAGGAACTATTTTCATGAGTACCAAATTTTCAAAAAAGATTTAATGAAAATGTTAAAAAGATACAAATCAAAGATGTTGAATTACGTTTAATGGCGTAAAGTTCAAATAGGTTAAAGTACACTTACTTACAAGAGTAATTCAAACTCTTTGAGTATTAGACGTCAGTGTACCGAAAACATGCGAACCTATTAGACATTTCCTTCGCCATTGAGCATTACCTACTCTGTGCCGAAAACTTTGCGGGCTGCCAATAATAGATGCAAAGTTCATCGCAAACACTAAGAGAATCGTAAAGTTTGCTATAAAGTTCGTTATAATATCGATAACATTCGATATATTTGATAGTAATTGGCAGTCTGTATCAGATAGCTATGCCATCGCAAGCTACCGATCGCTAAGATAATACTAATTACAACAAGTATGGGTAACGATGATAATCGTTAGCTTTTGACAGAATCTATTGATTTTCATCGGTATCTGCAAATTTGCGACCGATTTTGGTTGTAAAGTTATTGCTACCGATGTCGAGACTGTGGCCCCAGGCCACTTAAGCTTACTAAATCAGCCCTTTTACTATCATAACTATAGTAATTTAGCAATAATTCATTCTATTCTATCCAAGAGTACTATTTAAAAACAGAATACGAAAATACCTTTATCTGTGATCATGTCATCGAAAAGAGAGACTGAGGGCGCAATTATTAAAAAAAAAAGGTCAAAGTCTGGAAAACCATGACACTTTTACTACACACAAATTTTGTTTTTCTGATCAGCCATAATGGCGAAACGGGTTGACTACTGTTTACGCCACAACCTGTATTTAATTTGTGCTTGTTATTTGCATATGTTTCTTCTATTATGTATATAAGGTAACAATAATTGAAATATCTAACGAAGTTGGTTATTTGAGCAGCGGCTCCTACACTACTAGTACGGGTCCAGTGCCGCGACAACAATGTCCATTCGATTAGCTTGAATTTCAGTTCCTCGCTAGTTTCCGGAACCAACGAAATGGAGCGTTATTGCACATAGTCTCGTAAAAGGGTATTAATGTTTTACCAAATTAGTAGATATTATAGTGTATAGGTTATCTTTTGACCAGGGCCAGCAGTCACGATATACAGATAGTGATTCTTCTTCTTCTTATTTTTTGTGCGTGGCTTTTTATCGTTGATTGACGATATTCTGCCAATGTCAAAGTGTGACCAGTGCACGATATATTTGGAGTTTGATCAGTTTACAGTGTAACGTCGGTTTAGATACCTATAATAAAACGAGAGATTGCTTCACAAGCGAAAACGGTACATACCGATAACAATCGATCAATTGTTATCGGTATCTGTACTGACACTGATCATGATGGACATCGATATTTGGCAGAGACTACCAAATGTCGTTATAATAGGACTTTGCGACCGATTTTATTTGTAAAGCAATGCCTGTCGATGTTGAGCCTGCAGGCCCAGTGTCATTATATAAGTGTATTATCTATGGGCCCAGTATTACCACGTCTAAGTTACGCAATCTTCGAAGAAGGTAAACGATATTAGCTCAAGATGAATAAATAAATTAAAAATCATTAAAAAACAACCTTTTATGCAGTAGCTATGTCATGGTAAAACTTAGAACCACAATTTAATGCGTATAAAACATTTCGTGTCTGTGCTGTTAGCTGTTGAATAGTTCCTTTATCTGGCGCTAATCCTGGATGCCGATTCTGGTCATGCTAGCCATAAAAATGCATTGTCATCGGAAGTGAAAAATTGCGAGTTAGATAAAAGCTTTTAAAATATACTGTTACACCGCGCTTTCTTGATTCTCAGTGTAGCGAGTAGCACACACTCAACACACCACAGTTCACAGCAATGTTTAGCCTAGACAGTATTGGTACCTGGGATACTATGCTGAGCAGGCAGAGACACTACCAACTGCGCCACATTGTCATGCTGCCGGAGCACCCTCAAAGACATAGCAACACTTTCTGCTGAGGGTGAGGGTGGCTACAGTAGTGCCAGTGATAGTGCTCAGCCACTAACGATCTTTGACGATGTTTTCGTTCAGTGAAAGCTATATTTTGTTTCTAACTAATATTTTGTGCTTATTTGATTTAGAATCAACTCTCTACGGCCTGGCGACTGACCTAAGATTGCGCAGTTCTTAAAATAGATTTGATGTAAAATAATTATTTTTTCAACAAATAATATTATTATAAAAATACAACAACCCATCTGCGAAAAACATTAATAAATAAGACCTGACCGCCCGCAAAAATAGCCATACTAGTATTATATAAGCGAAAGTTGGTATATATGTATAGGTGTGTCCGTGTGTGTGTCCGTGTGTGTGTCCGTGTGTGTGAATGTTTGTTACTTCTTTTGATACAGCTTATATCCTGAATTAACACATAGGCTACTTTTTATCAAGGAAAAATGTATGGTTAACTAACTACACCTTGCTCGCGCGCCACAAAAGCTACCACGCGCACGACCACGCGCGTACTGTGCGTACGCACGGCGACTAGGGACACGAGTGAAACCGCGGGCCACAGCTAGTATTTATACAAATTTTATTGTTTCTTTTTTACTTACATACTTTACTTTTCTTTAATAGTTTCAATTGCTAAAACTAACTATAGTACAATAACTTGAATAATCTAACATTGAATATTTTGTAAATTTTTGTTCCATCAGAAACACAATATGGCAGCTGTTGGCAATATAAGCCGCCATATTAGTTTTCTTGACACTTCATATATCCTTTAGCACTCTCGTGATCAAGACGAATTTAATCATTTATCAAAATCCATCAAGCCGTATAGGCTGAAGGATGCGCCTAAGAATCGTGCAAACATACAAACAAACAAACAAACAAACATACATATTACCCAAACACATAACCCTCCTTAGTCGGGTAAAAAATTAAACCCGACTAATGGTCGGGTAGAAAATAGGCTATGACACTCTTGCGATGAAGTCGAATTGATTGATCATGATCGTAAATTTCAGTTTTCATATTTCAGAAGTTTTTAGTAAGAACACCTAACGCTTCCTGTGCTTTGCCGTAGTCGGGTAAAAATGACAACAGTTATGTTATAAATTATCAGCATGCTTTAGTTTTTATTATTAAAAGCTTTTATTTAACTTGCAATGTTTGTATGTTGTGTGTATGTCTGTATGTATGTATATGAATATCTGTAGGTATGTCTGTATGTATGTCTGTATGAATATTTGTTCTCTTTTCCTACGGATTTGAATTTTTGCATGTTGGTTTAGTTCCAATGGCAATGTATTTTTAAGGTAAGCATGACGTGAATTGACATCCAGGAACAGCTCCAGACAAAGGAACTATTCAACGGTCAACAGCACAGTCACGAATATTTGTGTATGCATTCTATTATGATAACTAGCCAGTTTTAAGTTTAACGTGACATGGTTGCTGCACTCCGGGTTGGCTCCTGACTAAGCAACTGCTCAACGGTTAACACGGTGTTGTATACGCATTTAACTTTGTTAGCCCGTTCTAAGTTTTATCATGACATGGCTACTACATAAAACTTTTTTTTTATGTTTCTTTATTAACTTATTTTATTCAAACTGAGTAATTAATTTTGCAAGACTAATTAAAATTATTAATGGCACTGCGTATATTCCCATCTACGGAAAAGCATAACAAACAAACTTAGAACTTAAATTTCAAACGAAATGAACCAACGAAATTAATTAGTTTACAATGCGTGGCAAAGAGCCAAGAATTCAATTAAAACTGTAGATCCAATGTTAGGAATTGGAACAATGCAAATCGTAGCACACTCTACTACCGCTACGAGACCACTCTACGAGCTACGGGAGCTACGAGCGGTCTGCTCGCTCTGACTGTCAGTGCTACGTCGTAACGCTCCCCTATTAGTAACACCAATATTGGAATAACGCATTCTAATATTGTTTTAAATGTAGAAAAAATGTCTCAATTATTATGTTTACATCAAACTTTAGCTAATTAATTCTAAACCTAGTCTAACAAGCCGCTACCAGTACGCAACCTTCCCAAAAGGCAGCATTACCACATTGTATGGCAATGCTTAGTCTTTGGGCAAAATAACGGCCAGAATTTTGGACCAGAATGCCTAGGTTTGGCACCTCCTTCAAAAAACTCTTTCTTAAGTTTTGCTGTATTTTTGCATTAGTATTACATTTATAATTTTGTAAAAGTGATATTGTTCTGGCTAAATTGTTATTATTTTATTTTGTATTTTTTTTAAATAGTTACACATGTCGTAGATATGCAGAAATATAAACAAAAACAAATGGACTTATAAGTTTTAAACAAATAAATACTAGGCATCATCATCATGCCAGCCTTTAGAAGTCCACTGCTGAACATAGGCCTCCCCCAAAGAGCGCCATGACGAGCGATCTTGTGCCACCTCCATCCACCGACTTCTTGCGAGGGCTACAATGTCGTCGGTCCATCGTGTGGGGGGTCTCCCCACACTTCGCTTGCTTGTTTGTGTTCCATTTGTGAACCTTTATTCACTAGCGGTTGTCGGTTCTGCGAACTATATGGCTTGCCCATTGCCACTTCAACCTGAAAACTCTGGGAGCTATGTCTATAATATACGGAATGCAATGAAATGAAATAATTGATTTGTCAAAATTTTGGGTACAAACAGGTTTGCTAAGATGTGCTAGCATGATAATTCCCTTCAAAATTTTACCTATTATTGGGGTACAAATTCATGATAAATTATATTGTTTATTTATAATAACATTAGTCATATTTAAATATTTTGATTATTTACGAATAGGTAATTCAAATTCTGATTCATTGTTAACGTAGTTTATTCTGTGATGAATAAAAAAGACCAGAAATATTGTATTTGGTTAGAGTTTAGTATGGTAGCAATTTTCGTTTTCTCCCAAAACGAAAATTTCATGTTATTGTGTCGCAAAACCTGCCCAACATTTTTAAATAAACTGATTTTGGTTGTAAAAAAATGTGCTGTATATTATATTACATACGATTTATCTATTTTATGACCCAGAACTACACATTTACTGTTTGTGTAAATTTTAAGTGGCTTACGTATGTCGTTTAGGTTCTACAAATCTGTGACGGACGGACGGACGAATAGACAGCCAAACATCGTGGCCACAACAATAGGAGAATATAGTGTTTGGACTCATCGAGTCCCTAAAACCATACTTTAACAAGCGCGGTCTAGCACCTTCACAAATAACCCGACTGCAAACAATACTAAAACAATAAAAAAATGAACAAAATAAAAATATGTGGCTTACTATAATTTTTATCACTATCTCTATATCATCATCATCATCATCATCATCATCATGTCAGCCTTTAGAAGTCCACTGCTGAACATAGGCCCCCCCCAAAGAGCGCCATGACGAGCGATCTTGTGCCACCTCCATTCACCGACTTCTTGCGATGGCTACAATGTCGTCGGTCCATCGTGTGGGGGGTCTCCCCACACTTCGCTTGCTTGTTCGTGGTCGCCATTCGAGAACCTTTATTCCCCAGCAGTTGTCGGTTCTGCGAACTATATGGCCTGCCCATTGCCACTTCAACTTGCAAACTCTGAGAGTTATGTCGGTAACCTTCGTTCTTCTACGGATTTCCTCATTTCTGATTCTATCACGTAGTGAAACACCTAGCATAGCTCTCTTCATTGCACGCTGCGCAACTCTGAGCTTTTGTATGAGACCAATAGTTAGCGACTACGTCTCAGTGCCATATGTCATCACTGGCAACACGCACTGATTATAAACTTTCGTCTGGAGGCTCTGCGGTATCTGCGACGAGAAGATATGCCGTAATTACCCGAACGCTGCCCATCCGAGTTGGATTCGTCGGTTGACCTCTTTGTCGAAGTTGGATCTACCCAATTGGATCATTTGATCCAAGTAGACATAGTGATCAACAGCTTCGATAATATCGTCCCCAACATAAACCGGCATGGGTACGACATGGGCATTTGACATGATGTTCGTCTTGCCCATGTTCATTTTACGACCCACCTGTTGGGAAATAATATTGAGGTCACTGAGCATTGTGCTAAGGTCATCCAGGGTTTCAGCCATGATGACTATATCATCAGCAAATCGAAGATGAGAGATGTATTCGCCATTGATGTTAACACCAAACCCATTCCAGTTCAGAAGCTTGAATATATCTTCCAGTGCAGAGGTGAACAGTTTCGGAGAAATAACGTCTCTCTGTCTCACCCCTTTTTGCAGCTGGATAGAATTCGTGCTCTGATCCTGAAGACGAACTGTCATGGTGGCCTTGATGTACAAACACTTCAACACTTCGATGTACGGTAGTCAATCTGGCATCGCTGTAATGACTGTAGCACTTCCTAGATCTCGACTGAATCGAAGACCTTCTCGTATTCCACAAACGCTAGACATAGTGCCTGATTATATTCTTCGGACTTGTATGATCTGCCGGAGCTTATGGATATGGTCTACGGTGCTAAAGCCTTTCCGAAATCCAGCTTGTTCGGGAGGCTGAAAGTCGTCAAAACTACGAGCGAGACGGTTTGTAACTGCACTCGAAAATGAGCCAATCAAATAAGCCTAAACTCGAAGGAGCTTCATTCAATTTGATTGTTTGGGAATGGGTTCCTGTGAATACGGCTCCATCATCATACCCTCGATATCACAATAGACTAGAGAACTTTCCAAGACAAACTCAATGAGCTTAAACTCGAAGGATTCCATTATCTGATTGTTGAGTTCCTGTAACTACCTTCCGGCTCCATCATCAGACCTGTTCAATAGTACCATAATATTGTATCAGAACTACATACACCCATGTGCAAATATTCAACGTCTTTGGCTGTCGTAAAATGTTTTAAAATTGTCTTGCAAACTAGTCCCAAGCATAATAACCCAGTGAATTAAATAAAAGCTTGTATAAAGCGACTAAATCAATTTTGATCAAATTCATACAGTACAGAATGTCTTTTGCTCAAGTAAAAATAATCATCTAATGCAGTTTAGTAATCCCAAAAATATGAGTTAACATAAACATTTAAAAAAACTAATAAAAAACTACTAAACCAATTTTTATTAAGTTTAAATGGGACTACACTGAAAGTCTATCCTTTTGAATACAACAACAATCATTCAAATCGGTTTAGAAATCTTAGAGATTGCGACAATATAAACACAATTTACTTAAAATCTATATAATTTCGAAAAACTACTGAACCAATTTTGATACAATTTTTATGGGACCACCTCTAGAGTAGGTTTATTATTTGAAACACAAAAAATATTTACAAAATCGGTCCGCAATTGACGGAAAAATCGGTGTATAAAGACAAAAAAACATACATATAGTCAAACACAGAACCATCTCCTTCTCTGAAGTCGATTAAAAATACATATATTGAAGTAAATTTCCAAAGTCAACACATACAATAGGAACCTCTTACATGAAAAGATCTGAATCTGTAACTTAAAACAATTGAAGTCCAAGTCGGAAGTGCTAAACTTTGAACGAACCGTCACGTAAGCTGGTGGAAGATGGCTCGCAGCGATAAGACCACCTTTTCTACTTGCAGCTGCGAACTTTCTCTGAGTTAGTTACCTATGTGAGGTTCTTCGAGGGTGTTTTGATTCAGTTTCTTCGGGAAGTAATTTCATTTTTATAGAAAATATTATGTGACTAAACCGGGCATTGGTCGTGGTCCACCTGCTCAGTTCACACGGGCACTTTTTCTTGCCCGTGGTTCACCCCCTAAATCAGCGTTGCCAGAAGTACGATTTAAATCGTATTCATACGATTTTTACTCGTTTTACTAGTGTACGATCAAATCACTGAAATTTTCCGAGATTTGTACGAATTTTCAATTTTTTGAGTGTGTGTGTATTTTATCGAACCAAAAAACCGCTAAACGAATGCTTTTGCCCATCACTTCTCACTAAGAACCCCTCACCCCTTTAATCAACGAGAAAGTTCATTCAATCAACACACTGAATTAACAATTAATGTCTATAATAGTAAGGTATTTTTAATATAGAAAGTTTACTTGTTTGTTTACTTTTGTCTACTCACTGGCTGCCAATAAAAAAGTGCCTGTGCGCGAAATAATTTAAATTTAATATTTATAAAATGGACGGAGACGAATTACGTTAAATAGGTGAAACGAGTTATCAAAAGAGCAAACAGTCCAAGAGCACAAAATAAATAATAGCACAAGTACCAAAGTATCGTTCCAAGTGCGAAAAACTTGATGACTACAAAACTGGTGATACCTGGCAAAAATGAGTACAAAGCAAAATGTGTTGTGTGACTGTGAACTGACACCTGAAATTAGCGTAAGTTAAGTCTCATTCAACTCGTAAAAAACATCTTAAAGCTTTTTAATAGTAAAAATTTGTTTAACCAATCTTGTAAAATAAAACTATAATAACATGTACGAGTTTTTGTTTCCTTAACCCTAAGGAATACGACTTTTTTCTTACTAGCGTACGATCGCTCATCAAAAACATCTGGCAACACTGCACTAACTATATTTAAGAAGAATTTAAAAATATCTATTGCCCATGTAGGACGCGTGGTCATAGGTAAAAAGTACTTATGTGCTATTCCAGGACATAAAATTTTAAATATAATATGTATAAACATTTAATTCGGTTGCTCGGCTTCTACTCATTGGATTGAGAAACCAATTACACCAGTTTTTAGGACAAATATTAAGCTATCGAACATCGCAATCAGTCCAGTAGTTTTTACGTGATGCGCAAACATACAAACATACTGACAAACAGAAAAGATTTAAAATAATGTAATATTCTTGTTCTGCAGCTTATTTTAAGTACAATTGACCATTTTTTTAATTATTTTCTTTTACAAACTTATTAGTACTTATTTTTTATTATAAGTACTAGCTGTACCCGTGACTTTGCTCAAGTGGTTATTTCATTTAAAAGTAGCCCATACGTGTTATTCCAGGATAACCTAATAGTTTTTTATCGATTGCTCGGCATATTATGACGATGTGGAACCTCTTTCATAAATTCTTAATTCTTGCATAATCATACCCATTTGATAGTTTGTCATTATTAATTCTACATTCAAATAACCTGTCATTCCTAGATTGTCATCCATGCTTTGACTCATGTCCATGGTTTTTACATAATATCTGATAAAAAGTGCTAAATAAATAATTATTTTATCTACCTATATCTCGCAGTTTTAGTTACTGCGTAAATACCACCTACCTAAAATAGCGGCCGATAGAATGCCCACCAAAATGCTGACTTCTAGCTTGGGGCGTGTTCGTGTTCAATAAGGAAGGACCAGCTCGACTAGCAGAGTCCTGCAAGCGTTGCTGATATGCCAGCTATCTCTAAGGTGAAGCCGCTGTTTATGACCATATCCAAGTGCTCCTAATTGTTCCTGTATTTATATGTTGTCACTGAGGTTTGGTCCCTGGGCTAGTGGAACAAACCCAAACCCTAGGACCGCCTTGTGACAATCTAATCATCGGATTAGAATACCAAGTACCCCAGTTTTTTAGTCAAATCCTATGCTATCCAAAAGTAATAACGGAATCGCAATCAGTCCAATAGATTTTACGTGATGTGCAAACAAACATACAGACAAATAGACAAACTGACATGATCTTTCTGTTATAGGTACACATTTTATGGTGCCATGGGCTTCTTTTTGTGAAGAAAATTCCTTTCAGACATTACTTTCGTAGCAATTATGGTATACGCTGTGTGAGCAAAGAAACTTCTACCAGAGCGGCTGTTTTTTTAACAGTATTATTTAGCTTGATCTGTATGTTGTTTTTGTTTGGGTTAAATCTAGAAATTGATATTTTACCCCCTTCCTGTTGACTGATTCATCTGAAATTGAGTCAGTATCATTGTAAATACATTGGCACATCGACGTGAGGT
Source organism: Alsophila aescularia (assembly GCA_946251855.1). Taxonomy (NCBI): domain Eukaryota; kingdom Metazoa; phylum Arthropoda; class Insecta; order Lepidoptera; family Geometridae; genus Alsophila; species Alsophila aescularia. The sequence continues at coordinate 53,028,068 of OX276373.1, forward strand.
CACAAGCCTGTCGGTATTCTACAGATAGCACTATGGTGAGTGTGCACAAGAACTGCACAATCTGATTCCCCCATCACCTTTCCATCACCGTACGACTAGACAACCGGCAAAGCGCCATCTTTTTATGGTTGTACCTCGCACAAGAACGAAGCGTTATGTACGCTTCTTCATTTATTATAAGAACTGCAAAGGAGTGGAATGCTCTGCCCTCGTCAGTGTTTCCGGTAAAATATAACTCAGGTGTGTTCATTGTCAATAGTGAATAGGCATCTACTAGACAAGCGTGCTACACCTTCGGCCATATCATCGCTTTTCACCAAGTGAGATCGTGGTCGAACGATTACCTAGACCGAATTAAAAAAGATAGCCACCGCCCGCCACAAAATGAGAGAATACTCTTTTTTTTAGTCCCCTCAATATGGCTATCAAATGAAAGGGTTTTAGTAGAATACAGTACACCATGAAAATTCCAAATCCAAGATGGCCACCACCACAAAATGGCGGATTACTTTTTTTTCAATCCCTTTCGTATGGGTATCAAATGAAAGGGCTTGAAAAGTAGGAGATAGTACACTTTAGAAATAACTAAATAAAATACTAAAAATAGAAAATGGGGTGAAGCGTAAGTGAGTGAGAAAAATAAATTCGACTCGCCACACGATTTTATTTTATTTTTTAGCTCTTAGGTCACATAAAATCATCTAACTTAAAAAAATACATATTTTATTTTCCCGACTTCATTGAGAAAAGTCGATGTACGACTAAATTTATACAAAACTTATGAGTTATACTTTAAAACCTTTCACTAGAATCAACCTATGCCTAGGCGAAAACCGGAAAAAAAACGTACAGTATTTTCTGAGACATTTGTGGTCAGACAGACAGACAAGCGTTTGATGCATTTCTTTTATAATATGTAGTGATGATAGTGATAGTGTTAATGAATAAAAATATGTTAGTGTTATTGAAAAAAAAAGTGTAGGGAGCTTAAATTAGGCTGAGCAATATTTAAAGAAATAAATGGTGTCTGTCTGTTTCTCTGTCAATTTGTCTGTCTGTCTGGATGTTCGCGCATTACGTTAAATCTACTGACAGATTGATCTGCAGTTTTCTATGTTGGATGCCGTAGGATTTGACTTGATATCTGGTCTAGTTTGTATCTCAATCCGATAGGTACGAGTAGAAGCCGATCAAGCAATAACAAACTATTTGACGGCTGAACGAATTTTTGAGGATATTATACTGTATAGGTACTTTTTGGTCCTGAAATAACACATGCGTTACTTTTAACCCACAAAAATGACCACGCGGGCAAAGCAGCGGGCAAGTAATCACAATATTATAAAGGCGAAAGTTTTGTTTGTATGTGTATGTGTGTGTATTTGTTGATGCTTCACGCTCAAACGGCTGAACAAATTTGGATGATATTTAGAATGGAGATAGCTTATACCCTGGAATATCACATAGGATACTTTTCATCATCATCCCCATCATCATCATCATCATCCACGCGGGTGAAACAGCTGAACGGATTTTTATGAAATTTGGAACGGAGATGGTTTATACCCTGGAATAACACTTACCTTGTATACCTACTTTCCATCATGATCATCATCATCGCCATTTTCATACTCATCATCATCATCATTATCATCTACGTGGATGAAACCGTGGGGCGCAGCTAGTCACTAATATTTTCTCCCTCACCACAAACATTTATTATATTGAAACGTTTTGGAATTTAAACGATACGTACTTTTGACTGATTTATGCATATCCGTAGAGTTTATTCATTGAAATGCCAAATCCGAAGTGCGATCGTCTGTTTTGGGATAAATTTTGTCATGTGTGTTAATTCATCAAATGGAACTCGTGTTACAGAGATACAGTTGCTATTGAACTATGAATGGATTAGAAGTATTTTTATTTGTAAATAACGAAAAGAGCAGGTCGGATGTTTGGTTGTAAGCGTCACGGTTGGTCATAATATTTTTGCAGTTTGAACTTTTGATTATAATGTCTTGCGTGGCGCTGCGTAAGATAATCAACTGATTTTAAGTCTCATACGCTTAAATATTTAATAAAAAGGTGGCGCTGTGTCGGGGCGCACGGCCGTTTATTTGTCGTGAAGCGTCTACGCCACGTACAATTTTTTCCAGTCCTGGAACCCTCTCGTACACTCTGTCCCTGAGTTTAGGGTGAGCTCCAGAACTTCTTCTTTCCAACAACTTGTCTTTTCTTTATTTTAGTATGGAATTTCCGGTGTTGCATCTAATGTGATATCAACTTTTTTTCAACTCCTTGTTTGTTTGAGCGAGCGAAGCAAGCTGAACTCTCTGCTTCAAGTATAGTCAATTTGCTTTCGTGTGTCAGTTTGTAGGTACTGATCTACAGGTCGTATTTTACAACCGATCTGAACGAAACTCGTTACATAGGTTTTGACCTTTTTTGTTAAATATTTTACCCGTCCGGGATTTTTGATTGGGGGTTACTTCATCCAACAAGTCAAGTTCAAAAACTAAAACCCGACTATGGTCGAGTAAAAAATAGCTTATGACACACTTGCGATGAATGATGATTGAATTGAATACATAAATACATAGACTGTTAAACTCATTACCCTTCCCTTGATTCTCCGTAGTCGGGAAAAAGGGGCTAAAAGGGGGCTACTGAAAAGCTCCACCTTAAGAAAGAGACGGGTGTTATAAGTTTAGGTTATGTATCACTGTGTGCGTGTGTGTGTGTGTGTGTGTGTGTGTGTGTGTGTGTGTGTGTGTATGTATGTGTGTTTCACTTAATATGTGTGTGGGAACATAGCTCCCAAACGAATGGACCGATTTTGATGCAGTTTTCTCTGTTTGAAAGCTGATGTGATCGAGATGGTTCTTAGCTATAATGGGGAAGAGGCTGAGGGGGGAGGGGTGTGGAGTGGGGGGGGGGGTTTGTGGAGGGGGGGGGGGTTTGTGGAGGGGGGGGGATGGGGGTGACTATCATAGCTCCCAAACGGATGGAACGATTTTTATGTTTGAAAACTGTGATGTGGTCGAGATGTTCCTTCGCTATAACGGGGGTGAGGAGGAGTCGGGGGTTATTTTAAATGTAATTAATTAATTTCTAATTTAATTAATTAATTATTTTTTTGTGCTTGTTGTGTTGTTTTGTGCTTTAAGTTGGTTTTTCTCTTTGTTCATGAAATGTTCAATTTCCCATGTAATGTTGCTATTATTATGCCTATTTACAATAAATACTTTGACTTTCCCCACTGTTTATAGATACAAAGTATTTTTGTTCGCAGAACTACTACATTTAAATTTACTCAGTCTAGACTTTTTGTAAACTTATTCATATTGAATGGAATGTTCTTAACGAGATCTTTACAAGAACATCCAACGCTACCCTATCTAAATCGCGAGTTATACCGAATTAAAGATCACAAAAACATCCATTTTGCTGATTTTGCTCTGTGCGTCTTTTGACAAAATTAATATTGCATCATCAAACTGACTATTTAAGCTAATAACTAGCTTAAAAGATAAAAAATACGCCTGCCCTACCAAATAATAATTTATTCTAGTAAATTATGTATACAAGCTGTTTTCAAAAGTTGTCTCGAATCGTTTAGTACGGAGACTAGACGAGTTTCAGCCATCGGAACAGGCTTGGTTTCGTGGTGGATATGGCACCATAGACCACATCCACACAGTGAGGCAGATTATACAGAAGTCGAAGGAGTATAATCGGCCCCTGTTTGGCGTTTGTGGACTATGAGAAAGTTTTTACTCAATCGAAACCTGGGCTGTCCTAGAATCTCTACAACGATGCCAAGTAGACTGGCGATATATTCAAGTGCTGAGATGCTTGTATGACGCGGCTATGACTGTCAAAATCCAGGACAAATAGACTAAACATGTCATGTCGCCGTTTATGTTGATGTCCTGCGTCGAGGAGTGAGACAAGGGGATGTGATATCTCCAAAATTGTTCACTAACTCATTGGAAGACATGTTTAAGACATTGGACTGGGAAGGGTAGGGCATCAACATAAACATACGAGTACATCTCAAACTTAAGATTTGCAGACGACATCGTCATAATGTCTTAATCATCGCAGGATTTGCAGTGGATGCTGGATAGCCTAGCTGAAGATTTCAAGAACATCGGTCTCGGAATGAACTTGGATATAAAACCAAGAACATGCTGAACAAACACGGTCTTCCTTACCAATTACAGTTAACGACACTGCTCTCGAGATTGTTCAACACTGCAATTACTTAAGGCAAATATTACAACTGGGCCGGAACTATTTCGAGAAAGAAGCCAATAGAAGAGTTCAGCTGGGCTGGGCAGCATTCAGGAAGCTGCGTCAGGTCTTCTCGTCGCCTATCCCTCACTGCCTATAGACAAAGGTATTCAATCAGTGCGTCCTATCGGTAATGACTTACGGAGCTGAGAAGTGGACATTTACGTCACGGCTGGTCCACAAACTTGCTCAGCGGGCTATGGAGAGATCTATGCTTGAAGTTTCTCTTAGGTATCGATTTGAAACAAAGTGATCCGGCAGAAACTAAAGTTACCGACATGCTCTGAGAATTAGCTAGCTGAAGTGGCAGTGGGTTGGCAATATCAGCCGCAGAACCAATAACTGTTGGGGTAATATTGCGTTGCAAATTGGCAAACGTAAAGTAGGACACCCACCGGCTAGATGGAGCGACGATCTGCGCAAGGTTGCAGGCAGAAAGTGGGTACGAAGAGCCCAAGATCGGGCCAAATGGCGTGCCTTGGGAGTGGCCTATTTCCAGCAGTGGACGAACACAGGCTGATGATGATGATGATGCTAATGAAATTATATATTTGCTAGTCAATATAAGGTAGGTAGTAATAGAAAATAAAAAAAAAACAAAGTAGATTTTAAAAATTTGTTTTCACTGACTACTTAGATTAGATAACTATTTGCGTAGTCTGGGGTCCATATTGGGTCGCATATTTTTTTAAGTCACATTTCATAATGACTTAATTTTACCCGAATACAGCAAAGCAAAGGAAGGGTAATGAGTTTAACAGTCTATGTATGTATGTATGTATGTATCTATGTATGTAGATGTTCCACTATAGCGTCGCTACTATTCGTTCAATTTTGACAAGCGAGGTTTCAATCGATTCAGCTTCATAGGCTAATATTTTTTTACACGACTACGGCAAGGCAAAGTTAAAATTCTGTGTTCAAACCTGCTTTTGACAAGCGAGGTATCAATCAATTCGTTTTCATTGCATGAGTGTCAAAGGCTATTTTTTACCCGATCATATTTGGTTCTTAGTTTTTGAACTTATGTTATGCTTCTTTTTATACCATCAATACACATAAAGATAATGTCGAATAAATGCCTTGACATATGTTTTCTCCCATAACTAGTTTTAGCATAACGATCTATAGCCCTAAAAAGGTAGTAGTTATACAAGACATATATTCAAAAACTAAAACCTGACTACAGTCGGGTAAAAAATAGCCTATTATACTCTTGCGATGGAGACGAAGACCATGTTTTTAGTTTAAACACATAATCCTTCTTTTGCTTCGCCATATTGGGGTATAAAAAAATGCATATGACACTCTATAACCTAAAGACGAATTGACTGACACCGTGCTTGTCAAAATCGGACCATTAAAGGCGACGCTATAGTGGAACATCCACATAACCACATACATTATATACATACTTACATAGACTGCTAAACTCATTATCCTTCTCTTGCTTTGCCGGAGTCGGGTCAAAATGTTACCATGACATGCCGTAATATTTTCTTGATTTTTCTGGTAAAAGCTCGCTCGTCATGCTTGTTGCTGTTTCCGTGATGTCAGGTGGAGTCAAATTCTCCTCACTAACACTATTGTCGGACATTTTTAATCAGGATAAAACTTTTTATCAACAAATACACAATCAATTGGTTAGGTACTAATGTAAAGTAAATTATGGCGACAAAGAGAACACAGCGAATTCACGCACATACGTCATATCACGTCTTGTACGCGCCGCCATTTTTTCCTTTTATTTTTGACGTTTATTTTCTATATAACAAATGGCAAAAACCCAAAGACGACGGAGCCAAACAGGTCTTTTTATGTGGAAAATAAGTATTATGTCACAGTTTAATTAAAAAAAACTGTTATAATGTTATTTTTTTCTTATTAGAGACGTGCCGTGCGTAAAGTATGCCATTATGCCACCATTTTTGACTTCATAATCCGGATTTTACGATATGTGTGATCCAATATGCCGCCCGTGACGTAAGGCACTGCTTTATCTCCTTAGGGCATAATCTACTATTACATTAGTACCTAACCAATTTACTGTGTTTTTGACGATAACAAGTTTTATTCGTATTAAAAATGTCCGACAGCAGTGTTAATGAGGAAAATTTTACTCCACCTGACATCACGAAAACAGCAATGAACTTGACGAATGAGCCACCAAAAAAAAAAAATTAAAAAAAAAAAACTTTGAAAGTAAGTTCCTATAGCATGAGTGTAGATAAAGTAGTGAATGAAACGGCACATATCTAGGTATTAAAACACTCGAGTGATACTATTAAAAAACCCGCCTGTGGCTCATTTTATAAACTCACTGTCTTGTTTTAATACCCCTCATTTCATAAACTACTATTAATTTATGCCGAAAATTTTCGACCGAACAACTTTAGGCATTCAGAAATTTTGCAAAGCAATAGGCGTAGTCGTTCCATCTCTTATAGTATATTCAACTTGTCGACACATCTATCCCAACTTCCCAATTGCTCGAAGAAAAAGGCCCTGTAAACAAGTTGTGCCTAATCTGCCCTGGCCAAGCGCCCTGCTAATAGAACTAGAAACAAGCGGTAACGGGTCCGCGCTGAATACAAATGCGTTAAGTTTGGCAGCAATTACACGAGCGGCTACCTCGCGGGCGCGGCCGTGCGGGAATACGGAGCGAGTTTCACGCAAGTTGGCGAGGTGATTGATAACACTACTTTAGTGAGTAAAGTCTAACTTCATAAATAAAAGTGAAACGTTGTCTGTTTTAGGATTCCGTGAGTCCGAATGAAAAAAAAAGGAACTCTTATATGACCACTTGTGTGTCTGTCTGAGTGTCACGCGAGTTGGCGTGGTGATTGATAACAGTAGTGAGTAAAGTCTAACTTCATATATAACAGTGAAACGTTGTCTGTTTTAGGATTCCGTGTGTCCGAATGAAAAAAAAAGGAACTGTTATATGACCACTTGTCTGAGTTTCACGCGAGTTGGCGAGGTGATTGATAACACTAGTGAGTGAAGTCTAACTTCATATATAACAGTGAAACGTTGTTTGCTTTAGGATTCCGTGTCCGAATGAAAAAAAAAGGAACTCTTATATGACCACTTGTGTATCTGTCGGAGTTTCACGCGAGTTGGCGAGGTGATTGATAACACTAGTGAGTGAAGTCTAACTTCATATATAACAGTAAAACGTTGTCTGCTTTAGGACTCCGTGAGTCCGAATGAAAAAAAAGGAACTCTTATATGACCACTTGTGTGTCTGTCTGAGTGTCACGCGAGTTGGCGAGGTGATTGATAACAGTAGTGAGTAAAGTCTAACTTCATATATAACAGTGAAACGTTGTCTGTTTTAGGATTCCATGTGTCCGAATGAAAAAAAAAAGGAACTGTTATATGACCACTTGACTGAGTGTCACGCGAGTTGGCGAGGTGATTGATAACACTAGTGAGTAAAGTCTAACTTCATATATAACAGTGAAACGTTGTCTGTTTTAGGATTCCGTGTGTCCGAATGAAAAAAAAAGGAACTCTTATATCACCACTTGTGTGTCTGTCTGAGTGTCATGCGAGTTAGCGAGGTGATTGATAACACTAGTGAGTAAAGTCTAACTTCATATATAACAGTAAAACGTTGTCTGCTTTAGGGCTCCGTGAGTCCGAATGAAATAAAAGGAACTCTTATATGACCACTTGTGTGTCTGTCTGAGTGTCACGCGAGTTGGCGAGGTGATTGATAACAGTAGTGAGTAAAGTCTAACTTCATATATAACAGTGAAACGTTGTCTGTCTTAGGATTCCGTGTGTCCGAATGAAAAAAAAAAGGAACTGTTATATGACCACTTGTCTGAGTGTCACGCGAGTTAGCGAAGTGATTGATAACACTAGTGAGTAAAGTCTAACTTCATATATAACAGTGAAACGTTGTCTGTTTTAGGATTCCGTGTGTCCGAATGAAAAAAAAGGAACTGTTATATGACCACATGTCTGAGTGTCACGCGAGTTGGCGAGATGATTAATAACACTAGTGAGTAAAGTCTAACTTCATATATAACAGAGAAACGTTGTCTGTTTAGGATTCCGTGTGTCCGAATGAAAAAAAAAGGAACTCTTATATCACCACATGTGTGTCTGTCTGAGTGTCACGCGAGTTGGCGAGGTGATTGATAACACTAGTGCGTAAAGTCTAACTTCATAAATAACAGTGAAACGTTGTCTGCTTTAGGATACCGTGTCCGAATGAACAAAAAATAACTCTTATATGACCACTTGTGTGTCTGTCTGAGTGTCACGTGAGTTGGCGAGAAGATTGATAACACTAGTGAGTAAAATCTAACTTCATATATAACAGTAAAACGTTGTCTGCTTTAGGACTCCGTGAGTCCGAATGAAAAAAAAAGGAACTCTTATATGACCACTTGTGTGTCTATCTGAGTATCACGCGAGTTGGCGAGGTGATTGATAACAGTAGTGAGTAAAGTCTAACTTCATATATAACAGTAAAACATTGTCTGTCTTAGGATTCCGTGTGTCCGAATGAAAAAAAAAGGATCTCTTATATGACCACTTGTGTGTCTGTCTGAGTGTCACGTAAGTTGGCGAGGTGATTGATAACACTAGTCAGTAAAGTCTAACTTCATAAAATAAAAGTGAAACGTTGTCTGTTTTAGGATTTAGTGTGTCCGAATGAAAAAAAAAGGAACTGTTATATGACCACTTGTCTGAGTGTCACGCGAGTTGGCGAGGTGATTGATAACACTAGTGAGTAAAGTCTAACTTCATATATAACAGTGAAACGTTGTCTGTTTTAGGATTCCGTGTGTCCGAATGAATAAAATATGGAACTCTTATATCACCACTTGTGTGTCTGTCTGAGTGTCACGCGAGTTGGAGAAGTGATTGATAACACTAGTGAGTAAAGTCTAACTTCATATATAACAGTAAAACGTTGTCTGCTTTAGGATTCCGTGAGCCCGAATGAAAAAAAAAGGAACTCTTATATGACCACTTGTGTGTCTGTCTGAGTGTCACGCGAGTTGGCGAGGTGATTGATTACAGTAGTGAGTAAAGTCTACCTTCATGTAAAACAGTAAAACGTTGTCTGTTTTTACCCGATTACGGCGAAGCAAGGGCAGGATAATGACTTTAACTTCCTATGTATGTATGTATGTAAGTATGTATGTATCTATGTATTTGGGTAGGTGGCTGTTCCGCCATAGCGGCGCCCCTATTGGTCCGATTTAGACAAGCGAGGTGTCAATCGATTTGCCTTCAGTATAGAGTGTCGTAAGCATTTTTTTACCTGAATACGGCAAGGCTAAGGAAAGGTTATGTGTTTTATCTAAAAACTTGGAGCAATTTTGACAAGCAAGGTATCAATCGATTTGTCTTCATCGCAAGAGTGGCTTAGGCTATTTACCCGACCTTAGTCGGGTTTTAGTTTTTGAACTCATGTCTCAATAGGGTACAAAAGGTCTGAAAAAAAAATGAATCACTGTTTCTGGCTGTCTGTCCGTCTGTCATAGAAAATTTGCTCCTAACCTACTAGACCGAAATATAGTTGATATTTGGAACACACATTAATTTCTGTTAATCATACAGAGACGTGTGAAGTAAATAAAATAATTATGTATATGGTCACTTTTGGGGGATAAATTAGAAAAAAATATGCAAACCTAAAAAATATTGAATTCCCCCCCTCCCCACCCCCTTATCTCCGAAACCTACAAATAACTACTAAGCTTAACATTTTGAAAAAGTACAGGAATAGTTAAAAAATAAGTCAAAGTACGCTCTCCGCGCGAGTTCAACTCTCACTTTTCTGGTTTTTGTTTGTTCAAATCTGGTTAAACTAGCTTTGTTGAAATTTTGCAATACTTGCTATAGCTTTTAACCCAGCAAAACACGCATGAAACCAAAAAATCTACGATTGCAGATAATTAATATGTACCCAATAGCAACTTGATAATTAAATATTTATGTGATGTCTGTTATTGAAAACATTACACTCAGGTTTTGGACAATGGAAGCAAACTGATCATTCTGTAAAACATACCAAGATTAAAAATTTATATTGTAAAGACATGAAAAAACATACCGCGTCAATCTTACGAAAAATTACCAACTGTTAGAGATTACAAAAGTTTCCAAGGCATTAAACGAATTATATAATCTTCATAAAATATTTCTAAGTAGCACCGAATAGCTTCAAACGACGCTCGAAGCCAAATAAAATAAAAATTTCTTTCGAAAACATAAAATCCTTATCTTTCTAGACTATTGCCTTTTTTTTTAGTGAATACAAAAGAAATCCTCATTTTAGGCCAGAACAAACGTAGGCCAGAACAAACGAATCAATTCTCGTGATCCCAAAACACATAGTTCTAAATTGTGCCAAGGACAAACGTGGCCGTTTAGATAGCAGCAGACAATACGTGGTCTTGGCCGATACTGGTTTATAGATGGGCGGGTTTCAAAGGGCCGATTTGTATTAAGTATCGAGTAATGGCACTTAATGATCGTGCTTAGTGACAATGGTGTCCACTATTGTTTGGTGTGTATTATGATACTGTTAAGTGCGTGGTGGTGTTCGTATTTATGATCATGGCCGTTTTTGTACTTGTATTCGTGTTCCTAAATAAATTCGCAATAAAATATAGTATACTAAGGATTTATAAAAAATTCCACTTTTTTATATTATAAAGAGGAAAGATTTGATTGTTTGTATGTTTGTTTGTGTATGGATAAACTAAAATAAAACGAATCATTTATAAAAATTATTTCACCTTTATAAAGCTACATTATAAGTTATTTATTTTTTGAAAAAATTAGAGTTCCCTACGAAAATTGCAAAAAGCCAAGGTATCAAAAATTTGCGAAAATGTTCGATTACTCGACTCGCTGTAAGAGAAATGAACAAACCGGAAGACGTGTATAGTTAAGTCAAAGTTGTGCACAAAAATACATAAATGCCACCTTCTACCGGATGGTTACATTCCTCAGAATATAATAAATAATTTTAACAGCACAATCTTATTTAAACTTACAGCCTGTAGATAGGAACATAGTACGTAGTTAGTATTTATTGTGTTAACTAGATCTCACACGAGGATTCCCTGTCGTAGCGAACATAACGGTGATACTAAAATTACACCGGTATAGAACTTTATGGATTTATGTTGGTTATTTTTTGTGTTATTTTATGGCACTGATGTAAAGTATAGTCCACACCAATATGTAAAAGTGAAACGTTGAACGGATTTTGATGAAATATATATGAATCCATAAAATAAATAATATTTGATGAGATAATTTGTAGCCAACTGCAGAAGAAAAAAATGTCCAAAAGGTTTTGAGGACCGATCAATCTATTTGGACAATAATGGACTGACTATGAAGCCCCTAATATCACCTGAAGAATTTTTAGTCTACTATTATAGACCACAGGAGAGCAAATTTGTAGTAGATACGTGAACTAACTGAAACTAGTACTGTGAGCTGTAGAGCTCGCGCGTACATACTTTTTTGCAAACAATCTTGCGGTGTACAATAGCGCCATCTAGTTACCTTATTGTAACACTAACATTAATAACCAAGCTCCATCAATCCTTACCTAGTAGGTAAAGGGCAGATTCCACTGATAGAAACCTAAAAGTGAGAAATTAACTGCGTTTTGAGGAGCTATTCCGCTCATCACGCCGATGATCAGATCCTCATCAGATCTTTACCAAATTTATATGAAACTAATTTAATGTTAATACCTTTTAAAAAAAAGACCATCTAAAAAAAAAACTAAAAACTCGCCTAACCTGTATAGTGTATACCAAGTTTCGTTTAAATCAGTTGAGAAATGCAACCTGTAGCCGGAAATCCGGACAGAAATCCGGACATACGAAATATTTTTTGCCGAAGCTAAAACAGAGACGCTTCGCACTCATTCGGTCACTCAACCAGATCCCTTTCTGCCGGTGAAATAAAGATAGCGTATGGCACTGATGTAAAATCTAGTGATTTTATTAACTAACTATAAGCGCCCCGGTTTCGCACGGGTAGATATATAGAAAGATAAAATTAGTAGGTACTTTATTTGGACGAATGTTTATAGGTTTTATACTCACGTACCATTTCGTCTATTGTATTATACTGTTTAACGCAAGGAGGTTGAATTACTATTTGGTGTCTTATTAGCATAGAGTATTTCCTAAGTCAATGCTTATTAGATTTTCTATGATTTCGTTTCCATGGCAACGTTCCATATACAAAGAACCGTATCTCCTTTTTAGTTTGATAGGGGATTCGAACCCGCGACTGTTGGTTGACTAAAAGTAAGGGTCACTAACCATTCGGCCAACCAGCTGCAACTTTGACGTATACTTTTGAAGTCACCGTTCTTCATCAGCTTCCCAAATATTTTCATGGCATTATCAAAGTTATGGTCATTGACATCGCTGCTTCGTCTCCTTGGTCTTACTCAAGCCATACATTTCAGTAGGTGGCTCTAAATGCCGTTATACTGTAGAATACCAGAAAACGATTAAAAGTGGTATTCACGTTTAATTAAAGTAGAGAATTCCTATGAAATATATAGCTCTATTAAGCCGAGGATTCCTGGTGTAATTAAGGTAGATAATTCGTTTTTCAAGTTTTAGTTTAATTTAGACCATGCACTTGACTAGGTTGCACTTGTTTGGGTTGTATGTATGTATGTTTGTTTGTACGTTTTTAGGCACGTCCTACAGTCAAAATGGCTTTATTGATATTTATAAATGAGGTTACATTGGATTCGTCGTAATCAAGAGAGTGCTACAGGATCTATGAAGTGGCAAGAAAAAAAATAGTATGGCATCTTACAGCTGCCATATTGTATTTCCGACCGACCTAAAAGTAACCAAATCAAGTGAGGTATCAATATGAAGGTCTAAGACCATTTCAAAAATATATATTTCTTTTTCCTAAACAGTAGCAATTGTGTTTCAAGCTTCTCACAAAATTTCCTTTTTTTTGTGTCTGTTATGTAAGTACTAGTCCAATGTTGCAATTTCAATTATTAAAGTAAAGTAATATATGTAAGAAAATAACGAACATTAAATTTATATTACTACTAGCGGCTTTGCCTGGGTGGTAATTTTTCTGGGTTATAAGGATCCTGTGATATTCCAGAACCAAAAATACCAATACCATCAAACTTCGTTTAGTCTTCAAATGTTTTTTTATCGATTGCTTGAATTATACTCATCAGACTGAGATGTCAAGTACACGACTTTTTAAATCATACCCTAAGTTATCCAACAGTGAAAACCGCATGGCAATCGGTCCAGCAGCTTTTACGTGATGCGCGTACAAACATACAGACAAACAGGCTATTAGCCTATTTTAAGTACCTACCCATGACCATTTTTTTTAAATTATGTTTTGTATAGATTTTTTGGTACTTACTACTTTATTATAAGTAGATAGATTATTTTTGTGGGCGGTCAGCTCTTATTGCGTCCGTCCGCTGTCGCGGCTGAATCACGAAAACCTGGGCGTACGTTTACGTCGTGCCTCCCGCGCCCCACACCTGAACCGCTCTGCAATTCTACTGAGGACGTGAGTTGATTAAAATTCTATTCAATAGTTATGTTCAACAGGTTTTTATTTTTTTATAATAATTTTTACTTTTTTATTCATTGCCATGTCCCGGAACTGGAATAAGTAGTAGTGTTTATATACTCTATGGTATAAAATGATTTTTCCATAGCTAACCATACCCGTAGGTTTCCTTTTCTCTGAGTTTTGTAAACTAGAGAACCATGCCACACCACCAACCAGAGTTCGTGCTAGCGCGGGAAATATGAATAATTATTTGATGTTGATATTAAACAAGACATAAGTTCAAAAACTAAAAACCGACTACGTTCGGGTAAAAAATAGCCTATGACACTTTTGCGATGAAGACCTCGCTTGTCAAAATCGATCCAAGTTTTTAGTTTGCCAACATTACCCATCATTTGCCTTATAAAATTATATGCTTTACACTCTATACATGAAGACAAATCGATTGACACCTTGCTTGTCAAAATCGATCCAAGTGTTTAGTTTGACCATATTACCCTTCATTTGCCTTATAAAAATATATGCTTTACACTCTATACATGAAGACAAATCGATTGACACCTCGCTTGTCAAAATCGATCAAAGTTTTTAGTTTGACCACATTACCCTTCATTTGCCTTATAAAAATATATGCTTTACTCTATACATGAAGACAAATCGATTGACACCTCGCTTGTCAAAATCGATCCAAGTTTTTAGTTTGACCACATTACCCTTCATTTGCCTTATAAAAATATATGCTTTACTCTATACATGAAGACAAATCGATTGACACCTCGCTTGTCAAAATCGATCCAAGTTTTTAGTTTGACCACATTACCCTTCATTTGCCTTATAAAAATATATGCTTTACTCTATACATGAAGACAAATCGATTGACACCTCGCTTGTCAAAATCGATCCAAGTTTTTAGTTTGATCACATTACCCTATTATTATTTCACATTTTATGTATCATTACTGATATGTTGTTTTTTTATTGTAATGTGTTCAATAAAGAGTTATGGTATTGTATTGTATTGTATTGTACCCTTCATTTGCCTTATAAAAATATATGCTTTACACTCTATACATGAAGACAAATCGATTGACACCTCGCTTGTCAAAATCGATCGAAGTTTTTAGTTTGACCACATTACCCTTTATTTGCCTTATAAAAATATATGCTTTACACTCTAGACATGAAGACAAATCGATTGACACCTCGCTTGTCAAAATCGGACCAATAGGGGTGACGCTTTGGTGGAACATCCACATTCCCACATACACACATACAAACATACATGAAGTGTTAAACTTATTACCCTTCCCTTGCTTCGCTGTAGTCGGATAAAAGTAACATAGATAAATGGAAGCAAACTACACATCCTTTTAGGTTATCAATTTTAATCATACGATATGTCCAAATAATATGAACTAGCTAAACTCTCCCCGCTTTGAAACACTCACCAACGTATTTGACAGATTTATCTAGCAAATCATTACCATACTATTGAGATAGAGTCACGCCTTATCTCAGACTAGCTGTGTCCGCGGCTTTGCCCGCGTGGTCTATACAAATGTTTTTTTTTTGCGCTCATCCCATACACTTACAAAAAAAAGTAGCCTATTGTAACGTTTATACGTACATGTTTACATTAATTACATATTATTTATAAAAATAGTAACTTAAAATCAAATAAAACAAATTGTAATATCTACAGAACATTATTTAAACATATATTACCATACCTACAAATCACACATTAATTATATAGCTGTTGAAATTCATCAATACGTTCCGTTTATTCGCAGCGACATTTTATTTGCCGCGCCCCAACCTGTCCGCTGCAGCACAGTTTCATTAGCAGTTACTAAGAGAGCTGAGACGCTACCGACATACCGCCGTCATCGCACACGCCGATAGGTTTATGCAATCGAACGTACGACAATTTAATTGGTCTCTGCTGTGATCGCGAGTGCTAAATACTTGTGGATCACAACCAAAATAAAACTGTTCGTCCCTGCACGTTCTCCGAGACCTTGGTGTTGTGATTTCACCCCGGAATTTGGGTAAGCGCAATTATTAAGTAAGTAATAATTGCAACGCTTACCAATATTGTAAGGTAGATTGTGTGACTTTTCGTGTACTTATTATTACTTTGCTTGGGAATCTTTTGAGAAATCATCATGTTAGTCATTTCATAATGAATTGTACTTAGAATTCATTACTAAATTGTATTAATGTAGGTTGCCATCTCTGAAATTGGCTTATTTAATAATTTTATTTCCACCCTCGCAATTTCATGAAATCAATAAATTTAATTTAAATCATTGTAACTCCGTATCTGATTGTGAACATCCCCGGCAACACAACTACTGCCTAGTGCTTTCCTTCTGTCGTTGCCGTGGGTGCTCACAGAAGTTTACCATCAGACCATAACGCTGTTCCTTGTTGCGCTTTCCAGAGTCCGACGTCCGGCTTGCTGGCTTGACGGTCACCACTCCTAGCCGGCTTTACAATCATCCCAAGAACCTGGTTTTCCTCGAGCACCCACTTCCATCTGCAGCCTCAGACGGAGAGTACTGGACCAGGACCAGAGAAATAGAATCAGACATACTGTGTCAGGCCGAATACCACCAATTTCATGTACCCTTAATGCAGAGCGGCCCTTGGCAAATTAAATTTTACATGCCCGTATAATTCTGCCTTGTTACTTACTCCCCATCCTGAGGGATAAAGCAGGTAAGAAGGTACACTAAGTTACTCCATAAAACATCAGCTATTTTCTAGTGTTAGTCCCGTCAAAATCAGTCCAACCGTTTTGGAGATTAGCGGGAACAAACAGAGAGAGACAAAAATTTAATATTGGCTTTATAATAAAGTACCGTATCGTATATACTTTCACAAGCATTTAATAAAAATCGATTATTTTGACATTACAAACAGACACTTCAAGTTTATTTATTTGTATGTATGGATATGGAAGAAGAGGGAAATTGTATGCTGTAGTTGACCATGCCGGCTCAGAATCGACGAGTACAACTTCCCTTCAACCGCCTCTTCTCTCATTCTGCGTAATTCATCAATTCCGCTAATTACATCACCCCTTTGTCAATCCTGGTCGGAAATTAAAACAAATTAACCACGAGTTTGTGATTCCGACCAGAAATGTTTCTTGAGAGCTGAAGTATTCATAAAGAGAGGAAGGGCGGTATTATATCACTCTTACCCGGAAAATGCGTTTTTTTCCTAAAATTATATGTTGATGGTTAATTTTAGTAAATAATAGTTTTTTTTTTATTATTTGGTTAATTTTATAGGTTGATGGTTTGGTCGGATACTGTGTAACAGTTATAATACAGGTGGCTATCCATCGTACCTTCAAGTACTTCTTAGCTCTTATTATAGGTTCCGACAGAAAATCAGTGCCAAGGCCTTGGCACTTTTTCCAAGTTTGTTTCTTGCCGCGTTTGCTGATTCGGGAACTGTTTGTAACAACACACTGATTGTCTAATTTGAAAAAAATAACCTATGACACTCTATAACTGAAGACGAATCAATTATTGATACCTCGCTTGTCAAAATCAGACCAATAGGGGCAACTTTATGGTGGAACATCTGTGGATTGAAAAGTACTCGGCCTAACACAGATCCATTCAATTCTAAAAATAAAATCTAACTACATTATTTAGTTCAGTTCAGACTAGTTAATTGTGTGAAGTTCGAAACGTGTGCGATAATTAGTTGTGATTATATAAATTTATTAACAAAGCATTTCCGCGAATGGAGCAAGTCGAGCAGCGTGCCGTCATTAAGTACCCCCATAATAAGTCATCAAAAGCCATCCATGATGATATGGTACAGAACAGAATCCTTTAATGTACTGAGTAAAGGATTCTGTTCTGTCATATTCATCCATCAAAAAATGGATAGCAGAATTTAAGCGTAGTAGAGAAAGTGTGAAAGATGAATCCCGCTCTGGAAGGCCTTCGACGTCAGACGTCAGTAGTGACTGACGAAAATATTAAAAAAGTAATTGATTTAATAATGGGAGACCGCAGATTAAAAATTAGAGATATGGCCGAGATTATAGGCATCTCTTATGAACGAACTCAAAACATCATAGTCAACGAGTTGGGTTTCCACAAGGTGTCAGAGAGGTGGGCTTCGCGACTAAAAACTTCAGTTGAACAAATAAGGACGCGATTGACTATTTCACGCGACTGTTTGGAGTTATTTGACGCCGATGCAGATGATTTTTGGATTCGTTTTGTTACTGTGTACGAAACATGCGTTCATTACTGTACACCGGAAACAAAACAAAAATCAAAACAGTGGAGAAAACCTGGTTCACCACCCCCTAAAAAGGCTAAGTCGATTTTGTCGGCAAATGAGGTGATGACTTCAGTATTCTGGGACTCGAAAGGTGTGGTTATGATTGATTTTCTTGAATGGGGTCAGACTATAAACTTTGATTACTACTGCACCTTACTACGTCGTTTACGAGAGGAAATAAAAGAAAAACTTCGAGGAATGCTCAGAAGAAAAATCCTGTTTCGTCAAGATAACGCCCGTGTTCATACGTCTGTGCAGTCAATGGCTGAAATCCACAACTGTGGCTTTGAACTGTTACCGCATCCGCCTTATTCATCTGATCTGGCACCATCTGACTTCTTTCTGTTCCCTAACCTAAAAAACCACTTGGAAAGTTAAAGATTTTCAACAAACGACTAGGTCAAAGCAGCAGTAGACGCATATTTTAACTCTAAGGAAGAATATTTTTTTTCAACGGTCTAAATGCTTGGAAGGGAAGGTGGCAAAAGTGTATTTAACTTGATGGTGATTATGTAGAAAAATAAAAATATAACTGATTTATTATGTGTTTATTGTCTTGATTAGGCCGACTACTTTTCAATCCACCCTCGTTACCTCATTACCCTTAACTTGCTTTAACGTAGTCGGGTAAAAAAGCGACTCAGTTCAACAGTAACCGGCTTAAAAAAAAGGTTCTCAAGTTGATGTGTATTTATGTAATATTGTTGAAAATACGTAATATTCAATGTATGTTAGTCTATATGGGTGACTAAGCTTATGTAGGTACCAAATTTTATATATGTATGTAATATCGTAAAAATGATATAAGTATCTGAAAAAATATACCTAATTTCGTGATTGTATGTATGTATGTTTATCCACTTTGTTCTCAAAAAATACAAGTCTGATTGCAGTCATTCTTTTTGTGGTAGTTTTAGTATCTTTCAGCTTAGGGAATAATTAAAGGTATACCAAAATCGGTTTAGTAGTTTAAAAGAAATGAACTGTTAACCGTTTCCAGTATAGTTTTTTTCTGAGCAATTGGATTACTTACTTCATTTTTTAGGCCTCCTTTAACGAAACTAAAAAGTAAGTAATAGAAACTAATTTATAAAAAAAATACTTCACATCGTATAAAACGTAAAAGAAAGAAATAATTAAAAAAAAATTGAGGTCTGTGCCTGGTCTGTGTACGTGCCTACCAAGGAAGTTATATGTAATTACGTACAACCGGAACGATATCTTTAAAAAATAATAGTTTAAAAAAACTAAAAAACACGCTTTATATAGAAAACAAAACAGAAAATAAATTTTAATAGTGTAAATAAGAAAAAAAAAGTTTTATTTCATAAAAATCGTGGGGTGCATGGGTCAATAGCTATAAATATTTCATTGACAGATGAGAAGCACCCCACGGTATTTTTTTTTTGTTTTCTATTTTTTAGTTTGGGTTTCTACATAAAGCGTGTTATTTAGTTTTTTTTAACTATTATTTAATTTCTACAATTTTTTTATTTTATTTTTTTCGAATTATTGCATTGTCATCGGTCTTTGACAGGTGTGCAAAATTTGAATGAAATCTGACCGTTTAAAGTGGGTCAAAATAGCGTCCAAAGGAGTCGTTTACAAACATACAAGCTACGAATAAACATACAAGTGAAGCTAATATAAAGCGTATAATAAGCGGGGTATCGATTATTTGACCTTGAAAACGATTTAAAAATAAAAATAGATAAGGAAGTTGAGCTGTAACCCTTGTTGTCTCTTTCTAATTTATAGTGCCAATCTCAGATGACAGCAAATATTTCGTAAGACACAGGATAGGAACTCTTTTAATCCAAAATAGTATATAATATCTCATCAGATCTCAAAGAGAGACTCTTTGGTATAGTTGTCTCTGCGATGATTATTTCGCCTAAGTTGATTTTAGTCTGTGCGAAAACTCTGAAAGTTTGTACGAGAGAGAAAGAGACTTCCAATCCAACATATACTTGCTTTACGTGCATTTTCTTTTTATGTTACGTTTTCGGTGAGACCACTTTTGTAAATGAGAGATATCGTTCCCGTTGTATGTAAGTACATATCACTTCCTTGGTGCCTACTTACTCACTTTAATCGGCTTGGGCTTAGCTCAGTCGTCAAAAATTTTGAATTATTTCTTTCATTTAATCTTTATTTGAAGTCGTTTTTTTTTAGTTTTATGTGTACCCCTTGGTCAACAAGACCTAAGTTCAATAACTAAAACCCGTCTACGGTCGGGTAATAAATAGCCTGACACCCTTGCGATGAAGACGAATCGATTGATACCTTGCTTTTCAAAATCGGGCCAAGTTATTAATTTGAACACATAACCCTTCTTTTGCTTCGCCGTAGTCGCATAAAATAGCGTATGACAAATTAGCCGTGGCGGTCTCGGCTTAGAATAAGACCCCTCCCAATCCTCCCGTGGATGTCGTAAGAGGAGACTAAGGGATTACGCACCGGAAGATGGGCAGCAGCGTCCTCCGAGCACATATTTGTTACACTGCGGTCACCAATCCGCCTGCCAAGCGTGGTGACTATGGCACCTGGGGAGGACGGAACAACGACAGATCTACTGAAAGCGGGTGGAACACTGGTACTTAAAGTCCTTCAGAAGCTGTTTAACTCCGTCATCCTCGAGGGTACTACGCCAGAGGCGTGGCACAGGAGCGTAGTGGTTTTGTTCTTTAAGAAATGTGATAAAACCCTCTTGAAGAATTATAGGCCCATTTTGCTGCTGAGCCACGTCTATAAGCTGTTTTCGAGAGTAGTTACAAACCGTCTCGCTCGTAAGTTTGACGACTTTCAGCCTCCCGAACAAGCTTGATTCCGTAAAGGTTTTAGCACCATAGACCACATCCATACGCTCCGGCAGATTATACAGAAGACCGAAGAGTATAATCGGCCACTACGTCTAGCGTTTGTGGACTACGAGAAAGCCTTTGATTTAATCGAGACCTGGGCAGTGCTACAGTCATTACAGCAGTGCCAGATTGATTACCGGTACATTGAAGTGTTGAAGTGTTTGTACAGCAAGGCCACCATGACAGTTCGTCTTCAGGATCAGAGCACGAATTCTATCCAGCTGCAAAAAGGGGTGAGACAGGGGGACGTTATTTCTCCAAAACTGTTCACCTCTGCACTGGAAGATATATTCAAGCTTCTGAACTGGAACGGATTTGGTGTTAACATCAATGGCGAATACATCACTCACCTTCGATTTGCTGATGATATAGTCATCATGGCTGAAACCCTGGAAGACCTAAGCACAATGCTCAGTGACCTCAATATTGTTTTCCAACAGGTGGGTTTTAAAATGAACATGGGCAAGATGAACAATTGTTGAGAATGATATAATCGAAGCTGTTATGTCTACTTGGGTCAGACGATCCAACTGGGTAGATCCAACTTCGACAAAGAGGTCAACCGACGAATCCAACTTGGATGGGCAGCGTTCGGGAAATTACGCCATATCATCTCGTCGCAGATACCGCAGAGCCTCCAGACGAAAGTTTATAATCAGTGCGTGTTGCCAGTGATGACATATGGCACTGAGCCGTGGTCGCTAACTATTGGTCTCATACAAAAGCTCAGAGTTGCACAGCGTGCAATGGAGAGAGCTATGCTCGGTGTTTCACTACGTGATAGAATCAGAAATGAGGAAATCCGTAGAAGAACGAAGGTTACCGACATAGCTCTCAGAGTTTGCAAGTTGAAGTGGCAATGGGCAGGCCATATAGTTCCCAGAACTGACAACCGCTGGGGAATAAAGGTTCTCGAATGGCGACCATGAACAAGCAATCGCTCGTCATGGCGCTCTTTGGAAGAGGCCTATGTTTAGCAGTGGACTTCTAAAGGCTGACATGATGATGATGATATCTCAGAAAGAGAGCCATCACATTCTATCATGCTGTTTTTGGTCAAGGGTACACTCCAGAACAGTCTCAAAATAACTTAATTAACATAACCCTACATAATAGTCTCAACCCTTGCGCAAGACATAATATAACACTGAATTCTTATCGCTAAACCAAAAGACCTTTCGAATTTTCCAACAAGAATGTCATTTTGCCGCCACTCAATTATAAACCTCTGAGTGTACGGAATAGATTGCACTTTGGTGTAAATGTAGGAGGTGTTTGAAAGGATCTCTTGAAAGACGCCGGAAATCGGGGGAGTCGTACTAAAGACACTTTGTACGAATGAGGTTGTATTCATGGGATGCAGCGATTTTCAGTTAACCCATTTCCGTTACAAATTTACATATATTCCCCGCTGCAAAAAAAAAACACATTTTGGCTTTATGATATAAACAAGACTGTTCAAAACTAAAACCCGATTACGTAAAAAATGCCTATGACATTATTGCGATGAAGACGAATCGATTGATACATTGCTTGTCAAAATCTGACCAAGTTTTTAGTTTGAACACATAATTAGAATTAAAATAATAACTTACATTTCATGTAATTCTTTGTTACCCATCGATCCTATTTTAATAGGATTATTGTGAATCATTAAGTGTTAATAAATTGAATCATTCCTTTGCTTCGCCGTAATTGGGTAAACAATCACGGCGTATACCTGGAGATGAAGCACAATCGGACATATAGGGGCGATACTATGTTAGAATCTCCACATAAATTCATACATACATAGACTGGTAAACTCATTACCCTTCCCTTGCTTCGTCGTAGTCGGGTAAAAATAAATGCTAAAATAAATTAATTCAGGATAATAATATTCTGGGCAACCACGCTTGGCAGCTTGGCAGGCAGCTTGATGATAGCAGCAGATGTTTATACTTACACAGGAAAATACTGCTGAATTCCTTTTCCTGGTTTTCACAGCACCCGCGGGGTGAGGAGAGGTGGACCTAATCTTAAGATGGACCCACAAGGCACCACCGCTGATTCGTGTAGATTAATTAGGAGATTCGCTTTTAAAGAAATAGAGATCAAAGTGTGAACCGAAAATTGAAATCGGATAGATGGCGTAAAACTACAATCCCGCTTTTTCCACCCCTGAGTCCTCACCTTTACAAGTTGTAAGGCCACGAAGTAGGTACAGCGGGCGCGAATAAATTTAAAGTATTAAGCTGGCCCAGCGCTGGGATCTCCTTTATTAGACCTTACACATGCATCTGTAGGGGTGGACACGTGAATGCACATGTACCTAATACACATTACATTTAAGTAACTTGTGTGATTTAGGTAACTATGTGTTGGAATTTTATAATTATATTGATTTGATAAGCTAATATAATAGGCTATATATATATATATATATATAGCTACTATAAAAGCTATTTATATATATACTAGCTTTCCCGCCCGCGACTTCGTCCACGCGTACTACTGTTTATCGCGGAAAAATCATCCCATGTTCTTCTGGGATATTAAAAACCAATGCAATAGTAGGTATAGCACAAAAGCTCTTGATGTTTTTTAACAGACTTGTTATTTAGTTTCGATGGCAACCTTTCCTTACAGCGAGTAATCAACATTTTCCAGTTTTCCCGTGGACACTTAAAATTTCCGGGATAATAAATATCCTATGTTTTTTCCAGGGTATAAGTTGTCTTCATTGCAAATTTCATCAAAATCCGTCCAGCCGTTATCGCGTGAAAGCTCCCCAAACAAACAAACAAACAAACAGACAACGTTTCACTTTTATATGTTGGTATGGATTAGTATTATCTTATTATAGTATGTGTATTTCTATATAATGTTATGTATGTGTATATTTATATAGTTAAATTAGTTATTACTTAAATATTTATATATTTTGTTTTAATTGTTTACACCACCATCCATCATCCTCCCTTACTCCATTATTTTTTTCCTTCCAAAGGTTGTCTAGAAGAGATCGCTTTTAGCGATAAGTCCGCAAGTTGTACTTAAGTAATAAAATTGTTCCTATGTGCTATATAATTTTGTAAACTGGTGTAAAATAAAGTAACATTTATCTATCTATCTGAGTTGAGTCACAAACTTCAAGGACGAGTATAACATTATTTATGTTACATAAAACTCTATAACTTTTCAGATAGATTTTTGAATACGAAAGTGCTGCAATTTGACAGCAGAATGTTAATGATAAGAGTTGCTTTCGGCGAGAAGGGGATTACAGGTTTGATACAGATATTAAATAACAAGTCTAATTTAAAAAAAAAATATATAAAAAAAAGCTTTTACGGGTCCCTTGTTTTTGTTGCTTTGTAACTTCTAGGTTTTTTTTTATTTTTTGCCCCTTTCTTTCTTTTTCTCTTTTAACAATTTTTTTTAAGGTTATTTAATTAATTTTATATTTTATTATTGTTTTTGCTTGCAAAAACAACTTTTAACATTTTTAAGGTTTTTATTTCTTTATTTTTCTAATTTTTCTCTTATAACAATTTTTAGTTTTGTGGGCTTTTTTATTCTTGGATTTTCACTTTTAACATACTTAAGTTTTTTTTTTTCAGTTTTTTTATTTCATTTTCATCGGTTTGTTGAGTACCCTGAAAGTTTCCGCCAGACAGCTAATCGGGAAGTGTTCGAAATTTTTATTGCAAGATTCCAGGACAGACAAAATACATGCATAGATACATACATAGATAGAAACATAGATA
Organism: Alsophila aescularia; assembly: GCA_946251855.1. Lineage (NCBI taxonomy): Eukaryota > Metazoa > Arthropoda > Insecta > Lepidoptera > Geometridae > Alsophila > Alsophila aescularia. The sequence goes on from OX276373.1 coordinate 53,052,876, forward strand.
GATACCAAGTGAAATAAAATAAAATCTTTTAAAATAGTAGGCATTCTATTTACTCGTATTTACGAACCATCATTAGATAAAAAAAAAAAATAACCAATCTATCAACTAATTAAAACTACTCTGCGGTCCGAGCAAAATTGGCAAAGAGTAAAGACAAACAGAGGCGGCACTCGATCCGAAGCGCCAAGTTCGAAACTGAGACTGTTCTTCACTTCGCGTGAAGATGTGTGTTTAGGGGCTAATCCGGGATTTGAATGCGGACGAGAGGGCATATTGGGAAAAGTTTTTCGATGGTTTCATAATAAACAACGTAATCATTTTGTTCGGGGGAAAAATCGATGTTTACTCCATGTGAATAGGTCAAAGAAACATGATATTAACAGATCAGGGACGACGCGGCAGTGGAGATCTTATCAAATAAGAAATATAATTAAAGAACGCGCAATGGATCTAAGAAAGAAGGAAAAACACAGCGATCGGACGATCGAGAAAGACAACTGCAACAGATAGCTTGTGGGTGGGCCGGGCCTTACATATATTTTTTAAGCTTAGCATTGACCTGTATTCCACGCATTCAGCACTCCGCCTCAATGCGTACGTAGAAGGCGGACGCCAAACTTAAGTTACATTTATGACGACCGGCACAAGGGCACCCAGGGGGTACGGATCTCGGCTTCGACGGTCGTCTTGATTACGAAGCTATCGAACTAAACACCCCTGGATCGCTAGTGTTAGTAGTGATCGAGGGGGCCCTGAAAAATGGCTAGGAGCCCTTTGATTGAATTTTATAACTGACCGCCGATCCGTAATACACCTTCGAGAAGAATCGGCAAGAAACTCGAAGGCGAATAATAACTGATTATGAATCACGGGACCTTCGACCTCGCCAGCGAGGTCGCTGTCTGTGTCTAAGTGTTTATATTCCTCCTGGCGGGTTGCCAGTGGTGAAAGGATTGGCCGAAGCCATCGCTGCCAATACTTTGGCTGCGACGGCGTCATCCGGATGGTCCAAGACATCGCAAGAGCGTCTACGGAGGGCTTGTTTACATTAAAGTTTTCTATCGATTTATTTCAGTGGCCGTGATTTTTCTTCTTTTTTTTCTTCTAGCTATGCCATAAAGGTTAGAATGTAATATTTTTTTCGCGTGTTGTTCTATAGATGAAGCTTTAGAAAAGCATGTGTGTATTATATATGTACGGCGTAGCGTATTTTTAATTTACCCCCACAAATTCCGTAATGACGGTTTTTCAGAGGTTTGGCGCCTCTACTTCAACGTGGTGGGTATTTTGATAACCAACCAAACTCTAGATAACCTTTAACATCCCACGTGGAAATAGGCGCGCCCAGACTTCTGAATTAGGCCGCATTGAGTACTAGTGCAGTATATTGTAGAATATATGTAGTTACTAGCGTAGTTAATCCAAACCAATACAAATATTGAGTAAACAACGTGGTCTGTTTGTTTGTGGAGCTTTTACGTCAAAACGGCTGAACTGATTTTTATGAAACTTTGTAAATTGGTACCGTACAGCATAGAGACCAAAACAGAATACTTTTTGTCCCGGAAAGTTGCCATAGAAAAAGTGGAAAATGTCGATTACTCGCTGTAAGGAACAGTTGCAGTGGAAACGAAACAATAACAAGTCTGTCAAAAAGCATCAAGAGCGTTGGTGCTTTACTTTTGCATTGGTTTTTAATATCTTAGATGAACCTAGCATGCTATTTTGCGCGATAAAATGTTTGCGTACTACTGATTTGTAGTTAAGAAAACTTTTGCGTTAGAGTCAAATTCTATCGTATTCGCTTAAGAAATACGCTACGGCATATCGCAAACGAAGTTGACGGCTTGTAGGCGACAATTAATTACTTGAACATGACTCTAAGCCTCGTGTTATTTCGGTTTCCCAAATGTTTATCAGATCCAAACACATAGCAACACTCGACTCATCCTACGCACTCAAAAGCGAGTCAACACACATGCGAGTGTTTACCGAGCAACACGACGCCAACGCCTGCTTATTAGTACCACTAGCTGCGTGCCGTGACTCTGACTGAGAATCTATAAATATCTTTATACAGACCACACAAATAACAACACATAATAAGACATGCAAACTCCTTATAAACCTTATTAAACTATCACAACGAACTCGGACGACGCGTAGCTAAGAAGTACAAGAAGTGGGGACAAGAAAATGTCATCCCAATTTAATCACAAGTGCAATTGACAGGTTTATGTAACAACTATTGACTCGCCCCGGGTTTAACCCGGGGCGAGTCAATAGTTGTGTAGCGCTAACGCTACGTGTAGCGCTAACACCACGGCACTATTCTTATTTTAGCATTTATATACCCGTCATGCATACCAATATATAAAAAAGAAACGTTGTCTGTCTGTTTGTTTGTTTGTTTGGGGGAGCTTTCAAGGGATAACGGATGGACAGATTTTGATGACATATGGAATGGAGATAGCTTTTATCCTATAATAAAACCTAGGATACTTTTTATCCCGGAAAATTATTAGTTTTCACGGGAAAACTGAAAAATGTTGATTACTCGCTGTAAAGAACGGTTGCCATGGAAATTAAATAACAAGCCTGCCAAAAAACTTTCAGAACATTGATGCTTTACCTACTTTCACAACATTGATGCTATACCTACTTTTGCATTGGTTTTTAATATTCTAGAAGAACATTGGATGCTCTTTTTCGCGATAAACAATAGTCTGTGCAGACGAAGTCACGGGCGGGAAAGCTAGTAACTTCTAAAAACAAAAACGCCAGTAAGTGTAATTCAAAATCATTGGCAGCACAAATCTGTTTGACCATAGACAACTACATTATTTCAGACGTACTTGACAGTCTTGCTATTATTTCGTTTACATGTAATTCCCTTCCTTACAGTTTTGCAAATGTTTGATGCCTTGGGCACAGTACACATATAGTAGGAATTTTTGTACGGATCTCTAATTATTTGATAAATAAAATACTGTCTTATTATGTAACTTGCTGATAATGTAGCTTTTTATAATTGATAGAATTTTTTAAATCGTTTCTGTATTTTTTAGTTGATCTATTACAAACAAAAATACAAACCTAAAAAAAAAGGCAAATCTTTTTAATATGTGTGTAGATAGAAATGATAATAATTCATCTTTATTATGGACTCTATTACTCTCATTCTAATATATACAACGTACGAACTACCCATAGAGTAACATATATATAACTACCATTGTAAAATAGATATAATATCACTTGACGACATTACAGTCTAATAACATACCGTCTCTTTCTTCCCAACTAACTCAGCGAGGAGTAATAGAGAGCGGAGACATAAAACAAATATTGAGACCGCGACGTCGATTGTTTGATTTCCGCCGCGTTGAAAACACTACCTGTGTCACTAAATGGTTTAGAAGTAGTGACGGGGCATACATTTTCGATATCGATTTTCAAAGTTATTTTTTATCAACGCGTAACGTTTAAGTCACATAACAATTACTTGCACTTTACCTTCATACATTTACTATTAAATTGGGATGTAACCATGTTCGAAAAATCACAATGAAAAAGGTAAGGCAAGATCAATTATTACTTATTTCCCAACACTGCAATATTCATATTAGTAATTTTCTCTATGACAATATTTAAGCCTAGTTATCACATAGTTCAAAATCGGCTTAAACATTTTAAAAGTTTTCATTTAGGTCAAATCTTGCAAGCTGAACTCTTCTCTCTTACTCTTCCTCTTAAATGAGTTGAATTTTACTTCTTGGTTCAGTTCCGATGACAATGCATTTTTATGGTAAGCAAAATTTTGAATCGACATCCAGGATTAGCTCCAGATAAAGGAACTATTCAAAGGTCAACACGAAGTTTTGTATACGCATTTTATTATGATAGCTGGTTTTAAGTTTTATCATGACATGGTTGCTGCACTCAGGGCCCTGATTACGGAACTTCTCAACGGTTAAAAGCATAGACACGAAATGTTGTAACGCATTTCATTTTGATAGCCCGTTCTTAGTTTCACCATGACATGACTACTGCATAAAATGTTTTTTATTTTATCTTATTTCCAAATAAAAATATTTTTCTGAACCTTCTCTTTACGTACTTGTGTTTGTAATTGTTATCGATAAGTGTAATTTCCCATCTCTATTCTGCCACACGTCTCACCACCTTTGTCTCCGTCACGACATGATTGTCTCATCACCGATTCATATCCAGTCCGTAATATCCGACGCCGACGTGGAGAAATACTTGAGCCAATATGCTTATAGCAACATGTGGATACTAAGGATTAGACGAATTTGGTGCTGTACTATATAGTGGACTAGCTTTCGCCCGGGACTTCGTGCGCGCGTATTTATCATGAATAAAAGCATCCTATGTACTTATAGGATATAAAAATCAAGGCAAAAGAATAGCACCAACGCTCTTGATGATTTTTGACAGACTTGTTATTATTTCGTTTCCATGGCAATTGTTCTCTACAGCGAGTAATCGTTTTTTTTTCTATGTCCCGTGGAACCTACCAATTTCTGGGATAAAAAGTATCCTTTGTTGGTCTCTATATTGTACCGGACCTATTTACAAAATTTCATCGAAATTGGATCAGCTGTTATTGCGTTAAAACTCCCCAAACAAACAAACAGACAATATTTCACTTTTATATATTGGTGTGGATTCCTATTACTACAACCATAACTCGTTTTTCTATTACATTTACATAACAAGTTCTGTACAAAATACCATGGTACAAAAACACTACTTCAAATGGATAACAAGGTATTAACTAAAAAAAAAACGACTGAACCAATTATGATGAAATTTATATGGGACTACACTGAACGTGTACCCTTTTGAATAAAACAACAACCATGTAAAGTGGTTTAGAAATCTTAGAGATTTGAGGAAAAATAAACACAAAATGTAATGGATTAACTAAAAAACTATTTATGCTCGAAAAACTACTGAACCAATCTTGATAAAACTTATATGCCTTGCCAAACAAAAAAAAATTTTAAAAATAGGTCCGTAACTGACTGAAAAATTGGTGAACAAATATTAAAAAAACATACTTACAGTCGAACATATAATCGTCTACTTTTGTGAAGTCGATTAAAAACTCGTTTGATTGGAATAATACAGCATACAATTCTCATAAATAGCAACTAGCTATGTGCTTATAGAAACAAGCAACAGAAAAAAACTATTTCATAATTTCATTACTCCCTTTCCGAACGACTCATCAGAGGATCGGATAACTTTTTAATGTACTTACTTAATTTACATAAACCTACAAAATAACTGTATTTTTTACTGGTTAAGCGACAAAAAAAATATATTTAATTGAGTTAGTTTATTTATGAAGCGGTTGCGATCAAACGATAATCAAAGATAGATAGGTAGTTAAACACTTTATTTCACACCAAAGAAAACGCCAATAAAAGCATTTGATTATCGCCATTTCGGTGCTAATAGCAGTAGTTTGGCAGTATCACTACTGCGACGTTCGTCAAGAGCCTGTCTAGAGTACGAAGTAATATGCAGTTGCCTATGACGCACAATCATACCAAACAAGAAACGCAGAAGAGTCAAAACAAGAGACTCACACGAGCGGATTTTTACTTTCACACGTTCACAAACCGATTCACTAGAATACAGTATTCTATAAAAAGATAAAGTTTTTGTAATTAATTACTATAATAGCATAGTACCTATTTTAAAAGTCAAGCCACGACATCATCTTTTTGAATAAGCTAAATCATATTAATAATGACGGCTCGGTTTGGCAACGCCAATCATATTAATAACTGAATTAGTTTTGACGAAAATTATCTATGATTTCACTGGAATAAAATGGAAGTTTTTAAAAAACTGGTTACACATCTCGTAGAAAACATAAACACAAAACAAATGGATTTATAGGTTGTAAATATATAAAGCGATTTGCTCAGTGACCTCAATATTGTTTCCCAACAGGTGGGTCTTAAAATGAACATGGGCAAGACGAACATCATGTCAAATGCCCAAGTCGTACCCATGCCAGTTTATTTTGGGATCGATATTATCGAAGCTGTTGATCACTATGTCAACTTGGGTCAGATGATCCAACTGGGTAGATCTAACTTCAACAAAGAGGTCAACCGACGAATCCAACTCGGATGGGCACCGTTTGGGAAATTACGCCATATCTTCTCGTCGCAGATACCGCAAAGCCTCAAGACGAAAGTTTATAATCAGTGCGTGTTGCCAGTGATGACATACGGCACTGAGACGTGGTCGCTAACTATTGGTCTCATACAAAAGCTCAGAGTTGCGCAGCGAGCAATAGAGAGAGCTATGCTAGGTGTTTCACTACGTGATAGAATCAGAAATGAGGAAATCCGTAGAAGAACGAAGGTTACCGACATAGCTCTCAGAGTTTGCAAGTTGAAGTGGCAATGTGCAGGCCATATAGTTCGCAGAACCGACAACCACTGGGGAATAAAGGTTCTCGAATGGCGACCACGAAAAAGCAAGCGAAGAGTGGGGAGACCCCCCACACGATGGACCGACGACATTGTAGCCATCGCAGGAAGTCGGTGGATAGCGGTGGCACAAGATCACTCGTAATGGCGCTCTTTGGGGGAGGCCTATGTTCAGCAGTGGACTTCTAAAGGCTGACATGATGATGATGATGATGATGATGATGATGATGATGATGAAATATATAAATCGTTTTTTAAAGTAATCTTGCACGAGACACCACCAGTACCATTTAAAACCTGAGAACTCATTGAGACCAATCAAATAAACCTTAACTCGAAGGGTTTTCATCACTTGATTGTTGGGTAATGGGTTCCTATGACTCCGGCTCTATCATCAGACTCTCGAAACCAAACTTGAAGGGGATCCATCATCTGATTGTTGAGTTCCTATCACTACCTTCCGGCTCCATCATTAGACCCTGGATACCAAATAAAACCAGAGAACTCATCAAGACAAACCAAATGAGACCAAACTCGAAGGGGTTCCATCATTATGTTGTTGTTGAGTTCCTGTGACTACCTTGCGGCTCCATCACCAGATCCTGGATACCAAATAAAACCAGAAAACTCATCAAAAGAAACCAAATGAGCTCAAACTTAAAAGGATTTCATCATTTAATTGTTGAGTCCCAGTGACTACCTTCATGCTCCATCATCAGACTCTGGATACCACATAACACCAGATTATGTGGTATCCAAGGTGTGATGATGATCTGGAAGGGAACTAATCAAGCCAAACCGATTGAGCCCAAACTCGAAAGGGCTTCATCATCTGATTGTTGAGTTCCTGTGACTACCTTCCGGCTCCATCATCAGACACTGGATACCACATAAGTTACTTACTTATTAGTCACTTACTGCGACGCGCACGCGCAGTATGTGCGCTATAGTGCGCAATGTTAGATATTTCACCACCCGAAGATCTACTGGTTAGGGCCTATTTAAGCATCCTAATAAGGGCGGCTGCATTGTGGACCATTGTGGATGTGGTCTTAGGTAACAATCTTGGCAGTGTCAAAAACTGGAGGGTATCAGATTAATCCTCATGTTCAGACCATAGATGGATCCGTTTTCAACTGGAATTAAATATTGCACCACCAGCACAAACACGCAATCCCCGTAGAACGGACAAGGTAACTTTTTATGATTCTCTAAAACAACGCCTTAGTCTAGAAACTGGCGGATCACAGTTAACAGGTACATCCAAAATAGAACAGGCAGTAGTACTACTAACAGACAGTCTCACCAAAAGCCTTGAAGACGCCTGCCCTATATCTCCACCGTACGTAAGTAAAGGTGGGAATCAGGGATGGTGCAAAGATTTGGAGAAGCTGAAAGCAAAGGTACATAAACTTTTTAATAGAGCTATGAATACCTACTTCTTCTTTTTCTAATGACGAGGACTGGAGTAATTACAAGAAGGCTCAAGCCGAATATAAAAAACATATACGCTCCAAGGGTCGAAGGTCATGGAAGAAATACAGTACTAGCATAGAAACGAATACGCAAGCGAATAGGGTAAGGAAAATCCTAGCGGCTGACCCTAATCACGGTATCGGATTCTAAAAGAAACTAGATAACACTTACACTAAAACAGAATCCAAAACAAACAGCTTCCTTTTACAAACTCACTTCCCTGGGTGCCACATCACAGACACCACCACTTGGGGTGTTTTTGATGAGGTTATGCCTACAGTTACAGACTGGTCAGTCGCACAGACAGTAGTAACAGGGGAGAGAGTTAAATGGGCTATAATTTCTTTCCAACCGTTTAAAACTGCAGGTTTAGATGGTATTTTCCCGGGGCTCTTACAATGGGGAGAGAGTTACATAAATGGTTCACTGATTCTCATCTTCAGGGCTTGTTTGGCCTTTCGGTATGTGCCCCTGGCATGGAGAGAGGTCAGAGTTCTGTTTATCCCTAAACCGGGAAAGAAGGAGTATACGGACCCTAAAGCATATAGACCGATAAGCTTCACTTCTTTCTTTCTTAAAACGTTGGAGAGGTTATGTGAGCGGTATATTAGAGATAGCATACTAACTATTACAGCACTACATCCACAACAACATGCTTACAGTTCGGGCAAATCTACAGAATCTGCCCTGCACAAAGTGGTAAGCACAATAGAGCAAGACATTCACAACAAGACGTTGTGTCTGGGCGCTTTCATTGACATTGAAGGAGCCTTTGACAAAACGAATTTCATAAGCATCAACGTAGCGCTACAGAAGCACGGTGTAGATTCGACTCTGATTGATTGGGTCTTAAACATGTTGAAGCTTAGGGCGGTTCGCGTCTACCTAGGTGGAATCACCAGGGGTATGGTGTCAAGAGCGTGCCCACAGGGAGGAGTCCTGTCACTTCTACTCTAGAACATGGTTGTAAATGACCTAGTCACAAAGCTGAATAACCAACGCTTCCTCACGGTTGGCTCCGCAGACGATCTGGCGATTCTTGTATCTGGATATTTTGCCAGCGTGTCTTGTGATATCATGAATAATGCTCTAAAGATCGTAGAAAGCTGGTGTACAGAATTCGGATTAACCGTGAATCCAACGAAAACCAATCTAGTAATGTTTACAAACAAAAGAAACTTAGGTAGGTACACACTGCCCTACCTCTTCAATACTCAGTTGACCCTGGCTGAAGAGGTAAAGTATTTGGGTATCATCTTAAAAAGCAAACTCTACTGGGCTGGACACCTGGAGAGTAAAATAAACAAGGCTACTATCTCATTTTGGCAATGCAAAAGAATGATAGGGAAAACATGGGGCCTTAGTCCAAGGATTACCTTTTGGCTGTATAATACTGTGATTAGGCCTTCAATAACTTATGGAGCTCTTGTTTGGTGGCCAAGAACCAAACACAGCACCACAGCTAGCAAACTACAAAAAATCCAGAGGTTGGCTTGTGTGGCTGTAACTGGATGTATGAGAACTGCCCCCACGGCAGCACTTGAGGCATTACTTGGATTGCAGCCGTTACAGCTTCACATCAAACAGGAAGCTGCTGCATCAGATTACAGGCTTAGGGCTTAGTCTCTGGATGCAAAACAAACAGGCATCACACACGAACATCAAAGAGGAGTATGCAGAGGGAAACCCACTCATACTCTCCAAGTACGATAGGGTGCCAAAACAACATCAATTCATCAAAAGCTATAAAATACAACTATATGAGGAGTCTAGTGATAGTTCAAACGCACATGAAGTTAGGATTTACACTGATGGCTCCAAAATGAAAACAGGGACGGGAACAGGCGCGTTCTCAGACAATCTAAACATACACATAGCAGCAACCCTGGGTTCACACAACTCCATCTTTCAGGCGGAATGTGTAGGTATAATTCAGGCGGCAACTGCAGTACTACGGAGAAAGGTAACTGATTTTAATATCAGAATACTCTCAGACAGTGCTGCAGATGTCCGAGCTCTTCAACAGAACGTAAACTCCTCGAGGCTAATCATACAGTGCCACAATCTACTGGAGGAGGTTAGTAAAGGCAACCGTGTTACTCTCCAATGGATAAAGGGGCACAGCGGATCTAGAGGTAATGATGCGGATGATGTACTGGCTAGGCGAGGCTCGGACTTGCGCGCGGTAGGTCCAGAACCGATGATCCCTTTGCCTTCCAGCCAAATCCGAGCATGGCTCCGACAGAGAACAAACAACCTGCATCAAAACTACTGGGCAAGTATTAAGGACTGCAGGCAGTCGAGGGAGGCATTCCCAGAGTTAAATCCAAGATTCTCCCGTAAACTCCTAAACCTTAAAAGGGATAAGCTCCGACAAGTCATCGAAATAATCACCGGTCATTGTGCCCTTTATAAACACCTATTTACTATAGGCATTACAGACAGCCCCCTGTACAGAGGATGCATGGAAGCTGAAGAAACGGCCACGCATGTGCTTTTGGAGTGCAGTAGCGTGGCGAACCAGAGAGAGCATTTCCTGGGAACACCGGGAATCCTACAGGAGGCCTGCTTCAGAATACTGGCCTTCCTGGAGGACATCGGGTGACTGCATTGACTAGAAGTACCACCCATCACGCAAAAAAGGCCGACATACGACCTAATTGCGGAAAAGTGCCCGCGCATCAAGTATCAAGTAAGGGCGGCTGGACAAATCCTGTTATGAAGGACCGACCATCTATGGTCAAGCCAATATTATGTTTATTAAATTTTCGACAAACGTGATTGTATTTCTAATGTAACGGTAAGCACAAAAAAAAAGAAGCCAGGAAATGAGAGAGAAAAAAGAGGTCTGGTGAAGCCAGGGCACAGTCACAGGAGTTCAGTGTCCATCTGAACTCCTGTGACTGTGCCCTGGCTTCACAGAACAAGTCACAGAATACAGTTTATAAGGCCACAACGGCACGTGGGAATCTGGAAGATATGTCTTCCAGTGAGCGATAGTCTTAAACAACGAGTCCGTATGTCCCATAGAGTAATATTTCCTACGTACAATGGTATGTCCGCATTCGAAACGAAACCTAAAGCGAACTGATTTGACAGCTCACAAATAAAATACATTCCGCTAGGTGGCACACTCGGCGGCATTAGGTAATGCTTGCATGTTTTTGGGCAGGAAAAAAGGATAATTAATAATTTATATTATATACTTTGGCGTCACCACCGTTATATTTATATTTTACGTTGTTCATGAGATGTTAATTTTGACTCGTAAAATGCTATAATTTTTTGCGTATGTATCTGTACTTATAATAAAGCAATAAGTACGAAAGAAGATAATTTAAAAAAAATGACTAGTGTTCATCAAGTAAGCTACTGAACAAGTTTTTTTTTTTTTAATTTCATTTCTGCCTTTTTGTCTGGTTGTTTGTTTGTCTATTCACGCATCACGTAAAAAATACTGAACCGATTGCGATGCGGTTTTGATTGTTTGACTTAAAAACTGTTGTACTTGATATCTCAATCCAATGTGAAGAAGCCGAGCAATCGATAAAAAACTTTTTGACAGCTGAAGAAATTGTGATCAAATGTTGATATATTGGTATTTTAAATATTGGAATAGCACATTGAGTTCTTTTAACCTAGAGTTGTGACCACGCGTGCGAAGCCGCGCGTACAACTAGTTTACAATAAAATACTTTGACTTTCAGTTGGTATACAGTATCTAGTTTGCAGGTAAGTCTGGTACCAGCAAGGAAGTTATATGTACTTACGTACAACTGGAACGATATCTCTCATATAAAAAAGTGGTCTCACCGAAAACGTAATTTAAAAAGAAAATGCGAGAAAAGGAAGTACACAGAGGATCGGAAGTCTCTTTCTCTCTTGTACAAAGTTTCAAAGTTTCAGCACAGACTAAAATAAACTTGCGAAATAATCCTCACAAAGACAACTGTACTAATGAGGTCACCACCTATTTAATACATTTACATAGTACATTCTCTTTGGTATCTGATGAGATTTTAAATACTATTCTGAAAATTAAAGAAGTTCTTGTCCTGTTTGTTTTTCGAAATATTTGCTGTCATCTGAGATTGGCACTATAAATAAGAAAGAGACAACAAGGGCTTCCGCTCACGTCCTTGTCTTTTTTATTTTTAAATTGTTTTCAAGGTCAAATAATCGATACCCCGCTTTTTCTTTGAAGATATCTTTCCAGTTGTACGTAAGTACATATAGCTTCCTTGGGTACCAGTTACATTTAGAAAACTCTCAAAGAAATAAATAGCAACATAAAACAAAAGAGCTGCAGGTATCCTCGCCCGTATAAAGCTTTGCAAGTTTGACTTGCAAGTTTAACTTGTCGCAGTCAACTTTGAGAAATTCCAACGGGTTCTGTCAAAGCGTAGGTTGGAGATGTCGTGAATAGCACATAGTGTTTCTGGATTTAAAAACAATCATACCATAATTGTAGGATTGTCGTTGTACTAAGGATGGATTGGCGATACAAAAAATTGTTGGTATGGCAAAACAAACGGAATGCACTCTAAAATTGTCTTCGTGAAATGAGTATTGAAACAAAACGAAAAATCAAGAACTTCTATTACCAGGGAGGATTGAAACAATTTCTACTATCTAATATTCTCGTGGCAAATCTCGGGCAGGAGCGTTTTCCCGGGATCAAAGTACTTAACTAATATTGTTCAGTGTATAACATAAATGAAAATTGCACATTACAATTCAACTGTTACAGAGTGATTGAGTGTCACTCTGTAACTTTCTGTAACATTCATCCAAAAAATCGCTATTATTTACTTATCACTAACTATTGATTACTTACTTCCAAATTATCGTTGCTTGGCAAGTCAAAGTAACGAGTCTTTTAACAGTTTCACGAAACAAAAACAAAGTTCCGATTACAACTCGGTGGTTAACGGAATGATTTTAAGGATATCGTTAGTTCAATATTCGCCATGAGTAAAGTCAGATGTCAATTATTGACAGAATTCAGTCGTAGTCAAAATACTAATTTGCTTTCTTTCGTTGCCAATGTTTATTTTTAATTTGCATGTGATTAATTTTAATTATTATGGACTAAATACTAGTATAATACACGCATTTTTAGGCTAATTTACAGCGATAAATATTCGAATTAATCGATTTGAGTATTGATAAAAAAAAAACAAATTATTTTTTAATCATTTTTGTATGAATAAGCACTTTTATATTTGTAATTAACATATGTTTTATTATAATTTCTGACATTTGAAAAAATGTAATGAATTAGCGAATATGGAAAAAATGACATCCCGTAGGGTTTCTTGGTGCTCTCTTCTCTAACGGGTATATTAGCAAAGCACCGGTAGATTCAGAAGGGTATATCGTTTTCCAGTGTGAGATTTAGGTAACTCTGTTGGCACATGAAAGGGAAATTTCCTTTTCAAACTCAAAGTGTACTTAGTTTACCAACATTTTATTGATTTGATCTTTTTATAATATTTTATGTATTTCTATTTGTTCATGAGATGTTAGTTTTGATTGTAAAAGTGCTATTATATTGTACTTACAACTAAATTCGTTGACTTTGACTTTGAAATCAATTATTAATAAACAAAAGGTTATACCTATTACAAAACTGCTCCACTTAGCAATTAAATATGCTAACGGCAGAAGTAACAAGTAAGTTTAATTCTTGGTTAGTATTGCTCAGACGTGATGAAAATTCATATGTACAGTTACTGGTGACTTTAACTGGCGATCAGCTTACTTGAAACATTACTTGAAGGTCGTGAAATAGACTCTTACTGTTTCAATTTTCACCTGAAGACATTTTTTATTATTCAAGTTTCAGAGTTGGTACCATGACACTAAATTTGCGTTTAGAAATGATCATTTCATGAAATGGTTGGCCACATTTTTTTTTATTTCGTGAAATTATCGGTGACGTCATGAAATGGTTTGGCCAGATGAATCAATGATTAGCGATTGACGTTATAAACAGCTAAACGCACGGCTACTTCATGATATGGTCAAACATGCATGAGTGATTATAACGTAAAATAATTACATTATCCACTGTTAGAGGCGCTAGGCGGAAGCCCGCCTTGGCCGTGATAGAACTTCGTATTTTTTTTAGCCTTGATATCCTTTCTGTTTGAACTCCTTTTGTTATTTTTTATTTTACATATAACACTCTACGGACACCAGGGTCCGCACTTTTTTTGTGGCTTAATTTATTAAATTACATTTTTTCTTTTAAATAATGTTAGAAAAATTACTCTAGAAAATATGCAATGTTTTTGAACTACTTTGGTATCATGATATTTCAATGATATGGTCAGTTTGAGCTGGCTATTTCATGATATGTTTCTTTTTATGAAATAGAAACATTTCATGAAATTATCGAGCATTTTATGAAAGAATCATTCTATGATATCGCCAACACATATATATCTATCAATTAATTATTTAACTTATCAACATTGATGAGTAATTTTAAATGTGGTAACAAAAGGGTGGTGTGGTGTCAGTATGCCTTTGTGTCGCTTAACTTTTTTAATATTAATTTACTTTGCCATAAAGAGGTAAGCATAACTTTTAATGACACAATATTAATTTTACATAAACAGTATTTGGCATACTGTTAAGGTAGGCATAATGATCTTTTGGGCTATATTATTTTGGACTACTATAGAGACGCATAAAATATAATCTACATACCATATTGTGAATTAAGTTAAGGTGCGACGGAGTGGCCCTTGGGCCACCCGTAAGCCGCAAACATGTTTGTTTGACATAGGTAGGTACGTAAAATAATTTAGTTTAAAGTTATTTAACTTACGGGCAATAGGTAATTTTTTTTACTAAATAATACGTTTGTTTATCGCTATGCTAACTTTAGATATGGTAAACACTATTATGCCTAAACATTTATGCGTAATTATGATTATGCGCGCACGTTATAGTAAAATTATGCCATACTAAATTATGACATTGTATTTTTATGTGTATCGATAGAGGACCGTCAAAAGGAAGTATCTCAGCATAAAACTGTCAATTATCTACGTCACTCGACGCTGCGCTGTCTGGAAAGACTAATATATGTACTGTGCCGCTGTCTTCTGTGCTCGGCGTTCAATTGTGATATTACGCGGGCCACAGATGTGGCCAGCGGTCAGCGACGGTGAAGTTTAAACTAATGACGACCGTGAACGTAATGTAATTTAACTGCATTAACTAACTCACAACTAACTACAACATAATACTAGTGGCTCTAAAAGCTGTAGACCTCGCGAGCACATACTTTTTTTTGCAAACAATCTAGTGGTGCACAGTAGCGCCATCTAGTTACCTTATTGTGCAACTAATATTAATAACCAAGGTGCTCCATTATCATCGTCCCCCCCACTCCCCTCAATAAAAAATCACCGACGACTAATAATTCTAAAAAATCGTAAATCCTGTTACCTATACCAAGTTTCATCTAGTTCAGTTGAGAAATACGACCTGTAGAGGATGACCCGAAGAACAGCCAGACATCCAGAAACACATACAAAAGAATTTTTCACCAAGCTGAAACGGATAAGCTTCGCTCGCGCTTCGCGCTAGTTCAATCAATAACTAGCTAATTACTGCATGAATTAGTTGTGCAATCCACATACCATTACAGGCTTATTGGTAATCAAAATATTATCCTAACCCACTACCGGTTGGCAGCGTAATCAACATGCAGGCGGCATTGCCCCGCTGAATTGCAATGCTAATTTGATGAGCCAAATAGGTACCAGCATTATGGTCACGCGTAGCATCGACCAGGCACTCATATTGGATCCCGGTCCCCACGGTTTTTTTTTTTTATTAATTTGGTTGACGAAATGGGCTGATCGGTCGCCTGATGGTAAGCGTCACTCCTGCCAATGACAGTTGCAGTGCCACCCAGAACCATGGTTGCAAAATCTTGCGTGTCACTGCACTGCGGTCGTCACCCTGAGACGTTGGTTGTTACGAGTAAGTCTCATTGCCCAGTAATTTCGCTGAAAACATTGCCCTTCAAACCGAAACAGAAATGTTTACACACTACTGCTTGGCGGTTGAAAATCTGACAAGGTGTGGTACGTCCCCAGACAGCCTCTTGCGTACTACCACTACAAAAACAACAAACAATTTTGTGTTTCACCACCAAAACACCAAACTCAAATATGTAACGACTACCGAGGTAAGCATATTTTCGCTGCTCAAGCTGTTCTTTCCGGTAAAATATAACCCAGGTGTGTTTAAGTCAAGAGTGAATAGGTATGTACTAGGCACGCATGCCACATCTTCGACCACATCATCGCTTTCCATCAGGTGAGATCGTGGTCAAACGTTTGCCTTGTCCGTAATAAAATAAAATAAAAAGTGACCTAAATGCAAAAAGTAAAAACATTCTCATTATAAAGGATTACTTTACACCCTCACTTATTTAGTTAAATTAAGTAAAATTCATAAATATTTTACTTTACTACCAGTGTTTGTGGTAATGTTATCTAATTCAACCAAAAACTTAATTAAGTAACCTAATTAACGCGGCCTTTGACCAAAATTCGTTGGAATTGCTATAAGTCCCGTAGACGCGTAGTTTGTAGCGCTACGAGGCTACGAGTCTCATTCGCTACACGCCCGCTACGAAGCTACGGTGCCTAAGGGGTTTGAGATAATGAACATGCGACTATGTAGTTGGCATAATTAGAACTAAACGGCAGCTGAGATCTATTTCGAGTTCTGATACGTGCAGGGCAGGCGAGCTTTTTTTTTCCCTACCTTAGTAGGGAACAAAAAACTCGCCTGCCCTGCTAAAAAAAAGAACTTATGCCAATAAACTATACACTGTTGGAATGTGGTTATCAAGGCCTTCAATAAGATACCCATATTGTAAAATTCAAAGAAAAAATATTAAATTCGTTTGTGAAAATGGAGCCATACTGCCGCTATATTGAATATTTGCAACAATTAAAAAATATCCTATGTTACTCCGGGGGGTGTAAGGATTCTAATGAAACTCCATACGTCAAAATCTGTTCAGGCATTTAAAAGTTATGGTGGAATAAAGAAACTTATATACATACAAACATACACACACACACACATAGAAACATACATACATAAAAACATACATACAAACATACATGATCCTAAAAACAAAACTCTTCTATTTTTCTACAAGGAAAGTAAAACGAAGTTTTTGTTAGAATATTAACTGTGCCCGCGGCTTTATTCGCGTGTTCGTTTTCCTGGAATAAAAGAACGTAGCACCAAATTTGATCAAAATTCCTTAAGCTTTGACGGCTTAAGGAATTTTGACTTCAGGAGACTTATTCAAATACAAAGTACACCAAATTTTAAATCAATACCTAAGCTATCCAACAGTGAAAACCCCATTTCAGTTGGCCTAACAGTTTTTACGTTACGCGCGACAGATAAGATTTTTAAAACGTTATATTAAAATAAAATAAATAAATATATATATTTGGGACAATTCTACACCAATTACCTAGCAACAAACTAAGATACCCTGTACTATGAGCACTAGATAATGGATAAATATACATTATAGGACTATGATATCCATGACTCGGAAACAAACATTTCTGCTCATCACACAAATGATTGCTCATTGCAGGATTCAAACCCGCGACTGTTCGATTTCGTATTTAGGATCTCTAGCCACTAGACCAACCGGTCTTGTTTAGTAGCTTAGTTTAGGTCCCCTAGGTAATTTTTAACCCCCGAACTCGAGAAGAGAGGTTTTTATAAGTTTAGGGTATGTCTGTATGTTTGATCATAGTATTCGTGTCTGTCTGTGGCATCGTAGCTGCCAAACGAATGGACTGGTTTTGATGCGGTTACGAGCTAGATGAAGCAAGGAAAGGGTGAGTAATGAGTTTAACAGCTATTTATATATGTATGTATTTGGGTATGTGGATGTTCCGTCGCCCCTATTGGTCCGATTTTGACAAACGAGGTGTCATCGATTCGTATTCATTTATGGAGTGTCATAGGCTATTTTATACCCGACTGTAGCCGGTTTTTTTGAACTTATGTCTTGTTTATTTTGTATTATCCAAATAGATCCACCACACACTCACAACATTTGGCTAACCCTCAACGAAACAGCCAGTATAGACCAAACGCGTGGACCTATTCTGAATCGATTTGTCATCATCTTGCAAAAGACATAATATTTAATCAAAATTCAATATATCGACAAACAAACGCCATATTGTGAAAATAAAACAAAGTCGACCAACTATGTTAATTATTGAATAGGTATATGAAAATCACCTTTAGGTTTCTCTTATTAGTTTTCATTTCGAATGACTCTTTAGGATCTATAACGATTAAAAGGTTGGGCTACAAAGAAACGTTTGTAGTCGGGACTTTTAGGACTTACTTGTTTTATATATAGACTAGCTATGCCCACAACTTCGCACGTGGTCATTTATCTAGGTTAAAAGTACTCTTTGTGCTATTCCAAGACCTAAACTACCAATATAAAAATCCATCAGCCGTCAAAAAGCTTTTTATCGATTGCTCGGCATCTAAACATTGGATTATAAACATACAGACAAACAGACAGACACGATTTATAAAAATGTTCTATTCTTGTTCAGTAGTTTTTTTAAAATATCTTCTTTGTACAGACTTTTTCGTTCGTATTGCTCTATTGTAAGTATAGATTTACAAGCCTGCCTTTTTTACAAGTGAAAGGTTTTAGCAACTCATAAACTAAGAGAGATAAATAAAATATTCTAAACATTACAGAATAACTAAATAAATTTGTTCTGCTCGTGGGACAATTTCGTGCTCTCGACTTTCTGTGATTGCTGTTTTGCTTTTAATGTCATATTACGCTTTACTAATTAGATGTTGAGTTTTGGTAAGAACACTTTCATTTCACTGCTGATTTAAAATTAACGTTAAAGGAAACACGTTTGTGACTATTAGTGCGTGATTAATACGCCCGTTGAGTTAAATCTCCAAGTTTTTATTAAGTCACTTTCTTGTTTGCCTGTGTATCTGTCTGTCTCGAATTTTGAGCTCTTCCCGATTAGCTATCTGGCTGCAACTTTCAGGTTAGCTCAAAAATCGACAATAAAGGATTCTATAATAAATAATAGTTTTTAGAATAGTTTTTTCTACATTTGCGTCTTATTTCAATGAAGCTTGTAAAAAACATTCATCGAGATCAGAAAAACCAAAGCGGCTTAACGAGCAGATATCGAATAACAAACAGCAATATTGAATTGATCTGCGCCCTGTTGTGCCATTCCGCTAAACAATTGAACCAAGGAACCGCGAGCGACTGATTGCACTCCATTTTAAATTAATTGGATGTCTGGGTGAGATAACGATACTAAGATACTGATATCAATAAATCAATTCGCAATTGAAGGGGGGGCTGATGGCTGGAACACAAGTCAGGCTTGTGAACGGGATCTGCTTGTGGGGACTGATCCAGCCTAGTTTCTCACTAGTAATGTGTATTTATAACCCCTTAATAAGAAAAGAAAGGGGTTTTATAATTATAGTGTGTGTATGTCGATCTGTGGCATCATAGCTCCCAAACGAAGGGATCGATTTAGATGCCTTTTTTCTGTTTGAAATATGTTATGATCAAGATGGTCTAAGCTATAATGGGGGTGGGGGGGATTGGATTCGTAACTACCAAACTAAGGGACTGATTTAGATGTGTTTTTTTCTGTTTGAAAGCCGATGTGATTGAATTGGTTCTTATTGTAACCTTTAAACTTTCGCAATTCGAACACATAGTTAAATATTTAAACGGGACCTAATCGCGCTGAAAACTTAATATTTATTTACCTCGACGTTTCGATCAAGTTTCATTGATCGTGGTCACGAGAAGTCACGAGAAGAATGAAGTAGCGGGTGTCAGCGTCGAGAAGGGCGAGCGTTGTCTCCAACTACCCGCATTTGGTTTTGTAAAAAAACAGAATTGTCACGACATACTACACTAACGACATCTTCTGACATAAACCGTGACGCGAACACTTGCTTATCACGGGATTCCAGGACGCAGCCAACTTGAAACCATCCTATCGGTTGAAATTGAGATACTTTTTAATTTCAACCGCTTCACGTACAATCCTGGAGTAGTAGTGACTTTCCGTGGATCTTCGGGTCATGGAGTTCAATCCAGTGATTAAGGCCCGATTCGAGCAAATGCTCGGCGATTGCAGATTTATTTATCTGGCGGTTCTTTACAGCTGCAATGTGTTCTTTGACCCTTTCCGCTATAGTACGCTTGGTTTGTCCATTGTAGGAACTACCGCAGCTGCAATCTATCTTATATACGCCAGGAGTTTTAAAAGGAATGACATCTTTCGATGTTTTAACATGCCTAGCTAACTTGGATAAAGGAGTATAAACGGTCTTGATAGACAAGTCCTTTAATAAAGCACCGACTTTATCCGTCACTCCTTTTACATAAGGCATGAAAGCCGGCTGTCTATCGACATCAGACCTACTCTTTTTATATCTGCGTCTAGGACGCCAACGTCTGGTCACCACATATCCGTTTCGCTTGAGTACCTCCTGAACATGAGACACTTCGGCATCCAAATGTTCAGGGTCACAGAGGGCATGAGCTCTGTCTAAAAGCGATCTGTCTACTGATTGTAAATACCGCGGGTGGTGATGTGAAAAGGCGTTGAGATATCTGTCAGTGTGTGTTGGTTTCCTATAATCAGAATGAGATAACGAGCCATTAGGTCTCACCGACACTCTGACATCCAGGAAAGCTAACGTTTTCTCCACCTCCAGATCATATGTAAACTTGATGTTGCCATGGATCGAGTTTAGTTGACCCAAGAATTGTTCCGCTGTCTGTTCATTGACTTTCATGATACAGAAAACATCATCCACATAACGCTTCCATATCTTCAGCGCAAACGATTGTAGATCTAAAAAAAAAAAAAAAAAAAAAAAGTTTTCAGCGCGATTAAGTCCCGTTTAAATATTTAACTATTGGTTCTTATTATTGTTTCTTTATAATGGGTGTGGAGGGGAGGGTGGCTATATCAGTTTTAAATTTGCTAATGAGACGTCTTATTGGCACTTTTATCTTTTGTACTTGATATCTACATGTTATTATTACTCCAGACTTTAAAAAAATAAATGACTTGTTTCCAGTGCGAGATTCAACTCTGAGTCAGCACATGAAAGTTTACATAATTTTATGAATTTGATCTATTTGTAATGGTTTACTCTTTATCTATATTAAAATGAAACGTTGTCTGTTTTTGTGTTTGTTTATGTGTGTTTGTTTATTTGTTGGTTTGTTCGGGGAGCTTTTTTTACGCCAAAACGGCTTTGTTGAAACAATATAGAAACCAATATAGGTTAATTTTTACCCTGGACAATTATAAGTTGCCATGGGAAAACTGGAAAGTGACGATTAGTAGCTGTAAGGAACGGAATGACATGGACAATGTAAGGTTTCATCGCCTAGCCTAAGTAAAAATACTATTGAATAATTCCTATTTTACTACGGAAGTAAAGTTCCGTGAAACGCTGCTATTAAAATTGCTGATTTAAAGAATAGATGTAAAGTTTTTATGTGATCGTCTAGATTACTCATAAAATTGAAGTTTATTGAAATGTTATAATCATAATAGCTTATAGAAGTTTAATATTTAAATGGCTTATGTGATCGCCTAAGTTAAATGAACAGTTTGCTGAAAATTAACGTATATGGTTAAAGGTAGTTCTGTTATATTTTTGCTTGAGCTGTGTTAAAGGAGAAAACATGTAAAATAAACATTTAGGAAAATATAGAAATTGTGTAAGAAAATGTGAAAAGCGACTAACTTGGGTGTTGTCTTCACACGATGTTTGAAGACGCGTTGTAACTCTCTCTTGCAGGGTAAAGGATTAGACCTCCGACTTCGGTTGGAATATAAAAAATTGCTAAGCGGTTTCTAAATAAATTCCATATCCTAATAAAATAGATTGTTGTTTATATAAAAGGTAATAGTTTTGTATTTAGCTTCTTCAGATGGTTTAAGAAATATGAATATATGGTTTGTAGTATTTGAGTATAAAACATGTTGTCATAATATTTATTAGTGTTTATAATTCACTTCCTTGGTCAATGTTAATCTTTTGTAAATGAGTAACTTTATTTTATGTATTTAACATACATATGAAAGACAAACTTGAAGGTTCAATAAAGCGTTATTTATGATTTGTTTTGGTGTAATGTCATATTTTGTCTGTTTCGGGAAATTCACAAGATTTTGTCGGTAATGTCTGTCTTGGAACTGTATGTCCAGTTCCAGTTAGATTCATGAACCATTCTCAACCCAACAAGTAAGAACTAGACTTGAGTCCAACGGTGCAGCCATTTCACAGCTATACTAGGCTACTTTAATATCCAGTAAACTGAATATTCGGTATCACTGTCTAGCCCAAAGCCTGTCGGCTGGACATACTTTTATGTAATTCCTCAGAGTGAAGTTAAATCATTATTTATATTTACCGGGATGCCAAGAGTAACAAAGAAAGATAATTTCTTCCTAGTTAAATCATTATTTATATTTACAAGGCTGCCAAGAGTCCATAAGGAAGATAATTTCTTCCTAACATAAATAAGAACCAAATCTTTCAGAATTCTCAAGCATTTTAAATGTTGCTTTAATGGAAATCCCACGTTGCGTGTTTTCCATGATAATATGTATATAATGTAATGCTTGCATGGGCTATTTAGTGTGTCTCAGGATGAAAAAATCTCCCTTCTCTCAGCTATTTCATTAAATTATGAAATAATAACAATTACCTTCATAGTAATTGATTATAAAATATGTGTATACCCCTTTGTACCCCTTTTGTTTTGGTACAAAGATGTATAACATCTTTGTACCAAAACAAAAGGGGTTATGCATTCGTAATGTCTCTCATATGAACATAGTATTTCAATCAATTTATTTATCATTAAAGGTAGGTATATAACCTTCCTCTTTAATATATCTGAACAACAAAGACGAACAAAGTAATACTTTAACATAATATAATATATGTGTCTTTGTCAGTAATCAGCAATAACCACTTTGTCAAATCATGTAATGTCATAGGGTTTTGTCAATTTATAATACATAAGAATTTCTCTGTATACTTTTGTATAATATAATATAATATGTGTCATCGTCCGTAAATTCGCAAATAATCACTTCGTCAAAACTTGTAGTATATAAGGTTTTGTCAATTTATAATACATAAGAGTTTCACTGTATTTCAATAACTCGTCATTTACATTTTAATAAGCTCCACATCAATAAATAGATATAAACATCATCAACCATTTCCATTAGACTTCCCCTCCCAGTATTCACAACAGTTATATTTCAATAATATATACGAAATCAGTTCAGGTTATCCGTACTCTATAAAACATATGGAATCCACTCGTTCAATAAATAATCAACTCTTCTTAGATCTGTTCTTCTTATAAATAAGCAACTTGAAAATTATTTACTTAGTTATAGTTACATAAAATCAGTTCATAAGTTTTTAGTTCTATTAGTATATAAGCAATGTTATGGCTTATATACTTAATAGCGATTGAAGTTTAAATAATGGTACAATGTCCAGATCCATCAACAGTAAGATTTATACTCTTAGTTAAATTAGCTCAGTTGAAAATTGTATATCCTGAGTATAAAACAGTCATCGATTATAGACTTAGTTCTTATTGAATTTTAATTAGCGATTCATTTAAAATCATCATACACAAAGTAACATAGCCTTTAGCTTAGATACTTAGGTTAAATCAGTTAAGTTTAGAACTGTATATGCTGAGTATATAAAAGGTCATCGACTCAGTTGTTATTTATAATTTAAATAAGGTAAACTGTTTAGGAATCGCAACTCTGAATCTATCTTCTAGTTATAATTATATGTTGAGTTTACTCAGGAAATCACTAACATCAAGTTTTAAACATGGCTATGTAATTTAAATATAAGAGAGTTTATCCAGAATGAACGACCAACACCAAGTATATATTAATACTTAGTTATATATTCTAGAATATAAGAGTTTATCCAGAAAAACGATCAACACCAAGTTTTCTACTTAGTTATGTATTCTAGAATATAAAAGTTTATCCAGAAACGACCAACACCAAGTTTTCTACTTAGCTTTGTAATTTTTCTGCATGTAGGCATAGGCACGGCTTCACCCACTTTCTCACTTAACACTGCATCTAAATTCCCTTTACATATTGGACACGTATGTTGAAAAAAACTATACTTTAACACTTTATTTTAATAGTAAATAAACGCGAATTATTAATTATTTAAAACTCTCGTATTTGTCTCTTTTTAATATGGAGACCGCGTTGTGTTCTAATCTGTAATGGCTTCTGTCATCCAGGTTTGCCCTTTTATATTGACTTGTGTTGGGCATACAGAGTCGCATTAAGTCATAATTTTTAATGAATAATAGAGATATTTTAAATAGAGTTTACTATATCATGTATTGTTATTTCAATTTGGTTTTATAAGTATTTTAGTAGTTAGTTAATTTGATAGTTTATTATAATACTATACAAAATATAATTAGTCTATTATCTTCTTCACTCTAAGGTTTTCTGGTAGTAATTCTATCTTTGACGATAAGTCCGTTGATGGTACTTTTGATTTTATTATTTTAGAATGTACATAATACATATATAAGTTAATATTCTGAACAATATAATCATTCATTTAAAAGTAACTATTATGGATTATTTTATAATCAGTAATTATTAATTATGTTTTAAATATCTAATGTATTATTGTTTTTATGTTTATTTTACAAATAACATTTATTCGCTATTTTCTTTGTTCTCCTTAATGCGTTCCTGTCTTAAATCTGTTGTTCCTTTCCCACGGCTTTGAAAGATACGCAAAAACTTACTTAACTTTTCGAATGGTTTCAAGTGTTTTAAACCTATACTAATTCAGATATCATTTGAAGTTTTGCCATTCAATTATTTCTTTATTATTGTTTGAGAGTTTGGGTTCCTTGGTCCTGTTTGATATTATTTTAAATTATGGTCTACGTTACATGTTCCTTTGATAAGTAATCAATTTGAATATTTATAGGTTCCCATTAGTTTTTTGACATTTTTAATCTTTTTTTTGCGTTTGTGTTAATATTTTAGCACGTCAAATTATTTTTGTATTTATCGTTTTTAAGATTAGATTGCAATGTTTTGTTCAACAAGAAAAATAGCTTTCGTTTCCTAGGGGCTCGTATTAGATCCCTTACAACAATTGCCGTGAATACTAAATACTAAAAAGTATGTCAAAAAGCATCAAAAGTATCATGTAAGTAAGTATGGTGCTATACTTTCGCATCGGTTTTTAATATCCTAGATAAACATACGATGCTTTTTTTTGCGATAAGCTGTAGTCAGCGCGGACGAAGTCACGAGCAAAAGCTAGTTTACAATAAACATTTTGACTTTGACAAATTAATGTAACACACAGTATCTAACTACCAGACTGCGCAAAACAAAGGCCGGGTAACGTGTTCATCAGCCTTTGTATGTATGTATATAATGTGTCACTAAATAGTCTTATAAGTACGCAGCAGGTTTGTTTCGATCAAGCCTGTAAATTTGTTTACGTGTGCAATGGTTGAATACATTGTATTTAAAATTCCCATACAAAAAGTAAATATATTTCAATTTTAGAATTTTGCGACAGCATTAAATGTTTGTTTACTATCTATCACATCTAACCCAAAGTAAGTATGTACATACATACTTATGCTGCTCCATCTGCACGGGTTCAGGTTGCTGTTTCCCTTCCGCGTTGAGTGTCCTACACCCTGTTGAGTGGATACGGTTCACGGTCGACGGTTCGGTTCCGAGAAAGCAGATGCGATGTCTGTTTATTGTTTCACGCACATCATGCGAGTAAGAAGTGTTAGTTACATCCGACGAAAACACCGAAGGCTTAGGAAACGACAATATTATATTACACTTGAAATTAATCACAAATAAGATAATTATCACTTATTACAAAATTATAAAAAAAAACTTTGACGTTCCACTGACCACTGGGTAGTAAGTAGGCTCCGATGCGCGAGGTCCGTCAACTAGACTTGCCCAAATTCAAGGTCAATGTTGGTATTGATTCATTTCCAGCTGACTACTAGGTAGTAATATTTATTCTGTGCTACTAGGGTTTGAAATACAGTGCTCTTAGAGGAATCTTTATAAGTAAATACAACAATGAAAAACTTTGAAACCCCAAAAGTGGTACAACTAAAGTTGTTCGCCACGGCACCCTAACCCGGCACTTTATAGGTAATTATTCGCGTGGACTGATTTGATAATTCTTACTTCAATAAATTTGTCTTAATCTCACAAATGTCACTAAACACATGTCATAAATCAAAATTCAATATGGCGACAACCAGACTCCACATTGCGAAAGAGAAAAAAATAAAAGTCGACGAACTATGTTAAGTTGGGCGTCATCAATACCAGCCCGAATTCGTCCACTGCTGGACGTAGGCCTCTCCTTGTGAACGCCACTGAGCCCATTCTTTTAAGTGGGGTATCATTGAATAGGTGTTCGAAAAACATTTTTAGGTTTATATCATCATTTTTCATTTTGAATGACCATTTAGGATCTATAACGTTGGTTAGCAACCATTCACACAATATTTTTTTGCGTTTTTAGTTTTATTCGCAGTCTGGTTTTGTCAATGTGCGTAAATTTTCTTGTTTTAGAAACTTGATACTTGTTGAAAAACTAATAATACACGAAAATGTATACTAAATAATTAAAAACTAATTATTATTTTTTCACTTGTAATTAATTTTGAGAAATTAATTAAAAGATTATTTTTTCTCCCCGCGTTATCGACGTCGCTGGTGACAAGAGAGCTGGCTCATTTCTCGCACAGAGAATAGCTATTGCTATTCAACGCGGAAATGCAGCTAGCATTCTTGGAACCATGCCACATGAACACCAATTATTTTTAAATTATTAGTTTAGTTTTATGGTTTAGGTGTAGGTTTAATTGTTTATGTTGGTTGTGTTGGTTTAGGTTTTTGCTTTTTTATATTTGAAATGTAAAATTATATGTGTATCAATATAAACTTTAACTTGACAAAAAAATAATTAAAAGATCTATTTTATGACCACTTCTCAGCACTTTTTTTTGTACGTTTACAAAAATTAAATAAAGTTTAGTTAAGCTATAATGCAGCAGCCATGTCATGGTAAAACTTAGAACGGAGAACAATTAAATGCATATACAACATTTCGTGTCTGAATTGAGTTGAAGTGTTCTCATGGTAAAATTTAAAACCGGCTATCATAGTGTTACGAGCTGGGGTTCAGATAAAATTAATGTACGCCAATTACACCAAAAATTTATACCTTCGAAAAAACCACAAAAAAAAAATTAAACCGGCAAGTAACACTCAAACACTCTTTAACTCGAGTTAAAGAGTGTTTGAGTGTTACTTGCCGGTTGATTAGTGTGTACAGTCGACTGTACACACTAATCAATTATTACTGAATACTCGCTTCGAATCACTGTGATCGTTTCGTTCCTGATACCAAGTCAAAACTGTTCCAGGCAGCCGATGCGCGGCCTATTTATACCGCGACGGAAGTTTCCAGAAGGTACTCATATGTACTAGCAGTAGTCGGTAGGTATTTGAACTTTCGGTGCTGGACTCGTGTCGAGGTCGGCGGCGCCTTTGTAGTTGCCGCGCTGCGCCGCACCCGTAGGTACTTAAGGCCGGCGGCGCCTTTGATGTTCCCGCGCCCGTAGGTATATACCTATCTCGCTCTCTGGAAACTTCTGTAGGTACCTACGCTCCACTGGTGTGTTCCAGATGGTTCTTGTAGATGTAGGTATTGTGTCATCCAACCGCGGCTCCTCAAACATTTTAGTACCTACTGTTTTTCTAAGAATCGACGTAACAATAGTAAAATGCGTACACAATATTTCATGTCTGTGCTGTAAACCATTGAAGAGTTCCTTTATTTGGAGTCAGTCTTGGCCTGGATGTCAAATCAGATCATGCTTACCATAAAAATGCATTGTCATCGGAACTGAAACGTAAATCCGTAACAAACATACATAAAAAACTTTCGCCTTTATAATATTAGTGTTTTTTAATATTAGTGTTATAGTATAATATTAGTGTTTAATAATATTAGTGTTTTATAATATTAGCGACGGACTTGTCATACTATTTTATACGTATTTATGCATTAGATTTGGTCGGTAGTCGTGGCAGGTGTCAAAGTCGAATTACATGAAACTGATGTCTCAAATAGTAGTTTACGCAAAAAGTAGACCTCGCAAGCACAACACTTTTTGCAACAATCTAGCGGTGCACAGTAGCGTCACCTAGTGACCTAATTGTAAAAGTAGTAGGTAAAGGGCTGATTCCTCTGGAAACAACCTAGTGAGCAATTTACTGCATTTTGAGGAGCTATTCTGCTCATCACGCTGAAGATCCTCATCAGATATTCACCTAATTTTTAAGAGACCAGTTTAAAGTTACTACATTTCAAATAAAAAAGAACCATCGAAATCGGAACTAATAAGCCGCAGATATTCTGTGGCCCTCTTTTTGTTTCTTTTTGGAGGAAGTACATCCCCAGTACAGTGTTTGAGTGTTACTTGCCGGTTGATTAGTGTGTACAGTCGACTGTACACACTAATCAATTATTACTGAATACTCGCTTCGAATCACTGTGATCGTTTCGTTCCTGATACCAAGTCAAAACTGTTCCAGGCAGCCGATGCGCGGCCTATTTATACCGCGACGGAAGTTTCCAGAAGGTACTCATATGTACTAGCAGTAGTCGGTAGGTATTTGAACTTTCGGTGCTGGACTCGTGTCGAGGTCGGCGGCGCCTTTGTAGTTGCCGCGCTGCGCCGCACCCGTAGGTACTTAAGGCCGGCGGCGCCTTTGATGTTCCCGCGCCCGTAGGTATATACCTATCTCGCTCTCTGGAAACTTCTGTAGGTACCTACGCTCCACTGGTGTGTTCCAGATGGTTCTTGTAGATGTAGGTATTGTGTCATCCAACCGCGGCTCCTCAAACATTTTAGTACCTACTGTTTTTCTAAGAATCGACGTAACAATAGTAAAATGCGTACACAATATTTCATGTCTGTGCTGTAAACCATTGAAGAGTTCCTTTATTTGGAGTCAGTCTTGGCCTGGATGTCAAATCAGATCATGCTTACCATAAAAATGCATTGTCATCGGAACTGAACCCACATGTAAACATTCAACTCCTTAGCATAAGTGGCTCTAAACTTTTAAAAATATCGATGGTTCAGTTACATTTTATTCATTTTATGGAATATCGTTCCATCTATAAACAAACCAACTATTTATTATTAAACATCACTATTTCTACTAAATAATTGATCAAGGAACTCCGAGCAAACGATTTTCAATTCTCAATCACACTCCTCCCCTTGATTCAATACTAGAATTAATCAATCGATAGTAGTAATACTTTTGGTTAAATTATTTTGATCAGTTAATTACTTTACATATTGTAGTTGTATTCCAAGCGAAACTAGTAACAGAGTTATTGTACTAGCATCACGTGTGATATAAAATATTCGTGTTACACAATCCCATCGCCGATAACTGCTCAATAAATTGTATTCCAAATTCCGCGGAATATGTCCGATATATTCTGGGACAGCTGAACAACCTGCATTTTATATGAGGTATACACACACATACAATCATTTCCCTTCAAATAAGTGTTCAGTCCAGTAGCCATGAATGAGCTAGCTAGTAGACTCCATAATAAGCTACATAAATAATAACACTTTGTAGTCGCTCTGCCCGCCGAAGTACGAACCGAAGACACCAAAGTAAGTAAGTGGATAGTGATCAATCACTCGACCTGGCGCGTAATGCTACTTATCTCAATATACAAAACAAATGTATAAAACAGCGCATTTCCGTGGCGTGGTTTTGACGTCACGACACGTAATTAAACTGGGTAAAATATTACATAACTAGCTGCACTCCATAATTTGACCCGCTGACACCTATCACTTTCACATCTGTTACTTTGACACTTCTCACTTTGACACCTGTCACCTTGACACCTGTCACTTTGATACCTGTCACGTTGACACCTGTCACTTTGACACCTGTCACTCTGACACCTGTCACTTTGACACCTGTCACTTTGACACTTGTCACTTTGATACCTGTCACTTATAAACTTTGACATTTTCACCGACCTTTTTTTGAAAAAAAACAAAATGTTGTGATGTAGAGTTAGATTTTATTCTCAATCTTGTGTATCTTCGAGTGTTAATGTGTAATATTGGTGGAATATTAACCATTAGGTGTTCGTTAACGTGCACGAGTGCGGGCAAAAGAATCAAACGCAGAAATAAATGGCATTTTGTGATTTTTCCAAATCTCCCTCGGAAGTTTCAGTAAATGTCCACCATTTTACTGATTCGTGACTTTGACAATAATTCACTGTGACGTGACATTACTTTAAACTATACACTTGACATTGGCGAAATTGCTAGTAGGCCAGTGCCTCCGCAGAAGCCATCCAATAAAAAAAGAAGAAGAAGAGTGATGATGATGATGAAAATTAATATCCTGTGTCATTTCAGGATATACGCTATATCAATTCAAAATTTCATCAAAATCCGTAACAAACATACATAAAAAACTTTCGCCTTTATAATATTAGTGTTTTTTAATATTAGTGTTATAGTATAATATTAGTGTTTAATAATATTAGTGTTTTATAATATTAGCGACGGACTTGTCATACTATTTTATACGTATTTATGCATTAGATTTGGTCGGTAGTCGTGGCAGGTGTCAAAGTCGAATTACATGAAACTGATGTCTCAAATAGTAGTTTACGCAAAAAGTAGACCTCGCAAGCACAACACTTTTTGCAACAATCTAGCGGTGCACAGTAGCGTCACCTAGTGACCTAATTGTAAAAGTAGTAGGTAAAGGGCTGATTCCTCTGGAAACAACCTAGTGAGCAATTTACTGCATTTTGAGGAGCTATTCTGCTCATCACGCTGAAGATCCTCATCAGATATTCACCTAATTTTTAAGAGACCAGTTTAAAGTTACTACATTTCAAATAAAAAAGAACCATCGAAATCGGAACTAATAAGCCGCAGATATTCTGTGGCCCTCTTTTTGTTTCTTTTTGGAGGAAGTACATCCCCAGTCAAAAACTAAATAAAATAAAAAAAATTGGTAAACCTATGTACCAGGTGTCGTACAGACCGTTTGTAAAATACGAAGTGTAGAGGACCTAAAACTGGCTGATCAAAGCAAATTGACTGTACTTGAAGCAGAGACATGAACTCGCTTCGCTCGCTCAATTAATAACGTGGAAAAAATTGCTAATAGTGAAAAAATTGCGTAAACTTTGATACACAACCAAATAATAATAGCGGGGTTTCTACTGTCTCAGTCATCTGCGCCGTGTACTAGCAACATATTATGTGAGATAGCAACTGACCACAGCGCAGTTATTGAGCAATTAATGATGTTTACAGTGTATAATTACAGACGAATAGCGAGCGTTAGTTGCAGAAATAAGCTGTGCTTTATTCAGTGACCATATAAAAAAAGCGTTCATGCGGGGTTACAACTGGTGCAAAACAGTTTGGAGAATTTCAAAAGTGGTATCGCGCTGCGGGTGTGTGCTGCAGGAGAACGATATGGTCATATTGTTATTCAATTCTATAAGTAGTTTATAAAATCTTCAATTGTAAAGTTTTTACCCAACTACAGCCAAGCAAGGGAAGGGTAATAAGTTTAACAGTCAATGTATATGTATGTATGTATCTATGTAAATTATAATTCACAAAATAAATCTTAATAAATAAATTTGAAAATTATTTATTTGATAGATATTATAAAACATACTAGAAAATTTTCAATTGAAAGTTCATTTGAAGCAATTATATAAGAAAAAAAAAATTAAAAAAGGGTATGTGGTTGTTCCACCGTCGATAGCGTCGACCCTATTGATTTGATTTTGACAAACGAGGTGTCCATCGATTTGTCTTCAGGTTTAAAGTCAATTTTTTTATACCCTACTATGGCAAGGCAAAGGAAGGGTTACCTATTTAAATTAAAAACTTGGTCCAATTTTGACAAGGGAGGTTTCAATCGATTCGTCTTCATCGCAAGAGTGTCATAGGCTATTTTTTACCCAATAGTACTTAGACGGGTTTTAGTTTTTGAACTGATGTAAATTTAAATATAGCTTTACGAGTTACATTTAAGTAACTCGCAAAGCTACATGTAACCTGTTGTAGGTATTACAAAACATACGTCTTGGGAACTACATTTTACCTGACAACACCAACGACTATCTACAGAGGTATCACCTGTATGTTATAGTGCTATGCACTGGGCACCTGTCTGCTGCGGCTCGCCGCGAAACCTATGCACTAATTGCATTCCAGTAAATTGTACATCTCCCTCTATGGTGTGGAGACACAGGAATGCAGAAGCACGAGCAAAATAGCATTACGTAACTTCAACGAATACATACCATCGATCCTGACTATAAATATTTAAAAAGTTCATCCACACCATTCCGCATTCAGTTTTGTGCACGTCCAAGATGACCGGCAGAAAATGCTGCTTAAAATTCAATACATTTTGTTTAGTTTAGATAACAATGACTCAGATATTGTACTTAAAGCTAGAAAATAATTAGGTATTGTAACTAACCTCTCTCCCTCTTAATAAATAAATCGCTTGGCCAATTGATCGTCTATACTACGTTGTGAATATAAGTAACCCGGAACTTTTAGAGTGCGTGACTGTACTGGGAAGGAATGAAAATTAATATGAAAGTACAAATACAGATATTACAATAGATATGTTAACTTAGCATCTGAGATTTGGTTATTAACATAGTGTCGACAAGAGCGTGTTCTTAGATAATATAAATGTGTTATTATAATATTCAAATAATTACTGAAGTCATATCGTTCGCATCTCTCCATACAGCACATCATAAAATATAAAACAGGAAATCAGAAGACTTATTGTTTACTTATTATTTAATTGTGAGATGGTGTTTGTTTGTTCTGCCTGATATTCTCCGACAATATGATCGGAGACCTTAAGGCATAACATGTTTATTCTCTTTTTATTTTAGAGTTTGGCTATGTAAAACCACTCATATGATAGTAGAACTTTCATCGTCTACTAAACGGAGTGGTATGAGGATGGAGTAGCGTAGGTATATTTTATGTGTATAGCAAAGCAAACCATTCAGTCTAACATAACTGGAGTTAGTTCAGGTTGACTTAGTTGAACATAATCGGTCTATGCCGTAACTTGTCTTTTACTGACTATGTCAGTTAGTTTTATTTAAATAAAGTCTGGATTATACCAGTAAATGGTTCTAGTTGTCATTAGGAATAAATCCCTTTAGTTTATCGGCCTTGCCGTAATTCGTAGTTGAGACTAAAGCCTCTGATATTCAATATGTTTCCTTAAAATATTTAAGGGTTTTATCTGGACTATGCCAGTGTGAATTATTTAGTATTCAGGAATAATCCTCAGTAAATTAATTATGAAATTATTACACTTTTGTAAGTACATTTCCATAATAATTGCTATTAATTCAAGGTTGTACCTTAATTAAAGATTTCGTAATCGATCAACAGTAAACATGTCAATCCATCACTAGTGCCTGACAGAGCCAGAATTTACACGATAAGGGTCCCTTTGTTCAGCTTATAGCCTTCATCTTTTTTCGGAACATAAGATATTCTATCAGTGCTGGGTGCCAAAACAACAAAGTGAAAATTAACATCCCTTCCATATATTTCAACCAAGAAACCTATTAATTAGTTCGTGATTGACTATATAAATATAATTAAAGATTTCGTAATCGATCAACAGTAAGCATGTCAATCCTTCACTAGTGCCTGACAGAGCCAGAATTTACACGATAAGGGTCCCTTTGTTCAGCTTATAGCCTTCATTTTTTTTCGGAACATAAGATATTCTATCAGTGCTGGGTGCCAAAACAACAAAGTGAAAATTAACATCCCTTCCATATATTTCAACCAGGAAACCTATTAATTAGTTTGTGGTTGATTATATAAATATAAAAGTTCTGCTAGACTGAAATAGTATTAAAATTCACCCTTAAGGCGTAATTCATCTTTAACCTTACATAAAGAAATTGGTTTGAAGGGTAGGAATATGACAGTTAGGAGGAAGCAATCGGAGTCAACCTCCGCTATCACCGATTACTAATCAAGCCATAATTTATCTGTATTTGATATTTATGTTTGAAGGTTGAGTCAGTAAGCAATGATCTGTTGGCCGAACAGAACAATACTCCTCTTACTCATTGTATAGTGTGCGTAAGGGTATCTCCTCTTTGTGAAGTCCTTTTGATAGCAGCAGATATTATTTACAAGTCAGCAATGCATAGGAAAGATCACGTATATAGTAAAGGTTGTGAGGCTTTAAAATCGCATCTATCTCCATACAATATCACTCACTTGGTAATAATTCATACAGTATGTAAATGAATAAGCTATCACTCAATTAGTATATAATGTAAAACAAAAGTTCGTTATTTTTCTATTCTATGAGGATAAGGGTATGTTATACTTATTTCTAACGCTGTTGTATTTAGTGGTCATTCACCTGCGCCAACCAAGGGAAAGGGGGATCCTGCTTCTATCAGAAACAAAAAGCCGTTCCGAGACCTAACAGATTAATGACCCTTAAATAAACGATTTCGCCTTATTAGCTCTATAACCCTCCACCAATTTATTCTAAGATCAGGAAATCTCGTGCCGTTATCTAAAGGGAACATAATAATAAGATATAATGTGCAAGATTAATAACTGGCATTGAAATTCAGTTACCTGTAAAAAAAACATTATTATTATCCCTAATAACACTTCTCCAATCCATGATACAATCAGGTAATATCGTACCATCATTAACTGAAGGAGACATGATAAGAAATAATATGCAAGTTTACTTAATTATAGTAAAAGGTTAGGTAGCTGTAAATAAACATCATTATAATCTATTGCTCAATTAGTATATAATATATAATAAAAGTCCGTTATTTTATGAAATTGTAATCTGAGGATAAGGGTATATTATACTTATTTCTAACGCTGTTGTATTTAGTGGTCATTCACCTGCGCCAACCAAGGGAAAGGGGGACCCTGCTTCTATCAGAAACAGAAAGCCGTTCCGAGACCTAACAAATGAATGATCATTAAATAAACGATTCCGCCTTATTAGCTCTAAAACCCTCCACCAATATATTTTAAGATCAGGAAATCTCGTGCCGTTAGCTAAAAGGAATATAATAATAAAATATAATATACAAGTTTAATAATTGGCATTGATTTTCAATTAGACTTCAATTTATAAGTAAACTATCTACCTTAGTATTATAAATTATCGCATTATTAGCACTAGGTATCGTTCCAAATCTAATTCCTTAGAATACAAGGAATCAAATCCACTCCTTCCCTTAACTGTTAAAAGAAAACCCAATCCAGTCTTAACAAGATAAAACATAAAATATATTAAAGAAAATCTGTTTGTAAATAAATATTTATTTTCTGTAGAGGGCATAACGTATCTCATTTATTAATTATATATTAAGATAATATTATTTCATTATTAATATTAATATTTTCAAGGCAGTATTAAATAGACCTGTTAAACAAGGGAAAAGAAAATTGCTTATCAAAATTATTTGCTGAAAATTTATAATGTAAACAAAAGAGTATTGTTATGTTAAATGCACACTTAGAAACATACTCAACCAATTTATCTCCTGCTGAAATAGAAACATACTCAAACCCAAATCGTACAATGAGTGATCTTTATACTTATAAAGGATAATTATAATTATTATTATTTTTGAGAATTAATCACTCATTATAACAATAGGTACTTGTCATATTGGATCTCTATTCATGTACTTTAATAATGAAATATTCATTGTTATTTTTTTTTATTGAAATCAAGATTAAGATACTATAATAAAAAACAGTTTTAGATCCAAGATGACTAACATAATAAAAGGCCACAAACCTTGGTCGACTTCTTTATTTCCTTAAGATT
This sequence comes from Alsophila aescularia, assembly GCA_946251855.1. Taxonomy (NCBI): domain Eukaryota; kingdom Metazoa; phylum Arthropoda; class Insecta; order Lepidoptera; family Geometridae; genus Alsophila; species Alsophila aescularia. The sequence goes on from OX276373.1 coordinate 53,089,009, forward strand.
GTCATGTTAGTATCTGAAATAGACTATTCCTAGCTTAGAGAAAACAACATACATATTTCCGATTCCTTGAATATCTGTTAATAGCCCCTTTAAGGCTCCTGAACCAGAAATAGTTATAAGTCACAATGTCCATTTGACATAGTTTTTTTTTTTTTGATCACGTTCTATAATTTTTCTACATCCAAGTGTCACCTTAACCCTTGAAAACCATCGAAGGTTTTCTTTTCAGTAGCCAACTCAACCAGTTTAAATAACCATTAAAAAAAATATTCTCGGGACCATTCCACACCAATCACCTAGCCCAACTAGGATACCCTATACAGTGCCAGATAACGGACAAACATACATAAATACAAATATCAACATCCATGACTCGGAAACGAACACCACCGCTTATCTCACAAATGATTGCCCTTGCAGGATTCGAACCTGCGACCGCCCGATTTCGCTCCTAGAGTTGCCAGCCACTCAGATTAACCAACTATTAAAACCATCCATCCATTTAACTGTTTAACTAGATTCCAATTAAGTTTAGAAAACCATCGAAGGTTTTTATAGTTTGGCAGCTCAATTTTCAGATTATTCTTGACTATTAATTCAGATATTACTTCAATTTCTGAAAACCATCGAAGGCTCTCGTTGTTAGTCAACCTTAAAAAATAGTCCTTTATTTTCATAAAAATAATCGCTCGTTCTTTTATTATTTATCTAAATTCCACTTAAAGTCAGAACACCATCGAAGGCTTCTATTGATAGTCAACTCAAAATAGTTAATTAAAACTTCAAAAATTCATTGCTGAAACAAAATATCTATTAATGGAGAACATGACAATCTCTAGGATCCGGACTCGTTGATTTCTAGAATCCTCGTACCTGTAAGAAACAATTAATATTTCCCCTTCCCATGAAATTGAACTATAACGAGTTTTCTAAACTTGACCTTATTTAGATTTCTAGGTCTTGTGAAGTTCTCTCATTTCTTTTTTTTTTTTTTTTTGATCGCGACGGAGATAGAAGTGATTTACACGTTTGCCCTTCACAATTGGCATTGTTTACGTTTTCTTAATTTAAATTGCTAACTACATAAAAGCTGAAAAAGAAGTGATTAACTTAATTCTAATTCTATTAATGCCTTCCGGGTCGCGATAACGTGGGGTCACAAGTTTGATTATTTTTTGTCGCTATCTCCGTATAATTTCACTGAAAGAATCCCAATTTCCCCTGGATGAGGAATTTTATTGAAACCCTTAAAGGAAAATGAAATCGTATTAAAATTTATGAGAAATTTCAGTATTTTATTAGTTAATCGCGACTGTGCTCATAATAGAAATGCAATAATTTTAAAGAGTCGCCAAAACATAGGAATTACGAATATCGATTTTTCCTACTGCAGTGAAGAAATCTTTAATAATTTACTGTTTAAGATGTCGTCACTGTTCACTCTGAAATTGTTTTTTTTTTATGTTATTTAACTGTAATTTTTAGCACAGGAATACTGACTAATTTCCCCACTTATAATAGCTGAAAGGTCTGTTTGAATCTCTTTAAATTAATTTCAAATAATTCTAATAATATGACTGAGTTAAAACTCAAGTCTTGGCTGGTATCATGCTAACCTTAAAACTAGATTCGGAGACTTCTACAATAAGTCTAGATTCTAATAATTCCGGCCAAGACTTTTTCAATAATTTAGTAGTGTGTGTGTTGATTAATGGTTATGTTTTCTTTTTTAATGGTTATGAATGATTGACTTAATCTAATTTAATGGTGATGAATGATGATAGTTCAGAATGGATGACTTAATTTAACTGATATAATGGTAATGCATATGATAAATGAATGAATGTTGTTTTCCTTTATTTTTTTTTTTTTTAAACTCATCTCGAGTAATTATGTGTATTTTATAACAAGTGAAATTGACTTATAAACTATAAGCTGTTCTAAATATTTTTTTTTTTTTTTGGTTCATGTTTTATAATTTGTCCATTATAGGGAAAATAAAACATTGAAATTCTATTAAAGCGCTCCTATGACCTTATCGATCAGAAATATCAGTTAAGCTTCAATCTCTTAGAATCAATAAGGTAACCTCCACCCAAAATAGTGTAAGTTAAAATTTTATAAGATTCAAACAGATTTTTAACACAAAACATAAAATAGGAAATGAAATAATATAAAATTCAAATGATAATTTCGAAGATTGCTTATGATAAACAAATTAAGTTACAACGGATACAAATTATCATAATCATTCTTTAAAAGAAAGTGCACGTTATTTACAAAACATCCTTACACAACGAAAATCAAACATATATTGCTCATGTAACAAAACAATCAATATTTTTAAATTGAATAAAAAGAATTCAAGTCAGAAAATTATACTTTGTTATATTTTAATAAAATAAAAACTAGTTTAGCTCCGTTATTATTTCTCAAAAGTTTATTTGAAATTCCAAACTTTGTAAGTCTTGTCAAGTTATTAATTTTCTAGAAAAGTTTCATTATATATTAGTTTTCCTTTTTATTGCTAGATCGACTACAATGCGCCTTTCATCGCCGAATAGCTCAAAATATCGGCTCAAAAACTGATGTACACAGCATCTCGATGTGATAAGAAGGAGTCAACGATTAAACTTAAAATATTATTATTATTTAAATATGTAATATTAAGTATTGAAGGCCAGTGTATAATTTTAAATATCCACTCGAATTGAAGATCTACTCGAATTGATTTATTATTGCTAGCGTAAACTAACACACTCTAATGAGGTAAATTTTATTATCACGTGGGGTTTTTTTTTTTTTTAATATACACACAATCTAGATTTCTATAATGACGTCTAGGCAACCTAACTAAAACGAATCATGCTGCCATTATAATCCATTTTTGTAAGTAATAATTTTCTAAAACTTTGAATTATCAACATTCTTAGAAACGTTTTCGTTCATATCGTTAGATATGAATATTTTGTTTAGTTTGTTTCAAACAAACAACTAACGTCACGTGAGCAATATATTCTAATATACAGTAAATAACTCACGTCCTCTGATAGTGGAACACTAACCAAATCCTCTGAAAAAAAAACACAATTAATAATGCTATCTGTTGTGCATGCAAAAACACAACCAACAAAGCATTATTATTAACATAACCCAATAGAACTTCCCGCACAAGTTCTTTACATAAACGGAACACTTTTACGGATTTTTATTTATTATTTTAGTGAGAATTTACAGTTGAATTTTTTGTTTGAGACCTATCCGGCGTGGTTCTCAACACGTGTTAATTTCTCGAGGTCCCGCAACGACCACCTCGGACGCCCGGCCTCGCTTAGCTTCTTACGTACGTGTCTCGCGGAGACGCACCGCACTCGACCTATCTTTGGAACGATTCCGCACAGACTGGCCTTGCATCGAGCGGAGTGAAAGATCCCATTCCCGAGAGTACTCTCTCGCTCTCGGGGTTTTTTCCATGCGCATGATTCAATGGACTACGTTCGTTGTTCCCCCACCCCTGGGCTGCAATGCTATAACGCCGAGCCAAAACTTTCCACTCATAATACTAAATAATTTCAGTACCCACGAATTCTATGATTGGTATATCAATGCAATGTTCACGTTAAGGAAGGGGTTAAACACATCGATGACCGAATTATGGTTAGGTACAGTATCACACACACTTCTCATCAATCTAGAGCATTGATCAGACTAAAATAAAATCGTGGGGCGCATCGAATTTCTATTATCTACAGTCAACCGCTCATATCTTTATTTGGTGTGCTTTGGAAGCATCTTCTCAATAGACAGCTTATGCAAAATGTATATATGTAAACTAGAATAAAAGCTAAAAAACACGCCTGCCCTACCAAACAATAACGTATGTCAATAAATTATATACGGTTGGAATGTGCTTATCAAGGCATTCAATTTGATACCCATATTGTAAAATTGGTAGTTTTTTATTTTAGCCTTTGAAAATGGTGCCATACTGCCGCCACATTGTTTTTTTTTTTCAAAAAATAATAGCCAAAAAAAAACGCTCTAAATCTGTTTATGCATTTAAAAGTTATGGTGGAGTAAATAAACTCAGATACATACAAACATACATGAATCCTATAAACATTACACTCCTTTTTATGGGCAGTCGTGTAAATAGATTTTTAAATATAATAGAATCGTGAATGGAAAGGCAAATTAAAGAAGTTTCGGGTCAGTTGAGTGTTAGTTTTTTTATTAAACGCTTTTATTAACTTGCAATGTTTGTATGTATGTATGTCTGTATGTATGTTTGCTTAGGTCAAATCTTGCAAGCTGAATTAGAACCACCTCTTGTCCTACGGAGTAGAATTTTTACATGTTGCTTACCATAAAACTGCATTGGAATACCCAATGCAGTTTTATGGTAAGCATGACCTGGGCCATTATTCTCTATTGCCAATAAGACACGTTACACGCCGTGTTAAGATACGGCAAATCCAGGATTAGCTCCAGATAAAGGAACTCTTCAACGGTTAACAGCACAGAAATTTTGTGTACGCATTTTATTGTGATACCCAATTTTAATTTTAAAATTTCAATAGCCTAAAAAAAAATTTTTTTTTTTTTTTAAATTTTAATTTTTAATAAGGCAACTCTTCAAAGGCCAACAGCACAGACACGAAATTTTGAGTATGCATTTTATTAAGAAGTCGCTTTTAGTTTTACCGTGACATGGCTTCTGAATCATCTAGCCACATCAATTTTGTAGACTTTGCTGTAACTAAAATGGATCAAAATATGCAAGTTGATGCGGCTCATTTTGACTTTAAAAAGGCGTCTGACCGCGTCCACAATGATGTCTTGCTCAGAAAATTCTCTGCGATAGGATTTACACCCAAGTTACTCCGACTGTTTTCTAGCTATTTTTCCAATCGTCTGCAATATGTACAACTTTCTGGGTACCGATCTGATGCTTATATGACCTGTTCTGGTGTAAGTCAGCACGTTGGGGCCAACCCAGTTTGCTATCATGATTAATGACCTGCCGAAGGTCATCAGGGCAGCTGAGTGTCTGATGTTTGCCGATGACCTGAACCTGTATTTGGGTGCAGGTTGTGTGGAAGACTGTGAGGCGCTTCAGACGGATATCGATGGTGTGGTAAAATGGAGTAAATTGAACCATTTGGAATTTAACAGCTCGAAATGCATAACCATTACATTTACCCGGTCGCGTGCGCCTCTTCAGTATAATTACCAGATTTCCGATGTCAATTTGGAGTGTGTCACACAAATCTGCGACTTGGGAGTGACATTAGATGGAGAACTAACCTTTAATCAGCATATTTTAGAAATTTGTAAAAAATCTTTTCAGTCTCTTGGTTTCGTCATGAGACAGGCGTACAGATTCCGCGACAGAAATGCCATAATCACATTATACTACGCATATGTACGCAGTAGTTTAGAATATAATTACTTAGTGTAGGATCCGCATGAGCAGAAATATAAAATTATGTTAGAACGCGTCCAGCGGAAATGCGCCCGATTTTATACAAAAAATTATATGGATACTACCCTTTTCTATATCCGTCCCTGTTCGCCGCCGGAATGGTAGGTGTCAACACGTTGGAGTTGAGACCTAAGTGTGCATTGTTGATGCACTATTACTTGCTACTCCACAACAAAGTTGATAACCCTGCTGCTCTGGATCGCTACTCATTGTTTGCGCCAGACCGGCTGCAGTGGCGGCGCGCGCGGTACCTGCTTGAGGCACTGCCGGTGTGCATGCAAACTGCTAAATATGCTTCCACGGCCCAGGCCATACATTTGCTCAATGACCTGATTGCGCAGGAACCAGAAATTGATATCTTTTGCACAAAATTTAACCACTTTTTGAACCATTTTATCACTTTCTTATCTATTAATATATGTACTTACTAGTTTTAATGTTATGCATAATAATTCTGTGTTTAACTTGCTGCGCGTTTTGATGAATACTGTAAGCGCAGTAAGTAATTTAATAATAAATAAATAAATAATGGTAATGGTTTGGGTTTGTGTTATAGTGTATTTTTTTAGAGTGAGCCAAGACTCAGTAAAATGAATAAATATAAAAAATATAAAAAAATTGGAATGTGTAATACATTCCAATTTTTTATATTATTTATATTTATTTACTTTTTTTGTAAATATAAAAAATATAAAAAAATTGGAATGTGTAATACATTCCAATTTTTTTATATTATTTATATTTACTCATTTTACTGAGTCTTGGCTCACTCTAAAAAAATACACTATAACACAAACCCAAACCATTACCGGGTGAACTTACTACTTCTCAACACGTAGCACCAACGTACGAAGGAAGCTAGTGTTTAGAGTTCAATATATTTTTATTGAACATCTACGACCTAGCTTGTCAGCTTGAGTGATTAATGACCAATTGTTTGGAGCGTAGCTGAACTAACTAACTTTGTAATTACGATGACTCCCCTTGTGGGCCTTGTTAATTACTATTATTTAATTCTGAGTAATACCAGCAGGATGCTCAAAAATAAACTTTTATGTAAACTGTAATTTCTGTCAAAGTGATACCAATGACCAGCACAACCTCTAACGACGAACTAAGCAATTGTAATTTCTAAGAACAAAAACTTTGTAACCCTTTAGGCAGAACCATTTTGAAAAATCATTGGTTGTTCTAGAGGACTTTACAAAACAAACAACTAAACAACATATAACACAACACCCTTCAAATAACTCTATAGGAACCATCAAGCAGACTGTGCGTTGATTTGTGATATGTCAGTCTGGGCCTTATTTCATAAAACTATGAGTATTGTACACTGACAAATGTCAATCGACAATTGTCAGTCAAACTACCGAAATGCGTTTCATAAAAACTCGACAATTCATTCAATTAATTGTCAAAATATCACTTGATGTATTTTATAAAACAATAGTAGTGACAGGCAGTCAACCGACAATTGTATAACAAATGTCATAGAATACAGTTTTATGAAACGGCGGTTGCTTATTAAATTACCACTATTTGTAGTATTGTCGTGACAAATGTGACAGCCAAAGCTTTGCCCGTCACTGCTCTGTCAATCAAATAATGAAGTATTTTTTCTATAACTGGTATGATTGGCATTGTGAAATGCAATATGACTGACAATCATCAGTCACGTCGTGATTGTATGGCATATTCGACTGACATTTGTAGTTTTATTATGATTTGTCGCTTTATGAATGGCCCAGCACTACTTTTGTATTTATAATTCCTTCTAAAGTCCTTAAATTCCGGTACAATCTAAAACACTTTCCTCTAATTAGGAGAGACCTTAAACAAATCAACTTTTAATGAATTCACGACATCAATTAAACTCCGAATTTCCGAAATAACATCTCCGAAGTCAATTAGGATTACCGTCCATCTTACTTTGGGATAATTTCGCCGATAATTTGTCATTCTTCATTTTACAAAGAGCCTCTTTGAAACGATGATTCTCCGTTATGGGAGAATGAAGGGCCGGTCTCATTTATGTTGGGTTAGTATTAATGAAACGATGAAAACATAAGAAATAACTAGCTTAATAGCTAATAAAAAAACCTGCGCTGCCAAAAATTAACTTATGTCAATAAATTATATACACTGTTGAAATGTGCATAACAAGGCCTTCAATTTGATACCCATATTGTATATTTCAAAGTTTTTTTTTGCATTTGAAAATGGAACCATGCTGTAATTTATTTTAAAATAGTATAGTCGTTTAAAAGTATAATCATAAGAAACCGGATATTTACCATGGAAACTATTTGTATTGAGTTCCCGATATTTCGGCACTGTTGCAAGCGCCATGATCACGGATAACTGAAGTAGCTGCGGGTGGAATAGTTTTTAAGGGCAGACAAAATGATCTACTCTCTATCTCACTCTTTTATTACGCGCGACACCAGTGCCATTGTTCACACCTTCGTTAGTAACTCGATCGCGACACACAACACTAACAGTATCACCTCCCGTATTAGGGACGACATTTCTTCTGTTTTCACATAGAGGTACCAATGGATTCTAAACACCCGACAGTTTAAACCCGTGACGATGGGTTTAAGCTGTCGAGTGTCTAGAATCCATGCAGATGGGTTTAAACTGTCGAGTGGTAAATAAATGTTGGTATATTGGTATTTTAGAAAATACCAATATAACAACATTTGATCAAAATTCCTTCAGCCGTCAAAATATTTATATAGATTGCTCGGCTTCCACTCATCAGATTGAGATATTAAGTACCACAGTTTTTAAGTCAATACATAAGCTATCCAACAGTGAACACCGCATCACAATCAGTCTAGTAGTTTTTAGGTGATGCGCAAACAACCATACAGACAGAAAAACAGACAGACACGAATTTTTAAAATGTTATATTTTTGTTCAGTAGCTTATTTTATGTACCCTAGACCATTTCTTTTTTAATTATCTTCTTTCTACCGACTTTTTCGTTCCTATTGCTTTATTATATGTATAGATGAATTTCACTCGCGTTAGTTTTCAAAATTAAATTATATACTTTTCGAATGTGCTTATCAAAACCTCCAATTTGATACTTATATTGTAAACTTCGAAGAAACTGTTTTTTTTAAACCTGCATCCATACTGTAGCCATACGGAATTTAAAAAAAAATTGCCTATGTTACTCGGGTGATGTAAGGATTCTAACGATACCCGTACATATAAATATGTTCAGTCATTTATAAGTTATGGTGGAATAAAGAAACTCATATACATTCATACAAACATAAAGATAAAGATAAAGATGATTTATTTGTGAAAACATGAGTTTACATACAAATTAAGCATGCAAGGTATTAAAAAAAAAAGAAGAGCTACATGTTTTGCCTAAAGAGGCGTACAAATGGACAAAAAATTACAAATTATAAAAAAATAAATAAAGCACATAATCAAATATTACAATCAAAGTGAAATATAATTTAGCAATGATAATTATCAATATTAATTATAAAAATAAGAAATTAAAGTCAATAAATAAAAAATTACCGTTTACAAGACAGAGAAAAAATTCATACAAGGAAAAATTTACTATATTTTTTGTCAATAACAGCTAAAAAGGAAATGTTAATTTACTTATAAAAATGTTGTCAATAACAGCTAGAAATAAAATGTCAATAAAAAATAATAATAATATATACATATCTAATTACAGTTTATCAGTCAAAAGTCACTAATATGATAATAACATACATACATACAAACATACATACAACAAAACACAGTTTGACAATAACAACTTACAAGTTGCACAAGTTGCCTGCCTACGTGACTGAATCTAGGTCACGCACTTTGCACCGACACGAGGCGCCGACGCAGCAGAAGCATCGACCGCCTGCCGCATGAAACCTAATTTTAACAGCACTTTTGATTCACACATCGAACATTTGTCGCGTCTTTAGTAATCATTAAATTGTAATTTTATTTAATAAACTTAGAATTTTAAAATACATTTAGTATTTTTTTTGTATCCTCGGGCTGTAGCCCTCGTAATTAACATACATACGAACATACATACATACAAACAAACATACATGAATCCTAAAAAAACATTACTCTTTTTTATGGGCAGTCATGTAAAAATAAATTAATTGCGATTTATTATTAACTAGCTGCGCCCTGAGGTTTAACCCGCGTGAAGGATGATGATGTTGATGATGATGACGATGATGATGATGATGATAATGACGATGAAATGTATCCTTTTTGTTATTCCATGGTATAAGCTATCTCCATTCCAAATTTCATCAAAATCCGTTCAACCGTTTGAGAGTGAAGTACGATGATGATGAAAAGTATCCTATGAGTTATTCCAGGGTATAAACTATCTCCAATCCAAATTTCATCAAAATCCGTTCAGCCGTTATCACGTGAAAACTCCCCAAACAAACAAACAGACAGACAACGTTTCTCTTTTATACATTGGTGTGGATTTATTTAATGTAGTTTTTGTAGTTTTTTAACATCATCTGTATCTGTAGCTTTGCCCGCGAGGTCAAAATTCGTTCAGCCGTCAAATAATGTTTTCTATCGATTATATATATTTATATTTCTCGAGATACCCAGTAGGAACGTCAGATTTTAGATATAACCTAAGCTAACATGTGCTAAGCTGTGTTATTCCCGGACACAAAAGCTGCTAAGCTAAGCTTTGTTTTTTTATTTTATTATTATTATTATGTTATACATAATCATAATAATAATAATAATAAAATAAAAAAGCTTTAACAGGTTGTTTTTTTCTTGCTTTGTAACTTTGAAGTTATATTTTTCTATTTGGCTTTTCGCTTTGAACATTTTATAGTTATTTTTTATTGCATTTTCATCGGTTTGTGAGCTACCCTGAAAGTTTCAGCCAGGTAAGTAATTGGGAAGTGCTCGAAATTTGAATTGCAAGATTCCAGGACATACAAAATACATACATAGATACATACCTAAATAGATACAAGTGAAGTTAAATAAAAGCTTTAAAAGTATATACCAAATTAGATCAAAATTCCTTCAGCCGTCAATAATATTTGTAACGATTCCTAGGTTTCTTTTCATTGGAGCTATCCAAAAGTGAAAACCACATTTCAATCGATCCAGTTTTTATTTACGTGATGCGCCAACAAACATCTAGGCAGACCCGTCAGTCTGTCTCGATGTTTGTTCGTGATGTATATCGACAGACATAAATATATTCCTGTTCTGTAGCTAATTTTATGTCCTTCAACACATTTTTTTTTATATTATCTTCGTAGTACAGACACATTAAAAAAATATTCTGTAATAAGATATGACTTAGATGTTGTAACAGAAATCAGCAATAATGTATTATGTTATTACTTATTACTATAAATTTTGTACAGATACGACTGCCGAGAAAAAAGAGCATAATGTTTTTAGGATTCATGTATGTTTGTTAGTTTCTATGTATGTACGTGAGTTTCTTTATTCCACCAATTTTTATACATGTTTAGACGTAAATCGTCAGAATACTTACTTCCCCTCGAGTAACAAAAGTATTTAAAAAAAAAAGTTAATTTATTTTAGTTTTTGAATTTTACAATACTAGTATCAAGTTGAAGGCCTTGATAAGCCAACAAGATAATTCCAACAGTATATAATTAATTGGCAAAAGCTCTTTTTTGGCGGGGCAGACGTGTTATTTTAGCTTTTAAGCTAGTTATTATTACTTATTGCTTAAATGTAAGTGTAGAGATAGATTGGCTGGAGTTTGATAGCTATTGTGACGATGGCCGAACACTGGAAGTTCTTTTTTTTTCCATGCACAAATATTTATCTCTTCAACCATGAAAATAGTGCTACGTGCCATACAAATAAAAAAAAGAAGATTTAAAGTTGTTGTTAATCATTTTTTGGCTGCTTTTACTTAGTTCTGCTATGTATATATACACTATACGGACAGACATACAAACGTACTGATTAACTTTAGATAGAAATGAAGTACTTATGTCAAAAGCAATCCCACAACAGTATAAAAGGTAAAGTATAAGTTAATCTAAAGAAATATCTGTCAGATAAATTTTCCATGTGAATTGAGGAATCTGCCCAACCCATAGTGATGTACCCTTCATAATCGATTACTGTAATGGATGTGATTCGATTATCGAGGCTCTATCGACGTTGATCGAAATCACCTCGGGCTTTGATTGTAAGTTTAAATTTTTGGGGCCATTAGATTGACGATAAATGATAAAAAAATGTCTTTGTCATACATCAAATCCCAACAATAACACGATGACATAATAATATCCCTATCGTTGTCAAAGAAAATATTAATCAGTTTTTTTTGTGTTCCTATCTACACTAATATTATAAAGAGGAAAGATTTGATTTTTTGTATGTTTGTTTGTAATAGAAAAAATATTTCTCTTATAGAAAGCTATATAGTCAGCGAGTAACATCGAGCGACGATCGGTTGGTCTAGTGGCTAGAGATCCTAGGTACGAAATCGAACGGTCGCGGGTTCGAATCCTGCAAAGTGCAATCATTTGTGTGATGAACAGAAATGTTTGTTTCCGAGTCATGGATGTAATAGTCTTATATATGTATGTTTATCCGTTATCTAGTGTCCATAGTACAGGATATCCTAGTTTGGGGCTAGGTAATTGGTGAGGAAATGTCGAAAAAAAACACGAGCTGTTTTTTGAAAACATGAGTTTCCTACTAAAATTAAAATACAGAAACAAAAAAAAAACATTTTTATTAAAAATGTTGATTACTCGCTGTAAGGAACGGAATGACATGTTGCCGTGGAAACGCAATAATAACAAGTATGTCAAAAAGCACCAAGAGCGTTGCTGCCAAAGATTTTGAACTACGCTTACTGGCGTATTTATTTATTAAACGATTTCATCGCTTCGGACCAGTTATACCATTGAATTGTACCATTAAAGGTACAAATGGTACTAAGTTGTCCCATTTATACCTGTAATAGTACAGATGATACTAGTTTAGCTTGCCTTGTTTGTTGTTTTTACCAGACTGCGCAACGCAAAGGCCCGGTGTGTGTTTACCAGCCTATGTATGTATATCTGTTCCTTTGTGGCACTTTATAGAGCAAACGCGTGGATCAATTTTGATGATTCTAACGTCAATCGATTTGTTTAAATCTTTGCTACTAACAACATGACATTAATCAAATTCAATATGGTGACAACTAGACGCCATCTTGTGAAAAAGAAAATATCTGACAAACTATGTCAAGAAATCTGACATACTACGAGTATGTCAAGTGGGGTATCATTGAATAGGTATTAGAATATCATCTTTAGGTTACTCTTTTCATTTTTCATTTCGAATGACCATATAGGATCTATAATGATTTAAAGTTAGCAACCATTCTAACTGATTCTTATAAACATAAATAAAAAAGTTTATTTATTTTATTTATTTTAAAAACAAATATTCTTTCGCGAACAAAACTACAAAGAGGCAAGCAAGCTAAAATGCACTCAATTTTCGACCACTTCCCGATTAGCTATCCGGCTGAAACTCACAACCAGATGACAATGCATTCTAAATAAATGGTTTTAGATTAGTTTATTCATTAAATATGAAGAAACTAATCTAAAATTAATTTATTAATATCTAATTTAATGATAATCTACACTTATATTATAAAGAGGAAATATTTGTTTGTTTGTATTTTTGTTTGTTTGTAATGGTTTATCCAAAACCCAAAAAAACTAAAACTGATTTAAAAAATACACCTAAAGAAATCTACATTATCAGCGATTAATATGGGGAGTACGTTATTTTTCAAAAAATTGAGATCCCTGCTAAAATTACAACAATATAACCCTCGGTATCAAAAATGTGCCTATAAAAACGGAACGGAACAACGTTACCGTGGAAATGAAAAATAACAATTATGTAAAAAAAGCACCACGAGCGTTCCTTACAGTAAGCGTGATTCAACCTCTTTGGTTTTTCATTGCTGTCAAATAAATACAGTTGCGCTTAGGGGCGTTTTTTTAATGTGTCTGCGGATATAAAAATATTAAAAGTAAGGGAAATGTCGCAGTGTGAGCGCTACAAGTGCGAAGCCGGGGCAATAAATATAATAATTTTATATTATAATAATTATATTAATTTTAATAATATAAAATTATTAAAATTATACGGGGGGTATGATAATTTTATGTTTTGAAATAAATTAAATGAGGTGTTGGAAAATTTCGTCAAATCTACTCGATGCTTATTCCAAAAGGCCTGCAGAGAAAAAAAACTTCTATCAGTGCGACCGATCCGTAATTACATACGGAGCCGAAATGTGGATACTGACTGTGAGACTGGTCCACAAGCCGAGCTATGGAATGAGCTATGCTCGAATCCGAAATGAGGTGAACCGCCATAGCTCAGAGAATAAGCAAGTTGAAGTGGCAATGGGTTGGTTACATTTATCGTAGAACCGATAACTGTGGGTTAGACGAGTCCTAGAGTGTGAATTGGCCAACGTAGTGTAAGATGCCCTCTAGCTAGATAGAGAGACAATCTGCGCGAGGTAGCTGGTATACAAGCAGTCATTGGAAGTGAATAGCTGAAGATCTGGCCGAGTGATGCGTCTTGAGAGAGGCCTATGTCCAGCAGTGAACTAATATACGTTGTTGATGATGTTGATAATGAGGTGTTTACAAGATAAAACAAAATTAAATCGTATTTATACCTCATCTATTCTTATAATAAAGCAATATGTACGAAAAAGTCTGTAAAAAGAAGATATAAAAAAAATGGTCTAGTGTTCTTAAAATAAGCTACTGAACAAGAATATAACATTTTTTAAATCATGTCTGTCTGTTTGTTTGTATATTCGTTTCTTTGTTCATGCATCGGGTAAAAACTACTGGACCGATTGCGATGTGGTTTTCACTGTTGGATAGCTTAGGGGCTTATTTAAAAATTAGTGTGCTTGGTATCTCAATCCAATGAGTAGAAGCCGAGCAATCGATAAAAACTTTATGAAGCCTGTGACTTTATGAAGCTATGAACTCTGTGGCCGCACTGAACTATTATAAAGTCGAAGCGATTGAAAATTAAATCGATTTCTAACGAGTTCCAGATTCTTATTTACATCTAGATTGTCTCGGCTTAACTGATAACTCGGGGTTGCCACTCTTTGAATAATTATCTAAAGATTAACTTTTAAATACGCAGAGATGGCAACTTTTGATTAAGTTATTCTTGAGGATTTATATGTTTAAAATGATAGGAAAGGAGCTTCGATGAAAGAAACAAATAAAGATAAAGCACCTAATACTTATTATTATACAAATGCGATCATGAGACTATTTGTGGTGTGCGTGTCACGTGGTACAAAACCGTTCGTCACAGTACGTCACCAAAAGATCGCAAGCGATATGGTGTCATCCTTTTTCCACACGCATTAACCCGTATCGCTTGTTCGCTCCACGCACACATTAACGTGTTACGCACAAAGGCGTGTCGGCGCGCGTAGTCGATTAGTTATGACTGTGTGCTGCACTAGCTCAAAACTATGGATAGTGGCTTTTTACTTAAAATGATATATCAGGATTAAGTTTAGTTACCTTTTTGTCAATTGAAGAAGCCGTCTTCACTATAAGCAAGCCATGCGTGGAGTTTTTAAATAGCGCGGAGTTTTGGTGGAACACGAATCGGGCGAACTTAGTGAATCCTTATTTGTTTCTTTCATCGAAGGTTTAAAGTGATATAAGAGATGTCTTGAAATAAAAATATTTGACTTTCAATAAATTAAAAAAAAAACAAAAAAATACCGGACAATTCCACACCAATTAACTAGCCCCAAACTAGGATAACCCTGTACTATGGGTACTAGATAACGGATAAGCATACATATATACGAATTTTATAACAACCAAGACTCGGAAACAAACATTTCTGCTCATCACAAAAAATATTGCACCTTGCAGGATTCGAACCCGCGAGCGTCTGATTACGTACCTAGGATCACTAGGATCTCTTATAATGTCGTTCAATCACTTTTTTCTATTGAACTCTCCGTGGTCTTAGGTCGTACGTTGAATATAATCAAGGCGTTAATAAATTCAATGTTATGCAATAAGGGCCTCGCTTTATTCGCTATGACCATTCACGCACGTAACGCGTCGCGTTAAGACCAGGCTCCACTTATTAAGGGTTTTTTCCATAAATATGCTGGGTCAACCATAAACCTGATAAATATGATACTTATCATATATGTTTTTGAGATCTTTACCTCTCTATGATCAAGACAAAAACGTGATTAACAGAATTTCATTCGACACATTTTCTTATCAAAAATTAATTAATTATTTTCAGTAATATTTTCATTTTTCTACTCAACGGCTTAAGCTTTATCTCTAAAATAAATCTCACAGCAAGAAAATATAGTTTATTATCTATTGTTTAGACAAAAAAATCCTAACTAAATTATTATCCTGCCAATAAAATAAATAACTTTTGAGACACTTACTTCCGAGCTAAATTGTGTGTTCAAACAGAGCTCGCAATATTTAACCTTGTTACGCAGGCACTTCAGTGGTTATTGCTGGTTGCGGGTGGCAGAGTGTAGGGGAGGTGGTAGGGGAGTAGGGAGTAGAAAAATGTAAACTAGGAGCCTGGCCTTGAGATATTTTCGTGAAATCGTTCGGCAATTTTCGTAATGACAACACATGTTTTCAGCAAGGAATTTTTGGTATAGCGAATAAACGCCCAGAACAATTGTGGTAATATTTTATATAGGACTAGCTATACCCGCGACTTCGCACGCGTGTTCTTTTCTTTAGGTTCAAAGTCCCATAATGTGCTATTCCAGAACCAATATACCAACATTTGAACAAAATTTCATCAGCCGTTAAAAATACTTTATCAATTGCTCGGCTTCTAACTCACCGGATTGAGATACCAGACCACCAACACACACAGATTACACCAGATATCAAACCGAGTTATTATCTGTTTACACCAGATTTAAATCAAACCCTAAGCTTTCTAACAATGAAAACCGCATTGCAATCGGTCCAGTAGTTTTTACATGATGCGTGAACAAACAAACATACAGACAAACAGAAAGAAAGACACGATTAACAAAAAAATATGTTCAATACCTTTTACTATTTCGGGATTAAACGTGTCCTCAATTTTAACCCATCATATAATTTAAGACAGTGCCAAGTTGCATCAAAATCCGTCCGTTACTTTTAGCGTAGTACGAGTCCTTCTAAATAAGTTTCAACCCCTAAATAATAAACCATAAATTTTTGTGTCCTACCTCGTAGTACGAACTCAAATCATATCAAGTTTCTTTTGAATTCATCCAGTAGTTCCGGCAGCGTGATGCGCGGCTATGATACAAACTGACAGACATACAGACAAAAATGAAAAATGATACAGTTTAGGCTTCATAATCGAATATAGAGTAAATACCAAAAAAAAAACACTGTATCTTTAATGTACAGAATTTGGACCTATATCCCACAGGAACCCTTTATTTTTTCAGGAAGAAATGTATCCATAATTTTCACCTATCTGATAAACTATGTCTGTGCCAAGTTGCATCAACATCCGTCCAATAGATACAGCTTGCTAAGTGTTCTTTAAAGTAATTTTCCACCCCTATCCTGCAGGAACACTTAATTTTTTCGGGATGAAAAGTATCCAATGTTCTACCTCGAAGTGTGAACTCAAATCATACCAAATTTCATTTGAATTCATTCAGTATTTTCGGCATGATGCACTTCCAAGGTACAGACAGACAGACGGACAGATAGACAGAAAGACAAAAATTAAAAAAATACAGTTAGTATTGAATATAGAACGGCCCCCAAAAAATTTACAAAATATCTTTAATTTACAGAATTTGGGACATTATCCCGCAGGAACTCTTTATTTTTTCGGGATAAAAAGTATCCTCAATTTTAACCCATCACATAAACTATGACTGTGCTAAGTTGTATCAAAATCCATCCAGTAGTTTCAGAGTGGTAAGTGTTTATTGAAATAACTTTCAACCCCAATCCTGCGGGTACCCTTTAATTTTTTGGATGAAAAGTAGCCCAAGTCCTACCTCGTAGTATGAACTCAAATCATACCAAGTTTCATTTAAATTCATTCAGTAGTTTCGGCGTGATGCCTAGCCAAGATACAGACAGACAGACAGACAGACAGACAAAAATGAAAAAAAATACAGTTTTGGCTTCAGTAACGAATCCAGAGTAAGGTCCAAAAAAAAATTTCAAAATATCTTCAATGTACAGAATTGAACCCGTTACAGTTTTATTATAAGTATAGATTTGTACATATCATAGTATTTTTTTGTTTAATTTAATGTTCCTTAATATTTGAGTTATCCTACTAATATTGAAAATGCAAACGTTTGTTTGTTTGTTTGTTACGCTTTCACGCCTTAACTTAAAAATGATCAAAATAAAAATATTATTAATCTTTTATTTTGATCATTTTAAATATGAATTTCCGCAAAGCAACGCCTGATTCTATCAACTACGCCTTAACTTCTAAATCGATCATCATGAAATTTTACACAAACGTTGTCAGGGATACAGAATAATTACATAGAGTACCTCTTATCCCGAATTAGGAAAAAACAAAGAAACAAAAATAATTGTATGGGACTTGCCAATTCTATGTCAAAGTGACAGGAGCCAATATGACAGGTGTCAAAGTTTCATATCTCAACCCTAAGGGTGCATTAAGGTGGGTTTTATTAGAGTTGCAAAGTTTGCAAGCTAGTATTATTATAAGCCAAAATGTGAAAATATCGATAGAGTGCGGTCGCAGTAAAAAACAAATAAACACAACAAAACAACCACTAGACAGAAAAATATCGTATCTTTTCAAGCTATTATAATGATGACCTTATTCAATCATACTACAGAACAATCCACGCCAATATATAAAAGTGAAACGTTGTCTGTTGTTTGTTTATTTGGGGAGATTTCACGCCAAACGGCTGATCCAATGTTGATGAAACTTTGTTAATAGATACTGTACAATATAGAGACCAACATAGAATAATTCTTATCCCGGAAAGTTGCCATGGAAAATCTGGAAAATGACGATTACTAGCTGTAGGGAACGGAATTACGTTACTGTGGCAACGAAACAATAACAAGTCTATCAAAACGCAGCAAGAGCGTTGGTGCTAGACTTTTGTATTCTAGATGAACATAGGACGCTTTTTTTTCGCGATAAGCTGTAGCTGTAGTTGGTTACATTTGTCAAAATACCGACAACCGCTGGGGTAAACGGGTTCTTGAGTGGAGACCACGGCTTAGCAAACGTAGTGTAGGACGCCACCAGCCAGCTGGAGGTAGTGCCGACCTGCAAAAGGCGGCCGGCAAAAACTGGATGAGAAGAGACAAAGACCGGGTTCTGTAGCGTTCATTGTGGATACAGGCTGATGATGATGATGATGATGAAGTATTAGTGCTAGCTCATTTTAGTATCTAAATTTTTCAAGCTCTAACATCAGTCTACTCATCTCAAAGAAGTTCTTCAGATTAAATAGGAGTGGCAGAGTGAACGAGAACGACAAATCATTTGAGAAATGTGGAGTAACTGTGCGTAATCTGTTGGAGTAGCGTAGATTACGGCCATCAATGGCTCTATTTTGAGCCTCTACTATCGGTTGTAGAGTCGCCTGTGAGATTTTCAAAAGTCGCTTTAGATTTAGAAGTTTTAATTTACCTGCAAGGTAGTGGTGCAAGGATCGACAGATAGACACCAATAATAATTTCATTGAGAGTTTAGTTTATGAAGCTATAAGCTCGGGCCCGCAACATCGTCCGCGCGGACTACAGTTTATTGCGAAAAAAAGCGTCATATGTTCGTCTAGGATATTAAAAACTAATGTGAAAGTATAGAACCAACGCTCTTGATGCTTTTTGACAGTCTTGTTATTATTTATTTTCCACGGCAACGTCATTCCGTTCCTAAAAGCGAGTATTTGTCATTTTCCAGTATTCCCGTGGATGCTTACTACTCGTTTATTCCGGGATAAAAAGACTCTATATTGTACAGTACCTCTACAAAGTTCATCAAAATCGGATTAGCTGTTTTGGCGTGAAACCTGCCCAAACAAGCAAACAGACAAAGTTTCAGTTTTGTATATTGGTGTTGTAAGGTATCTAATACGAGCCCCTAGGAAACGAAAGCTTTTTTTTGTTGAACAAAACATTGCAATATAATCATAAAAAACGATATATACGAAAATAATGTGACGTGCTAAAATATTTACACAAACGCAAAATAGAGGTTAAAAATGTCAAAACTAATGGGAACCTATAAATATTCAAATTGATTACCTGTCAAAGGAACATGTAACGTAGGACATAATTTAATAATATCAGACAGGACAAAGCCACACAAACACTCAAAAGGATAATAAATAAATAATTTAATGGCAAAGCTTCAAATGATATCTGATTTAGTACAGTTTAAAAACACTTGAGAACCATTCGAAAAGTGGAATAAGTTTTGCGTATCTTTCAATACCGTGTGAAAGAAACAACAAATTTAAGACAGGAACGCATTAAGGAGAACAAAGAAAATAGCGAATAAATTTTATTTAAAAAAAAAACATAAAAACAATAATACATTAGATATTTTAAAACATAATTAATAATTACTGATTATAAAATAATCCATAATAGTTACTTTTAAATGAATCATTATATTGTTTAGAATATTAACTTATATATGTATTATGTACTTTCTAAAATAATATAATCAAAAGTACCATCATCGGACTTACCGCCAACGATCAACGATCAACGATAATTATCTTTTGTATAGTATTATAATAAACTATCAAATTAACTAACTACCAAAATACTTATAAAACCAAATTAAAATAACAATACATGATATAGTAAACTCTATTTAAAATATCTCTATTATTCATTAAAAATGATGACTTAATGCGACCCTGTATGCCCCACACAAATCAATATAAAAAGGGCAAACCTGGATGACAGAAGCCACAACAGTTTAGAACGCGACGCGGTCTCCATATTAAAAAGAGACAAATACGAGTGATTTAAATAATGAATAATTCGTGTTTATTTACTATTAAAATAAAGTGTTAAAGTATAGTTTTTTCAACATACGTGTCCAATATGTAAAGCGAATTTAGTTGCAGTGTTTGAGTGCAGTGTAGTGTTTATTCGTGCCTACATGCAGAAATTAAAAGCTAAGTAGAAAACTTGGTGTTGGTCGATTTTCTGAATAAACTCTTACATTCTATAATACATAACTAAGTATATACTTTGTGCTGTAGTGATTCTGAATAAAACTCTCATGTTTTAAATTACAATAACTAAGTATTAAAATGATACATATTTACTTAGTGCAAAGATTTTAGATGATTTACCCTTTAAATTCATCATATAACTATAACTAGAAGAAAGATTCAGAGTTGCAATTCCTAAACAGTTTACCTTATTTAAATTATAAATAACAACTGAGTCGATGACCTTTTATATACTCAGCATATTCAGTATTAAACTTAACTGATTTAACCTAAGTATCTAAGCTAAAGGCTATGTTACTTTTTGTATTATGATTTTAAATGATTTGCTAATTAAAATTCAATAACAACTAAGTCTATAATCAATTACTGTTTTATACTCAGGATATACAATTTTCAACTGAACTAATTTAACTAAGAGTATAAATCTTACTGTTGATGGATCTGGACATTGTACCATATTTTAAACTTTATTCGCTATTAAGTATATAAGCCATAACATTGCTTATATACTAATAGAACTAAAAACTTATGAACTGATTTTATGTAACTATAATTAGTTATAGTTACATAAATAATTTTCAAGTTGCTTATTTATAAGAAGAACAGATCTAAGAAGAGTTGATTATTTATTAAACGAGTGGATTCCATATGTTTTATAGAGTACGGATAACCTGAACTGATTTCGTATATATTATTGAAATATAACTGTTGTGAATACTGGGAGGGGAAGTCTAATGGAAATGGTTGATGATGTTTATATCTATTTATTGATGTGGATCTTATTATAATGTAAATGACGAGTTATTTACATACAGTGAAACTCTTATGTATTATAAATTGACAAAACCTTATATACTACAAGTTTATACGAAGTGTTTTTTTTTGTGAATTTACGGACGATGACACATATTATGTTATATTATACAAAAGTATACAGAGAAATTCTTATGTATTATAAATTGACAAAACCCTATGACATTACATGATTTAACAAAGTGGTTATTGCTGATTACTGACAATGACATATATATTATATTATGTTAAAGTATTACTTTGTTTGTCTTTGTTTTTTCAGATACATTAAAGAGGAAGGTTATATACCTACCTTTAATGACAAATACATTGATTGAAATACTATGTTCATATGAGAGACATTACGAATGCATAACCCCTTTTTTTGGTACAAAGATGTATAAATACATATATTTTAAGGTAATTTGTTATTACTTCATAATTTAATGAAATAGCTGAGAGAAGGGAGATTGTTTCATCCCGAGACACACTAAATAGCCCATGCAAGCATTACATCATATACATATTATCATGGAAAACACGAAACGTGGGATAAAGCAACATATAAAATGCTTGAGAATTCTGAAAGATTTGGTTCTTATTTATGCGAGGAAGAAATTATCTTCCTTATGGACTCTTGGCAGCTTTGTAAATATAAATAATGATTTAACTTCACTTCTAAAAGGAATATTATACAATATGTTTTCGTGGCAGGGTTTTAATTTCAAACAATGATACTGCACACTTAGGGATTTCCCTAACGTGTAGGTAGCCCAATATATACCTTGAAATGGTATCACCGATGGATTCAGATTTTGGTACTTACCCAGGAGTTGAGATTGAAAAATCACCCTAAAACCACCTAAATATATTATTCCAAGACAGACATTACCGACAAAAACTTGTGAATTTCCCGAAACAGACAAAATATGTAATTACACCAAAACAAATCATAAATAACGCTTTATTTAACCTTCAAGTTTTTCTTTCATATGAATGTTAAATACATAAAATAAAATTACTCATTTACAAAAGATTAACATTGACCAAGGAAGTGAATTATAAACACTAATAAATATTATGACAACATGTTTTATACTCAAATACTACAAACCATATATTTATATTTCTTAAACCATCTGAAGAAGCTAAATACAAAACTATTACCTTTTATATAAACAATTATCTATTTTATTAGGATAGGGATTTTATTTAGAAACCGCTCAGCAATTTTTCATATTCCAACAGAAGTCGGAGGTCTAATCCTTCACCCTGCAAGAGAGAGTTACAACGCGTCTTCAAACATCGTGTGAAAACAACACCCAAGTTAGTCGCTTTTCACATTTTCTTAAACAATTTCTATATTTTCCTAAATGTTTATTTTACATGTTTTCTCCTATAAAACAGCTCAACCAAAAATATAACAGAACTACCTTTAACCAAATATGTTAATTTTCAGCAAACTGTTCATTTAACTTAGACGATCACATAAGCTATTTAAATATTAAACTTCTATAAGCAATTATGATTATAACATTTCAATAACCTTCAATTTTATGAGTAATCTAGACGATCACATAAAAACTTTACATTTATTCTTTAAAATCAGCAATTTTAATAGCAGCGTTTCATGGAACTTCACTTCCGTAGTAAAATAGGAATTATTCAATAGCATTTTTTACTTAGGCTAGGAGACTAGAACCTTACAGTGTGGATTTAGTGTTTACATTTTGGAGACACGTAACTCGCCATCTCCATTAATTTCATCATCGGATAATCAGACGTACTGCGAAGCGCTTTAGTGATCTTTAGTGTTCATAATTTCACATTTCACCGATCCATTATATAATAAAAATGATACCTATATCTTTATTTGTTTGGTTCCTGCTTTCACGCCATAACGGCTAATCCGATTTTAATGAAACTTTTTAAATAGGTACTGTATAAAATATAGGCCATCATAGCATACTTTTTATCCCGGAAAATGGTTAGTTGCCTCGAGAAAACTGGAAAATGACGATTAGTTGCTGTAAGGATTGGTTGCCGTAGAAAAAGCATCAAGATCGTTGGTGCTAAACTTTTGCATTGGTTTTTAATATCCTAGATCAGGGGTATCTAAACTTTTAAGGTAGCGGAACACTCACCAAGTCCCTTGTATTTTGTGGAACCCCAAATCAAATAGGATACGAACGAAATGTAGTGTCCTCGAAGACTTCGAGCCTTCGAAGCCTTCGAAGCCTCGAAGGGTAATTTCTGCGTAGGGTCGTTTGCTCGAACATTCTTATAAACGATATTCTTACACTGACTGCATATTTTATTCCTGATTATATATTTAGCTGTTCTTACCTGCTAGCTTTTAGATTAAATGAAACAAAAACAACATAAAGTACCAGGCCTGCATATATTTTTTTTAAATTTTTATTACTGACTAGGCACTCTATATAGCTTATTATATTGCGAGCATTTGTCGAAGTTTTTTCCAAGTCACGCCTAATTTGGTGGCAATAGAGTCAAAGCATAGAGTAACTTGGACTCAAGGACAACAAAAGCGTTATATCTTTATATTTTTTTTGACCCTTTTTTGAGTGGAGACCGCGACTTGGCAAACTCGTACACATTCCTGGTCCTCAGTAGTGCCAACTTTAACATAGTAGAGATGTAACTACGTCGTCGCTCAGCCAATTCCAGAGTCGAAGCGCCTGGCGCAAATGTCTCCAGCCAGAGTACTGCGGGGGCGTCTTTTTGTCACCTCGGTCCACTGGGAACTTGCAATCTTACTTACCAGTAGATTGATAGCCAGCTTGTTATTTACAGGAATTGCTTGCTGCATAAGCTGGGCTCAATCTGAGAGGACGTCCAATTTATAATACTTGGACCAAGAAGAAATTGCATAATAGGCGATTTAATTTGTTGTTTCGGCTTTACCTGCTCTTGGGTTTGCTCTTGCGTTTGGGATAGCCAGCGAAGGGTTAAACGATTCCTGGCGCCCTCCAGCTAGTTGGAGCGACAATATATATATATATATATTACAATTAATTATTCAAAATGGTTGGCAGCTAATAGCAGCAATAAACTTACGCAGTATTGACCATTCGAGAAAACGTACCTTCGTAATTTTGTTCATTCGCAGAAACGACCCTTCGAGTATGTAAGCATTCGATGCATACACTTCAAGGAATAGACCTTCGCAATATTGGCATACGGAAATGACTGTATCCCAAATCAAAATGATACATATGAATGACACTGCAATTTAAGAAATTTATTTCCTACTATTATAGCTTTTAATGTGAAGAATTAAATTGTTTCACTGTTTTATTAATAGGTTTATAGTTGTGTATTGTGTCCGACAGTTCACACGCACGTCCGGGGTGGCATCCTATCTTGAACTGAATTTTTAATCTGTATAAGCTTTTTAATCTGTTATAGATAACTTATGAACCCTTTATTGCCAAGTCATCATTTCTTTTGCCATAGAATTACAGATAGAGTCACAGTTACACATCCATCCCTTTAGTCTTCATCCACTATCCAAATCAGACGGTTGTCTCGAAAATCTATTATTATTTTATTTTATTCTTAATTCCTTTTGTTAAAAAGACTCTACCTAAGCGTCTCATAACATTTGGTGGCAGCGTAAAGGGATTTTTGAAGTCCCCGGTGTAGGGGATTGGCCTATTATTTCTAATCACCCGCCAAAAACGCCATCTTGCACAACGCGCGCTCCCTAACGCGCGCGGTGTGAACTATCGACAACTACTTTCGGGCGGACATTAGCGGCTGCGTTTCCTCCGCTGTTATTCAAAATTAATGCAAAAACCGATTAAATACGGACGATATCATAATAAATACTGTGCCAAAATCAAAGTGACACTAGTGCGCGCACGTGAAACCCAAAATTCCGGGTCTGCAGCCTGTGCTGGAGCACAGATCGACGGCAGAAGGCGGGTGAGTCCCTGGCCAAGGGTTTTTCGTTTTTGGGGAACATTTTGGTGATTTAACTTAACTACTGAGCTATCGGACGCTCACCCGGTACCGTCTCCATCCCGAGTACGTGATACAAATCCCGTCATATATACGGGAATTCGACGCGATTCCTGTGCTGTGTAGTGCAAGTGCTGAAATATCTAAGTGACTCCATTGTGCATACCTGGATATCGGAGTGCACCGAGTTTAAACCCAGTTCATCGTGTAAAAGGCCCATTACTGCGCACTGCTTGTGCTGCAGTCGGTCTTT
This sequence comes from Alsophila aescularia, assembly GCA_946251855.1. Taxonomy (NCBI): domain Eukaryota; kingdom Metazoa; phylum Arthropoda; class Insecta; order Lepidoptera; family Geometridae; genus Alsophila; species Alsophila aescularia. The sequence continues at coordinate 53,114,839 of OX276373.1, forward strand.
TCCAAGAACAACCAAAGCCATACCCACTGTCACGCACAAATTGGTGCTGTGACCGGTATTGGTCATCCGACGAGCGAGCATCCATTCAACGCGACGACGTGACGCGCCTTATCTATTCCTGCTAAATCCTACATATCGTGAGCGAACTTCGAAGTAATGATAGCTTTCGTTATCACTCTGTCCGTTCTCAAGTAAGTGATTATTGGTTATTGCGAATCTCAAACTTTTCTTACTATTGTTTTATTAATTGTTTTTTGACACTTGTTGTTTTTTTAATAATTGTTTATTGTGTGAATTGTGATTGTAATTTATTCTAAACTCAAAATGGCTGAGAGTAGATCCCAAAGTCCAAAGCTGGAACAACCTCAAATTGCAGTAACGGACACGGAAGACGAGGCACTTTGTCCTCCGCCTTCTGGCATTCCCACAAGGTCCAGAAAAAAAAATAACACTACGATCAACAAATTTTAACTTGACCTTTCGACTTTATTAAAATTCATAAAACCATTTGACGGATCTAGAGAAACATTGAACTCCTTTTTGGTCAACTGCATTAACCCAAACTGCAACCTCGGAAGCCCAAAAAGATATTTTAATTAAATACATATTATGTCAACTGCAGGGCAAAGCACAAACCGCCTGCTCCGTTAAAGAGTTTGCCAATTGGATTCAACTCAAAGAGTTTCTCAAAACTCAGTTCAGCGAGAGGAAACACTATGCCCACTTACTCACCGACCTTCAGGAGTGTAAGCAACAAACTAACGAACCTGTGAGCCAGTACGCTTTAAGAATAGAAACTTGTCTCTCACAATTACTTACGGAAATATCCATTTCACATGGCCATAAGAGTAGAGAAATGATAGGACACACAGCAGCCATGGAGGAATTAGCCCTCCATCATTTCCAAATTGGATTGATAACCCGTATATCAAACATCGTTAGATGCAAGTCGCCCAAAACGCTTAACGATGCTGTGAACATTGCTATATCCGAAGAAAAAATACAACAATTTTTATTTAAACAGAATCCGTCTTTCTCACGTCAAGAAAGGCCAGGTACTTCAAGGCCCAATTTCCCAAGGCTGAATTTCCAACCTATGCGTAGAGATCAAAATCAGCGATTCCCTGCAAACGTTAACCAGCCTAGGCCCAATTTTCCCCATCGGCCTAATAACAATAATGATTCTTCTATTCCCGTCTGCAGATATTGCAAAACGCCAGGACATACCCTAGAACAATGCCGCAAATGCGAATACAATAATAACCGCTTTAGACTTGATCAAAATTAGTTAAGGACACCTCAGCGTGTCCATTTTGTTTCTGATACCCCTGAAGACGAATACCCAGCTGAATCAGTAGAAGGTTATGACACCGTTGATGCTGAAACAAAAAACGAGTAACTGTCTCGTCCCAGTGTCGTACGGGACTTAGGCCCGTAATATCAACCATCGTTTAACTCACAGTTTAACTAATCGGCTTCTAAAGTTAAGCTGTCGATTAAACCTCTTTCGTAATATCAATGGCAAAACATTGGCCGATTAGTTAAACTTCGATCAGTTTTTAAAATGTAGCAACACTCGGGATATCGTTCATTCCTTTCGCTCCTTTGTTCAAGAAATGTAAGGAATGTTGTACTAAGAAAACAGACGTTTCATTGACTTTAACAGATATTGACAACATATTAGATTTTCAAATTACGCGATATGCTAGGTTATTTCTTGTTTGTTAAACGATGTGCTTCGGTGTTTATTTTTATGCATTACTTTTCATTTCATTTTGCTGCCACATTTTTAAACCTGAATTATGAGTGTGAAATCTCGTGTTCCTAATTTTAATAAATCGGAGACAGGACTGTTAACATCTTTGGTGAAAGAACATGCTGCCATTTTAGAGTGTAAAAAACAACGTTCTGAATAATAAAAATGAAAGAACGTTGTTTTTGTTGTGACCTGGGCAATTCAATGGCATCCCAATTATCAAAATTATATTCTCTCGGCTAACAACGTAAGGTCTCGTTGTATAGGTATGAAACTCATTAAGAACTTCTATAATTACAATATCCGAATCTGAATCGTTGGTAAAAGCCATTCTAAGGTTACTTGTTTGCAATCTTCAAAAGACAAACAAACATCTGTTTAAAAGCGGCCATTTTGAAACAATAGCTTAAACTCTACACAACAGTTTAACCGCCCCTGCTTGACCGTTTAAACTATGTGGCAGTTTAAAATCTCATTTACAGATTAACCATCATTGATATTACGAGATAATCGACAGAGATAGTTTAAACTATGATTTGTAGATTAAACTGCTATTGATATTACGGGCCTTAACAATTTAAAAATCGACACCGTAAGCCTTAATAATAAACCTGAATTGACTCTGCTACATGGAGATAATTTAATAAATACGTCAAAATCTTCGCAAACATCGCTACATGATGGTCTGTATCCACTGTATCCACGCAGAATACAAGTCTGCCAAAATCCACTGTGTCCACGCAGAATACAAATCTGCCTAAATCCACTGTATCCAAGCAGAATATGAATCTGCTAAAATCCACTGTATCCAAGCAGAATACGAATCTGCCAAAACCAACTGTATCCGCGCAGAACATAAACCTGCCAAAATCTTCTAAGTCCAATGTATTTGAGATTACCAGTAACCCAGCAATAACGTAACTACCTCATGTACTGGTTGAATCTTCCGTATCTGACATTCCCTTAACCTTACTTGTAGACTCAGGATCCTCTGTAAGCCTGTTGAAACATTCCTGTATAAAAAGACAGCCTAAACTTGTGAAAGAAAAAATCCAATTAAAAGGTATTGATTCATTAGAAGAATCCATTGAAACCCGAGGTAATTTCAAAATTAAACTACAATTGCCGAAATCCAGCATATCACACCAATTCCACGTTATTGACAAAATACATTTACCTTATGATGGAATCATAGGTTCCGATATGCTCAACGCACATAGCTGCAACATCGATTACACTAATAATTTACTTCATCTTGGTAAATCATCCTTGAAATTACATTTTCATGATCCAGCATACTTAATTCCTGCAAGAACAGAAATAATTATCGAATGTTCTGTTCAAAATCCTCAAATAAAAGAAGGATTAGTCCTTGACCAGAAACTCACTGAAACCTTATTTGTCGCAAATTGTGTAGTCCGCGTTAAAGACAATAACAGAATAAACATATCCGTGGTAAATACCTCTGAAAAACCTGTAACACTGAAATCAAATCTTAACCTAAAACTTACCCCAATTGATCATTCTGAATTCAACAAAGCTCCCCAGGCTTTACATCCTGTAAATAATGTGAATGCTATAATTCCAGACACAGATACTTTCAAACGTACTGAAGAAGTATTAAGTCAATTGCGTGTTTCCTATCTCAACAGCGAAGAGAAAGAAGCTCTATACCAAGTGTGCTCTGACTTCTCTGATATTTTTCATTTGCCTGGAGAGAAACTAAGCTGTACCAATGCCCTGAAACACGAAATAAAAACTACCACTGACATTCCTATCCACACAAAATCATATAGATTCCCTGAAATCCATAAAAAAGAAGTCAAAAAGCAAATTGATCAAATGTTAGACCAGAACATTATTGAACCTTCTGACTCTCCCTAGTCCTCTCCGATATGGGTAGTCCCTGAAAAGCTCGATGCTTCAAACATCCAAAAATGGCGAGTGGTAATAGATTACCGAAAACTGAACGACGTCACAATCGGCGATACTTACCCTATTCCTCAGATCGCAGAGATCCTAGACCAGCTGGGGAATAGTAAATACTTCACAACCCTAGATTTAGTTTCTGGGTTCCACCAGATTCCTTTAAATGAAGCCGACAAATCCAAAACTGCCTTCAATGTCCCTGAAGGACACTTCCAATTTACACGGATGCCATTCGGACTGAAAAATGCCCCTTCAACTTTTCAGAGGCTGATGAATACAGCTCTTTCCGGACTCCAAGGCATCCGCTGCTATGTCTATTTGGATGATGTGGTCTGTTATGGTCATGATCTAAATTCACAGATAGATAGCCTAGTAGCCATATTCAAAAAACTTCGCCAATTCAATTTGAAACTTCAGCCCGACAAGTGCGAATTTTTACAACGAGAAGTCGGATACCTTGGTCATGTTATCACAGAAAAAGACGTAAAGCCCAATCCCGAAAAGGTTGAAGCAGTCACCCAATTCCCAATTCCAAAAACGGCAAAAGACATTAAATCCTTCCTCGGTCTTGTTTCGTATAATCGTCGTTTCATCCCTGATTTCTCAAAAACGGCTAAACCCCTCACCAACCTTTTGAAGAAAGACGTCCCGTTCAATTGGGAAAATCAACAACAGCTAGCATTTGATAACCTGAAACATAAGTTGACCACTGCTCCCCTTCTCATCTACCCTGACTTCACCCAACCATTCGTTGTTACATGCGATGCCTCAAACCACGCCATAGGCGCTGTCCTTTCCCAAGCACCCATCGGAAAAGACAAAACAATAGCCTACGCATCGCGTACCCTCAATAAAAGCGAAACCAACTACAGTACAACCGAAAAAGAGTTGTTAGCTGTCTTATTCGGATGTAAAACTTTCCGTCCCTACCTATATGGGAATAAATTGTAATGGGCCATAGACCATTAAAATGGCTTTTCAACCATAAAGATCCCAGCAGCAAACTTCAACGTTGGCGTTTAAAGCTAGAAGAATATGAATACGAAATAGTATATTGAAATGGCAAACTGAACTCCGCCGCTGATGCTCTTTCCAGATATCCTGTGAACCCTGTTCTTCCTGAGAATCGAAATAATTTAAACCCAAATCCACTTGACGATACTGATCCTAGTACTGAACATTCATCGGAATCAACACCTCAGGAAATTGGTCAAGACACCCTTGACGAACTAATAAGACTGGATGAACTGATAAGCCCAGTGGAAGATAGAAACCTTGATTTCAGTCCTCTGGATCCTCCTACTCCCGTAGAACCTCCTACCCTCATGGAACCATCCCAATTTGATCCACTTTCTGTGTTGACTGAAACACGTCTTGAAATAGAATCAGATCCTCAACCTTCAACTAGTTGGCAAAATCCTGACAACTTACCTGCGTCCACATCCTCAACCCGTAATCCAGACACTCCTCAAGTACTTGACAACATACCTTTATCTGACGAAACCTATAATAAATTCTTAAAATCACCTACAAAATCATATAATACTGACATTACAGAACATAATGAAGACTTGCTGAAAGGAGCACAAAAATTGATAATAATTCCTACCTCAATAGACATGGATGAATCCATGCCATATGTTCCAGAAGTACTCAAAAATTGTCCAAACAACGAGCGCGATGAATTCCTGAAAAAAGAAAGAGCCTTACATAACTATTTGCCTCTTACTATCGAAAATAAAACTTACCTTTTGTTATTCACGAAAGTTCACCATTTTGACGAACACTCGTATCCGGACATTTTTAGTGCCTGAAATCTATTCGCGATGAAATAATCATGTCATATCCCACAGTAAATGAGATTAGCATTTCTGATTTTAGAAATCCTTTTGATAAACACTCCTTTGCAAAAATCTATAATATGTTGGCATATTTATTCGATGGCACCAATATTAAAATTCATATCTACCACAATAATATTATATATCCTTCGCTTAGCGAAATCCCTAAGATCCTAAAGGAAAACCATGACATCCCTATTGCAGGACATTTAGGATCCACAAGAATGCTAAACCGCATCAAGGAAAGATTTTCCTGGAAAAACATGCGCAGTGATATCGAGAATTACGTTAAAAATGACCATCATGCCAAACTAACAAAGCGTTGCGTAAAATAAATAGAGCACCGATGGTAATAACATCTACTTCTACGTCTCTTAGCATATCCTCTTCGCAGTAACACAGCAGCAGAAGCAAGCGACTGTCTCCTTCACTTTATATCATTCTTTGGTATCCCAAAACATATACTCACCGATCAAGGCACCAATTTCACAGCAGAACTCTTTAAAAAAAACGTGCGAGTTCTTAAAAATTAAACAATTACTTTCATCACCCTACCACCCACAAACGCAAGGTGATTTAGAAAGATCACATTCCACTCTTAAAGAATACCTTAAATCATATGCTAATGAAAATCAAGATAATTGGCCCCAGTACGTGTATACCTCCATGTTGGCATACAATACTGCTGTACATTCAACCACACACTATACACCATACGAGTTATTATTTGGGCATAAGCCCCATATCCCAGACTCAGTATATAATGATAACTCTAATACTACCTATCCTGAGTATGTAAAACTTCTACAACACCGTATGAAACACGCACGTGATAAAGCCTTAGAATACATTCATAAATGTAAAGAAAATTCTAAAACCTATTATGACTCACATACTCGCCCTGTCGAGTACAAAGTAGGTGATTACGTTTTACTAAAAAACCATCTCAGAATGCGCAAAGCCTTATCTCCTCTATGGAAAGGCCTATACAAAGTCGTAAAAATTCATGGCAATCATACTTTATCTTTACTAATAAATAGACGCCATGCGAAACATCACTATGATGAAGTTAAACACGTGGATGTCCACGAAGTTCCACGCACTTAAAACATATTGTTTATTAGGATAATTAGTTATGGTTAGTAGTTAGTAACTTCAATGTTTCTTTTCATTACAGCGTACTGGTCCAAGGTCACCATGAGTATGTTCAACCAATCAACTCGAGCTCCGGCATATACATTGATCCATTTGGTGAACTCAAAATTAACACTGGATACCTAGAAATAGTAACTCCGTTAGACATTTCTTACATCGAACCTCATATTCAAAATATTAACTCGGTATTAGGCACAACACGCTTCTTATGCAATCAAATTGAAATTGAACTTGCAAGCAAGTTAGAATGTCATAACGTATTAGAGCCGCTAACAGTTAGATATAGTGATATTGTTACCGAGTATTCCTCTATTGCTCACCTTACAAGTAATAATAGGTTCAAACGTGGAGCATGGATAGGTGGTATAGGCACCCTATCCAAAACTATCTTTGGGACCCTAGACGAGGATGACGCTATTAAATATGACAATGCTATTCAAACTGTACAAAGTGATGAGAAAAGACTGGGTTCATTAATTAAACAAAATATTTTGGTTAAAACTTTTACTTTGTCTAAATTTAATGAAACTTTAAGTGAAATAAAAATTAATGAAGCCAGACTTAGTGAAAGTATCGACAATCTCTCTTTAAAATTAAAAAACATGTCAGCAATTTCTAACGATTTAAAAATAAAGGCAAATATAAATTCAATTTTAAACAGTTTGGAAGCCTCTGTCCTCGCCTTATCATTTCAACTAGAGGATATAACAAATGCTATCATGTTTAGTTTTCAAAACATACTTCACCCAGTCGTGTTACCTCCCACGCAGCTATACCAAGAGCTTGTTGATAATAACAGATACCTACCTGCAGATCTTAAATTACCCGTGTCTTTAGAGTTAAGTCATATTCATATTTTAATGAATGTTTCGAATGTAATTTGTTATAGTTTAAACAACAGGATTGTTTTTATATTAAGAATACCTTTAGTATCACCTAAGGATTACAGCTTGTACCATAATATAGCACTACCAACTCCACATAGCAGTGTAAAACCGAACTCATTTAGTTTTATAGTCCCTAGCAGTAAATACATCGCAATGACCAAGGATAAATCAGAATATTGTAACCTCGAATCACTGAAAGAATGCAAAGTGATAAGATCTCGCGAGTTCATCTGTGACGTCATGACCGTGTTCCCAACTAAAGCGAACCCCAGTTGCGAAAGTGAACTACTATCAAACGTCATAAGTGCCCTACCAGCGCAGTGCCAAACCGATTTCATTTACGGACATTTAGATTTATGGAAACCGCTTTGTAATAATAACTGGATTTATGTACAATCTCAGAGCAATAAATTATACATAGAATGTCCCAATCAGAAAAGTTTAGAATTAAATATTATTGGAACGGGAATTGTAAACATCCCAAATAATTGTGTTGCATACTGTCAAAGCACCAAATTAATACCTAAATTTAATAATTTAAAAATCAATGTCACTTTAACCCATTCTGATTTTAATATAATAAATGATTCCTGTTGTAGTTTAAATAAGTTTGAAAAAGAATTAAGTAATGAACCTCGTATGAAATTACAAAATGTCGATCTGGATATTTTCACCCCGGAAATAAAATCTAAATTAAAATCTATATCGGTAGAAACCGATAAAATTATAAATAAGCATCAAATCATTAAATACGAGACTCATTACTCGATTTTATTAATTTTAATTACTTGTACTATTATTTTATTTTGTATCGCTAAACTGTTTTTCTATATTAAATCGCACAACCGTCTTCCTTATCGCTTTCCTAAGTTTTCCCGATCGGTCCCAGTAAACTCAACTATAGAACAAACACCAAATCCCGATCCTGTCATCCCTCTTAAGATCATCAAACCTCACCAGAACCCGGAAGATATTCCGGCTCCCAGTATTAGAAGAAATATATAATTTCCTTAGTTTTTTTCCTAAACTTCGAAATTTTAACCCCGAAGTTTAGTCTACCCCAGGGAGATGTTATAGATAACTTATGAACCCTTTATTGCCAAGTCATCATTTTTTTTGCCATAGAGTTACAGATAGAGTCACAGTTACATATCCATCCCTTTAGTCTTCATCCACTATCCAAATCAGACGGTTGTCTCGAAAATCAATTATTATTTTATTTTATTCTTAATTCCTTTTTTTAAAAAGACTCTACCTAAGCGTCTCATAACAGTAAGCTAAAAAGACTGTTTCACAACGATAAGTTGTGACAAAAGGGAGCAAAGTCAAGATAGTTGTTTTGGCTACCTTTTATTCACTCCCAACACCAATCCAAAATTCTTTCAGAGAAACTTAAATGTGTGTTGCTAATGTGTGGATGAAAATCAAAAGTCAAATGTATGGTTGAACTCTGATGATAAATGGATTTTGTACCCATTCGATATCAATATCACTATCCGGAAAGTAATCAGACAAAGATTTCAGGAGATTTACCAAGAGAAGTAACCGCCGCACCCGCATCGCGGCGTCCGCACCCTTATGCTAGGCCGAGTTCTCGCTATCTACTTACTTACTTATTTATTGCGCTATTTCAAAATAATATTTGTAATTGTGGAATTATTTAACAGCCAAATATAAATAATTTCGCAGAACCCTGGTGACTTTTCCCTAGGTTCCGCGGAACCCACTTTAGAAATCGCTGTCTTAGATGAACAAAGGTTGAATTTTCGTGATAAACTGTAGTTCGAGCGGATGAAGTCATGGGCGAAAACAAGTATAAAAATAAACTAAGAATAAAGCGGCTTGAAAATAGTACACTCCTAGGCCATTATGATGATGGCTGTCGTAGGATTCATCATCGAAATGGCCAATCTTATTTTTTAATGCGTCTCTATTTCCTGATAAATAAGCTTATTCTCATTCTGGAAGTTTTTCAATCCTATCCTACGAATATTATAAATGAGAAAGTGAGTTTGTTTTTTGTTTGTTGTTACGCTTTCATGCCTTAACTACTCAAGCGATCATCATGAAATTTGGCACACATATTGAAAGGGTACAGAAAAGGACTTACCTTGCATCACGATTCAGTTTTATTTTAACGTAAAAATCTAAACTGTTAATTTTGTATGGGAATTGCTATATCGATGTCAAAGTGACAGGTGTAAAAGTGACAGATGTCAAAGTTACAGTTGTAACAGTGACAAGTGTCAAAGTGACTGGTGTCAAAGTGACAGGTGTAACAGTGACAAGTGTCAAAGTGACTGGTGTAACAGTGACAATTGTCAAAGTGACTGGTGTCAAAGTGACAGGTGTCGATTTGACTGATGCCAAAGTGACAGATGACAAAGTGACAGGTAACACAGTGACAGGTGTCAAAGACAAGATGTTAAAGTGACAGGTGCCAACGGGATAATTTGGTCCACGCGGACAAAATCGCGAGCAAAAGCTATTCTTCTATAAATTGTAAGCAAGCGGCACATCCGAGAACTTAGATGCAAACAATTGTTTACTAAGATGTTACAATTTACACCGTAGCTTGCCTCTTAACCATATTACCTCCCAAATGCTTATGAAATCAAAGGTCAGTCACAGCTATCATATAATATAACTAGCTTACCCGCCCGCGATATTCGTCCGCGCGGACTACAGTTATCGCAAAAAATAGCATCCTGTGTTTTTCTAAGATATTAAAAACAAATGCAAAAGTTGGTATAGCACCAAAAATCTTGATGTTTTTTGACAGACTTGTTATTTCGTTTCCATGGCTACCGTTTCTTACAGCGAGTATTGAACATTTTCCAGTTTTCCCGTGGAAACTTACTATTTTCCGGGATAAAAAGTATTCCATGTTTTATTCAAGGGTATAAGCTATCTCCATTCCAAATTTCATTAAAATCCGTCCAGCGGTTATCGCGTGAAGTCTCCCCAAACATACATACATATATACATGAAGACGAATCGATTGATTCCTCCCTTGTAAAAATCAAAATCAATCGATTCGTCTTCATCGCAACAGTCTTCGTCGGCCTCTACTCATCCACTGTTGGACTTAGGCCTCTCCTAATGCACCTGTTCTTCGGCTCTTCTCATGTAATTGCTGCTAGCTACTTTACGAAGGTCGTCGCTCCATCTAGCCTGAGGGCGTCCTACACTACGTTAGCCCCATCGGTTATTGGTTCTTCGACATATGTGACCGGCCCACTTTCCACTTTAGCCTGCTATAATTAGCAGGCTGAAGTGGAAAGAAACATACAGACAGACAAACAGACAGACACGAAGTTTTAATATGTTATATTATTGTTCAGTAGCTAATTTTATGTAACCAAGACCATATCTTTTTTAATTATCTTCTTTGTACACTTTTTCGTTCCTATTGCTTTATTATAAGTATAGATAGAATTATCCTTTCATACTGTGTTTTTGTTGCCAACTTTTGTATTTTATTATAAACTAGCTGATGCCCGCGGCTTCGCACGCGTGGTCATTTTAATATATAGCCTATGACCTTCAGTTGATCCAGGGATAACCTCCTACAACCTCACAAACTCACAAACTTTACCACTTTAACCATACCAATATTATAAAAGGGAAACGTTGTCTATTTGTGTGTTTGATTGTTTGGGGAGCTTTCACGCGATAACGGCTAGACAGATTTTAATGAAATTTAGAATGGAGGTAGCTTATACCCTGGAATAAAACATAGAATACTTTTTATCCCGAGAAAGTTGAAAGTTTCCACTGGAACTGTGGATTACTCACTGTAAGGAACGGTTGCCACCACAAAATGGTCTGTGGTTACCATGGAAACGAAATAACAAATCTGTCAATAACCTTCAAGAGAATTGGTGCTATACCTACGTTTGCATTGGTTTTTAATATCTTATAAGAAAATAGGATGCTTTATTTCGCGATAAGCGGTAGTCCGCGCGTACGAAGTCACGGACGGGAAAACTAGTAAATAAATACATGTAAATATCATCATCATCATGCTATTTTTTAGGCTTACAGTTTTATTTTGTGAACTTGTGTCTGGTTATACTAATTGCATGCAGAAAGTTATCCAGATGCGCGTCATGCTTAAAACAAAACAAATTTAATGCCACTCAATAATTTTGAATAGAATATATTTGTCGAAAACGAATAACATAAACAATTTATTTGACAATCAGAAAATTGAATTTGTCCTTACATAAAATATACATGGTCATATAAAAATAAAATATTTTTTTATTGCTGGGCACGATAAAAACAAGTTGTTGCAAAATATATAAGATTCCATTAAAACATTCTATAAAATCCGACGTGAAAATACAATTTTCACATGACAAGCAAGTATGATTTCTTTATCAGCAAAAAGTATCATAACTTTTGTGATATTTCAAATATTAATACATGTCTCATTAGAAGCTTCAACTGAAAATAAAATTATAAAACATGAAAGCAAAGAATTGGAACCGGACAAAGTAAACGGAACCCAGAAAGACAAAATAGAAGAAACCCTTGAAAAAGACGTTAACGGAAACAAGACGACGGAAAAATCAGAATGGGAGGTAAAAAAAAATGCAAACCAGGAACAAAAAGTTGAAAAATTAGAGAAAGAAAAAGGAGATTTGTACAAACAAATCAATACAGCAATCGATGAAAGCATCATCATGTTAAACAAAACCAACAATGACACAGTAGCTAAGAATGGAATTAACTTCATGAAAGAACTAAAAGAACAATTAAAAGAAATCAATGAAAAAAGCTTCAGGGTAAGCGGAGAGGAACCGATACAAAGAAGAACATTTAAAAAGACGGAAGATGGGAGCAAATACAAAAGGAAAATCAAACTGACTAGGGAAGAAATTGCAAGTTTATTTAATAAGAAAGATGTAGCAGTTGAAGCAGTAGACCAAGATAAACATGCCATAATGCAGGCGAGATTAGATGAATGGGCAAGAGAGCGAGAATTGGAGAAAGAGAAGATCCGGAATTACAAACAAGAAAGACAGAAGAAAGTTGTGATAAAACCTGAGTTGTGTAAAAGATTTGGTCTTGGAGAAAAGAGCGTAGGCAGCAGGAAAATGTACTATCCTTGTTGCAGAAAGTGTTGTAAGAAATCCTATATGGGATGTTTGTAATCGCACAGTTTATGAATAAAATTGTTCACTTCATTGTTTATAATTTTAAACCTGAAATGCAATAACTAGAATTCAAATTAGTAATGTTGTCATTGTTTTTAAAATAACTTTATTTATTTGCTTTGTCACGCGATACACAAAATTTCAACAAAAATTCTAAGATTTTGGTATCCCAAAGTGAGTCTTGGACTTCGATATCAAAAGTTATCGTTAAAACGTTAAGTTTAACTGTCCTGATCTCTAATCTGTCTTGCCGAGAACACCTAGAAGATCGCGCAGGTCCCTTTCCAATACGTATTTCAAGTACGCACACTACACCTCTCAATCCTTTCCCATTCTAAGTCGCCGAGGCATCGTAGTCTGTGAGTGTTTAATGATAAGTTTTGTTATCGAATCAGCCTCGGAACCTTACGGCATAACATCACAGAATAACTGATGGTATCCACTCGCATATTTTCTTGGTTTAAAGATTTATGCATTTTAGAAAATTCCTCTTCATGTGATTGTACATTATGTTCGCGAAGTGTGTCTAAAAGATTTTGCTTCAATGAAATCTTGTAATAATACAAAAAATGTGTGTAAAATATTTGTTCCCTTTTGTGATCTCTCACAATGAAGCGGCGCAACACATCTGAGGGAATTTGTAAAAATGTTCTCGCGTGAATAATTTCTCTTTAATATCTTAAAAGGTCAGCCGTGACACACTGCTTGTAAGATGTAATGTTGATAAGAGATGTAATGTTGAAGTGACTGAATCGATCTTGATGAAATTTTACAAGAAAATAGTTTGTGCCATGAAGGAGGACATCGAATATTTTTGTACTGTTTACCCGATAACGGCAAAATGAGTTTGATAAACTATATATTTATGTATGTATGTATGTACTGTTACACTGCGCATATTGCTGACGTAAAGGCAAACCCCCAATAACTATTCAATACACTGTCAGCAACATGCAAAGGTATTTATTCCGCGATCTCTAATATTCGAGGCTTTTTCCTTAATCGTTCTCTGAAGCCACCTGACTACGGTCCCGGTCTTAGGCCTGCCGGTCAGCTTGGACTAAGCACAGTCAGGTGGAACCTCTACTCAAACAGACAGAAGTGCAGCAATAATTAGAGTATCGGAATTGTTGTATTAGTCATTAAGACACTGTTGAAGTAATTAAAAATAAATGTTAGTGTGTGCCAGAAAAGTTTTTTTGTTAAGAAAAACTTTTAGGCCCACACAACAGTACGTATGTATGTTTTTGGATGTTCCATCACAGCTTCGCTCCTATTAGTACTTGCTCTATTATAAATTCTGTGCTATTAGTCCGAATTTGACAAGCGTAGTAACATTCGATGCGTCTTCAATACCCCTGATATGAGTTTAAACAAACGCTCAAAACTGTACTCGCTATAGAGTATCGCTACTTTTCTCTAAAGGGAGTTATTTTCCGACCGTGTGTCCCGACCAACCAAAAAGTTTTACGATATAAGTGGGTCAGCGCGGCACAGAGGCATGGCCGATCCAATATTTAATAGAGAAATTAATGTAGATATTTAATTATAGGCGAGGATTCTGCACCCAGGTTTTAAATATGATTGACATACATGATATTGTTGTAAGGGGTTGACAGATACAGTGATTAACATAGTTTATGCTAGTAAATATTGTTTTGTTATTGGTAGGTGGTTACCATCAACTGAGCGACCTGCTCGTCTGTTCATTCAATTGTAAGGCCAGAAAATTAAAAAGTTACATTAAAAACATTTTAAAAATAAGCTTTTATTTGTGTGGTTCAATAAAAAGTTATCTATCTATAATCTATCTATTTTTTATGCAGAAGCATGACATGGTGACATGTTAGAATGGGCTATTATAATTAAACGAGTATAAATTTCGTGTCTCTGCTGTTAACCGTTGAGGAGTTCCTTAGTCAGGAGCCAACCCTGGGTGCAGCAATCATGTCATGGTAAAACTTAAAACCGGCTATCATAATAAAATGCGTACACAAAATTTAGTGTCCATGCTGTTAACCGTTGAACAGTTGGATGTTGATCCTGGTCATGCTTACCATAAAAATTAATTAACATCGAAACTGAACCAACATGTAAAAATTGAACTCCGTAGGATAAGAGGAAGTGGTTCTAAATAAGCTTGCAAGATTTGACATAAACAAACTTACATATATACATTGCAAGTTAAATAAAAGCTTTTATATTCATATTCATTTATTCATAATAATTTTGTTACATGTCAACAGGCAAAAATAATCATATAATAATATAATTTAACATTTAAGTAATTAATAACAATACAATTTTATTTCAAAATGTCATAATACTAATAAATAGTTTACTGTAAAATATACAATAAAACAAAAAAATGTGTCAAAAAGTTATTGAAATAAAATTACACACAATAATTTTAATTTAACAATGTAATTTTATGTATAGAATGATTGGCCAACAAGCCAACATTTGAATTTGTATTTAAATGATTCCCTTGAAGGTGCATCTCTAACGTTATCTGGCAGCCGGTTGTAGACCGCCGGCGCCAGCAAGTGCACTAGTTTGGATGTCTTTGTCAGCCGCCGTGGGACCGCTCGGAGCCGGTGCGCGTTCCGCGTTCTATACTTGTGCTTGTCCCCGAGCCTCGAGTAATCTCCCAGGTGGTCTCTGGCATATAGAGCCGTCTGAAGGCACAACCAGGATGGGAGGGTCAGTATCTTCATGGACCGGAAGAATGGAAGTGCCGATTCATGTTGTGCTACTCGCACTATGGCCCTAATCGCTCTTTTCTGCATTCTGAAGACGCGCTGCCAATCGGCTGCTCGTCCCCAGAGCTCGACGCCATATTGAAGTCGGGAGTGCATAAATGCAAAATAGCAGTTCCAGACCATACTACAAAGAAGTATTGCGGATACGCGCCACAGCGCGAAACAAGCACGGCAGTTTTTTTCACATAATTTGTTTATGTGGCCCTCCCCAGGCCACATAAACAAATTATGAAAGGTGAAACAATCAAGGTGATCAATCCGTTGATTTTGAACCAATTTAAAAGGTGTTGAAGTTGTTAGGTTTTCAAACTGCATTATTAGTCCGGGGCGGTCACATTTGCACGCTCAGTTGTTCATAGTTGTCCCGAATATATTTATTTATATATTTTTATTATTTTAATGGTGGAGACAAAGTCATCATGTTTAACGATCTGATTGACCCGGAACCGATTGCAGTCAATGGTGTACCTCTTGAAAGTTGTCCAACAATATGTTTACCTTAGGCAAATATTACAATTGGATAAGAACAACTTTGAGAAGGAAACCAATTTAAGGATCAGCTGGGTTGGGTAGCTTTAGGCAAGCTTCATCAAGTCTTCTCGTCGTCCATACCACTGAAGACAAAAGTCTTCAATAAGTGCCTCCTTATTACCTACGGAGTTAAAAGTGGACACTCACGGTCAGACTTGTTCAAGAGCTTTGCTTGGAGTTTCTCCCAAAGACAAGACTCCTAATGAAGATATCCGACAGAGAACCAAGGTAACCGACATAACTCGAAGGATAAGCAACCTAAAGTGGCAGTGAGCTGGTCACATTTCCCGAAGAACCGATAACCGTTGTGGTAGAAGTATTCTCGAGTGGAAACCAAACAAACGTAAAAAAGCAAACGTAGTGTAGGTGGCCCTGTGGCCAGATGGCACTCCATCGACCTGCGGAAATTGTCTGGAAGAAATTGGATGAGGGAGCTGAAGATTGAGCTCAGTGCAGTGCATTAGGAAAGACCTATGTCGTGGTCAAATATAGGCCGACGATGATGATAATGATGATGATGATGGATATTACGTGGCAGCCAAATGCTGCAATTTGATATAGTTGAACCGGTATTACGGTATGATGTACGCCTATACAAGGCAAATCAGTTCAAGAGGTATCCTAGTTTGGGATAAGTTAATATTGGTGTGAATTGTCCCGAACATAAAAAGTAGTTCTGCGACCTCGTAAGTACAAACTTTTTGCAAACAATCTAGCGGTGCACACTAGCGCCATCTAGTGACCTTATTGTAAAACTAACATTAACAACCAAGGTTCTCAATCAATCCCTACCTAGTAGGTGAAGGGCTGATTCCACAGGCAGAAACATAAAAGTTTGCAATTTACTGCATTTTGAGGAGCTATTCTGCTCATACGGAGAAGATCTTCTTTGAATCAGTTTATTAAACTTTATAAACTAATTCAAAGAAAAAAAAACATAAAGACTTTACATATAAAAAAAGAACCGTCGAAATCAGATCTAATGAGGCGGAGGTATACAGTTTTCCCCCTTTTTGCCTCTTTTTAAGGGGGAAGTACCCCCCCCCCCCCCCCTCCCCAATCAAAAATACCCAATGACAAAAAATAACAAAAATTATCGTTGAACCTGTATACCAAGTACCAGGTCGATTGTAAAATACAAACTGTAGAGAAGTACCAACAAACTGACAGATGAAAGAAAATTGATTGTACGTTAAGCAGAGACTTGAGCTCGCTTCGCTCGCTCAATCAATTATTTATATATTTAATTTCAAATACTTAATGCACCACTGTACTACACTTACAGTAGGTAATTTTGACCAACACGCAAAGTAAGCCAACATGATATACACACATGTGAAACGGGATATTTACCACGAAAAATTACCCGTTTCATTATTTGATTCCTTCACCGTGGCATAACGTGTAACTTTTACTAATTGAAGCAGTATTGGTACGAGATTCTAACTCGTTGTGTTGTAAGACACAAGGGCTATCATCCGCCCACTATCTAATTCAGGTGTAAATTACCATAATCTCAGATCCAGTGTAGTAACTACTAAGGCTTGAGTTGAGGTCACGTTACAAGCGGCTTTAATGTAATCGCTTGTAATCCGCCAGTCTTCGGGGTCGATGGTCACCGCTCCGGTTGCATTGTATTTCTGTCACTAGCTGCGCCTCGCAACTTTGCCCGCGTACCAACTTTGTACCTCGTTTACCCTCTTAGGAATATAATCAAAAATAAACCTAGTGCACCTCTAGGATACTAGAGGAATATTTTCTCAACAGGTGGATGCAAATTTTGCCACTCCCATTCACCACACTTAGAAATTAAAACCCCTTCCTAATGAGCTCAAGGGATATTTTCACTTAGTAGGTATGTCACGGTACTGTTTTATAGGTATACATAATATTGTTAGATTTTTATATTAAAGATGCAAATTTTACCCGACTGCACGGAAGGTTATGTGTTTGAGTTGTATGTATGTTTGTTTGTTTGTTCATTTGTTCGTTTCATATGTGCGTACTACAGCCTAAACGGCTTGATGGATTTTGATAAATGACAGATAATGATAATTACAATTTACGATAATGATAATACGGCTTACAGCTGCAATATTATATCTCCGACGGAACTAAAAATTACCAAAACATATCAAGTGAAGTATCAAAATGAAGGTCTTTAAAAGACCATTTCAAAATTATTTAGGTATTAAAACTAAACAGTAGCAATTGTCTATTAAACTTCTTAAAAAACTATCAATGTCATATTATTCAAGCGAATGTAAATACTATAGTCTATTGTTGCAATTGCAACTATTAAAGTAAAGTATAAAATGTAGGTAAGAAAGAAACATCCCCAAGTGGAAAGCTGATGGTCTGCTAGAATCAAGTTTTCCTAACTGGCCTCCCAGGTAGATCGGTGGTAGTCCGTTAAGAATAAAATTCCTAAACGACCTCCCAGGTGGATGGTTTGAGTGGATCATAGAAATACTAGCAGCACTCTGTGGTTTCATCCACGTCCCTCAGGAATCGTGCATTTTTCTGGGATAAAACGAAGCTTATTTATTAATCCAGGGTATAAGCTATTTTCACACTAAATTTCATCCAAATCCGTTCCGCCGTTTAAGCGTGAAGAAGTAACAAATATACATACGTGTGTACACACACACACATAAACACACCCCTATACATTCGTCTTTAGATTATTAGCGTGATTATTTTTGTGGGCGGTCAGCACTTATTCAATATTTTGTTACGCAGGTAGATTTTTTGTATTTTATTATAATTTAACTTATTATTAGTGATATTTGAATCTTATGATTGATCCTATCGATTGGTGCCAGAAAACTACAGGATAACAAACATACATACATATATTCAAAATCCACTTCTTCCTAGGACCTAGATATTCCGGAGACCTCGGAACGTCAGGAAAAAAAAATTGTTGAAAATACTAAACAAAAAAATTAATTGCTTAAAACAACTAAATACTTGACACGAAAACAGTACAAAACCATACAAAAGAAACGATGGGGCAAAATACCTTATTTCGAATTCAACGCAACGTGTTGTCCCATTTCAAGACGTCTGACAAAAAGTCCCAGATCTTTCAATAGATGGGACACAAAGAAGAATGACAGAGCTCACAAATGGGACGTCCGAGACAAACCGATTGACTTAATCCCGGGTTCCTGATATCCCGGGTCCTGTTAACCCGGGTCCTGTTATCCCGGTTACCGTTATCTCGGGCCCATCCGCCGATGGCGTATCGTCCTACATGCGGACCTCCGGATGATAACAAAGGAAAGCTAGCGGCTACTCTCGTGGATCTATAGTCAATGTACGAGACTCAACAAAAGTGATTGTGTGGTACATTGTATTTTCCTCCTTACCACGTGCAGTTAGTATTTATGGCAGTGAATTTTATACAACGTATATTTCACCGTTTATTTGTAAAAAACCGATAGATTATCTATCCTTATAATTCGTAAGATAGTAAACAAACGATAAATCGTGAACAGAAATACTATTATTTTATGGCATTTTTTTTAAAGCAATTATGTATGTACCGCGCTGAGGGACAGTATGCGAGTTCGAATATCGTCCGTGACTCAAAAAAATTTCCATTAGAAAATTATTATAGAAACACTATTCGCTAGCTTATAGACCAATTTACGATTTTACAGATGCAATTTCCTGTTATATTGTAAACCTTTCCCTGATTGGTTGGTCTAAGTTTGTCACCAAAGAACTACAAATTAAATAAAAGCTCAAGGGAAGGAATCGGAGCACCCCGACTTTACGACCTGGTCCGACCTTGTCCTACCCCGGGTGTAAATCCAAAACGCTGTACAAAGAAGCTCGCAAGGAGTTGAAAATGATCGGAATGAGCGCACGAGTCCTGAACGTACGGGGGAGGTGGCGTCCTAAGCGGAAGGCCGAGTGTGCTAGTGGAGCGAAGCGACGACGATGCCAGAGTACTGGCGAAGGTCCGTTTACTAAATCATGATCAGTCCTTTTGGTCATGTCGGTGTGAATGATCAGGACATCATTTTCAATTGACGGACTGTTTAATTTGTAACTCTTTGAATCACACGAATCTGACCAATCAAGGGCAGGTTCATAATTTGACGGTGGCGATAGATTCGCAGAAATAGGATATTGTAATACTGTGCACTGATTGGTCGGTAATATTCATTCGTGCATTTTTGTGCACAATTTTTCATCTGTATGTAATAACATGAATTGGAATCCGTCAGATTGTAATCTATCGGTTTTTACAATAAACCAGTGACATATTATGCAAAGAATTTAAATAAAACGAGCGGACATTAGCTCAGCAAATATTGTAATGAACACAAATTGATTTACTTATGAATCATCCTATCGTATTTTTTTCTACATAGTGCCACAAAGAAACAGACATACATTCGTACCTTTAAATCATTATAGATCCTAAATGGTCATACAAAATGAAAAACGATAAGAAAAAACCTGAAGATGGTTTTTAAATACCTATACAATGATACCTACCCCACTTGACATATTTCAACGATTTTCATTTTTTTCTTTGTCACAATAATAAGTCTAGTTGTCGCCATATTGAATTTTGATTAATGTCATGTCTTTAGTAGCACTGGCAAGATTAAAACAAAAGGATTGATGTATGAATTATCAAAATCGGGTTAAGCGTTTGGTCTATATAGTGCCACAAAGAAACAGACATACATACATACTTAGGCTGATAAACACATTACCGGGCCTTTGCGTGGCGCAGTCCTGTAAAAATGCTTGGCTATCGATACAAAATTTGTTTAACTTTCAGACGTAACCTGACGTTGTAAATATCGACCAAATTTGGTTGGCCTCTACTTTCGAACTTGGCTTTGTAAATATCGACTAAGTTTGGTTGGCCTCTACTTTCGACTTGACTTGTTAAATATCGACCACGTTTGGTTGGCCTCTACTTTCGAACTTGACTTTGTAAATATCTACTAAGTTTGCTTGGCCTACTTTCAAAATTGACTTTGTAAATATTGACCAAATTTGGTTGGCCTCTACTTTCGAACTTGGCTTTGTAAATATCGACTTAATTTGGTTGACCTCTACTTACGAACTTGACGTTGTAAATATCGATCAAGTTTGGTTGGCCTCTATTTCCGAACTAAATCACATGGAGATGGTTAACACTATTCTGAATAATAACCGTTTTGTTCGCAGTCGGGTTTTTTGTATTTTTATAATAATTAACCATTAATTAACACGGCTCTGCTCTACCAACTCACCAGTTCTTTTCTCTCATAAACGTTTATGACTCGGCTCGGCCCATACAGGTCATCATTAAAAGCTTATCCCGCTAATCTTCCAATCTTTAAATCCCGCTGTCCCGATTACCCCAAAACCCGGTGTAAATATACAACTCTGGCAACACTGGACCTACGGCGGAAGGAAGATAAGATAACGGGCAACACATATGTATTGTTTACTTGTACTATTTGGAATTCTGTGGGATCGTTAGGAAGTATCTACCGGATTGTTTTACTAAATGTATGTATGTGAAATATTGTGGGATGAAATTTTTTTACACGCAATAGTTGCGTTGATGCGTTTTATCTATAACTCGTCTATGGATTCCCGCTAAGGGTATTTTTGCGAACCTGTCAAAGGCAGCCGGCAAAGACTTTACGAAAAGAGCCGAAGACCGGGCTCTATGCCGAGGTATTCATTGGGATAGGCCATTGTCCAGAATCGAACCAGCAAACTCAGTGTAGGACGCCCTCCGGCTAGATGGAGTGATGACCTGCGCAAGATTGGTGGCAGTCAGTTTAAGAGAAGCACGGACTGCGCAGTGTTTCATATAAACGAGCCGAATGAGAGGCATCAAAATTATTTCATATCTCTTTCTAATAGGGTGTCCATGCAATCAATAATATAAAGCTAGGTTTTTCCATAAGAGAAGAATAAAGGCCTATTCATGCCTATACTCAGCAAAATGGGCGGTTGCCGGCTGTTAATGATAATTTGAGCCATTTTTTTATTGAGTTAGGAAGGAGGTACCATAATATATTGTTTTATGATAACCTAGAAGAGTTTGTTTTCTAACACATGTGGAAGACATAAAACTAGAAAATTAATGTTATAACATTTATTGTTACAATAACCTATTATATTGACATAATGAAATAATGGATGTAATAGTAACATTTCAATGCAACAAAGATAGCATCGTGTGGCGTACTTAAATACTTCCTGAGGTAGTTAATAAGCCTTTTATTACGAAACTACACAGTAAATTTCAATGTTTTTCCAGATTGATTAATATTGTCTTCAACTTTTAAATGTAGACTACATAGGTAGGTACTACGTACCGTACGTTTTGTACGTAACTAGGGCGGTGCCAGCGCGGCAGTGCGCATCCCAGGCACAGGGCGCAGAATCCATTTTATTGTTAGAACCTGTTATGATTAGAAAATATTTATAGCAGCTCGCACCGCGCGCATAAAAAGCTAATTACGGCTGCGGGTACTACTGATGACTTCGCGACCTTCCCAGGTATTATTACACGTCTCAGCTATATTTGCATCCTTAGGATCCTGGAAGCATAAGTAAGTACAATAAGTTTTGGTCACTCATCACTTTAAAAAAAAAGCGTGTGGGGTTGTGTCGCACGGCCGTTTGTCGTGAAACATCTACGCCAGGTACCAATCGCGAGTTATACCAAATTGCCCCACCTATCCTTACACATCTCCACCAATCCCCAATCATCCAATAACCCAACCCCACCTCTCCCTATCTATCCCCACAAATTCTATCCTCTTCCAGACTTACGTTTTACCTCTTCGGTATTTCTGGTCTTGACAGCTTGACAGCTGACGACTCATCAGCTGGATGACTCCAATACGAAGATTTTGATGAAATCTATCACTTCTGTAAAGAAAGTACTAGTCTAGGATCAATAGTTTCAGAGTTATAGCCCTTGTAAGTTTGGCTGTCATCCAAAACAAAGATATCGATGAGATCTATCACTTCTGCAAAGAAACTACTAGTCTAGGATATAAACTATCAAATGTCAAACGTCAACTGTCTAACTTCAAATATCAATCGTTAAATGACAAACATCAAATGTCAAACTTTAAAATCAAAAAAACGTTTTCTGCTACTGTTTCCATGTACAACATTTCAAACATTTCAGTTCATAACTTTAGAAGTCATTATACTGTGACAGACTTGGACACACGGACGGATAGATAGACAAACAGGTGAACTGGACGATCTCATAAGTGTTTCATGTTGATCTATTAAACCTTAGAAAGGTATCATCATCAACAGCCTGCAGCCTGTCCACTGCTGATTCGTCTTGTCTTCTCATGTCATTGCTGCCAGCGATTTTGTGCAGGTCATCACTTCATATCTGGCCAAAGGGAGTCCTTCAATAAGTTTGCCTATACGTGGTCTCCAATCAAGAACTCGCCTATTATCTACGGTTATCGGTTTTTCGGCATCGGTTCAGAGAAAAGTTGGTTTTGTAATTCCTTGAGCTCTGTCGGCGACTTTCTTTCTCTGCCGGATTACCTCATTTCGGGTTCCTAGACCTATGAAAGTTATGACTCTGGACTGTAATACCAGTCCCACGTGTGACAAATCACATATTAATTAATTGATTTCTTTTGTTTCAAAAATTTGTTAAAAGTACCTGAAGGTTGTAGTGGGTTTCGTAAAGGTGGCAAAACATCCACCAAGTAGCTATCATTTTTTTATTAGCCCCCGAAGTCATAGTGAGCGTGGTGTTATAAGTATAGGATGTGTATCATCTTGTGTATCAGTGTGTATGTCTGTGGCATCGTAGATCCAAAACAAATGGATCGGTTTTGATGCGATTTATAAAATTCATACTAATGTAATCGAGATGGTTCTTAGCTTTAATAGTGGGGAAAGGCGTGAGGATCGTAGCTCCCAAACGAATTAAGCGATTTTGATGCGGTTTTTAAGTTTGAAAGCATTAGTAATTTGTGCATTTTTTGCATTTATTATGGATTTCGATTGAGTCTGCCACCGCTTTGTCTATTTGTAACTTGTCACGAGGCGGTCCAGGGTTTGGGTTAGTTCCACTAGCCCAGGGACCAAACCTCAGTGGACACAACATTACAGGAACAATAGGCGTACATGGAGATGTTGATAGACAGAGATCTTGCACTCGACTATTCTATTCAGTCTTCTCTCAATTTAACTTCAACGATACGGATTAAAATAACCACTTGCGAAGGTATTATCATATATATTTAAAATACTCATATATATTTGTGATAAACTTATTAAGGTATTTTATATAGTATTATTGTGTAAAATTGCAGTTTTTGCTAATCCAAATGACAATATCGGAATAATGACAGGTTATTTGAATTTAGAATTAATAATGACAAACTAACAAATGGAATGAAATGGATTATGAAAGAATTTAGAGATCAAATGAGTATTATTTTGAAAGAGGTTTGACATCGTCACAATAGTTGGGCGCCAGTGTCACGAGGCGGTCCAGGGTTTGGGTTAGTTCCACTAGCCCAGAGACCAAACCTCAGTAACACAAAATTACAGGAACAATAGGAGTACATACATGGAGATGTTGATAGACAGAGATCTTGCACTCGACTATTCTATTCAGTCTTCTCTCAGTTTAACTTCAACGATACGGATTAAAATAACCACTTACGTAGGTATTATCATATATATTTAAAATACTCATATATATTTGTGATAAACTTATTTAAGTATTTTATATAGTATTATTGTGTAAAATTGCAGTTTTTGCTAATCCAAATGACAATATCGGAATAATGACAGGTTATTTGAATTTAGAATTAATAATGACAAACTATCAAATGGAATGAAATGGATTATGAAAGAATTAAGAGATCAAATGAGTATTATTACGAAAGAGGTTTGACCTCGTCACAAACTTAATAGACATCCCATCTGCAAATTCCTACTATTGTTCTAATATTGAACAGACGGGTTTACGAAAAGGCTTTAGTCGTGACAGCCGAAATCACTGTAATCCTCCACAGTTCGTATTTGTAAACTAATTCCGTTGGACTTCTGTCGCAGCATGCAGCTCTGTTCGGGAAATGAAAGGCAAATGGCAATGGCCAGACGTGGCAGAATAATATGTAATTAATTAATTTGTTGTGTATGTAATTTAGTAAATATGAAGGTATAGTAATTTTTGCATGCTTTAAGTATTGTATTGTTTTGCACCACCGTCCTTTTTTTTTAATTCGTAATTTCTGTCCATTAAAAGGTTATCTGGAATAGATCTATTTTAGCGGTAAGACCGTCCGTTGTGCCTATTTTTTAAAATAATTTCTTGTATTTTTTTTTCTTTATATGGTGTAATAAAGTGTTTATTATTATTGTTCACTTTATTTATCTTATTATCTTATTTATTTTTTAATAATATTTATATGAATAAGACAGATAAAAATATTATAAAAAACCTAAACCTAGGGTACCAACGGTAGCGGAGCAGGGCCCAAACTACCGGTGGTTAGGGCTACAGAGTGAGGAACCTCCTGACTATACGCGCCGTGTGAATGAGTACTGCCTTCTGCATCTGACCCGTAATCCAACCATCTAGCGAGAGCCTCTTAAGATGTTGGTCGAGGCTCTTCGCTCATAGCGAAACAACTATCGGGCCGTTCGCCGAAACAACTATCGGGACAATGATCGTCGAGTCAACATTCCACATGGCGGTCACCTCATGAGCCAAGTCAAGGTACTTGCTGAGCTTGTCCTTCTCGGCCTTCACGAGGTTCTCATCGTGAGGAATGGTGATGTCGACGAGCACTGCCCGGCGTTGGGACCGGTCTACCAGCACAATGTCAGGCTTATTGGCAACAATAGTCTTGTCCGTGATGATAGAGCGGTCCCAAAAGAGTAATGCACAACCATTTTCGAGAACTGGCGCCGGTACATACTTATAGTACGGCACCTCAGACTCGACAAGGTCATACCGAAGGGTAATTTGCTGATGGATGATCCTGGCTACTTGGTTGTGTCTGTGCAAGTACTCTCCATTAGCAAGATAAGAACAGCCGGAACTTATATGCCTGAGGGACTCCCCGGGACGGCGGCATGCCCGACATATGTCGACCGTACCGTAATAATATATTTCCGGTAGTTATTATCTTGATAACTTCGTCCGCAATTGCACAGACAAAACCCTCAGTTTCCCCAAAGAGGTCACCAAAGCGTAGCTAGTTCACCAACGCGAGCAAGTTCACATCAGGCCCTGTTAAAGCCCGATAGAACCGCCCGTGCAGCTCCTTGCCCTTCCATACGTCCTTGCGGTCATCGGTACTCAACACCGATGGTTTGCGCCAATTCTCGATTGCCAAGGAGAGCGGCGTGAGAGTCTTATCAACTGCCACCACATCACGATGCAACCCACACTTGGTGTTTTGGAAGTACTCCCTGAGACTGCACACTTCACGGTTGTGAAGGTTCTTGGCATTTAAAAAGCCAGGACCCCCCCACTTCCGTGGTATGTACAATTTCATAACAGACGAGCGCGGGTGTAACATACGATGTGACGTAAGCAGTTGACGGACTCTTCTATCCAAGGCGTCAAGCTCAGTTTGAGTCCACTTTAGTATGCCAAAAGAGTATATGAGCAAGAGCATCACCCAGCCGTTGAAGGCACGTGCTTTAATGCCACCTGACAAAAGACTGTTAAGTACTTTGGTCAGGCGGCAGAAAAAGCGCTCCTTCACCGACTGCTTAATGTCCCTGTCTATGATCCCAACGATTGTGACATACCAAGGTATTTGTAGGTCTCGGTCTCAGAGAGAGATTTGGGAGTCATTGTCTCAGAAAGCTGCAAATTCATAGAATTTACAACTTTCCCCCACTGCACATGCATGACCGCACATTTGTCCACACCAAACTCCATGTTGATGGCTTTACTGAAAACTTTATTTTCAGTAACTCCATCAAGTTTGGACGTTTCAGTGCAAACAACTTGAGGTCATCCATGTACAGCAGATGAGAAATGATCTGGCCTTCTCTCCGTAGCCGATAGCCTTACCCTGAATCCTTCAAAAAAGTGCTGAGAGGATTCAGTGCTAGGCCAAACCACAAAGGACTCAAACTGTCACCCTGAAATATGCCTCGCTCTATCCTTATAAAGTCCTGCGATCCAGAAAGGCTGTCTCCACCACCTGGTGGACGAAAAACTGTGGTCCACTGCCTCATACACGCACCTAAGAAAGATCTCAGAGTTGCATCGATTTTATACAACTCTAAGATCCTCTCTAGCCATGAATGAGGCACTGAATCATAGGCCTTCTTGTAGTTAATCTAGGCAGTAGAATGGATCACTCTGTTCCGCCGGACTTGTTGGCAAATAGTAGTGTCTATGAGGAGGAACTCTCTAGTACCACGGAACCCAACCCTACATCCATTCTGAGCGAATACATTTTTGTTCTCAGAATGGATGTAAAGAGCTTGTACATAGTGGGCAAGCATGTAATGGGACTATAATTTTTAGCTTCCGTGGTACTACCGAATTTATGGAGCAAGGAAGTGAAGCCAGTTGTTATGAAACTAAGAAGAGAACCAAGCTCAAGGGCTTCCTGAAATTGTATTGCCAAACATGGATGTGAGCATCGAATCCACTTTATCCAGAAGTTGTGCAATCCATCCGGTCCAGGACTTTTCCAGTTCGAAGCCGTACGAATTGCACAACTAACGTCTACGGGGCTGATAGACACAGACCCCATGGTTTCGATTGACTCACATGCATGTTCGACAACACTCATCCAGTCACCCTCCGTATGTTCAACGGGCACCGACCAAATACCACGCCAGAAGGTAATCATAGCAGTAGCATCCGGCAGTTGCCCATCATCCACACGTTGGTCAGTTCCCTCCCAGTTTCGATACATTATTATTATTATTAATAATCAAGGAAAACATCGGGAAGAATGATATTGGCTGTTACCCAAATTTCAAGGGCTTTGACATCCATCTACTAGCCCTTGCTAGGCCAGGAAACTCGTCCGAGTAAGCCGAGTTAATCTCTGGAGCCGGCGCTGACTCGATACCACGTACGTAATTGAATTGTTCTAAAAAATAACACGGCGCGGAAAGTCTGTTCGGACTACATGCAATTTTTTCTTACACTTACTAGCTATGTCCGTGGAATTGCCCGCGTGGTAATTTCTCTGGGTTATAAATAATATGTGTTATTCCAATACCAAGGGTACAAATAAGTAAGTACAATATACGAGTACTACATTTCATCAAAATTTGTTCATGCGTCTAATAGTTTTTGTTCGATTGCTCGGCTTCTAATCATCTGATTGAGATATCAAGTAAACTAGTTTTAAGTCAAACCTAAACAATTAAGTGTTTAAAGTCGTTGCATTACTTATATAATTTTTTCTTAAAAAAAATTGTTACCGACTAGGCAATCGTTTGACCACGATCTCACGATGTGGTCGAAGATGTAGCACGCTTGCCTAGTAGATACCTATTCACTCTTGAATTGAACACACCTGGGTTATAATTTACCGGAAACACTGACGAGGGCAGGGCATTCTACTCCTTTGCAGTTCTTCTAATAAATGAAGAAGCGTAATGCTTCGTTCTTGTGCGAGGTATTTCAACCAAAAAAGGATGGCGCTTTGCCGATCGTCTAGTCGTACGGTGATGGAAAGGTGATGGAGGAATCAGGTTGTGCAGTTCTTGTGCACACTCTCCATTGTGCAATCTGTAGAATACCGCCAGGATTGCTACCTCACGTCGATGCGTCAAGCTTACTCTTTACCAGAGTGTCATCCCCAATGAGCCTGATAGCACGTCTCTCAATTGAATCCAAAGACTCGAGCTGATACTTGGCAGAACCGTCCCAGAGGTGGCAGCAGTACTCCATACAAGATCGGACCTGTGCTTGGTAAAGATTCAAACACTGTCCCGGTGTGAAGTACCGCCTCACCTTAGACAAAATACCAAGTTTTTTTGCAGCTACCTAGTTAGTTTTAGTTTTCAACAATCATACGAAAAGTATAGATAAATTCCACACTAATATTACTATTAGTTCTGCGAACAGTAGACCTCGCCAACACAAACTTTTTTGCAAACAATCTAGCAGTGCACAGTCGCGCCATCTAGTTACCTTATTGTAAAACTAATATTAATAACCAAGGTGCTCCATCAATCCCTACCTAGTTGGTAAAAGGCTGATTCCACTGGTAGAAACCTAAAAGTGAGCAATTTACCGCATTTTGAGGAGCTATTCTGCTCATCACGCTGAAGATCCTCATCAAATCTTCACCAAATTTGTTAGGGACCAATTTAAAGTTAAAAAATCCCAACCAAATTGAATCTACCAGAGCGGAGATATTCAGCAACCCCCTTTTTGGAGGAAGTACTCCCCCCCCCCCCCCTCACCCACCATTCAAAAATCCCGCATGACCAAAAAAATTAAAAAAAAATGTTAATCCTGTATACCAAGTTTCGTTTAGATCGGTTGTAAAATTTTTGACAGATGAAAGCAAATTGATTGTAAGTACTTGAAGCAGAGACTTAATGCGAGTGGTGATTATCACAGATGCTATATAAGTACTGTTCGTGAATAAAAGATACACATGCTTACCATCTTTGATTCATTAAAACCACCAGATCACCCCGCATGTCTGCTAACGAGTTTCCTCCTCCTGGTAGATTATGGCTTTTCCAATTTCTCTCTCTGAAATGTGGCTTGAGTACCAGCAGCGGGATGTTAGTTTGTTTGTCGTATGAGGTAGTGCTAGCATCTGGTGTCAGAGTTTGTCAGGCCGCCCGAGGGCCTCTGATATGCCTTAACGACTGCTATTCATCAATAACACTCGGACCGACAGCATAGCGTGCTCTCCGATGGAAAATTGCACATATTTATGCCTATGACCGAACCCGGTATCGTTGGATTCTAAGTCGCTCTAGTTAACTAATGGACTACCACAGCTAATACACTGATAATGATGATAAACTGAATCTGTGTGGGAAGGCATTAATATGGATTAATAACCGACGCAATGTCAAATAAGGAAAAATCAACCATGAAGCAGGGCTTGAACCTGCTACTCCTAGGATGCCATTCCGTCGCCCTCCCAATTGAGCTACCCATGGTCCTACCTCGTAAGTACAAAGGCATCGAATCATTTCTTCCTCCTTCCCGGCGGACGCTTCCACTCTTTGTCCTATCCTTCGCTTGGTGGTGATCGAAAACATATTTTCCTAGGTTCACGCCTAGCATGCTCAAATTCATTTCAAATAAGTTAATGTAATTTAAAAAAAAAAATTACGCAACATAGAATCGGCTAACCTTTCCCTATGGGTTACTATGATGACGTTACTTTACTTCTTGATTTCGCTCATCAAGCCGTTTCATTTGATATTCATATCATAGGGGTTAATATGGAAATGATGAATCGCCATTTTGTAACGTCCGCCTTATTATAAATAGCTGACCCGGCGAACTTCGTACCGCCATAGAATCAATAAAAGTTTTCAACTTATCAGCTGTTTTTTCTCAAACATTTTGTATGGAACGGCTTTTTTATGCTATCTCGAGATTGAATTGACTAATTTCGATGAATTTTATGTTCAACTCCTGGTGACGGCTATTTGTCGTACAAATTTTGGTCCCATTCTCCTCCCCCTGGCCCCGTCCCCTTTAAAATCCCTATCAACAACCCTCAACCCCCACCCCAGCAAACGCCCCTCCATTATTTTTTGTATATGTATATAGATGTCATTTTCACACCTGTCACTTTGACACCTGTCCCTTTGACAAATGTCACTTTGACAAAGAATTTGCAAAAAAGTATTAATGATAATAAAACA